>CM024806.1:17297697-18702697 GCA_014281875.1 Nibea albiflora
TATTCACATGGATGTTTGGAGCAATATTCTGGGCGTCTGTTTCTTTTTTTTTTTTGCGCGCGGATATCTCGATTCGATCTCGAGTGTTTTTTCACGACGCAGTGATCCCAGATGTGCCCTTTGTGCCGTCGTCCAGCCCGGCACTCTCACTCTAACCCGCCCTGGGACACACGCCACTGTTTTGGTCCTGAGAATCATGGGTTCTCTTTTTAAAGCAGCTGGGCTGTTTATACGGGCTACGCCAACTGGATCCGTGATTGCAGGCCACTGGTTTATTTTAATTAGCCATGGAGAGTAGTTCCGATGGATTTTGAGTGTGACTCACTCCTTTTTCAAAACATGAGTCTCCACCAAGTCCCACTGTTGCCCTTTGAGGTTGGGTTTCATTTCAGATTAGTACAAAGGAGGGGCCATCCCCGATGTGCGGCGTGTATACTGTTTGTGTGACTAAAGGAAACTCGTGCTAGGCTAGTAATGAAAATCTAATTAACAAGACAAGGCGCCTCTTCTCTTCGAATGTTCTCCACGCCGAACCTGCAGCTCAATCCTGCATGCGGCGATTTAAAAAGCACTCAGGAAAAGTTTTTCGGTCCACAAATAACTTTTCAAAGTTTGAGATGGCGCACTGCACTCTGCAGAAACATCTGGTTTCTCCTGCTGCTGCTGCTGCTCCTGGAATAATACACCTTTTAATTGTACGTTTGGTTCAAACAGATTCAATTTTACATTCAATTTACTGCACTTAAGGTGGCCGTCCAACTCATCCGAGTCACGACCCAGAAATATTACAGCGTGCTGATCCTGGGTCCAAGAAAAAGTGCTGGGATAGAGGTGAAGAAGAAGTGGAAAAAGTTCCACTGATTTACAGGTTAAAACTTTCTTTATTGCACTAGACTTTTGTTTATTCAACGTGTCAGCCACAAACAGACCATCTGTCCATTTAAATTTGTCTGTTTTGCCACCACATGAAATGAATTCATGTGACCGATGACAGGATCGTTCTATGAACCGTGAGAATTGATGCACTTTTTTATAAACAAGTGATTCATTAAGTTGTCTGCTGGCTGCGCGGCAACTGAAGCAAACAATCATCAACATAAAAACAAGTTTTCTCACAATTTAATTACACCATCGGGGTGAGAGAGAAAATACTGCCATGATGTGAAGATGCTTCTTCACTTTATGCACGTGTCAGGGCCTAAACAGACTTTACTGTGTACCAGGCAGATCTTAAATTTTTTTATGGATTTCGCTTTCTTAGTTTGAGATACCTGACGGGGGGGGGGGCTGGAGGCTGAACCCAAATGCACGACTCGACTCGTTCACTACTGAACCATCTACAGAACGGAAAATCACTCTTACGAGGAAAAAAAAAAAAAATATCAAGGCTTGAAACAAAACTGACTAGAACAAAGCACAAAACCTGATAACACACGGAGCTGGACGCTGGTTCTCAAATCAAGGCTACGTGACGAACTGGCGCAGGACAAAGGGAAACACAGACAATATATACACACAAGGTAACAGGGCACAGGTGAAAACAATCAGGGCAAGGGAAGGCAATCACAGTGGCAGGAAACACACAAGGGCAGGAAGCAAAGGTGCCTGAAACGAGAGGGAAGAGTTATTTCAAAATAAAACAGGAAGTGCGTAACAAGACAACACAAGTGATGACTTACACATGAAGTGCATGACATCAGACAAGACGAGACTGGGGAACATGACCCTGACTACACATACATGTGGAACTCTGGACTTGACCCTAACTAACACAAGACAAGACTTAACATTTACGACGAGACATGACAATACCGAAACAACAAATCTAAAAAAAAGACAACCACCAGTGGACCATTACAATCCCAAAGGTTGATTTTTATGTCAACTTCAAGCTTCAGGGTTATTTTCTTTCCATGGTGTGTGAAGATGCTCAAATCTAAAAAAACTTCATGCTGTAAAAGAACCTTTTCAAGCTATAATATCACTGGGGGATTGCATTTTTCCTCGTGACACCGGCGGTTCATTTCCACCGCCTCTTTGGCAGAGTGCTTTAAGTGAATCTAGTTTATTCGAACCACATGAGCTGCGTTTTTTCGAGAGGCCGAGCCGCAGCTCCAAAACTTTGCAGTAAAGATGCCTTTTGATGTCGCCACATCAGTGCGCGCAGTACACAAACGTAGACACTTGCAGAAAGAGAAGTGTGGTCTGACATTTCCAACTTATCGCATGATATCGGGTTTCCTTTGTGTACATACGCAGTTTTTTTTAAAGAGCTTAGTGAAATTGTCACGGACTGTCATGGACTTTTACTCCATCGGCCAAAAGATCTCAAACGATATCGCTAAATTCCTCCTGTAGCTTTAATTCCTGCATCTCTGCAACATGTTGTTTAGACTGTGCGTGCATGAGAAGCAGCACCATATAATAAACCCGTCTGCTTTCCATTGCAACCACTAAACATGAATTTCAGCTTCCTTCACGGCCTCCTGAGAGGAGCCGTAACGAGATGACAGTCCCGACCAACACACAACCGTTACGGCCTGCAAAATGTGAGCTATCGTGTGAGCGTGTTGTGTGGGAAAGACAACTCCAGCTATGTCATTCTTACTTCATGCTTTTATTGTTGAAGGAAAACAGCGCGCTAACCCAAACGCCTCGGCAGAGCACCTTTTTAAACACTCGTAACTGTTAAAAGCTGCAGCTGCGCGAGGATCGGTTACATTCTTTATCTCACCTTATAGAGCTTTTTTTCCGAACAAGAACTATAAATTTTCAGACTTATGCTGCTCAGGAGAGGTCGTTCTCTGCGTGTCTGTTTTATCTTCTTTTCTTTTCTTTTTTTGTTCTCCACGTTGGCTTCAAATTAATTTCTTCGCAGCTGTTAACAGACGTTGAAAGAAATAAAACGGGTTGTAATTATTAGAAGTCTACCGGGGGAGGGTTACATAAAACATCATTTGAGTGAGTAAGACGCCAAAACCAAAGAGTCATGGCGCTCCAGAGAGAGAGAGAGAGAGAAAAGAGAAAAATGACTGGCAGAGAGATTTGGAAGAAAAGGCCAAAAGTTTTTTTTGGTTAAATCACTAATTCTCATTTAATCCTTAACTTAACATAAACGCCTTTTAAAAGATGTAAGAAAATATCACGCTATCAGCACAAATATCGCCCAGAAAGATTGTTCAGCGATCGAGATAAAACTGGATATTTTCTTTCTGGCGAGTTCCAACACAACCTCACATTGAAACCAAAAGAAAAACACTTGAAACACATGTGTGTATCTTGGAGAACCTGTTAATTCATATCAGCCCATAAAATCACCATCATTTCTGAGGAACGTTGCCCGTGTTCATGTTTAACTCCACTTTTTTTCCACCCTCCGTATCCATTTCGCACTTTATGAAATGCATATCATGACATGTCAGCCGGGGCCAAACAGATGTATCAGTGTGTGTGTGTGTGTGTGTGTTATTGCAGTTGGAAGGATGTGAGGAAGAAATATTACAGAAATGTTAAACATAGCGGACCCAAATGTGACGAGGAGCCGTATCATCCAGTAAGCCTGAACGGAATGTCTGCGGGTCAATTTGAGTACAGTTCACCGCTGCCCTGCCTTTGTCGGGCTTTATTTGTTTTGTGCTACCAAAATTAAAGAAGTAATCACCCGATAATAAGGCCGCTACTCAGGAAAGAAACCGTCCGGATGTCAGAAGAATGTCAGTAGTCAGAAAATACTTGCCTTTTGTACCGCAGCAGTTTTTCGATTCCTGACTCATCCGAGCTTGGCACATTAAAATAACAGCCTGCACACTGAAACAATTATGAGAATAATATGGGGTGTTTTAACAGCTGTAGACTGGGGGAGGGCGGGCAGGGTGAGAGGCTGCGGGATTCGATGAATCGTGGAATGCCAAGAGACGACAGACCTATCACAATACCAGCGCCTCACTCACCAGTGACACACACACACACACAAAAAGGTACAATATCGAACAAGTTGGAAATGAAACACTGAGTTCTTGTGCCGGTGGACGGCACCCGGAGACTCACACATTTTTGGCACATATGAACTAAAACAGGTTTTATTTAATGAAAATGAACTCCATATTTAAGTCTCCAGGAAGTTCCTGTAAAAGGTGCAAACGAGGACGAACTTAAGATAGCCGCCTTTTTCTACAGAGGTGCAAAGGTTCTTCTCTACAGAAGATTACAAGTACATCCCGATCGCCAACCTCCGTGGCTGTTGAGGAAGCCAGTGTGGACGTGCCAAAAACTGCAGTTCCTCAAAAGGCCGCTAGAGGCCGGCTAGTCGAGCGTCATTGTCTTAAATAAAAGTCAGCGGTGGTTGATGTTCTGTTCGGGGGCCTTCGCTACACTTCACCTGCAAACGTCTACTTTTCGCCACCCCTCTGGTGGTCATGACTGATACCCTCCTCGCCACACGAGCCCCTGGGAAAAAGCACATAAGACGCTCCACTCCATGACCCAAAACATCTGCTGCTAATATGGGTCAGTTTTATCCACAGGTCCCCCTAAAAGAAAGAAAAAAAAACCTGCACATGACAACTAAATGAAAAACACAAATGGCATGAATCAACCAAGGCTGTGTGTTATTTCCCAGCACTTGTATCAACATGCTAGGAAACCCGCTGAGCTGTGAAATATCTAAGCTAGGACACCCGTCGGTTCTTCTCGGCTCCAAAAAAAGGCTCTTCCTGGGCCGGGGTCAAGCGAGGAGAGAGCAACAGCGCTGGAGTTATTGTGTCTGCAAAGTTGCATTTGTTGTGACTGGTTTGGTTACAGGAAAAAAAAAGATTGTGAATTCAGCTGCAGTGAACATTTTCAGAAGTTGACTGAATAGCTTGAAGGTTCTGCAGATCTAGCTGGACTCTTATGTAAGTTAGGAAGTGTATCTCTATGAATGAACCTTTGGCACTGGATGCATTCTTGTTGTAGTCCAAGTAATATTGACCAGTCACGTTTTAGGTGACAAAGTCTCGGATCCCATTGGCTACTGACGCTTAAAGTTTTCTGCATTAACATGCAGGTATTTGTTCATATTGATTAGCATAAACGTGTCTTTCTCATCATTCGTGCACCATCAGTCAGACAGCAGAGGAAGCTTTGGCCCGGATATCTCGGATATCTTCTGGCTACACTGGAAGCCCAAAAATTGGCCCCAGAAGCTATATCATCGTCAGACGATAGCCGATGGGAAAATAGTGGGCGAGGGCAGATTAATGCTAAAGCTAAACGACTCGCTTCTCAAAATGTGAGATTTCATACGTGTGGGCACGAATGTGCAGTTGCTCGGCCCGCAAGCCACGGGGGCCCTTTTCTTATCAGGACCTCTCCGAACAGCGAGAGCTCCGCTGGTATCAGGATTCACGAGAGGAGCTCACACACATCTGTACTAGACGTGAGCGAGCAGCTATTTGTTTGTCAAACTGTGACTAAGTGCATGACTCAAACTATGAGGGAAGCGCTGATAAAGATGTCCATTAGCCGTCCAAACCTCTCTCACTGTGGCTGTGTGCACTCGCAGCCTTAAATGGAAACGCTTCTGTTTATTGTGGAGATTGTAGCCAGTCATCATTTGCCGTATGTGACAAAGATTACATTCCTAACAGGAAAAATGCTGGAAAACGCCGCTTCGGTGAGATATCAAGAAGAGTACAACTCATCCGACCCGAGGCCTCTAATCCTCCGAGTGTTTTGTTCCTCTTCCGTGGTGCATGAAGACGCTTTGTAGTCCCGCCTTACAATTAATTTTCTGTTCGTTTTGTGGCAGGAAGTAAGAGTCAGATGTGGTTTTGCCGTAACTTTTCCGCCTGTGAATTGCCTTTTTGTTCCAAGGTGCCAGCCCCTCCCCGCTCTCCCTCCATCCCTCAGACGATCTCCGCGTCTAACTGACCTCTAAATAGGGAAGTTTTATGCAGTTGACCTTTGACTTTTTACGTCTCCGTATTTATGTCTGAGAAAATAGTGAAATTATGACACTTAACACTGTCGCCTGCATGTGTCTGGAGCTGCTCCGTGAAGACTGGGGGGCCATTGAGAGCACAGGTCAATCCGCTGACACCCTTTTCTCTCTGGTTTAATGGTGACGCACTGAAGCACATTGACATGCCGGGAAAACCTAAGAAACGCCATCTTCAAATGGATTGTAAAGACTGTTATTAAAGCAGTTTCAGACTGCAATGAAATTCCTATTTCTTTTATGAGCATTTAATTATAGTAATATACGCGGGGGAGAACGAAGGCACTGTGTGATTTTATACGCAGTTTACACTTATTACGAAATAATTGTGAGGTCATACAGTTAATGCTAGACATCGTCTGCGACGTGTCGGTCAGAAACACAGAGGAGATGAGGCTTGGACTGGTTGAAACGTTCGGGACCGTCCATGAGCAGGTCTAGTGAGCCCCCCAGAGGACAAGCACTAAAAGAAATCAGTGCTGGCTGTCAGTAATGGCACAGAAACACCCGGTGGTGTTTTTGTTTTGCTTTTGTATGGAATAGGTCTTGCAGATAGAAAATAATCTCTTTGCAATTATCAAAATACATTCCAGATGTCCTGCTTTAAAAACAGATGGTCTCGCGGCACAATCAGTCAATCCCCTGAATGAAAAAGTTGAAACTTAATGAAATAAACACAAACAAAATCAGGAGCTGGGAGGGAAAGAAAAAAGAAATCTCGCTGACTTTACAGTCTGATTACACAACGGCTCTTTATATCGACCTCGACTAATTCAGGTGTCACCATATCTGTGCTCTTTGACGTGCGTTTGCGCTGAGCCGTCTGTGTAGTAACAACTTAGCACAATCATCTGTTGGGGGGCGGGGTGGGGGGGTTTTAGTCTTGTCCTCGTGGAGCCAGAAGCCAGCAGTAGCCTCTTTGATCGTCTTCCTAATGTGTGGTCACAGCGGTTTCACTTCGCTCTCTTTGGCTCAATCAAGGCGGCCCTTGAACGCGGAGAGGGCCAACATTTAGAAAACAAGAACCTGCCTCCCATCGTGGAGGCACCAGAGAGATCCAATCAATGGGCAATCAGATTCCCTCTTATCTATTTGGCTTGGCTGGATGTGGATGTTAATCAGTAACATATCTTGGTAATGGTGTTCCTGTTAATTGCCTCCCTTCGTTCTGGCTGTATCCCCTTTCGCTTATGATCTCTATCTGCAAATGAGGTCAGAAAGGCATATGGATCTTGTTTCCAGCCTTGGCTCTGCTGAATCCTAACAGGGGGGACGGTTTGGAGAGGCCGTGTGGCCTTGTGTTCTAAAGCCGTCCTGAGATCAAGGCAGTTGTTGTCGCTCCCATGTGTTGATGTCACTGCGCTGTCAGGCCTTGAAGTCGTCCACTAAGATCCTCGGCGTCGGTTCTTAGGCTACAGCGCAGTCACAATCCAGAGTTTTCCACAGCGGGGAGGTTTTAGTCTCCGTTCTTATCACGAGGCAATTCCCCACGAGAATGGTGTGATTTGCATATTCATTGAGCTTCTGTTTTTTTTTTTTTGCATCTGATGCCCATCTCGTTAGACCTGGTAGCGGTGCGATATCTGGACAGCTCCAGGGCACGTCAGCCACCCGTCTGAGTGACATGCAAATACAAAAAAAATAAATGCAGACCACGATTTGGTTAATCGCGTTTCTCCACCATGACTGGCCTGGACTGACCTGGTCCGGGAAAAAAGGAGCGGTTCTGGTCTAAACTGAGTTAAGAGTTCAAACCTACTGCTGACACAGCATGACAAAAATTGAAAAATTTATTTGACAAATGAACTATAATGCAAATTCACGCCTTTGGAGATGGAGATCCACGTAGAGCAGAGGTCACCCGGGTCGTACCGGATCGCCTTTTGTCGTGAACCTTCTCTCACAGCGAGCGGGTTAACTGTCATCTCTTTCAGGCTTCTGCTCATACATAAATAAACCTGTACCCTCCTCTCCCTGCAACCCGTGGGCCTGCTCGAGGGAGCAGAAGGTCTAAGAGCATTCCTCCATGAAGACTTTCCCTTTTCTAACTTTGCTTTGATTTTACGCTCATTATCCCCCCTGCAGCTCTGCGGGTCCTGGACAAGAGACTCCATACCTGATGAAACAATGGGGGAGCTGTGCTGCATGATGAAGCTAAGCTGAGCTTGGGGTGGCAGGAGGGGGATTGCATTGTCTCCTTACGTCACACTGCCACAGGATAAAAAAAAAGAAGAAAAGGGGGGGACGCTATTATCCCCAGTTTTTCTGCAGATCAAATTAATTAGCAGCAGAGCGTTCCTGAAAGGAGAGATTCTCCGAAGTGGGACGTCTTACCCAGTCGGTTCTCCTCATAAACCTTTTGTTATTCACGGGTGCCCAGCTGTTGTGCTGCTGCTGTCAAAGCAGAGGACCTTCTCCCCTGATCTTCCAACCTCCTCACATCTAATGATGCCCTCGAGGCACCGGGGGGGCTAGAGGGCAGGTGGCAGGGTGAAAGGTCTCTCTGGATGGGACACACTCCTCACCCCTCTGACCACTTCACCCAGCTAGTTTGAAGCTAAAAGTCCACAAAGATTTGTCGTTGTTTGATTGAGAGAACAGTGAACTGACAGTGAGATGAGAAAACTCTTCCAACAAAACACAAGCAGGCGTTGAGTGGCAGGCAGTGATAAACTGATGAACTTACTGTTGATAAATAATGAAACTACAAATTAACAGATTTAGTTAAAGTTTAAAAAAAAATAATAATAACAATGAAACTGACAGCAAACTGAAGAACTACTTTCAGATGATACAACACTGACCCCTAGTGGAATTTTAATGCAACATCACATTTATTACACATTAAAAAATATGGTGCCATGAACAAAGAAGTACAGAAAACCAGTTTTCCAGACTTCTGCTGACACATTATAGTAAAAAAAAGAAGAATGCATTTGCATCTCTTAATGCACATGTGACATTTTCTGCTGCTTCTTATCCTTCTTGGACAGTTTGTGCTCACGGCTCGGCACCAGATTTCTCTGGGCCCGGATATAGTCTTCCAGCTGGGTCGCCGTGAGCAGTCTGAATTCTTCCTGCTCTCTGATTGGACGCACAGGGCTGATCCTGGGCAAGCCGGTACTAGGTTTCACGTGGCATTCTGGATTAGGCAGCGACCTCGCGGGCATGCACTCTGGCCGCTCTCTGGGACATGTAGTGGATCTACTCGCTCTCTTGTTGGCCCTGTGTGTGTCAGCGCAGTGCGGCTGCGCTCTGCCCTGGATCGTGTTTGGTATATTTCTACTGACGGGTCTCTTTAAAACTGGAACACAAGTCTTGGCCCTCCTGAGATGACCAGCGCGTGTGTGCCACTGCGGATGTGTCTGAGTCTGCGGACACTGTTTTAGATTATCCTGAGACGTGTGAGGACCCCAGGAATCTCGCAGCCTGGCATTGTGCTCCATGTTGATGCTGACTTCGTCCACGCACTGCGCCTTCTGCATGGCGTTGACCCTGAGGACGATGGAGTCGCGCGTCAGAGGATGGTGAGGACCCCTCGTTTTCATCCGTTTATTCGTTGCTTTCTCACTCAGAGTCACCGAATGTGTAGCGCAGCGCTCTCTGGCTACGAAGGAAAAGTTTCATTTACAACAAGAACCAACTGAGGACTGAAGTATTTTTGACGCATACTTCAGCATGCTCACCTTGTGCTTGACATTTGGTGGGCGTAGACAGAAATCTGGTGTGGTGAAGCAGCTCAGCTCTCTCTGGCTTCTTGTTTTTACAGTCTTCCACCTCTTGGCTGGGTGAAGCCACCTTTGTGAGCGAAGCTCCAGATTCCTCAGAGTCATCTTGACCTCCCTCTGCTGACTCTGTGTAATCCCAGAACACTTTGGCAAACTGGTAGCGCTTCACGCTGGACGTCGCGTTCACTAATATACTAAAGAAAAAGCGTGCAGAAACAAAATACGAGGGGCGAACAAAAGTGATGCAATAACAAAAAATTTGACACGCTTTCGTGCGACCTGACTCACCTGTTGTCATGGAAATGCAGAGACAGTAATCGGCCTGTTTCAGCCTCGGCCGTGATTTCTCTCAGACAATCTCCGGTGAGGAAATTAAATATGCGAATCTTTCCATCCATGCAGCCGGTAACAACACGCAGGTAGACGAGAGTCAGAGATTTAATCTCCCTGCAGAAAAGATAGAACTGTGTTACCGCTATTGTAATTGTGCCATTTACAAATGGCTAATATTGTCAGGAACACGTTACAAGCTGACAAAATCATATTTAAAAAGGTACTGAGGATCCAGACGTATCTGCTCCGAAGGTTTCTTGCTTACTTTGGGTGGCTGAAGGTCATGAGACACGGTTTAGCAGCGCAGTTGACGCTCCAGGCCATCACCTGACCATTAGAGTCCCCGGATAAAAAGTGCCACTTGTCAAGGAACAGGCACTTCACCGAGCTCCTGTGGGCATCGATCACCTTCGAGAAAATAAAGGTATGAATGAAACGCAAAGCTGCTACAAACTGTAGAGGAAATAAAGAGAATCTGACTAATATTCACTCACCCGGAGCAGCGATGCATCCTCCAAGTCCCATACTTTGACAAGGCCGCGATCGCAGCTGCTGTAGACTGTTCCTGTGTTGATCCTCACACATTGGACAGAACTGGGATGCTTGAAATTAAACTCCTCGAAATGTTTCCCTGTGTGTAGACTCCACACTGGCAGTGCGGTGGTTAAAGTTTAGATAAGTACCTTAGTTTAAAGTGTGTCTTCAAAGCCTCCTTACCTTTTACTAGACAGTCTTTACCGCCCGAAACAAGTCTGTCATCGTGGACATCCAGGCAGTTAACAGTGCCGGTGTGACCGTACAGCGCCATCACACACTTGTCTGTCATCAAACTCCAACACCTACAGGTGTGATCGAACAACATTTAAACACCCAGCACGTGTCATCCTCAGTCCAATCAGTCAGTCATCGTACAGTGACCTCACCTGATACCATCATAGCTCGCGGTTATCACCAGGTCTCTGTCCTCGCAGAGCAGCACTGCCCGAATGCTGCCAATATGACCCTTCATCACCGACAGAACGTCTGTTTGTGAGCCCACATAAAGCAGCTGCACTGCACGGTCCTTGGAGCCTGTGGCCATAAAAGATCCACCTCTGTAGTCCATCACCCGATGAGGGTCTTCTCTGTCAAACACAGCCAGATTACATCAGTCCTATGACACGATATTCCAACGTACAGAGCGGACTTAAGCAAAGTCTTAAAAATGTGCTTCGAGCTACACCCGGGATAGAAGCCGAACAGACTAACTTTTCCAGCAGGACCGTGGTAAAATATGCACCGCAGTAAACATTTCGCTCCTCCATTTTCACCGTCTCCGTCTTGAGTTTGGCGTAAGCAGCTTCAAATGGTTCGATCTGCGAAACCAATCAAACCAAAATCAGTCAACATACTGACAGTAAATTTCATCTAATTCTGTTTGTCTGTGAGGGCTCGTTGTATTGCTGGTACAAGAACTGAAGTTTACTGAGGTAGGCTTTGTTGGTTTGTTGACCTTTTGGACACTGGGATGAACTTTCTGATCATCATTGACAGGAACGGGGACTTCAACAACGTTGGCATACGTAGGACTGATTATATTCACACTTCTGCACCTCTAGAACAGGAAAGAAAATCATCATCACCAAAAACTACGACAACTTTGATTATTCATATTACTGAATCAAATGCTCCACCTTCATCATTGCCTCGATTTGATCCTGAAAAATCCTTCTGAGCTTCATTTCCTCCATGGTTTCCTGCGCAAGGTGCTTCCAGTATCGACAAACCTTCTGGCAGCGCCTCAAAGTGTGCTCGTCTAACAGACCTGGCAGCAGACACGCGTGTGGAGTTTAACATGGCCGTAATAGTTTGCAGACAAAGAGAACGGAAAATGTTTTGACAGCTTTAGTCAACTCAAGAATACAAAATATAAAATAGCATAAACCTATGTGTCATCACTTGTCACAGTGTATTAATTACACTGCCGGGGTTCCTTTTGTTTGTCACTGGAAGCAGACGGTCAATCGGTTGCTTGGCAGGACTCTGTTGTTCTTATATTTAAGGGCTACCTACTTGAATGGGACAGATTTAACAAGAGCATTCTTGAGTATTTAAGTTGTATCTCCATAGTAGCGTTTCCACTTGAGTAAATGTACTGTTACATTCCCAATGTACCGTGTGTTTGTTGAAGATACTAAAAGTACTGCGAATGATCAGTGAGCTTAGCATCTCATTAGCGTCACCCATGTGTTTACTTACCTAATATCCTCTTCGACAGATCAACAGGTAGGCAGCCTATGAAGTCTCGGTACCGGCTGACTCCAGACAGAGACTTCAAAGATCCGGGCACCACCATAAGAGCAGGGTCCTCTGGGTCTTGATCGGTACTGCGACTACTCACTGAAAGGGTTATCACATGATGAGAATAATTAAAGGTCCAGTGTGGCACCTAGCAGTTAAGTAAAAGTCCATGTTTGGTTTGTCTGTTTTACTGAGGGTTCAACCTGGAAGAGGACCCGCTCTCACTGTAGATATAAAGGGCTCATTTTAAGACAACGAAAACACAACACCGCTTATTTTCAGGTGATTATACACAGATGAAACCATACTAATAAACATTATATTACATTTCTGCCAATAGATACTCCTAATTTGTGCAAACTGGACCTTTAATAATCATAATAAACAATACAAATCTCATACGTCATTGAGCAAAGAGAGTGCGATATTATGTCATTTGTCGACATCTAGCGGCAGACAGTAGGAACTGCACTTAAACTTATAATATTTCTCTAAGGTGAAGGACTTTGTAAATATTAATTGGAGCAAATAAACAAATAAAAACAGAAATCAGACACCATAATCAGATGTCTGTGTTGTTGTTTTTTACCATTAAACTGTAGAAAGCCTTTTCTCTGTCTGACCAGAAGCACACTGGTCAAATTAGCGACCATCCGTAGGAGCTCCGAGTCACACAGCGAGAACAGGCGGCACAGGTACCGTGTTTTGACCCAGTCGGGGCTGCTGTTGAACCAGCCCCAGATCCCTCTCACGTCCAAGCCGAGCGGTCTCCCATCCAGCCCAGCCCGGGCTGAGCTGCTCCTGCTGCGGGTGTAGTCTTGAGGAGAGATTGGGCTCCTCGACCTGGCGTAGGTGAATAAAGTCCAGGACTTGACCCCCAGCACACCCTGGATGCTCTGGATGACGCCGGTGTTTCTGCACCGTAGAAGCAGCTCCGTGACGAACCTCCTCTTGAACTCGTCGGACGCCCTCCACAAACACTGAACCGAGCCCGGCGGTGCGGGGGCGAACACGCAGGATGGACACATCCCGCACATGCTCGCGCATCCCTCCGCCGGCTTAAAGCCCGGCTCGCACGCCGACACACTTCTCCCAAACTCAACGCACTTCATCCCGGTGCCCGTCGCCCTTTTCTGTTGTGGTTGCGTTGAACGACATCAACAAACGCAACGGGCCACATTCAGCGAGGTTGCCAGGCGACGGGTGACAGGGGATGAAAAGAAAGTCCTGCTTTTTCTCCAACTCTGTGTGAAGTTTGTGAAAATACTGCAAAAGTTTGCAGGGATAGATCATTTTCTGTGTGGAGTGACACGTTTAATCATAAAACAACCAAGTAATGACCCACAAGAGGAGAAACTCAGGTGTTACAGCAACTCAGACTAAATAAGCAAAGTAGAGAAGTAACTTAATACAGTGTAATTGCTCAGAATAAGCTTTATAATATACTTTGAGTGTAGTATAATACACTGGTTCTCAAACTACTTATGTAGTTCAACATCAACATGTTGGAAGAAAAAGATCACTGGAGTTGTTGTTTAAAAATCAGTTAATGATTAGTTATAATGTGATGGACGGAAAACTCTCTCAGGATTCAACAACAGTCATAAATCAATAAATATTCTTATTATCATGGGAATAAACCTGCAGCTGAAAAGTCATAAATTCAGCACATTGAACATCTCACCTGGATGTTATACTGTATGTCTACTCTTAACTAGAATGTAATGTAAGTACTCACCAAACAATGATAATTGGAAAGGTGTAAATAAACCTTGTCGCACACCGGGAGTGTTTTCATGTAAGACCGGAAACTCTTCTTCGTCTTCGCCCTTTCAGCAGCTAATGGAGGCAGACTGAACAGCGACCTCACACGTGCCTGCGTGACATTACATCTACTGCAAGCAGCAACCTCCATTATTAATGAATGGATGACGTGTCTGCGTGTTTTCTTCACTCTTCATGAAGTCCACGGACTTGCAACACCAGCAATACTTGTGTGTTATCTCCTGATGACAGTTTATTTAAGTTCGTCACAAATCTTTGTGAGAGAAACTGTGACAGAAGTCTGGTGTACATTAGATCCTGAGCAAAGGCCTTCAAGCTCCTGATGTCTGATTATATTAAAAAAATGTTTTGTTTGTGTAAAAAATAATAATAATAAATTAAAAACATGTGCTGAAGAAAGTCTCATTTTATTGTTTTTTTGTTTTGTTTTTGCAGGTATCCATTTAAAAAACGACCAAAAACAATATATTCATTTATAAAATATAGTAACTGTAGAAATATCAATCAACCACCTACTACATGCACCAAATATTTAGCGATTAAATAAATAAATAGATAAATAAATAGAGAAGTTAATAAATATCTATAAATATATAATTTGATCAACAATATATTAATTTTTTTTTTTTTAAAAAACAGTAGCTGTGTAAAATATAAATAAATAAATGAACAAACTCTTCAACTCTTTCACATCAATAAATAAATAGATAAATAAATAGATAAATAAATTCTTCTAATCTTCCACGGTGAGTAGAGACGAAACCAGCTGGTCTGCTCTCATCAGATGGCTCCTGATTTCCTTCCTGATCAGCTCCCAGGCTTCAGCACTGTGGCTCTACAGACACAAGAAGATGATCAACATTAAAACATGATAGATAGATAGATAGATAGATAGATAGATAGATAGATAGATAGATAGATAGATAGATAGATAGATAGATAGATAGATAGATAGATAGATAGATAGATAGATAGATAGATAGATAGATAGATTTACCTTTTTCTTCAGGACATGACTCGACAGTCTCTTGAAATACATGTGCAGCTTCTTGTTCTTCTTCTTGTGGCCCACAATCTAAATGATTACAGGAAGAAATGATCAATAAATCATAACTCTTCATCACACAGTCACCATGGACCTGTAAACTTGGACTATTCATGGATCTTTCCTAGAGAACAGCTGAGGTGTTGATCCACACTGAGACTTACACAGGAGCGAAGGCCGCCAGCCTGCTGGTTCACAACGTTGACAAAGTTCTCCACTGTGTTCTCCTCCCATGAAGCATTGCTGTGATCCTCCTCAAACAGGGCAGCCGCCTCCTCCAGAACCTGAGCTGTGAAATGAAGTTTATCCTCAGCCTGAAACAACAAGAACAAGAAGATTAATAACAGCCACCATCACACACACTTCTCTACACAAGGACAACACATCACTCATCACTTGTAGAACCGCAGCAGATCAAAGTTTACTTACTGATGCTCTGGACGCCTGATTGTACAGATGATTAGGGAAGGCCACAGTGTCCTCCACTTCAGCATCCTCAATAGCCTGCATGACACACATACACACACATGATGAGTTGAAGGAAACACACAGCAAAGTGAACTCATTCAGTGACTTCATCCAAAGAAGTCCACTTACCATCGTACTGAGTAGATCCAAAGAAGTTTCACTGTGCTGTCTGAATTTATGATCCACCCATCTGCAGCTTAGCGAGGAGCCTGCACTGTACAGACTGAGAGACAGGCACACAAACAAGATCCTGCTGAGCATCTTTACAAACACACAAACTGTCTTTGAGTGCACAAAAGTCGGATGTGTCCAGGTGTTGTGTTCAAACAGACCTGCAGCGTCTCATTTATACTGCAGCAGGACGCACCTATTTCATTTTCCACATCACCTGCGGGATTTAGCAGAATTACGCAAACCGCCACAGATTTCGGATTTGAATGAATGTCCGCATAATATAATTATCCGCATATAAGATGATGTCATTTTTAGATATACTAAAAAAATATATTGATATTTTAACGTTTAAAAACTCGCTAAAATGAGTTTTTCTGGTCGCTGATTGAGAGTTTAATTTGATTATTTAGACATTTAATTATTTAATCTGTGATTTAAAGCTACTTGTTTTGTGTTTTGGAGATTTCATTGAAGAAACTTTTGTAAATAAATAAGTTTTATTTATTTGATTTAGTCCGCGGGAGATCCGCGCGATGAAACTGCGATGAAACGATGCCATCATTGTTCCTGCGTGTTTTAATAACACAGCTGTTCACGATTAAAGCTGCACAGATATGACTTCATATATGTGTGTGTGTGCTCATAACAAGCACGCAGTAGAAAGTGTTTCCCTAAAGTGAAAGTGGACGTGAACTCAGCCTGCGTTACGTCACAGTGACGTCTTCAGACTGTCGTAAGAAAAATCACGGCTCCTTTTGTTTTTGTAGGTGTGCCGTAAAGTAACACAATCCATGGAATAAAGAAGTGACCTTACTTTTGTTGTAATTGTGTTTTCCGAGTGAATAAATAAAAATATATACAGTTTTAATTAGATGATAGTGACATTAATTGTAATGCAGCCTGTTGGTTTAATAACATATTTTAAACTGAACATTTAAAAGTACTATATTTACTTCTGAAACAGTGAAGTATAAGCGGTATATAATGGTGATACTCAAAAGGTAGTAGAACAGATTGGTCCAAAGTCCAAATCTTTGTCTGCCAGATGTTTTCAGAGAATATAATAATAATATAAATGACTTTATTGTTGCTTTATTGTCATTATTATGTGTATGATGTAACTCTTTGAATGTGTGGGGATTATTTACTCATTGACACTGTGGGAAGTTGAGCATTTATCTCAACAAGCCTTTTCCCTTTCTGTCCGTGTGACGTTGCAACAGGTGACGTTCCCATGAAGTCTTATCTTATCTAAAGACGCGTCCCATGTTAGTTTCAGGTGATGAGAGGTTGAAGGAGAATCCCCTTCTCCACAGACAGACTGAAGGCACACTGAAGCAGCAGCAGTCACGTTCTCAGGTAAAACACAAATGAAATGTCACCCACCGAGCAGCTCTCGTGAATAAACGTCAGCGCGCGCAGGATCACTTCCATTTTCTGGCTCTGCAGGGAAACTTCAGCTTTACGGCTCCTCTTCCTCATTCATCATCAATCAGCACGTCATGATCCAACTCAGCCAAATAAGGAAACTAATTGTAAACTAATTAAACTAATTAAATGTAAGAGATGAACTAAAGTTTAAATCATTATTTATGAAGGTGATTTTAATTCAAGGATCAATTACAGCGTCATTTTCTGAATATTCCGATAATAATCCATAAATGATCAAATAAGAGTAAACATAAACAGTGAGCTGTGTTTATCTTTATGTTTTCTATCATATCTATAAAAGTCATATTTTAACTCTTTGTTCATGCTTTTATTTTGTAACATTTTATATTCCCACGATCATTCATTGAAATCCGAAATGGTGAGCTGGTTCCCTGTAAGCCGCAGTCCACGTCGTGTTTCCCGCAGGTGATGTGGAAAATGAAATAGGTGCGTCCTGCTGCAGCATAAATGAGACGCTGCAGGTCTGTTTGAACACAACACCTGGACACATCCGACTTTTGTGCACTCAAAGACAGTTTGTGTGTTTGTAAAGATGCTCAGCAGGATCTTGTTTGTGTGCCTGTCTCTCAGTCTGTACAGTGCAGGCTCCTCGCTAAGCTGCAGATGGGTGGATCATAAATTCAGACAGCACAGTGAAACTTCTTTGGATCTACTCAGTACGATGGTAAGTGGACTTCTTTGGATGAAGTCACTGAATGATCTTCACTGAATGAGTTCACTTTGCTGTGTGTTTCCTTCAACTCATCATGTGTGTGTGTGTGTGTGTCATGCAGGCTAATAACTCCACCAACAGCACTGAGGATGCTGAAGTGGAGGACACTGTGGCCTTCCCTAATGATCTGTACAGCCAGGCGTCCAAAGCATCAGTAAGTCATCCTCAGCTGTCATCAGATGTCACATAGAACAAGTGATGAGTGATGTGTTGTCCTTGTGTAGAGAAGTGTGTGTGATGGTGGCTGTTATTAATCTTCTTGTTCTTGTTGTTTCAGGCTGAGGATAAACTTCATTTCACAGCTCAGGTTCTGGAGGAGGCGGCTGCCCTGTTTGAGGAGGATCACAGCAATGCTTCATGGGAGGAGAACACAGTGGAGAACTTTGTCAACGTTGTGAACCAGCAGGCTGGCGGCCTTCGCTCCTGTGTAAGTCTCAGTGTGGATCAACACCTCAGCTGTTCTCTAGGAAAGATCCATGAATAGTCCAAGTTTACAGGTCCATGGTGACTGTGTGATGAAGAGTTATGAATTATTGATCATTTCTTCCTGTAATCATTTAGATTGTGGGCCACAAGAAGAAGAACAAGAAGCTGCACATGTATTTCAAGAGACTGTCGAGTCATGTCCTGAAGAAAAAGGTAAATCTATCTATCTATCTATCTATCTATCTATCTATCTATCTATCTATCTATCGATCTATCATGTTTTAATGTTGATCATCTTCTTGTGTCTGTAGAGCCACAGTGCTGAAGCCTGGGAGCTGATCAGGAAGGAAATCAGGAGCCATCTGATGAGAGCAGACCAGCTGGTTTCATCTCTACTCTGTGTTACATGAAGAATATTTATTAATTTATCTATTTATGGATTTAATCATTGAAAAGTTTGTGTATTTATTGACCGATTTATATTCTATACAGCTACTATTTTTTTATTAATTAATATATCGCTGATGTTTTATTTATTGACATGAAGAATATTTATTAACTATTTATCTATTCATTTAGTTGTTTGTGCAAGTTTACACTGAGCAAAATTTATATATTTATATATATTTTTTTATGACTAACAAAATAAAAAGTGTTGCAGCAAATAAAAATGTGTTTTTATTCCTGCCACATAAACAAAAATACATGCAGACTTTTAGTCCAATTAAAGAGGGTTACCTCCATTCAGGTCAAACAGTGTCAGCGTGTTGCTGTAGAGTCCCCGCTGGAATAAATTGAACGGAACCTTCATTTGTATCATTGGAAACACTTGTGTTGGCTGTTGTGATTAAAAATTTCGATTTACGAGTATAAGGAGCAAAACACGTGCGCCGCCCGGGAATCGAACCCGGGTCGCAAGAATGGGAATCTTGCATGATACCACTACACCAGCGGCGCGGATGACAAGAAGGAGACCAAAAATCTATTTGAACCTACCAAGATAACATGATTCTTTTAATTTAAATAGATTTAGATATCTTTGGTTTCACTGTTATCACTCGGACTCGATGGGAAAATGCTGCGAGAATAGTGAAACCGCAAAATAGGTCCACGCAACAAATTTGGAAAAAAGATCACGCATAAATGTGGACTCTTATACTGAAAGGGCGATTTATCTACTTCCGGTGAAGGCGTCTTCGTATCCCATGTTGTTGTGTTGCTGGTTTTCGGTTCGAGTCCAAATGTTAACAACTAAAAACTGGCTCTCAACTGTAGCTAGCGAAACAGTCCGAGGATTACAGACGCTGTGAGTCCGGTAGGTGAAAGAATATATGCATTTATGTTGAAATTATCCACCGGAAATGCATCATTCAGCTTTATAAAGCTCTGATAGCCACTTAGCAGTTACTAACTCTGTGTTAGCTTTGATAATGCTAAGCGTATTAGCCACAACAGGCTTCTTTCCACTTAATCTTATCGGGGCTCTAACGTTAGCTGCCTCCGTGTTGTGTGTGTTTGCGTGAGCAGCTGTCATAAACACCGACAGTTTCCCCCCCATCGTCTCCCCCGCAGAGTGCACTCATGTCGGGCAGGAGCAGCGGCGTGGAGTGGGTGGAGACAACCGAAGAGATTGTTATAACAGAGGAGTGTGCTCCACCTGAAAACAACACCTCTGCAGGTATGAGACGTCTCCTCGTTGCGTTAGAAACCGTATTCACGTATAAGCTGCTACAATAGTGTCTTTGTTCCTGCAGTGATATCAGTTATAGAGCCGGCAGAGACGCCAATCCAGAGGCTGCTGGACACTGTGGGGCATGAAGACAACCCGGAGGCTCATAATGGCTTTTGTAAGCAAGTCACGGTGTTATTCTATAAAATAAGATAAGACTTTAATGAGCTTGTATACACAGGGACTTCAGTCTCCTCAGCAAGTGGAGATGACTTTGACCCTTCTTGTACAGGACGTCTGTGTTGACAGCTCATCCACACTCTGGATGTGCACCAGTGTGGTCCGGTCTTCTTAGTTTTGCTGGTTCTTGAAATCAATACATCTCCTCCTACATGCACAGCATCTTCGGACCTTATACGGAGTACAAAATGTCCTGTTATTTGGCATTAGTGTTGTTGTTTTATTCCTATTTTTATGAAATCACCTTTCCATTAATGAAAATATAAGAAGACGTGTGATGTAAACATTACACAGTAACAGTACTGAGTGAATATAATCCACTTAAGTTACACATGTGAAGCTTACAGGAGGAGGAGGAGGTGTGTATTTATTTTCCAACCAAGTGCCACGATTTATGTTTTTATTGTAGTTGTTAAAATGTGCTGCAACTACTACTAATACTATAATAATAATAACAAATATAATAATAATTATAAAACTATATTAATACAGCATCAAAAGAGAGTCAGATATATGGATGTAATGGTTAGAATGAAGTGGTTGTTCACTGTGTGTACACTAGGTGGCGCTGTGAAATAATCAGAGGCTCAGGTAGAGCAGTAGGAAGTCACTGTTGAATAATAATAAGAGGTTTTACTCTTTTCTTCTTTTTACACTTTCCAGATTGCGACGAGTGTCTGACTCTCTTCCAGGACCAAAGTGATCCCGCTAACATTGGTGGCCCGTCTTTTGTTCTTGACTTTCCAATGAAATCGGGCGTCCCGCAGAGGGCCCTCCTCACTCTTCCCTATGGCCTGACGATAGGCAGATCCAGTATTCCCTTTGCAGGCGTTGGGGTCATTAATCACGGGCCAGTAATGTCTCCAGGAATGCATTTTGGACCGTATGAGGGGGAAGTGACGACGAGGGAAAATGCAGCAGCGAGTGACTTCTCCTGGGAGGTGAGTTTGGCATTGGGTTGGCATTGAGTTGAGATTTTTCCTCTTCTTTTTGGGGTTCTCGTTCAATTGTGCATATTTTGTCTGGTTTTCTGCAGATTTACAAAGGAAAAGATGAGTACGAGTACATCGACGGTGCCAGAGAATCACACTCAAACTGGATGAGGTAATGTCTGGTTCTCATTCAGCCTCAGACTTTATTCAAAAGAGTTAGCGATGCAGCAGAACCAGAGATGGAGACCTGATAGTCACAGTATCAAGGTCCAGTTGTAGAGGGGGATAGATTTATCATGTCCAGTTGTTGGTAGTGTTGGAGACGAGGTCCTCTCTGGAGAGCTGATGGTCTTTTTTTTACCATCTGTCTTCTCGTGCAGGTACGTCAATTGGGCTCGAAATAAAGACGAGACCAACTTGCTGGCAGTCCAGTACAAAGGCAGCATCCTGTATCACTGCTGTCGCACCATACACCCCGGTGATGAGCTCATGGTGTGGCCCAGCAGCAAACTGCTCACCAACTTTAGTGAAGCTTGGTCGCAGGTGTGGTTGATGAAGTTGAATGCATCAGGTATCATTTCGCTCGTCGTGATGAATTTGATATTTGGGGCTTTTTATTGACAATTTTGGTCAACTTATGTTCCCCTTCTCTTCTAAATTGCAGAGAGCAATACGACTGGGACAGCTCAGGTCTTGCTGTGCTCTCACTGCCAGCTGTCCTTCACCACAGAGGCCTTCCTCCAGCGACACACAGAGTGCTTCCACATGCAGCCTAAAGCGGACTGTACACCACCAGCCGAGCCTGAAAATCCTGCTTCCAGTGCAGACTCCCTGGTGGAGTTAACCGTCGACCCCGTAGAGTCCAATACATGCGGCGATTGCGGGAAGATTTTCAAGCAAATACCTCACCTGAGGAGACACAAGCTTTGCGTGCACTCAAACAAGCGGCCCTACTGCTGCCCACAGTGCAGGCGGAGCTTTAGTCAGGCGTCTGGATTAATCAGACACCAGCTAGTTCACAAAAAGGAGGCTGTGATAAAAGACGCAGACATTGTTCCTGATCAGAGCACAGTGGTTAGTGAGAAGAACGACAGCTTGACAGATGCAGATCCAGCTGTAACCAAGGAAACAAAGGAAGTGGATGCAGGTGAGAATCTAGAAGAAGCTATGGATATAACTGAAACTGAGAGCAGTTCTGTAGGAGAGGCAGAAACATCACAATCCACCTGTTCAGACTGCGGAAAGAGCTTCACAAATGAAGCGGCCCTCAGGAAGCATAAGGTGACGGTCCACGAAAGGTTGCGCCCGTACGTCTGCACGGTTTGTCAGACGTGCTTCGGCCAGTACAACGACCTGACCAGGCACCTGCGCCGTCACCAGAAGCGAAGCAAAAGTACAGAACCAATAAATCCGGTTCCAGAGGAGTCGACCACGATGCCGTTTAGCTGTGCCGAGTGTTCACGGGCTTTTCCGTCAGTGGACGCCCTTCAGCAGCACATAAGTCAGAGTCACTCAGGGGAGATCATTGTGGAAATTCAAGATGACGATTCACCGCCTGCTGCTGATGATCAGAGCAACGATCCAGACTTTATTCCACAAGCCTCTGTGGCTGAATCTACCCTAAAACGCTCCTCTCAGAGGCCACAGCGACTTGGAGCCAGATCTAAAATTTCCGCCATAACCAAGCTCATCGCTCCAAAACGAAGGGCGGCCATCTGCAAGAAGCCATTACCCGGCGCCGCCCAAGCTGAGGGGAGCTCCGCCGAACCAGAGGCAACTGTCGACACGAACGGGAAGCTGACAAAATACAAGTGGTTCAGCTGTAATCGCTGTAAACGAACGTACGCGAACCCAGAAGAGCTTAAAGTGCACAAGTGCACACTGAGGCAGCACAAGTGTGGTCAGTGCGGGGCGACCTTCAATAAGTCTGGCTTCCTGAAAAGACACGAGCAGATGGTACACACTAATGCCAAATCTTACAGCTGTGACCGCTGCGGTAAAGCCTTCGCCACATCTGCAAACCTTAAACAGCACCAGAAGAGCAACACTTGCATGAAGTACCACTGCACGTCTGAGCTCTTCCCGTGCTCATTTTGCCAGTTCTCCTTCACGATGAAGAGCTACCTTATTAAACACATCAAGAGGCACCATCCCGTGGAGTATCTGTCACTGTGCGACTCGGACAGCCTCACGGACCAGCTGGAGGAAGAGGAAGGGGAGAAAGAGCGTGCGTGCCCCCACTGCGGGAAGAAATGTGCAAGCGCCAAAGCTTTCAAATCTCACGCGTGCCTCCAGCAGGTGAAGGTGCTGTACTTGTGCACAGACTGCGGCAAGGGCTTCACGAACCCCTACAGCCTCAAGCAGCATCAGCGCATTCACACGGGGGAGAAGCCTTACAACTGCCCCCAGTGCACCAAAAGCTTCTCCTACGCCGGACAGCTCAACGTGCACCTCAGGACGCACACCGGCGAGAAGCCGTACCTGTGCACCCACTGCGGCGAGAGCTTCAGACAGTCGGGCGACCTCAAACGACACGAGAGGAAGCACACGGGCGTGAGGCCCTACAGCTGCCCCGAATGTTGCAAAAGCTTCAGCCGCCCACAGAGTCTCAAAGCTCACCAGATGCTTCACCTGGGACAGAGGATGTTTAAATGCACCCAGTGCGGGAAGAGCTTTTCCCGAAACTACCACCTCAGGAGACACCATCAGAAGATGCACTTGTAGTCACTTTCTAGGATGCTGTACGGTGTGAACCGAATTGCACTAAATTGGTCGAGTACTTCACCGTTTTGAATGTCCTGTACATAACATTATTTAGACTTTAAAGGTCCAGTGTGTAGGATTTAGTGGCATCCAGAGGTTGTAGTTGTCTCAATTCACCCTTGCACAAAGGAGGCTACTGTGGACTAAGTGGAAGAGGCGATTGTGCACATAAAAGACTTCTTTTCAGGTGATTATACACCTTCAACCATCCTGTAAATACAGCCAACCAAGGATCAGCCACTGTGGAGAATCGCTGCAGGGTTGGCCGGCAGCGTCAGGATGGCTGCTGGGGATGCGTCTGTTTGTACTGAACATAATCACTGTGAAACAATCAGGATATGTAACATTTTATTTAACTGATTAACTGACTTTATCAATGCCGGCACTCCCTCACATTCACTGTCAATGTCACTCGACCACCAAAGCAGATTAACCATCTTTGTGTCGCTATTTCGCAGTGCAAATTGCGACAGACTGGAGTGGAGGTTTGACAGGGCACAAAACACACTACTCAAAATAACTCAAATAAATGGAAAAACTTGAACGTTCTCACCGCAGCAGTGCTGGATCGCAGTCTGAATGTGCCCTAAACCTGACACACTGGACCTTCTCTAAGTTTAAGTCTGAAGCATTTCATATTCCAAAAAAAAAGAAAAGTTTATTTTTATGTTTAGAAAGAGTTCAACATGAAAATAAACATTCATTCCATGCTTCTGTGAACTTTGCTTTGAAATAATAAAAAAACGACCAGTTTGACCATCACGGTTGACCATTTATTCCACAAAACATACAATGCAAAGCATGTGCACTGTACAAGCCTTAATATTATGAAAATACTCATAACCATGCCTGTTTTTTCTTAAATTTGTATTCATCCAGATCTACTTTTTTAACGACACAGTATAACTGTCTAATGAACATTGCTTTTGTCAGTTTTTGTCCTTTTGTTAGCTCATATTTCCACCTTGACTATATTATAAATATTAAGTAAAATTAAAATATTTCAGTCTCACCTGAACTATACAAACATACCGGTATAACAGTTGACACAAGTAGACTCAATTTCATTTTTAAACTGTGCGGAAATTGAAACAGGTAGAAACCCGGCAGTGTTTTTCCATGTGCTACACACAGTGGTGTCAAGTGCAGCTGCTGGTTAAGAGACACAAGCTTCTTTTTTTTGTTTGTTTTTAAATCTATATCTTTGCTGCTGCTGGTAATCCTTAACATCCCAGTCCCAGTAATGTTTCTTATATCAGTAGTCCTAACTAATACCAGTTACACAAGTCCTTGACAACATCCATTTTCGAGGGGAGTAAAATCCATTTTTCGTTTGTGGCACAGCAGTTTGTGGAGGCTTGTTTCTGAAAGACGTGACGGGGGTTGAAACTGGAGGATCTGACGCTCATCACGAGAGTCTTAATGTGTAAAAAAAAACAACACACAAACACTTTCTGAAAGGTAGGCAGCAGGTGGTTCTCAAGGTTAAGTGACAAGACCCCTACGAAGGTTGGGTTACTGTTTGTACAATTTCGAAGACACCTCTTCAACACTTGTTCCCGTTTTCCTTCCTCCGATCCAGTGAAGCACCTTTGTCGATGTCTTCTTCTTCAGTGCAATCTCCGTCCAATTTACACATCTTCATCACATAAAATATACAAACAACCCTCAATCTCATTAGTTTATATTATGTTAAATGTTATACACATATTAAAATTTTTTACAAACCAAACTGATTGTTAAACCACACAGTATCACGTCTGTACAAAACAAAACTAGGCGAAAGAAATGAAAGGAAATTTTTGTTTTTTTTGGCGATTAAAAGCAACAGCCTGGTCTGTCACAAAAAAAACACAAATTAAGGGATTAAATACTGAAAATGAAGAAAGGAACAGTACACATCTAGAGCTCGACAGAGTCTGTGTTCGTGATGATAAAACCGTTCTTCGTGTTAACAGAAAAATGGCTAAAAACGGGGGTTAAGTGGCCAAAACACAAAGCCTGAGGACACGTGTACAGTATGCGTCCAGAAACCAAGCTCAAGTTGGAGACAAGAAATACCCTGCAGGTCATTGCGAGTACAATAACACTATCTTCTGCTTTCTGAGATACGTAACGGACTGAAGGCTTTTATAAAGGTTCAGATTTCAGCTCCTCGACCCGGCACTCCAGATCAGCCACCTGCAGGAGAGACGAGAAAAGGCCGTTAATACAATGTTTAGTAATAATAATAATTATTATTATTATATTGCTTTTCTCAATCAATCAGATTTCATAAACACAATCAAACTAGTTAATGCTGTCGTATCATGTTGCAGTGATGAAACACTGGAGGCAGGTTAGTAAATAAATAATCATTCAAAAAAACATAAATTTAGATGCATATATCAATAAATATATACAGAATATAGGTTAAAAAATAAAAAATAAAAAAGATCGATGTTGAGTTTGTTTTTAGAAATATGAACAGTCTAATATTATCCTTCGCATGCTGCAGTGTGAGTCACAGCAGCCTTTTAACAAGCAATACAACACACTGACTAAATATGGTCCTCTGAGGGAGCTTTCGCTTCATTGAAAAATATTTCAAGGTTACAATAACAAGCCACAAGAATCGCTGAGTTCAAACTGTTCTCATGCATGCTGGGGAAAAAAAAGACGACTACAGTCTCAAACTGCAATTAAAGGATTTTTAATGTAACTAAAACTAAAATCTCTTCAGCGGTATCATGATCAGAATATCATTATTCTGCTGTTTAAGCAGTTTTCCAGAGATCTAACCATTAACCATATTTGAAGGTAAAAGTACTGACGAAGTGAATCTGGGTCACCTCTCGTACCTGCTCTTGGAGCTGTCCAGACTCCTCTTTGAGAAGAGAGGCCTCAGCTCCAACTTGTGCACAACGCTGGGTCTCCTTCTTCAGGTACTCGATCTCCCTGTCAAAGGAAGCAGAGAGAGTGTCAGACTGTGATATATCACGATTTATACAACAGTTAGCTCCAACCAAGCATTTTGATTGGACAGGAGTCCTTCCATGAGTGCTGATATAGAGAATAACAGCACTGGGACCTGTATCGCTCCATTCTGCAACGACTTCTGACGACTGTCGTTAGAAGTCATCAGGACACCGCTGTCTTACATTGTAACTTTGTGCCACAATACTTAATATATATACTTGTGCTGTTATACTGAATATCAGCACAGAGCCGTGCTGATATTCAGTATAACAGCACAACCTCAATGTGTGATATTCATGATATTCTCTCGTCTTACTTCTGTTGATACTCCTTGATCAGGCGTTTGGCTTTGCTGTACTTGCGCTCCAGGGCCTGATACTGGGACTGTGTCTCCTTCAGGTGCTCGTCCACCGCCTGACAAAGGCTCTGAGCCTCCATCCAGTAGCCCTCGAGCTTCTCCATACGCTCCTTGTTCTCCTGCAGGGTCTGCTCCAGCTGGGCTTTATCCATGCGCCAGCGCTGCTTCTCCTGCTCCGCATGGTGCAGCTGGAAAGTCACGTGATAATGTTAACACCTCTGATCCTTAAAATAATCATCTGTGCTTCTTCTGCCTTTAGGATTAACTATCACCTGATATAACTTAATTACCTTTCTTTTCAGCTGTTGGATCTCAGCCTGGGTGACAGCATGCTTTATCTGAAGCTTTATTATCAAAGAGAGAAGACATTTTTAAATACATGTGTTAATATTAGGTACATTCAATGGAATAAGCTGTGATTACACAGGGAATGTTCCAGTTAAGGAGTTCAATTCTCACTTCTTTGTATTTATGGGCCAGTTTCTCAGGGTCTGTCTCCAGAGGCGACATGTCCTCATTCTCTGCCAAGTCAAACACCTCGATGGCGCTGGGATACGGCGGGCTGACTTCCTCGTCCTCGTCCTCTTCTTCATCTGTGCCGTATTCACCGCCCTGCAGGGATGAGGTCGAGATAAGAAACCTGACGCCGTACTGACGTGTCTGTGACGATATTTGTTTGCAGTCGTTACCAAAATGTGTTTCCTGCTTCCTTTGATGCTAAATGCACTGTACTTATACATATATAGCACCTTTCTAGTCTTCTCACCACTAAAAGCACTTTTACACTACATATCTCTATATATAAATGTGCAAGATGAGGTGCAAAGGATGTTAAATAAAAGGTGTGCGTTAATGTGACGCATTCAGTCAGTAGACTCTACATTAATGTAACATGTAGCATCTGGGTGGGTGGAGGGTGAGAGTCGACGTCAGAAGAGTCCCCGAGCACGACAGACATCCACAAATTCACATAATTGCATTAAATATTATTAATAACATGTTCTTGGTCTTTCTTTTTGGGGGGCGTTGAACCTTTTAAAGTCACATCTTGCCGTCTTATTTGATGCAGCTGAGTCCAGATGTTACATCAGGACATTCAGAGAGAGAAAGCTGAATTTTTGGAGCACAGAAAACAGGAAAACTAAGTGAAATAGTCCTTTAAAAGCACACGTGTCTGTGCTGTGACACCAAACAGACACTAGATGGTGCCAGACTCCAAAGTGCAGACTACACTTTCTATTATACAACCTAATGCTTTTCAAGAACCACCCACGATCACCATCACCCCTGCCATGAGTGGGGCAACTTCCTCTCTGTCATCATAATGAAACTACACACCGTTTTTTTGTTGTTTTTTTAGCACATCCTCTGTTCATGTAAAACTAAAACTGAGAGAAAATCATCCGAGACACATTTATGGATTAACAAAGCAAAGGACATCCGAGGGCAGCACGTTTGAATCATCCTGATTTGTCCCTATTTTAGAGCCGAGCTTATCGTTTTGATCAGAACGATGCATGCTGGGTACGACGGTGCAGCCAAAAACACAGCGCTTCTGTTCGGCATGGTGCTCGGATGAATTTCATAATCCTAAAGGGGAACCAAGGGCTTACTTCGCAATGAACGGCTGCCAACATCTTGATTTTAAGGAAGCATTTTGTGCCTGAACAGACTGAGAATGTTACATAAACATTGTTGTGTCTCAACTGTTTTCTTACTTTAAATTTTGCATGATGCATTTTCTAAATCTGGAACTGATCTATAAATATTAACTATCAAAGCTATCAAAGATCATCTACTCACAAGCTGAATCTTGCGTTTAATTCCTACAAATCTCATAGCTTGACGTTGGCGTGTGTGTGTGTGTGTGTGTGTGAATGATGACTTCTGCAGTGTGCATGTGCAGACGCTGCACCGCTGACTCCACAATGACAAACCCAGCAGTTTTGTCAGCTCGCGTTGGATCCTACAGCAGCAGTCCCATAGCCCAGAGCGTAAAAAGACGAACCTCTTGTTCGTCCATGTACTGGTTGTAGCGCTGCTCCATCATCTCCCTCTGCCAGCGTTCTTGCTCCAGGGTCTGCTGGATGAGCTGCGCCACTTCGCTCTGCTCTCCCGGCTTCTCTCGCCCGATCACAAACCTGCGTTTTGACGATCATTAGTCCGGATTTGACAACTCTGACAAAAGCCCCAAACCAAAATAAAAAAACATGTTCAAAGTGACAGGCAGGGCTGAAATATGCCTTTATGTGATGTGATACTGCATGTGCATGCTAAATAATACATGATGGTCCGCTGAGGAGCATGAACACTGGCTGTTTTTCATATATAATAGACTACTCACAGCCCTCTTCAGTTGGTATAGTGTATTAATGTAGGATGTATGGAATGCTGGCTCTCTGAAGACAGAAAATAACTTCCTGTTTAGGGCTGAACAAAGGCAGTCTCTATGGAGTTGGCCGCTTCTATGATTAAAATCAAACCCTCGGCTCGGCCCTCTCCTTTGAGCTCATTGTACAGCTCATTATAAAGGTTACACGTTTCCCTGATTGAGCCTCGCAAATCTCAGTCCAATTAAAGCCACTAAACAGTAAACAGGAAATAATACAGTAAATCACGACGAAGCCACAGACGGTTATTAAGCCATCCGCTGCAGCCTTTCAATTTCTGACGCACTAACGGGTAATTAAATGTTCACAAACACACTTCCTGTTCCCGTCTATTTGTCTGCCTGATGCTTGTTGTTTTGTTTTTTTTATGAATAGGCCATGAGCTCTGCAGCGTCATCCACCCATCCCTGCAGCATCTACGGAGAAGTCTCTGATCTTCACAAGTCACACAACACTAACAATTACCCCACCGTGCTGACCACTAAAGCCTGAATTATGAATGAGCTTGGATGACAAAAGGAGCACACGAGGAAGAGGAAGAGTCAGCTCCATGACCAAAGAGCCGGGCTATGAATAAACCTCTGGCATTTTTAAAATGATACTTTTGATGCCGAGTGTGTTTGTTCCCCCCCCACGATAAGCGTGATTTCTGTGGCTCTCGCGTGGAATCTCTGCACCAGATTCAGGATGTCTTTTCAATGCTGAGGGGGTATAATCATGACCCTGTGAGACTTGAGATATAAATCTACAGTCTGGTGGGCTGAATGGGCAGGATGTGGTAGAAGTCAGTCCTGCGTGTAAGACTTGACTTGTGGGTATGTATCGAGAGGAAACCATCTCTTAAAGCAAGAATGCTGGATGTCGTAGAGAGCTATGGCAACAAAGGGTAACAAAACACCAGCCATGGTCACAGATAAAGCATATAGCGAGCCCGAGGGAGCGACACAATGGCAACTGTAAAAATAAACGCTGTTAAACAAAGGGCAGGGCTAACATGCATGCTAACAGGCTGACAATGCTAACATATTGTTATTTAAAGTTTTTTTTTGGACTTTGGAGCCTTTGTTTTGATAGAAGCAGCTGAAGAGCGACAGGAAATTGAGGGCCAGAGTCCAAGGCAATCCATCGAATTAATGTGGAGATATTTCAGTGGAGACCGTAGCGGTGAACCAACATTTCCATCTCTAAAGCCATGCTGCTCTTGCGGCTTGTAAACACTATAGCGTTGGATGATTTGTGTTGATTAAAGTGTGTCAAAGGAACTGGAATAAAATCACGGATCTTCAGAGGAACTCTTACTTGACAGTTCCTGAGGTGTTCCTGAGAACGGAGGCGGCGAAGCTCTGGGTGACTCCCACCAAACTGGTCCCATCCACCTCCACAATCAGATCGTTCACCTGAATCCTGAAAGGAAGCAGTCAGGAGACAAGTTTAGGATTTACAGTAATAATAGCTCGACTGTAGTCTCTGTTCATCATCTTTACACTGAAGCCCACACAAGCCAAACTCCATTTATAAGTGTCTCGTTCTTGGCAGAAAAACCTGTTTTTAGTTGCCAAGAACGAGAAAGACAAGTGGGCCAATGAAGCATCCGCTCCTGGAAATAAAACTACGACTACTGAAGCTAACCTCAAGTCGGCATGTGGTTTACAAAGCCAGTTTGAATGAACTTACCTGCCATCCCTGTGTGCTGCTCCTCCGTCTGTGACCGTCTTCACAAAGATGCCCAGCTTCTCCAAGCCCATGTCAGCTCCTGCACCCATCCCGATGATGCTGATGCCCAGGCCGTCGCCATCTGAAAGAGAACGTGGAATACCAGATGAGCTGTTGATGATGCTTAGCAGGTTTTGCTCAGGTAGATGTGTCATACTGTCGTGTAGTTCATGAGCCGAGTTTTGAATCCACGTTCATGTTATTATTAGTTTTGTTTGCATTCGGTGTTACTCGCCAGAAAAACACATTGTTTGTGTCCTTGAGGCACGACAATGCATTTCCTCCCTCGTAAAATATTTACAAGGACAATTTTTTCTTGCATTTTACATCCTCTACCTACTGCACCCAACGGTCAGTACAGTATCTGAACAGCATCAACGTTAACTTTGGGCTCCGGGTTCAATCAACCGTGAGAACTACGCAATGCTTCACGGCACTAAGTCACACACCACCAACTATTTCACTGACTTTGATGAAACTGGATCATAGTTTATGGATAAAAAGTTTGCCAGCTGTAGCTGCTGTTAGTTCAGTTTGTTAGTCGGGGCTGCCCGGACTGTGGAGGTGTTTTGGTACGGGGAGAATGCTGACAGGGAGCAGAGCTGGTGTCGTGCCAGAACAGGAGCTGGGTAAAGCAGGCAATGTAACCGAGCTCTGCAGCCTCTATGGACATAATGACAGAGGTGAAAAGACTCAAGAGGACACTGACAGAAAAAAAACGGAGAGAGTGAGTGAGCAAGAAGCCAAAAGACGAGTAAATGTGGGACTGACCTTTAGTGACTGGTGAAATAAAAGGCTGAAAGACAGACGCCGAGCTGGGCTGACTGCTGTTGGGCTAGTCAGTAATATTAGCTGGCTGCTATGTGTTGTGTTGTTGACCTTGCTTGACGTTTGGCCGCTCGCAAAGTTGTTGACTTGCTAGTTTTTGATCATAAACAGAACAAATACACATGTACAGCTGTCCATATTTACCACAGTGTGGGATTTCACTCTGAAACTGATATCTGATGATCTTGATATCTTGTAGATGTATAATCTATAGACAGAAAAATAATGCATGGAGCATATCAAGATATAACGGTACCACTTTAACCAATTCATAATCATTTGAGTTACTGCTGTAGTTATTTTTTCACAGCGAGTTTCTAGCCGTGATACTGCTGTCCTCAGAGCCAGTGGGAGAATCTGTTCCAGAGGTTGGATCCAAAACTGCAGACGGCAGCTTCATCGCAAGTCTGATTTTTTTTTTGGTACAGTGAGCAGCACACAGTCGACCCACAGAGGGTATGAGGCGGTCTACCAGGGGCATGCATGATATCAACCACACAGTCAAAGCAAGATTTCTAAAGCAGTGTTGAGATCCTAACATGATCTGGAGGCCATGCTACGCAGAGGAGAGAGGGAGCATAACTGTTTGTTAACGCTGTTTATCCTGATTCAATTAAAGTACACGGCACATCATTAACGGAAGACGGTCACATATGGTGTCCTGTATATAACCTGCCCTGTACACAACTCTAAATATAGTCTTCTATAAATATATTAATGCACCATAATGTTGGAGGGATGTTGGAAGTGTGGCTCACTGGGAGGAGATGGAAGGTAAAACCAGCGGTTGTCCTGGAGGGAAAAGGATGGTTGGCAGAAGAAACTCATTTTAAAATGTCTTGTACCTGTGCTGTACACGGGCACTGGGAAAAAGAGATCTGGCTTTATAACGTTTGGTACCTTTCTCCAGCTCCACAGGGAACAGGTCCAGCCTCTCCACCCTCTTCTCCAGCTCGTACTCAGCAGACGCTGCCATGGGGTCCACGTCTTCATTGCGCCTGTCGTAGTCTTCATTGGGGTACGTGGCAAACACCTGCAAGAGGAGACCGAGATGCTGAATCAGACTGAGAAGCACAAACGCTTGAACCTCGTGGAGGGGGATTTATGAGATGCTCCGGGATCAATACCATTCTCATACCTGCATGTATACAGAAGACGCTCAGCTGTGCCTATCAGCACATCTAAGATGCCGTTAATTAGCGTGTTTCATCTGGTCAAGTCTTCGCTGTGAAAGCATAAATACGTGACAATGTCAGGAAAAAACCTGGCTAGCTAAGCTTAGCACAAAGACTGGAAATGGGGGGGAATATCTAGTGTTCTCCCTTAAAATGTAAAACTATTCCTTTAAATACATCCTCTCTGATAACTGATCCTCTCGGTGGCGTTTCTGCACTGCCCAAAGGTCGGTCAGCGTTAGCCCTGTGGTAGCATGCACCCTTGCGATTTCTGCTACTTGAGGTTTTTGTAGGTGACCCTTTTTCCTTTTCTCTGCAGACATGACAGCTTGTCAGATCTGCTCACAGTTCTTCACATTTACTCCAAATATAGAAAGTGAAAAGAGAAAACACATCACTTCCTGCGCAGCTTAGAAACCATTGTAAATGCTGCGCGAGTGTGTGTGTGTGAGAGAGAGAGAGAGAGAGGCAGAACGCACATTTATCTACATGGAAATGTGGATTCTGACTTAATTTATCTTAGCATGTTTGCTCATGTACTAAATCCTGTATTTCAGTTTGAAATACGCATCAGCTTTGAGCATAAATTACCGATCCCACTTCAACTTTTAATTCCTCTCATAATAGTTCAAGGATTAGTCACAGAAGAGTGGCTGAGCGTCGTGTAAATTCTCAAAATATTCCAGATTTTTTGGCCAAACGCAGAGAGACAGCTGAGACAGACGAGCTGGAAACGGGGGGTTTAAAGAATAACTGACCGCTGCCATTTACACACACATAATGTGATTCAAATGTATCGACCATTTCATCTGAGGCAGCCGCAGCGTTTTCCTCGAGGCCTCTCCGAGCTGTATCATTTCACAGCGGTAATGTGTATCAAGCACGCCGGGAGGGAATCAATCACAACCACTGAAGTTGCTCTCATGAAGACAGAGGACTCTGTTTTCCAGGGTCCAACTTCCTACAATTCACTCTGGTCTACCAGCATGACAGTTTACATAACCACCTCCAGCATGCTAATGGAGGCCTTCTGCAGCTGCTGCACACACACATACACACAAACACAGAGAGTAAGCTGAATCTTTAAAAGCCTCACTTTCAGTCTTTCCAAGGTGATTATGCATGCAGCGCCTTGCATGCTCCGCTAGCCACACTAATTCAGCAGCGGACCTTCTCCTTTCACACGTTCTTTCATTCAATTTCATTAAATTTCCTCCTCCGCTGCAACATTTTAACACTCTTTTCATCACTTGGTTTACTTTATCCTGCAACCGTCGCTTCTTTCTCTGACGTCCGCCTCGTCCGTCTGTAGCATCTCGTAGCTTCAGCGCTAGCCCTTCAGTCACATGGGGTGCCGTCTCCCTGGCAACCTCACAGTAAAGAGCCTGTCAGTTTTGACAGCACCTTTTGAATTGCAACCAGCCCCTCCTCCTCGCGCAGATTTATTCAGTATCATTGTATTTTCACACATCGTTGAACACTCCACAAGCTTTCTGCCTCTACTTTTTAGCCTCCCTGAGCCATAAGAATGAGCAACCTCGCGTTCGTACAAGGGGATGACCAGGCTGGCTGCGTCCATGATTACTCTGCAGCAGCTTGTTTGTATTTCTTTAAATTGATCATGATCGTCAGGATGCAGCATCAGAGGTTGGGAACTCACTAGGTCAGGTTTTAAGGCTGCAAATTGCTAGGTTGGCAGCTAACAGCAGAAATAAACTGCAGAAGGAAGGAAGAGAATTGGTTATCAACAAACTACACCAGTGAGTCAGAATAAACATCAAGAATCTACCAAACATGGTTGAATTCAAACATATGAAAACATTACTAGATTCATTGATATCACTCATTTCTGTGAGATAATCTGGCTAGCTGTTTTCCCGGTCTTTGTGCTAAGCTAAGCTTCATATTCAGTGTCAACTCTAGCACTTTCCCAAAATGTCAAGTTATTCCTTTAACCCCCGTGAAAAATCAGGAAATAACTTTTTATCCCGCCGATTAACCGGCTTTCTCAATGCCAGCGCTCCCTCACTCTCATTCACTGTCCGTGCTGCTCGAGCACCAAACCAAACGAACCTTTTCCGTGACCATTTTGCAGTGTAAATTGCGAGTCAGGCTCGCAGAACACACACACACACACACACACACACACACACACACACACACAGGTAGAGTGTCAGAGTTCAGTCCATGAATCCACCTGGATAGTCTCAGGCTGACTGTGGACCAATCAAAGTGTTGTGTAGTTGTTGATCAGACAAAACAAGCACATTATGAGGGACATTTTATCCTATTTTTGACATCTTATAGACCAGTGTTTTTCAACCCTGGTCCTTGGGGAACACTGCCCTGCATGTTTTAGATATTTCCTGCTCCAACACACCTGATTCAGCTCATCATCAAGCTCGTCATCAAGCTCTGCAGTGGCCTGATAACGAGCCACTCATTTGAATCAGGTGTGTTGGAGCAGGAAACATCTAAAACCATGCAGGGCAGTGTTCCCCCAAGGACCAGGGTTGAAAAACACTGTTATAGACTCATCCAAAAAGTAACTGACAAATCAAGCCATGATGAAAATAACACAGCACTGGTCTCATTATTTGAACTGCAGTTTTGGTGAATCATATTGAACCTAACCCTGTCGCAGATGACAGACAGCACGGGCGCAGCATTGAAGTCTAATGGCTCTTGATTTAGGTTACCTTCGTATTTAGAGGGATTAGCAGAATGTGGATTACAGACACACAAAATACAGTGTTTGCATCCGAAGTAACGGACCGTAAAACAACAACAGTGCGCCATGCGAGCCTGCGTGCCCTCTGTGACGCTCTCACGTGGCACCGCTCCACTCCTCCTTGAGTTTAAAGATCAACAGGCCACAGCTGGTGGCTTGTGGTGCCCTCGTTTAAACGCCCACGACGCTGCAGAAGATCAAACGAGGAAGGTTCAGCAGCATTTAACGTGGCACTGAGGAGGGGGTGGAGGTCTGTCGGGAGCAGAGCCACGATAAAAGTCCAGACTAGAATCTTGCCCTCATTGAGAAAGATTTAACACTTTCGCTTCTTGAAAGAAGATCTTCTCCCTCCGCAGACAGACTAATGAGATTCTGCAGGATGTAACCTCTCACCGCAGCTCACCTAAGCGCGTATGAGTAGTAGATGAACTCCTTGAACGGTGAGGTGGCTATCTTTGGAAGACACAAACATTGGGATTAAAGGCAGGGTTGGTGGGGGGTGGGAAGGGCTGGAGAAGGACGCTGTTCCAGTTGTGGCAGATAGTAGGTCAGAGGAGCTAACAGATGGCCAGGAAACTCCCTTCCTCCCTCCCTCTGCTACCAGCCGCCTGGGATGTCCTACAAAAGCTCTGTGGGCAGCTAGCTACAACCACTCACATGCTAACAGATCGTGTTTGTGTCTCTAAAGAGCGCCCGCTCGGGAATGTAAAGGGAATTAAAATAGCCAGTAAGTGACAACTACCATTTTACAATGCAGTTGTCGTGACAGAGCGATGGCTAAATGATAGAGCTGCTTCTGCTCTCCAGCAGTGTGGTTCCACCTCGATAACCCCCTCAGGCTACAGCGTGATTGGGTAACACTGTGGTGGTTTTTAACAAGCGCTTCAGTACCCACTCCCCCCCTTCCCCTCTCTCATCTCACTGCCCACAGCAGCATGTCAACTCTTTCCCCCTGTGGACTCTCCAAAAACAGATCCAGTTTTTCTGGATTCAGCCAATTGGATGTGCGGAGGCGGTGCCACAACAGAAACGGCGTGTTTCCACCCAGTCTGTACCCAACTTTCCATCTTTTTTTTTTATTATTATTACTCATACTATTCTCGCTGTTATTTCAACTGGTTTTGGGAATGTGAGCGTCACTGCTGCTCTCCATTTCTGCTGTAAATGCTCAAGTGAGTTAAGGTGATTACAATGCATAATATGAGATGTGGCCTTACAGTGTTTTTGTGCATGTGTGCACCAAAAGAAGCATTTAAAAGTTTAATGATGCCGCTATTGATTGCTTTCTAAACATGTCCAATAGTGGCAGCTAATTACTTCTTTAAATCGGAGGAGGGGGGTTAATCCTGATCCCAGATGTGCAAAACACACAGAAAATAAAGGATGTGGTCCCGGCCCAACCAGCCCATATAATGGATGTAGTGGGTTCGTCATAGTAACGGTTGCACGGCACCAGAAGCTCGTCTAGTTTGGCAGGCCAGTCTTTGGTCAGCAGTCATGTTTAGGCTTAGCGCTGACACGGCAGCAGGAGAATAAGGTCAGCGACAGAGGACTGAAAAGCACAGCGGCAGCAGTACTCACATATTACTGTGTGTATTTGTTGAATTTCATTGTTATTATGATTATTTTATACGTTATATTGCTTCACTCACACACATGTGCACTGATACTTTCCTATATAATATTAATTTTGACTTTAATGAGCCCACAACAGGGAAATACACTTGTCACAGTAGCTCATGAAACCAAGTACATTTGACATTTTTGTAAACATGTAAAGCTGTAGCCAACAGCTGGTTAGCTTAGCTTAGCATGAGTTTTTTCTCGTGCATTTCCTAAAATTCTGAACTGTTCCTTTAATGTCTAACCAGGCCGCAACCTCCGTGGCTGTGAAGTGAAACCAATGCAAAAGTGCCAAAAACTGCAGTTCCTCAAACGTCCACTCAAGGCTGGTTCCAGAAGTGAGTCAGTCTCCATAAGTCCCCATGTTAGACAGCAGAAATAAACATGTTTACAGCCTGGTACAAAAAACTGTTTTGGTCTCTATAGCTAATTTCCCCGTTCATGACAACTGTACTGAGGGTGAATTTATATACAACTCACCTGTTCACATTATATTAAGGCTTAAAGTTATGCATGATTAACAGAGTGGACACTGACTGACAGGTGGATGCCATTACGGATGGCTTGTTAGAGCATTCACTCCATCTCAGGTCTGTGTTTGCTGATTTTTAGATTAGCCGGGAGGCAGGACTGCCAAGATGGCAGCAGCCAGATCCACAGATTTTGACCATAAGCCTCGCCCTTTAAATTTCCCTCTTGGCGATCGATAAAATCAGTAACAGCGTGACCTAAATCCTCAGCACTGTACAGGTGCAGCCTCACAGACGACTGTCATCAGCATCTGTCTGTCTGGGTTGTTTTTTTTTAAGCTTGATGAGATGATTGCAGGTTGGATAAAACAGCACTCAGACATCATGAGCGCCACATTGCATAACCTGAGTGAGTGGGTACATCACATAGATACGTGCCTGCAACCCACCACCACCAGCAGCAGCAGCAGCAGCCCTGCAGGACTAAAGGAAGTGGGGCAGGGTGACCTTGCTGATAATCTGTCTGGTCTCCCACCACTCCCAGCTGTGAGTAATGCACTGTATGAAATAGTGCAGGCACGCCGAGTCTAAGTAATAGACAGTTTGAGGGTGCCTTGACATATGGTGATGTATTACCTCTCCCTGGGCAATCCCTCATTGGCCGACCTGAACACAAATCAGCAAAAGGTCGCTGATTTGGGGCTTTCTATATTTTGCAGTCTGTGGTATGAACCATCTTCCTCCCGTGTTTGTCAAAATTCGACACCCTTACAATATAAGAATAGTCATTGTTTGGGTTAATAATACAGTGCGGACGGAAAATCATAGGTGTTCTCTGAGCAGGCTGGCAGGACTGTTGTTCAAAGTTGCGTAGGCAGCAGAAAACCCATGACAAAGTGTGTGTGTCAGTGTGTGTTGGGAGAGAGAGGGAGGGGATTATAAAAGTGTAAGAGTAAGCTAGGTGATGAGCGAGCAAGGTGATTCTGGCGCATGAAAAATAAATCTGATTATGTCTGGTTTGGACAAATCCTGTGGACGGCATCTTGTCAACACGCCGGGGCAGGCGGGCTACATCACGAACTACACCACCGCTGCCGCCGTCCATACGGAGCGATATCAGCCAAAATTAACAGTAAATAAGACGTTAAGAGAGAGAGACAGCAAGCTTCCTGTGTTTCTGCAAGGAGGCAGGCCCTGAAAGGAAAAAAAAAAAAAGCGAGGCAAGTCTGTGACGATAACAATGCTGCTATTTTTACTAACAGTAGGAGACTGGTGACAAAGAGAGCGAAAGGGAGAGAAAAAGAAGGAGCGAGGAGAGAAAGAGTGTCAGGAGGAGCAAACAAAGGCTCCAGTGTGAACTCTACCCTGCAAAGCTCGACTGCTATTTTTTTGTCAGTTTGAGAAGGAGACGGAGACGGAGTGGTTGGCGTATTAAAAAAAAAAAGGGGGGAGGACAAAGACAGACACGTGGCCGAGACGTCCAACCGCCATCACCACAACAAGACCTAGTTGTGGCTGCATGCACAGAGAGAGCGAGAGAGAGGGGAAATATGCACTAAAAATGGTACACTTCCTGTTTGGAAGAGAAACCAACTGACACTCTTATACAGTCGCATGACATTTCAGCTACATAATAACGCCGCTCCCGTTTGACCTCACCCCCTCCATCCCTGCATCAATCTCCATAACAAAGGCCACACTGATACAGTGTGAAAGGACCCAGTGGGAGGTCATTCTCCGATGACGGCTGCAGGGTCACAACCGAATTTTTAAATCATCAAAGCTTAAGAGTTCTGACTTCTATAGCATAAAGCTTCCTCCACCTTTGATCTCGTGAGGATAAAATAATGCAATAGAAGTCTGGTTTTGTGCTTTTTCGCCCCGCGTGATGGATATACAAAGCTCAGGCATCATTTAAATGAGGATTCAGAGGCTGTATTATCATGGCTTCCACCCAGGCTGCATGGATGTTAGAGCCCCAGTATTGGCCTACCACAGATATGTCAGTATTTGCGTGTAATTAGCACGCACACGCTCATAGAAATGCCTGTATGTGACTGCAATCGTGCCTGTCCCTGTACATTGTGTCTATAGTGCTCTTCCTCATCTTTTAAATCTGATTTTTAAAATGTTTTGTAACGTGCACTATTTGCGTCTTCTTATCTGTCTTCAGATGGCGAGTTTCTACATTCGCCAGCACCAACCGTCACCAAAACAGGAAATCCAAATCAAATACCCGCTGATCAAAACAATGCAGCCACAGTGCTAAAAATAAATCCCCAGGTTAGCTTCAATTTCCACTGAAGTGTATGTTCATATCCTGCTACAATCTCCGTGACTGTGAAGAGAAACCTATGCAGTAGTGCCAAAAACTGCAGTTCCTCAAACGTCCACCTGAGGCTGGCTCCAGAAGTGAGTCAGTCTCCATAAGTCCCCATGTTACAATGTCCAACTTCACAGCAGAAAGTTATGCACAACTAAGAGCGTGGCCGCTTTGATTGACGGGTGGGTGCCGTGACAACCAGGCATCATTCAGCCAGTTCAAATTTTCAGGAAATACACGTGGAACTTCAGGAACTCGCCGTTTCTCTGTTTTTTTTCTAGTGTTTGTGCTAAGCTAATCGAACCAGCTGTTGGCTGTAGGCTTTGCATATTTACAAAAACAACTCCAGCTACTATTTAAGGAAATGTTTTAGCTCTAAATCATCGTGCCTCAGACCTCTTTTATCCCCAGATATGAGCGTGTTTGTGTATTTGTCATATATCAAGCTCCAGTGGCTAAACACAACGGGCGGATGTGCAGCCGTGAGAGCAACTTTTCGACTCGGCTGGTCATGATATGGGACAGGAGCCCTTAGTCACTGGAATGCCTTTCTGCGTGAGGGGATGTGTGTGATGTACAGTGTCAGGGCTTCACTTCAGCTGGCAGAGTGTCTGTATGCCTCAGACTGCATCTGACGCTCCTCTCTCCAGATCATTACACCACCCCCAGACACAGAGAGACACTTTAAATCAACACTACCACCTCCTCCTCCTCCTCCTCCTCCTTTTATCTCACTAGTCCAAGAGGAGATCACAGTCTTCTTTTCTCACTTCCTCTTTCTCTCTCACACACACACACACACACACACACACATTCCTCACCCAGCAGCTCCCAGCAGCTCCCCTCATCTCCACGCCATCCGCCGGCCTTCGAGTATCCACTTCTCTAAAAAACAGGACTAATTATCCAGTCCGTTTTTCTGTCCCACCCCCCTTTAAGCAATTATTTACAGAAGCAGCTCCCACCGCATTACAGATAAGCATCTACATCGTGTGTCAGCTGCACAGTAGGAATGCAGGGCCGTCTATTAGCAACTGTGCAGAGGGAGGAAGGGAGGGGAGGTGTTAGCAGTGTGCAAAGCCCCGTGTTGAAACAAGGGTGAAATCAAAATGTCAGCATCACTCTGACACCGACGGGAGCTGAGTGAGTTCATTAGAAGAGCTGACGGTGGCGCTGATGCTCAATAAGCTTTAAAAGGTCACGTTCAACGAACCTGTGGAGGCAAAAATGTGACTCACACCTGAGTTAGAAGCAGTGAACAAGGCTCTGAGGGTGTCTCACCTTGATGGGCTCCGTGCTGAAGCGGATCTTCCTTGAAGGTGGTGGGTCCTCCTCCACGGGCAGCCCGACGATCTCCACGCAGCTGGACTCGGGCTCGTAGCGGTCATCCACTTCCTCTTCCTCCTCGTCCACCTGGCTTCCTCCAAAGTCTTCCCCGACGGCGCTGTAGGTACTGATATCCACAGAGTCTCGTCCCGATTGGTCGTCCCTCAGCGTCCTGTCTTCCTCTTCCTCCACGGCACCATCCTTCGCCGTGTCCTGCCTGAGCATCTCGTCGCCCCTCGTGGAGCTTTGCTTCTCGGTTTCTCCATTCTCCACAGAGATGCGGATGTCAGGTTGAGATGCTGTGCTGCTCGGCTCCTCAGGTTTGACCTCGGTTTTCACTTCAACACCTGCATCCGCAACAGTCTTTTCCCTCAGCTCGTTGGGCTCTCCTATAGCACTGTAGTGTTCAGTAGTCGTCTGGCCGCTTTGGCCCCCATTAATGCTCTCCGAGGGGGGTGTCACCCTCCCCCTGGGGCCCCTCGGTGGCCCCTCTTGGCCGTTCTGATTGCTTGTCTCTTCCTCCTGGTTGCCTGCTGCAAAGGCACAAACCCTCTTTGTGATTATTTTGGAGTTCAACACACCCACCTTGGCGCTGACCCCCCTGGAAGGGAGCGGTGGGGTAGAGGAGAGGCGGTGGAGGTTGTTCCGGAGCTCGGCAGCCCGTTCAAACACAGCACTGAGCTGGCTGACAGTGGGTGACACAGCCTCGCTGGTGTCCAGGCTGTCCAGGGACTCCGTGCTGCCATTGAAGCGAGCCACCACGTCCAACCTGCCATCCTGGAAGCCTGAGGCCTTGTCTGTCTTCAGCAAGACCCTGGTGGTGGCCAGCTTCTCCTGCTGCTGCCTCTCCTGCTGCTGCTGCTCGAAGATGCGGCGGGTCTCCTGCAGCTTGGAGTAGCTGGGTGAGGAGGCCCGCTGGTGCCCGTTCTCCGGTTTGATGTCGAACTTGTTGACGCGCTCGGACACGGTGGATCCGAGCTTCAGCAGCGCGCTGTGGTCCACGTTTTCATTCAGGCTCCCGGCTCTGGGGAGGGAGAGGCGCACCGATTTGTCGGCGTTCCTGGCGACCTCCTCTCCCCCCTCCGCATCGGCTGGGGATGTGGTCTGCATCTGCTGGAACATGTTCTTAATACGGTGCACATTGGAGCCGTACCTGCGCCCTCGGGGGCCCTCCTGCAGGTCCCCGTTCGCAGCATTGTCTTTGACGGGCTTCAGGGCCTGCATCCCCGCCTCGTACGCGTTTCTGTGCGGGGATGGGCTCCTGAGCGTAGAGCCAGAGCCGCCGGTGCTCTTGGATGTGGATTCGGTCTTCATCATGGTCAGTCAAGCGTCGCAACGGATGCTCAGCGACGGCATGTCTGCTTTCTCAAACACCACCGGGGTTGGCGAAATCTGCAGCCCGATTCCTCGCGAGGTGGCGCTCAGACTAGACCGGGCAGATGGAGAGAAACAAAAACAACAGCTCGCATTAAAGGCCTGCTTGCATCCGCTGCAATTCTCGTCCAATGCAACGGAGAAAGTGAGCACGATGCATCTGTCATTAGCTCGCCTGCAGTTGCAACAATGCAAAACCCTTAACGCACACAGATCACAGATAATTGCATCGCTCATTAGAATAGAATGAGAAAAAAATACGTGCACACACAAGTGGAACAGTGAGGAGCCGCGGATTTACCGCAGCTGACGACAGATTGCTTACGTTTAATCCCTTTTTAGAGGCAGCATCATTTTGATCTCTTCATTCTGGGAGCGAGCTGCAGATTTCTGCTGGTCCTCCTCTCGCAGCGGCGGAGAGCTGCTGCTGCATGGAGGGAGGGGGCAGCCGGGTCATAGCGCCCGTCCGCCTGTCCTCAACAGCAGCGGCCTGCTCGCAGCTCTGTGGGCGGAAATATAACCCTAATTAATCATAATATAAATGAATTAGACACAATGTGTTGTAGTGGGTGAATATATGATTTCATTAAAACACATTGAGACTGCTAATTACATTTACAACTGAGAAAACCTGACGTTAGAGTCCTCTCCTACAGTTAGCCAGAGTTAGCTAAGTTAACCTTCCCGTGCAATAACGTTAGCTTAGCGTATCTTAGTTTGGAGCAGTGGATAAACAGTTCGATAAAAGATATTCTGATATGATAAAAATATATTAAATTATAATATAGTGGTGAAAATAATGAAAAGCCTATAGTAAATAAATAAATTACATCTACGACTGAGACAGTACATTACAGTTAGCCTCGGTTAGCTAAGCTAACGGTAGAGTGCAATAATGTTAGCTTAGCTTTTAGCTTACCTTAAAGTAGTGGAACAGTTAGATAAAAGTATTGGATGAATAGTGAACAAAATATAAAAAAATAGTGAAAGTGAAAATGGTGAAAAGCCTATAGTAAATAAATAAATTATATCTACGACTGAGACAGTACATTACAGTAAGCCTCAGTTAGCTAAGCTAACGGTAGAGTGCAATAATGTTAGCTTAGCTTTTAGCTTACCTTAAAGTAGTGGAACAGTTAGATAAAAGTATTGGATGAATAGTGAACAAACTATTTAAAAAAATAGTGAAAGTGAAAATGGTGAAAAGCCTAAAGGTAGTGAATAAATAAATTAACAACTACGACTGAGAAAACTGACATTAGTTAGTTAGTTAGCTTAACATAGCTTAATATTGACAGTTCAGTTGTGTGAAATCGATATTGTAACAATATTCACTTCAATATAATTAATAATGTTAAATCAAATCTGGTTTCCACTTAAATTAAACAAACACATTTGGAACATGACTGGGGGTGTTGAACAGGTGAGTTGTATAAAAATTCACCCTCAGTACAGTTGTCATGAACGGGGAAATTAGCTATAGAGATCAAAACTAATTTGTACCAGGCTGTAAACATGTTTATTTCTGCTGTGAAGTTGGACATTTTAACATGGGGACTTATGGAGACTGACTTCTGGAGCCAGACAGCTTGGTTGCTGTCTGTCAGTCAGACAACCCGACTAGCATTAGGACCCAGTGAAACCTCAGTCACGTCAAAGCACCTCAGCCAATAGCACATCCGTTATTTACAGGCCACATTGTTGCTTCCTGCATCTGTGCTGATAGAGACATTAATATTATTCTGAAGGTAGACAAAGCATTTCCCTTTTTGGGGTTGACAGCTGGTTTCAAACCTGCACACCAGCTCTCAGTTTCACTGTGGTTGAGTTTATCTACAAGGCCGGTGTGCGTTCACACAGCTTTCCCACACACAGGAGGCTTCTTTTCAAACTCTAATCCACTTTCGCCTTTTATCATAACAGCTATTTAATCAAGCCGCAGTCTGAAGGACAAGAAAAATAAGTGCCGTAAAATAGGAGGTGCGTTTTTTTTCTCTAAGGCAGTAGTGTCATCTAGTTCCCTTGAAAGTGTGTCATTGGTTTGGAGCCAAATCACAAAGTAATCCCCTGTCCTTGATTCAGTGTCTGAATGAAATAGCACACTGATTAAGTTTTAGCTCCACATTAAAATGTCTCCATAGCAGTGTATTAAGTTAAAAACATTATTGCTGCTATGTGATATCTGCAGACGTCACCCTCAGGGGTTAAATCATAGATAGATAGAATAGACTATTTTCTGTGGTGTAAATGTATTTTGTCAAGACAGGATGTATAAACTTAAACTTTAAACTTTAATTTTATGTAGTAGCTCCTTTCATGCAAACAATAGTAAATTGTAGCTAGACCTATATAACAGTCAAGCCTACAACATTTCCAACTTAAACGTCGTGCTGTAGAAGTATAAAGAAGCAAAACATGAAGATACTCAAGTATCTAAATAAACTAACTGTATAATAATCACCAGAAGGGATAATACAGCTCTTGAGTTACTGAGACAGACAGACAGCCTCCCGGATGTTTTTAGGCGAGTGAGGCAAAAATAGCTCTGACATGTCTTTTGGCCTCGACCAAGCCCCTCTCCGCTTGGCTCTGTCAATCACAGCCCGCAAAACAAGATGGCAGGCTACGGGAGCAGGGTCTTCTTTTTAACAGGCAAGTTAAAATTATTTGACAACACTTTGAGGGAGATGATGTTTTAGTATCAGCTCCGTGGCCCTTACTTTAAGACGTGCAACATCAGGTGTTGTTTAATGACAACTTTGTCTTATTGTTTGACAGTGTGTGCTGTCAGTTTGCTTGGGGCCAATGCAGAGATTAAGTTTACCATTCCTGTGGGGAAGTTCTTCACCTATGAGCTGATGAGAGAGACTTTCCAGAATGACTTTGAACCTTTGTCAAAACTTTACGGTAAGAGCCTTAACTCACTCTTTTGTCTTTATCCCACACATGATATGACAAGATATACATTTATACTAATGGAGTCTCTCTACTCTAAAGCTGGACGCTTGTACGATGACCCCATGATTTTTAAGTGTAACCGGCAGAACTTCCCAGACCTCCCAGAGTGGCTACGCTTAACTCAGAGGCACCCTTATGATAATGGCTTCCTGTACGGCACGCCAACATCTCCAGGAAAAAGCATAATTGAGGTGTGACGTCGTGATTTACATCAACAGTGGCACGTGCCTGAAATGTTTAACACTGTCAGCATGCTGCATGTTGCATTTGTAGTCGTATATGTTGTTCTGTAGATTATGAGGCCAAAAATTTTGAGTGAAGACAAACCTGAAAAATATGCAGCTGTCTGACACGTTGGGGGTAAATGTCAGGTTTGGTTGTCAGATCCGCGGTGACAAAAGCTTTGGGTTTCTCTCCAGAGCTGCTATTTTGAACCAACATTAAAAATTCAGGAGGAAAAATGTCTTTGAAGAAGACGAGATACAAATTTTTTGAAGTGGCACCTCAGTCTGTATCTGATGTAACAACAGATTACAGCTGTACATCAGATTCAAAATATCGTATGCAGCTTCTGTCCTGTGGTTTATCCTCTGGAGTCCAGTCTTTGCACATTTTGACGATCCTTACCGAGCATGCACCTATCCAAATTTAGTCACTGTAACAGATCTTCACTCGGGCATATCACAAGCGTTTCCCATGAATCACCTGATAAAATCTGGTGTCCAGTTTTCTCCCACCACAATTTCAATAATGAAGTACAATAATCCTGTAATATGCTTCCAGAGAAGGTCACATGGCGTGAGATTTTATCGTTGTAATGATGGTTTCTGTAGTAGATGCATCATTAAGAGAGGAGTCCAAGATCTGATGATGCCTTGAGATACCTTGAGCACTACAAATATCCTGCAGGTTGCATGTTCATCTAAAGGCTACATCATATATTAAGACAGAAAAACATTGTAACAATCGTGTTGGTCTCAACCCCTCGAAGTCTTTGATACACACTGTGGTCTTGGTCTTGGTTTAGGGGGTCTTGACTACAACACTGTATCCAATATATTCAAGTACAAATGTCGGGAGTCTCATAATAAATGTACAAAAGTATAAAAGAGCAGCAAAGTAAACATGATATAGATATTCAACCTCGTAGATATCATGTTTATCTTCAATACAGTATGCAGTGTATCGCTCTGAATATTATTATAGATCATTTCAAGGTTGCTAAAGATATTGTGCCACCATTTATACAAATAAATTCAGCAGAACTGTGAGAACAAACTCTAATGTCTATGATATGATACAGTCAAATATTAATAATTTAAAGTGTTTTATGGCTCGTGTGAAAGCCTCACATCAGTACGTTAAACTGGTTTTCTCTACACGATGCATAAATAAAGTTACTGTAAATAAAACATGCTCAGTGTATTCACAGACTTCAGAGGCATTCCAGGAAATATAGGGAATCGATAACGAACGCAGAGGTAGACGAGATGCAAGGTTAAAGTACGCTTCAGCAGAAGCTTCTCTAACCACGAGTGAAGTAATATCTGAGTGTCACTCTTCCTCTGACAGATCTATGCCGTCAACAAACGGAGCTATGAAACAGCCAGGCACATCCTCGTCATCAAAGTCACTGCAGGTATGGGTGATTTAAAGGATATCACGTGTGCATGGTGCCGTTAAAAAAGGGAGGTGCAGCGATGGTTAACACTGCTGTCACTCACAGAGAGGATGCTGCCCTATCAAGCAGAGTTCTTCATCAAGCTGAGGGAGATTGAGAAGGTGCTGCCCTCTTCTGTTCAGGATGAGATAAAGCAGGATTTGCAGAAGCTGTGGGACACAGAGGCTTTGGAGATTGTCAACATCACCAACGCCCTCGACCGTGGCGGCAGAGTTCCCCTCCCTCTTGCAGGACACTTCGAAGGGTAAACAGAAAGATCTGTGCGGCCTGACTCTGACATTTAAACTCCGGATTAACTGTGTGTTTATGATTTGTGTCAGCGTTTACGTGAAGGTGGGGTCGGAGCAGTATTTCTCAGATTGTCTCATGAGGGTGCTGACACCGGAGCATCAACAGCAGTGCACGGCCGGGGCCAAAGTCAGAGCTCCAGGAGGGTGTAACTTCTGCACCATTCCCAGCAACTGCATCACCTGGTGCAAGACAGAGCTGGTGAGGCCTGAAAACACACACAGATGGTCACAACTCACCCCAGTGGAATATATTTAAAGTCACCAGAAGAAGATTTTTTAAACATCTAAACATGTGAATTTCTCTGATATTTCATAAGAAAAAGCAAAGGATAGAGAAAAGTCAGATAAAATAGTTGTTTTTTCTTCTTTTTATCCTGTTAATTATCTCACAACCACTAATATTTATTTTGTCCTGCTGGATTCATGAATTAATGAGTGAATCCTTCTTTTTTTGTCCTGCAGTTTGATCTGACAAAGCAGGAGCCGGCTCCACCTGCTCCCACGATGGGTTCGGGGATTCTGGAGGACGGAGGTGAATTCGACCCTCCACAGTCTCCTCCGAGCAGAGACTTCTTCCCGGACTACATCGTGACAGTGATTGTGCCTCTGATCCTCGCCATCATCCTGTGTATCCTGCTGGCCTACGTCATGTTTTGCAGACGAGAGGGAGTGTATGCATCGTTTTTTAATCTATCGGTCTATCAGTAAAGGGTCAGTTCGCCAAATTATAAAGATCCCACTATGGATAAGAGGGAATACGTGCATTTCTAAGTGGATGAACTGACCCTTTAAGTAAATTGTTGCTTGTGATAAATGTTGATGAAAAGCTGACACATTTTTCTTTTTTATAGTGAGAAAAGGAATGCAAGAACAAACCAGTAAGTACACCGATTAATAATCAAACTGTATGCAGATGATAACCTTCTCTCCGTATATTGCTGGCCTACAACAGTTACTGAAGCTTTGCTCACAATATGGCATTGATTTTGACTATAATGTCAATATAATGCAAAGAAGAGAAATGTTCTGATTGTTAGTAAAGAAGTCAGAAAATGTGTAGTTCCTGAATCCTTCTTGCTTGTGTGAAATGAGATTAAACATCTCGGCCCACTATATTTTCGTAAGCGGTTAAAACAACATTCACAGACTCAATATAAAGATAGCATGAGATGCTTTTCAAACTAATAGCCAAATGTATAGTATATAGAAGTATACTAGAAGTACAGTGGAAGTCACAGTAAAGAAAAGGCATCGTTAGTTATGAATCTGTGAACTAACATGGTACAATAAACTGTACAAATTCATGAAAAGGCTGTAGAGAAACACTACGTACTGTGTGTGCTCACCAGAATTCAGCTGTACCACCACCACACCATCCACGGGAACACCGACGAGCTGAGGTGCATGGCTGGAAACCGTGGCGTTCCTCCACCTCTGTCCACAATGCCAATGTTCAACAGCCGAACCGGGGAGGGGGCCCCGCCGCTGCAGTCTGACAGCCCCACCATCCCCCTCATCATGGCCCAGCAGTAAGGACCGCCAGACATCCTGCTTCCTATGACTCACTTAGAGTGCCATGAAGTCAAACTAAATCTTTTTTTACTCTCCCGTTTTTATAGTGATCCGTACAGTGACACACTGCCCAGGTAAAGTCACTCATCAGGCTTCCTCGTACAACATTGTACGTTCATTCTGGTCTATATTTAAGCTCTCTGTGTATATTTTATTGGATAATAACCAAGGATTATGTTGTTGGTTTCTGCAGGAAGTGAGAACAACGATGGACAAAGTATCTTTGAGTGTCATTCATACGGTCATTGGTTCTGTATTTGCAGTGGTAAATTATTTTTTCTTTCTTCTCTAGGTTAAAATAAATTAATAGCATGTCGTTTGTCAAATTGTCATTTGCTGTTTATGATCTTCTGTATTCCACCGTCTTTCATCACTAATAAAAAATATCAAAAGCCACATTGACAAGACACTGAGACTGAAGGTTTCGCTGGCTGTAATCATTCCTGCTGTTCTGTGAAACAACTTGTTCCGAGCAAAAACGTCCATCCAAATTAGTCAAATCAACTGGATATCTTCCAGAGTTTAACTCAACTAGGCTGGATAGCAAATGTTTGGGGTCAACCAGGGCTGACACAGTGAGCGTTTTGGGGCCACAAACAAAGTCCTGTTTAGGACAACCAAAAGCCTAAGGCTGACCTTGTAGTCCAGTATGTGCAAATCTGGTTCAAGGGTCTTGTGGTCTTGCATCTCATGCAGTTTATCTCAGAGATTCAGGTGAAGGTGAAGCGATTAAAGGAGTCAGAAAAGGCGAAATTTGTGAAGGCTGAAAGTTTCAGTATTAGTTTCAGACAATGTTCTAGTCTAGACCAACTAAACTGAAACCAAGACCAGGACCAGACAGTATATAGCCTATTTAGATAGCTAATAGTCACAAAAACTCTTTGTGGTTTAGGAAACCTAGAGGATTTGGATGATTCCTCCTACCAGACAGTTAAATGATATCCCCACATTTCTGGTCTTGAGTCCTCTTTGTCTGAGACCAAGACGCGACCGAGTAAAAATGCAGACGGTTCCAATAGGAGACCTTTAAAAAGTGCATGAACGATCTCGAGCGCAACAACATACTCAAAAGGTTTCAGATCCTTTTGATTCAGTGTTGAACTACCCTTTAAAGCTGCTGTTGTTGCACTAAGAGTCCAGAAGATGTCACTGGTGTATCTTCATCTGATTTTGGAGCTCTTTCTTTAGGCACACATCTCCTCTCCTGTTAACAGTTCGGGCTGAGGGACAAACTTCCTTCTCAGGCAAAACTCTCTGTTTTTGAGCGATTGTGGAGATAAAAACCACAAAAAAAACCCAATGGCTGCACGTCTGATTAGTATTAGATTTTTTGCTGTCGGCCTGCATTCTGCACAGTTTTAGCTCGGATTTCTGAAGGAATTTGGAGGTGGTAAGTGTGTATCGATGAAGAGAAGCCAGGTTAGACTATTTGACATTGGCCTTGTTTTCACTGCTGCTCAACAGAAATGTACTCAGTGCAACTGCTGTGGAACAGTTGATTCCTGAACCTGAATCTTTCAGCACCAGAACATGCACGGCCGAACAGGGGGGGGCGTCTCTGAGAATGTGACATGCAGCTACAGCAAATGAACTGTTTTCCTGACACCTGATTTCAGTTTCACAACAGTTGCAAAACAGGACAGTGAAAACTCAGCCACTGAGTAGACCACTTCACATGCTTTATTTCAGCACCCAAAATAATTAAAAACATCTCAATTTATTATACATGTACAAAATAAGTACAGAATCTCTCTTTTAAACCATGAAAGTGGGTCTGCTTCAAATTCTTTTTTAAGAAACCCTTCGCGAAAGACATCAACAAACAACATTAACAACAGGGTGGGAGATGTGTGCTGTTTTTTCTCTTTTTTTTTAGTGAAGAGGAGTTTTCCACAGGGGCAAACAGACAGAAGGATCAACACTGAACACACGGGCAGGGAAATGATATTGAACCAGAGTCACTTGCTTTTTTTTTTATCTACAAAGACATGCATTACATCTGCAGAGATCACCTTTTCTGAGGACCTCTTTTTTAAAATCAAACCAACACTTGAAGAAGAAAACAATTGCACTGCATAGACAACAAGAGTCAATTTAGTAGCACCAAAGGTTCTGCAGGCATTAGTGGTAAAAATGACAGTATGACAGTGAGAGTTTCACCATCAAACACCAATAACTGGACCTCGTTGAAATGGTAATAGCACCTTTGAATGTTTTTGATTTCTCCACTCGTGTAAAAGATACCCTTTTCGTTTAAGAAAAAAACTTGGGGTGACTTCTTGTTTTGAGGTAGCCATCTACATATTGCAATGAAAGTTTGAGCTTTTTTTTGTTTGTCTTCGCTCTTTTTTTGCTGGTTTTGTCTGAGCAGGTGTTTTTGTCATGAATTTAGAACAAGAAGACGCTTCACACTTTTTACAATTTATTTAACACCAGGAAAATGGTACATATCATTTGTTGTTTTCAATGTCCTTCCGCAGTGGTAGAAAATGGCAAAAGTCACCTGTGTTTCATTGCGTGTGTGCATCTTTTTTTTCTCAATCTCCAGGGGGAAATTTTACACAAGTATATATTATTTTCTTGTTGCCAGTGGAAACAAAAGATTCTTTTTAAAGTGTCCTTGTGGTTGGTTTTGGTTGAAGTAGCAGTCCCAAAAACTTCTCATGATTGGAAAAACATAAACACCGTCTTCAGTAGAGTGGTTTTAAGCATGTGGACCAATGGCAGCCGAATGAGTTTTGAATGCATAGAAAAAAGGATTTAGAGATGACTGCTAGAAAAAAAACAACAATGTCATGTCCATATTTCTTTCATTTTTACAAGAAGCAAACGGGGCCAACTTCGACGCCAAACTCCTGATCAGGTGCACCAACATCCATAGGAGCAATGTCAATGATGGGCAGGCGGGATGTTTTTGATGTCTTGTAGTCGATGACTGTCTTGCCCCATGACCCAGTGTGTGACTGTGGAGAGGAACAAAAAGAGAAAAGGTCAGATATGGCTATCACGAGGATAAAAATCTTGCTCCTCTGAGAGCTGGTTTTACCAATTTCCCGGGACAAACAGAGAGAGAACTCACCGTGCAGCCATCCTCGCTGACGCTGTATGTGAAGCGGCTGTTGCCCTCGGCTCTGATCTCAACGTCGTTGGAGCCCTGGAGAAGCAGAGCCTTCTTCAGGTTGCCGGTGGCGGAGTCCATGTAGGCAATGCTGTTCTTGCAGTGGTATGTGATGTTCTGAGAGGCCTGGTTGGACATCAGGCGCATGAAGGTCATCTGGATGCTGACATCCTCGGAATCAGCTCCATCGACGCCATACTGGAACTGCACGGTGGAGGGAGGGAGGAGAAGGTTACACATTTTAAGGTTTGTTTGTTCGTGAGGATGATTTTATCGATGCAGGAAACTCTTTCTTTTCTTTTACGCCTTACCTGGAATCCACCGGTCATGGACTCGCTGAACCAGACGTGCTTCTTGGTGTTCTTGCTGAGGTACCAGTTCTTCATGGGAACGCTGGAATCGGTGGGGTAGATGCAAGTCTCACCGGTCTCCATGTTGCAGTGGACCTTGATGGCATCAAGAGGAGATCCCTGGTTGGGGTCAACCCAGTACATGCCTGTAACACAGGAGCATAGAGCAGTTTGAGTGTGAACCCCTCGTTATGTTATGCTTGTTAAATGTTAATCTGCTCTGATCTGCACTCACCGCTCTTCCACTCAGGGTGGCACATCCTCAGGTCACGGCACATGCGGGCAGGGCTCTTCTGGGTACCGTCGGGGCTGCGGATCTTCTCGACCTTCTGGGTCAGGGTCTTGAGGGTGGTGTCAACCTCGTTGTCGCGATCGCGCATCATGTTGGGGTCATCAGCGCGGTAGTGGCCACCACGGAAGGGATCGGGGGCCTTCTCCTGAAGAGGCTGGCTGACGAAGTCGAATCCACCGCCAGGAGGTCCAGGGGGTCCAGCAGGTCCGGGAGGTCCAGGAGGACCCTGTTTGGAGACACCATGTGTTCATAGACTGCAGACACATTTGGAGTGTCCGAGTATTTTATTAAAACAAAAAATGTAGCACGACTTACAGCAGGGCCCATCTCTCCGTTGCGACCGCGAGGTCCAGGGGGTCCAATGGGTCCGGGCAGACCGTTCATGCCATCCTTACCAGCAACGCCAGAAGATCCAGCGGGTCCCTATTAAGCAGAAACCACATGATCACTTAAATGAGTCAATAATTAACATATAAGGAAGACCTACTCTCCAAGTACCTGATTAGTGATGTATTTTGTGTAAATAACTACTTGTAAAACAGATTACTATATACTTACTCTAGGTCCAGCGGGTCCAGAGGCACCAGCGGGTCCTCTCTCTCCAGCAGGTCCCTAGAGGCAGAAGAAGTGAATATTTAAATATCCAATGAAGTGCAGTCTTCTATTAACATTTCCATGCTTCTCTACTACTCTGAAACAGTTACTTACAGCAGGTCCGGGCAGACCCTGCATGCCAGTGAATCCTCTGTGTCCCTTGTGGCCTCTCTCTCCAGCCTCACCAGCCTCTCCTCTATCTCCCTTTGCACCAGCAGGTCCCTGATAGGCAGAAACAGGAGGTCAACATCATACAATCAGCAGTCAACCAAGACTTGAGCAATATGTCATTATGTTTATATTGATGCACGTACAGAAGGACCACGGACACCAGCAGGACCAGCGGGGCCAGCAGAACCAGCGGCACCCTAAAGGAAAATCAGATCACAATAAAATTAAAAGTTATCTGCGCTGTCAGTTATATTTTTCAAAAGAGTCAGAATAAGCAGGAAGGGGGGCTTACAGTCTCTCCACGCTCTCCAGACTTGCCAGATGGGCCAACAGCTCCGGGGTGACCAGGAGTGCCAGGGGGTCCTGGGGGTCCAGCCATACCGGCCTCACCACGGTCTCCCTATAAGATGCAAAAGTGACAATGTAGCTACAGGCAAACGGGCAAGCTATGCTGAGCTAAAGATTAAATGACTCAGCTGTAGCAGAAGGTTAAGTATTTCCATATTATCTGAGGCTTGAGAATGAGGAGGAGGGTTACCTTGGGGCCAGTAGCTCCATCACGACCAGGGGCACCATCGTGACCGGCAGATCCCTGTGGACAAGGAGCAAAGATGGTCAGTCACCATAAGGTTCAATGGTTAGCTACATGCCAGGGAGGCCATTCTGTCGTGTTCATCAGTGCCACTGAATACAGCAAAATAAGGCCTTATACCTCACGACCAGCCTCTCCGGGAGCACCAGACAGTCCAGGGGGTCCAGCAGGTCCGGGGGCTCCACGCTCACCAACAGGTCCAGAAGGTCCCTGCTTACCAGGCTCACCCTGAAGAAAAACAGGAAAGGTCAGTTCTCTGCATGCCTATGAAAGCTCTGAGGAAATAATATCCAGTAATCAGAGGACAAAACTGCCCCGTCCTAATCAATAGGAAACAATATTCTATGTGTACTTGTAGCTATTTAGCAGAATACACTCATGGTCATGGTGAGTACTCACAGAAGGTCCAGGCAGACCAGAGAAACCACGCTCTCCACGCTGTCCAGGGAGACCTACAATACCACGCTGTCCAGCAATACCTTGGGGTCCGGGGATACCAGCGGGACCCTGCACAGAACATCACAGCAGCCAGTTAGCAAGCACATAACAGAAAACAGATCACTGTAGTGTGTTGTAAGAACATCTATTGCAGGATTATATCGGGCACTCACAGCGGAACCATCAGAACCAGGAGATCCCTTGTCTCCAGAAGGTCCTGCAGGTCCAGCAGCACCAGCCTCACCAGGGCGACCAGCAGGGCCAGTCTCACCACGGGCTCCTCTTGCTCCATCTTTGCCAACGGGTCCGGCGGGTCCAGGGGCTCCAGCAACTCCCTAGACACATACAGTGGGAGGTCAGAATGGGACTGACTGGGACATGCTTGTGTTGGTTATTACTGCTGGTCATATGGACTAGATAGAACTTACAGCAGCGCCAGGGGGTCCAACTCTGCCAGCAGGTCCAGGGAAACCAGTAGCACCCTAGACACACACACAAAGACAAAGCGACAAAGGAGGTGAGCATCACTGTTGCAGAGAGTCATCTAATGCTACAAAATCTCACATGCTAATGGGATACTTACAGGAGATCCAGCACCACCACGAGCACCTTTGGGTCCAGGAGGACCAGCAGGTCCCTGTTGACAAAAGACATTTGTAAGTGAAAGATGAAAGACGCATAATCTGAACTGTTGTTGGTACTCGGGTCTTTTATGCCATGTGGACCTACCTGAGGACCAGAAGCTCCAACAGGTCCAGCAGGTCCAGGAGCACCACCATCTCCCTTGGGTCCAGTGTCACCAGTCTCTCCCTTGGCACCAGGCTGACCATCAGCACCCTGTGGTTGGAGGCCAAGAGAAGAGTTCAACAGATGCTTTCTTGTGTCAGCATAATAGAAAGAAGATATCATTTTTGGTGATAGAATATAATGTGTGAGATTCTTACAGGAGGTCCAGCGAATCCAGCAGGTCCAGCAGGTCCAGTCTCTCCACGCTCACCCTGTTAAAGTATCAAGATGAGAAGTTTTAGGGTCATTCACTCATAAATACGGAACATATGTCATGATTGTGTTGAAGAAGAACTTACAGGGGCACCACGAGGTCCAGAAGGTCCAGTAACTCCAATGGCACCAGGCTCACCCTAAAACCAGAAGGTGAATGAGAGGGACAGGAGGTCAGTGGACAAGTTGCTTGTGAGTCTTAACAAGTTATTTCATCTGGGCCAGGAAACCGAATTTAATTCAAAATATTGATGTCAAAGTTTGGACAAATAGAAGTGAATTCTCGACATGATGGCGGTGTATAAATGGATTTGAATAAAGATCATGGACATTGAAGATGTGCTGCTCTTACCTTCTCACCCTGAGCACCAGGAGGTCCAGGCACTCCAATAGCACCAGTCATACCACGAATGCCATCTTTGCCGGAGGCACCATCACCTCCCTTGGCACCACCATCTCCCTGAAGAGAGAAAAGTTTATTTAAAAATCGCTTAGATGCTAAATATATTCCAGATGAATTCATGGCTGATCAGTTGTATAACTTCTTGACTTGCTTGAACTACTTTAATAATAATTAAATCTGTCACAATAAATACCAACAACTTAGATTTAGTTTATATACGTACATATGAAAAATTGAATTCAAACAACATCTTTAATAGTTTTACAGCTACTTACTCTCTCTCCCTTGGCTCCGGGGAGACCAGCGGCTCCACGCTCACCAGGCATTCCCTGCATACCAGGAGCTCCCTGACCACCGGGGGCACCATTAGCACCAGGCTCTCCCTGCGCAAGCACACAAAGAAAAATACACATTAATATCAGCTGGTAATACTCAATTTGCTGCAAGTGAACATCCTTCCCATCCTTTTCAGTCTCTTGTTAGCTGCATAAAATAAAATAAAGGATGAACAGCGTTTATGTGAAAGTAAAGCTAAAATCTGCAAGCTTCATGTTTGAAAATGTCAGAGAAAAAACATTTTTAACGAGATCTGGGTTGAAAAACAGGAAACACAGACGGAAATGAAATGAATGCAAATGTGTTTATATCAGCAAAAAGAAAAAAATCTACGGCTACAACGGATGATTTCGTAGCTCTTCATGCAGTTCATTTGTCTGTATCTTTATAAATGTGCATGGATGTACGCTGGGTGTAAAGGAGGAGATCATATGTCGTTATGTCTGTCATTGTGTATTGTTACTGTGCAGACATATTGGTTGCCTCTTTTTTGTGCCTATTATAAACATATATTTATGCGCATATTCATGATTACAATTCTATATCTTAACAGCTTACACTTTGTGTTGCAGATTTACTCATCAACAAATGGATATCTTAGCTGTAATGTCAGTCTCTGAGGACTTCTTCTTAACCCACCTTAGGTCCATCGTTACCAGCGGGGCCAGCAGCACCACGGGGTCCAGTTGGGCCAGCAACGCCAGGGGATCCGCGCTCACCAGGGAAACCTCTGTCGCCCTAAGGAAGAGAAGAGGCACGTCGGTCACAGTCAGCTTTAGCTAAAGACGAGAGGAACGGTGTTTACTATGGACGAGGAAAATGTGGGAGATACTCACTCTTGGTCCAGATGGTCCAGGGGGTCCAGCCTCACCAGGGGCACCCTAAACAAAAGAGGAAGAAAGGATGATCATTGACATCTTGAAACTTTAAAAAAATCATCATCATCAAATCATCATTTCCCCCTGTGATTCTTACCTGCTCACCAGGCTTGCCAGTCTCACCAGTAGCACCTTGGGGTCCGGGAAGACCCTGCATGAGGAAGATTTTAGAGTCAGTTCAGGAATATATAAACAAAAAACAAAAGACTCACATACTCAATCTTAAAATAAAAAAAACCTGCCTGGAATCCGGCAGAACCAGCAGGTCCCTGCTCTCCCTTCTCTCCAGCAGGTCCCTGAACAGAGAGAAGCAAACTGAATGATGAGAAACATTGAAACTTATAATGGAAACTTTCTTTTTATAGTTAAAAACAAAACAAAAAGGAACGTACAGCAGGGCCAGAAGGTCCAGGAGCACCAACGTCACCATCTTTACCAGGAGCACCCTGTGAACAAAAACATTACCCAAACCGATTATCGACTGTTTTTATGCTTGTTTTTGCATCTTTGTTTTGGTAGATATCTTATAGAGGATAGAGTTTGATCAGTATAGTTTTAAGTACTTACAACGCCGCCAACGGAACCAGCGGGACCTCTCTCACCAGGCTTTCCAGGCTCGCCCTGTTAAAAAGAGCAAATGCATCAGTACTCCTACTAAATTTCAGTGAACAGTAACTTAGATCTTGCTGATTTCTTGCAGATCAGAGTGATTTTTTTCCAACTACATGGCAGTTACCCCTACAAATGCACCACATCTATTCTTGCATTTCAAAGCAAAATGAGTGGGGTTAACTCACAGAAACTCCCTTGGGTCCGGGGAATCCCATAACTCCGGGCAGTCCTCTGCTTCCAGCAGAGCCGGGAGGTCCAGGGCGTCCATCTGCTCCAGGGGCACCCTAAAGATCATCAGAAGAAAGGAGAACAGTGAGCAGAAAGCCTCTCCTATCATGATCAAAGTTCTTCTTAATCGACGTGTCTTGAATCAGAAACTATTCATGAGTCAGAACTTACAGAAGGTCCAGCTTTGCCATCAGGGCCAGGGCTTCCAGGGCTACCGGTCATTCCCTATGGAGGGAAGGCAAACAAAGATGGAGTGAGTTTGAAGGTTAAAGAGTGGCACTTCAACAACACAGATATGTTGCACCTGAGGAAACTCACCTTGGATCCAGGGGCACCAGGACCGCCGGGGTTTCCAGCCTCACCAGTGGCTCCCTGAGCTCCCAATGGGCCAGGGGCACCACGCTCACCGGGGGCTCCCTATTTAATGGACAAGTGAAGAAGATTCAGGAGAAATCTCCACAAGTCGTGACATTTGTTTTCTGATGGACTCATTGGGTAGATTCATTAACTCACCTTGCCACCAGCAGCTCCATCAGCACCAGGGAAACCACGAGCACCAGGGGCACCCTAAACGGAGAAACACACACACCAACCATGTCAGTAACTGTGATGGAAATGCTCAGACTGAAGGGGTTTAATCCCCCTGGGAATTTAACATACTTCAAATGTGCAGAATATGGTTTGTTCTCCTGCTCTACGCTATCTGACAGAAGCTGATGTGAAAGCTGAGGTATAACGTACACGCTCTCCAGGGGGTCCACGAGCTCCAGCACCACCGGGCTCACCACGACCTCCTCTCTTTCCCTCCTCACCAGAGGGGCCAGCAAGTCCCTGAACTCCAGCGGGACCCTGAAAAAGAAAGACAGGTTGAATTTAGAAAAGCTTATAAAAAGAACTGTAAATTAAAGGCAAGATGTGTGTGTGTGTTATTCTAAAACTTACAGGCTCTCCCTTGGCACCAGGCTCTCCCTTAGGACCAGAAGGTCCATGGTCACCCTGTTGGCAGAAAAAAAAAAAAAACACACGTTACATTTAAGCTGTGAATCGGTGAAAAACAACATGCACCGATACCAAAACTTTGCACAATCAATTGTCTACTCACAGTGTTACCCTTGGGACCAGGAGCACCAGCAGCTCCCTGAGCTCCAGCAGGACCACGAGCACCGGGGAAACCAGGAGCACCAGCAATACCGGCAGCACCCTATGGGACGGGGAGTCAGGGTGTCAGAACACCTTGTGTGCTGGATTCAAGTGGTAATAAATGTGATCAATAAGTATGATACTTACAGGAGAACCCTTAGCACCAGCCTGACCATCAGATCCGGGGGCACCCTGTTGAGAGAGGAAGGAAAGAAAAGGTTTCAGAAAATCAACAAAAGTAAAAGAATTCCTACACAAAAGTTCAAGTGTTGGTATCTACTCACAGCAGGTCCAGCAGGTCCAGCGGGTCCTGGGTTACCAGGCTCACCACGGGCTCCCTGGGGTCCCTCGTTTCCACGGCCTCCAGCGGGACCGGTCTCTCCCTGTGATGGGACACAACAATGTGTCAGAAATCAATCAAAAACAAATAACCAATCTTTGAGGTCAACACCAAAGAGGTTTGTCTTAAATTACTTTTAGTTGTCATAATCCAGTTTCCTGGCTGCAGGTGTGTGTGTGACGACGGCGCTGAGGTGAATTTAGAGGTCTACTGATGCCATCTGGTGGCTTCACCCTAGACCACATATTTACTCCTCTGTTTAACAACCACACTGGCTAATGCTAATAGAAACTGATGTTGATCCTGTAACATCTTCCACAGCCCAAGTAAGGTGACAGGGCCGTTAATGCATATGGTTTTTCCTACTAAATGTGCAAGTCCTGGGAGAGAATGAGTTAAATATAGTCATGTTCCTCCTGAACTGTAAGGACAACCCGAGATTAACCACTCCATAAAACACTGTGATACTTTAGGCGTTACTGCTGCACATAATCCGAGCCCAGAAAAGCCGACTTGAGAGCCTATTGTTATGGTCAAGTGTAATGGGAGACTTACCTTAGCTCCAGCACCACCGGGGAATCCAGGAGGGCCAGCGGGTCCAGTGGATCCCTGAAAGAATAGATGACAATGATGTTAGCAGACATGGTGGATGGCGGAATGCCAATTACAAAGCATCGTGTATAAACCCTTCAATTTTAGCATTAGCTGATGATCTTGTGGCGAAAATAATACTTACAGGGGGTCCACCAGGGCCAGTGTTGCCATCATTACCACGAGCACCCTGCAGAGGAGGAGGAGATTAGATAAACGTGTCCGAACAGATAATGCCATGCTCAGATTTAGAGCTTTAAGAGTGAGCCTAAGAGGGAGCAGCACTTACAGCAGGGCCAGGGGGTCCGGGGCGGCCTCTCTCACCAGGAAGACCACGAGCACCCTACAGGAGACAAAAGAAATATTAGCTTGACAATGCTAGGACATTTTTCAAATGAATGATATGAGTGAAGTTGCATCTGATCAAAATAAATTGATACAAAAACGTACCATGATACCGGGCAGACCGTTCTCACCAGATGCACCAGCCTCTCCCTGTAGACAAACACAGAGGGGACAAATGTGAGCTCACACGGACTAAGAAGATTTTGGACCATGACGTGATTCCTGTGATTCCTCCCGCTATCCTACCTTGGGGCCAGCAGGTCCAGCATCTCCCTTAGCTCCATCCAGACCGCTGAATCCCTGTGCAACGAAATCAAGGCTCAGGTCAGTCACCGTTAATTACAACATCGCAGCAGTTGGAAAAAACGGCTCCTCAAAAAACTCACTCTGTGTCCCTTGATGCCGGGGAGTCCAGGGGTTCCGGGGAATCCACGAGCTCCCTGCAGGAGGAAGACAAGTTAATAAATGTTAATATTGAGGAAGTATAACCATCTGATGACCTTTGCCCTCAGTGGGCAACACTCACCTGAGGGCCAGCAGCTCCACGCTCACCGGGGCGACCGGGTTTGCCAGGCTCACCCTGTAGAAGACACACAGAGTGGAGATCAGTATGTGGAGGTGCCACCCAATCAGACAATGTCAAAATGTCACACAGTACATGTAAGAGAAGTAAATCTAATGGAGAATGGCCAAATAAAGCTGTATCTTTCCTTTGCTTTACATGAATATCCTGAGAAATACCTCCTGAAGAAGAACAGGCATCAATCAGTAAACCACTTACATCATCTCCGTTCTTTCCAGGGGGGCCAGCAGGACCACGAGAACCCATGGGACCCTAAAAAGACCAAAAGAAATGACACCAAAATGAATGTAAATGTCTGTGAGTACTCACTACGTACGTGTGTGCAGATGTGTGTGATTTGCAACAGGAAGTGTCCCAGATAATACAGGAAGTAGTAAGCCAATGAGAACCAAGGGAAACAAAGTGTTGTGCCGAATTAACATGGATAAAGCTGATATTTTAAACTCACAGAAAAAAAAGACAATACTCAGTAGAACAGCTCATATACTCACAGCAGATCCAGGCTCACCGGGCTCACCAGGGGGGCCATTGAAACCCTGAGGACCCTGATGGACAACAACAACAACAACAACAGATTAACACAATATGTCTGGTGCGAGAATAGTTGATAATCAGCTAGCATAAGTGTATTATCAATATGAAAATTGATAAGGGACTACTTACACTGGAGCCAGAGGGTCCAGGAGGACCACGGGGACCCATTGGACCCTATTGAAGATGACAAAAAAGGCAATTAGACTGTCTTTATGTGTTCATGAGACGAGCAACTTCACACTGCAAGCATTATTTAGCAATAGAGGTATGTTGCCTTCATACCATTGGGCCAGGGACAGGTGGGCCACTTGATTTGGAGTGGTCAACGTAGCTCATTTGAGGAGAGAAGTTCTGTAAGGGGAGAAGATGGAAGAATTAGTCGTCTAGTCTTGAGTTAATGTACCGTTGCAGTGACTCTGGTTAAGTTTGACTCTGGTTAAGAATAAGCTCGGCACTATGTGTACTCTGCAGAGCACCAGGGAGCTGTCTGCGCTCCCAGTGCTGAAATCGGTTGCCTCTCTCTGGTGCAGAGCTGATCTTTCTTATTGAATATGTGCAAAATGATGAATAATTGTTTCAGGAATTAATTCATAGCAAAATATCAATAAGAGAGAGTTCGTTTGAAACGTACGTCTCGATCTTATTAAGATGTCTTATTTCAAACAACACGACAAAAATCAACTTCCTGAGATTGTTGGGATGACTTGGAGATACTTACTCCGCCAAGGCCAGGGGGGCCAGGGGGGCCGGGTGGGCCGGGAAGGCCGGGCATGCCATCGAGTCCATCGTTGCCAGGAGGACCGGGAACACCCTGTTGGAAAAGTCAGTCCGTTATAGCGATATTCTTTACATGTTTTCACTGCAGGAAGAAGCAGCTTGATAAACACGGAGCAGACGGCATTGTTTTCTCTAAAATAATAATCTATATTGACAAATTTTAACAGCAGGCATGGCACTCTTATGTCGGTCACAGTATCTGTTGCTTGATTTCAAATGTATGTTTGTTTACTTCCTATTTCTGGCTACAGTTATTCAACATTACGTCATCATTTTATAAAGAAATTTGTGTCATGTGACCTTTGAACTTTCAATGACCCGTTGACCTTGTGACCTAATTATCAAAGGTCATCAGCAGCAGTTTTAGCATAGCAGCATGGCACACATATGACACCACTGTCACAGTTATAGTAAATGAACAAACAAACGTGCACAGACGCTTCATTTGTAAGTCAATATAAAACAAGAGAAAGGCCGATGTGTTGTCGTTGGGACGAACGCATCTGACAGTAATCATATCTGAGAACATCCTTTGCTTAAATTTGTCTTAGCATAGCAAACATACGTGATTATCACAGTGTTTATGTGCACTGGAGGATAGGAAAGGTCAGTGTAAATGAACTGGAACCTACCCTGTCTCCAGGAGGACCAATGTCTCCCTTCTATGGATAGATGGGAAAAAAAAGGGAGTTAGGCTACGCTGTGGTAGCATGTTTCATCCAGAGTCTAACAAAAAATAAGTGCCTAATCTAGAATATAAGCAGACATGATGACTAACTAAACTGCAAAAAAAACAAACAAAAAGGGCAAAATACCTCCTCTGGAACCTGGGGTCCTACAGAACCGGAGAAAAGGCAAAGGTCAACACCTCATGAACATTAATGAGAGACACAGTCATGACATTTAGAAAATAAGATCAAATCACAGCTATCTACAGCAGATCCGGGAGTCGGGCCTAATCAAGCATGAAATACAGTATTGGGCACGGCTGGGCTATGTTGTTTTGGGAGACGTGACATGTGTAGGCCCTGATGCACCCTGCAGTGTCACTGCACAGGTAGGCATGTTGGGAAATTACATATTCATTGCCAGGCTTCGCCCGAAGAGCAGGTGTAATCCATCGTTAAAAGAACTCATATTTAAAAATGGGTAAATCCAAAGCGACTCTTTTCTGAATTAAAATCCTCTGGAAGGCAGGCAGGCTTAGGGCCTCGAGTCCATTGGTGGCCAGAGATGAGGTGAGAGGCACTAGGTGGCGCCACAAAACTAAAATTAACCACAGAATTGGTGAGGAGGATGAAGGTGGTGTACCATCAGTATCTGGGCAGATAGGGCAGCACTCTCCGTCTGGGATGATGGGATCGGCACAATCGGATGTGTCCTCACAGATCACCTCGTCGCACATGACGGTTCCACTGTCGCAGACGCAGATCTGGCAGGGCTCTGGTTTCCATACATCCTTATCGTTGTAGAACTGTCCATCTAATGTGCAGCTGCCGAATGTGCCTGAGAGGAGAAAACAGCGGTGAGTTTGGTAACATTAAATGATAAGACAGCAGTAAAACTGATTTGCACAATATGCTGCTTGAGTCTTGGCTACACCTGCATAGGTGTGCGAGCAGATGGGAAACAGGTGTGCCCAATAGACTAAGACAAAACGCCAGAAAGGTTGTTAAGTAAAGCTCTGGCTATTGAACACAGCCTTATTTTGGCATTTTTTCCATGTAAAAGTTATTTTAGATCCGTCCTTGCTTCATTTAATGAGGCAAACCCAAGCTTTAGCATGAGTTCCCGGCTACAGAAGTTATTTTAGATCCATTCTGGCTCGATTATGGCTTCATTAAGTTCGTCGTTTAATGAGATAAACTGGATACAGAGGTTATTTTGGGGCCTGGCAAATGTCAGGACACAGATGTGTGCAGCAGAACAATCACTATCCAACAATCTGTCATCAGATTTAGAAAGAGTTTTTCCAGAGTGTGTCTCATCACATTTCAGGCTGCGGGATGTGTGCGTGAGTCACGGAGGTTTGGAGGATGGATGCGCAATTCCAGTATCTGCCATCGGGTGTCGCTGCTAGCCCACAAACCGCCACAGATCTTCCGCACCCTCCTCTCTCTCCCTCTGTAGTGATTAATTGGAGTCTAGACCATTTTACTGACGACGTCAGGCTTAAACGATTTTCCATTGTCTGTTTTTCCAAAGATTTTGTTTAATTCAGTGACATTTTTTCCCCCCTGAAGCTTTAGTGCGAAAGTTTAACCTTGTAAAGGCTGAAAACATGTTCCACTTTATCATGTTTGGATCTCCAACAAACTGTTCAAACTTACTGAGTGCTCGACAGACTTTGGCACATATCTTTAATAAACTAGTCTCCAAGCTAAAACCCCCCCAAAAAACTATGATTTTATGTTTGTGCTCTGCTTCAGCTCCCTTTGAACCTCATGTCCTGTCACTGCGCATCAGAGACAATGCAGCTGGTCTGCGCTCCAGGCGCACAGGGAGCGTGTATCACAATAAGTTATATTCGCCTCCAGAAAACGCCTCACTGTGTCTCAACTTTCATAATCTCCTCTAGCTCACTGGAGTCCCCCCCCTCCCGCAAGAGGACATTCAGTTCCAACAAACTGCTCAGCGCATCCTTGCAGGCTATCCACATCCTTGATGGTGCCACAGTCTCCCCCTCCCAGAAAAAAAGCCTCCCCAACTCAAACAGTTTGAAAGTTTGATACTTACTATCATCCTCGCCTTGACCTCTGGCCAAAAGCACTGCTGCGCTGAGCAGCAGCGCTAACCGAATATCCACAAAGCTGAACATGTCTAAATATTAGACATGTAGATTCTTTGCGGCAAGGGGGAATCCTCTTTTTTCTCCTCAGACACCACTCATACACGGTAGGGTCCGGTCTGTGTATAACTCCAATCCAGACCCTAGCAGAAACTCCCTACTGCCTAAACAAATGAGTTAGCTTGGCTTTTATATGCCAAAACTTTTTGGGGAGGTCCTGGACGCACCACATAACTTGTACATGTTCAAGTCAGGAGTCCCTCCTTCATCCCAGAGAGAGAGAGAGAGAGAGAGAGAGAGGGCTGTCTTCAAACATGTCAAACAAGTTCACGTTTCAGCTCAAACGTGGACACTCATCATTTACACGACGGCTCTCCACCGTTCAGACGTGTTTGATTATCTTCTGCTCTCCTCCGTGGACTTTTTTTTTTCCTAATTGAGGCTTTTGTTTGGAGGGTGTTTTGTCTTTTCGGCATCCAACCTGAGAGACACTCTGTCGCTGAGCTGGTTTTCTTTTAAATCGTCTGGATGACTGGATGACTTTATCTATAGCTCCCACTTTATTAAGGATATGCTGAGGACTGGTTTGTTTGATGTCAGTTGTTGAAGTTATTTTATTTAAATGCCTTTATTTTAGGATAACTTATGAGTTCAGACTGATGCCTGTCTGGCGTGCGTAATTTACGCACGGCGCGCAAACCCGACGGAGATGGACTCCTTATATGTTTGTCGATTAAACAATATCATATGTGCAATGAATTACACGCTGCTGTCCCGTATAACACACACCTGAGCCTATACACGTTCTGAGCATCAAGCACCTGCAAACATCTGCAGTCTCACACCACCATGAAATGTTAGCCATGTTTCCAAAGATTCACCTTCATTATCAGGCAGCTAAAGCCTTTTACTCCACCATACAAATACATATTTTCATTTTGGTTTTTATTAAAAAAAATAAAATAAAAGTGATCCAGAAGAACAAAGTTTTAAAGCATGTAAAACAACTCCTGTTAAATTCCAATTATTTCCCAAAGAGGCATGGCCGTCCCATGATGTTAGACACAGGGAGGGAGGGATGGAGAGAGGGAGAAGAAGAAAATTTGGCAGATCCACAAAGCAGTCTGGTTACACTGTGGACACGTTGCAGCTTCTACAACTACAGTATGGCCCAATTTGACCTTTCCTTACTCTCTCAAAAGAGAGAGAGAGAGAGAGAGAGAGAGAGAAGACAACAGTCTTCTCTCTCTCTCTTTTTTTGACACAGCATACATATTAGACATTTAGCAGACATTTATCACAAACAGAAATGCATGTTTGACAGACGATCCAGTAGTTTTTTTCATTGTAAGTGAGCACAAAGCTTCAGCGGACGTGTTAGTTCTCAAACAGACTTTATATTTACTTTGAAAACAGCATGATTCGTTACATTGAGCTGACATTATCTTGAAATTAACAGCCTCTGTCTGTGCTACATTACTTCATACTAGCTGTATCAAAAATACCATAACAAATAATGCATTAAATGTTATTAACTATCAAACAAAACTGAAACAATTTGGAATAAAAAATAAAACAACAATTGCAGTAGCTAAATATTAGCTTTATACAAGCTAACGTGGCTACATAATCTTGTAGCATAGGCTAGGCTACGTCAAACTAGCTGAATCAACAAAGCATCAAACATAAACAGAGAAACAGAAAATGTATTAAGTGTTCTGACCTGTTAAACAAATAAAAACTCAAACTACATAGAAGAAAAGACGGAGATAAAATGGAAAATATTGATAGAACAGCGACAGTAGCAGCTAAATATTAGCCTCATAACAGCTAATGTGATTACATAATCTTCTAGCTAATATGAGGTCATTCATCATCGTTTTCAATGGAAAAGCTTCACAAGATATCTTCACACTTATGTTTATGGAAGCATTTAATGATAAATCATTAGCATGAAATCATCCGAGTCATGCTAGTTAGGCTACTTCATACCAAATAAACAAAAAAAATCAGAGACCATAAAATAAAATGTACGAATGATTAAAACTAACAAACAAGCCAAAACTGAAACTATTTGGAAGAAAAGCTATTTTAAAAATAAAAACATTAATATATGTTTGACCACATTCAAGAAGATTCAAGTAGCTACAAGCTAATGTTTTCTTGTAATCTTTGCTTGTCAGTCGGTGAAGACACGTTGCCTTGATATGACTTCAGCTGCAGACAAAATGAATACTTTCCAGGGGGAAACGTGTGTGGTCAGTGATCGTGTTTGCACTAAGCAGGTAGTTCTTGGCATCTGTTCGCCGTCTAATGAAAGCTGACTGTCTGCTCGAACACCTGCCAAACAGACAAACAGCTGTCGATCTCCATCTCAGTGACACCTTTCTGCAAGGTGGCGTGTGCTTCACGTGCAGGTTTACATCACCTTTAGGTTACTGTTATGTAACCTGCCGTACAGTGTAATGTACATATTGATCCGATATTGTAAAATCAAAGACAACTTTGCAGGATAAACGCATGGTAAACACATAAAGATGTGAATATGGATCTTTGGTGGACCTGAGCAGGGCCGAATGCCATCTGGACCAGCACCTACCTGTCAATCAAAGCATCTTGCATAACTTTAAGCCTTAATATAATGTGAACAGGTGAGTTGTATAAAAATTCAGGCTGTAAACATTGGACATTTGAACATGGGGACTTATGGAGACTGACTAACTTCTGTTTGCAGCACATTTGAACTGCCACAAAGTGCACAATGAAAAACTAGCAAGAAGAGAGGGGGAATTGTTAAAGTTACAGAACATCACTGATTTCAGGTTGTTTTCAGGGAAGTCCTGATTCATGAGAGGAAACCCCTGTGATAAAAATGTGCCTGTGTTCTGTCTTAACATTTCCTGACTGCTGAAAAATGCACTTTGAATGGATGAAATCAGTCTCTTAAGCAGCTCTCTTCTCTCTCAGTGACTTTCCATGAGTGAAATGAAACCGAAGCTCACAGGACACCGTTAAAATAGAACTGGTAATTTTCTGGTGTTTGGAGTTGCTGTAATCTATAATATATTTTTTTTTTCGTGGCGAGTCTCTCAGAGTTCAGACCGGTGGTTTGGGTGGAATCCTTCAGAGTGAGTTTATGTGAGTTTCAGCTACATTCAAACATCTCTAGCAGAGTCGCTTCGAGCTACATGTTTTTAACTGGTCGACAAGATATTCTGCATATTTTAGAAGAAGAAGAAACTCTGTGCGCCGTCTTCTGCCAAGACAAACGGAAACAATCCACAGCTCTCAGCATTGCCAGTGAAGGTAAAAGAAATTTGCCCTTGTCAGACAGACAAGAGGGAGAACAGAAATAATTGAAATGCAGCCACCGAGGAAATTCCAACTTTGTCACTGGCAGGTTGCTGGACTGCACGAGCCGAAGATGTAACAGGTTGTGGGAAAAGGTGTACGCACAGCCCCTGCTGCATATTTTTTACCTGTTAACAAGAATAATGCAACTGTTTTCCGCAATGAAACCAAAACAGTTCTCCCTGGGAGAGGCGTTTATGAACGGAAACTGTAGCTGCTTGATAGGGGAAGGTGATCATGTGTTTGTAGGAGGGGGTAAACTCCAAGCAGCAACCTCTGTGGCCGTGAAATGCTGAAAGCTGCAGTTAGTCAAACATCCACTTGAGGCTGTCTCCATAAGTCCCCATGTTAAAATGTCCAACTTCACAGCAGAAATAAACAGTTTTGGTCTCTATAGCTAATTTCCCTGCTCATGACAACTGTACTGAGGGTGAATTCATATACAACTCACCTGTTCAGATTATATTAAGGCTTAAAGTTATGCAGATTATGCAGCGTGGCAGCTTTGACTGACAGGTCAGTGCCGTTATAGATATAGTGTCATTTGGCCTGCCTGATGATGATACACGTCTTTGCCAGTTTTTAAATATGAGGCAGGACTGCCAACATGGCAGAGGCCAGAGCTTCAAAACGACATCCATTCTTCACACCGGTCAACTCATGCAGCTCTTATTTAACACATGCCCTGTATGGATGCTACTGAAGCCGTAGGAGCTTTTAAAAGGAAGCGTTGACTCAGCGGTAACTCACTTAATTCACATTTTGGAGAGGGTGTCTTCACGTTAGTAAGTCTACATGCAGCATTGAGACCAGGCAGAGCGTGCACACTAACTAAAAAAGCCAAAACTGTGCATTCCCCAGCAAGCCTCTGAGCTGTAGCCAGCAACACGTAGCATCTGCCTGGCCTTGTCCACGTGTTTCTACTTGTAAGTCTCTGAGCTTTAGCTGCTCCAAACTCCAACAAAGCCAAACCCTCTCTCTCTCTGTCTCTGTCTCTCGTTTCTATCAGTGCCTGGAGGATTGTTTTCTTCCACCTTATTTACGCTGCTAGGGGGCATTTATTTGTATTTTTTAAACTCGCATAAGGCCACAATTACTTGCTGTTAAACCTTTGTTCCAGGCCATTATGATGTTTTTTAAAATTATTTTCAATGATGGGGTTTTTGCAGACATTTCATGCTTTGTTTACACAGAAGCTCATTGTAGGCAGACAAATTACAGGGTATGATGAGGAAAATTGTACAGCATCGCAAATAAAATCAGTCGCCGTACAGTATATATATCTTTAAATTCTAAGTGGCTGTTATCAACTGTACGTCCAAGCTGTAATACTGTTTATCTTTAAAGGTTATCCACAATTATATCTGCACATTTAGTAAATAATCATGGTAAAAAAAAATAATTTATAGACACCTAATCGACACCTAAATTGACAAGTTACCAAGGTGTTGTATCCGTGACGTCACTCTCAGGTTTCTGAAGAGCGATGCGTGAAGCTGAAGCTCAGAGCTGTCCTGCCTCTGCCACCTCCAGGCTAATCTAAAAATGGGCAAAGTCGTGGATCGTTGGTGGACCGGAGATTGAATGATAAGTCACCTCATAAATCCTGACGTGGCTCCACCAGTGGATAGATGTCAGATGGAGGGTGACCTGCTACATTTTCATATTAAACTGTTTGTTGGTGTTAAAACTGAGACACTGTCCACGGGAACGACTCTTATTAAGGACATGTTAGTGCAGCAATAAGTACTGTGACAGAGGGGGGTAGATTTTAGATGTATCATGTCCAGTTGTTGGTAGTGTTGGAGAGGAGGTCCTCTCTGAAGAGCTGGAGGTCTTCAGGAGGTTTGTGAAGGTAGAGAGGGAACTGGTAGGACGTTCCACAAACGGGGAACAACAGACAAGAAAAGTTAACGGGTGGCAGAGCCAGGCAACATGAAGTTAGTTGGTCATCAATCATGACTCATAAGTTTGTCTGGCCTGGCAGGGGTGAAGATCTAAAACCAGCAGTTCAGTTTTTCCTCATGGTAGTCTAGAAATGATTGGAAGAACTACTGCCGCTTATTTAATAAAACCCGCTATGATAAGTCCTTTACAAACAGGGATCCTCAGTCACAGTCAGGACAGCTCGAGTCTGCCGTGTACGTGTACAGACGAGCAAATAACTACTGTGACTGCACCAGTCGCCGCCGTGAAAATAAACCTTCCAGCTCTGGCCCAGACTCTGCAAGTTCATTCAAATCTGTAGCATCGGTTGAGAGAGAGAGAGAGAGCCTTCCACGCGGCGTTATGGGTAAATGCTCAATTACAGGGTGAATGCTTCAGCCCACTTCTGACTGTTAGTTCAAGTGGAGCCCGATGTGAACTGCAATCATCTCATAAAGACCTGACTTTTGTCTCTTTAGTCTCCAGGCTGGGGTTAGTCTTTGCTGGCTGAGCACCACTCTCACCACCACTACAGTACTCATTTACATTGAGGACAGTCATTTACTGCACCAGCAATGGACAGCTGGAATTTGTGCTACTGTACAGATGTTTATTGTCAATGAGTAGAAGTCTGATAGCTGTTAGCTTGGTTTAGCTGAAGCGAAAAAGCCAGTAAAGCCAAATGCTGAGTTCATTCTTGAACTTAGACAGAGTAGTTTGACAAAATAAACTTGCCCCAATGTCCACCTACTAGCTATTTCTATAAGTTTCAATCACAGGAAGCCATTTTCAGGAAATACAGGAAGATTTTTGATGTTCTTGCCAAGAGTTAGCTGAGAAGATTGACACCACTTTCATATCTGTCCCTTAAATACGAAGCTACAGTCAGGAGGTGGTTGGGTTAAAATGGACTGGAAACAGAGGGGAAATTAACCTGAGTGTGTCAAATGGTCTGTAACACAAAACTAAGCAGCAACCTGTGTGGCTGAGAAATGAAGCCAGTGTAGAAATGAGGCTGGCAGTTTCCATAAGCCCTCGTGTTTTCATGCCTGGTACATAAATCTGTTTTGGTCTCCATGGCTAATTTCCTGGTTCATTGGTTGATTGGTTGAACCAACTGTCTGTTATCGCAGGCAAACTTCAACCAGTCAGACCAATAAACAATGTAACGCAGTCAGAAGAAGAGACAAAACTACTTTCCCATCAGTGTTGTTCTTTGTTCTTCTATCATCCTTGTGGTTCGGACACAAACGCAGAGTTTGAAGCCCGGTAAGACGGATTCTTGCCTGATTAGTGCGAGTCCAACTGCCTCACAAGGATAGAGAGAAACGGCCACATAGCGGCCTTTATCAACATGGCACTTTTCAGTGAACACCTGAAGACCTGGGCCGGTAGGATCAGCTCTGAAGTGGACCGGTTCGGTCCATCCTTTACTAAATGGGGCCCTGCAAGTATAACTTACATTTCCTAGTGATGGTAGTTCCAATTTAAGTAATAATATTAGTTGCATGTAATAATCACAAATTGAACAACAACTTTATTTAAATAATTCAAACTGTTTTTAAAACTGCAGCTCAGCTGTTGGACAAATCCAGCCTCTCGTGTGCTCCACCCATCATGACGCATCACCTCCCCTTTGGGGCGTGAGAGAAAATGGTGGTGGGGGAACCCAAAATCCTCCATCGTGGTACCACGTCCTCTATTGGCTTAATGTTAAATGAAGAACTTTTGATTAAAACGTCTTTAATCTGGTCTCCTCTCAGTGCCCACAAAATGCTGCATGTTTTTTCAGGATACACAAGCCTATCTGTTGGCTTTGTTTCTGTCACAGAACAGTCAAGTCTTATTTCTTGGTCTGGTTTTCTTCTTGTGTCTGCATCTGGATTTCTACACCATCCCAGCCCCCCATCCAAAACTCCACTTCTCCATCTCCTCCCTCTTTTTTCTCTCTCTCCCTGCCTTCTCTCCTTTCTCCCACCAGCGCAGACATCCAGTCAGACACCGAGAGTGGATGGAAAATATGACTGGATCCTTCCCTGACTTCAGATAATGTGCAAGAGTGCTGGCAAGCATGGCACCACTAAAAACAGGGGGGAAAGCAAGAGAGCGAGAGAGCATGCCGGACAGTGAGAAGTTTATCTGAAGTAGCTGACTTAATGTTCAAAAGCAAAAGTTGAATCCCTTGAGGTTTAACAAGTATGTTTGTGCACAAGCTCCAGGAATGACTCGTCATTACACCAACAAGTCACGCGACGGCGTTTATGTTGATTCTCTGCATGTTAGTGCAACGTCAGAGGTCACAAGAGCCCCAGCCGCGCATGTGAGCGTCATATTTCACTGCCACAATGGCTGAAAATGTGAATGTGGGAGATGGGGGGGGGGTTAACACAATGATGTGGGGATGGGATGGGATGGAATATTCGACTCTGGATAGGAGACACACATGCACACTGGAAAAAAAGGGGAAAATGTGACACAAGTTTTCTCCAAATTACATTAGTCAGGAACTATTTTGAATCATCACCTACGAGCTGCTTCTAAAACTTCAAAAAATGTGTGATATCGTAATCCTCCGCTGATGTTTTTACTGATGCACTTTGAAGAGAAATGCCACTAAAGTGAAGCCTTTGTCTCATTCCTCCTTGAACGTAGTTTCCAGTTGACCTGCAGTCTCTTCGGGGTGGTTTGACGCCGGTCTTTCCCAACATCTGGGAAAGTTACTCAGTGCTTTAACCTCACTGCCATGCCCTTTTATCCCTAGTCTTCTCTTTTAGCCCTTTGCATTATCTAAGCACGACACCAGTATGCCTAATAAAACTTTCAGGATCAGCCACTCCGTTTGTAGTCATCCTTACGGTCCTAACTATGTTTTGCAAACGTCTTAGTCATGCTAAGTGCTTCGATATATCTCCTGCACCACCAGCTGTAAACTTTAATCTTATTAAATAATGTCAATGTGCTCTGATTTGAGGCTGAAGTTTGTCTCTGTAGCAAAGCGAGTTCGCGAGGAATGATTGGTGGGAAATGAGCTCAGAAACTCCTGTCTGGAAATGTCGTTACTCCAGCTCTGCTCTGCTCTGCCGCCCCTTCTGCAAGCATTCAATAAATACTGCGGCCTACTGAGATGCTCACACGTGAGGAAAAACAGAGGAAAGTGGGAGGTAAAGAGAGGAAAAAGAACAAGAGAGACAAATACAGAGAATTAAGGAGAGACAGACGATTGGAAGGAGGTGTTAGGTGGAAGGAGGGAAATATTATTTTTAATATTAAAAGTTCTATAAAAGCAAGAAACAGTGAAAAAGCAGCAGAATAGACAGCAGGTAACCTCAAGCTAAGGCAGACTGGAAATGGAAATAAGGAAGCCTGTAACTATGTAGGGAAAAAATTCCCATCTGTCGGATGACTCATACTCTCCCCTCAGCCACAGAAACGAAAATTAACAACGTCCCAGTTTTTACGCTGCTAAAACAATGATATTCAGGGAGCGTATTTAAACCATAGGAATGCCTTATTACCTAAACATCTCTGAATTTAAATTATATACGTGCACATGCTTAAGCTGTTGCTGGAAACACTCTCTCTCACATTTGTGTTGCGATGGTTATCTATATCTGTAACGGTTTATCCTTATCAGGGCTGTGGGGGTGACACATAGAGACTTATGGGCAATTTAGCCTATTATTCGGTTTCTAAAGAGAGGTTTTGTGAAAGTCAAATCATCTGTGGATCTAACGCTCTTAATCCTGCATAACTTTAAGCCTTAATATAACCTGAACAGGTGAGTTGTATATAAATTCACCCTCAGTACAGTTGTCATGAACGGGGAAATTATCTACAGAGACCAAAACTGTTTTTTGTACCAGGCTGTAAACATGTTTATTTCTGCTGTCTAACATGGGGACTTATGGAGACTGACTGATATTGTATCCAGCCTCAAGTGGCCGTTTGAGGAACTGCAGTTTCTGGCATTGGCTTCACTTCACAGCCACATAAAATTGCCGCTTGTTATCACCCTATTATTTAAACTGTGCGAGGACGCCAAGTAACATGCCAACTCTGCACAGAAAGGCCCCGGTCTGCTCAGGGAGGTTCAAACAAGGAGCCTAAATATTAATAAAAGCTGATTACATGGTAAGTAAATGACGGCCCTGTACACAACGTCCCAGGTTTTTACTACTGAGACAATAAAGTACAAGCTGTCACGTTATCACATCTTTGGCAGAATGCATCGTGTAGGATTTTCTCTCTCAGTAACTTTCCCTGATACAGACGAGCAGAAGTTACAGACATTAGTCTTACTCTGTCCAGCCTGGATATTTCTTTTGGACAACGGCAGGAAAGAAGAAACAAAGATAACTTATCTCAGGGATTGAAATCCCAGAATGTTATTGGCAAGTTCATTTGTAGTGTAACATTAAACCTCTTACACAGGTTTTAAAAAACGATGTGCAAAAACACGAATTAAAGCTTGACGCACAAGGTTTTTAACCCAGTTCAGAAAATATGGGATATGTTAAAGCATCAAGAACATAAAATCAAAACTAAAGCTTAAGATTAGAGTCATGATTCCAAAGAAATACTCTTTATCTGTTGTTGTTATTTTTGGTGTGATTTTGAGTTTAACCGGGAGGTGTAAGAGACGGGACAGCCAACATGGATTTTCAGAAACGTCGCGGATACGCCGTCCTCTCTGTACACTGTCAGCGGCCGTGATACGAGTGCAATGATCTCAAAACTCTCTCATGTTTTATCTTTCTCTTTGCAGCACCTCGGTGGAGGATAGACCGGCCTATCAGTAATATTCATCTGTGCGCCATATGTGCTGATTTCAAAGGTAAGCTAAGTCACATGGAGGAGATGTGAGCCGCTGCAAAACCTCCACCGGTTTCATACACGTGCACTTTATCTCACATTAGATGTTAAAACAACTGAATATTAACCGGAGACTTTCTCATTGCGTCAGTGTTCACCTGCATGTTTTACACGCTTTGATTTGAGTCTCCGAGTCAGTGTTACCTTCTGACAACTTGTTGCTCTAAGGGCAAAATGCCTCCCTTCACACTCTGCCAACGGTGTTTTCTTAAGGCCCCGAAGTTCCCAGTTCTTGACGTTACATCAGCGCTCGGCAGCAAAGGATGAAAAGATGGCTCCTAGCTTGGATTTGTAGGACTCCCTCCAGGACCAAGCAGGAAACCACAGGAATGATTTGCCGAGGTAAAAGACACTCAGCGTGTTTGTTTGTTTTATCTGTGTGAGAAAAAATGTAGTTTTTTTAAGGTCCCAGTCGTCCTGGGAAAGTAATCCCATTACTAATACCTTTCTTGCCGATCCTTACCTGTTGGTTGTCGGCCTGTTGGCATTACGGTGACGCTAATTTTGGTTTATTTCCTCCTAATTCTGTGTTTGGACAGCATAACAAGCAGCGGGCTTACATTTCCCTTCCTGGCTTGGCGTGAGCTTATTTTCTGATCATGTGCTCTGACAGTTTGTGTCAGCTGAAATATTGAAGTAATTTGCTCAAATAAGAAAAAGTTTCAACAATTTGTACAAAATACTACAAGATTATTGTCAGATTCTTCCCCAAAAAATCCTTTTAAAGGGGAAAAAGGAAAAGGAAGGGACCTCAGGAAGAGATGGACAGACCTGCATAGTAAGATTACACCAGCTCATGACAGAGTTATAGATAGACTGTAAAAATATATGATCTGAATGTGATCTGGGAGGACAATGAGCAGCTTCCAGGTGTTGCCAAACAGAAAAAGTCAGACGACTTCACATAAGACGTAAAATAAAACACACAAATGAGGTTTAAAGGAGTACAATAAAGACAAAGGAGTAAAATAAAAGAGTGTGGCTGATCTTAAAATGTTCATATGAACGTTTTATTAAATGTTCTTTAAAGAAAAACTCACATTCACACCATCTTTACAAATCTCTGCGCATAAAAGCAGATTTATTCACGTTACAGGTTAATTTTAACGTGTGTTTACTGTGTGAATGAATCAAAGCAGCCAGTCTCTGAAGACGTTTAATGGTATATCAATCTACTTTTAAGAGGAGCTAATCTTAGATATGTATGATCTGCATGCTGACATGTAAGAAAGGCATCCACGGGCTTTTAAGACTCGACGTGGAAACCCCGCACAGCCTGAAAAGATGACGGATGTTTGGAGATCTGTAATTAGGTTAAAGACTATTGTAGCATCTTAATGAATTCTTCCTCTGATGCCTCTGTGATGTCTGTTTTGGAAACACCCGTCACTTCTGAGCATGTGCAGTAGATCCCCTCGGCGCTCCATTAGATCGAGCCTGCAGTCCGGCCTGAAGTTTGCTGAGTGCTTCAGAATGGTTGAGAAGAAAAAAGTGACCTCAATGCAGAAGAATGCAGTGTGGTCTGTTCTCCCTCCCCTAACATCCAGCATGGGCAAAAATGACTTCTCTTAACCCGCTGTTTAGCCGAGGGAGTGTATTCGACTCGAGCCATTTAAACGGCCACAGCCGCCGTCTTCTCCTTACTCTTCTTCCACCCTTATTTCCACCTCCTCTCTTCATGCCACGTTAGAAGCTTTCTCTCCTTCCCTGTTCGGCGTTTGTTCTCGCTGAGCTGCTGCAGCCGGCAGACATCTCTGTCCTCGAAGCCATTACAGGTCACGGCAACCTGAATCAAAAGGTGTTTTATATCATGCACAGATATGTTGGAGATTTGTCTGAGGGTGCCACATATTATAAACATGCAACGTTTCCATGCTTCGTCTCCCTTTCTTTCATAGTGTGTGTAATCAGCTGCAGTCAAGACGTCTTTGCCTAACTTGTTGAAGTTTCCTGTGTGTTGTCCAGCAGAGGAAACGTGTTGCAGGCAAATAGAAAGAAAGAGTGAGTCGAGTTAAGGTTCATTTTTAAATATTTAATGCATGAAATGAGACACTGGTGTCAGGACCAAATTCTAAGCTACTTTTAGACATTTTAGGAGCCATGTCTTGTGAAGAAATTTGGCCACTGCGTGAACCGTTTGCCAAGTTGAGACTCTACCACGAGGGGCTTCAGGAGAAGAAATTTCATGCATGATGAGGCGTCCTGGTGCCAGCCATATGTTCAGAATCCTCCACTGCCGCCGCTGCTGCCGCTGCTGCTGCTGCAGGAGGAGGAGTTAAGATTTATGCTTGCCTCTTGTGTCACCCTGAAAATGCAGGGCTAACAGCTTTCAGATGTGAGAGGAAGTATATGGAGGATGGTGGCAGCAGTGAGGTTGGAGAGGTGGGGTGTGTGTTTGGACTGTCCCGTGCAAATTATACAAATGATCTATCCTAATAAATGAGTCTCAGTTATTTATAGTACGTGCAGCATTGGAAGTAGGTGCAGGGCAGAGATGTTCACTATTTAAGAGTAGTGTGTGCAGGCAACTATGACAGGAATATGTTGTTGAGGCTGCATTGCAGTGTATTGAAAGTTATTTCTACGTCTGTTGTCGTCCAGGCGATTTACACATACAGAGGATTGTAAATATTAGTTTATTGTTTGTATCTTTTATTTAAAAATGTCAAAAACAAGACTCAACTGACCTCAGGCGAGAGTCTACAGCACTCACGGTATAAAAAATGGACACCGTATCCGTGATGTCACGCTCAAAATCCTGTGGCCGCCATGTTGGTAGTCCCGCCTTTTCCGCTTCCCGGCTAATCCAAACGACGTGGATCATCGGGGACCCTGACGGCGCTCAAACAAGCCATCTGTAACAACACCCACCTGTCAGTCAAAGCGACCACGCTCTTAATTCTGCATAACTTTAATCCTGTAAAGACATAAAATCATTTTTACAGAAAACACGTGAAGTCTGTTTCTTGCATCCAGTCGATTGATCCAAAAAGGATTTTGTGGTTTGTGTTCTGTCTTCCTCCCAGATCTGAAATTTAATATATTAAACTATTGATGCTTGGCGAGGTGAGTTTTGTAAATTCAGTTCAAAATCTGCGTATTTTATAGTTCAAAAGAGAAGTCATTAAGTATATTTTACTCAAATACATCGCCTACTTGTACTGTACTATATGCATTAATTACTTTTACTGATAATAGGTCCAAACTTTTATCGAATACAGAATATTTACTTGTACTTAACCATTTTTTTTATTCACCTAAACTTTTGGTCCACGTTATATCTTTTTCCAGAGCTTTCGACTTCTTCCTCGGCGGTTTTACAAGTTACAAGTCGACCTTGAGTTACCAGAGTCACTGACGGTCACTGAAGTAATTACCAGTAAGTTATTGAAGTTTCTTTCTATACTCATACCTGCGTTCCATGACACAAGTCGCTGTCTTGTCTTTTCGTGTTGGACCATTTCATATATTTTTGTTCTTGGTCTTTGTTGATTTGTTGACTTCTTGGGTGACACTGCAGGAAAAGCCTGTTCTGACAATCAATCAGGTAGTATGTTGACATTACAGGAGCCCGAACTTGAGATACATGGATCAGCTGACTGACAGTGAGCGGTTGGTGAAATATGATTATCGTTGGACATCCACATGTTAGCGTTTGCTCGCATTTCTTTTAGATTTACAGGCTGAAGTACGCGGTGTTGTTCAGTGTGTAAGTGTTCCAGGTGTTACCTTGTGAATTATATTGAGACTTTTCATGAAAAAAAGCTGCTGCAGGTACTAATTATGTTTCGGTTTCTGTATCAAAAGCAGTCAAAAAGAATCAGCTACTGGTTGCTGGTGCCAGTAAATATAAAGTCATAATCCGTCGCTGAAGGCTCACGTAATGCTTCCTCTCATTATTCATCTTCTGTGACAGTTACTGCCCACTGAAGGCGTCTGCTATCATTAAAACTAAGAACTGTAATTCTGACTGTAAAAAATGTAATTCTTCTCTTTGCACCTGCACATGCGGTTACGTTGCACGGACACCTGGATGTTCCTGAAACCAGGTGAGCTCACGCAGACTGTCCCGTTACTGAGCCGTGTGGCAACTGGAATTTTAACAGAGGCCGCGCTGGTCCCTGCAATTCTGCATTTAACTGCATCTTTAAAAATTCCACGCTCCTTTGGCACCACTAAGTTTTTTGACATGTTCTGCCTCTCAGGTGATATTATATCATTCTTAATAACACATGGAGAGCCTTGGTAGGTTTCCATATTCTCTCTCCAACGCCACGATGCCGTAAAAACCCCATTGTCGTCTGATGAGCAAGTCGTAGATGAGCTCAGAGGCCAGTTAGTCCCAGGCTTTTTGCAGTGGACTGAGACTTGAGCTCAATAAACTCTCATCCTAAAATAAATGCTAAATTAGAGGGTTATAGCATGGAGGGAAGAAAAAAAAGAGGCCACTGGGCTTGGTTCTTGGCCCCACGCACTCAGCCGCTGTGGAGTTTTCTTTCCTGTCTCCTATTATTCCTGGGCTTCTGCCTGGATGAGTCAAGAGAGAGAGAGAATTGAAGAGAAGGATGAGGAGAAAGAGAGAAGGAAAAAGAGAGGGTGGAAGGTATAGACAAAGACGGAAGAGAGAGACAAAGATGGTGGAAGGAAAGGGAGAGACTGCCTCTCTCCTCTGTCTGATCTGGCCAGCGTTTAAACTTGAATGACAGAGTAAATGCAGAAATCTTGGAGGGTGTTCAAGTGCAGCCATTTTGTGGGAACTCCAGTTTAGTAACAGTTTCATATAAAAGTCGTCTAGAAGCTCTTCTCCAAATTTAAATCCCTATAATGAATTTTATTTATGCACGTCAAGTGACAGAACCCTGAAATACGGAGCGAGCTGTTCCGTATTTCACATCGGCATTTATAACAATTATCTCTCGCGCTGAGTTCACGACACGTGATGACTATCAGCTGCCAATAACTTCTTGGATTTACTGTCCTGTTAACGATGGTCATTTAGCTGGTGAACCCTCACACGGTTGCTCTTGACTCAGATGTGCCAGGAATCGCTTCAAATTTGAAGCACATCTGCAGTCAGATGAGGAGAAAAGCAAGACTAAACTTGTTGTTTTAAAGAGCGACAAATTGCTTGAGTTCAACTCTAGTTTGTTTTGAGTTTAACTAAGCCTTTAGGGAGTCAGGCAACACAGTATAAAGAGCGATAGTGTCCATAAAGGATGGAGTTTGTTGTCAAGGGTTTGAAGAAGAAGACTTGGTGGGAGATGGTGGAGTTTTCAGTCACAGTCTGGTTAGTTGTAGACACTTGGTTTGGTTTAGGAAAAGTTGAAGTTGTCCTTGACAACATGTACAAGAAGTACAAGAGCTTCACAAATCTAGGGTCACCATCTAGACACAACCATCAGCGCCTGAGCTTGTTAGTAAGTTAATGAGGCGTGTAAACAGTCCATTACATAGAAAAATAATAACATCAGACAGATCTTGCATGTTCCTGGCTTGCTAGCGTCTTAGGAGTTTAGCCCTTTGAGCAGTCACTAAGTCATCAATCGACTGAGAGAAGCATAAATTCTCCAAAATCCTCGTTGATCTTGGTTGAGGGGAGAAAGATCCGAAAAATCCAAGCTGGAAACTATGAGCTGTCAACTAAAAAGTATGATCTTGATTGCTGCAGAGAAATTAAAGTCCAGACAGGCTGGAAATATACGAAAAAACAACCAGAGGTTCTACCTTCTCACATAAACACGCAGATTTTCCATCCCAAATTAGATTTGTTCTAACACAGGTAGAGAAATCCTCCCAAAACTTCTCCAAACACCGCTGTCTTTTTCTCCCCCACTCTGTCCTGCCAAATATCTTTTCCAGTCACATCCTAGTAAGATGTGTTTTATGGCTGAGCCATGAAAGTGTCCAAGAGTGACAAAACCAGATGTTTTTTGGATGCTGGTGCTGCAACCTGAGCGAACATTGTCTCTGCGGCGGCCAAATGTGTGATCGATATTCACTGAAACAAGCGTCTCACTGGAAACTTTCCTCAGTGAAGACCAAATATGAATTATTCAGCGTACACTGTGCACAGTTTAACAAAATTATCTTTATTTCTGCGCCTGAACGTCACATCTGTTGTCTTTTATCATAAAAAAGTATTGGGAGCCTGTGCTGTCGTAACGCTACATCAAAGACCGGCTTCTGTTTGTATGAAGGAGGGGAAAAAATGCGCTTTTATGCGAGTGTTTATTAGAGTAAGTTGAGATTCATACTCAAGGGCCCTCAGTAGCATGTCCACGTTTAAGAGAGGCCCTCATTATTTACTAACTACGAAGATCAAGGGCTCTTTATTCGAGGTGTTTCAGCACCCCCGGGTGTTTTACAGTAGCTCTAGGTGCTTCTCTCGCTTAATTGGGAGCCAGAAATCAGTTTGGGGCCCTTGCAGAATGTGCAGAAGGTTCTCAAAGGGCCCCATTGTATATCGCATTATAATGTTTTATGGTGGAAATATAATTAAGATGGAAAAGTGTGACCTTCATCATTCATTGTTGTTGTTGTTGTTGCACAACTGTTCTTATGCTTTATCTATGATGCTCTATACTCCAAGCGAAGGAGCATCTCAGGGGCTTGTTCACAAGTGATGGGAAGATGGTGGACCGACGGGTTGGTGCAGTCACCTGTGGTCATGAGCTTTGATGGCGTAGTGACCGTAAGCATGAGATCGCAGATGCAAGCGGCCGACATGAGCTTCGACTGCCAGTTGGCTCGGACATCCGGAGGGAGCTGGAAGTAGAGCTCCTGCTCCTTCACGTCAAAAGGAGCCGATCAGGATGCTTCTTCTGCACCGTCCTTTGGAGGTTCTCTTCTAGGTCTAAACCTGCTGCTACTGAAACTCGACCCCAGATAAGCAGAAGAAAATGGATGCTGCAAAGCTCTGCTTTGGTCTCCACCACCTCCTGAGAAAAACATTGCGTTCTTTAGAGGCTAAATCCTAAATAAAATGTTGTGTTTTCTAGCTAGTCGCTAACTCTGTCTGGCATTACGTAGGATCATGTTTAGGGTCTTTACTACTTGAGCTGATTGTTGCCACTGGGCCTTCAGCCTGGTTATTCAGCAGATTAAGCTGAGCCAGGATCAGGCTCCCCAGTGTCAGGGCTCCATAAAGCAGCCTCCTACCCTCCAGCTAATGGGTAGCAGAGGTAGAAGGGTAAGGGTACCAAAGATGGGGTGGCAGGTTTTCCACAGCTACAAACAGGAGCTTGTGTTCTCAAGCCGTGACCCCCTGCCTGCAAGCAACCACGCCGCTCCAAAGAGAGCTCACAATTAAGCTTTATGAGATGCTGACATCCTTACAACCAAGAATATCGTGTGGCTCTTTGCAGCCTCTGACTGTTTGAAGGGGAAACTTCTTCATGGAAGTTTAAACGCCTTCTGTCGGTGATCGGGAGAAACGCAATTTATGTGATGTTGGCAGCTGCTCACGTGAGGGGGGGAGGGGTGCACAGATTCAACTGGACAACACCTTAAAGACCAGATGCACGCTGCAAGAATTTAACCCGGATTTAGCGCCACTCAGGCCAGGCCCACATGAAACTGCACAACGCGGGTTAAGGTTCCACGTCACAGCTTAGACAGAGCGGCAATCGGTGTCAAAGTTTTGACTTTAACGGCTCAGTTTGGAGCTGATTTATTATAAGCTTGGTGGGTTTTTATGCAGCATGTGGTCTGTTTCTGCAAATAGCATGGAAATATCGAAAAGGAAGATGTGGCCACGTGCTAAAATAATTTTGTTAGATGTTATAAAGGGGTAGCTATCTGCAGCTGTACGTTGTTTTATATATATATGCAGTGAGTGTTTCAGCTATAGGACACAGACTCTTCAGAGGAAATACCATGAAAAGAAAAGAACAGACGGATCTGAGCCAAACGGGTTAGGGATGGTAAGAAGAAACAGCAGCTTTAGAGGTCTCCACGTCACATGTTTGACTACAATAAGCACTGGGACAGAGGCTTTGGGGTGAGTTGGGAGTGGGCGGGAGATAATGGATGCTCACACTGTGATTGGCTCCAGCCGGTTGCCCATATTTAGATTAGTGTCATGTCCCTCCCTGGTTTGTGTTCAGCTGTGCTTTGGAATGAGAGGCAAGATGTCTGGTTCTCTCCCTCTCTCCACATCACATCATGGAAACTCACAGAGAGCTCGTTCACTGGCTCTGAAACGCACCTCGCTCTGTCATTTATTAGTCTCTCCCTCTCCCCTGGACAGATTTACATGTCGGAGAAACTGAAGGCCCTGAAAGTTTTGTTCTTTTTCCTGGGCCTGTAGATGGAAATCAAATCATTTCTCAAAAACGCTTTAGAGTATCTGTTTTTATTGTAGCTGCAGAGTCAAATTGTAAGATGAAGTTGGGCTTAAATGGACAAAATATGGAGGTCAATGGTCCTTGCTTTTGATGAACATGAGTGTGCATGTGTGTGCATCAACGTAGATCACTGCTAAATGGGTATAAATGTGTTTAAATGACATAAAACAGACAGAAAAAGATGGGTGGTGTTTGCAGGCCCACCACTAGCCCTTTGCTAAACCTGACATCCAGTGTTATTGGTCCCAAATTATCTTTTTTTTTCTTTTCTGTCCACGTTTGCAAGCAAAAAAGAGGAGGTGCTCATCTTTGCTTGACATGAAGTATCAACTTTTCATTTCCCAGGCCTGCCACATCAACAAAGGGAGTATACTTGGCTGAGATGCAAAGAGGAGGAACAAAAACAGTGTCGAGACCCAAAAAAAAAAAAAAAAGTAAGAATCGACCACAGTGGGGGGAAAAAGGAGGGGAGGGAGGAGCGGTAGGTCCTGGCTAAATTGAGTGTGAGTGGTGACGGTGGATGAATATGCACCATCTCACACATTTAACCTACATCTAGTCTGACTTAGTCTCAGTGTTGGATGTGGACGTGAAGCCACAGTGTCCCGCTTTTCTGAAAATTCATCTAAAGATTAAGAATCTGCTGCTCCTCTGTTGAACACTTTTCGTAAAGGCAGCGTCTGAACCGAGTGAATCATCTTCTCAGTGCACCGAATATCTGAGTTCATCCAAAACAGATGGTCTTAGTTAAAGCGCATTGTGTAGCACAGGAAAGAATTTAAAAGGTGCAACGATATACGGTATAATCTGCAGATTATGAATTACAGGATCTAGTGACATGCAGCAACGTCTCATTCGGCCTTTCTTGGGTGTTTAGATTAAATGTGGGTACGTCATCGTCGCGTTATCGAGTGGGCACCTTCCAGTTTCTGAATTGCTTCAGCGTGCGGATGTCAGTCACAGAGGTTAGGCTTTTAATTAACTTTAGCGGTTATACTTAACCTGATAATGACAGTGGCCACCCACATTTAGGACAGGATCCACAGCTTCCTGCCCCTTCAAGCCCCTCTGACTCCTAATGACTGCACTTAAGCTGCCACCTGGGAGAGAATTTAGACAAGTCTGTGGTAGAAATGATCCTTCTCGTGCGTTTCACTACATCAGATATTAAACCCAGAGATTATATAGTCCAGCACTGGACTCCTCTCGGCCCACTGCCTCTCCCTCAACATGTCAGGACGCTCGGCAGCCTGCATTCCTCCTCCAAACAGTTTTCCTGGAGCTCGGCCGCTTAACAAGACACAATTTCAGAGCGCAGTCTGCTTCCCCCTCAACATCTGCAATAGAGATATGGATGTTGTTTAATGTAATCTGTTGGGCCGAGGCTGCGTGTATCCTTTTTCAGGTGCTTTCTGTGCTCAGCATTAAAAAAAACCGTCTTTGCCAAAGAACAGACACGAGCAGCAACATTTTTGGGTCGTTTCCCTTTCGTTTCGTCTGCCACATCTTCACTCTCCGCCTCCCGTTCACACGTTTCGCAGCCTCTTCCTCTCTCTCTCCTTTAATTTTTCGTCCTGTCTCTACCTGCCTTGCGCATTGCTGAAGTTTTTCACTCAACCCCCCCCCTCGCCGCCCTCCCACCTACAACCCCTTTTCTTCCCCTTAAACGTCTCTGAGCAGTGGGAGGGAGAGAAGCACCCAGTTTAAAAAGGAGTAGCCACCCTGGGGCGTCCTTCCTGAGAGTTCACGAGGTTGGAGAGCGCACCTCGTGCCTCGTGACTCCACCTTCTCCCACCCACTAAACCCAGCCCAGTCCCACCCGGCCTCTCCCAGTGCTTTATCATAACCATGACTTCATATAATCGATTGATGGCGGGGTGTTTTTGTTGATGCGTGGTTCCTGAGATTGTCACTCTGTGCAGCTTTTGTGTCATGTGCAGAGGTTTTTATTGTCTCGTTCACAGCAGAGAAGATTACAGCCCCGAGATTCTCCGCCCACTTTTAACCGGAACGAATTTTTGTTCCAAATTTTCCAAACTTTTTTTTTTGTTTGTTTGTTTTTACATTGTCATTCCCAAAAACACAGGTAACATTCCCCCCTGAGTGAAAGCAAGAAAAGGAAAGGGAGGATGACCATAACAGATAATAACTTGGATAAACGAGGGGAAAGGAAAACATCTTTTTTTGTTCTGTCCCAGCGCTGTTCAACTCTTAAAACATCTGGAATCACTTAAACGCTGTGCCGCTGGCTGCATTATGCTCGGCTCTGCGCTGTGACTTCAGCTTTGGAAACAAAACCTCGAGGAGGAAAAATGAAAACAGGCCTCAAACAGTCGAGGACTGAAGCGGTTAGTCACAGAAAACAGTTTATATATGTCATATTAAGCACTCTGTTTTCAGTCACATGCCATTTTGGTTCCATCTTCAGACACTTTACTTGATGATCCCAACACTCACCTAGTTTAACAACAGGAAGACGTAGCATACGTTCAGTGTGTCTTCTGTCCGAGTACAAAGGGCATTTCTTTGGATTACTGAGCAGTAATCAAAATATGTTGTTCGAGATGTGAGATAACACAGAAACAAATGTAATATACAGGCTTTAAACATAGGAAACACAAGGGATCCTGTAAAGACAGGAGTAAAGTCGTTTTCACAGAAAACACGTGAAGTCTGTTTCCTCTTTAGAAACTTTCTTGCATCCAGTCGACGGATCCAAAACGTTTTTTTGTGGTCATGTTTTTGTATTCCGTCTTCCTCCCAGACCAAAAATTTAATATAATCAGTTGTAAGGTTCACTAAAAATGTGTTTCACAGTTTTTCAATGGCAGATTGATGCTTGGCGAGGTGAGTTGTGTAAATTTGTTACGTTACGTTACTGGAACACTGTTTTGAGCTCGTCTACTTGTACTTTAGTTGGAAAATATTACACATTTTACACACAATTGAATAATTTGTTCAAATGTTTATACTCTGGAAATGTATGAGTTAATTACTTTGACTGATAATAGGTCCAAACTTCTACTGAAGTAACCATTTGAATACAGAATATTTATGTTTATTAATCTAAACATCTGAACACTTGGGCAAAATAATCCCTAACTTTTGGTCCACGTCATATCTTTTTCCAGAGCTCTTGACTTCTTCGTCAGCGGCTGTAAACATGTTTATTTCTGCTGTGAACATGGGGACTTATGGAGACCGACTCGCTTCCGGAGCCAGCCTCAAGTGGACGTTTGAGGAACTGCAGGTTTTGCTTCACTTCACAGAGACGGGGGTTGCTGCTTGGTCAAAATACTATTTCTAGGTTCCCAAATGATCGGCATACTTGTTTTACCACTAGTTTTTGTCACGCCTCCCTTAAAGTCAGCTTTGCAAAGATATATAGTGTGTGTGTGCGTGTGTGTATGGAGAGAGAAAGTGATCCCTCAGTCTGTCGCTTCCTTTAGGGCAGTACAAGCCATAACAAGCAGGCTACGTCTTTTATATTACCTGCAGCTACGTATATTCCTCCCACACACACCTAAACATGAACATGTCTCTGTAACACAAACACAGCAGTTGTCACAGACGCTTTAATGAATCAGAATATGTGCACAGATACGGTTGCTTCGATAAGTGGCTTGAATCTGCACGTTTCTGTGCAGATCAGGAGGTGAAAGGTGGAGCCTGTCTTTGTGGTCCTGCTGATTTTCACTGGGGGAGTTTAATCACACTCAGCTCTGCTGGCAGACCAAACATTCGAGTTCAGAGAGGATGAATCATGCAGCAGAGCGTCTCGTCAGGAACCTTCCAGCCCTTTCTCATTCTTTAGCTCGCATTATGCCTGAAGTGAAGACCTGAAAATGACCGGGTCAGAGTTTGTGTAAAGATTTAAAGAAAGGTGTGCTATCAGTTATAATGAGTACACAACACTTCCAGATATTTTCCACCTGGAACACTTTAGATGCAGTCTGCCAACAAGGCCTCTGTGCTGCTGAAGTAAAACCAGGCAGGTACGACCCCTGTGGGATCATCATGCTGTGAGGCCTCGTCCTCAGACCGGAGAAAACAGCCTCTGAGCCAATGGGAGAGCTCTCGCTTGGGATTTCACAGGAGGGTCAGGACAGAGGAATTAGTGCAAGTCAGCTGGAGGTCTGAACTGAGACGCAACAGATGACGTCGCAAAACCGTGCCCATGTGTTTGGTTCAAGTGACGGCAGTCCAGTTGTGGTTAAAAACCCCGTTAAGCTGCAGCTTCGAACACATTAAACCAAAGGACATTACTGTTACCACGAAGGACTTGAGTATGCCACCTCCTGGCCGAGTGTTTCTCATATCTGTGCTAAGCGGAAAAGTAAACAGATGGTGTGTGAAGATCATGACCCGAGCGTGTCTCAGCAAACTGTGTGACACTTTTTGAAATGTGGAGAAAGCGTGTGATACAAGCGGGGCGAATTTTTAGAAGTGCAAACTAAAATAAAGAAACTTCACTGTTGCATATCTCTGCTTATAAATAATACATTTTTAAACATGTTCAAAGCTCGCTCCCAACATCTTGATTCCTAAATGTTTGTATCTTTAGCTAAGTTTCTCCCACAAGCCTTAAAACCTGCACGAACTTTAACATCTTCCATCCTCAGCGCGTTGATTCAGATAAAGGAAAATGCCACATGAACTCTGCAGGAAACCAAACCATGTGTTGAGCGAGTCATCTCCTCCTTATGGCTGGGATCACACCCACCAAAGAGCCCCCTCTAGTGCACGTCGTCTCCAGCATTTAGGCTCACCCTAAACTTCACAAGCTGGGCCATGTAAACACGGAGCGGCCTGATGACGAATGCGGACGCGTTAGGCCGATGAGGATTACTCATCGGAGGGTGGGCATATTCCAAAGGGGAAGGGGAAGGTGGAGGTGACGGGGGAGTGGGCTTCGAGATGAAATGTGAGAACTCTGGATCATGTCTTAAGCATCCGCTGGAAGGAGGAGCTGCAGTCGCATAGTGCAGATGGGTGTGAAAGAGCAAAGAGTTTAACTCTTTGATTATTATTACCAGTTTGATGTCGGCCTCTTCCTCTTAAATTAAAGTCTCTCCTGAATTCTTGCCCTTAACTTGACAACCAGTCTAACACTGGCAGCACTGGACTGAAGCCAGAGATTCTTATCCTGCGTACAGCCCTGAAACTCTGTAAACTATGATCACATAATAGAGCGTTGTGACTTTGTGGTTTAGCAGGTGGTGATTACTTTTGTTTTCTCTATAACAACGTCTCCCTTCCAGGCGCTCTCCTCTTTTTACAGGCTGAGCTCAAGTCATCGTTGGGATGTCTACCCCGGATGTCAAAGGTCATTTGTTTGTCTGTATATCTGTCTCTCTCGCAAAGAGCTCGTAGGAGCAGACAGAGACATTGCTGCTTTATCCAAAGCTGAACTCCAAATGTTCTCCTTTCTCCGGGCCTCCCTATCCCTGCCTCTTCTCTTTTTGTTTTTTTTTGTCTCTCTCTCTCTCTCTTTCTTATTCGATCTCCAACATGCAACATAATTTACAATCAAATGTGCAGAGCAGCTTCAGAGGAAATATTACAAACAGCTGAGAGGGGAAAGTAGAAGCATGCCAAGATAAATTCCTTAGTCCTAATTCAGATGATAGTCTGAGAAGAAGAAATTATAGTTAGTTAATGGAGTTCTTCTTCAAGGTGGCAACATGATGAATGTAACTCCACGGGGCGTGGATTGTGGCGGATGGGGATGAACTTTAGCCCCTGTAGAGAAGTTAAACCTCAAAGTGAAACGTTGTGGAGAAGATGCCTGCTGTCAATCAGCCATCGAGCACTTTGAAATGTGCAGCAGGTCGATGATTTCAGGTATATGAAATCTGAGACTATAGAAAATAGCTGTTTTCTTGATGTTAAATGAGCTTTAGCTCATTGTTAAGCGACTGTTCTGCTCTCACCTCAACAGGTGAACGTAGTGGAGCATTTAGCAGCTACAGAACCAGATGTTTCCGTCAGGAGACGGTAGAGACCAAAAACAACAATATTTGAATTAAATTGATCAGGTAGCCAGAAAACTTGACCCGAAGCGAATGATAATGTTGCTCTGGAGCGTGCCGTTTGGCATGTCAGCTTAAAAGGTGATGATATGTCAGGTTTGTGTTTCTGAAAAGTTCTTCCAAAAGTCTTTGAATTGTTTCTTTCCAAACGACAATCCAAACGTGTCTTCAACAATTACTCAAACCTAAACATTATCCTGAATACAGCTGCTTTAGTCCGAGTGAGCAGACATCATGTGGACCAGTTTTTCAGATTGTAAAATGGTTTTTCAGACAAAGGCGCTTCGGGGAAGATGCCATTTTCCTCGGTTTTTCCATTTAGCTCAACAGAAAGTTGGCCTCAAGCAGCAACTTTCAGCCGACATCGGAGAAGAGGTCTGTGATCTGTGCTGAGCAGGAATACAGCTTCAGTCTGTTTTGGTTTAATTCACAGAAAAAGAAGTTTTAAAATGTGCTTTTTTGTGTAAATATACATTTGTGCATTCGGCTTTAAAACCTCATCTATGGGTACATTGGAAATTGAATATTTTAATCTATCAGTGGCGTCATACTTTGCTGTGAGATGACAGTCAGGTCAGAGTGACCCTAAATACACATCTGGTGTTGTTTTTTGTATCACCTGCTTATACCTTTAAGCCCAGTCTGATCCTAAGGTGCTGTCGTCAGACTGGGTCTTCCTCTCATCTGGGTCGTCTGAAACTTTCTTTCAGAGAGTCCTCAGATTGGTAGCAGCTGTGGTTGTTGGCTGGGTTCAAGCTGTGGGAGGCTGCGGCAGGCCAGCGGGGAGGAGCTCCAACATCTGGAAAAGAAGGAAAGCTGGCTGAAACACTGAGACAAGAGCCCGAGCAACATGAATACTGTGTGAGCAGATCCTGCTGCTACACTGTTTGCAAGTTCACTGCTCGCTTTGTGTAAATAAAGGTTTTCAGGTACAAGGGCTGTTGGATTAGCTCTAAACGACAGCCTGTGAAATGTTCATTTCTTTTAAACGTGTGCATCTGCTGTGAGTGGTTGAGACAGTGGAAAGAGTGGACTGCTGTTTTTAAGATCCGACCCTCTGGGCCTCTCCTAATGTAAGAGCATGTCTAAACATGTGGGAGCCGCCTGTGAGAGGAAAAAAAGAGGAAGGGGGTGGAGGTGGTGCTTGTGCTGGTCAAGAAAAACTTAAATTCCTCTTAAGATCTGCCCATTTTAGCTTTTCTATAAAGTTAAATACTGAATGTCTTTCTTAGTGAAATGACAGATGACGTTTCCTCTTCAGTTTCTCTGTAGTTACTTTCTAAAATTACATAGAAAGACAGCTTTGTGACTACAAAGTTGAAATGTTTTATAAACAGTCTACAAATGTAAAAAGTGCCAAACACTGGTGATGAATTTCTATAGCTCAAGGGTGCAAACATAGCTCTAGTCTAGTGGTAGAAAGGTGAATATCTGTACTAAAGGTTTATCCAGTAGTTGCTGAAATATGCCACTAAAAACAATCAAAGTCAGTTGGATTTATCCTCTGAAGACCGTGAATATCTGTCAAAATGTCATAACAATCCATCACAGAGTTGTTGGGATATTTAGTAAGTTTTGGACCAAGTGACAGGAAGATATTACCATATAGAGCCACTAATGTCAGTAGGATTTATCCTCTGAGGACCATGAATGTCTGTCAAAATGTCATAACAATCCATCACAGAGTTGTTGAGATATTTAGTAAGTTTTGGACCAAGTGACAGGAAGGTATTACCATATAGAGCCACCAAAGTCAGTAGGGTTCATCCTCTGAGGAGCATGAATGTCTGTAAACAATTTCATCACAATCCATCACAGAGTTGTTGAGATATTTAGTAAGTCTTGGACCAAGTGACAGGAAGATATTACCATATAGAGCCACCAAAGTTGGTAGGGTTCATCCTCTGAGGACCATGAATGTCTGAAAAAAATGAATGAGAATCCATCATATAGTTGTTGAGACATTTCACTAAAAACAAAAAAAGGTAACCTCAGGGTGGCTCCATGGGAAATGTCAGGGTCTCACCAAAGTCAATAGGATTCATCCTCTGAGGACCATGAATGCCTGTATAAAATTTCATCACAATCCATCACAGAGTTGTTGAGCTATTTGGTTTTTGGGCCAATCGACATGCAGACATTGCCATCCCTAGAGCCACCAAAGTCAGTAGGAATCATCCGCAGAGGACCATGAATGTCTGTAAACAATTTCATCACAATCCATCACATAGTTGTTGAGATATTTTAGTAAGTTTTGGACCAACCACAGGCAGACGTTGCCATCTCTAGAGCCACACAGCTTGCTTGGCTAAAGAAAAAGGGTGGGTTGACTTCAGTCCTCGGGTCAAAACTGAGTTTAGGTGGATTTGTTTATAGCTCTGTGAGTCAGTCAGAGCACAGCGCAGGAAAGTAAGAGTTACTGTAGATGTCACGTTTATTTCTAGTGAAGTACTGCGTTTTATCATGCCATGGTAATTATACGTTATAGCCTACTAAACATCCAGCCAGGCAAAGTCAATATAATTAACTCCTCTCCCTGCCATTTTGCTCCTGATTGCTTGCAGTTTGGGCCTTTTTTACTCTTTTAAGTGTTGAATTGATAGAAAAATGGCAGCAGCAGCAGCAGAAACTTGCACATGAGAGCTGCAGCAGCACGGAGAGCGTCACCTGGGTTTGTACAGCAGAGGGATGGATGTTAACAGAGCGAGAGAGGCACTGGCATCCCACCGGCAGGCCGGACAGAAGGGGCATTCTTCTCTTCGGATCCCCTCGGTCGTCTCCTACAGACCACAGTTTGTCAGCCAATCTGCCCACCGTTTACTGAGGAAATGTTCACTTAGTTCAGGAAGTCTGGGGTTTCACCCCATACTTTTGATTTCAGCAGTTACTCAAACAACACCGGGGTTATAAGTCAGGTCAGAACAACATAGGTGGGAACTAGGAAATCCAGGGGGGACTTACAATCTCAGTTCACCAGTAAGTGATACATAAACACTTAGCAAAAAAGATTTAAGCATTATCCCTGATGCTAATTGACAGATTAATGATTTATTAAAGGTAATGTTTGATTTAATTGTATGATCATATCTACAAATTTAGGCTTCTTATCACTTAATTTGGTGATGTTTAACTGGCATCACTGGCAAATTATGGTATTATAGAGAAGAGTACAGTGCAGTTAAATGATTTCTTGACCATTTCATTCATTTTTTTCTCTGATTTTAACCCCTCAATTGTGAATATTTTATCTAGTCCTCTGCAACAGTAAACAGAAAATCTTTGGGTTGACAAAACAAGATATTCTATGGACCCAAACAACACGCTGATGAATGTTTTACATTTTGAATTTAGCCACAGTGTTCAGCACAGTCTTGTTGGTGAGCTTCCCACAGCAATCAAGGGTCCTTTTGCACCAGGTTTGTGCAGCTTCACTATTGTCCTGCAGGGGAAGTACAGAGCACTCTTCACTGCAGCTTCTTCTAGGCCATCTCTATGGCTTTCCTCCTCTTCAGCTCCTTCTTTATGTGCATCAGGTCAATGTAGACGATCCAACACCGCACAGAGGAGTCCACCGTGCAGAGCAGCCTGCTATCCCACAGCTGAACACGCCTTGGCCTGGAACAGACACACACAGGGATGATGTACAACCTGCTGGATGAGGCAAGACTACCTGGAGTCTGGATTCAAACTATTGTCTGTGTTTCAGACAAGCTTCAAATTCTTTTACTTTCTGATTTCCCTACAATTATTTTTAAAGGATTTAACTCCTACCACTAAACTAATCCAAGAGAAACCGTCTAATTTGGAAAAAAAAGGAATTTCACTATAAAGAAACGCTCACATTTCAAAGCATTGTCAACCCTCCAGAGTGAATTAGTCTCAGGGCTTGTTGAGACATTTCCCAGTGAAAACTTAAATCAATCACACCACAAATTAACTTGCAGAACCTTTTAACATGTAACGTTTCATACCTGAGAGGTAGAAGTTCTTGATGGGAGTGTTAGACCTGTTCTTTGCCAGCGTTTCGGCTTGTGCTTGGCAGAGTACATAGCTCCACGTTGGGCACCCAGGTAGGGCGTGTTGGTCAGCGGGGTCGCCACATCCTGGAAAACCAGACATACAAATATTCTATAAACAGCATATCTGCATATCAATACACAATCTGTCCACCAAAGATTTTGGCACCGGAAGCGTTCTGGTTTGTGTTTGTAGTCCGAGTTGTCGCGACCAATCATGTTTGAGCGGGCTTTGGTTGGAGTCTCCATGTAGAGAGCAGAAGATGTGGAATGAAGATTATTCAGATTTGATTACATCACAGACAACCTGCAGTAAAAACCCTGCTTTTAGATGTTTTGGGTCCATGCACAGACAATAGAAACATACGTCCATGTATGAGAATAATCAATTTTGTGTGCAGCAGTGTCCTTCTCTGTAGTCAGTATTGTCATGCAGGATTTCCCTGTGAACACGAAGCACAAAACATCACACCTAATCTGTACGGACACTTCAACAAGTTCTTATTCACAACAGTAAAGGAGTAGTGGGTGTTTGGTCTTCTGGGTGCAGATGGCATTGTTATGAACATCATGGGAATACTGTCTGGTGCTTCCTCTTTGCTCAGTGCAAAAAAAAAAAAAGAGTAAAATTCAGGTTGTCATCCTTTAGTCAGAGTGGTCTGGCTGCTTTTATGAACAGTGTGGTCACATAAAATAATGCATGGGCTTGGTAATTAAACCCTGAAACCTGGCTGATCCTGTACTCCATCTAGAGGACGAAAAGGGGGACTTAAACTCGTTCACTGCATAAGTTGCTGCTGAGAACAGGCCTACACTGAGAAGCAAGTTTTGCCTCTGTGAATTTCAACTTCTAATACAATAGCGCCACCCCGTGGTAGCAGAATGCTGCCTCTGCGTTTGGCGTTCAGTGAGATCAGTTCTCTGCAAACTAACGACTTGTCCATGTCATTGTTTTTGTAAAACCAGAAGTTGGTGGACTCGAGGCCCGCCTCTTCGTTACTTCCATCAAAGCCAGAGAAGACCAATCAAAAACCATCTTCGTCGAGGCTGAATCCTGAGCAGAAACATACAGAGGTGACTTTAATGTGGTAAAATGTATATTTTTAGTTCAGGCTGAATGAAGATGACTTCTAAACGTTATCTCGAGCAAGTGCTGAAACATCATAGTCATAATCTAATTAAGATAAGGCACACGGATGCAAAATACTGCACTTCTAGGAATACTCTAAGTATAAATGAGGTCTAATCTAAGTATCTTTACAGCCTGCTTTTACAGCCTGGACTCATTTGAACGGATATTTTAGATGACTTTAATCTTTCATGTCAGTTGTTAGACTTTAACGTTTTATTTGTTTGACTGTCAGACTCAGGATAGAGAGTTTAAACATACATACTTAGCTCCTCCTTGTTAAAACCTGGTGCCTACATTACCCACAATGCCACTCAACCAGTCAGCAGCTCAGTCAGAGATTCAGGTGTGTTATGCTAGCAGCAGCTAATGTAACCTCAAGCTGCAAGCCTCAAACAGAGATCAACAGAGGTTTGGTGAGATCACGTCTTTCTAACTTCACACCTGCAGATTATTTTTAAATTTTCAGACATGTAGTCTTCAGATGACTCAAATGACATCACTTGAGGTAATCTATCATCACCTTTTGGAGCCAAAAAAAGTCTAAAACGGATGAAGTTTCATTGCCCTTTAACTGAAGCAGGAAGTTTTAAAGTTTAGAGGTCGTTCTGACCTCTGCGTTCTCGTCAAACGACTTTAAGTCGGTCACAATGTTCTTGGAAAGAGGTGCTGTTGTTCAAAGGTGCTGATAAGAGGTCATTGAACTGGAACGCAGCATTTACTGTCTTCTCCTGTCTGGTAAGGAGTTAAAGGCCTAAACAGGCCAAACATTTCCTTGTGCAGATCACCACAATAACACTGGAATGAATTATACCTTATCCACAATATTTCTTCTCTGAGGGAAGATAACAAACACAAATGTAGTAACCTCTATGATCTATGAGACAGTTTTCTTCCATGCATGGACTTTGTAGTTCAGTTGACCTTGAGCCATAGATTTAATCTGAAGCCGGCGATAAAATGTGAGTAAACGTTCACATACCGTAGAATCATATACGTTTGAGCACATTCAAGTGCGTTCGTATGAGTTTTTAATTCATTTTATTGAGCATGTACAGCAAACAAACCAAGCTATCACAGTAACAAACTGTAATCTGTACATATATCTGTATCACAAAGTATTTATTGGTATAACTTGCAATCGTATTTTACATAGATCAGTGAATAAGACAATAAAATGAAGACAAATCTTTCTCCTTGTTACCTCTGAGTTCACAGTCACAATAAGAAAAGCATTGCAGGCTTCTTAGAGTATTGAAATTAAATAGTAAACATGTCACTTCCCCTAAAATGACGCTTTATTCAAGTCAGGCAAACCAGGAAAAAACTGGAAATACCGAAAAGAAGCAAAGGGACCCAACGCCAGCACCTGAACTTTAGTGGGTCGTCCACTAATCAGAAGATTGGTTGTTCGATTCCCAGCTCTAGAAAATTGTCCCATCATCACTGTGGGATTGGATGAGCACCCGCCTGATGAGCAGTTGCCTGCGTGGCAACCAATGCCGTCAATGCACAAATGGGTGAATGTGATTTGTACTGGTTGGAAGACTAGAAAAGAGTTATAAACAAAACCATCCCCAGCCCCTGGCATATATATATATATACAATTTTATGTCATCTCAAAGTCCCTCTTAGAAGCAAACTGTAGCATATTGTATTTTCATGTATTAACATCCGTTCCTTGTAACTATTGGCACTAGTATGTGGCAACTTTATACTGTAAGTATACAGAATACATCTGGTGGTGGTGTGCTCCTTTAAGCTTCCCACAACAATCAAGGGTCCTTCTGCACCAGGTTTGTGCAGCTTCACTATTGTCCTGCAGAGCAGTCTTCACTGCAGCTTCTTCTTAGCCAGCTGGGCCATCTCTTTGGCTTTCCTCCTCTTCAGCTTCTTCTTGAGGAGGAGCAAGTCGATGTAGACGATGTGATCCAACACCGCAGAGGCACAGAGGAGTCCACCGTGCAGAGCGCCTGCTATCCCACAGCTGAACACGTCTTGGCCTGGAACAGACACACACAGGTATGCTGCATGAGGCAACAGTACCACTAGAAGGAGCTCCCATCCACCATAGCTTGAGAATCACTGCTTTAGATGTTTCGTCTTCACAAGCTTCACAAGTGTCTCCTCTGAAAGCCTCACATTTCAAAGCGTTGTCAACCTTGTTTGTAGCGTTTCGTACCTGAGATGTAGAGGTTTTTGACTGGGGTGTTGCACCTGTTCCTTGCCACAGCCTCGGCTTGGAAGCGATCTAGGTTGTGCTCAGCAGAGTACATAGCTCCACGTTGGGCACCCAGGTAGTGCATGTTGGTCAGCGGGGTCGCCACATCCTGGAAAACCAACTGAAAAACAAGACATACACATTTTAATCTCTATAAACAGAGATCCGAATGTGAATGCACAATTTGTGGACGAGGCCGAACTGTCTTGACCAAATGTATTTGACTGGTTGCAACAATTAGCAAATTAGACAGAGATGATTCAGCTTTTTGTTGACTTTTGTTACCTGCAGTTAAACGTAGGTTATCTGTATTTATAGGGAGATATCCGTTCATAGAGTTTAGCACAAATCTATCTCTTGTCATTGGACAATTGGACCCAGAAACATTGGCCATTGCACCAAAGGCTAAATTGCTAAACAGCTGATGGGCGTTTCTGAGGTTGCGTAATATTACTATGCAGTCTTTAATCAAAGACAAACAACAATGACAGAGAATCGTACCTTGTCTTTGATTTTCGGGAACAAAGTACAGGCCCAGTCGAAGAGGTTCTTAGCAAATCTCATTTTGTAGTTGTAGTATTCGTCACCCCTCTTGCGCACCGTAGTGTCCTTCCACTCCTCAAACCATTCGTACTTCACCATCGTCAGTATTGTCATGCAGGATTTCCCTGCGAACATGAAAACCAGAAGATCACACCTAATCTGTACGATATATATTCTAGCAGCAGTGAGTTGTTAAAAATGTCTCTTTGTCTTTAATTTTCTGTCGTTTGAACATCGACATCATTCATAACAGTAGAAGAGGGAGTGGGTGTTTGTACCAGGGTGTCTTATTTTGGCTTCTGGGTCTTTGGCAGATGGCATTGTTATGAACATCATGGGAATATTATCTGGCGCTTCCTCTTTGCTCAGTGCAAAGAAGTCCTCCATCCTAAAAAAAAAGAGTAGAATTCAGGTCAGTCAGGCTGCTTTTACGGACTGAAACTAACAAAACAATGCTGCCTTTAGTGCTAAGCACCCTGCATACTTACGACTTGTCCATGTCGTTGTTTTTGAATGACCAGAAGTTGGTGGACTCGAGGCCCAGCTCCTCCTGAGTTCCATCGAAGCCAGAGAAGACCAAGAACGACCCTCTGCCGTGTTTCATCATGTTCAGCCTTTCCTGAATATCTGGTTGTATAGGGAGGTTTCTATTCACCATGAAACTATTTGATATATTTCAGAATTCATACATTTCCGTAACACGCGTTTCTTGCTCACCTGGTTTGACCTTGATCTCAGGGGGAAGAAGTTTCTGGAAGGTGGTGAAGATGCCGCAATTTGACACAACCACAGGTGCATGAACCTCCACCTCCTCCCGACCTTTCCTCACTTTCACACCTGTGACATGGCGCATAAAAGGACGTCTTCGCTCAGTTACTTGTAGAGGATATTTCCTTCAAAAGATGAAGAACAAGCTGGAGTCTTGTCTTACCATAAGATGCTCCCTTCTCATTAACCAGGATCTGGGTGACGGGAGCTCTGACCAGGCAGTTACCTCCGTATTTCTGAATGGTGCGGATGATGTGGAAGGCAATCTCGCTGGCACCACCTTTAGGGTAGTAGGCACCTCGTTTGTAGTGGTGAATCAGGAGGGCGTTGATCAGAACACTGGAGTCCTTCGGAGGAACGCCTAGACAAACATAGAACGAAGGATGTCTTTGCTATAAGTGTCCAATCTTCTAGTTCATTCCAGTTTTCTAATAAACTGTTGGACCTACCATAGAAAAGATAAGAAAAGATGACATGGAGATCCTTGTTGCTGGTCAGAGTATTCACGTAATCTGTTGCACATGTGCCAGAGAGGCGGAAGACTGGGGTGACGAGGTTTCCGATGCCTGACTTCAGCAGGAATAAAGACACCCACTGCGGGATCAGCTTCAGAGTTGCCAGGTAGTGGGTCTTCTTAGCTGAAACCTGTTGGGATGGTCATAATTTATAGTTTTGTTGTTACGTTTAACTGAAATATGTGTCTGCCCGCTGACAGCACCTTCATGATTTTGAAGAACGTCTTGATGGCCTCCGTGTCATCGGGGAATTGCTTCAGCAGATGGGCCTCCATCTCGGTTTTACCGGAGAAGATGGTGTATTCCCGTTTCTCATCGCCCAAGCCGATTTGGATTGTGTCAAAGTGTTGGTTTAATTCCTGAAACTCCAGCTGGCCCTCAGAGATTTGGTCAAAGGCGATACGCAACAGACTGTTCTCATGGACCTGACCGATGTAGTGAAGCCCTGGAGAACCAAGACCAGAGCAGAGGAACTTGGTTTATTGTTATTTGGAGCAATGGCTTAAAGTTGGATAATCGTGTCGACCAAACCAAACTTTTTGAGTTCCAGCCACTAAATCATGAGGATTTCTTACTTTTCTTTTAGTTTTAGACTGTTGTTTGGACCAAAGACATTGCCTTGAGCTTTGTAATTGTGATTTCTTTCACTGTTTTACCGTTTGTCTTACTTCATTCTCAGCAGTCAGCCAGGCTTTCTCCCTCCCGACCCAATCTGAACTTGTGTTAGTAGTAAACCCGCTGTATGCTGTTAAACCTAAACAGTATGCATGACGGTGTGACGCACTGCTGGCTGTAAACACATTGCATACGTTATCAGGTTGCACCTTGAACACATCCACTGAAACTGCTGTGGTGTGCTGCTCGTTACTCTTGTAAAGGTTCAAACTCTTCACCGGGTCATGTATCTCCAAATTAAGAGTTTTATATGATGTTTGTTTATATGTATTTTGTAGAGTCTTCCTTTCACTGCTTCTAGAAAATTACTTGCAGTCTTACCGACATCAAACTCAAAGCCTTTCTCTATGTAGGTGTGACAGCAGCCTCCAGCCTGGTCGTGTTGTTCCAGCACCAGAACTCTCTTCCCTGCTTTGGCCAGCGTGGCTCCGGCCGTCAGCCCGCCGATACCACTCCCGATGACGATGACGTCCAGGTTCTGGGGCACTTTGTCAAGGCTGAAACCTGAGGTGAAGGTAAAGTGGTAAAATGTGTATTTTTAGTTCAGACACATTCAATAAAGATTCCTTGTCAACGTTATCGAGTAAGTGCTGAAACGGAGATATCCAATGTGTTACATAATTGGGTTACACAATAGTTTGAAGGTTGTATTGCAGACCTTCTTGTCATAAATACCGCTAACACAATCTCCAAGTCATAATCTAATTAAGATAAAGCACAAGATGCAAAATAATTACTGTACTTCAACTATTTCAGGTCTAATCTAAATATTTTTATAGACTTTGAACTATTCTTTCATCACCAGGTTAACTTTTATTTTAAGTGATTTTTAGTGACGTTTACGTTGTTTAAATGTTGCAGAATGTGAAAACTTATAAGTATGATATGGTTTTGTTATTCTTTAGACAAACTGTTATGACGAACCCACGTGAATCTGAAATTAAAATACATAACAGAATGGTAACAGCTGCTAGTTAACCAGTGGAGACTTCAGGATATAAAATCATCTTCCAGCGGACAGAAGATGAACGATACATGTGAAACTATGACATAAACGATGGCTCCTTAAATTCTCAATTCTGACACCAAAGCACTCCGTAAATATTCTGTATTTAAATTGTTACATAATGTGCATGGTGTGTTCTAAATAGGGATCGACAGCAGGTGTTTTAATTAGATCATACACACGGTTATGGAAGAGGATTAGGGCCACATGAGAAAAATGTATTTCAGTTCTAAATTTGAAGGAAACTAAATAAATTTTAAAAAATGATCCAGATTTCTGAGTTTTAAAAAAAATATATATTTTTTTTAAATACATTTTTATTTAATAAAAAATTTAAAAAATAAAATAAAAATATTTATACTGTATTTACATTTTTAAACTCTTTTTAAAGAAATTAAAAAATAATAATTAATTACCATTAAAATAATAATTCAGAATTCTGCAAGTAAAGTCAGAATTTATATTTGTAACCTTTTTTCCTTTCCTAAAATATTTTTTTCACGTGTGTCCTAATAACCAACTGCTATTGTTGAACTAGTAACTAGTAAAGAAATATTCTTCATTGTCAAAGCTTCACATTTTCGATTAATTGTCGTGTTACCTTGCTTGATGACTTTGTCCCGCTTCTTCTGATCGAACTCTCGAGGTCCTGGAGGTCTCACTGACTCCAGGGAGAAAGGGCTCGGTTTCCCAAACAGGTACCAGTAAGAACCGCCGACCCATATAACCACCCAGACTAAGAAAACCAAGAGCCACATGACGAAGACAACCTAATGATTTTTCTGCAGCAGTGTCGGTCTGTTCGCAGCAGTGACAGTTTTCTTCTGAACTCTGCTCCGCTCGTGAGGCTCCTATTTATTAAGCCGAGCGCCAAAGTACCTGAGAAGAGGTGCGGGAGTTTGATATGTAACACTATTCGTGTTATGACGAGCAATAAAGATAAAGGGATGATTTTCTTGACGATGACAGTGCACAAATCACAATAACAGTGTCCCATTTATGAAAGGAAATTCATTAGTTCATTTTTTAAAATCCTTTCACTGATTTTTGCCTCATTTTAATTGTTTTTGAAGGAATTATATTCAAGCACAGAGAGAGGCACTATTATGTAAACACAGGTTATGTAATATTTATTTATTTGTTATTCTTTTCATGTATTTTGTACCTTTTTTAAATCGAAGTTACTGCTGCACTACAAAGTGCTTCCCAGGACACTCATACAGACAAATGAGCAACATAAATTCACGTCTACACACATAAAAAAAAAATCAGTGCATGATTACTTTGTATGATTGTTGATTGATTCAGAAGTGTTCAAAGGAAACTTGCACAGATTAGATACGCCCATAATTGCTCTTATCTGATAAGGCAATTAAGATAAAGAATACACTATGCCTGAGTCATCCTAGACTTTATACAGGCAGTGTCCAGTTGTAAGAGTCTCGCTTCAGCATATTTAGTCTGGTAAGGACAGAGCTGTTAACTTGTTGAAATGTAGATGTGCAAGTTATATGATCTCTGTGACAGTTTTCTTGGTCCATGCACGGACTTTAGACTTGGACTTTGTAGTTCAGTTGACTTTGAGCCGTAGATTTAATCTGAAGCCGGCGATAACGTGAACCACAACAAGCTGTGACAGATAAAAATGTAAACTTAAAAATTGAGCTCTTGGTCCTGAAAGAGTGAGGAAGAGTGAAGTTATTATGTGTCCAGGTGAAACTATGAATGAGCAGATAAATGTAAAATATTTCCTGATCAATCTGAATATTTTTGTCAAGTGCCAAAAAATATGGAGGAATAATATAAAATAAAAATATAAACTTCTTTACGTGAGACATTTACATGTACCCAGTACCAATCTGTACACACACAGTAGTGTTATTATATTAAATATAAATATAATATATATTATTTGCACCTGTTTGTCGAGTCTGTTGAAATGTTAAAAACAATAAAATACACACCGACATCCTCTGACCTTTAACTTGGGAGTTTAAAGTTTGAAGGCCTCTGTGCTGAAACTTTGAGTTTGATAAATCACCCAGTGGCTATAAGTAGGTCACAATATTCTTGCGGAAAGGTTCAGCTCGTCCAAAGGTGCTGATAAGTGCGTCCCGAGGTGAATAAACTGGTTTAATGCAGTTTTCTGTCTCTGTGTCAAAAAGCTAGATTTGTGCTGGATTAAAACACGTCGTGATGCTGCAAATGTTGCTGCCAGGATTTTTTTTTTTTTAATGACGCTAATTGGATGTAGAGCTCGAAATGGAAGCTGCTGGAATAAGCTTAAAGACTTTGATACAGGATGCAGCTCCGTGTCAACAGGCCACAGCGAAGAAATCCTATTAAGAATTAGACTAAGCTGCGGCTGCACGACCCCTTTTGACTTTGCCCTGCTTTGTGCAGCAGCACAAGCGTTGACTGCCGACAACAATATACCGTCAGACCTGTTAAATATTAACCGGTGTGATATAATGAGATGAAAGTGCAATAGGTATGCGATAAAAGTGAGATATTGAAACGTATATGAATGATGACAGCAGTCAGGTCAGGTCAAAGCTTTGTACAGCTATTTGAATTTAATTACAAATTGATAAAGAAACATGTTCATATCAACAGGTACATGCAGTAATCCAGTGGTAGTAACTCCATTACAGATTAGTTTTCTCACTACTGTACACGTTTTATCCACGAGAACGCTACAGGAACATTACAGAAACGTGACCGGCTCTCGTAAAAAACACTGTGACCTCCGTGTGCTATGTTATTATGCAGCCTCCCTTGTCTCCCTTGTAGGGGTTCTTTTCATCTGAGACGCCCTTGATCAGCGGGTCGTTTGGTAACATTTCTTCCGCATAAGCGATGGTCTCTGCACAGTTTGCACCCACCTGTTGTTCAGAGGGAAGATGGAGACAGAGGTAAGAGCAAGGCAAAGCTACAGAAATTCACAATTTAAACGTCAAAAACTCATGAAGCTTTAATGCTTTGCAGGGTTTTGGTAGTAAAAATCAAAGATAATACTGTTCACAAACGATGATAATTCACTCACAGGTGTCCTAGCTGTGTCAACTTCCTTCTTCAGCTGATCCAGCTCCATTTTCAGGATTTCCTTATCTGTCATATCCCGAGCCATCCTGGCTGTAAGAGGAAATCAAGATGTTGAAATGTCAAAACAAACAAATGCCTAAAACTCTCTAATTCTCTTCATCGTTTCTTTAGGTTCAGTCAGTCATCCGTCTTTACCTGTTGAATGGCAGGATCCCCAGCAATCAGAAAAAAAGTGTTTGCTCCTAAGAGCTCATCGACTGGTACGCCTTCCTTCTTGTCCGGTCGCGTCTTCACACTGACTGATCCTCGCCGTCCCACTGCTCTTCATCCCGGCTGATCCCCTCCCCTGTTGCCGGCTTTCGGCAGAGGTCGGCACAGGATTGGACCATTGATGTCACCAATCCTCCGTGATGGGATTAAACAATCAGGAGACGTGACCCCTGAACAGGAAGGAGGAAGGAGGACGGGACGAGAACACACTACGGATCTGCAGGCGACACGGCGGAGAAAGTGAAATAGAAACACAAAATCACATCAAACTACACTCGGTGTGAGCTGTACTGTGTCATCAACTATGAGGGTTTGCATACATGATGAGCTGGGTTCATTGTGTTTACACATAATAAGCCTTCTGCCAAGAGGAAGGAAGCCAAGTCTTCACCACTGATTTGATTATAAACTTTAATCTTGCCGTCTATCCAATCAGCTGCTGTAAGTCGTACGACGTCATTTCAATACACTTAAAATTCATTAAGATTCATTTTTGATCATACAGATTTGTTCCTGCGTTCTTGTTTAGTTTGGGATGGAACAACTGGAGGGAAAACTTTATGTATACAGACACCTGTCCAAGCTTTGAAGCACAAAAGGTTAAAATGAAATAAGAAATAAATACATATTCACTGCCACTTTATCAGAGACAGTTTAAGTTTCAGTTCCAGGTTTTCAGGATTATTTGTCGTGTTCCGTGACCCTGATGAGGATGTTTGCAAGTTTGCGGTGGTGCTGAACCGAATCATCATCAGATCTTCATCAGAGTGACCAGAGATGTAAATGTTCTTTGTACACAACATCAGCGAGAGCAAGATTGTGAGTGCAGCTTGAACTCTTGTACTTCTTGGGTCTGTTACGCGGGGCATGACGGACCCCCAACAGAACCCGATGTAGAGCCGGAAGCAGAGGAGGACATGGAGTGAGCGGGAGGGGTAGGAGGGTATTTATAGGAACAAGTGGCATGGAGGTGTGTAGGTGTGGTCCTGACTCCAACATCCAGCCCCCCTGTGGAGGCTTCTTGTAAACAGAAATGGTTCCAGTAAAAGTGAAAACATTTTATTCAAACAAGCTAAATTTGAAAGTTTTATGAAAATGTGTGAGCATCTCTGCGCTAATAACCTCCAACTGACATTTCATCTGAGACACGGCGAGCTACTGATCCTTAACTAAACCTTCAGCAGGACTCACACTAAGCCATTTTCTGGATCTGGGTTAGTCTCTTCTACTCAAAGATTAACACGAGATACGTCACTGTGGATCACCAGCAGGGTGGAGACGCTCCTGGTCATCATGAAGGCCTCGTGTGCACCTGATGAAAAACTCCCCTCCTCTTTGTATTCTAGTCCCAAACTTTGGATCACTTTTACTGTCAGACTGTAAGCGGATGTCTCATTGACACGTTGATGAGTGCTGGGACTTATAGTTCAGAAATGATTAATCAGACACATTTTGATTAATATGTCAAGCATCATTCTCTGTATCCAGCCCCTAAAATGTTAGAATCAAATATTTATCTCAGTAATTTATTTATTTATTGTTTGTTTTTGGACTGTAGTTTGACAGAATCAGCTAACTACATGTTTCGTTTGACTCTGGGAACTTTTTATGGACCAAGGTCCTTAAAACTACCAGCCTACTTCATGATGCGACACATAGATGCTTTGAAACCCATCAGTCTAACCAAGGAACAGCAGGGGCACAGGGTTTCAAAATATGCGATCAGAAACTGCTATCACAACTAGAGGTCGATGAGGTACAATAAAAGAGCTACGGCGAGGGGGAGCCAGGACGACAGGTCAGACGGGGGATGACATCATCCCCCCCAGATTTTGGGTACCAAGCCCCACGTATAAATGTAAATAAATATAAATGTCAAAGACCAGAACTAGAACTGACTAGACTTGACCTGAGTTTAACAAAGTAAAGTACCACATCCACTCTGCTAGGATGATGAATAGCAGCTATGGTCTCGATAAACTAGGTAAGTATAGGATATAATAGCAGCTGTTGCCTAGGATACGGGTTTATGATAAACATCGTACTGATGAATTGATTTTAAAAAAAATCATTGTATGTTTTAAAAAAAAGTCATAGTATAGTATGGCAAAAAAGTCATAGTATAGTATGCCAAAAAAAATTCATAGTTTAGTATGGTTAAAAAAACCTCATAGTATGTAAAAAAAAAAGTCATAGTATAGTATGGCAAAAAAAAGTCACAGTATATAGTATGGCAAAAAATGTCACTGTATAGTATGGCAAAAAAAGTCATAGTTTAGTATGGCAAAAAAAGTCATAGTATAGTATGGCAAAAAAAAGTCATAGTATAGTATGGCAAAAAAAGTCATATTATAGTATGGCAAAAAAAAAATCATAGTATATTATGCCAAAAAAAAAGTCATAGTATAATATGGCAAAAAAAAGTCATAGTATAGTATGGCAAAAAAAGTCATAGTATAGTATGGCAAAAAAAAGTCATATTATAGTATGGCAAAAAAAAGTCATATTATAGTATGGCAAAAAAAGTCATTATAGTATGGCAAAAAAAAGTCATAGTATAGTATGGCAAAAAAAAAAGTCATAGTATAGTATAGCAAAAAAAGTCATAGTATAGTATGGCAAAAAAAAGTCATTGTTTAGTATGGTTAAAAAAAACTGTAAAAAAAGTCATAGTATAGTATGGCAAAAAAGTCATAGTATAGTATGGTAAAAAAAGTCATAGTATAGTACGGCAAAAAAAGTCATATTATAGTATGGCAAAAAAAAGTCATAGTTTAGTATGGTTAAAAAACCTCATAGTATGTAAAAAAAAGTCATAGTATAGTATGGCAAAAAATGTCACTGTATAGTATGGCAAAAAAGTCATATTATAGTATGGCAAAAAAAAAGTCATAGTATAGTATGGCAAAAAAAGTCATATTATAGCATGGCAAAAAAAATCATAGTATATTATGCCAAAAAAAAAGTCATAGTATAATATGGCAAAAAAAGTCATAGTATAGTATGGCAAAAAAAGTCATAGTATAGTATGGCAAAAAAAAGTCATATTATAGTATGGCAAAAAAAGTCATAGTTTAGTATGACAAAAAAAGTCATAGTTTAGTATGGCAAAAAAAGTCATAGTATAGTACGGCAAAAAAAGTCATATTATAGTATGGCAAAAAAAAGTCATAGTTTAGTATGGTTAAAAAACCTCATAGTATGTAAAAAAAAGTCATAGTATAGTATGGCAAAAAATGTCACTGTATAGTATGGCAAAAAAAAGTCATATTATAGTATGGCAAAAAAAAAAGTCATAGTATAGTATGGCAAAAAAAGTCATTATAGTATGGCAAAAAAAAATCATAGTATATTATGCCAAAAAAAAAGTCATAGTATAATATGGCAAAAAAAGTCATAGTATAGTATGGCAAAAAAAAGTCATATTATAGTATGGCAAAAAAAGTCATAGTTTAGTATGGCAAAAAAAGTCATAGTTTAGTATGGCAAAAAAAGTCATAGTATAGTATGACAAAAAAGTCAGTATAGTATGGTAAAAAAAAAGTCATAGTATACTATAGCCAAAAAAGACATAGTATAGTATGGCAAAATATTCGTAGTATAGTATGGCAAAAAAGTCATAGTATAGTATGGCAAAAAAAAGTCACTGTATAGTATGGTAAAAAAAAGTCATAGTTTAGTATGGTTAAAAAAAAAACTCATAGTATGTAAAAAAAAAGTCATAGTATAGTATGGCAAAAAAAAAATCATAGTATATTATGCCAAAAAAAGTCATAGTTTAGTATGGCAAAAAAAGTCATAGTATAGTATGGCAAAAAAAGTCATAGTATAGTATGGCAAAAAAAAGTCATAGTATAGTATGGCAAAAAAAAAAGTCATAGTATAGTATGGCAAAAAAAAGTCATAGTTTAGTATGGTTAAAAAAGTCATAGTATAGTATGGCAAAAAAAGTCATAGTATAGTATGGCAAAAAAAAAGTCATAGTATAGTATGGCAAAAAAAAGTCATAGTATAGTATGGCAAAAAAAAGTCATAGTATAGTATAGCAAAAAAGTCATAGTATAGTATGGCAAAAAAAGTCATTGTTTAGTATGGTTAAAAAAAACTGTAAAAAACGTCATAGTATAGTATGGCAAAAAAGTCAAGTATTAGTATGGTAAAAAAAGTCATAGTATAGTACGGCCAAAAAAAGTCATATATAGTATGGCAAAAAAAGTCATAGTTTAGTATGGTTAAAAACCTCATAGTATGTAAAAAAAGTCATAGTATAGTATGGCAAAAAATGTCACTGTATAGTATGGCAAAAAAAAGTCATATTATAGTATGGCAAAAAAAAAAGTCATAGTATAGTATGGCAAAAAAAGTCATTATAGTATGGCAAAAAAAAGTCATATTATAGTATGGCAAAAAAAAAAGTCATAGTATAGTATGGCAAAAAAAGTCATTATAGTATGGCAAAAAAAAGTCATATTATAGTATGGCAAAAAAAAAAGTCATAGTATAATATGGCAAAAAAAGTCATAGTATAGTATGGCAAAAAAAGTCATAGTATAGTATGGCAAAAAAAAGTCATATTATAGTATGGCAAAAAAAGTCATAGTTTAGTATGGCAAAAAAAGTCATAGTTTAGTATGGCAAAAAAAAAGTCATAGTATAGTATGGCAAAAAAAAGTCATAGTTTAGTATGGTTAAAAAAACTGTAAAAAAGTCATAGTATAGTATGGCAAAAAAAGTCATAGTATAGTATGGCAAAAAAGTCATAGTATAGTACGGCAAAAAAAGTCATAGTTTAGTATGGCAAAAAAAGTCATAGTATAGTATGGCAAAAAAAGTCATAGTATAGTATGGCAAAAAAAAGTCATAGTATAGTATGGCAAAAAAAAGTCATAGTTTAGTATGGTTAAAAAAGTCATAGTATAGTATGGCAAAAAAAGTCATAGTATAGTATGGCAAAAAAAAGTCATAGTATAGTATGGCAAAAAAAAAGTCATAGTATAGTATGGCAAAAAAAAGTCATAGTTTAGTATGGTTAAAAAAACTGTAAAAAAGTCATAGTATAGTATGGCAAAAAAAGTCATAGTATAGTATGGCAAAAAAGTCATAGTATAGTACGGCAAAAAAAGTCATATTATAGTATGGCAAAAAAAGTCAGTATATAGTATGGCAAAAAATGTCACTGTATAGTATGGCAAAAAAGTCATATTATAGTATGGCAAAAAAAGTCATAGTATAGTATGGCAAAAAAAGTCATATTATAGTATGGCAAAAAAAGTCATAGTATAGTATGGCAAAAAAAGTCATTATAGTATGGCAAAAAAAAATCATAGTATATTATGCCAAAAAAAAAGTCATAGTATAATATGGCAAAAAAAAGTCATAGTATAGTATGGCAAAAAAAGTCATAGTATAGTAGGCAAAAAAAGTCATAGTATAGTATGGCACAAAAAAGTCATATTATAGTATGGCAAAAAAAGGTCATAGTTTAGTATGGCAAAAAAAGTCATAGTTTAGTATGGCAAAAAAGTCATAGTATAGTATGACAAAAAGTCAGTATTAGTATGGTAAAAAAAAGTCATAGTATACGATAGCCAAAAAGACATAGTATAGTATGGCAAAATATTCGTAGTATAGTATGGCAAAAAAGTCATAGTATAGTATGGCAAAAAAAAAGTCACTGTATAGTATGGTAAAAAAAAAGTCATAGTTAGTATGGTTAAAAAAAAACTCATAGTATGTAAAAAAAAAGTCATAGTATAGTATGGCAAAAAAAAATCATAGTATATTATGCCAAAAAAAGTCATAGTTTAGTATGGCAAAAAAAGTCATAGTATAGTATGGCCAAAAAAGTCATAGTATAGTATGGCAAAAAAAAGTCATAGTATAGTATGGCAAAAAAAAAAGTCATAGTATAGTATGGCAAAAAAAAGTCATAGTTTAGTATGGTTAAAAAAGTCATAGTATAGTATGGCAAAAAAAGTCATAGTATAGTATGGCAAAAAAAAGTCATAGTATAGTATGGCAAAAAAAAAGTCATAGTATAGTATGGCAAAAAAAAGTCATAGTTTAGTATGGTTAAAAAAACTGTGTAAAAAAGTCATAGTATAGTATGGCAAAAAAAGTCATAGTATAGTATGGCAAAAAAAAGTCATAGTATAGTATGGCAAAAAAAGTCATTATAGTATGGCAAAAAAAAATCATAGTATATTATGCCAAAAAAAAAGTCATAGTATAATATGGCAAAAAAAAGTCATAGTATAGTATGGCAAAAAAAGTCATAGTATAGTATGGAAAAAAAGTCATAGTATAGTATGGCAAAAAAAGTCATAGTATAGTATGGCAAAAAAAGTCATAGTATAGTATGGCAAAAAAAAAGTCATAGTATAGTATGGAAAAAAAGTCATAGTATAGTATGGTAAAAAAGTCATAGTATAGTACGGCAAAAAAGTCATAGTATAGTATGGCAAAAAAGTCATAGTATAGTATGGCAAAAAAAAGTCATAGTTTAGTATGGTTAAAAAAACCTCATAGTATGTAAAAAAAAAAGTCATAGTATAGTATGGCAAAAAAAAGTCACAGTATATAGTATGGCAAAAAATGTCACTGTATAGTATGGCAAAAAAAGTCATAGTTTAGTATGGTTAAAAAAACTGTGTAAAAAAGTCATAGTATAGTATGGCAAAAAAAAGTCATAGTATAGTATGGCAAAAAAAAAGTCATAGTATAGTATGGCAAAAAAAAGTCATAGTTTAGTATGGTTAAAAAAACTGTGTAAAAAAGTCATAGTATAGTATGGCAAAAAAGTCATATTATAGTATGGCAAAAAAAGTCATAGTATAGTATGGCAAAAAAAGTCATATTATAGTATGGCAAAAAAAAGTCATAGTATAGTATGGCAAAAAAAGTCATTATAGTATGGCAAAAAAAAATCATAGTATATTATGCCAAAAAAAAAGTCATAGTATAATATGGCAAAAAAAAGTCATAGTATAGTATGGCAAAAAAAGTCATAGTATAGTATGGAAAAAAAGTCATAGTATAGTATGGCAAAAAAAGTCATAGTATAGTATGGCAAAAAAAGTCATAGTATAGTATGGCAAAAAAAAGTCATAGTATAGTATGGAAAAAAAGTCATAGTATAGTATGGTAAAAAAGTCATAGTATAGTACGGCAAAAAAGTCATAGTATAGTATGGCAAAAAAGTCATAGTATAGTATGGCAAAAAAAAGTCACAGTATATAGTATGGCAAAAAATGTCACTGTATAGTATGGCAAAAAAAGTCATAGTTTAGTATGGCAAAAAAAGTCATAGTATAGTATGGCAAAAAAAAAGTCATATTATAGTATGGCAAAAAAAAGTCATAGTATAGTATGGCAAAAAAAGTCATATTATAGTATGGCAAAAAAAAAATCAGTATATTATGCCAAAAAAAAAAGTCATAGTATAATATGGCAAAAAAAGTCATAGTATAGTATGGCAAAAAAAGTCATAGTATAGTATGGCAAAAAAAAAGTCATATTATAGTATGGCAAAAAAAAAGTCATAGTATAGTATGGCAAAAAAAGTCATTATAGTATGGCAAAAAAAAGTCATAGTATAGTATGGCAAAAAAAGTCATAGTATAGTATGGCAAAAAAAGTCATAGTATAGTATGGCAAAAAAAAGTCATAGTATAGTATGGAAAAAAAGTCATAGTATAGTACGGCAAAAAAGTCATAGTATAGTATGGCAAAAAAAAGTCACAGTATATAGTATGGCAAAAAATGTCACTGTATAGTATGGCAAAAAAAGTCATAGTATAGTATGGCAAAAAAAAGTCATGGTATAGTATGGCAAAAAAAAGTCATAGTATAGTATGGCAAAAAAAGTCATATTATAGTATGGCAAAAAAAAATAGGTGAAAGGTGAAAGTCAGCAGCATTAACTACTGAGCTATCCAGGCTGGCCACACACCCTTTGTGAAGCTACCAATGATGAACATTCATCTTCATAAGTGGAGATAGATAACAGTCAAAAAGCACCCACGTGTCGCATCATGAAGTAGGCTGGCTTAATCACCTCTAATGATCTTTAACTGTCTGTAATGACACGTGTTAGCCTGTAGGCGGCACCGTCCAACTTAGTATGCAGCTCCCATGAACGAGTCTGCCCCGCCCACTTTGCTCTATCAGCCAATAGTAAGTCTTCTACGTGAGAACAGAAAACATTTTCAAAATAAGAGCATTTGCGTTTGAATCAACGATACCTTCCGTACTAAAGAAAGAGGCGTGCTTTTATTTCGACACGCGTTATACGGGTACTGTGGCCGGAAGTGGTTCCCTGTCAGCTTCAGTGTCGTTGGCGGACTACAGACGCAGCAGCAGCAATGGCAGCTCCCAGCAGGAAACAGACGTTCAGGTTTCTGAGCCAGTTCGGGGCTTTTATTCTGACCCGGTTCGGGTTCTGGAACTGCTTCAGCATGCTGATGCTGTTCGCCGAGCGGGCGGACTCTAAGAGGTAAACACGGGCGCGTGAATAAGGGCGGTGTGGGACAGCTAACTGAGCTAACAGCAGCTGTGTTGCAGCCATATGGAGTTGTTTAGATTAAAAGCAGCATTATATTTAGTCTGCTCTGTAATTTACAGCCGCTCAGGGGGGGGACAGGCTGTAATTTGTCCTGGTCTGAGTCTGCTCTGTGCACTGGGCGTGTATTGTTTCAGTCTGTGGTGGGCTGGTCTCACTTTGAACAAGCACTCCTCCCTCTGATGAGCCTTTAATTACAGCTACTTTAAAGAAAGTGTGCCATACCTGACTGCCTCTTTATGTTGGCCGCACACACTCAAACAGAGCAAGTTCATTTTAGTCGGTGCTGCACTGTGGGCTCATTAAGGAGTGTCATTCATGTTTGGATTTAATTAGATTGTTAATTAGCTGGTTTTTAATTGATTTTTAGTACATTTTAGTACAAAAAGTTGCCCATGTTTCTCCATTTTATTTATTTATTTATTTATGCTCACTGTTTACATTTGGTCTGTTGCACATAGATATGTATATACTGTCACATCCACCTACCCCATCACCAGCTGTTAATCCAGTTTACAAATATAGATACACATATTTTTATGACATGTCCCTTGTCTTTTAAACTGTACTTATGTCTGTATCTGTATGTACAGTTGAGAACACAGTGAACTGGAGTCACACCTGGCCATTAAAGTGACTCTGATTCTGATTTAACGGTCCAGAAATTGTATAAATTGTGTATAATATAAGTAACTATGTTTTCATTAGTGTGTATTCCTTCAGACACTCCTCTTTAACACAGGCTTTCGTGTGTTTCGTGCGTCTCCTCCACGGTGGGAAAGCGGGGAGTGGAGGGTGTTGCAGTCAGCAGCTCCTTCAAACAGCAGCGCCACCGTTGTTTCTGACAGCTGTTTTAGGACCTTTTGGGCTGGCTGATGAATAAACTTGCCCAGGATGGATGCTGAATTAATGTGGAACTTTATAGAAACTTTTATTTAAAGCTTTGTTTCTTTGTCGTCTCCAGGAAGCCGGACATCCACATACCGTATCTGTACATTGACATGGGGGCTGCAGTGCTCTGCGCCAGCTTCATGTCATTCGGCGTGAAGAGGAGGTGGTTCGCGATGGCCGCCGCCATACAGCTCGCCGTCAGCACTTACGCTTCGTACATCGGAGAACAGGTGTACTACGGGGACTGGCTGAAGGTGAGTCACTGTCATGACATTATGTTATCAGAGAGATTGATTGTAGTAGAAGCTCACAGCCTGGACTGTGTCGCCCTGCAGGTGCGAATGTATTCCAGAGCGCTGGCCATCGTCGGAGGCTTCCTGGTTCTGGCCAGCGGGGCGGGGGAGGTGTACAGGCAGAAAGCTCGCAGCCGATCTCTGCAGTCTACTGGACAAGTTTTCCTGGGAGTCTACCTCATCTGCGTGGTAAGACCTGTAGATTATTTTACGTGGAGGGGCTCGGTAGGAAATTCACACGTTACAGCCGAAATGAGAGTGACACGACAGTCAGAGAAAACATTTTATTGAAGGTCCAGTGTGTGACATGGACATGCCGTTGATATGAATACAGACTGACAATGACTTGCTGTGTTTACACTTTGACTTTGGACTCTGGAGCTGACAGGGTTAAAAACATTTTAATGTGCGGGCCAGTTGATTCAGACATTTGCATACTGACATACAGCTCCTCCAGGTAACGCCTAGATAAGGGCAGAGTTTCAGTTCATGTGTGGAGGAGGAGAACCTACAGCGGCAGTCTGGTTCGTCTGCCCTTTAAATCTCACACACTGGACCTTTATGATGCTTTTCTTGTGTTGCTCAGACAAACGAGACATTTCAGGCTCATCGAGCTAATTAAGATAGTAACATGCAGATTAATTTGTCTTAACAAGTTAGACTAGAAATACTTGTTAGTTAGTTGCGGTCATCTGGAGCTCAAATCCATCGTGGACATTATGGTACCAAGGAACCAAACTCCTGTGTGTGTGTGTGTGTGTGTGTGTGTGTAACTCTTTTCTCTCCAGAGTCCAGTGTACATTTAAATAACGCAGTACCACTTTCTCTCCACCAGGTGTACTCCCTCCAGCACAGCAAAGAGGATCGGCAGGCCTATCTGAACCACATCATCGGTGGAGAGATCACCCTGATGCTGCTGGAGGTGCTGTTCGGGGTCCTGGCTCTGGCCTTCCTCTCCGGCTGCTACATCCGCCTGGCGGCGCAGATCCTGGCCACCGTGCTGCCTCTGGTGATCCTGCTCATCGACGGCAACCTGGGCTACTGGCACAACACCCGCAAGGTGGAGTTCTGGAACCAGATGAAGCTGATAGGACACAACGTGGGCATCTTCGGCGCTGTGCTGATCCTGGCTACAGACGGTTGAACCCCCCCCCCCCCCCCCCCCCGAGAAGCTCTCACAGACTTTTACAGACCTGAAGTGTCCGTCTGCGCGGGATGAGATTGTCTCAACGCTGCCGTCGCTTAGTGACCTCTCAGGGTCCAAAACACTCCGAGCTGAGACTGTTGGATGTAAGCAGCGTCGACTGTCTTTGCCGACCAGCTGGTACTTTTGCTTTTGCAAGAAAAGAGGGGAAAAAAACGAGAGCTTCCTTTGTCGCAATTTAATAATTTATTGAGACACGCGTTTACATTTTTGTCTCTGTTAACGCTCTGAAACACGACACTGAGTATTAGTACTTTATACCTACAGGGAAACTACCCTCTGCTTCAGACATGATAAGCAGTTTGATAATATTTTACAGTATATGATTCAAATATTTTACAAATAAAGGGAAAGTGAAGATTTAAATGATGTGGTATTGTCTATCAAATGGGAGCTGTCTGTTTGTTTTTATGAAATAACTTTAGTTACTTTAGTTTGGGGCACAAAATGAGATTATTGTTCATTTTTAAGTATTTTTAAGCTTAATATCCTGTTGTTATGCCGTGTGATTTAGCTCAGTCGGTAGAGCATCCGCCCCATGTATGAAGGCTCAGGTCTTGCTGCAGCGGCCCAGGGTTCGACTCCGACCTGTGACCCTTGGCTGCATGTCATTCCCCATCTCTCTCTCTCTCTCTCCTCACATTCCTGTCAGTACTTCAGCTGTCTCGAGCTTTTATTTGACCGAGACAGCTGAATTAGTGAGTAGTAGAGATGGGGAATGACATGCAGCAAAGGGTCACGGGTCGGATTTTAACCCTGGGTCGCTGCAGCAAGACCTGAGCCTTCGTACATGGGGCGGATGCTCTACCGACTGAGCTAACCGACACCCCTGAGTCTTAATTTTGATATCTACGAGCTCTCCATACAGCTAGCAGTGTTGCACAGGACGAAAAGCTGAATGTAACTGCTGCCTCGTGGACGAATGAGCGCTTGTAAATCAAAGATCTGTGATTGTACACAAAGCTAAAACTAATGCAGTCCGATACAGTAAGATCCACACTCTGTGGAGGACGGAGTGCGTGCATGCTACATATGAAGGCTCGTTTTTTACTGCAGTGGCTTGGATTTGACTCTAACCTGAGGCTTTTTGTGTTCCCGTCTCTCTCGAGCCGTCTCCGTTCAAACTCCTCCACACAGTTGAATCAGCAGAGCATGGACTGTTGTATTACGCAGCATTAGTTTTAGATTTGCTGCTAAATGAGACACTATTTTCTCTTGAGAGACAAAATTAGTTTACTGATGCAGCTGTTTCGGTGTAGATGTCAAATAAAGATTTTTAATGTCACTGAACGACATTAAACCTGTCAGGTTTTTATTTGTTTGCTGTTTTGTCGTGTTAATAAAGAGGCTACAGGTACGAACGGAAATATCGGAGTTTGTCAGAAAGTGTCAAATTTGAATGCTAAAAAATATCAAGTTTATGAAATTAGGTGTCAAAATCAGGTAAATGAATTCTCAGCTCTGGGTGGCCTCAGCGTGTCATCGAGCCCCCTTTAAGGACCGCCCACAAAATCCTGAGAGTCAAAACTGGTGGAAAACTGTTTGAACCTCTACGTCTAATGAAATCGTATCTGCAGCTGGCCCTCTCTGGGTTTAAAGGTCCATTTTCTTTGGACGTCACTGGACAATAAGGAGATTAAAGAACGCTTTAAAGGAGATCCATAGACCGTGTGGTCTGAGGCCTGCATGAAACATGATATTTTGTGGTTGGCGACGATCTATTATGCAACAACGTCCAATCGTCCCGGAGCTCCTGGTCATGAATAAAACACATCATTTTTCTTGCCTGTCTGACTCCGAGTCACTCGCTGTTTGTTTGTTCTTACGGTTGTGCTCTGCTTTGACCAGGGCGCCAATCACGGCGAGCATCACAGTGATGGTGATGACGAGCACCGACGCTGTCTCGGTGACGCACAGCTGGCTGTCCAGCGATGCCAAAGAGCTCCCGGCTTGCTGGGCAGGAGCCCGGCAGACGATGTCCTTGTAGTCGTACACGTGCAGATGTCGAACGCGCTGGATCTTGGAGAAGACGCGCTGCAGCTCACAGTCGCAGGTCCAAGGGTTGGAGGACAGGTGAAGATGGGTGGTGGTGGTGGCGGTGGTGTGCAGCTTCAGGAAGGTCTTGAACCTGATGTTCTGCAGCTGGTTTCCCTGAAGATCCAGCAGAGTCAGACTCCACAGAGGAGCCAGAGCTTCCGCCTCGATCGCTGAGATGTTGTTGTGGCCGAGCAGCAGCTCCTCCAGGCGTTGCTGCCTGATCAGCAGCCCGTCCTTGAGCACGTTCAACCTGTTTCCCTCCAGGTTCAGGTGGCTCAGTCGAGACAGGCTGCTGAAAGCTCTGACATCCATCGTCCGGATGCGGTTGTAGCCGAGGTCCAGTTTCTTCAGGTTCTCGAAATCACTCAATGACGTCGGGTCCAGGTGCTGCAGAAGGTTGTGGTCCAGCCGGAGCTCCTGGAGGGAGGACAGACTCTGGGAGAAGTCCTGAGGGAGGCCACGCAGACGGTTAAAACTCAAGTCCAGCCTCTCCAGAAACTGAAGCGACGACAGAGACTGAAATCAAACATCAGATATCAACATTTCAGAATATGGAATATTTGACTTTTTACTCAAACTGAAACAATCGACAAAAATAGTTTTAATAATCGATCACATTAACATTAAAATTTTCAGTTATTTATCAAGAAAAACTGCAAAAAGATTTTCTGCTTTTTAGTTTTAAGTACGTTTGTCGAAGTACTGCACTACACTGTTGATTTCATGCTTAAGGTCGGCGTTTTGGTCCATATTTTACTAGTTTTACCGTCAAAAGAAACTGTTTTGTCATGAAAGTACAATATGAACACTGTATAAAATAAAGGTTTTGCCATGAAACATTAGTGTTTTACTCTTATTTAAAATACTACACCACTAATACTACTACTTTTCAGCAGTACTGATACTTATACTTGAGTACAATCTGTTTTTGGTACCTGTGGCTGCAGACTTTGGATGCTGTTGTTGGACATCAGGAGGATCTTCAGTGACCACAGCCCCATGAAGGATCTGGTGCGGACCTCTGTCAGCTTGTTCCCGCTCAGGTCCAGCAGCCAGGTGCCATGTGGGACACTTGCGGGGACCCAGACGAGACCTCGAGACCGGCAGTCCACCAGGTCGGAGGATTCGTAGCACAGGCAGTGGCTGGGACACAGCTTGAAGCTCGGCACCGTGCTCAGGAGAAGCAGCAGCAGCAGCATCAGGCAGAACATCGTGCAGCCGCAGACGGGCATGTTTTATTTAGAGCAGACTCATCGCTCCCATCCTGTTTCCTGCTTCAGTGATACTGATGTCATTTCAGTAAATTCTCTGAGAGCTGACATTGAATATTCCTGATTAAATTAGAGCTTAAGGGCTTAAACAGATCGTCACAGATCATAACCACATCAGGGGAACAAACCTCAGTCTGTTTGGACACTTTCCTGAAAGAAGGATTTACATCTGCTGCAGTTATTTTTAAGTTCCTGCATCTCTTTACACACAAATATCATTTTTTAAATAAGTAAATCCTTGAGCTGCTTGTTAATTATGAGAAAGAGGACTTTTTTCTGTCCTACTTTTAATCAGAGAACAAACTACCATCGATCCACATCAGCCTACCTGCAATTTTTTTTTTGCTGTACTTCCACCCGAGCACAGAAATGAGCTGACGTATTCCCCAGATACAGCTGATAAACTGCATCTTTTAATAAAGATTTCACACCACTGATTTTCTGTCAAGTGCTCTTTGTCACCCAGAGGACAGCAGTAAATGGCACGAGGCGAGCTTTAGAGAAACCAGAGGCTTAAGACATTTAAATAATTAACTTTAACCGTAACACGGAGGCATCACAATCACGCTCCCTGACAAGAAACCCGAGCAGCGACCTGCGGGGCGATGTGGCAGCCGGGCACGTCACCCCCCGAGGACAGTTTAGGACGACGACGGCCACGTCGACTTCTCGAAACAAACCACAAATATGCACGCTTTGTGTTTTAGCCTTAAATATGACAGAGTCGACACATTTTCCACCCGTTACCTCGGGGGTTAAAACCCAGACAGTGAGCGCACGGCGTGTTCGTTAAAGATCGTTCCTCGGAGATGAAAAAGTTGTTGAAAATTACAGTATTACAGTCAGAATTTTTGTTACTTTTATTTTAGAAAATGTCCTTTAAAGTGTGGCATTTCAAGTCACATTTTGTTTAAAATACAGAAAATACAGACAGTAGAACATGGATACAGCAAAAAAGGGAACAATGACAGAAAATAAAGCTAACAAGCCTTTCTGACTGCTCTAGTTTTCTCTTTTTGAAATGGAACTGAAGGCAAAGGAAGGAGGGCGGAAAAAGAAAAAGGTTTCAGGGACAGGGGGGAGGAGTGGGGGCAGAATGAGACAAGTTAGTTAAGGAAACTATGGTTGCTTTATGGTTCATGTTTAAATTATTCTTTATAAAGTCTAATTTAAGATTTAATCTTTCCTCTTTCTTTTTTGTCTTTTTCATTTAAATTGTATTTTGATCTTCTGGATCCAGGGCCCTCAGCGCTCCTCCTTGTGGTCTCAGACTGAGGACAAGGAATGCCGACTTAGTCTGGCAGTGGGAACAAAACCACCCGCGTCGCCTTCCCCGGCCGACCCACACTGCCAACTCAAGAAGATAAAGTGGAGTCCTTCTGTGTTTGCTGTGCTTGTGAACGCTGCATGGACTTCTGACTTTCCACGTCTCTAAAATGTTTCTCGACCTGCGGAGACGAAACAAACAAACAAAAAAAAAACGAACAAAAAAACTTGTGAAAAATAGTGGACGTCGGTTCATCGTGAGATTCAAACAGAGTAACAAAGCTGACAGTGAGGCGGCTCGGAGTTTGACCAGGTGTGGAGCTGAGAAAGGTAGCGAGGGTTTGACCTTCTCCCTCTCACTTTTCATGTCACATGCACAGCAGAGAGAATGAATACCTTCCAGGAAAGTGAGTCTGAAACTGTTCTCCGGCTCTCGTATTTAAAACTCTGTGACTGCTGGAAAAACTAGAATCAGTGGCTGGACGACACATCGTACAATCCTCCGTGTCTTTAGACTACACACTGTTTAAAAATGCACATAATCATAACACTGCTGACGAAACCACCCACCCACGAAACTGAAAAAGCTGAGCGACAGACGTGACCGTGCCTGACTTTACGTCTGGTCAGGTGACGTTGCGTGAAGCTGGTTTTACATTACGATGCCACACATGTGGCCTGACAGTGAGTGCACGGAGGCTTTAAAGGACCACCACGACGCGTGTGTGTATTATATTAAGAAATGAAAGCATACTTACTATTTTCCGTACATGGCTTAACGCGCTCCCCTCTTTGCCTTTGCAGTTCTCAACCTGGTAAGGCGGCGAGATTACGACGTCGTCCATCACAATAATGTTCTTCTCCTGCCATTTACAGTCTTTGATGCTGCAGAGACAAAAAACAGTGGACGTCATCTCACCTGTGGCTCAGCGAGTCACCTGACTGGAGCGCTTTGACACCAGTTTCAAACATTTAGCTTCATTTTCTTTCTCAGCTCATTCCATTGACTTGACGACTGCTGGACGTCTGAACGCAGCATCCGTGTGACTGTTTCTGTGTCAAACATGTTGCGTAAATTAATGACAGAAGTATCAGGATACTTGTCACGCGGGAAGTGAAACCAGATCTGACAACAGAAGGTTCAGAACACTGACTCACATAACTCCACGTTATAAACACCTGACTGATTAAACCATGAGAAGAGTGAAGTGAAGATTATGATCACGATGTTGAATCTGTCCAACAAAACGGGGACGCGCCCACACAGGTGTCTGATAACTGTCGACTGCGGGGCTAAAATAGAGTCCGATCAGATGTCTGACACTAAAATCTGATCCCAAACAAACACGTCACACAGAGAGCCTGCAATCTGACAAAGTATGATTAACTTGGAAGAAATCGTCTCATTTCATCGTCTCTAGATAAATACAAATACAATAATCAGCGACATGCGCCGACTGAAAGATATTTAAGATCATTAAGATTGATCTACTTCTACTGGCCTGGGATCAGCAGAAATCTGACATGAGCATTAAATCTGTTTGGAGCTACAAACTCTGTCGCCTCGTTTCCGCCGATGTGTCACTCCAAAACAGAAATGATTTTTAAAGCAATAAAATCCTGGTCTAAGGAGACAGGAGGTATGTGCACAGCGAGTTTACTTTGGCAGGTTTAACCGTGAAGGAGAGTTCAAGTCAAGAGAATAACAATAAAAAGCATTTCATCCCCTCCTACAATATTTTCTTGGATACTCTCGCCTCGTAAATCAGCTGCTGTTTCTGCTGAGTTTTTAGTCAAACAGAGCAGGACGCGTTAGCAGCTCTAATCACGTGCTGCATCGTGATCGTTGCAGAAATAAAATGGTGGACATCGTGCTGCTGCCGGTGTTTTCCGTCTATTTGGGACTCTTTAGGTCGACGCCACCTCGGCTCAGATCTAAATATTCTTTTGTCTACTTTGTGTCAGACCGCCGTCGCGTCTCCTTCTGTCGGGTTTGGTTAGCTCTGAAACGGGTCATCTCGGATCGATCTTTGTGGTTGAAATAACGCAAAAGGCGACACAGATCAGCATCATTTCATCAACAGTGAGCAGAGGTAGCGACTCCTCCGGTATGATGAAGCTCTTACGTTTTGTGAATAGTCTGGAATAGCTGTTGGCCCTCCACAGAAACCCCAGCACTGATTGCATAGGCTTGGGACAGCTTGTCCTCCTTTTCTGTCCGTGCTCGATTGGCAAGCTGCGAAGAGACGAACACAAAAAAAAAAAAAAGAAGACATTCTTAGCGGCAAACATTATTTGGTTTTGATCCAACTAAAAACTGATTTTTCTGCTGACTGAATACGTCATCACGGACTGATGCTGCTGCTGCTGCTGCTAGGACCACTCCTCAAAACATTCTAACAGTCATTCCACCAGATTTCATTGTGGCTGGTAACTTGTTTTATAGTGTATCGGCTGACCCTCGACGAGTCCAGAGACATTAAGTGTCAGATTTACTCAGGTGATGGATGTAATCAAAGTTATACGTCGACACAGCCTCGACTCTGCTGTCTGTTTGAGAAACACAGACTTGGAAAGTCTGTGACAAGTCCAAGTTCATCACACTCACGTACAGACTAAGTTTCAGTTTGGACTAACGTGCAGGGACAGAAACAAAGCTGATGGACTTACCTTGCTAACATTCAGTGATGCTAGTGGGGGTGGAGTCTCAGTGCGGTCATTTATTATGTCCACATCAGAAACATAGGCTAAGTTGATCAGGATGACGTCGTTGAGGTTTGGCTTACCGCTGGAGGAAGCACATTCTTCGGAGGAACTGAAGTCAAGGCACACAACTTTCACGGCAACGCAATCGCAAAAACACAAATCGACCATTGAGACGTGACCCCCGGTGAACCTGAGCGCCGCCTGAACAGAGATGCTTATGATACGGAGAACACTGGCTGTGAAAGGTGGTGCCTGTTACAGCAAGCATGCAGCGAACCAAAGGCAATGCTGCCACCTATAGTAACCACGGATGAATGAATGGAGGCTTGTTGAGAAATGTGGGGAAGAATACGTGCAGCCTGCAGCGAAACAGGTGAGTCTGACTTATTTAATGACGTGCCCGATTTAAAAATCCTCGCCTCTGAGCTCACCGCGGGCCGTCTGATGAACTCTTTTAATGTTTCCGGGAGGAAATTTGAGAGGAAAAACAGCAAAAATCCTGCGCTTGCGTGTATTAACATGCTGAAAAACCACAAATTAAACGTCTTCAGAAACCCTGACTGGGCAGAGCATCACGGGTTCGACTCCCACATTTCCTGTAACACGGGCACGGCTTGTCAGACTCGTCAAGCTCTCCTCCAGTGATCTTTGATTCAGGCTATGACCTGCTGCGACCTTAAAAGTTCATTCTGAAAACCTCCGTCTCCTTCACGTGAACGTCTGAGCTTTCCCAGCCGGACTCAGGACCAACTGTGGCGTTAAGTTCATGTTGGATGGTGCTACAGCTCTCACACACACACACACACACACACATATATGAAGGCCTGTGATGCCAACTGTCAAACCTCCTCCCTGTGTTAGCTCCATTCATTCATTCATTCGGTGTCTCACCCTCTCAGCTTCATCTTTAACATTACACCTTAACACTCAAGTGAGTGTGTAAATCACGAACATACCGTCTAAACGTTAATACTTATAACACACACACACACCCATTGATGGGTGTAGACATGTCCACCAGAGAGCTAACGTTGGTATTAGTGATGGACCACCTGAATCACGTCGAAATGAACCCGTGCGCGTTATAATGTCACGTGGATCGAGTTGGGATGTAGTAATGAAAATAAATGAATGGATTAAAAAAAGCGGCTCGGGAATGCTAACACCGTTAACCGAGCTAGTAGCAGCAGCGGTTGACGGAAACTTAGCATGTTAGCCGATGCTAACAGGCAACTTGACTGTAGCGTGGATCGCGTCCCATTCATCGCGAGCCCCCTCCTTTTTTTCCCCTTTTTGAAAATAACCGTTAGAATCTGTCCCTGCGCGAGAGGAACGCGCGTGAGCGTGTGTATATATGTATATGTGTATGTGTGTGAACATTAACGGCAGCCAAGCGCGTGATGTGCTAAAATGTCAGTTAGCCGTTGCTAACTAGCGGCGGTTGGTGCCTGTTGAGAGCGCACACACACACAGCCATGATGCCTTACACTAGGGTGCCGTTGCCAGATAGTGATCCGTGTTGAGGTCCGGCAAATACAATGAGTGGATTCAAAACACATGCACTCACTGGCGGATAACGCGAAGCCGTTAAAATGACCCAGCAGCACAGAGAAGGGGTTAAATGGATGTGATAAAGATGGGCAACTAGCTCGAGGGTGAAATTGTTTTAAAACGGACAAAGATATGCAACTCAGCTACCTCCAATTACGCCTGCGCGGATCACTATTTGACATATTTTCGGTTACCCTACAGGCCCTTGCAGCCAGGCAGGCCACAGCAAAGCCGGCCGACCGCGGCTCGGAACACAAAACAAAAGGATACTCAGAGTTAACATCTTGGACTGGTAGTCAAACGCGACCACTTCTCCCTGTAGACGTTGGCCCAAGCAGGTGAGGCAAGAGACATGGCTCCCGACGCTGAAATACTCCCCCGGTCCAGGAGCCGCCATCTTCTCCGCCAGGAAACCGGAGCGCCTGCCTTACGTAAAAACGACGCGATGTCGTATGGAGACGACAGCCTGGGCGTGTCGAACTACGTAGCCGTTATGGTCATTTATTCATAATACGGCGGCTTATATTTACTATTAAATCTATTTAAATGTACGTTAAAGAATCAAATCACCTGCTAATTACTTTAAACGTGAATTAAATCTTTATATAATTTAATTAATCGAAGAATAAAGTTGTCGCTTTGTCTCCCGCTCTCCCCCGAGTAGTCCCCCTCTGCCGGTGTAATGGCGTTACTAGTCGCCGTGCTGTATGAATCAGTGGTGGGAAGTTCGGTTCTTTATAGGGAGTCAGATCAATTGACTCAGTTCACCAAGAAGAGCCGCTCGGCTCCAAAACGGTTACCACTTATACATTTCACAATTCAGCCAAATTTAGTGCTGATTTGAGCTCATGATTTGTATGTGTACACATATATCATGTATACATTCAATTCATCCTGTATACTGAAGCCTTTAAAAGTAAAAATTACATATTTTTTTAAACATTTGGTTATTCTGTGACATAACAAAATAAAGAGGTGACATTTCATGAGTCAAAACAGTGTCAAATATAACAAGTAAAAAATCAAATCAAATAATGAATAACAAAACTTTTTTTTTTAATTGAAAAATTAAAAAAAGAAATACACAGAACAAACACAAATTAGTTACCCACTGCTAAATAAAAGTCCATTACGTTCACTTAAACAAAGATAAATAAAAAACATTCCCAGCATGTTACAAATTCCTCAAGCAAAACTCACAATTGGTAGATAATCAGGGTGGTTACTGTAGTCGTAAAACTCAATTCCTTTCCAAGTTTTATTAAACTTTGCAAGAGAACCATATATCAAGCACCTAACTTTTTCCAATTACACAAACTGAAGAATGTCCCTGATCCAAGAGGAGTGAGAAGGTGGTGCAGGAGACTAAAATTACATTTTCTAATATCAATAAACTGCTGTAGCCAATTGTTTTCATTGTGTTTACAGTCATTTGCCACGTGATAGGCCGCTCAGGCTGTGTGACGAGCTGTACCCACTGCAGCTTGTTCATACAGATCGGCCTTTTAGTTCACTTGTCACGTTTACATCGACCAGAAGAACGCTTCAGCACCGCACCAGTGAATGAACAAAATGACTCAAAAAAAGATTAATCCAATTTACCGTCCGAGAGTAAGTGATCCGATTCAGCAACAAGACTCGAACTTCACAATCACTCAGCGGCTCACGTACCGGAGCCGGGCCGGCTCAACCGGCTCGTTCACGTCTGACACATCACCAGTGCAAAGTAAAACCAGGATTACATTTTGAGTCTTCTTCAGCGCACAGTTTATGTTTGCACAGAGAGATGGAGGCCGTTTACACTCAGGGCATCTGGATGGCGGAGAGTCTCCAGCAGAGGACGATGAGCCAAGAGAAGATGTGGCTGGTTATCACTCACATCGGAGACCCCAAAGCAGCCTTCCTGCTCGTCTTCCCCTTCACATACTTCATCAGCAAACGGGCCGGAGTGTCCGTGCTTTGGGTGGCGGCTATATCGGAGTGGTTAAACTTGGTGTTTAAATGGTAAGACTTCAAAAATCATTTTAATTCTAATATAAACACGTAGCTTTAACGTGTTAGCACGAAGCTAAACCGTCCTGTTGACAGTCACAGCGGTCAGTGTCAGGTAGACAGTCAGAGCATCAGCTGTTGTGGTTTTTTTGTAATAGTTTTTATTGGCGATACATTTTAAAAGTTTTTTTTAAAAATGTGATTTTATTATTTTGTTTTGTTCAGCAGGCAGCAAACACAGTCCAACCGTGTGCACGGTCCGACGGGAAAACAAAAGCGGAACCTTTAACGCACAGTACTGTAGATAGATAGATAGATAGATAGATAGATAGATAGATAGATAGATAGATAGATAGAAACTCTCTACAGTAACTTTGTGCACAAATGTACTGTAGGTTCTTCTATACACTTGTAAGGGGAAGGTGAGGCGAGAGATATTCAGTTGGTTGCAAACTGCCCCTAAATCCTGCAACACTGGTCCTTCAGATAAAGCAGAGTTTTGACTAGTTGTACAGTTTTTGAACACATGCTCACGTGGGAATAGACAGGTGGGGAGGTGATTGATAAATTGGCAAAAAAAAAAAAGTGAATAGAAATTACACTTACGAGTTTTTGGTGGATCTTTAGTAAAAATGAGATGTTATAAAGGATTTAAGGACTAATGCATGGCAGAAAAACAAACGTTAACATCATAAAAGATAAATAATAAAAGGACAGAGAGAGGGAATAAAAAATACTACACTATACCAATCAATGAAATAGATTCAGAAGGTGAAGGAGTATTAAATCAAAGTTTCACAAATGATTTTATATCATGTGTTGTGAATGAAATCTTTCCCAGGATGCTGTTTGGAGAAAGGCCGTTCTGGTGGATCGGTGAATCTCGCCTGTTTGTCAACAAGCAACCCAAAGTTCACCAGTTCTCATCCACCTGTGAAACCGGCCCAGGTGAGAAGCCCTCAGAGAAAAAACACACCGCGTGTTTCATCAGATTCATTCCACTCAGAGCTCACGAGCTGGCCTCTGTCTCTCAGGCAGCCCGTCGGGACACGCGATGGTGACGGCGGCTGTCTGGTGGGTCGTGGTGTCCACGCTGGGATCCTTTCTGTACTCTCGTACTCGCAGGTAAATCATCGCAGATGCTGCCTTGGCTTTGAGAACGCACAGGTAAAGACGGCTTCTGTCTTTCTCTGTGCCTCCAGCGTGGTCTTATCAGCTACTCCCTACCTGCTCTATGTGCTGATGCTGGTGGCAGTTGGAGTCTCCAGGATCTTCATCCTCGCTCACTTCCCTCACCAGGTCATCGCCGGCTCCATTACAGGTAAGCAAATAAGCCAGACAGTCTTGTCTGTTTTAATCTATTAAATTAAATACCTGACAAGCCCTCCGTCACACTGAGACAGAAATCAAACTTGACTCGTCCTTGTCAGGTTTCATTCTGGGGATTGTCCTGAGCCGCAGAGTGCCAGAAGGTCGCCCCCTGCTGTTCTTCTTCAGCATCAGCTTTGGTCTCCTGTTCGGCACTCTGATGCTGCATGCTGGACTGCAGTGGCTCGGAGTCGACCTCTCCTGGTAAGCCTTTTTATGATACTCACCGTCTGTACTGAAGCTGAGGCGAAGCCGTAAATGTTTAAATCTGCGTCACAGGTCTATTGCTTTGGCTAAGAAATGGTGCAGCCGTGCGGAGTGGATTCGTTTGGATACAGCCCCGTTCTCCTCTCTGACCCGTGACTGTGGGGCTCTCCTGGGTTTGGGTCTGGCCCAGTACTGGAAGCCTGGCGGATGGTCACTGCCTTGGGCCCCGCGAGCTTTGTCTCTGGCCATTTCATCCATGGGACTGTACCACGTCAATCGTCTGCCGCTCCCGGTGCGACCTCAGGGTCTCTTCTACGGCATGTTCTTCGTCAAGTTTGTTATCGTGCCTCAGGTTGTCATGGTGCTCGTGCCTGGACTGGTTCACCTGTTCACTCACAAGAAGAAGAAGGACTAGAGCGTATTTCCTCTCCATGTCGGGGGCGTCTCTCACTCCTCCAAGGACAGTTTCAGGTTGAAGGTTTTCAGGGTAACAGCTGTAGTTAGTCACTCCATGTTTAGTTTTCTGGTGATTGTAGCAGATTTTTTTATTTTCCTGCACATCTGCTGTAAATGTACGTGTCATAACAGTACTGTGAGCTTGTACCTACGAGGTTTTTCTGTGGGAGAAGTTGAGGGTCTGGTTTTTGAATGTTACCTGTTGCACAGTGTCAATTTTCTTTGCTCAGACCTTTATTGGTCAAACGGTCAATCAGATGAAAACGAGTCTCGTTCGTACCTGTCATTTCTTTTGTTTACTCGATGCTGATTTGAACTCGCACTCCTGCGACGCTGTTTGAACTCTCGATAAACCAGCTCAACCACCGACAGTTAAGTTCAGAGATTCAGAGGCGTGTCGGCCTCGAGGCCGCTGAGATTCGGTAAACTCCACACACAGATTCGTTGTCGCCGTCAGACATCATTTGAGGTCATTTGTCAGACTCGGTGCAGCTCCCTGTCGGACCCACAAAACATTTAGAATTTGTGTTTTTGCTGTAGTATTACATAAAACCTGTAAACAGACAGACTTTGATGTTTGATGATGAAATGAGTCGAGTTAACAGGAGTAAAAAAAAAAGACTTTTGCCGATGTATGTGGATGTAAGTTACTTGAAACCTTATTATACCTTAAATTTAAACATTAAAGGTCCAGAGTGTCAGATTTAGCAGGCTCTGTTTTTTTTTTGCTTTCGTTGCCTCAGAATGAGACGTTGATATCGACTGCAGGTCCACAGAGTCCACCAGAAGAGACAAACAGGGTGAGGCGAAATCCTCCACACTGGTCCCTCTATCATCTTTACACATGCAGTCTTTATGAGTTGGACCGGTTGACATGACGTGTTATTTGTTTGTTTCATGGACCCAAACAATAAAAATGATATCTGTACGTTACGTTGAAATGATCGGTAAAATAAATGACTGACATGCAGGGTGTGTTTCAGTTGGTAACCATTTATAAATATGTTTGTTTGTTTTTTTTCTTCCATTACATAGGTTTGACTGTACAGATTACAATCAGTTATCATGAGATAAAAACACATTCTTTTTTATTGTTTTTAATTAAACTTTTTATCACAGCGATCTGAAAGCTCACATTTACAGACAAAGAGAACTCTGCTCAGCAAGCAAATACATTAAAATAAAATTCAAAAGAAACCTTTCGCCTTTTTGTCTCGGTGAGTGTTGGGAGGGAAAATGATAAGGATAGTTCAGCAGGGATTTAGCAGTTCTCCTTATCGTGATCACACACACACCAGAGTCAGAACACTGCTATACATGTTTCTGCTTTGAGCTCATGGAAAGAATAGAACATGCATCGGACTATTTACAGCAAACTAATATACACAGACAGCTTGAAACCATACACCCTCAAATATCCTCGATTTAGAAGTCTGGTTTAAATTAAGTATGATACAGTTTATACCTTCATTTCTGTAAAGATAGGTTAGGGCATCTCTCTGGTAGCAGGTGAAACAGAATGAACAGGAGGAACTCTCTCTCTCTCTCTCTCTCTCTTTAGATATTCTATATCAGAGAAACCAAAATAAAACGTTACAGACAAATGGTCCATAACTTCTCCCACATATACAAATAACTTGAATATTCTCATTATTCCACTTTCTCTATCACCCAAACTCCAAATATGGAGCTTCTATATACTGTCAGTCTTTTTTTTTTTTATATTTATTTTTTGCAGTAGATTCGACTTAACTTCGAGATGTGTGCAAGACCAGCGCATGAGCTGGTTCATTTAGAGCAATGATGCTTTTTTTATTATTATTATTATATGAGGTGGAATACTTAAATATAATAGGCCTCTGGAAACTTGCTGAACTGAACCTGAACCCGAGCTGGACCGAGTGGAATATCTGAGTCGGTATATATACAACTTGTGCTAGAAAGTCTATACATCTTCACCAGTTTAAAAACATTGTTTCGCTCTTCATATTGTCACTCATCACTGCTTTGTAAATCATATGATAAAAGAGTGTCTGTAATGATAGTCTGGTATCATCTGGTCAGAGGTCTGACTGATCACGCACCCCGCTCTCTCCAAATTCAACAATCGTAACAACAAAAGTAAGTAAAATACATAAAGTGCACCCTTAGTTAAGAACTTAACAGGCATTTTTAGTGCAGAAGTGGAATAAAAATGCATCGTGGGTTAAAAGAAAACGACACAAACGAATGCAGGAGAGAAGGGAAACGTCTGTAACAGTGGTCGTGTATGCATTTGCTTGCTTTTAATCGCTGAGCACTATCCATGTTAACCCATCACTAGCATAGGTACCGCACGTTCTACTCTCTCTCTGTTTAGGAACATACAGCGTCGTCACGGAGGAGGAGGGACAGCAGTGAACTTTGATACTCGACCTGCCACACGGGAGTTCATCGATACAGATGATTTAAAGAGCCAAAGATGAGCTTATGAGCGTAAGAAGACGGGAAGCCTTCACACTAAGGCATACCAGGTCTGTGATACTACAGAAAATCATAATTTATGCAGATGAACCGGCTTTAAAATTTATTTAAAACAACAAAAATGATGCAAAAGCAGGCGTGTGCAATGCTCAGACTGAAGATCGGCTCCCAGACTTTTGTCCTTTAATCGATTTATATAGATAATTAATTGATCTTTGGACATTTTTCATCCCCCAAAGAATTCTCTGATTTCAGCTTCTCCTGTGTGCAGAGAAGTCACAACTTGTACAGAAAAGTCGATACGGAAAAGAAGTTGCAGATCGCTCGGAGGATCTCGTTGCACTTGAACCGCAACATTCAAAGTCGGCCGCTGTCCCTCCTCGCTCCTTACCCCGGATCAGTTTTCCACGCATGACTAGCAGTGGGACACAAAGGCCGGGTTAACAGAACACAATTCAAACGCAAACTATGTCTCGTTTTATTTCTATGTACAATATATAACTTAATTATAAATATTGTCATTTTTCTCTAAGTACTGAGTCGTTTGAGCCGTTTGTATTTTCTGAGCAATGTACAGTATTGAACATATAATATTGTATTACATAGAATAGAGCCTACTAGCAACCTTGGTTAAGAGCACACTTTGAAAGAACAGAAGATGATACAGAGTCCACGAGTAGAGTCCGATGATAATACTTTCACTCTGACAGTCTCACTTTGTCGTGTTGGCTTTGTGCCTCGCGGCGTGTTTGGAAGTGCACCGCTCTTTGATTCGGTATGAGATCAGAACTTAGGAGCCTCCTGTGATTCTACCTGTGTGCAGAATATGATGATGAAATAATCGCTTCTCACTGTTAGTTATGTTTTTCATATAAGATAATGTCTAATACCCTAAGTGTGTGTGTGTGTGTGTGTGTGTGTGTGTGTGTGTGGTTTCCTCTCTGGCTGGATCTGTCTCTTCTTTAACGCGAGTTCGTTCGTCAGCAGCTGTTGAGCTAAATATTTTTCTCCTCTCGCTCCCACAAACGAGCCCAGTCCAACCGACCGACCGACCGACCGACCACAGGCGGGCCATCACACGTTCGACTCCACAAATGGTCTCTTTGGTTTGATGGGGGAGGTGGGGCCTTGGGTCCGGGAGTCACGCGAGAGTTGCCGGTACATGTTGTCCTGGTAGGCCTGTGCCACGGGCAGAGTCCTGGCCACTTTCACGTCGGGGTAGGTGGGCACCTGGCTGACCCGCTCCAGGATGTCGCCACTGCCGCGAGAGCCGTTGGCCAGCTTGCCCAGTGAGGGCGGCTGCGTCTGGGTGTAGTAGTCCTCCTCCAACAGGTGTCCGTTCTGGGCGTTGTTTGTCTTGTTGTAGTAGGCGATGTTTCCCAGTGAGGCGGGGGGGCTGTAGGTGGAGCCTTGCTGGACGAGCTGGCCAGGCGAGGTGGGGCTGATGGCGGAGTCCATGGACGTCATGGCCCTGGACCGCGAGGGCTGATGCAGGTACTGCTGAGTCCGCGCCGTCTTGTCTATGATGCCCATGAAGGGTGTGTTCCGAGAGCGGGTGGTCTCGCCCTGATACAGCCCCCCGCCGCTCTGGGACGGAGAGATGGGGGAGATGTCGTCACAGCTGCGCTCGTACGTGGTCTGCAGGGGGATCTCCATCTGCTGAATGGAAGAGGAAGGCCTGAAGCCCGGCGCTAAATTTGAGGTGGATCCAGTTGAGATGTTGTTGCTCGAGGGGGAGAATCGAAGGCCTACGCTCTGCGAATGGATGAGAGGCCTGGGGGTGGGCACGTGCTGCTTCATCTCAGTAGTATTGGCACTGACGGGGCGTCTCACCATATGGGGGATCTCCGGAGAGCCCAGCTGGCAGGGGGGCATGGCATTGGCTCGCTCCAGTACGTGTTCGGAGACCGGGTAGTAGGCGGCCGACTGGCTGCGGCTTATCTGAGGTGTCTGGCTGTAACGGATGCCCCCCGGGCCCCCGCTGCTGGCGCGGTAGGCAGAGGAGGGGCGCTGGGGTAGCTCATCCTTCAACAGGCCCGACTCCATAACCCCTCCTCGGCCACCGTGCTGACAGAGGGCCCCAGAGCTGAGGCTGGCCTGAACCTGGGGCATGGACCGTCCGTCCAGCGAAGGCTGGTACACCAGCCGGCTCTCCACGTCCACTGAGCCCCCTTGGTAGCGACCGCCCATGGAGTGTCCCATCTGGCCGCCATAAATGCTGTTGCCCATCACGTTGCTGGGCTGGTTTGTGCGGACTATCTGGGCTATAGAAGGCTGGAGACGGAGGCCTTGGGCTTGGTGGTGCTGGGAGGACAGAGAGGGCTGCGAGCTCAGCTGGAATGAACGCTGGCTGCTCATCTTGGAGAGGGGCGATTTGGGTCGGCCGGGGAGCTGCTCTGTCTGGTAGCGCACAGGCGAACCGGACTGGGACCTGTATAGACAAACACTTTCTACTGGTGGACTCGCTCTGTACTGAGCAGCCCGGCGTAAAGGTGAAGGCGGCGGGCTCTGATGATCCATACCCTGACCACCAGTGCCCATGGAAGGCGGGCTGAAGCTGTAGGACTGCTGGTGCACGGGGGAGGTATGAGGCGGGCTGTGCCGGTAGTGCGAGTTCTGATGCGTCGGGGAGAGGGAGGGCGATGTGGGCTGGTACGAGCCGCGAGTTGGAGAGGACATGGAGGAGGAGGTGGGGTGGTACTCGTAGGGCTGGCCCAGGGGCGAACCTCCAGCTAGGTAGATCTGGTCTGGATGTGTGGGGGAGAGCTGTGGGCTCTGGATGATGGGAAGGCTGGAAGGATTTGAGAGAGACTCAGGCGGAGGCAGACCCACAGACATGGCCTCCAGCTCCTGCTCCAGGTAGTCCTCGTCCTCAAACAGGTCCTGGACGGGCTCCATGTCCTCCAGACGGGGCTCTGGGGGAGGTGGAAGTGGCATGGACAGGGACAAGGACAGGGACTCCTCCTCTTCTGGGGGAGGCGTAGGAGGAGGGGAGGGAGGAGGCTCCAGCTCCAGGTCCTGCTGCTGATGCTCCTCCTGGTTGAGTTGGTGGCACTCCTCCTCCACCCTCTGGAGCAGCCGCAGGATCTCTCGGTTGTTGGGGCACTGCTTCATGGCTTCATTCAGGTCCTCTAAGGCTTCAGGAAATTGTCTGGAAACGAGAGAGTGACGGTTAATTTGACAGAAAGGCCAGATGTGTTTGAACGTGCGGGGGGAATAAGACGAGCGCACCTGCTGCTACGCTTGGCGCGAGCCCTGGCGTAGTACGCCTCGTACGATTTTGGTTTCAGCTCGAGTGCCTTCGTAGCAAATTCCTCAGCCATCCCAAAGTCCTGAGGAACAACACGTGACACGGAAAGACATATTCATAACAATTCATCACGTTCGGATTCAGACACGGTGCCGGCGCCGGTCCTCTGCCAACCTACGTTCATTTTCCTCCGACATCGGGACAGGTTGAGGAAGAGCGATACTTTGAGTTCCCTGAACGTCTTGAGGTCCTCGCTGAAGCCTTCGCGTGGAAACTTTTTGAGGGCATACTGATAACGCTGCGCCGCCTCCTTCACCTTCCCCTTCTGTTGGACAGACAGAAACATCCACACGCTTCAGACCGACGATACGAACCCGAGCTACACGTGAAGACACGTTTATCATCGTATATTTATCTAGATATTCTTTTATTTGCCTTCTAATTTCTGACCTTGTAGAAGCTGTCCCCCTCCTCGATGAGCTTGCTGAGTAAGATGATCATGATGTCGGGTTTGGAGGTGGCCATGGCCCACGTGGCTGGACCTGAGTAACACAGGAAGGAGCAGATGAAAAGAAAAAGAAAAAGAAAAGAAAAACACACAGTGAGAAAGACACAACAGAAATAAGCAGAAGAGGAGGAAGGAGGAGGAAGGAGCGACTGGGAGTCAACACCACACACGACATTGATAACAGAGGAGGAGGAGGGGGGGTGAGGACGACATCCAAAATGGAGGGATGGAGGGGAGAAAAGACAGGCAATCCACCGCAGAGAAAAGATTACACCTCGATAACACTGTGACCTCGCTGCGGGACTTCAGACCTGGGTCAAACAAACTATTTGCCAATAATTATGAGTCAAGTTTTGCCTGTTTGGAGTGCAGAAGAAGCTGAATTTGGATTCAAAAGTTTGCAGCGGATTATCTGCAAATATGTTTTGACCCAGGAGTCCAAAAAGAAATATTTAAAAATAAGCCAAACTGTCGTGTCTTTCTTCAAGAGGTGGAGATGTACAGTCAAACTTTGTGCTTCTGATTCAGGGATGTGATCAAGAGCAGCAAAAAAAAAGTCAAACGGGAAGAAAAAGACATCCAAACACGATCCCTTCACTGAAACTGATGTGGCTTCTCTAGATCTGCGCAACAGCAATCCTTGACACACGTACACACACCACGGAGATGAAAAGGAAAGGGATCTTGCACAAGGTGACACAGGGCAGGTACAATGAGCGTAAGAGGCAAGCAGGAGGGGGATATATATACACATATATATATAACAACAGAGCTTTGCAGGCGTTAGCTGTCCTCTGAGCTGGTGGTGGTGAGGGTGGTGGTGGTGGTGGTGAGGGTAGGAATGCTGCTGACTGGCCTAGCTGACACTGAGGGAAACGTCTGGAAGATGAACGATGCACAGCGACAGTGGTTTATCACCTCAGTCTGTGGTGGCGGTGGCACAGAGGAGTTACAGGTACATGCACTTCCCGCTAAATCACTACCACGCAAGTGTTACTGAGGGCTTCCGTCATGCATCTGTGGGATGGAAGGTCAACACCTCGGTACGACGTCACAGGCTGGAGGCCGGGCATGCTGTCATTAACCACTTGGACGTTAGCATCTACCTCTAGGCAATCCCCGAACTGCATCACTGTCAGTGCTAATACCTTTGCGTGTTATAATTTGTCAGTTTGAGACGGTTTTGGTAGCTAAGCTTGCTCGCCTGCCGACACTTAGGACGACACAGACAACACAGAGAGAGGAGATAGAGCTGTCAAAATGCCTGGTGGGGTGAGAAGTCGACAGCCTTGGCTTTACCTCGGGGCCGACTGGGCAGCGTCTGACATCCTGGGGGGGCCGGAGAGAGAGGCGAGGTGAGGAGGAGGAGGAGGGGATAGGAGGGAGGGGAAAGGAGGTCATGAGCAAGGGGGAAGGAGTGTAAGTGGGAGGGCAGAGCGAAGGCCAGAGAGGAAAAACAGCGAGGAGGTGAAAGAGGGAGAGAGAGAGAGAGAGAGAGAGAGAGAGAGGGAGAGAGAGATGGCAGTAGTGGTGGAGGAGGAGAAGTGAGAAAAAGGAACACAAAAAAAGCAGCAGTGAGAAGCGGAGATAAGTGCCTGAGCGAGAAAGAAAAGAAAAAAAAAAGGAAACAGATACCGAAAAGAAACACAGCAAGCGCTAATAACAACCTGTCTCCGAGCAACCGCAGAGGAACAGAGAGACAGTATGTGATTGAGAGAGAGAGAGAGACACGACAGAGAGGGAGAGAGAAAGCAAAACAACACAGCGGCAACAGTAGTACAATAAAAAGAAACACACATCAGAGCCATAAATAGCTGAGGAGAAGCAGCAGGATGCGGCAGTGGGTGGGTGGGCACGTGGAGGATGACGTACAGCAGCAGGAAGCGGTTTGAGCTACATGGAGACACGGACCTGAATCCATGGCAGCAAGAAATGCTAAGAGCGCTCTACAATGACCAGCAGGGAGCGCGTACGCGTACGTCTGGACTCTCCCTTCATTGTCGCTCATGCAGCTCAGCGTGACCTTTCAACCAAAATACAATCTGAAAAACTGCATCGGCAGGCAAGTTAACCTTTCGATAATGGGCGCGCGTATGGGGACAAGGATGCGTCTGCGTTTAGAAGAGGCCCTTCAGTGAGCTGAATGGTGATACGCACCCTCCCCGCTCCGCGCAATCCGCTCTTACCTATCTTGGCTCCTTTCTTGAGCAGGGCGACCACCACCGACGTGTTTCTGCAGCCCACCGCCCGGTCCAGAGGACGCATCCCGCTGTAGTCTACGTGCTCTATCATGGCCCCGTGATCGACCAAGAACTGGACCTGAGGAGAGACATGAGGTGAGAACAGTACTTCTTAAAAGGACAGGATGGCTGGTAACACCTCAGGAGCGCCCCACGTTATCTCACATCTGTTCGCAGTCGCAGCATAACAGACAATTTTCTTTGAGTGGTGAGAAAGTTTCTCAGCAACCATCATTCCTGCTCGTGAAGCAGCCTGCATGTCGCACGGCAGCTCGAAAGTCAGACGGCAGCTCGTGTTTGGGATGAACGTCTCTGCAATGCGATGCCTGTTGAGTGATCACTGCAACTCACTGCAGAGACGTCGTCGTATATATGAAGTTAAATAAATAAATAAAGAGAGGACGTCACATGAACTATTTGAATATTTACACACTCGATCGAACTGTTTACATACAGGCTAAGAAACAGGAAGTCCTTAATCCGGAGATCCGGAGAGAAGGTCAAACCCGCCTCACACAGTCTGCACACGGCGAAACAAGACAAGGACCGACCACGGCGCCGTCAGCAGGCGAAGTGTGGACCGCGATGTGTGTTGGCAGGACTGTCCCTGAGACTGTATCTGTGTGTCTCAGGTATTACACGACCTCCATGTCAAGATGTTCCAGCCTCACCTGTGGTCATGAGCTTTGGGTTCTGACCCCGACCTTAAATTGCTGGGCTCAAGGTTCAGGCCTTCTGGGTGCCTCTCTTTGGAGGTTTTCTAGGCACATCCAGCTAGAAGCAGAACCCGGGGCAGACCCAGAACCCGCTGGAGAGACTACATAGCGCATCTAGCCTGGGAACGCCTCCAGGAGGAGGACGTCTGGAGTGCCTTGCTAATGGACGGCAATTATCTTGTTGAAAGTTCTTTAAATTACATCTTCTCCTTCTCCCTCACTGAAACATCCCAGTAAAAACACTCGAAGACGCCTCCCACTTCACTGAGATATCGGACCGTGATACAAGACACATACTTCTGAGCGCACGTTCGACACCCTTTACCACACTTACCACCTCAGAGTCTCCGTAGAAGGCGGCCAGGTCGAGGGGCGTGCGTCCGTTCTTGTCTGCGTGGTCGGTGGCGGCTCCGCTCTCCACCAGGCAGCGGACGATGGGTAAGTGTCCTTTCAGACAGGCCCAGCTCAGAGCGGTCAGACCCTCCTTATCCATCAGAGACAGAGAGGCTCCTGGGAAAACACACAGCCTCTGAAGTCTTTTTGCTATCTTTGATGGATTTCGCTGATTTCAGAGACAATTACACCGGTTATGAATCTGAAAATTTCAGATTTTTCTGGACTTTCTGGTGTTGAAACTCAGATTGTTGTTGTTGTTGTTGTTTTTTGTTACCTTGAGCCAGTAAAAACTCGACAGTCCCGAGGTGTCCCTCTGAGGCGGCCATCATTAGAGGAGTACGACCTTGCTTGTCAGCCAGGTTGACATCTGCTCCATGTGTGAGGAGGAGGTCCACGATCTAAAAAGACCCAAACAAACAAAGACAAAACAATGATACAACAGCGACTGGATGTCACGTTTGCGCGAGCTGGAGGAGTTCAAACGCGTTCTTCTACGAACCTGCCAGTGTCCCTGTCGGACGGCGCTGAACAGCGGGACGATGCCTCTTCTGTTGGGCTGCGCCACAGCGGCGCCCTGTTCCAGTAACAGACGACAAACCTCGAGTTTCCCCCGACCGGAGGCCGCAGTCAGAGCTGGGAGCACACACACACACACACACACACACACACCAGTCAGGATTAGCGCCATAAAGAGGAGAGACATTTTATATTATTATAAACAAGAAGAGAAGCGAGAGACCCTTCAGACGTTTGGGCAGGAAAAATCTGTTGATGATAAATCAGCTGAACATACGCACAAGCTCGATATGGATCCTGCAGATCTGTACATCCCGAGCAGGACACAGAAATCAACTGTCAGCGCTCTCTGGTGGACAAACGATGTAATGGTAAGTCTCTAAATGACTTCTGGGCTGACATAAAGCCTGAAACTGGACTGACAGGCCGGCCTCTAAACACTCCAAACACTGCCGACTTGTTCAGCCTCTCACAGATCGCGGATGGACGGACAGTCTCCGAGCTTTCGTTGTTAAAACTGTGTGGATTCAAAGATTTAAACAACCCTGCAGAAACCACCTGAAGGAACATAACAATGCTCAGAACATTTTCAATCTTTTAAAAAGCTCAGCGGACAAAGTGATTCACTCTATCGAGGAGAGTGACGGCGTTGTTTCAGGTTTCTCGTGAGACTCCGCCGATGCCGAGATACCTGCAGCGGGAAACGTTAGCGGATGCAAGTTTCAACCCACAGTCAGCGTCTGCACATGCTCGTAAACACGCTCTCCCCTCTGGCTGCTGTAAAGAATAACGTGTTTTCAGTTGACCTATCCAGAAACCGCGATTACAAATCACCCGCCGTCCTTCTTATGAACATTAAAACTACGGCTGAGCGCGTACGAGTCTTCGGCTGATGGTGAGAAGCGGCTGTGGGAGGATTCGGAGCTTTAGGTTACAATGATGCATTACATTTCTCAACAGGCGGCCACGGGGCAATCAGACTGGCCATTTCAAAGCACCCCTGGATCACACTCATCCTCCACCATCCCCCCTTCCCTTCCCTTCTCTTCCTCTGGGTGAGCCCAGCCCTGTCTGTGCTCCAATGACACCACTGCACTGCCATCAGCATCTGACGCAGCAGCAGCAGCAGCAGCAGCAGCAGCAGCAGCAGACACACAAGAACGATCTCTCATATCCGCACTGCAGCGCGCTCCGCCTCACACCGACAAACCTCTCTCACAAAAACGCTCCACAGATGAAAAACACGCCGTCTCGGGACATTTTATTCATGCAGGGATCGCGGATGATTAAGCATTCACAGCCATCTGTCAGTATCGAGTGGAGTGGTTTTTATGAGTGTAATGTCTGGGTAAAGAAGGTATTCCCACCTGTCTCCCCCCACAGCGTGTCAAAGTTATTGATCTGCGCCCGCTCCACCTCCTCTTCGTCTTTCTCCGGCAGGTCCAGCAGGTAGGACACAATCTGACGGAGGGAACGACACACGATTAATGTCCAAGTTTGCTTCAAACAGACGAAGATAAAACACAAAGAAATAAATGATACATTTGTCGTCGTAAATCTGCCTTCGCTGATTTAATCTGAAGTGAAAGGCCGAATTTGAGATGAGTCCTTGTCAGCTGCATCGATCAGCTGCTGGAGCGGATTAATCATTTAGCTTTAGTGCTCTGTGGAGTCAAAGCGGGATTTACATCGCTCAACTTCTTCGCCCTCTGTGCTTCAGTGTCTGATTAACTGTTTCACCCTCTCTCCGTCCGAGCTTTGAACACAGTATGACTCAGGCGATGCAACGCGGCACTTTTCTGCAGCGAGCTGCATCAAAAGTTCACATTTTTAATGCTGCCTGAATGTTTTTGGATCCCGGATGAAGACTCTTATTAAAAATGGCTGACACGCTGCAATGCGAGCTCAGACGAGAAGCTTGAACTGTTTTACAGATGACCTTCGTGTGGACGCGTTACGCCGGGCCACAGAAGGCTGCGACTCCGACTAAACCTGCAGATTTAAGTTTAGACGCTCATTGTAAGCTCCAGATTCAGAGCCTCTAATTGGAGTTGAAGCGCTCATTATGTCTGCGTACCTCCGTGTATCCCATGCTGGCTGCAGCGATGAGGGCCTGCTGCACCGCGTGGCTCTTGGTGAAGGCCGTCTGTTGTTGGGTTTGCGGTGACTGCTGCTGCTGCTGAGGCCCCATGCTCCAGTCACACTGGATGAGGAACTTCACCACCTCCATGTGACCCCTGAGGGCCGCATGAACCAGAGCGCACTGGCTGTTCTTATCCAGGTGGTCCACCTTCGCTCTCCTGCGGCAGAGCGCCGTCACGATGGCCATGTGGCCCCCGGCGGCGGCGTAGCCCAGCGGCGTGAGGCCGCTCTCGGACGGTGCGTCGACGGAGGCGCCGAACTCCAGCAGCAGAGCCACCATGTCCATGTAGCCCAAGTGGGAGTGGACGCACAGGACGGGGGCGTTGTTCAGCACCTCCGTGCGGTAGTTGACGTTGGCGCCGCCGAGCATGAGCAGCCGGCTCACCTGGAACAAAAAAAGGACGGATTCGGTGAGGCGGAGACTTGATTTGGCAGCCAGAGAACTTATATAATATCCTTTAAGTGTGACTCCTCTCCCCTACCTTGATGTTGGGCGTGTAGAGGTTTCGGAGTGAAGAAAGTGCAGCTGAGAGGCCTTCTGTGCTGTAGGACACCCACAGGCCTTGCAGGATAGATGAGGAAACCCCGACTTTCTTGCTGAGACCCTTGAACACAGAGATACAGAGTAAATATTCATTACTTTGGAGCCAGACCGCAGCTGTGTGGGGGCGCGCGCATGTGTGCCAAGACAAATAACGCTATACCTTGAAGATATGTGCTTTGAGGATGTGGTGGCCCAGCTCAATAGTCTGCTGCCTGTTCAGCTTGTTCTCCTGCCGAGAGAACCAGAAGGCCAGTAGTGTGTGACCGCTCCTGCAGAGAGGACACACACACACACACACACACACAATCATTCAATAATTCTGACTCATCAGGTCATTACATCGTGTTATCATCTGCACAGTCGGTGCCATCGGTTTTAATTATAATACAGGAAATAAAGCGGCGCAGGCTGAGAATATAACACTTCCTCTTCTTTTTTTTAATACACGACACGGCCACTTAAAAGTGCTTCAAATGTAATATTTTAGCCTGTTATACACAATGCAGCAGCAGGAGAATCATTAGACGTCACGTTTATTGGTAAAACAGTGCCGAGTAATAACTTTTGAAGGGTTAATTTAATTTCTTAGATTATAACATTGATATATTTCACAATAAATGCCCCAAAGATTTACCCTTCTTAACTTTTCAAAGTAAAATTCAACTTATGAATTGTGCAGCCGTCGATTCAAAGATTCAAGCACAAACTTTAAAGAGGACTTTTAAAGAGTCGCTGTCTCCTTACAAACACGAGCGTGACTCGTCTCTCCGAACATGCACACGCGTTCACTTCCGTCCTCACCTCGGATCGCAGAGGAACTTTGTCTTTTCTCCTTCTTCTCTCCAGATCAGCCACTCCCTGAAGGACGGGTGAACAAACATCCTGGTGCCGTCCCTCCTCTTCACCAGGAAGACCGACAGGTTGTCTACGCGCTGCTGGAAATCCTCCCAGTCCAACGTGCCCTGCAGCCACAGACAGCGATTCGATTGTTATTTGTCATTTATGGCTGATGTTAGACGCCGACAGCTTACTTCATTCTTACAAATTGCTTTTTCTACAAGAGTGGACGAGATTTAGACAGAACGAATCCAAAAAATGATTATTGTTGTTGTTCTTTTCATCGCATAAAAAAAACAAGATGCTCTATTAAAACCATAAAAAAGTTAGAAGAGATAAAAACAGGCAGCTACAGGTAGAGCTCGATGAGCAGCGGGGAATCATGTGACCCGTCAGAAGGGCGTTACAGTGATCGAGTCGTGAGGCGACCACAGCCTGTGTGAGGACGCGATCAGAGAAGGTTAGCTGGTCATCGTGCTGCCCTGGCAGGGCCGAGAGCTCGGATTTAATGCGGGTGTTGATGTCCTGGTGTACGGTAGTTTTGGCTGGGAGGAGCAGCAGTTTTCAAGAGGTTCAGCTGGAGGCGGTGTACCTTCATGCATGCAGAGAGGCCTTCAGAGATCTGTGCAGAGGCCGAAGGGTTGTCAAGAGAGAGAGGAGAGGGGAGAGCAAAGGACTACAGAGCGGAGTCAAACTCAGTTTGCTGCAGCGAGGACTCAGCTGTTCATTCACTCCACCAGTTCAGCTTCCACAACATGCCATGAATTTTGACTGAATTGATTTTTTTGGGAGCGAAAATCAGACTATCGAGAGACGATTTCACAAGGTAAAACTAAAACTTTTTCACAGAGATTCTCTGAACGTGCATATTTCAGTTTGCTACCTGCAGAGATCCGGCGTTGATGGCCTGATATATCTGCTCATCGGTCAGCGGATGAAGCGAAGCCACGGCCACGTTGAGCAGAGGAAGCGCCCGCTCGAACGACGACTGCGTGGGGAAGCGCATGTTGCACTGCAGCAGGTAAACCTCTGCCAGGTTGACTGGAACCACCTGAAGAAGGACGGAGAGAGAGAGAGAGAGAGAGAGCCTGAATCACAGTGCTGATTCCCTTTCAGGTCGTCAGTACGGGACATGAATAATACATCATGTTTGCACAGCGCGTCTTCGTCGGCTCTTCCACGCGGCCGTCCTCAGAGAGGAGAACGTGAATTTTTAAGTTGTCATTTTTTATGGAGTCTGGAGACGCTCCTGAATACATGAAATTAAATGAAGCCGAGGATAGTCAGATAAAATATTTCATTATGAAATGCACACTAAAACAATTCGACTGCATTATTTATCAAAAAAGGTGCCGGGCTCCGACTGAGGGAAGATTTTATGAAACTACTTTTACACAAAGGATGTCAGGGAGCAGGGGAAAGTGTGCAAGTGTTTGCAAACCGTGATCACTACACATTTAGTTTAAATCAAAGCCTGACGCCGCCCTTCATCTTCCTCCCCGCTGCTAAGCATTCGGTGAGTTATCCCGGTGCCATTAATAAATCAGCTGCTGTGTTTGCAGTCTACCTAACGTTGTGCAACAGCGTTGTAGTTAAGACCAGCCAAACCAAGACCCGACAGTATTTAGCCTTCTCCGTCAGCGTGTTTTTACAGGCGGGTGGAAGTCAAATTTTAAAATCAGTGTTGGTGTCATTTGAAGCAGGAAGTTGTTTTTTTTTAATTATCCGCTTCATAAAATACCGACTCTGATCTGTCGGAGGATCTTTGCAGCTAGACTCGTGATCTTGTGGTTAAATTTCGACCTGACCTCTCTCTCTCTTCATTTTCTGCACCACGCAGGTGTTCGTTCGGAAACTACAGACTGAGGAAGAACTTTTTAAAGCGTTAAATGTTGAAATAAAGTCTGAGACAAGACAGAGACCAATCTGGAGTACTACAACACTCAGTACAAACTGCTAACAACGGATACTGAAACTTAAAAACGTGATGATTCTCAGGTAAGTTCTGATTTATGGATGTTTATCTGAGAGAACCTGTGCTCACGAGCTGAAGGTTACCTTATAGCTGGAGCTTTTGAGGACAAGGTAGCCCTTCTCGATGAGGTCAAAGGTGAGCTTGAGGTACAGATAGGAGCCCTGGCTCAGGGCCTTGAGGTGGGCGCTGAGCTTGCCGAACGTGGTGTTGTCCATCTTGCCGTTGAGCGAGATGTTGTTCTGGATCTCCGGGCTGCTGTGGATGCGGTGCAGGATGTAGCCCTGCAGGTCCTGGTCGATGGCGTCGTTCTCCTCCAGGCCGTCCAGGGAGATGCGGTGGAACGGCAGCGCGCTGGTGATCTCCTGAGGAATCAGAAAGATTTCGGTGAGGAGATCAAAACTACGAACTACGAAAAATCTCATATTTTCATCATCCGAGTCGCTGTTTGAGGCGGTCCATGCTCAGAGTTGCAGACACAGATAACAGCGTGTTTGTTGGTCGTCTACCTGTAACGTAGTTCTGACTGTGACCACCAGCTTGAGCCACGGAGGGAACTTGTTGATGGTTTTGGTGAGGAAGGACACGATGGTGTCTCCGTAGTCCGGCTTGTGGAACTCCGCCTCGTTCAGGCCGTCGATGAGGATGATGAGGTCCTCCTCGGAGCTGATCTTCCTCTCTGAAAAAGACAAAGAAGAACAGACGCTGTTTGATCTCCAAGCTTGAAGAATTTATGTTTCTGGAGCTTCCAGCTACATCCGATGGCCTTCCCGAGGAGACGTCTGGCAACGAGTCAGTTAAAGGTCAGTTTGTTTTGCTCAAATCTCCTCTCAAAAATCGTCTCCTCCATAAAAACTTCATGGACGTCATAGATTTTGTTTTCAACCTGCGACAGCATTACCCGTGAAGGTCGGCTTGCTTTAATAAGTCACAAAGGTTCAAGAAAAATTCAGTTCCAACTTCCAGATTAAGAACTTTGATCTTGATAATATTGAGCACATTGAGCACAAGAAGCATCTAATAACACGCACCAAGGACTCGAGTCAAAGAATAAATTGGATGCCGACGTTCTGAAGAAGCATCAATAATAAATTGCCGGAAGCGCCGCGTCTGAACGAGGCAAATAACTTTGAATTATTACAAAACGCAGTTTATTATGGAGAGCGTGAAGAAAGACCGGCAGAACAAATGAGTCAAGATTAGGAGGCAGAAAGACGTTTATTGATCAGATGATCAGATTCTTTTAGTTTAAATATGAAATCTGATTGTTAACTTTGTGCAGACAGACGTAAAGACACAAATATGACGCCGTGTGTTGTCTGCATGTTCATCACTGTAAAGCGCTCCTGCCTGATATTTTACGCGGTTGGAGAGGCAGACGGTAAGCTCAGGGGAGAGACGCAGCAAAGGACCCAGGCGGGAATCGAACCACCGAGGCGCTCGCTCTACCAGGCGACCTGCGGAGGCGTTATTTTCTTCTACTCCACTTCACCTCAGAGGCAGATATTATACTTTTTACTTCACTACCTGTATCTGACGTCGCCTTCCTGTTCAAATCTATTAAATTATAAACTGAATTATAGATACTTACTTACTTAAAATATTTAATTTAACTAAACTTTTACATTTTGGATTCTGGAAAAATTTCTCTGAAATATATCTCAATAAATAAATGAATTTGGAAACATTTAATACGACCTTAATACTTGAAAATAGTTCAACTACACGACCGCCTGAACGTGTTTTAAAATAAGTTTTTCATTTCCTGTAATATTTTGTGTCGACATCCGGCTGCTCTGTCGTCACAGACGTGAAGACATCCATGATTAGTTATCAGCTTTAAAAATTGTGGCTCCGAAACATGAAATACTGGAAGGAGAGGTGCAAACTCTTCTGCACCAAAGTAGTTCTGGTTCAATAAAAAAATCCTCTTATTATGAATAAACCAGCACCCGGCTGTATCCGTTCAGGGCCAGCCTGCGCTGTCACGATGGGTGTGAGAGAGAGGAATATTTTCTGAGGTGGTACGAGTTCAAGAAACGTTATTATAGACCATGATGCATTGCTGAAGATTAAACTACTCAACATTAATGCAGCAGGATGTATTTGACAGTGTATTCTGGGTGTATCACCTTTGTAAAGTGCATCCAGGGGCTCGAGGACCCCCCTCCTGAAGGAGGCCAGGGGGTCCTGGACGCAGGAGCGCAGGCTCAGGATGCTCTGTAGGTGCGGCTCCCTCAGCAGCTGCTCCCTGTAGGCAACGAGGTGCGGCGAGCGGCACAGCAGAGCCGCCACGTTGTGCACAAACTCCGGCACCAGGCAGGTGTAGGCGTTATCTGCCTGGCAGTAGTGGTACGCCACCACCTGGGGGCGACAGAGAGTTGGGAGAAAAATTGGAGCCGGCTCAACTCAGAGACATGAGAAGAAGAGAAAAAAAAGGTGAGCACTTCCATTCTCCTTTGGTAATCCTGACCTTGACCAACCTCTGGGTGCTGATTGAAGATCAGTGTCAAGGAGCACGAGAGGCAGGTGACACACTTTTTAAAAAGAACCCTCGCTCTGTCGGTGCACGGCCAGTTTTCCCAGCGTCTACTACAGCTACAACTCATTTGGGATTGAGTCAACTTCATGGTGGATGATTGCAGTATAATGAAACATAATACTTCTCGTTTCGCTGCGCGGTTTCAGCTATTAATAATTCATCGCTTCCGGCTGCCAGGACAGACTGATTCGGAGTGAGCTCATGCGCGCTCGGACGCGATTTTTGACGCGAAGGAGTCAAAGTGATGAGACGTCACATTTCACGGCCGCGAGCTCGGAGTGAATGAATGAATGAGAAACGCGGACACGGAGGGAGAGGACGCGAGGAAGTCAACAAGACAGCAGCAGCAGGTGTGACCGAGCCGGACGGAGAGACGTCAAAGAGATTTTCAGAGGGCGAGAAATTAAAAATGCTAATTTCTGGTCACTGTGGAATAAAACAAAAGGAGTGAAAAAGGGAGTGAGCTCAATTATTAATACACAGAGTTAACAAGATCTAATAGCTTGGCTGGGAAATGGCTTTCTGCAGGTATAAATATTTCATAAGGCTCCCTGGCAAAGTTGTTTTTTCTTTTTTAAACACATCTGCATAATGCATCAGGCTGGGACTGCGAGGATGCAGATGGCTAAGCAGCAGGGAAGAGGACGGGGGGGCAAAAAGGGAGGCGCCGTCTAGATTCACACCGCAGACAGGTTAAATGTGACAAAACTCAACTTTCTTTTTTATCTCCGGCTTTGTTTTGAAGTCGACCTCCTCGGGTGCGAAGTCGACGTGAAGCCGCGATAGCTCACAAGGTGAGCGTGAAACTTTCTTTCTTTCCAAAAGAAAAGAGCTTGAGTCGTTCCTCCTCCTGCGGCCGCCTACGTCGTCGCTAATTGAAAAATTAAGACCTCAAAAGGAGCCATTTCAAATTATCTCGCCGTGTTTCAATTACAAGACGGACTGAAGAATTTGTCACGCCGAACCTCAAACACAACGAAACGTACCGATGAAAATGGACATTTTAGTGTTGCGGTAATATTTCCTCGCTTTGCTTCTCTTTGATGAGGAAGGAATGAAAGGGAGCAGATGCAGGGGGTGAGCAAATGAGACCTCTGACACAAAATCTGGCAATTAAATATGTTTTAAAAATGAAAATGGAGGCGACTCATCCACCGTTTGTGTTTGTAGAGGAAGAGGAAGTCCACTCCATGGTGTTTTAGTGATGTAAATGTGTGTGTGGTACCTGAGAGGCCAGCCTCCTCATGGCTTCTTCCTGACGTCGCCTCATCTCAGGGGTCCCGGGACAGCTGCCTCCTCCCAGGGTGCCGTGAGTGGGCTGGGGCTGGGTGAGAGGTAGCCCCTCTCCATCTGGACACAAGACGGCACAACAACACTCGTCCGCCGTTTCTCAACTACAACAAACCGAGGCGTGGGTGTCATTATTTAGAGAGGAACCTACGTTTGGGTGAGGCCTGAGGGCTGTCCGAGGCGATCTGTCTCATGCGCGTGCCGTGGCAGCTGAGCGCCACCAGGCGGGAGATGATCGCCGTCTTGCCGAAGCCAATGTTGCCCACTACCGCCACGCCGCGGTTGGTGCTGGCGTTGGGGCTGTTGAGGTGGGCGTCGATCTCCTGGAAGAGCCACTCGCGGCCCGTGAAGACCGAGTCCATGGTGATGCTGGGCACCTCGAACAGGAGAGGCTTGAGGGCGATGTCTTGAGGACGGTAGGGTGCAAAACGCACTGACGTGTCGGGGAAGCAGAGAAGAATTATTACACATTTATGTTCTTACATGAATTTCTGTTCTTTATTAAACACCCACATATCTACACATAAACAAGGATTCCTCATATACAATTAACAGCAGATATTTACGGACCGTTAGCTGCTTAAACTTTGACACCGCTGCAGCATATGGCCATGAATCTTTTACATATTTAATGTATTTATGTTTATTGTAAGGCTACAAACTCGAAGATAAAAGCACAAACAAAGATATCCGCGTTAACTAACATTAAATCATCACTGAAAATGTTAATGAGCTACTGAAAAGTGCCTCGTTTTGAGGTTTAATACATACTGCTGGGTCGGAAGTTAAATATTTTTATGTGCGGCAAACTGCACCTTTAAACTCTTTAAATATCTACGATAAATAATAAATGTGAGCGTGTTTGGAGAGGAACAAGTCGTCACTCTAAGCTACAGATAAAGTAGAAATAATATATTTTATGTGTGGAAAATTCGAAAGGTGGCGTCCGCTCTAACGGTCCACGCTGCGTGCGCTTCAGGCGCGTTTTGTAGCGCGTAGAAAAGTCGAGGGAGCGACTACTTTAACAGCCACAGCTGACTGTTGATTTTCCTCACTAGGGGGAGTCATTAAACTAAAGTCCTCCAGAGGTTGGGCATCTTTTCAGCAGCAACATATGGACCATTAAAGACTAATGAGGGTAAAATGAATCTGGTATGAACTTCTGAAGCTGTGTGATAAATTCAGTGTAAAAAATTTAGCCCGCTGCTTCTGGGTGTCATCTCCCGGGTGCCGCCTCTTTAAACCCTCGCCGGTTTGAGCTTTTGAGAGTAAAAACATGCTCTTCTTCTATCTGGTGTGTCGTTTCTTTAAATGTTATATCAGCGTCTGGTAATTACGGCTCATTTAGGATGCGAGCGGTACGTGAATAATCCAAACACTCCACTGCTGGCGAGGGCACTAGACGACTAGAGCACTTTGACTTGTGAAGCACATAGCGAGAGGGGCGGGCCTGATGCAACAAATTAAAATTAAAGTAACTTACGTGACTGGGATTGCCAGGCATGGGTGTTATTAGCGGAAGCTGAGACGAACAGCAAGCAAACAGAGACAGGAAGACAGAGAGAGAGCGATGAGAGAGAGAGAGGGAGAGGGAGGGAGGGAAGAAGAGGAGAGGAATGAAAACTGGCGTCAGAGCACGGGCAAAAAGGTGTAAGCTCAATGATGAAATAAAGAGGAAGCAGCTTACAGCATCAGCACATCATGATGTCAGAAACATGGAGGGGGAACCACCAGACCGGGGTCGATCACTAATTGAAATCCTCTGAATTACATCGAGGAAAAAAAAACGAGGACGGGTGAGGACGGTTTGGGGCTTTTGGGAGAATCTAATTGGTTCCACTGCGCCGGAGCGAGATCAATCAATCCCAATAAAAATAATTGAATCCAGCTCTTGCTGTAATTCGACCCTGAGACTCAAAACCTCAACACCAGACCGCTCTGCGTGTGTGTGTGTGTTACAGGTTAGCATCAATTAATCAACCCGAGCGTGAGACAAACTTCTTCTTCTTCTTCTTCTTCTTAGCTGCTGGTCAGAGCGCCACTTCATTTCACACTCAAGCAATAAGCACACTGTGAGTCAGAGCTGTAGGAAATATGCATCATACATTAGACCGGTCGGATGAAGCCCTGAAGAAACCTCGAGTGTCTGCAGAAAATGTTTTCGATACCGTGTGCAGGTACAGTGCTGCAAAATGTATCAAGAAGAGGAGAGAGAGAGAGAGAGAGAGAGGAGTGTTGCATTAGAGCTGTATGTCTTCCTGTAAGTGACTCCAGTGTGCTGATTAGGAGCACTGCTACATAACATAATGAGCTGATATCGCTCTTAATGTATTCTTTTAACCGCACGGCGCTCCAAAGTGCTGCTGCAAGCATGACTCTCTCCTTTTTTTTTGTTTTTTTCTAATTATAATCGCAGAAGTGAAAAGAAACGCGCCGATCACGCTGAGAGGAGTCTTACTTATGCAATCAGCAAAAAGCTACACACAGATTTGTTTATTTTTTTTATTTGTACCTGTGAATGTGTGTGTCCACGTGCACGGGCCAGTGATGCATTTTACTGCACTAAGCTCTGTGCCAGCTGCAGCCCGAGACATTTCATCCATGTTCCACGGTCAGATTATTTTAGTGCTAACTCGACAGACAGACAGACAGACAGACAGACAGATACCACTCTCTTCTGTCTGTAATTCACACACTGATGTAATATTCTTCCAGTTGAGTGTCAGGCTGTGAAAGAATGGACCTGATGCAACAGCGGTGATGGGAAATGCAAAAAAAAACAACAAAAAACTGCCCGATGCTGCCGTTTACAACGTCACAAGCCACTCAAGTAAGAGGCTAAATACCCACGGCTACTCTGTTTTAAGTGGCGCTAATCCAATTATCGTGGAGGTGACTGGATGCCAAACGTGCCTGTAAAGCTCCTCGTGGATTTACTGAACGCGCCCTCGCGATATCGGGCGCCGTCCTCCGAGCGACTACAGCGCTCTGTGCGCGCAGTAAGTCGTGCAGCCTCGACTGCTGCTGCTGCTCCGCTGCGTCGGGTATTTCTAGGAATATAAAAAAACATGGCAGCCATGTTGTGAACGGGGGCTGAGGGACTTGTTTTTCCAGGAGGGTGGAAGCAAATGTGTGTGAGGGATGGATGGATGGATAGCAGTTGCTCATAATCCTGCCCATAACACTCCCCCTCAGGCGATGTTGAGCAAGGTATCACTCCACCTCCCTCCTCCTCTCCTCTCCTCTCCTCTCCTCTCCTACCACCAACCCTCCATGGCCAGACGGAGCGAGAGTCTCAGACGTTTTAATTATTCACCAGGTGAGGATGACTCACGGTGGCTGAACAGCCTTGAGAAGAAGGAGGAAGAAGAAGAAGAGGAGGTGGAGGAGGAGGAGGAAGATGCAAGAGGATGGGAAGTGGAGGAAGGGTGGGCACACACAAGAGAGGAAGCGATGGGAGGAGGGAGAGGAAGAGAAGCGGTTCACGCGATGATGATGATGTGTTGTTGTGAGGGGTTTGGGACTGAACGAGGTGGTGAACGACTTTCTTTGTGGATGTGTGACTGTGTCTGGTTTCTCAGACATACAGTTAAAAAAAATACAGCAACAGGATGTTATATAATTTTAAAAAATCAAATCTTATGTAATTTGCACAGCGAGCTTAGAGCAACATAATAACCCTGCACGCATTTCCTAAGACAATATCTCATCTTCCTTATGGCTGCAAGTTTAACTCTATTTACTGACTTACTTTAGGTCTTAACAGCCGAGCAACATGTTCTATATACTAACTTATCTTACAGCTCGCAGCTCCAATTCCGGCTTGTTTAACTGAAGATGACAGAGGACAGATAAACGGCGTGAATGACTGCAGATAAAGGCGAGATAATCATCGGAAACTCCTCATTGTTTTGTTGCAAACATGTTCGTGCACCGTCATCAAATCTGGAGCGTTATCTAGCTCGCCCGGCGAGAAGACGGCGATACGGGTTTCTGCTTTAGTTTGTGTTTGCTGTAAATACCGAGGTTCAAACTAACCAGCAGGTGTTTTTCTTTCAACGGACGTTCATTGAAGTCCGATAACGTTCAAACATCAACAACGAGTCTGTGAGAACTCACAAATACCTAACTTAAACTCCTAAAACGACAGAGCACTGTAGTTACTTCAACAGAACTAAACTGTGCGTAGGTAAAACAAACAAGAGGCTTCGTACCGACAGGTGTTCATCCAGGCTGCCGTTATCCAATAACGGTCAAGATAAATCCAGAGAAAAGAGCAAAACTGACAACATGTCTGAGTTTTAATAATCTGACTTCTTTAAAAACTCACAAATATGTAGCGTCACACAGGAGCGATGCATTTCTCCTAAAAGTTGCTCAAACAGGACTAAAGTGTACGTTTGTTTGGGACTATTTCCTGGTGGATTCAGTGCTCTAATGAAGCGATGTTACATGATAGGGTGCGATACAGTGCTGCGGTCAAACACTTCCAATAACTCCACGGGCGGTGTCGGTAAAATAAGGCTTCAAATAGACAATTCTTGTTCGTTTTTGGTATTTTTATGTGATTTGTTGACGTTAAGAAAAACACAAGCCTTCTATAATCAATTACAGCGCTCACCTGAATTTCTAAGACTTCTTATTTAAGCTGCAGCCCCTGTCAGGGACTTTTTATGGCTGCAATAAAACCCTCCAGAGTTGAAAATCAGCCAAAAAAGCTGCAAACATCCACTAAACACGGGGCCTGTTTTGTGTATGCAAGCAGAGGGGAGAGAGACGGCGAGGTGAGGCGAACGAATGGAGGGGAAGGAGGGAGTGACAAAGACAAAGAGAGGGAGAGTAAAGATAAACGAGGGAGAAAATGTGTGTGCAGTGTACAGTTATGTGAGTGAGTTTGCGCTGAATAGATAAGGTGGGTGGTAAATCTTAGAGGTAGGCAGGCAGGAGCACAAGAAGGTCCATTAAAGTCTGACTCACTCTCCTCAAAACAGCAGCACAGCTCGGGCCCCCGATGGACGGCATCAAACGAAGCATCGACAAAACCAACCGAGAGACAGAGAGAGAGGGAGAGAGAGAGCTGCATCTGTCAGCTGGTTACCACCCGACCGACACACAACCAGCGGTCTCCTTCTTCTCTACTTCGGCTGTAATCCGCAGCATCTCGCGCAAAACGACCAACGAGACTCCATCCGTTCATTTTCTATCAACGCTCATCCTCATCAGCGTCACCGTGAGGACGCTGGAGATGTCCCACTTTGGGCCTGAGGCAGGGTACACCCTGCACGAGTTAGTCACGTGACGGAGAATTATGGAAATTTATGGGAATAAACAGGAAATTGGGAGTGATTTAAACGTAAACATGAACAGCAGACGTGCAAAATAAAAGAAAAAAAACAGATTTATTTGTAAGTAGAAGCTTAGAGTTAGTCCTCGAGCTCAAATGTGTGTCTTCAACAGTCTCCGTGTGGCCCAATCACCTGTGCAGGTAGGGGGCGGGGCCTCAATAGCCCTGCAGTAAGCAGTCTGCTATGTGATTCAAGAGGATATTCAAGTGCGCTCGAATGAAATCTGGTTGTTTTAGTCGAGATTATGCTAAAATAATAAGAGCCAATCTTCAATTTACTAAATTCCTCCAGTTAATTTCCCATGGAAAGTTTCCAATTTGGAAAATTCCCAGAATTTTGCAACCCTACATGTGACGCTGTACGCTTTCATCTCCTGGAGTTCCTGTGCACAACGTTTAACTGCAATCCAGCCATTGGATATCTATTGTCTACAATGGCATGAAGTTCAAGCTCTGGTTTGGTCTGCTGAGGTCACAACATTACGAATCATCCTGTGGAGAATATTCCCGCTGAACTGGACATCTTTGCTCTGATAATCCAACCATGCAACCAACTAATCCGTATTCCGGATTTTGCTCTCGTATCGTCTGCAGGGAAAAGCCCCGCTCCTCAAGTCGCCTGCCTCCCCGTCCTGTCTCCCTCTGTCTCTCCCGGTGAAGCTGCAGGAGCAGTGCACTCGAGGAGACTCTGACACTGATCCGAGGAGGCAGAACGCATGCTAGGACGCAGCCGGCTGGCATGTAAACACACTTGGCTGCCCTTAGAGGGAGGAAGGTTGAAACGAGCGGCTCTGGCAGTAACGGTGGAAGCTTTGAGAGGAACTAGCTCTCTCCCTGTCTCCGCGTCCGTCTCCATCTCTCTCTCCCTTCGTCTCTCCCTGTCTTCTCTAGCGCGCGCTCCCACTCTGCATTCGTCTGCAGCTTAGCTTGCCCTCGGGCAAAGGGAATCACATCGCAGCTCAGCCGAGCGCACTCTCAGCTAAGTGGGGTCTTAACAGGTGTTTAAAACACACGGGAACGCATATTTGTGTTCGCTTGGATGGCAGAGGTCTGCCATTACGGCGCTCATTACTGGCTAAGTGACAGAGGAAGAAGGGTGAAGGGACACATAATGTTGTGACATAAGGCCATTTGGCGAGGAGGAGACTGAGTGTGCGGCGGAGCATACGCTGGCTGTGAATGTTAAACGCCGAGACAAAGTTTAGCTTAGCGGTGACACAACCTGACAGAACACACACAGAAAAACAGACGACAACCTCCAGCGTCCACCGCCGATATCCACGCGGCATCACTGGTCTGACTGGGAGAACGGCTTCATACGTGCAGACGTTCGCATGTGGAACGCGGCGTCATCAAGCCTCGCTGACTTTCTTTTGAATCTTATAAATAACCTGCTCGTCATGCAGCTCTCGCCTTGAGATGCTCAGCTGCTTTGAGGCGTTGTTTGTGGTTGGAAAAACAGAACACTGCCCTATTGTCTCGAGTCTGCACCGCGCCTGATGAGCAGCGAGCGGCTCAAACCTGAAAACTGACTTGACTTGCGGTGAAATGTTTTTCCATCTGCAGACGCCTGCGCGTACGATCGCACTGCTGCGGGATTCTCCCGTTTGTTTGCCATGTTTTGTCGCAGTTTGTCGCGGATTTTACGGGGTTTAAAACGACAGCAATAACTGCCAGTTTTAGTTGAGCTGTGGGCATGTTGCACGTAATCCTCCATCTCCTTCTGTCCTTTCATTTCTTTTCAGCGCTCTACTGTCCAAAAAACAGTAATAATAAAAATAATTTGAAAAAGAAATTTTAGCCTATTTTTAAACGAGATAACATTTCTTGATCATCTTTCATCAGATTTTTATTTTTATTTGCAGACAAGAAACAGTGGAGATAAAGATGCCTCTCATCTCTTCATATTTCTGCCTGTATTTCCATCTTCACTCCACCATCATACCTTTTTTATATCTTAAAGTATTTCTGCGTTTCTTCCTAAATTGTGGTCAAACAGGAGACGCAGCGTTCTGCGGACACGTGGAGTGAAGCTGGGTGTGTGTGTGTGTGTGTGCACTCTCGTTAACTCCGCCTCGTCGCTCACCTCTCAGGTCCTGCCCGGAGCGACCCGGCCCGCAGGTGGTGCTCTGTCTGGGCATGCGCAGCGAGGTGCGTAATGGAGTGTGTCTCTGCTCATCCAGGTACGCCAGGTCCTCCAGGTGGGCTGAACTGGTAGCTGTGACAGAGAGAGAGAGAGAGAGAGAGAGAGAGCATGAGAGACACATACAGTAAACAAGGTGGCATCGGTTCATGCCATTGTCCGGAGGCAGTTGTCAAGCTCCCGCTTTCATTCTTGCTAACTCCTGCAGGAAACGCCGAGCCAGCCCGACATGGTTCTGTCCTAAAACTCCCCTCCTCTCAGTGTCTGTCACGCGGCACGGAGGCAGATGCCATCCGGCCCCTCTCAGGATTAATTAGCTCAACAGACAAATGTCTTATTCATGGAGCGAGCGCCGTCTGACGCTGGCTGCTGATTGTTCACACCACGCTGGTGTGTCTTCAGGGCCAGCGCTCGGGAAAAAAAAACGAGCAAACGTTAAATGAGATTAGACGGCGCCGGTGCGAGCAAGTAAGCAAGCAAGCCGACTTGATTCTCCGTCACACCTGAACCCCGTGGCTCAGTTAGAGGTGAGCGAAGGAGTGAAAGGCAAGGAGGTGTGAAATCCAGGAGAGATTAAGGGACTGAGGCACGCAGAAATTGGCAGGTAGTGGAGGGGTCATTTTAGTTTGTCCTTTCAAAATAAGACAACAAGATTAGAAGAAGATTGGTTTTAATGCAGTGAAAAGCTAAGGAGGGCTTAATATTTGGAGTGTGGGACACAAACTCCAACTCGGGTCTGTATTTCTTAGTTTATATGTCAGATTTGGAGGTTCCGAGAAGCGATGCACCTGAAACGTCCTCCAGGAAACCAGGGAGTCGTCCTCTAAACTGTGACAGCTACAATTTAACCAAATGCTATTGTCAAACCTCGTCTGATCATCCGGCCGCTCGTGTTTCTCGAGTTCCCAGATATCGTTAATTAACTCGGTGCGTACAATGTTATCGTGACTGACAGAAGTGAGCTGAAAAAAAAGCAAGATCCAAGTTGTAATAAGCCGGATTTCAGAGCTGGGAATCCCTTTTTTCTCTGACACAATACCTGAAATACTCTTGAAAATCCCTGAAGTCAAATCAAGGAGTTTGGGGAAAGGTGTGACTGGTAATGCATGTTTCTTCTCAGTGATATCCTCAGTCTCTCTCTCTCTCTCTCTCTCTCTCCAGTCGGCAAGGCACACAGTAATCCCTCCGAGTGTCGTGGGCTTTCTGTAGCCCACCACCTATCACCAGCACCTCAACACTGATCACGTCCTGCTGTCGCTGCTGGTTCAAAGAGTTTTTTTTTTTTTCCTCCTGTGCTGCTGCAGCAGTTAAGCTCACTGAAGGACTGAGCGTGTGTGTGTATATGTGTGTGTCAGCCCAGCCACGCTCACCCCAAAAAAACGAGGCACATGGGTTTCCCAAAATGGAGGGAAAATGGCAGCTGGGAATGCCGGAGGCTCGGCCCTGATGGGAATGGATGGAGGGGAGGGCGGGTGCTGGTCATCTAACTGGGCTAAAAGCGGAGACAGTGGAGGCATTAATCTGCTGCTAAACCGAGGAAGAATGACTCTGAGCTACAGGGCTGCAAATGCTCCTTTTTTTTCCTCCCCTCTCCTCCTCTCTTTCAACTGTGTTTGAATGTGAGGACTCAAATCTGTGTGCTCATCATCTCTATCTGCAATGCAGCAGGCTGCTGGGGATCACATTCACAGTTCCTGAGCCAATGCGCTAAGACTGCACGCACGGTGAAAAGAAATAAAGAGGAACGAAAGAAAGAAAGTGAGAAAAAGTCTCGCTGTGCAGCAGCAGCAGCAGCGCCAGCAGAGAGCTTTGCTTAGCTTTGGGCAATGACAGCCACATCAGACACTTCCTGTTTTAAACACTCCACTGATAGCACGCGCACACACACACACACGCTGGAAGACGAGCCGGGCTGCCGTCCAGAGCCGACTCAGATACGAGGTGCTCAGCGTTCTGCTCTCGTCTCCGCGAGAGATGCTCGAGATGATAAGTAACCCGAGGTGCCGGGGTTTAAACAACAATATTTCCGGGTAAGCGTGAGCACGGACGAAGAGGAAATCAATCCTATCAGATTGAAAAACATTATCTCAGGTGAGTTTTATCTTAACTTGGTGAATTTAGAGACTTTAGAGAGAGTTCACTGAGTCTTACAGTGTCCAGTTATATAAGCGGGTGCATATAGATCCTCCAACAAGGGTCAGTTCACCCACTTTCCTTCCCTCTTTTCCTTTTTTAAACTTTGTGTCTGAGAAATCGATGTCAGGGATTTGTGCTTCCACTCCACGACAAATGGAGGTGAACTGGAACCGCTCTCGACAAAAAAGAAAAGTCGCTCTCAAAGTTATTCACAGCGAACCGTTTCAAGACGGACAGGTCTGTGAATTTTTCTTGAGAGGCACCCGAGACGAGCGGTTAGGCGGTGGAGAGGCGGCGGCGGCGGCGGGGTTGGAAAGTTTTTGAAGTTGAAGGTCGCGTGTTCAGGAGTTTAAACGGGGTGTTGAGTTGCTCTTTAACCAATGACAAGATAAAGAATGAAAAGAGCCTGAAGGGCGTAGGTTTTAAAAACTGCAGTTCCTCAAACGTCCACTTGAGGCTGGCTCCAGAAGTGAGTCAGTCTCCATAAGTCCCCATGTTCACAGTAGAAATAAACATGTTTACAGCCTGGTACAAAAAACAGTTTTGGTCTCTAAAGCCATGACAACTGTCCGCTGATATTTCGATTAGCCGGGAGGCGGAAGAAGAAGTACATCCAACATGGCGGTGGCCAATCAAAGCGCTTTACTTCAAGCCTTAATATAACCTGAACAGGTGAGTTGTATATAAATTCACCCTCAGTACAGTTGTCATGAACGGGGAAATTAGCTACAGAGACTAAAACTGTTTTTTGTACCAGGCTGTAAACATGTTTATTTCTGCTGTCTAACATGGGGACTTATGGACTCACTTCTGAAGTGGCCGTTAGAGGAACTGCAGTCTTTGGCACTTGTCTTAGGAGCATGATTATGATTAGGGTCAGAAGACTCGTTTTTAGAGTCTTAAATTTCCATTTTTCCAGGTAATGGATGATCAAGTCGCTCTTCTTGTCTTTACTTTGGGCTGTAAAAGACTCATTTCTAAATTCTGAACAGTATTAGCACCACGAAGGCAGAGAGAAAATTTAATACTCCGGTCTTGGTTACTCCGTCCTCCATATCCATCTTAAGCTCTACCAACGCACTGCCTTCATTAGGTAATAAAGTATCCCCCTCCCTGCTCGTTTTTCCTCCCCAGTCGCCTCCTTGCCTCTCGCTCCGTATCTTTCTCCCTCGCTCTCCACACATCAAAGCCAGTCTCTCTGTCACTCTGGGGGATAGAAACGGTTAATGCCTGGGGCTTTGATGTTCCACTGCTGTGTGAGCCCAGCCAATCCTCAGCCTGTGCTCAGCCTCCCATCCCTACATCATCTAATAATTCTTTGGTGGAGGAGAGGGAGAGAGATTATGAAACTCTCTTTCACTCCTCTTCCACATGCATCCATCTCCCTCTCCTCCACACACACAATTCCCGACAAACACAAAATGCCTTCAGAAACAGCCTCATCTCTTGGCGCGCCCGTTGCATCATCTGCAGATTATAGCGCATCTCTCAAAGCCGCCTCTCCTTCTCTGAAGGTCTGGGTATCGAGGGGGGGCGGAGACGAGATCGAGGGTGAATCTCTAAACCTGGCGGTGTCGCCAGACAGCGGTGTCAAACAGCAGAACATGACCGGCATGAAGAGAGGGGGTCATAGCTGCAGCGAAACGCCTCGTCAGGCATATTACAGCGTTCAGTGAAATACATATGCGTGTCTGCGCTGCGCGCACATACACTTTTTTCCAGTGGGAGTGAGAGAAATGCATAATAGAGCTCATCGTCTGTAACAGCCTCTCGCATGATCAGAACAATAACACAATCATGCCCGTTAGGACCGTCTCAGTGTTATGAAACTGACATTTTTCCTGATATTTACTGTTACTTTTGGGAGCCTCTTTGAGGCGGCTGTGGCCTACAAGAAAACACACATCAATGAGACCTCTGTCAGCTCCAGTTTTCCTTTGTGATATTCTTCCAGCCGCAGTATGTTCTTCCTCTTCTGCTGCTGCTGCTGAAGCTGTTTTTCTTTTTTCCCAGACTGTATTATTCTGCTCTGTGGTTGCAATCCACACCACAGGGCTGTGAGAGTTTAACAAAATACCACTGCGGATTTGCAGCTACCCAAAATTTCAACATAAACCCCGTGAAATTTGAAAACAAGGGTTTGTTTCCTCCGTAGATAATCGAACCATTTCATAAAAATCACAACAAACTCCATCGAATTAAACCACAACTTAACTCCTCCCAAAACCAGGCTCAGATTTTTAGGAAGTTGAGGCCGATTTGTGGGAGAGAACTGTGCCGTTTCTTCGCTGAATGTTTGGTAATATGAGCAGGTTAAAGATGAAATCTTCCCCTCGTGAACTGCCGGCTGGCACGGCAAAGGAAAAGGGATTTTTAAAGCGCACGCTACATGAGTTATTTAACAGCTGAGTTGGCTGAAAACACTCAAATTACAGCCCCACTGATGAGGTCGGACCTCCACCTTCAAAATATGAATATATTCCTTTTTTCAACGCTGTCTGGTTGGAGAAAGGAAAGAGAGGGATCTCAGTTCATCTAGGACTAAAACAAGCAAGGAAAGGAAGCTTGGAAGGAGGCGAGAGGACGCAGAAATAGGGCGTACCGTGACTCTGAACCAGAAAAAACACTCCTCAACGGCAGAATTTGTAATTAACCTTATTTCTGTCTCCTCGTGCGAACCTCCTTTTCTGCTTTCACAGGAGAGGGGAGGAAGGAAAGGAAGGAAGGAAGGATAAAGGAAGGAGGGACTCACCAGCCACAGAGTTAGGGCGGGGCATGAGGTACAGAGGGATGGAGTGGGCAGAGTGGGAGGACATGCTCTCCAGGTTGCGCTCAGGGATTTTGTTGAGGCTGTAGGTGGAGGCGGTCATGTTTTCATCCACCCTGTACAGGAACGAGTCCATGCCTGATTTCTGGGACTGCCACAGTTTCAGGTTTCCCCGGGAGCCCTCGCCGTACTTGCCGCCTCGCTCCATGTTCTCGGAATAGCTGGTCAGTGTGGCTGCAACAGAAGAAAAACACGCGTCACACTTTTAAAGTTCGCTTTGACAGCCCTCCCTTCGTATTTACTGTTGTTCTGAATTATCCGCGGCGGGTTGATGTAATACTTTCCTCATCAAACTGCAGGTGTTCGTTATTGTTGCCTGGAAACAATGTCGGCAACGCTTTTGACACACAACACCTCACATCAGCGAGCGTTATCATCTCTCCTTGTTTACTTCCTAACAATGCAGTTGATGTCAACATGACACGCACGCCTGAATCATCCATCAGAGGGATTACAGGCCGGCTCTGTGGAAGTTCAGGTGGAGTTGAGTACGAGGGGGTTTTTGGTGCACATTCAGATGGCCACATTTTGTGCTGCAGTGCACGGGAGAGTCGTTTCTGATTATGGGAACCAAGCTACGACCTCAGGCGTGTTCCTACTGACTGTCAAAAGTTTTAACTGTCAGGTGTCCCGGACTTTGGAGCTACCTGTCTGAGCAGGTTAGGGTGACTACTTCTGTGTCTTAAATCTTTCTTTTGTTTGGTCGCCTTAAAATCGACTCTCTGTTTATTAAGATTTGTTTGAAGTCCATCTTAATTCAACACTGGTGTGCAAATGTTGTCCCGCTTCAGGCTTCAGGAAGGGATTTCTGTTTCAACGTTCACACGAGCGAGTCTATGTTGTTTTAACAAAGACTTAAGCAGCAAACTGTGGTGCGGTGCTGGGAAATAAAGGCAATGCAGAGCTACTGCCAAAAACTGCAGTTCCTCAAACGTCCACTTGAGGCTGGCTGCAGAAGTGAGTCTCCATAAGTCCCCATGGAACTTGGAAACCTTACATTATCCTACCCAACAAGATATTTTGATGCCACAGACTCCCAGTCATCCTTTGAGTACATCATATGCATCTATTCATGCTGGCTAAGACTCTCTGTGTCTCTCACCGATAATCCCGCTGTCCCTGCTCTCCAGGGTTGAGGTTGGACTGGTGACGGAGCCGTAGGCACAGTCCCTGTTGCCGGCCTGGCCAGGCATGGCAGGGGGGAGGGTGGAGCAGGGGCTGCCTGCAGGGGGTGAGGCAGTGCTGCTGGTCAGGGTGGAGCACGGGCTGATCCTCTGGTTCTGGCCCTGAGACAGACAGACAGACAGACAGACAGACAGACAAAGAAAAGCTTTGTTGACTTCCAAAGCTCAGCCTAGTCGGAAAAATAACAACTAATATGCAACATTTTCATAAAATCTAAGCGTTATGACGACAGATGATGATACACGGCTTTAGTTTCCGTACATAAAGATGCCCAACAACCATTATTCTTTCAAATAGTGTTGATAAAACCAGTAACTAGCACCTGTAACAACAGTTTACTGCACCCGGGGACAAAGTAACAAACAGTGGAGAGGTAGTACATGTGTCAGGAACGTGAACTGGAACATCTAAATGCAGGAAAACAGCCATTTCCCCTTTTTAGAAACAAGAGGGAGTGACCAGAGTCTGTGGAAGTCCCATGACACACGTGTGTGTCTGCGTGTTCCCGAACATGTAGGGGCATTTCTTCACCAAGTTTTCACCACTTTAAATGGACGGAGCACTCGATTTTATATCCTCATAGGACAATCTATTTTCATACATATTTTCCTCTTGATTGCCGAGCACAAACACACACAAACACACACTCTGAATACATATTCTTTCCAGTCGCAGCATTGTTTTGGCACCCTGCAGTGACCCTCTGCTTTATCGGCTTATGTTAGGAGACAAGAGACCACAGGGGACAAAATAAAAACACTCTGCTGCTGCGGCTGCTGCTGCTGCTGCTACACCCACAGATGTATTTTCACACTAACGCACAGGCGCACATATCTAAAAAAGAAGACATGCACGCAGCATCCAGAGCAGAGGCACGAGAAGAAAAACAAACAGGGATTGCCAAGTGATTAAATGTGTGTATCAGTGTGTAAGACAAACACGTGAACACGCGGAGGTCTCCCGTTAACGGTGCCTCGCTCATGTGTTCGGATCAACGCCGGCTTGAACTCTGAGGGGTGAAGTGCTGCTCAAGGCTAAATCTAGTCCGGTTTAATCTGCAGGAGGGAGACTGAAGGGACACGCTAAGCTAATACAGACGCCCACGCGCACGTACAGTTGGGAGCAGAGCTGCAACCAGCGATTTATTTTCATTATTGACTAATCTGTCAATTATCCGTCGACGGCCTCTCGAGGCTCAGGAGGCAGATCTGGACGCCAATTAATCGTAGGGTTGGCGGTTTGATCCTCGACTCCTCCTGTCCACATGTCAAAGCGTCCGTGAGCAAAAGAGCTGAATACCAACCGACGAGACGTTGTACTCTCAACCGGACATCGCTCCATAGCAGGCGACAAATCCACAGATTTAAATGAATTGTTTAAACATCTCCATATTTCTGTTTGAGTAGAGCTACTCCAGGCTAATCTATACATCGGCAAAGATGTTGGCGGACCTGAGACGGGCCCACTGGGCGCTCTAATAAGTCAGGGCGGTGACTGACAGGTAGGTAGGTGAGGTTGGTATCATAGCAACTGGCTGGTTTCATTCAGCTCCACCCATGCCACACATTACTAAAACTAGTCAGCACGCTGTCCTCTCACTCAGGCCTCCAGCCTCTGCTAACACCCCGAGAGAAAGAAAACATTTTGTCGGGCACTCTTTCTGTCTTCGCCGCCCTCTGCTCTCCTCGCCGTGGACGGGACGGTCATGTTTACAGGAGCTTGACCACAGCGGCAAACAAAACGTCAGCTCTAGCCGCTGGGCTAATGAACCTCGACTTGTGCGGGTGTGACCTTAAAAACGCAGCACCGGGATTGGATTGAACTCGGAGCATCGCGACTTATTCTTGCGACAGTATGAAAGGCAATTAACTTGCACGCTCCGCGAGCTGGGGTCACCTTGTTCTGTCAGCTGGTGAGGTCTGGCAGCGGGGACAGCCGGCTACTGGAGGAATTTAACCACGTCAGGTGGAAGGTAGGTGTTTTACAGATCACTGATGACTTTCGGCATCCTGCAAATATCCAGATTACATCCTGTGCTGTGCTCAGCATCGAAAGGAATACGACCAAAGTCTCTAATCCGCTAATAAATGATGTCTTGAGGCAATCCTTGTTGTATTTGTTGGTTAATGAATCAAACAAACTGCAATCCGGAGAGCAGTATTTGGGGCAGATATGTGAAATAATAAGTTTGTACTGTGGTGCACGATGCAGCAGGGTGCTAGTATGAGTCACGTCTCTAAAAAGAGCCGCTTGAATAAACCTCTCTCAATTTATACACCCCCACTGCTACAGCAGCGCTCACATCAAGCACAGGCAGTCCATCAGTCTAATCGCTTATCCACACTGCTTTAGTGCAAACCCATACCTAGGCCCGGCTTTGAATGCCTCAGCAACAGGTTAGCCCCCTTTCCTCCCTCCCTTCCCCTGTTTTCGCCTCCTTACTGTCGCTCTCTCTCTCTCTCTCTCTCTCTCTCCCTCTCTCTGTTTTCCTTCCTCAATTTGGAGAATTCATACCTGTCAAATCAGGTTTACATAGAGAAACCACAGCATCTGCTGCAGAGCTCAGAGCAGGTCCGTTGTGCCAAGAGCTGTTTGTTGCACAACTGCCAAATTCGCAAGCTGAAAGGTTACCGCGCGCGAAGAGAGAGAGAGCGGGAACATAAAGTCGAACCTGACCTCCCCTCCTCTTGTCAACTCGATAAACAAAGTATGTCGGGGGAAATAAATAATTGAGCGTATTTGTTATATAAAAAAATCTAATTAGACGGGTGGATATGCTTGATGGAGAGGCGCTGATAAGTTCTGAATCCAAAGCTCTGCGGTGTCTGAGGGCAATTTACAGAGAAGCCTTTTGATCTGGCTATCCTGTCTTCCAGAGATCTGTCAAAACCGAGTGTAAACAAGGACATTATGGAGATAAATGTCAAAACAGATCGAAATCAGACGACTGCGTGTTTGTTCGCGTTCCCTCACAAAAGAAATGTGTCAAAATCACGTCAATTAGATCAGGATAAACCAAGACAAAAGCACAAACTGCCATAGAAAATTTAACTAAAGCACTTAAGGTTTTTGGCGCCAATCGTCTATCCTTTAAGCCGGAGACAAAGTTTCCCATAAATTGCCTCAAAGTGATTGTGTGACATCATGAGGTCTGAGAGATTTGAGTCCGCAAAGCAGATCCAGTTCCCTACCTGTCTCGCCTCGGGTTCCTCCATGCTGTACTGGGTACCTGCCGGCCCCTCACTCACTTTGTCTCCCAGAAGGAAACCCAGGCGCGTCATCAATGTGTTGGCTGCCTCATCCACCGACGGAGGGGGGCCCAGCTCCTGGCTTGACTCCCCTGCAGAGAGAGAGAGAGAGAGAGAGGCAGAGGAAGGAGGTGGAGGTGGAGGAAGAGAGAAAAGAATGTGTGTCAGCGGTGGGTAGAAACGGGACAGCGTATTTTCACAAAACGCCACCTCTTTACCTGAAAACACTGAAGCACACCTGCTTTGCATAAACCACGGCAGCGACAACAGACCCGGATACAGGATACACAGCACCTGTGCCTCGAGACAACGCAACCAAACACCCTACCTGAGTTTCCCCGGGGCTCAGAGCTGTGCATTACACATGACACGTTCCTCCGCGGGTGGGCCCAAGTGTCTTCTTACGTAAAAAAGAAAATCCCCCCTTCAGCCACGACCGCGAGGATCCCTTTAAAAACCTGTTTACAAAAGCCTTTTCCACGCGGACTGGCAAAAGACGACAGCTCCTTCCGCACCACTCATCACCACTGCAGCTCAGGTGACGCAACGAGATACGCCCTTTACCTGTGTGTGTGTGTGTGTGAGCAAGAGAGAGCGACAGTGTGTGTGTGAAGCCAAAGTGGGTGTGTATCCACCTCTCTATCCTGTTTACAGAGGCTCCTATCTCTACAGAGAGAAAATAAAACACAGCGGTGGAGCCTGCATGATGATCAGATGATCAAAAACCACACACACACACACACACACACACACACACACACACACACACTCACACACGCAGAGCAGCGCTGTGGGATTTCACTTGCAACAGGACCCAAAACAAAATCCCTTAATGACCTCATCTCTTCGCCTCTGTTGCCTGGTTACTTTCCATCCATAACAAACTGTCATCTGCGGTTTCATGTGTTTTTTTCAATAACACCTGGCTATCATACCCAAGAGGTGCACTGCTGTATCACTCTCAATTAAATTTCACTTTATTTACTCGAGTGTCACTCAGAGCTGAAGCTTCCACTAAATGCCCGCCCCGCTGGCAGCTAGTGGCCGATCACAAGTTGCTGCGATTGGATGTATAAGTCTCTGAACAGGCCGCGGACTGAAGCCTGAAGCAGCACGTTTAAATAAACCGCGGCCTGCGGCAGAGCCTGTTTCCTCTCCCTCGACTCCCCGCTCCTTTTCCTGCAAGGCAGGTCGGACCAGACTGGCAGGTAGCACCGCTAAGCCGACCATTAGACAGTCCCAGCCACCACCACCACCACTTCTCTGAAGACAGACAGCCTGTCTGCAGCCTGTGGCCTCTCACTCGTCCGTTCAAAAGCTTACAGACGGACAGGCAATCTAAAGCCCGTCCACGAGCGAGAGCGAGCGAGCAGACAGGCAGGCCGCTGTCAGGATCCTCATTAGATTAACTCCCAAGTCTTTCTGAGCGAGTGAGGGAGACAGGCACCTTCTGCGGGAGGGGAAAACTTTGAAGCAAATGAGGACGACACGTCGCCGAGCCTCAATACAAACACACAGCAGCAGCCAATAATGAGGTAATCACAGCACACATTAGGTCCAAAACAGATAATTACGCGTGGAGCCTTGATGAGATGGGATAAAACCGGCTCGGTAATGCAGCTGGAGTCACTTTATATGTTCACGGGAAGGGACCCTCCAAGGTCAATGAATCCCGGCGCGTCCCTCGAGGAAGGCACGCAGTGATGGAGATGAAATTACTGCTCCACCTCCTTACAGCTGATATCGCAGGGGACGGGAGCTGAGGTGTGTTGGAGGAAAAATAAAAATATGAATCCGCTGGCTGAAGCTTTTTACATGTATTCTGCGTGTGTCAGCTGCATGCCTGCGTGTCTGGACATGGAGGCAGCGAAGGCTTCCCAGTTGACAGACTGGTAGTAGTAAGCAGTGAATACATTAGCACTGATTAGTCAACAGCTCCTGAGGGGTTTGCGGCCGTGATCGTGATCAAACAGGGGCTCTGACTGTCTCCCTGCCTCCCTTTGTCCCTCATCCCATCTGTCTGTCTTTAGTCTTCCGTCTTTCTTTAGTTTTTTTGCCTCACCTCTGTCACAGACAGCTGTTGGACGACTCTGCGTCTACGCTTCGTTTGATGTGGGAGGCTAAATCTCTAATCTGGATGCCGGAGTCCCACGGTAACTCCCTTGAGCTAAACATAGGCAATCCCTTTGTACATCCTTAAACTCACACACTAAAAATAAACTCAGTCACAGTCAGGCATGTGGCTAAGACCCAGAGGTTTGGGCAACGGTTATCACGGAGCTGTAACACGAAATCGAAAGAAACAAACAGATCATCTTCCTCCGGATGTAACCAATACTAATGAGCCACTATCAAAGCGGATATTACCATAATGTATGTATCGATTTCTTCCTGTTTATGGCTCCACTTTTTGATCTTAAAGGTCCGGTTGTAGGATTCAGTCGCGCCTGACAGTGAAGTAAAGGAGTCAACGAAAACACAACGATTCATTGTATCACTGATGAAAACACGCTAATGAATATTATATCCCATTCCTGCTAATAGATGCTCACTGCACCTTTAAAATACAGACTATGACAATCACACCGCGGCTGAAGACGCACACGTAGATCGCTTCAAAGAGACATGACAGCATCGAGGAAAACACTCGTCACGGTGACACCACGAGAGCCTTAATGATGAATGATCTGAATATGATCACACATAAAATACAGCTCTTATTTCTCTTAACCAACACACACGTGTGTGTGTGTGTATATATATATATATATATATATATATATATATATATATAGATAGATAGATAGATATATATGTAAAAACATACACACACTCCTCTCCATTGGATTCCTGGGCTGCGAAGGAGACAGATGGTTGCCATAGCAACTATCTTTGCGCGCAGCCAGGAATGTGTTTCTGTGCGAGCGCATCTGTTTTCCTCTCCGTGGCCGTCCACGGATGATCTGCCCTCTCACACCGAGAGAGGAGAAGAAGAAGAGGAGAAGAGGAGAAGAGAGAGAGAGAGACGAAGGAAGGAAGGAAGGAAGCATGTGTGCCGCAAAGCAGGAGGACAGCACAGGACAGGGAGATGATTATTAATAGACCACAGGGCCACAGGTAACATAACACATAACCATGTGGTGGTGTGGTGGCTCTTGTTTCACCGATACCTGGCCAACTTTCACTTCTTCAGCAGGGCAAAATAATTCCAAATGTGACCCATACACGTTTTATCGAAAGATGACGCAGACGTGATTAAAAAGGTGAAAATGAATCAGCAGAATAGATTTGAACTACTTAAAAATCAAAACAAGGTGGATTTAAAACGTGACTAACAAAAGAGCGTACGAGCACAGATTGGTATGCACGTCATCAGGACAAGCAGCCACCGGAAGGCTAATCAAGAGATCAGAGGAGTGAATTTCACATTCCTCATGTGCGCCGCAGTGATGTTATCTATGCAACAACATTTGGAGGTTTTAAACATGAAAGCACGCCGGGACGCCAGGTGTGATCGAACGATACACAGGACATGTACGCAGAGGGAGCGCTTTGATGTTTATATGGTGTAAATGTTATCACACATGGGTGTGTTCGGCCTTCATGTGCAAATCCGTAATCAGTATGTTCACACTGGATCTTTATTTCATTGTTGCGTCAATGCGATGAAGATATTTAACTTTCTGGAACAGTGTTTCTCTAATATTCCACATCACAAACCATCTCTGGAAATATTAAGCTCCTCCACAGAGGAGTAAGAAGAACCAGAGCTAATTTGGTGTTAAAGGACTCCTGATCTGAACGACAGAGTAATTTTACCTGTTTATAATTTAGCCTGTAACTAATCACGGATGTGTGTGTGTGTGCACGATGTGCGCGAACGTGAGGCTGATAACGACACAGGAAACTTTAAATGATTATTTTAGTTTTTGTTCTTTGTAATCATTTGTGGTGTTTTAGCTCATTGTGTATATTTATGGTATATTTGTATATATTTTGTTTTTTATCAGCATGCTGTGTTAAATGTCGTGTGTTCGTCTGCTGCAGTGTAAATATGAGCTCTGCCAAAATAAATATTTCATCGGAGCACAGCAATCAATAGACAGCTTGTGTCCATACAGCCAATAAAAGACATTAGACAGCATGTAAATGTACCTCTAAAATGTCACTCTGGTCCCTTTGGACAACACCGTCGCTGCTCGTGGCTGGTTTGTAAGCTACGGCACAAGTTTGCTTACTTTGTGTCTTGCTCCCCTGCCGGTGCTCAGCCTGCCAGTCACTGCTGACCAAGCACAGACAGCGACACACCCCGAAACAAACACTTCTGATATTTGTCCAAATTCTTGTTTTTCTTTCCTTAAACAGTAAAAATAAAATAAAACTGACTTTATTCTGACTGCAAAAATACAGCTGGACTCTAGCTCAAAGTGAAGTCGACGATACACGAGTGCTGTGATATAGAATTACACACATCATGTTCGAGGATGGTCTGAGTAAACACTGTTTAAGAGGGTTGAGCTATAACATCATTAGGAAAGCTTTCAGACTGATTCATATAAAAATGAAGGCGACTGCTGGTGAATTTTACAAGCTATCTCGCAAAATATCCACAAACCATATTTAGGACGCCACAAATTTCTTTGTTGGCCATAAAAATCAGCTGATACCTGACTTCCTCCTGGCAACAGACAGTGTCAGCAGCAGCAGCAGCCGAGCGTGGACTGGCATGCAATCAGATGTTTAAGTCGCTGCCCTGCTGCTCCTCATGCCAGGGCGCCCTTGTTAAGAGCTAAGATGTCCATCTGTCCACCTGGGAGGCGTCGAGTCCTCACCCCGGAAAACTCATCTCAGCCCTCTCTCCTCCTCGGCTCCTCTTTTAGCTCGAGGTGTTACTGCCACAGACGAGAGAATTCCTGCTTGTAATCAACTGTTTTCCTGCCTCACTGGTGCTGGAGATTACCATTTCAACCCTGAAATGTCACATCTGCGGGAGCTCTTAGCGGCTCATCGCAACTGATCGGGTTTTTCCACAGTCTATTTCACAGGATTCATGCAAAATAAAGCTTCGGTCATCGGTTTTCCGTCCATGAGATTCAACAGCAAGCCAGGTGTCACAACAAAAAGGGTCTATCATATAGTATTACATACTATATAAACTATAAAAACACATTCTGGTATGTTTCTATAGCAGGTCACCTACTTAGAACACCCATTGAGCAGAAACCCAGCAGAAGAGGTTGAAAGACGGACAAGGCTGGCAGCACTCTGTCGACCATTTTCCTCCTACATTAAGACAGTTAAGCCCTCTCCATCACTATTTCTCTCACATCTTCATCCAACCCTGGAGGTGCTGCAGCATCGTCCTGCTCTGCAGAAACGTCCACACGAGCCAATGAGACAAGGTCAGGAAGCCAACGCCGCGTCTCTCAGCGTGCAACAGGAAGAGGAGCGGCAAGATGAGAAAGCAGATATACAAGAACCAAATCTCAACGGAGGACTATCCCCGAGTGACCCGCTTTACTGTCCTCCCTGTGCGAGCAGGAGAGAGACAACTGGGAGGAGGAGGAGGAGGAGGAGGAGGAAGGGGGGGATAGACAGAGGGAAATCTGGACGGTCCACAGGATTACAGAGCAACCGCAGACTGTCAAGTTAACAGAAAAACAGAGGCGGCGACCTAAACAACAAGCTCCTGCGCCCGTCCATAAAGCAAGCGAGAGAGGATTAGAGACACGGAGAGGGAGGAGGAGGCAAGGAGGGAGGATGGGACTCTGTGGGCACCAGCGAAGCGATTTCATTAATGACCTCAGAGATGTTTTCGTCTTTGCAGCAGCAGCAGCAGGAAGAATAACCGGCAAACCAAGAAGTCTTTCTTTCTAACGCGTTCCAGCATGCATAACGTAACACGCAACAAAATGAGGGATGAGCTGGCTACTTACCAGGGCAGTATGTGTCCAGGTCTGGATTCTTGGCAGTGGTGGAGGTGTGTGTAGGGGAGCCAAGATCTGATTGTGGAATGCGAGGGCTCTCCACAAACTTTGCTTTCCGCAGAGGGGCTGGGAGCAGAAAGCACACACACACACATATAGAGAAGGAGACAACATGTACACACACACACACACACACAGACAGAGACACAAACAGAAAGATCAGGGAGATGGAAGAAGACAAGAAAAGAGAGAGGAGCGACAGGGACAGGAAAGAAAAGGGAGGAAGACAGAGAGCTCATGAACTTCAAGCGGCACACTGATAAAAATGAAAACAACTTTCTTAAGCAGCTTCGGCTCAAATCAAAGGAAAGCACGAGCGAACAAACAGGTAGAACCGCTCAAGAAAAGTGTGAAAACGCCACCATATTTTCTCCGTAGGAGCCCACACCATCCCTCACAACACTCAACAAAAAGCTGCAGACAAGATGGACATCTGAACCGAAGAGATGGGAGCTTTGTTGTGTCTGTTTGTGTCCGGTGTCATAATCACACCGAGAAATGCAAATCAGATCCATTTTTGAAATGTTCTCGCGCCTGACTCACAAAAAATCTGAGACATCAAACGACAAGAAATTCAGAGAGACACACACACACACACAAACACAGAGTTGGATGTTGAAAGCCGGGGGTGGTGGTTGTGACACGATCTATCTTTTTCTGGGTTCTTGGTCACGGCACAGGGATCGCACACACTGTTACCCAGACTTATCTTACAGTATCACAAGTGCATGCATCGTGGCAGCAGCATCGAGTCTGCTACACATGTTGTACGCACAGGTGCAAGAAAAAAAACATCCATTCAGTTTGTAGAACATCTTTTACAGCTCTAACGCTGCCGTAATCACTCCATTACCACAGAAATGCCAGGCTTGCTCCAACTGGATCCTCTAAAACTTAAATAAATACAGCAGACAAAGACAGACTTTTGTTACTGGGAGACCAAACGATCTGTTTCACAGAGGTGTGACCTCCAGAGCTGAACTCGAACACAGCACGGCAGGAAGCAGCATGTTTTCTGATAAGAACTCCAGCTAATATCAGCTGCCTTCGCTCGTTTGCTCGACATATTCTTTGTTTAAAAATAAAATGTTTTAAAACAGATCTGTGCGCTGCAACGCTGCAACGGTTAACCGTTCTTATTACGGGCGAGCGCACACGTCCAAAGCTATCGGCCGAACCAGAGCGAGGCGAGCAGGAAGTCACGAGCAGCAGTTGAAACATAAGTTCAAGCAACAATGACTGCGGAACAAGAACGGGCTGCTTCCCACTTTGTTTGAGGTTCATGTTACAGCTAATGCCAGTACAGTGTGTGTGTGTGTGTGTGTGTAATGGGTTGAAAGCAGAGTTGTCCTTCTGTCTATATGCTCTTTGTCTCAGTTCATGTGAAGACAGACAGACTCCTGCAGACTTTTGTTCATGTATGCAGCACAATCTTTAAAACTCAACAGATTTTAGGTTTTAAATCACCATCCTCCTTTTTTATCTGCATAAAAACAGACACGAAACGGTCCTCCGTCTTCGAAATGTCAACTTATCAGGAGCTAGGACAGCTCTGCTTTATGCTTAGTAGCTTTAGATTAGCTCTAGATTTCAAATACTGGTAATCCAAAGGGTGTTAAAAGGCTTTATAACACATCATATCAGTGCTAGAGCTTCTCAAGCCAGAAGAGAGCGTGTAATCCTTCATTTTATCGGAGCAAGACGAAGAGACCGAGGAGCTCTGCGAGCACGGCTACATGCTAAAGCGCTAACGTGACAATCTTCTCGTCTATCGGCAACGAATTATTTTGATCTCATAAAAAGTGAGAGGCTCATTTAAAGTGATTCCTGAGGAGGACGACGATGCGCGTGTGCCGTAACAGTTGGCGAGACAATTCACTCAAAATCACGAATATCAACCTCGTGGTGAAAAAAATGATGTACAAACAAACAAAAAGTTTGACAACAACATATTTTGCAATTACAGGAATTCCTTGAAAAGTCTGCAGCTTGATCTGAGAACTAATCACTTGTTCCTCGTCACATAACTTTTTCACCAGTTCGCCGCAATCTGCTGTCAAGATTTGAGATATTCTGCTCACTGACAAACACACAGTCAAACAAACCAACAACAAAATCTCCTTGGCAGAGGGAATAAAGAACTCCTCCAGAGTTAGACGCGTTCGCTTGCCACAAACACACACACACACACACACACACACACACACACAGAAAATGAGTGTTAATGCTGTGTTAGTATGGTCTGGAGAGGACTCAGCTCATTGACCACATCTAGGACGCAAGCCAGCACAGATGCCACAGTGAGAAACTACAACTGACAGCCAGGAGGAAGGAGGGACCGGACTTATCCACGCCTGGATCAACTACCATGACAGCGACTCTGACGGAGAGACTTGACAAACAGGCTTACAACACAAACATCGTTCCTTTTTTTTTGTGTGTTAATTACTAGTTACAAATTACACAGAGGAAATCTATAAAACGTGTCAGTCAATGAATAAGTAACGACAAGGTGTGCAGCTGACAAGGCGCTACGTACGTTACCTTCGGAGGCAAGAGAAGACACGAAGAAAGCAAGCCAGCACATGCTTCTGTAGCCAAGAAGCACTGACTTTCAAGAGAGAACAAGAAACACGAAGCTATGACGAAAAACTCAAATATTGGAGCGTTTATTTGATATTTATACGTATCAGTGTTTAAAGGTTTGCACGGTCGAGTCACAGAAAAGGGAAAAGCAGAGCAACATTTGTAACGGCTTGGCAGCAGGAGGTAGAGCAAGGTCACCGTAGTCATAATCAGATGATCGGTGGTTCGATCCCCGCCTTCTCCTCTTACACCTGTAGCTCAAACTCTTCTACAAAATAAGGGTGACGGGCCGAGCTTTCACCTTACAGGGAGCATTAGGGTTCTGGGAATTTTCAAAGTTGTACATTTTCCATGGGAATAAACGTGAGTAAACCAGGAATTTTCCTTCACAGGGAACTTAGTATAGTTAGGGAAAATTTTAGACAACCAGATACAAGTACACTTGAATATCTGCTATTGCACTGCCGATTTATATATAATATTCCCCTGCTTAAGTTCCCATGGCAAGTTTCAGGAAATTTTCCACCTCTTTGCAACCCTAGTGAGCATCCGGAAAGATTCCTTCACATGCATCAACAGTGTTAACATTTTAAGTCTTCTCCCGGACACCCAAACAAAGACTGTGCTGAGATAATAAAAGCATTATTTATTCCCCCCTCGCAGATTATCAGTTAATGGATAAACTCAGCTGGATGTGAGATTACCATTTTTTTTTTGGTCTCCCCTGATCTCACCTCTATAAAATGGCGTAAAGTGAGACTCTGTCTATTGGAGTAAATCCTCTCTATAGCACCGGCTCCAGGAGACTAAATCCCAGGGACTTCTCTCCTACAGTTCTGTTGTCAATAGTGTGCCAGGCCGGGGATGGGTGACAGTGTGATGGATGGCAGCAGGCAAATCCACTCGTCTAATGAGCTTATGAATAAATATATCTAGTCTAGTGTGTGTGCAGATGCACGTGGCCGTGAAATAGATATTTGTCACATGCTCATGGGTGTGAGGGTGTGGATATGAATATGCATGCGGCATGTATGCAAGTGTACATGTGAAATTAGAGCGAGATCAGTGACGGTAAATAAGCCAAAGGACAATGTGAAAATTTAAAAAAGCTGATCTCTATTCCCCGAGATCGTCGGCGCACACACACACACACACACACACACACACACACACACACACACACACACACACACACACACACACACACACACACACACACACACACACACACACACACACACACACACACACACACACACACACACACACACAAAAAGAAAGCAAGTCAATATTGTGATTCAAATTCATGCATTGTGCATATGAAAGAGAGAGAGGGAGCTTCTTTTCAAACACGACGGTCCCCTCAGACGCAACCGACAAAATAAAATGACAAGATCTGAATATGAATTGGAGGCTGGAATATGCGACGCACGCTCTCATTTGCGGCAGATTAGAGAGTGATAAGCAGGTGAAAAGGAGACATTTCTGCAGCCATCGTCTGCGGCGCTGCCGTCACGGTTGCATACATACGACCTCAGGCACGCACTCAGACAAAGACACATTAACATACACGCGCACACACGTACAGAACAATAATGTGGGTGAGGACATACATTGCCCAGCTGTCTGCAACTCAAGCTGAGCTTTACAGAAAAACCGAAGCATGCAGCCCTGGTCACTATGGCAACAGCAGAGCGCAGGGGGAAAACGGAGAGTCTTGTCCACCTTTTTGAAAAAGGTGGTGGTGCTGGTGGTGGTGATGATGGTGGTGGTGGAGGTGGACACAGCAGCAAGAAGAGAGAAAAAAAACAAAACACTTTGAGGTCCCGACACGTTTGCTCACATGTAATCAAACGTGCAATGACAACTCGCGGCTGCTTTGCAGAACGCCGGTGTTTCTCTCAGCACCTCGATTCAAAGAAGTCGACTCCCAGAAATACAAGCTGCTGCTGACTGACTGAGGCTCTGATCCGTCGTGCCGAGGCCTCAGAAAGAGCTGAAGCGCTCTGTATTTTTGTTTTAACTCAATTTTACCCCCCAGAAATAAATCTCTTTAACTCCATCATGGATAGACAGATCGATGGACAGAATTCAGCAGCAACCGTCGGGTCTTTGGATCGATGCAAACGCAGAAGAAGTGACAAAAACTGCAGTTCCTCAAATGGCCACTTGAGGCTGGCTGCAGAAGTGAGTCAGTCTCCATAAGTCCCCATGTTAGACAACAGAAATAAACATGTTTACAGCCTGGTACAAAAAACAGTTTTGGTCTCTGTAGCTAATTTCCCCGTTCATGACAACTGTACTGAGGGTGAATTTATATACAACTCACCTGTTCACATTATATTAAGGCTTAAAGTTATGCAGGATTAAGAGCGTGGCTTCATTCAGCCACTGATGATCCACATCTTTGCCTATATATATCTTATATAACTTATATATATATAGCTTTAGCTGGGAGACTCTTTACCACCGGCATGACTTCATTACTTTTTCTATAGATTTCTTATTTACGAGCTGCTGTGACAAGTTTATTTCCCCGCTGTGAGATAATTAAAGTCTATCAATCTTATCTTACAACGTTTATGTAAAGGTAATAATATTTCTTTAAAGGGGGGGGGGCTCCACTGAGGGTACATTTAGCTGCCAGTACAGTTGCATTGTGGGTGATGTAGGCACCAGGTTTTGACAAAGAAAAAGACTGCTGCCCTGATTTAGATTTTATTAAACTGTCCGTCATGAGTGCGACAGTGTGAGAGAAGTACTAAAGAGTATTGAAAGTGAACCTGGGCTTGATACTGACGACTTTCGTCATGTTTTATATGAACGTCACCTGGCTTTGTTTACAATCCCAGAGGCTGAGTATATAATAACCCGGCTCAGAGACCGCGGATGGTTTTTGTGAGCAGACCAGATGTTGCTGTGCAACACGTCGAGCTGTTCAGCCACAGCCTCAAAACAGCGGCTTTCTGACAATCAAAGTGCGAGTCCATTAGTTCCACTGCCTCTCCCTCCTTTATGTATGCATGTGTGGGTGTCTGTGTATCATTACAGCATTGGAGGTGAGGTACGAGAGGGTGGAGGAAGGGGCTGGTTTTCTAAGAACGCTCATTAGCTGAAAAAGCTGCTAATTTAACGTTAACCTCATTGGGTTTGGATTAGGGCAGTAGCGCAATGAATCTGGAGGATCACAAAGTGTTAACGAAGTAATCTGAAATCTGACTTTTAAAATCACACCTCGGCGGAGCGACACAGTTAGCAATCCTCACGCGAGGCGGTTCTCGAGTTAAGTTTTAACTCTGCTGATCAAACACGATGGAGCTTTTTCCCTCCACAGCATCCTGCATGAGCAGTCAAGGCTAGAAAATTAAAAACAGTCGACCTTAAAAACACGTTTCTTCCTCCCTTCCTTCATTCCAACACTGTTATCAGGATTTTTAACCAAACTACAATCTGTGTGTCATTTCATTGTTCATTTACAACATTGTTAATCAAAGCACTGTTTAGAATCGCTGCTTCAACACAGCCCTCCAGCTCGACACTATTTCAGGGTGTTTCATTAAATTTTTTTGCCACACTGGACCATTTATTTGCTCTGAGCAGCTTTATTTTTATCAGACCGTCTGTGGTCTAAATCCCCGTTGTGTACATCCTCCTTATGTCCGTACTGCAGGCTTTCTGGGCAGCTGTCTACTTCAGTGAACAAAACCTTCATTCCTGAAGGACTGTGCCCTCATGACTCAGCTGTAGAAGCGCAGCGCCTATTCTTAACACTGAGCGGTTCAGACGCTTTTCTCTTCTCATGGTCTCGCTCGCTCAGTGGCGTGGTGACACGGAGGTGTGACCGTGAACTTTTCACACACACTCCCACCGCGGGACGCCGCTGAAGCTTGAGCATAACAGCAAACTGTAAAGTTTATATATGATATCACTTTATAAGAAAGTGAGAGCAGCATAATGGCCAAGGACACCACTTGATACGGTGGTCTAATAATAGCCCGGCTGCCTTGACCTCTGTCCCAACTGGAGTTCAGCCCTGCAGGGAATATTTATAACCACTCCGCTACGCTCAACTGGAAGACCACACCCTTGTCATTGAGAAAATCAGGACGAGCTGGATGTTTGTCTGCTGCTATTCGATTGAGGAATTAAATTAAGCACTCAAACTGGACAATAAACGAGGAATAGCATTACACAAAGCTTCCGATTAAGATGTTTCCGATAATCGGGCGCTATCTTTGGCGCAACATAAAGTAAAGAACATTAAAGCCCCAAAGAAATACTTCCATTTCTGACAAAAGCTGCAATCAGTTGTTGCTCTTATGTAATCCCGTAGCCGTACTCGGCAGGCTGATTGCAGCCATTCAAAGTCAGGGCTGTGATCCAGACAAATGCCTCATAGCGGTTCAGCACCCTGAAATGACTGAGCAAATAAGTTAACAGCAGACAGACAAGTGATGAATGTTAATACAGAGGCTGGTGTCATTGTGCAGTCCTGTGCAGTCGTGTGTAAGGGTTCGGATACGCATGGACACACATACACACACACACATACAATACACAATAACACACTTCTTTAGGCCTCGCTGTGTGTGTGTGTGTATCTCACAGAGAAATGTTTGCTCAGCTCTCCACCATCAGCATTCGGAGAAAGCAGTGAGGTGGTATATGTAACCCACTGCTCTGTTTTGTAAGCAAATCATTATCATCGCTATTAATAGCACACTGCCGGTTTCTTTTTTCCACGCTACAGCTTTTTTATGTTCCAGAATGTACTGCTAAATGTCCAAATAAAACCAAATGTAAGCAACAACCACACTAAGGGGTAGTAAGATAGTGATAGTAACTTCATTTGTACAGAAGCTCTCAGGCAAAGACGAGAAATTCAGGAAGACAGATCTGAATGAAACAGGATAATATGTATAGAAAATCATTAAATGGTGGGGATTAAAGATGAAACCAAAGGAGGAAAAATGGATGCAACATTGTTATTAATGGTTTATTGTATTTCCGTTATAAAATACAGCACAAAAACTGCTAATCTAAGGTCGAGCGGCAGCCTAGTCAGTTTTATTCTGTGAAAAAACAGGAGTGTTTCAGAGAGAAGACAGTGCAAGCATCAATTTAGCGGTAATCTAAACACTGACTGAAGTTCATCTCTTTCTACTCGGTCCTATCATTTAGTTTTAAAGTTGTTTTAACCTCCATGCGCTGATGTGCTCTGAGCATTGGGATCATCTGAGATAAAACTGAAATATAAAATAGTGTATCGTCTGCGTAACGACGGGGATTATGAATGTAAGAAAACAGAAAAGGACCAACAAATGTTCCCTGAGGAACGCCGTAGCCGATATCTCAACAACGTGTGTTATGAATGAAGGAAACCAGACAAGTACACTACCCAACACACCAACCAATTTCCCAAGACTGTCAATCAAATTGTCATGAACTACTCTGTCAAACACTGCCACTTTGTTAACACCAACAATCGTTCTCAGTTTCTTCTCATGGTTGTTTCACTGCTGTGGTTGGCTTCATAACCAGTCTGAAACTTTTGTAGTGTGTTGTTTGTCATTTAGATGATGATGGTACCTGGTTAAAACACAGTTTTCTTAAGATGTTTACTCAAAAAGGGAGATTACATATGGGCCTGTAATTGCAAGGGACTGAACTCTCTGGGTTGCGTTTATTTAGCAGAGGGTATACGATAGCTGTTTTGAAAGCTTTGGGGAAGGTTTCTAATTGCAGGTTGTTACCTGGCATAGACGCTGGAAGCTGACTACAAAGAGCATGGTCGCAGGGGGGGATCAAGAACACAGGAAGATGACTTCATCTGACTAATGGCAGCACTGACTGTGTCTTCTCTCATCATAATAAAAGATTGTAATTTTAGATTTCGGGGAGTTGGTACAGAGTTAGCAACACTGGCTCCACTGATGACTAATTCTACAAGTTTGAGAAGTGCTGCTATGACTGTAAAGGTAAGAAGCTGAAGTCATGTGACTGACTCATAGCATAATACCCTCCGACTAGTTTTCCACAAGTCTAGTATGGAGCTCCTCTTCTAACCTTTAGCCAGGGATTTTAAAGGACAGTGGTGTTGTCAATGCTTGATTTATAGCCAAGGTGTCATGCATGGTACAGACTGTGCCCACCCGTCAACAGAGTCACTCAGCCTGCTTTTCTAATCAGGATTGAGTGAGCTCCATCATGCTATACTGGCACTAAATGGTGCATATAGTCTATAATCCACTGATCAGCAAATGAGCATCACATTCATCGTCATAGGCATAGAAAGTCCAGCTAGGCCTACATTTCATCCACTGTGTGTGTGTCAGGTTAAGTGATGCCTAAAAACTGACCGAAGGAGGAGGTCGGATTTTTAGACAGTCTGTCATATTTATTTCTTCGGCTTACAAGCCATTTATCTGACACACGCTCAAGGGATTGCAGGGGAGGGAAACTGAGCAATTATATAAATCAATATCACTCTGAACCACTGCAGAGGGTATATGAGGTTTTATTTGGCTGATTTTCAGGTAAGTGGGCCACATCAATTTCCCGCAATTTCAAAAAGCCAGGCTTAAGATTTGTCTTGTGAATAAATACGAGATCACAGCCACCGACATGGACTTCAGGATACTTGAAGAACTCGGTAGTAGGCAGAGACGAGAATAACCTTGGATGACACACTGTACCGACCACATCACCAGCGATACTGTGTTGAATATTTTCACTCTCAGGCAGTGCTGCCTCCAGTAAGACTTGAAGTATCGATATCTTTGCGTGCTGCTCACTTTAGACGATCATTACTAAGCTACAAATGTCGTTAGCACACAGGGGGGATGCTGTCTCTCCTTCACGAGGGATCCTAACTTCTCCCACCTTGGACACAATCAACATCCCGATTCAGCCACCCTAAAAATCGAAGCTCTTAGCGTCACTGACCGATACAACCTGAGTGACAGCTGTCAGAGTAAGCCCATCAAAGCTCTCTCCAGGTGGCGATGCTAAGTGGTGTGAAAACAGGCTGGGAAAAAAACCCCATTCACCTGAGACTGGCGATAGCAGCTGCTGATGGAGGTGCCGGTGTTTTGCTATAGCAGACAGTGTTATTGAGACATTTTGTTCTGTTCACAGACACACATACACACACACACACCAGCTACTAGCAGTCCCTTTGGAATAAGGCAGTGAGGCAGGCTTGCAGTCTGCAGTGCTGGTACTGGAAGAGGAACCACATCCCAGCACATGACAGGGTGATTCTGGTACACAACAACAAGCTGCTGCCGGTGCTGCTGCACGGCGTTGGGGACAAACTATTCCCCACCAACTTCACCAACCCATTTACGCAACCGTATGCTACATATGACGCTGTGCTCTGGAAGGAAAAGTGAGACACACAACAACAAGAACAAGCACCATTAGCCGCCCACAGCTTCTGCTTAGACACACACACACACACACACACACTCAAAGACAATTGAATGCTCACCCACGCTGACGCATGAAACAGAGCAGCTCGCCACGAAAAAACACTTACATTATCGCACTCTGGTTGATTCACAGGTCCTCGAGCCTACATTGTCATTAGAGTGCAGCCCTTTGACAAATGCATCATTTCACGGAGAGAAAATACTTTTCCTGCGTTGCTCCCATCAGCCCCCATGTCTGTACAAACGTCATTCGAACCAGAGGCCGACGCCGACGCTAACAGCTGTGAGATCAGAGAGAGAGGGAAAGAGAGAGAGAGAGAGAGAGCAGACAGACCCGGAGCGAGCTCTGGCCGAGCGAAAAGGTGGAGCAGCAGCAGGTGAAAGGGTGGTGGGGCGGCGAGAGTCAGGGGGGAGAGAGAGATACAGTTTGCGGGCACAGATGGAGGAATGAAACAAGCGAAAGAGGGTGTGGCAAGGCTCACCATTCTCAAACCAGATCGCGCATTCCTGAAGGCTGGAGTACGGCACCAGCTCCCCTGCTTCCCCCTCCAGCGACACGAGCAGTCCTTCCTCCCTGAGCGATGACCAGTTCATCAAAAATAAGAAAATAAAAAGGGAGAAAAAAAAACGGGGAGGAGGAAAACACCTGCAGCCGCGAGGAAAGGGAGGGAGGAGAAAGTGCAGGAGGTGCGGAGGCTCCCTGGCTTTTTATTTCCTCCCCTCTTGTTTCCTTTCTGAGGAAATCTCCACAGGTTTCAGTGCTGATGCTGCCCGCTCAGTTCAGTCGCAGTAAATGATACAGAGCCAGGCAGATATGGCAGTGACGGGAGGAGCGAGAGGAGGAGGAGGAGGAGGAGGAGGAGGAAAGAGAGGAAAGAGGAAGGAAGGAACGCAGCAGTCACTGTGTCACTGGGGGACACAGAGGTGACACCTCTGCGATGACAGTAGCACCGATGGGGGAAGCTGACGATGGGCGACCGAAACCTTCGCCGCTACGAAGACAAAAAAAACAACCCAGCAGCACACGGGGAGTTTTTTCTTTTTAGTTCCCGTGATGAGCACACAGGGATGGAAGTGAGCTCCTCACTCGCCTCCGTGACTGCATTAGCGCTTAGCGTGTTATGTATAGATGTGAGAGGCGCACACACACACACACACACACACACTCGCTCTCTCTCTCTCTCTCCCTACAGGAACAGGAGCTACCAGGTCTCCAACAGATGAATGGTGCAGTGCTGCTGTTGTCATGGCAACCGCAGAGCAAAAAAGGAGGGGGAGGAGAAGGGTGGGTATACAGGGAGGAAAGGAAAATGGCATGAAAAAAAAAAGGAGGGATGGAAGGAGGGAGAAGGAGGGAGGGAGCGAGGGAGGGAGGGAGGGTGTTATTAAAGGGACACAGTTTTGCCGATCATGGACGGAGCTTTGGGGACACATGAGCTCACAAGTTTCGTGGGAAAAACAAGAGCAGAGGTGTCGTTCGATACGAACACGGATTTCAATAAAAACCTACTCCATGTTCCTCCTGGGCTCCCCGCCTGTCCTTGTTTTACCCTTGGAGCTGTATTCGTTCAGCTGCAGCCGTGTTTTTTTACGGCTATTTAGGGGGTCAAACCCGCGGGGCGGGAAAATATATTGCGTGCCGCTTTGGCTTTTTTTTTTTTTTGGGTCGGGGGTTCATATCCGTCCGGCTGCTTTCTAAGTGTTTTTTTATTAATCTCCTCCAGTCGCACTTTATTTCCCCAGAGTGACATCTCCAAAACAACATTTGCAGCACGTTACCAACAAGCATTAAAGATGTGCGACGGCTTCAGGTCAAAGTCTTTGAGCTCTGTCGCCATCAGTGGCGTAAAGTAGGAATAAATGTGTGTTCTGAGTTTGTCAGACCAAAGGAGAAAGTGTTATTAACCACACAGCCGAATTTGAATGATTAAAAATGTCAACAAGTTCATGAAATCTCTCTAAAAATGCAGGACTGTGCGGGCGTGTCTGTTGGATGTGCTGAAGCCACGCCCACTCGAGGGAGCAGTCAAGTGGCCATTTTGAAGCGGCGGTTCAGAAAACGACGTGACCGACTTTGAAACACTCTGAGCTGAGATGAATTCATCTCTATCTCTCTGCTCAGGGTGGCCTCAGCGTGTCATCGAGCCGCCCTTTAAGGACGGCCCACAAAATCCTGGTGAAAAACGGTTTGAACTCCACATTTCAGTAATATATGGAGTAATAAGTCTTTCCATGAGTTTTCAGCAACTATTTTCCAACATATTTAACGTACTTTGAAGGAAATCCCAACAACAACTAACGTATCAAACCAAAGAAGTGAAGCGTGGATCACTCTGGTCAACAATAAATCTTCTTATCAGGAGTAAACTCTGTAGTAGTTGCTGGATTTTAGCGGCAGAGACTTGGAGAGAAACATCAGCTCTACATCATAAAACCCGGGTCTCTTATCCAATCGCACCTGCTTGAGGACAATCAGTGTTTTATTTTTAGTTTAACGTGTGAAAAAATAACTTTACATTTACATCTGTGGCATGATTCAAGCGGTGTGCGTTGTACGCCAGTCGCATATTGTCAACAACATGCAACATAATCCAGCGAGATGACAAGTGGGGGTGGGTTGATCACATGCCTGGCTTTAACAGTGAGATACTATTATCATCAAAACGAGCGCAGAGACACTTTCTTAAGGAGGTTGCATAAGTGTGTGCGAGTGTGTGTGAGGAACAAACATGAGGGAACGTTTAGAACCGACACTTTGTTGCTGACTGGAGTTTTTATAAAATAAAATCTGGGCGCTGTCAATCCGAGCTTGTGTTTTGAATTTTGTGGATCTTATAAAAGTGTATCTTCGAATCATCTTTAAAACATCGCCACGGCAGCGTAAAGCTCCAGAAATGACGAGCTTTATTTCCATTTCTGCAAAACATGCCTCGTCTATCCTCCCTGTGCCTTTATTTCTATATTTATGTGACAGAAAGTGGCAAACTTTCCTTTTTAAAGAGTTTTTAATACTAAAAAAACTCACATCAATCGTTATTTATTCGTTACATAACGTGTAACAACTCCTAAATAGTCAGTTTCCAAACCTTTCTTTGCTGTTTCAGTACAATTTGTTCCAAATTCAAAAGACTTGCGCCTGAGCTTTACTCCCAAAATCAATTCGTGTTGCCTTTTTAATTTCAAAACCATCGATTTCTTCATCCTCTTTTGTCCCGACGTCTGTCCACATTATTACTCTTTAATCACAGTTTTTAATTTGAATCGATGTCTGAAATCTCCATGTTAAAGTGCCTCGTTGAACTCTTTGGTTCGTCCTGGTTAAGTGTGGAGATGTTTGTCACAGAGTTTAATCAAAGAAATGTAAACCTGTGTGCTGTGATCTGGACAGGACAGGAAGAGGAGGAGGAGGAGGAGGAGGAGGAGGAGAAGGAAGAGAAGGATAAGGAGGCGGAGAAGGAGAAGACTTAGTTTTGTTTGTTTGTGCTAAGCTAACTGGCTGCAGCTTCACATTTAGCGCACAGACGAGCTCGGTCGTCGTCTTTCACCAGATCTCATCGATCGTGTTAGCAGAACTTCATAACCTGACAGACGTGTCACAGGTACAGACGTGTATCAACTCCCCGAAGTAACTTTAAAGTGACAAACTGCAGAAGAACTGATGTTCGCGCTTCATAAAGACGAGGCAGAATATTTCGGCTGATGACTAAAACACGACAAGAAGTTTCTTCTGTCGCCGTGCTGGTCCTTTACTGCTCCTCCTGAGGGCATCATGCCTCCATTTCAATTACTCCTTTCTACATTTAACCTTCACTCTTTATTTTTCGCCTGCGATAGCGGAGCTCAAAATGTCACATTTCCTTTCAGGAGGAGGCAAAAAAAAAATGATTTGGAGGGTCCGTAACAGCCGGGACGGGCGAAGCAAGAAATAATGCCGATAATTGAAGAGCGATTTTCTCAAGCTACAGAGTTGGGTAAGGAGGTGTGGAGACTGAGACGTCCCAAATGTCAGCGTTCATTTCTAAAATTCACAGAGGAAACCAGATGCCAAATAAAAAATGTGAAGCTGGTTAAGGAGGCGTGGAGAGAGGGAGATTGAGATGTCCCAAATGTCAGCCTGTATTTCAACACTACTCTGAGGGGGGAAAGGTGTCGTAAAATATCTAAAGCACGGTGCAGAAAAGTCCAGATTGTATATTAGAAGTGACCAGAGTTACGTGTCACATGTTGGCATCAAACTCGGGCTGCAGCGGTCAGATCTGACCCCCAAATTCGACACGGGCAACGGGCATGGATGCAAAGCTTTCTATGAGCGCTGTGGCTGCTCCAGTCAATGTTTCAAACCCAGTTTGCCCCGGCGTGATCACAGGCAGAAGCGGGCTTTTAGTTTGGACAGAAACTGCGAGGAACCAGCGTCAACCTGCAGAGAGCAGCTCGAGCTGACAGGAAGTCAGAAACAGCATAGAGAATGTGGTCGATTTTCAAAATAAAACACCCCGTGCAAACAAACACAAGCAAAACAATGGACCATGATGGTTTTAAAGTGCCTCCATCCTTCTTTGTAACTTTACTCTTGCTTTACGGTGTCATACTGGACAGCGATGCCCATCAAGAGGTCACTGATACCAGCCTTTCCCTTCAGGTTTTAATCACGGCCTACATTTCCCAGATGCCGGAACACGACTTCCAACTGTGGAGACTTAAAATCTCATTACAGTCCACTGTATGTGTGCAAGACAAATCCCAACAAGTGATCCTGTCATCTCCATTAAGACACTTGACAATGACACGGGCCCAGATTTGCAGCATTCATCATGAGAAGCTAATTTACCCGAGTTCGACTGTTGTTTTTTTTTTTTTAATGTGCATTCTTTAAGACCACCCACACACACACACACACGGGCTGTAAAACCTGACTCAGCACTTCTGCACAGTGTGCCTTGTTATAATCCTGAGCGTGCACGCCGGCGCCGCCACTGAGCATTTTTATGCCGACGTCACGTGACCGCTCAGAAGTTAGCTCGCTGTCGCGCGCGCTGCCGCTTGTTCACACATCGCTCTATTACTGTAAGCACCAGAGAGACAATTGATTTTAGATGTACTCATATTACTGTGATAATTGCAGCAAGAGTGGGAGAAAAATTAGGAGGTATAATTAAATCAAGTCTATTTTCAGGTTTTAAGGCCAAATGCAATTTTCAACCTTTATGTGGCAATCCATGGGGAGGCAGTAATTGTATTGATTGCTGCCATTAATTAGGGTAAAGCAGTGTAATCTGGGGAGAGATGTTGAAATAATTCCCATTAAATGTTTCAGAGTGGAGCAGGGCCAATCAATCAGCTAGGGCTAGCGTCTGCGGCGAGGCCTGACACTTGAGTGAGGTGTTTATTAAGGAACAAATAAGCAATCAGTGATTACAACTTATAACAATCAGCCGCTGGGACATCACCGTGAGAATGAGCCGTGATTGCCGCTCATCGTCTGAGACAACAGAGGGCTAAGAATAGGCCAACGTAAACACGCGGCGGATTTGTAAAAGACGAAGACGAAGAGCACGAGTTTTCTAAAAATGAAACGTTTTCCCGGAGAACATGCAGCGGCTTGTAATTACGTCAAATCACAATAGTTAGAGAGTCTCTCCTCTGTGGGAGACGATCGGGGTCACGCCCGGTTTCTCAGAGCGAGCTCAGGCACAGAAACTCTCCTCTGACCGCGCAGTCCGACCTTACGGGAAGGAAGCAGGATTAAAAAACACTTGGAGGTTTAATTAAGTGTAAAAATATTATTGTAGCTCAGCTGGATTAAAAAGGGACGGACACTCCAGCTTTCATGAGCTCCTGTTAAGTATTAGTGCCTGAACAGATGTTGAGATATTTTACTGAAGTAAAAGTAAAATGAACTATAAAACCATGAATAATCAAGTTTTATATTAGAATTTGAATTAAGTGGAAGAATAAAAGTATCAGCAGCAAAGTGTACTTTAACTATTAAAAGGAAAAGACGGAACAGGCGCCATCCGAGTGTGATATCAGATTATTATTACTGATTTTACTTTGTTTTAATGTTTGTGGAGAAAATTAGGATTCATCCTTCACTTCAGTTTTCTCAGTTCAAGTGTAAAATGAACTTAAATCTGGGCAAATGAAGATCACGAGGTACGATCAAAAGCTTGTGATGATTCAGTCTTTATCTTTTATCTTTTAGTTTTGATGTAATATAATATAGAACTCCACTCACTCTCAAGTCCACTTCTCATTGAGCTTGAGCTCTTTTGGGAAGGACGCCGATACAGACATTAGGGAGCAAAAACAAAACACCAAAATCGATGTTCAAGTTCTTGAACGTGGTTATCAATCACTTTAGTTTACAAGGAGGTGATCAGTGCACTGAAACTTCAGTAAACTTCACTGAATGTATGAATAAATTCACATTTTAAAGACACGCAGGAAACATCTTTAATAGATCTAAATTAAGCGTCTTTTTCTGCTTTCTGCTCTGTCGACGACGCAGTAAAACTGCTTAGTTCCCATCAAAAAAACACTCTGCGACGGCGCGCTGCAGTACGTCTGCTGCCCTCCTCGCTCCTGTTCACGAGCTGACCCCTCCAGCATCTGAGGGCCCCCTTGAGAGTCTTCATGCAGGCAGAGGGGATTAAATCAGAAACTCAATGATTCGCTAAAAAGGTCAGCGCTTTCATAGCGTTTTCATTCTATCACAGCCTTGAGGTTGAATAACTCGAGCCCTCGCCACACACAGCCACTGCTACGTCGCCCGGCGGCCAATCAGGGGGCTGCACAGGAGGGCACAAAAAGAGAGGAGTCCACCGGTGGGAGATCAAAGTGCTGCAGCCTTCAGACCTGCTGCTGTTCGCTCTCTAATGTGCTCCTCTGCCACCACTTTTTCTCCCACCTCTGCCATCTCTGGCATGGGAGGGGTTCTGGCCTTTGACGCCAACACACACACACGAGCTCGGTACTGTCAAGCTGCGCAGGAAGTGGTGCTGAGTTGAATTAATTAAAGGGTGAGAAAGCCGGGGCGGTTGAGACCTGGTGCAATCTGGTGCTCGATGCCACTTGAGAGCAGACGCAGGTCTTTGAGGACTTGAAGGACTCGCGGGGGGACGTCGGGGGCACTCGAGGGCTTTGTGTGCATGTCGTCGGCAGAGTCAGGCGCGCTGATGCAAGAAGCGGTTTAGCTCCTGTAAGTTGAGTAAAGTCGACGTGTGTAGCTCGACGTGAAGGCTGCACAAAATCATACATATTTATATTGTTTCTGACGACAGGCGACATTATATGACACAACACGCGGCGTGGCGGAGACATAAATCTGGAAGGATTAACTAATCCTGCAAAAATGATGTCAAACACGCATGAATACTTAATATAGAGGAGAAATTATGCAAAGGTAACACAAGTCAAATGCAGCAGGTGCACAGCTGCAACAGCCAAGGCCACAAATGACTAACTGACGCACTACTTCTCCACAGAAAATACTCTCACGGTCTCTACAGTCCAACACGGCGGAGGTTCACTGATGTTTTGGGGTTGCTCTGCTGCTCCAGGCACTGGACGTCTCGACCGTGTGTGCACGGCGATATGAAATCTGAAGGCTACCATCCAACTGTGGGGCGCAATGTTCAGAAAGCCGGGTCTCCGTCAGAGGTCATGGGTCTTACATCAGGATAACGACTCAAAGAAAACTTGAAAAAGCATCCAGTGATGATATTTTTGGCCGTGACTGTACAGGATATTAAAAATGAGAGAGACATCTAAAAGCAGCATGACTGTCATGATATAACAAGCCAAATGACGTCATGCGCGACAGCACCGCATGTCATTAATCAACCTCTTCTTAAACAACAACCTCTCTTCTCTTCAGCCACACACACACACACACACGTTTATACATATAAACTTACAGATTCACACACGCGCAATCTTAAAAAATTCGCTTTGAGTCGCGCAGATGAAAGCGGAGACATCAAATCAGGCCACGAGACATGAAGAACAAAGATGGATCCCTGAAACAGCAACAGGGAGAACCAAAGGAGGAAAAAGTGGGATAACATTTGCTGTGTCTGGAATCTAATTCTCCAGATCTCGGCTGGATGTCACCCACACAGAGCGCTCTGCGGCGGCGTGGCAGTAAAAACGGGGGGAGAAAAATCCCTTTTGGCGTGTTTCCTCTTTAAAAACTACACTTTAGATGACCCGGGAGAGAGTATAAATCATTCTGTATGATGTAAAAAGAATCAGCCACCCGCTCCTCCTCCTCCTCCTTCCTCCCTCCAGCATATCAGAAATGGTTAATGATCTGAGGTAGCTGAGAGGCTGGTGCACCCTAGTGGTGGCTACCGAATCAAGCTTTAGAGTCCTTCACACCCACTCCACTTCTATTCGGAGGCTGCGCTGCCGTCGGGTCTACGCTCTAGTGCCAATATTTCACTTTGCAATTTGAAATCCAGGCCTCGGACGTCCACGCCGTCTAGCATATATATATATGAAACCACAGCTGCTCCACCCCGTGATAACAGCAGAGGGAACATGACACAAGACTCGTAATCCAGTTAACAGGCAGACATGCAGTCCACATACTCGGCGTGGAAGGAAGCGATTAGTGGTGGGAGATGCAGAGCGATATAAAGGAGGGAGGGCAGCGCTGACCACAGCTCTCAGTCCATCAGCTGTTCTTGGCACTGTCAATTACGCAGGACTTTGGTGATTACAAGAATTGGAAATTGCAGTGCTCGCCGCAGGCCAGATGCGGGGCCCCCGGCTTTATGTTTCTACTCACAATTAGCGGGTAAGTAATACAGTAAGTGATTACCGCTTATCGGCAAACGTCGGGGTGAGAAGCCACTCCTCCCCTCCTCTTCACTTTGTGTCATAAAATCTGCTTTAATTCGCCGTGCGTGACTCTCTGATGAGGTACCCAGCCCACGGTGGTACAGCGAAGGGTTAAGGGAGGCTGCATTAGTACAATGAGTCTATGGGGGAGGACAGCTACAGGCGAGGATGTGCACACAAGACAAATTTGAACCAGATTCAGCCCACATCTCTGTTGGCTGTCGTTACTTCTTCTCCTCCTTCTTCTTCTTCCCAAACCCAACAGTGCTTCACTCAAACTCGTCATGTTCACTCTACCTGTGAGCTTCTTCACGGGCTGTAGCCTGACACTGATGGTCTGGTGGGTGAGCAGCGGGGAGGAGGGCAGCGAGCGTGACACGCCCTCCATTATGCGAATGTGCTGCATGCCCTCGGTCATAGAGAGCGGGGGCACGGCGTAGTCTCCTTCAAAGGCACAGTCGCTGTCTATGCTGCCACCTGCAGGATGGGAGGGGAAAGACACACACACACACACACACACACACACACACAAAAACAAACAGCATGAGACTCTTTTCTCGGCCTTTCAAGAGTGCATTAAATCTAATAATGGAAGGGAAGAGCGTGCAGAGATGGCATTACTCTCTATATTAGCACTGTGATAAAAAATAACACTTAATTCTGATGATACTGATGAAATCTGCCTCTGCATTTGTGGACATCATTAGAAAACTTCCTCTCTGACACAGCCTTCACTCACAAAGGTAGTCTGATTATATTATATTTAGTCATTTGGATGACGTTTTTATCCAAAGCGACTTACAAAAAAGGGAAACCGTGAAGTTAAAGAGCAACAAGGACATGTTAGTGCGCTAATAAGTACTGTGACAGAGGGGGGATAGATGTATCATGTCCTATCAGGTCCTCTCTGAAGAGCTGGAGGTCTTCAGGAGGTTTGTGAAGGTAGAGAGGGACGATGAGAAAAGTTTGGATTGATCCGAGCGTACGGTGGCAGAGCCATGATAAATTTTGCTGCATGTTTGCATGAAGGTGCTATAAAAAATTAAGTTTGAGCTTGTTTACAGAACCAGAGACTACTTTATAATCAGCATCAGTCATTTTTAATTTAATGCGAGCTGCTACAAATCATATTTGGTTAATTAATTAGTCTGTACGATAACACAAAACAAATCAGAAAAGGCCATAACACCATGTCACAGATAAATCCACAATGATGAGCTGAAAGGAGCAAATGTTGCTCCTGATAAAAGACGAACAAATGATTGATTATAAAAACTTCACATGCTTTTAGCACCAGGAGTGTTTATCAGAGGGACGCTGGTGTAGAAAGTGTATGACAGACGTGACATACGCGGATTCTGAGCGCCAGTATTGAGTGCAACAACAAGACTGCCGTGACCCGTGAGAGAAAAAGCCCTGCGGGCGACACGTGCCGTCTACTTTCACGGTTACAAACAACGGCAACGCGTCTGACCTCTGCGAGCCCGACGGTGACGCAACACCCGACAATTTGAACGTAATAAAAGGAGGATTTTCTAACCAGAAATGTGTTTAAACAATCCAAAAAAAAGAGCGCAGTCATGACCATGAGAGAGCATTTTATTTACCAAAAAAAAAAAAGGCTCGCACAATGAGCGGTAATTACAGACAGAGCACAAACAACCACTCTTCATCATTCACCCACCCCCCTTTTCCTCTCTCTTGCTTCAAAAACCACAAATTATGACAACTTAGGACACACACACACACACACACACACACACATTCCTTGGTGTACAAAAACCAGCCAGCTGTCTGTAAACACAACATCCATTTTGTGAATCAGCTCTGCCCATTTCCCTGCAGACGAGAGCTGCAAAAGCAAAACTGGTCAAGCAACCGGTCTCGCATCAGATAGCAGCCGCCACCGTGAGACGTGAAGCCATTATCAGGACACGAGTCCCCGGAGGAAAGCCGTGTGACAGTTAGGATGGAAGGGGGGGGGGGTCAAACCGGTTGTGGTAATGCAAGTACACACACACACACACACACACACACACGTGCGAGAAATAACAAAAACACACACGTCTTTGTGTGTCGGCTCCAGCAGTGTTGGAGTCAGTCCATCCATTCACTGGGGAATGTCACTGCAGAAGCAAAAAAAAAAAAGACGACAACAGCAGCCAGAGCAGCGGTTGCATCCCCAAAGTGTGGAAATTCTCCTCATGCATGCAGCCCTGGTGTGAATACCAAGAGGAAACTTGGTATTCTGGCAGCAGTTATCGGTAGTCAGCATCCAACTCGACTTGAACGCGTTCCAATATTGGATGAAAACACACAATTATCGTCCTATTAGGCAATTATTCCACCAAAAAAAACTGCAAAATTTGTCATTTTTCGCGCTCGTTTGGTGGATTTCTTTTTTGTGGAAAACACGACGTGAACTAGCAGAAGTCGAGAGGTGCGATTTAGGGCAAAGATGGAGGCGGCTTGGAGAGAGAGGGTGGAAAAGCCGCACTTCAACGTCGAGAGATCCGAGAGAACAAAAGCGAGCGTCGAGGGGGGTGAAATGATGGTGTTTTATTTTAGACTGCGTCGAGAGAGAGAGACACGTTTGAAGGGCCACTCCGTGCCTGGAAATAAACACAAACACCTACTCATCGAGGTGTTCAACATGAAATTATAATTGGCCCAGACGTTTCCTGCCGAGCGCCCGACATTCCCGCTTATTGATAAACATCTACTGTTATGTACAGCTCATTTCCCCCGTAAGAAGCACAGATCTACGGGAATTACAGGAATATAAAATTCATACAGCGCCCTTCCTGTAAATATAACTTCATTTTCAGCAGTCATAAAGTCGGATAAAATACAGCCCGGTGAACGCGGCCTCCGTGGCGTTGTACTGTGAAATGGAAGACACCCCCAAGAGAGAGAGAAGTATTACAGGAAATGAGAAGGTAAAGGTGGGAAAGAGAAGACTACTGCTGGAGAGCGGAAGGCTTTAACAGGCCACGCTGAGTCAAGGCTGCACCGTTTATTATACAACAAGTAGTTCTGACCGAGCGAACTGATTGGTCAACTAGACATTTAGCAGCATGACGGCACACCTGACAACTCTCATCTCAACAACAAATAAGTCCACTGGAAGTCAAAGTAAAGTAGTTCTTTAATGAATATTCTGGATTTTGTGGAGCCGTTAGGCCACCTCGTTAACATAGGTGTGTGCCTCGTTAACACAGGTGCGAGCCTCGTTAACACAGGTGCGAGCCTCGTTAACACAGGTGCGAGCCTCGTTAACACAGGTGTGTGCCTCGTTTGTTTGCAGCACAGTCAGACTCAGACTTCAGACAGTTCAGAGGCTGCAGAGAAAATGTTTCTGAAGCACTAAAGATCACCGTATGTGAACCGAAGCTGAATATTTCATCAGATAAAAACATTTCAGACTTTTGGGTATGATTACATCGATCTTTGTTCAACACACTTTGACCTTTGGACGCCGTGGAGTTACTGGAAATGTTTGGATCACATCCTCCATCGGCTGTGCCGGTGACTCGCAAACACGGCGCTTAGCTTAAAAATAAATGTGAAGTTCACAGACTTAGCAGCTAAATCTGTCCATGAAAACGTGAACTTTTACAGCAGACATCTTAGTCACCGCAAGACTGAACTAGCAAAGCAGTTTTAGTGCTCATATGTGTGGTATTTATTCAGTTTCACAGAATCTTAGTTGTCTGGGACTAGAAATGGCTCTGACTAATTGCTGGTTCCATTACATATAAGAGTCGACTGCTGTGACTGTTTCCAGATATTAGTCAGACCCCGTGTATCTCCACAGGAAAACAAAAACAGAAACAGAAAGGACGAGCAAAGAATGTTTTGTTTGAGAGCTGGTAACATTACATTCGAGGGCGAGCTTCAACTTATCATTATGACGTCAAAGCACACCCTCGAATGTAAGATTGCTTGATTTAAATATAAGTTTTGATTTGGAGAAATGTGTCGCTTACCTTGGCCGATGTGGCTCAGGTGAGGGTCTAGACTGGGCGAGCGTGGGTCTGCCAAATCCTCGCTCCCGCCATCTGCAGAGGAGGAGCAGAGAGAGAAAGACAGGGAGTGAGCTCGGTGGTGGTGGTGGTGACGGTGGTGGTGACGGTGGTGGTAGCGTGGAAGGGAGGTGCGGGCCAGTAGCAAGGCCACATCTTCCTCTCCGATCAGCCAGGTGTGGGAGCGGAGGACCCCCAGCAAGCTGCTCACGCACAGGCCCTCCACGCCCTTCCTCCTGGGGCCTAAGCGCCCCCTCAGGGTGGCGAAGGTGGGCTGTGCCGCCACGCTCCACTTTCTTCTCCTCCCCATGGTTAGACTAAACAGCCACTGAAGCCGCTATCTCTCGGGCCTGCCCGTGCAGATAACCGAATAGTTTACATTGCAACCGCTGTTGCATGCACACAATCATGGAGCTCGCCACTCCCCGCGGTTCAGTGTGCACTAGCAGTAAAACAGTGGGCGTTTCCCAGGATAGATCCACATACGGTTAATGATATGGGATCAATTACGCCCAAGGGAGCAGGCAGGCAGAATTAGCCACAGTGGATGGAGCTGAGAAGAGTGGAGGGAGGGAGGGAGGGAGGCGGCATCGCTGGGCAGCACAGTCAGTGTCACCGGGGGATTGTTTCATAATCCTGTTCGAGTGTGGATGGATCTACTGTAAAGCACGACAGGCCAGCAGAGGAGGAACACATGACTTATACTCAGAATAAATACATCCCACTGGAATTAAAGGAGCTATTAATAAAATCTAAACCATCATGATGTATGAAACGGATTTCACATGTGTGGAAGGATCAAAGATCGCTGCCCGTTATCGCAAAACAAGGATTGTACATTTTTGGCAAGCCCCACGTTGTTGTTTTTTTCGATCACACAGCTCAGCCATCGGGCCAGAAAACCCAAACAAATACTCGAGTATTATCTCTCCCCATCGCAGATCCACACACTGTGTGCCAGTACGGACACACAGCGGGCTAGATTGGCTCGCTGGTGGAAAGATCAAGCTTGTCAATGGACAGATAGAATAAGCTGTGGGGCATGATTGTGTGAGAACTGGGCCAGCCTGAGATTGACACTGATTGTGTGAAGGGGAGAGTCCTCTGCAGATGATTTTTATAGTGCTCCCTTATGCTGACCTGAGCCGCCGTGTCAGGATGCGTCAGATTAATGGGTTAAAAAAGAAAAAGTGTTACGTGAATACGGACAAAAACACCAACAAACCCCCCAAAAACGTCGTCGTTTGGTAAAATCAATGCCTTGAAAATCAACAACATGCACGAGACAGCCACGTAAACCGCGTGACGTCACGAGCTGGAACGCTCACGGATGGACAGTAATAGATTTCGCACCGTTGCTACTGTATGCTCCCGCGGCGTCGCTGATTAGCACCTTTAGGTGACGTTTCGAGCAGCTTGCTTGTCATCCGACTCAAAATGTCATATCTGAAGTGCCGCAGCCTTTGCCAGAAATAGAAGGACTTTGATTCAGGTTTGATTATATCGCACCGACTGCAACAACTGCACGTTAAAAGATTTTGGTGAGTTTCCACACAGCAGCCTCATTTCTCTACACTGCCGTGTCTTCTTAGGCTCGGGAAACACATCTTTGTACCTCTTTCATTCGGAAGAGAACGCTTCCATTCTTCTCTGCAGATTGCTCTCTTGTTACCGGTGATCACAGTACAATGTCCTGCCACACGGATCAATGGCCTATTAAGCAGGGAACATGAAAGGGGAGGACCTACTGGTTGACAGAAGACAGAGACGTGTTTTCATTTCAACAGCGGACATCTTTACAGAACGTATGTTGACCAGCCTCGAGAGCACAACCCAACACGGCTCGGTATCCGAGACGATCTGCACAAAGACCGTCTCCAAAAGCCGGAGAAATAACGGCGCGCTCACTTTGTTGGAGCTGTAATGCCGCGCCGCTGGGTTAGGGTGTCAAAGGAGCAAGCCAATTTTGCACTCACACAAAGAGTCATTATGGGAGAAGTCAGCGTGACATCTCATAGTGATCCCGTGAAGCATGGCGGAGGACTGCGCTATCATTATCGCTCACAATGACTTTGATGAACCTGTCCAGGTTCAATGTGACCCCAACTCTGAAATGAGGCTTCTCCTTCTTCCCCGAGGTTACGGTCTGAGGACGATTATTATAAGCTGTTGCCTTTTGTGGGCGAAAAGAAGAGTTTGACAGAAATCTAACTCTTCACTAGTTGCTCTTATCTCAACACTGGACGTCCAAAACTCTGAATAACTAATCTGGAGGAGAGAACGTGGAACAAATTACGATTCGAAATGGATTCGCTTCTTTTTCTGCGACTGATCGATCATGTCACGCACACACAAGAAAAAGAAGGAACCGATTGACTCGCCCCAAAAGTGCAATCGATGCCGGACTTTTCCTTACGGGACCCCTCAATGGAGAGAGAGAGAGAGTGAGGAAGAAAAAGAGACCGCAACTGAGACACATCCCGGATATTAGGAGCCCAGAGAATTACATCCTTCAGCTCAATGAGTTCACTCAGTGACAGCGAAGTGATTCAGTGTTCGGTTCAGTTCCTTTCTGCCTTATTTCTTACCTTTGCTGATTGCCTCTGCGGGGCTCTAATGTTATTGTGTTGCCAACTTGTTGTCAATTCCCAGTTTCTCACCGGGAAGCGAACGAGGATCTCTAATTAAACACCCGGATTCTTCCCGTTACTCTCTGCGTCAAAGATAATCTTTCTCATCATTCATCACAATAACATTTCAGGTTGGAGGGGTCACGAACCAGCTGCAGAAAGACATCTACAAAAACAGAGTAATAAATAAGAGCGATACGTTTATAATTAAGTGCACTATACACAGATAGTTTAACATTTATCTGAAATCTCCATGAATCTGATGTAAGAACAGAGGAATCATGTGCAAGCTACGATAAAAAACATGCTGACATTTATTCAGCGCACGGTTTCCCACACAAAAAAATAAAAGACACGAACGTGCAGACCGTATCTCAATATGAGCAGATGTACCGTGGAGTGATTTACCAAAATAGAGACTGATTTAAAGAGTGTTAAAAAGAAGAAAAGTTTTCAAACTGGAAAAAAAAAAAGAAAAAAAGGTAAATGTCAAAGAGTGAATCAGCCGTCGATGCTGCCAAACTGCAGAGAGGAGGCCGCTACAGGCCGACGAATCAACAAGTAAATGTGTAAAAACACTTTATTATCCAGAGAATCACAAAGGTGCAGACGTTTATGTATAAAAGATTGTTCATTACTATAAAAGTGAAGACATGCTCGCCATAGAGCAGCGAGCGCGGCATTTGTTTTGTCCAAGATTTTTTAATGTATAATGACACAAAGTGAGAAAAGAACAAAAGAATTAACAAATGTTTTGATGAACTAATTAAAAATCTAACTATGGAAAAAAAATCTACTTAAAACCATGTTACACTCAAAATACTACAAAGTTTTAGAGATTTAGAGGAAGTTTTAGTTTAAAATTAGACTTTTATATCTACAGGCGCTGCAGGTCCTCTTCACTGGAGTCCACCATGTTGAACCGCCATGTTACTACAGAAGCCCAGAACGGACAAACTAAACACTGGCTCCAGATCGGGGCTGGGAAGAAGAGGGAAAGGCAAGTGGCACTAGCAGCCACTAAATCAGCACACGCTGGTGCTTTAATCGGCCCGTCCCTGCGGCACTACTTGTGCCTGCAGGGACTAGCTGAGCTCCTCCGCTCTGACGCCCGTTGAAGCTGGATTTTTATACATAGTCACAACAAAGCGGAGCGTCTTAACGAATCACAACACCACAGTGAGTTGCAGTGAGCCACGCGAGAGGACAGACATCTGCTCAGTTGTGAAAGTTGGCGGACATCTTCATTAGCATCAAACTTCGATGTAAGCGAACATAAAAATGCATACACACACACACCCACACACACACACACACACACACACACAGGTCTTCTGTTAGAGAGCTTGTCAAGTGTTTTCTCTCGACCGCTGCGACGAGCCAACCCTGGTCTACCACAGGAAGTGGAGGGCTCTGACATCCTGCCAATGTAAAACAATAGGGACCTGCTTCAATCCAAACCATAGCACACACACGCACCGTATAGATGTGCACACACACACACACACACAGCAGGAGCAAAGATGATATACTGAGATGAGACCAAGAATATTCTTTGTAGAGGATACTTATATAAACAGAACAGATTGAGAGTCAATGAGTGAGCTCTGCTTTGGTCCTGAAATGTGAAGCTGCTTCCAAACAATGAGAAAATTCTGATCACAGTCAAATGCTTTAATCTTATTTCTAACTGAGAGTAAATCTGCGGTGTAATGTTATCCGTTCTTGGCTCCTTAATGTGAACAAGACTGACAGCTCACCTCTGGTCTGGAGTCAGATATTCAGACTTTTGTTTTGACAAATCGCAGTTCAAACGGGGAAAGTGGCGACGGATGCACAGCAGGCCTGCGAAATCACAGATACAGAAAAAACAGAACTACACCGGAGACGTACCAGCAGTCAGACGCAGTTACGTTTCTACTAGAGGCCCGAAAAACTTCTCGTTCTCTATAACGTTGAATGTTTCTTCAGAGTGGTGAGTAAAGCTAACCTGTTTCTTCACAACTCACTTGAAACCAGCAAAAAACCAAAGCACAGACAAGAGTCTCATTTCCTGTTTTAGCTAAAGCATTAGAGCTGCAACAGTCTGTCCATTAAAATCAACAGATAATTAATCCGCAATTGAACATCTGAGTCATTTCTCTGCGTCTAGCTTCTCAAGTGTGAGGACGAGCTGCTTTCCTCTCTTATATGTCATTTTAAACTGAATATTTTGAGGTTTTGGACAGTTTGTCAGACAAATGAGACATTTAACGATGAATTTTTGGCGTTCTCTAATTTGTGATATTGTGAAAATAAATAATCAAGAAAATGATCTGCGATAACAGAGATAATCGTTAGTTGCAGCCGCATAAAACGTCGTCGCACTCCAAAGAAACAATAAGAGGACTGTGTTTTACCAGCAAACCATGCAACCACAGACCAGCGCCACAGATTTTGAGCTTCACATTGGCTCTTCGGAAACCTGTGGGTGACGACGATGTCCATTCTTTATAATGTCAGCGATTGACCCACACATCCGATGGATGTAAAGGCTATCACGTCCATGCCGCTCGATGTTTCAATGCTGCTTTTAAAGCAATACAAAAGGAGCGGTGAGTCATGAGAGCGAGGCTCGCTGAACGGTTTGTCACCGGCTGTTTTACCTGCAGTGACAGGCCAAAAGACAATCCTGTCAACTCTTAAGCAATATTACGAGTTGGGAGGACAAACCGCCCCAGTTATGAGGGTTCCCAGCAGAGGGAAGATACTGTTATGGACTCTGGTTGTTGTGGGCCTGTGGGGACGGCATAATGCAGGTGTGCTGAGTGGGATAGTAAAAGCAGAGAGTCTGAGAGAGAGAGAGGGAGGGAGGGCCAGCCGAGCCAGCAGTTTCACAAGCTGTTAACTGCGTTTAGGACAATGCCCATATCAGCTTTGATTTAATGTGTGTGTGTCCTACTCTTTTACAAGCCAGCCAACATGAGAGCAAAGAAACTGATGTACTGTGTGGGTAGCAGACACTTCTGAATGTTTCTAATGCCTGCCGCCTGCTGAACAGTCCAATAATACCGTATACAGCAAAAACTGAATTTAAAAACACACTACGAACTGGACGTGCTTGGGCGGACTAATTTTACATTTCAAACCTTCAAAACTCGAGTCTGTTTATTCGGTAATGTGTGCACAAACACCTGCCTTCTGGTCCGGTAGCAAGTAAATCAAGTTTTGAATAAGTAAACCACGGGACAGGATTTATTTTTTACAGCCTCGAGGTTTTCAACTATAATGCATCGTGATTAGAGCTCTTTATTTGAGGTCTGATCAAAAACGGCACCAGCAAATCGAAATAACAAGATTTCACGTTACACCTACATATGGGATTCAAAATGCGCCAACTAAACAGCCAACAGACACGGCATACATAAAGTGTAGGTTATGCTTTTTTGCCTTATTTGCATATGCCCTCAATATGAATCTAATCTGAGCCAGTACACGTCTTACCCTTTCATTTTTTGGGATATCATCCAAGTCACGGCGTAGACAAAGCAGTATTTAATTCCAGAGATGATAGCAGTGGAAATAATTTAGATAAAACTTTGTTGTTGTATTCGCGGCTCATTTGTTCATGCCAAGAGCAAAACTGTAAATCAGTGGCATCTTCCAATTTGCCAAGCAACAGCGGATGCAATAAAAGAAGAAATATTCCTACATCCCCAGTCATGCCCAGAGCGCTACAGGGGAATCTCTGCTCATCCTGTTGTTACATAACGGTTGATTATCCAGTGGCTACAAAAAATCCCAACGCAGGTCTTTTTTTTTAGCTCATAGTACTGGTGTCAGTGTTCCTCCTCTTCGGCCTCACCTGAGTCCCCAACTACAATATGACGTGTATTCATCTTGTTGGGTTTATGTTGGCTCATCTTCATGTTTTTATATTAACATTATAGACAGCTAATAGCTAATATTGTAAGCCCGTGTTAAGCAGTGTAAGATCAATGTAAAGTCAAATTAATATAAATTACAATACAGGTTAATTGCCAAATAGGTTGGTTGGGGCCAATCGTAAAAGCTTGTTCCAACTGTAAAACACCGCAATAAAGACATTCAGTATTGGTCTGACTTTAATAGCAAGAAGCTTTTAACTAACATGCCAGTATATACCTGTACAGTACTTGTACTTGCCCCAAGCATGACCTGTGGTACTGTCCAACAAACGTCAGTGCTTCCTTGGCTTGAAATACCACTTTATCCCCTCCCACCCTCCAGAAAAGCCCAGAGCCTGACCCTGGCTACCGAAGTATACGTGGAGGACAGCGAACAGCACGGCGGCGGCGCTGTGCCAGAGAGGTGACGCATATATGAGTGGCTGAGTGCGTCAGGCTCTGGCTGACAGCACCACGACTCAGCAGTGTCCTGGATGGATGGATGGAGGTGTTATTATGGAGGAAGTAGGGCGAAATAGAGACTGTGTGTGCGTGTAACACAGCGAGAGAGAGAGAGAGAGCGAGAGAGAAAGAGTGACATGCCCTGACTCCTACACTGCCATCCGAAGCTGAGAAAAGCTGTGTCGCAGCACTGAGTGGGTGTGCTTCGTTTAAAAATAAAATAAAAATAAAAGCTAGTGAAGAAGAGTCTGGAAAAAAAAGAGAAAGAAAGGCTGCATCAAGCATCTCCTACCTTCAGTCTGACACACCACTGGGGTTACATCACAGAGCGGAGAAGTGAAAAGCATGAAGCAAAAATAACCAAACGGAAATGGAAGTGTTACAGGGATTTTAGCTTTGGCTGCCTTGAGAGAAAGAAAGGGGATGGAGCAGAGAAACATAAAGCCGGTATGGCTGCCGGTTTGCCTCCAGGCTTTCCGACGAAGAGTGACGCTTTTGTTTCGATCCATTTTTAATCCCTGACAATCACACGCAGGGGGACCACGAGAAATGTAGAAAACAGGAATACCACCTCTACCACCTACCTCCGTAATTTCCCTCCTCCAGTCTAATGCTGGACTCGAGACAATGACAATCTACCGCGTTTTCTCCTTGATTTCAGCCATTAATGAGTTAATTCAACCTGTCAGGAGTTTTCGTTCAGCCCAAAACACAAAGATATTTAGCTTATTCACAAACAATTAATTAATTATCAGTTTGCTAAACACATCCCTTGAGCACTGATCGTCCAATAATACATTTAGAAACAGCTAACTAGCTGAGCTAGTGTTGACATCGGGCTCTAATGGCTCGGCAATTAATTATTTTTGACAGTGGTGTCATGTTCTTTTTCCAGGCTTAGAAACACGAGAGTAAAGGTGTAAAAACATGGATTCAACAGTGTAATGTAAGCTGCAAGAAAAGCTGAGGTCCTGAATGCTATTAGAGTTTAGGCTAACGCAACACCAACAACCCAAGCTAACGTAATCCGGGAGTGTTAGCAATAGTTTACTTTGTACACTGGTTGTAGTATTTAAATGTTACTAGGTTATATTAGAAGAAAATAACAGACGATATTTAGCAATTTCCATGTCTACGCAGATGGAACATGTAGCTTTAGCCCCAATCTTTAGCCCAACGTCAATTTTTAAGACCTTGTTACAAAATACAAAAGTCTGCAGGAAACATTACAAGAATCAGCCGGAGACAGCGCTTCAGACCGACTCATGGAGCTAACGTTAGCCAGCCACAGCTGTTAAAAATCAGCAACAGTTGGCAACTGACAGCTGCCGATGAGACAAGAAGGCTGCTTTTGTCTGTCACTGTCTGAAATCAAGCTTTAAAGTGAGATATCTGCCACCTTTACCGACGTAAACTGAATGTGCTGAGCGAGAGCGGAAAGCTTAACGTCCATAACCTGTCTGCTGATTAATGAAATGCCCGATTCATCATCTCAGGATCAGTTCTAAGTAAATAAAGGAGAGCATGCTTGGACCACCGCACTGCATCTTCTGTTGCTTTGTTCCAGTTAATCCACACGCATCGCGGTCTGCAGCACACGAGCAACATCACCTCCGTTTCCCTTTGACCTCTGGCTGTCTACGGCGAGGGGAGCGGCGTCTGCGACTCCTGCTATGGTTGCAGGTTGCCTTTCTCTGCACCGCCGAAGAGTGTTTAATGAGAAAAGGCTGGGATCCGGATAAATTCACACGGGGTATGCTGAGGAGAAAGAGCTCCTGCTGCAGTCAGCGCTTGTTCATTACGGAGGAAGATATTTACCGCTTTTCAAATTACTGCCTCGTTGAATGACAGACTGAGATATTACCGTACAGCAGCTTTAAGAGGAATACTGCTAAATTTGATCCTTGCTCTTGTGCTGCTTTGGGGGGGCCTCATGGTGCCGCGGGGGATTTGTAAGCTCCACAACAAAACCAGAAAAGTGGAAGAAGTTTGTACCACACCCTAATCTCATCTTTGCTAGCACCACTGAGGAAGAACTAATTCTTAGAAGTCATTCAAAGAATTCAGAAAACCAACAACAAAATGCCGAAACCCAAAAATACAACAAAACACCGGGAGAAACCGTCTCTGCTTTTCTATTAGCGACTATTGTTGCAAAGTTATTGCTCTCTATAACAACAACACCAGCAGCAATTATTGCTCCTGTTTAACAGCCTGGTGGTTATACAAACAAATCTCAAATGAAAAAAGAGGGAGAATGGGGAGTCTCGAATGTTAAAATGCAAAGACGACTTCAATATACAAAACCGCAACTTAGGTAATGAAATTCAAATAAACAACCCACAAGAGCAGCACTGTATTCAGTGTCAAAGACGCAGCTCCGGGCTGTAGATTAGTGTATGGTGCCAAGTTTAAAGTCTAAATCCTCTCTCGCAGGTTCACACAGAAGTTAATTTAACTTTCTGTGAACTGTCTGCGGGCGGTGTGTGACTAATGTGAATCGCTGTCTTCACTGGCCATTTTGAAAATATTGAATTGTTGTGGTCAAGACCAACTAAACCGAGATCAGGCCGTGACCAAGACCAGAGTGTATCGGGACCGAGACAAGACCCAAACTTTGAGGGGTTGAGACACCAACCAACCAACCAACCAACGTAACACCAACGGGGAACAACAGACGAGAAATGTTTGGATTGTCCTGAGCGTACGGACGGCAGAGCCAGGCGTTCATTGAAGGAGGTAACGTGTCTGGATGAGGGCGTTCAAGTAGGTGGGCGCAGGTCCGTCACAGTAATCTATCGCAAGACCACCACAGGAGTTTGGTAGCATGTTGAGTCAGGAAAGGCCTGATTTTTCTGATGTTGTGAAGCACAAAGTGGCACAACCGGGCAGATTTCATGGAAACTCACGGTTGCTACATTGAATCACCTCGTTAAGCATCACCTTGAAGTACTTACAAACCGCTGTGTGTTCTCTCGGACACTTTTACAGATGAACTTTTCGTCATTTAGGAAAACCAGATTTTATTCCAGAGGATTGACTGATGTCTTATCTCGGACACTTTTTGTGGCCTGATCTTGAACTAAAATCCAGACTCCTCCGTTTAGTCCTTTCGTCTCAAAACCAGGACTGATCTCGAGTACTACAACACTGGCGAGAACTCTGAAATGAGTCGTGTTATGATAGATCTCCACCTAATTGAAGGGTACTGTGTGCAAGCGCCACAAAAAGACTACTACAGGAGAATGCATAACAACAAAAGCATAAAAAAACAGAATACAATCACCAGTTTATCTATTTATATAATGATTTAATGCTTGGCTACCCTTTTATTTGGGCCACAGCCACAGAGTGCACCTCTCCTTGTGGAACACCAGCTAAATGCCAAACAAACAACAGATAAAAAAGCCCGGTGTACTGTCTCCAAAATAGCCACGGGCGCAAAAACACAACTGTTGAAGAAGAAGGGAAAAAAAGGAGGGTGTTTGATGTTGGATAGAAAAAGGCCGGCGGCAGACGAGCGTGAAGTGTCATTTTGTTTTTTCTCCTTATTCCAAACTCGAGCGCGAAGCTTTCAACCTGCAAAGAGGGGGCTAACAATTGGAAAGAGACCGTGTCCATAGTAACAGATGAAGCGTGGAGGACGGAGGGAGGTGAAAGGAAAACGACGACAGAGACCGTCCTTGCTGCTGCGCCCTCTTTCAGAGCGCTCCGTTATTCTTATCCTATGCTTGCCCACAGCGATGCAATAATTCACTCTGTTCTCAGTGTCATTGTGACGATAGGAGAGCGGGGGAAAAGGAAAAAAAAAAAGACATCCACACACACGGAGTATACCCACACACACCGTCTCAATTGCAATAGAGATGGGCCTACAACTGCAAACAAGCAGGCCTGAATAATGAAACACACATTAAATATAAAATAGACTGGGGGATTGTCGACCCTGCAGTGCCACAGCAGACACTAACGCTAACACACGGTGAGGAGAAAATAGGCTACTGTATGTGGCTGGATGTCTTTTATCAGTAACATGACAGCTACACGCTATAGTACAGTAGGCCTGCTACAGTGTGCGCACTATATTTAGTGTACACACGTGTCCCGATCTGAACCGCTGCAGCTATCGAACCAGAATTTCAGATTTCAGACGACATCTTAAAGACGAACGTTGTGTCGGATTTAAACATGCGTCAGGGCGGCTCCGTTTCAGAGACAAAGCGCTGTCAGGTTTATATAAAAAAGAGGTTTTAATATGTCCACGCTGAGTACAAAGAATACAACAGTGGTGATAATATTAATGTCACAAACTGCAGGATATGGGTCAGAGTGTGTGTGTGTGCAAGGCAGAGATGAGTGTTGTTTTTCACATTAATTTTTCATGCGCAGCTTTCAGCTGTTGTTTGGGTGAAGGTCTCATTGTTTGGATGCTTTTATCAATTTGGGTGTCAAGAGTATAGCGCTGCAACTAACTGAGTATTTGCTTTTATTATTGATACCTTAGTCAGTTATTTATTAAAATGTGATGACATATTAAAAAAGTGACGCTTCAGCTTTCAAAGATATTCAATTTTTAATGATGATTAAGAAAATAATCTTGTGAGTGATTACTTGATTAGTCAACTAATACAGTGGTCCCCAACCCCCGGGCCGTCGATCAATTGGTACCGGGCCGCACAAGAAATAATTAATTATTTCCGTTGTATCCGAGTATGGACGATCTTTTATTTTGAAAAACCTTTTATTTTGGGAAATGATTCTCTCAGTGACGTCTGGGTCACTTGCGCGGCGTAACGGTAACGATAGCGACCAGTCACGATTCAGAGCGCGTCTACCTAATGAAGTGTCTGGCTGGTGTATTATATATATGTTATTATATATTATATATGACGATTTCAGCTCTGTGTGAATAACAAGCTGTTGATCTGTTGTTGCAAATATCCAGATCTTTAAAAAAAAAAAAAAAGGTCCAGCGTGTCAGATTTAGGCCTCTGTTTACATAATATGGCAGAAAATGAATATAATATTTATGTTTTTATTAGTGTATAATCACCTGGAGATAAAAACTGTTTTGATTTTGTTACCTCAGAATGAGCTTTTAATATCTACAGACACCGCAGATCTTCTTTCACAGAGTCAACCATGTTGCAACCATTCTCTGCTCCTTTCTAGACGGCGTACAGTGTGTCTGATTCATTAAAAATGTGGGAAAATGCACAATACAAGTTCCCAGACTCACAGGATGTGTCTTCAGATGGTTTGTTTTGTCTACCCAGCAGTCCAAAACCCCCAAAATATTCAATTCATAATAATATAAAACAGAGCAAAGCACCAACTCCTCACATTAGAGAAGCCAGAAGCATGAATGTTTGGCAACCTTTGCTTGATAAATCGTTGTGTAATCAATTATCAAGACTGCACATGATGAATTCTCTGTCAAACAGGTCTTCACGTGGGGATTCACCTGTTGCCCGTGACACAAACAGATAAATCCAGTCCTGTCAGCAGGAGTTACAGCCACTGAGAGTGGCAATCATGGCCGCCACAGGCTGGAGAGGAGGAGTGGGCCACCAGACAGTGAAGTCCAGACATAGACAGACTGTAGGTTTGAATGCAGACATGGCTGCACGATAGCTGCCATCAAACGGAGACAGCCCAAGGAGACGCATTTGGACACGCCTTGCTGTTGTGGTCCAGCTCTCGTGAAGCGAACCGCCGCCGCCGCTGTCGCTTCGTTTCATTGTTTTGCAGCAGTTTATCACACGGCGCAAAGTGACCCCCTCTGCCTCCCTGCTCTGTCAGTACGCTCGGCTAACAAGCGGTACTTCCTGCTATTCAAAAAGGCACGCAGCGTTGAGCGGCAATAATGAGCCCGTCCACATCAAGGGGCACAATGAAAGAGCCCAGTTTCCCCGACCTGGCAAAGAAACAACAGGATGCTGCTGCAGGACGAGGTGGGGGGCTGATAAGTCCTGCATGGCATCAAAAATTTAAATGGGGCCACCAACATGTTGGTTCATATTTCTCACGGTTAAACGCACAATCTGGGAGGGTTGCTCTGTTTCTGGAAGATTTTTGAGGAAGACGATGGACTGGACCGAAGTTTAAAAACGGAGGGTGGCAAATGGTTAGCACCTGTAACAATGAGAATAAACCAACGATGAATGGGTTGGACTGAGTGGGAAGATGAGGAGGTGTAAGAAAATAATCACTGCAGAAGGAACGAAAAGAAAAGGAGGGAACGGTGGGATGTACAAAAAAAAAACAAATAAAAAAGAAGAAGCTGTGATGAAAATGTTAAAAGAGATGAAGGAGGAGGAAGAGAAGCAGCGGTGATGAATGAAGATGAAGAGAGAGACAGAGACGAGAACCAGAAAGGAGTAAGGTGGACAAGTTTGGCTATGAGATAATGTGGATAAATGGTCACGGGAGGACTTGAGAAAGGAGGTGGAGGAAGAGGAGGAGAAGGAGGATGGAGTGGTGAAGACTCATTAGCCTACGCAGGGCTGGTACATTGAGCTTTTTCCCTGCTCTGCTGTTTCATCTCCCCCTCTCTCTCTCTCTCTCTCTCTCCTTTTGTTCTCCAGAAATATCTGAGTGGGTGGGGAGAGAGAGTAACAGAGTGTGCGAGAAAGAAGGAGAAAGTTACAGTAAGTGAAGTGATGACAGAGTGAGGGGGAAGAGAGTGACAGAGGAAGTAGATGACTAGTGAGCAGTGCTGGTATCTTTAGAAAATGTGCTATGCAATACCGATAGGATGCCAGAAGATTTGGGGGTCTCTAATGTTGTCCGAAGCGTACAGTAATATCGGGACAGATAACTGAACACAAACGCAGCATGACATTTGAGCAAGGTGTCCCGCTGTGTTTTTATAGCAGAGGCACCGCCATAAAGAGACGTTATCGCTGTTTTCCCTATGAAATATAATAACAAGCTCATTAAGCTTCAGGGGAAGAGTTAAGTCGCACAGCAAAGGTTAAGTATTTCATGAGTCGGGCGCTAAAAACGGTCAGCAAACGGTGATCACCTAAACCGTCTGACCATAAGCAACCATCAGAGTCCATTTTCTCAGGGTACGCCGTGGACAAGTCGGCAGTTCATCACAGGGTTAACATCGAGACAACCATTCACACCTACAGCCAAAATGATACGTCAACGGCAGCTATTTTTATACTTGATTCATCCTTTTAGGGCATTTTAAAGCAAACAGGCTCCAGTTCTAGCGTCACAGTTGAGCATTTTTGCAGTATCTCCTCTTATATGTGATAGTGGACTGAATATTTTGGGTTTTAGATCGCCGGTTGGACAAGATAGGACATTTTAGGAGGTAGCTCGACTCGATTTTACAAGCCAAATGATCAGTTAATTAAGAAAATAAACAGCAGTTACGTCGATAATGAAGATAATCTTTCGTCTTCTGGGTCCAGCATCAGCCAAATGTTCCCGATTTTCCTCCACAATGAGATAAACTTTTGGCATCTTTACAACCTGTGTGATTGTCCTAATGCTCACTTAATTTATTTTTAGCAATGACGCCACTTCTTGACAGTTAACTCGATGAGTACGACGTTATGGTGGCAGATAGAAACGACCACCAAAGCTTCGGCATTGAGATCAAATAAACCTGTTATAAACCTGAGGTATCATGTGAATTATGATATATCTGGTACCAACTTTGGGAGCTTGACATTTGGAACACTGCCATTTTTTGAGCTTCAGAATCAAACAAAGTTCTCACATTTTAACGTCAACACAAGCAGCCATACGGAATAAATTCAGATTGAAATCTGGTTCGATCAAAGAATATCAAGATTCAAGACCAAGCTCTGGAGATGAGGGGGAGGAGAGAGAGATGTACATGTGAAAACAGAGACACGGCTTTGCAGAAACCAATCAGCAACAGCAGGCAGAGCTGTTTGGAGTTATTAATAAACTTAAAGACATAAAGAGGGACGGATATTACATGAAGAACGCGGTGAATCACTATTAGGAGACACTTGATCTTTCACTTCACACAATTTCTTCCTACTAATGGCCATCTGTCAGACACCATGGCACGTCTAGTTCTCTCACTCCATTATTTATTTCAGCATCTTTATACATACACACACACACACACACACACACTGTTAATGCTTAAGGTGTGGCACGATGCCGCCAAGACACTGCTTGCTGTCAGAGCCCAGTACCTGGGTCAAGGTGACACCGAAGCCACGAAACAGGCAACAACAAACCAGACGGAGAGAGGTTTTGACACATGCTGAGACCGGTCAAATCACAGACACTCAGCGCTGCTCTTAAATCACACACTTGAACCTTTCACCTTCACACAGAGACGCGCCTACACGGTGAACGGTTTGAAGTCTAGAGCTACTCTGACAAACGGGTGAGAAACAATTAGCGGCTGAACCTTGATGAATAGTGTTTCCACCACTCCCCGCATTCACAAGTGAATTCTCCATCCATCCATCCATCCATCCATCCATCCATCCATCCATCCATCCATCCGCCCTGATTCATCCGGCTCACCTTTGTCAGTCGAGCGCTTCGTCTGCTGCCCAGGCAGTAAAAATCCTGCACCATAGTAAGTGAGATCCTAAACAAAAAGAGGAGATTGTAGGGGCACGGAGAGGGAAAATAAGAACGCGGAGAGAGAGGAAATAAAAAGGCAGAGAGAGGAGGACAAAAGATGGAAAGAGGGAGGGGAGACAGAAAAGGGGGGGAGAAGAGAGCGACAGAGAGAGGTAAAGGACGGCCCAGACGAGCCGAGAGCTCTCCACAATGTGAGCAGCGAGCGAGGGAGGGCGAGCGCCAGGTGTCAGTACGCATACACTCACCGAGCCGCGCATGCACGCACACAATCAAACACACACAGGCAGACAGGCAACTCTCTCCCCTTCCACCTCCTCCTCCTCCTCCTCCTCCTCCTCCACCTCTCGCTCCCTGGCAGCAATAACTCTCCCTCATCCTCCTCTCTCCTCTCTTTCTTCTTTCAGCCAGGGCACAGTTCCTTAACTCTTTCAAATCCAGTCATCGCCAGCAGCTTCAGCCCTTTCTACCTTCACTTCAACGATTAATTGTTTTTATATCATAATCGCCACTTTGGGGAAGACGAACGAAGCTGTAATCTCATAATTTAGAGGGGCGAACGCAATCGGCAAACAATTACACAATATAAACATCCAGATACGATACGTTACGCTGGTGAGTCCAATATTCTCCTCTTCTTTTAGCATGTGTTTCCAACAATGACAGTATAAGGAATGGACAGAGCCTGAGTGATGTCACACGCAGGCTTTCGAGGCGTCGCCATGTTGGATGTACTGCTTCTTCTGCCTCCTGGCTAATCTAAATATCGGCAAAGACATGGATCATTGGTGGACCTAAGGCGGTCCGAACGACGCCTGCCATCTGTAACAGCACCCACCTGACAATAAAAGCGTCCACGCTCTTAATCCTGCATAACTTTAAGCCTTAATATAATGTGAACAGGTGAGTTGTATATAAATTCACCCTCAGTGCAGTTGTCATGAACGGGGAAATTAGCTACAGAGACCAAAACTGTTTTTTGTACCAGGCTGTAAACATGTTTATTTCTGCTGTCTAACATGGGGACTTATGGAGACTGACTCACTTCTGGAGCCAGCCTCAAGTGGACGTTTGAGGAACTGCAGTTTTTAGCACTTCAGCATTGGCTTCATTATCCAGCACCGGATTTTGCTGCTTGGTTACAACATATTAGGATTTATCTGTCACCTTTTTGTTCACCTGAAGAGTCCAGGTCTTCGTTTAAGTAGAAGCAAGATAAATTTGTGGTTATGCTTGTTGTTTCATGCTACGCTGACCACAAATACAGACAGAGGATTTAACTTAAAGGATTTAAATGCAAGTCAGATTGAAATATTGATCAGAAAAATTTGATCTTTCAGCCCCGACGTGCCCGACGTGGACTCAACTCAACTCAGGTCTCAGATTGCCTCTTCACTTTATTCTATTTCGGTCGTACAGAGGAGCGACTGCTTCAAGTCTACGCGCCTTTCTATATGGATAAGGACATCGATACAGGCGACATGTTTAGAGCTCCAATATCACAGAGGAATAATATACCGGGGCACTCGATACCCGTCAGGGAGTTAGAGCTGAAACATGCCTCTGTGAAGATTCATGAAATTGTGTTGCTCACGTACACGCCTCCAAGAACAACATGTTGAGTGCATCTGCTGTCCTGTGTATCAAACAGGGAAGGATGTCCCTTAGGATTGGGGGTGGGCCAACATTAAGGCTTACCTGAGGAACGGGAACAATGTCACAGTACCTACTACTACACTGCTCTAGTGATGCATCACCAATACACCTCTGAAATGAATTCTTTCATGCAATTTTAGCATTTATGCATTATTGGTAATGCAAATATGTGTAAACACAAAGATGCAGTTAAGATTTGGGTCCCATTTGTTCCTCTGTTAGCAAGATATTTGGAAAGTTAGGCCACGAGCCAAGAAACAAGTAATTACAGGAGTGCATTTTTCAAAATGACATTTTGGAGGATAGCTGCCTGTTGAGAGGTATTAGAGCTCTGAGTGCTTTCGAGCTTTTACTGTTTTTACATCAAGATTCAGTTGGGTTTGGATATTAGCTTCATGTACAATCACTTAAATAAACGCGACACAGATGGTAACATTACGTGAAAGCGTGTCGGCACCTGAGCAGGCAACAGAAGAGCATGAAACATTGAGCCAATCAACAGCAAATTAATTGGCAAAACTTCTGATAATCGATCAGTTTCGAGTTTTTTAAGTTGTTCATATGAGAATCTATCATACTAGGTTGAATAACGTTGGGTTTTGGATCATTTTACGGACTAAAAAGACAATAAAAATAGTTCTAAACTCTAAGTTCTAAACCGAGCAGTCAAAAATTGTATTTCCGTTGCCATACCTGGATCAATAAATACAGATTTTTACTCGTATGTTCCTGTGTTCACAAACACTCCCGGACGTAGATGAACAGTGTTACCAGTGTTCACATGTTCGAGGCCTATCGCTTTCCGTGACCGTAAAAAATACTGCCAACGCTCACCCTGCTCAGTTGCCACCTAAGAAAGGACACCATATCTAGGTCACAGCAACACCAACTGCTAAATATCAGTCACACTTTAGACGTGAACACCCTTTAATCAAGCTGTCAAAATTAAGTGGGGAGTTGACACAGATCCAGAATAAAGGCATCAGATGGACGGAGGCGACACTCGCATTATAATCAAAGTCTATTTTTTTTTTTACAACTTCCTGCCCGGGGCTGGTTTGAAACACTTCCTGTGAGGAAGAGGCCATAGAGGGATAGCAGGAAAGCTAGAGCAAGAGGTAAGGAAAGAGAAACGGACACATCGAGACTTCACACTATTGACGTTATGATCAGAGAGTGGAGGAGAGGTTAGACCAACGCTTCTTTACCCACGCAACACGCTGCCCACTCCCTACTGCTAGAACTGGAAGGCAACGGTTGCCTTTTACAAAAGAGCTGCATGGGAGAGACACGGCCACGGACTCCCGGTGCCGGTCTCCATTTAAATGTCACTACTTCCACACAGCAAGTGAAATTACTCGGAACATTGTGAGAACGGCCGTCAAACCCGCCGGCAACGTCAGTGATCAGTGGGACACTCAGGGCCCCGCTGTGGGCCTGGTCTTACGGCTGATGGAACAAGCCTCACATGCGCGGGTGCTGATTTTTAGACATGCATCCGAGGCCTTTAATACAGATTTATGATGGCAATCAGAGTAGAGATGCTCAACAGAAAAGGCAGGCTGGTGGAGACGCGCCATCTTCACATATCAGAGTGTACTATAGCAAAAAAAAGAGTACAAGAGGATGTGCTTCACTGTGATTATTGCAGCGATGGTGATATAAAAGAAACAATGTGCAGCTGAGTACCATTGGCGGCGCTGAGTACCAGCTATTATAGCAAAGAATGCACTTGACAGTATTGAGGGTTTTTTTCCAGCAATTGAAATAACCATATACTCCCTTTATAGCTTTCTTCAGAGTGTTGCGCGTACGGTATGCGGACAGGTGACGAATTGGAGTAAAGACCTCGATATGCAGGCCGTTTTCACAGCACACATTTCGGATCGTCGTCGTAGGAAAAGCACAGGTGTTACTAATTACAGCAACGGTGGCTGCAAGCCATGGCGGCGAGCCAACCGGTGCCCTGAAACCGAAGCAGCGAAATGGAATTCAGCCATCAATAATTTCATTATTTACACCTGTGCGTCTCCACCGCCGTGACACGTCAGGATGTGTTGAAAGAAAAAGCAGACGCGTGGAGACACGAAACGAACGCAGGTGCCTCCAAACCGCCTTCACGGTCGCCGTCATCTCAACTAAACTGAACGACTACGGGGCGATGTGTCAGTCATCATCTTGAAGTCTTGAAGTTCTACTTTATAAATGTGCCAGACCTCCCTCAAGGTGACATCTTGAAATGTTTCATCTTGTCCAACCAACAGTTTAAAACGATCTACAACAACGAAAAGAATCCCGACATTCGAGAGACGTAAACTATCGCTTTTTTCTTGATAAATGACCCGAATGATTAATTGGTTATCAGAACTGTTGCTCTATTAACTGACTAATCATAAGAAGTATAGTAATCTATATAAAAGTAAAGTAATCTATATAATAGTGTCATAATATTGATTACAGCCATGTTATCTCACCCTGACCGCGACTCTCAGACAGGATTGAAGAAGAGGTTTCAGAATGTCGCATTTTTGAGCCTGAAGGACTTAAAGGAGGTAATTCAGCCGAGTCACATGGGCGGCCGTGACAAGGGCGGTACGCGTGAGTGGTGCCACTGAACCACAATGATGGGCCTATAAGTGCCTCCCACGCTCCACCAGATAGAAGAGTGGCTCTGCTGACACTTGGGGCCCGTCGTCTCTCAGCCCCTCAGCCCTCTCGACAGGCCGTCTGAATTGTCTTTGACCTTCAGCACACTTTCGTTTTGCTCTGGCTTTGTTGCCATGGTTGCCCGATGACGAGGTCGCAGGTGCCCGGTGATGAGGTTGGCAGCTTCAGGGGGGGAATATTGACTCTGACCCGACGCGAGGAGCTTCTGCTCTTTGTTGTTTTGGGAGAAGGTTGATGAGGCCAGAGGCGAAGACGTGATGAGGTCTTTCCTACCGATGGTCCTTCATGTCACCACTCGTGAAATCTTTGCGGACTAACTCCACATTGACTTGTCCAACAGACTTTATTAATGATAATGAGCTTTCTAGAGAGACGAGAAAAATATACAAGACAATGCTCAGGGGAGAGAAACCAAGTGAAGAGCTGGAAACAAGCACTTTCTGACAGTTCTTTAAACACTTCAGCTCTCAGAGCTCTGATGAGGAAAGCAGATTACACCCATGCATATATCTACATATTAAAGGCATCTAGCTGGAACTGAACTTGATGCAGCAGTTTTACTCCGGCAGACACTTCCTGGTGCTGCACGGTTGCTCGGTCACCGCTGCATAAAGGCACCTCAGGAATAAAATGTCAACAGCTGAAGGAGAACAACTAAAATGACATGTTGCAGTGAAACGTGAGGAGGTTGTCGACATCAGGCTGTTGTCCTTAGTAACCAAAGGTCAAGGCTCCTCTTGACAGCTGTCCATATTGATTCACAGCCTCATTGTCTGGTTTGCAGTCTACAGTCTGTGTTTACACGGCATCTTAATGTTCACATTTGACGGGAATTAAGACGTTCAGAGATTTCTAATGCACGATGTGAGACAAAATGGGAGTTTACAGACGAATCTAAGCTCTATAAAAGCAGAACAGACGGTTGAGCTCATCCCCAAGCACCAAGGCTGTACTTCTTATTGCAGTAGCCTGGGTTTGATTCCAACTCATTGTTTTTTTTTGCTGCAGGTCCGTCTCTTACCTCACTTTCCTCTGACTCCAGCTGTCGCTATTATAAAATAAAGGCATTAAAAAAACACCCAAACAAGCCTGAACCCCGATACCTGAAACGCAAATCTTGGATTAATTAAACGACTGATTAACCGTTTAAATGTATGTTTTATTCCATTGTTGCCAATAAATACTATACTAAATCTTACACACTAGACCTTTAAGTTATTTTTTAAACATTCCCTGGCACCAAATTCTAGCACTAATGTGGGGACTGTAAACTGACAAATCTTTGGTTTTCTTGGAGCACAGAAAGCGTCCTGGGCTCCACAATTTTCTGACCAAAAGGTTACTCAGTTAATCAAGAATTAATCTGCAAACTGGTGAATAATGAAAATAATCACTGGTTGATGCCCTAAAATAGAGAATTTCTGACAGTTTTTGTCTGCAAACACGTGTTGTTAAGTGCGTTGAATGGGGCAAACGAAGGTCTAGAGATGATATCCTTCTGCAGGAGTACAGTGTTCCCGTGTGTTTTCGAAACCCGGTCCACTGAAATCCCTCCATTCATTTTTTTTTCCCGTGGGTTCATTAATACAGGAAGGAAGGGCACATTCTGTGGAGCAGTAGGTGCCAATCTGTCACTCTGTGGAGATCAGCCAGACTCAGCTCACGTTAAGCTGCTGCTGCTCCTCCTGTAGCTCCCCCTTCACATTTATCTGATCCATCCAACGCAGTCACTAATGTCACTGGATATTCAATGGCTTGCTTTGAATGTAAGTAGCAATATATATGTAAATGTGCAACATCTGCGTATACATGTCTGTCCGTTGCATTTATGAGATTTTAAAGTGCACTGACTCCTCGGCAGATAAAATCCATAAGAAAAAACAACTAAAAATAAATAAAGTGCAAGGTGTGCGTGTGATATGTAAATAATATGTCTAGAATATTACATTTTCCACAGACATGCATGTTCTTTTACGCACGAGCTAACACCGATGATGCACAGGGCGTGGAGCTTTGTGGTGACAAGAAAACACGCCAGATAATCTATTATAAATGTTATAATGATGTGATTCTGATAAATTGTGAAATCTTCCTCCCATGCTTTTAAATAATCAATGTTTTTCAATAAATTTCCATAATGTAGCATCATTTGGCTTCAAATTAACCATTTGAATTGTAGGTTATCCGCAAAATACCGATTATAAACTGATAAAACAGAGACGATAAGAGAGCTAAAGATTGCACATTTATGCTTTCCGTCTTGCAAAATCTTCTAATAGTAGCATGTAAACGTGCAGCATCATAACCTGTGTTTGACTGTACGCTTGATTTTGCATTTTCTCACTGTGTTTGCAGACCAACCCCTCAGAATTATTCAAAGAATTAAAGCAATAATTTAAAATAAATGAGCCCTCCAAGTGCAGTCTTAATCATGGGGAAAAAAAGTATTAATATTTAAACATTTCTTTCTTGTATCTAACTGTAATATAAAAGCATCATTAATTAACTAATTTTGGAGATGCAGCAGGGACGTTTCCGCTCACTCTAATCGACACTCAGTGAAGTGAGGAGATAAATTAACAAATAAAAAAAACACAATAAACTTTAAATCTACTCGCACTCTGTGTTTAAAAGTCCGTTTTCAGACTTTACTAGAATTGCCCAGTGCAGGTGGTTTTATCTGCAGTTTAAGACTGGCAATAATTAAGTTTACACTGCATTAGGCCCGACTGTTGTGTCACTCCTCGTGCCTTAGAGCTCCAAGCATGTTTGCTGATCTGATGATCTCTAATTAGATTTCTCCACCACTGTGGAAAATGAGCCATCAATTAGAGTGCCATGATTAGGGAGACCGATTTGATTCCTGTCAAGCACCTGCTGCCTTCAGACTTCATCAAGTTACTGGAACGCTCCGCGTTCGACGTCGAGGAGGAACGTGGCTGTTTCTCTGCTGTAAGATGAATTTTAAATGATCTGGGGTATACCGACATGTTTGAGAGCAGATCCCAAAGCTTTTATTTGAAATTAAAAAGACGAGTACGGATGCTTACTGCTATCACTCTCTGAGAACAGAGCGCCTTCTCCAATCCACTGAGGCCAATTTGGATCAGTAAAGCGAGCTGTAGAAACATCTCATCTCACAAAACACAGAAAAACAGCATTGCGACAGCTCTGTGTATGCATAACTCAAACAGGTTACACTGTACACACACTGCTTTCACACCGATTTAGCTCGGTCTGATTGAACCAGTATGAAAGCTGTCAATCAAACTCCGAGGTAGACCGAGCAACCAGACCGAGACCACATCAGAGTAAACTCTGTCACAGTTCATTTGTGGCGTGAAAGCAAAGCAGACCGACCACAGGACTGTGTGAGAGTAGGTGTGTGATTTTAGCACGAGTTATTATGAAACCCATCTGCTGATCGTGAACCAATAAAGAGACTCCCCGGATCTTTGGAAACATCATTTCAGTGCACGACTGTAGCAATTTCACCTGATCCAACCAAAAATGAAAAGGAGTTAAGCAGAGATTTGTTGAGCTTGGGTCCTAATCTGCATTTTATCACTTCCCCAATAAGAAAGTTGGTGCAACAAGTGAAACACGGGCTGTTTGTTTCTCGTTATTTAGAGGGGTCTCCTCCCTGTTGGATGTACCCAAAACATCTCCAAAGCAAGGCACCCAGTGAGCGTCCTCATCAGATGCCTGAACCACCTCAGCTGGCTCCTTTTGATGCTAAGGAGCAGCACTCTTCTCCAAGCTCCCTCCGATGTCCAAGCTTCTCACCCTATACCTGCCATCCGCTTGTACCCACAATCTCATTCTTTCTGTCAATAGCCAAAGCTAATGATCACAGGTGAGGGTTGGAATGTAGATGGACTGGAAAATCACAAGCTTCGCCCTCTAACTCAGCTCCTTCTGAACCACAACGGCCCAGTTCAACCACCAGTCCACCTCACGCTCCGTTCACCCATCACTCATGAATAAGACCCCAAGATACTTGAACTCCACCGTTCTCCGGCAGTGAACCACGGACTTGGAGGTGCTCATCCCAGACGCTTCACACTCGGCTGCAAAGGTCACGGTCCGATGAAGCCAACAGAAGCACATCATCTGCAAAAAGCAGAGATCCCGAGCTTCCTGAACAGGACAGAGCAAAACTAAATCTCATTAATCCAAATTAATTCCTGATCTACATCTGGTCTGCTCAGGCTCCATCTCTCGCAGTGCTGATTAGTCATGCAACAGCTCCCTGTCCGGACACCCCAACCTTTCAACCCCATTCCTCATTTTCCAATCAGCCAGTGCCATAAACTGTAATTGCAGTGTCAGGCAGTTGACTTTGTTTCAAGTCTAGACGCACTGATGGGAGCAAGAAGGAGATGGCAGTCCGGATTGTACCCATAACGCCACAAAAATGGAACAAATGCCTCCGCGCTCCTCCATTTTCGAGCTCCAAAGCATGAGCCACAATGTAATATCTGAGACCAAGAGGGGACATTTTCCTCCTCATTCACATTTCGGCTCTCCAGACGGGTGTACCCGCACATGAAACCGCCGCAGGCAACAGTAACAGTGGGTCGCTCTGTCACAAAGAAAGCCTTACATGCAACACGCTGGTTGAAGTCTGATCTGTGTCTTAACGAAAAGACTCGGAGCGTATCTGATATCTAAACACTGCTGCGAGACATTTGTCCTTTTTGTTTAAACAGCCTGAATCTCAGGGTGTGAGATTACACATGCTCTCGACTGAACATGAACTACTGATCTGATTAATCGCAGAGTGGTTTGACTGGGAGGAATGGCAGCAAGTAGCAGACTGACTCAGTTATTAATGATCGCGTCTGAGAACAAAACCCAATGATTCCCCGAGATAAATAAAAGAGTTGGCTTGTGAGTCGATGTAGCGATGACCAAAACTTGTCGAGCTTTGTTGGAGGCAACAATGGACGTTATTTGTCATCGGATCAGGACCAAATGTACCAAACTCAAACCCAGTTGAGGCAAAACAATGACGCAGTGTCTTAGCAACATATTATATCTGCAAAAATAACAATCTGAAGACAAAAACGGGCCACACGATGTCATTTCCTGAGATAAAACAACCTATTCCCGGAGCGTGTCACCAGAGAGAGATTAATTCACTTCAGCGTCGCCACAATCAGAACAGCTAATCTTGTGTTATTCAATTTAAAAAATGCCATTCAACCAGCTTAGCAACTTGTGGCTCACACGATCTCTGCAGTGCAGATCAAGGCACGGCCCGGCTCGTCTGTTGTCTACAGATTAGGGAGGATATTCCTTCCCCTTCAGAGAGGAGCTCGGGCGTTCCTGAAGCCAGAAGCTCAATTGAAAGCGCATCAAACACGGGCGACGATCATCTAATCTCGCTATCTTACATTTGAACTACAGACCAATTTCAGCAGCCCGTGCATCCACATACCGAGTGGGATGTAGCTTTCTAGCGCTCCCTGTCTGTCATCAGCTGATAAAACAGCCAGTCCTCCAGATGTCCTTGCTGGCAGCTAAGAGAAAACACATCCTCAAGTCTTTAAATAAAGGTTATAAGTAGCTTTGGAGGCAGTGTGTGTGTGTGTGTGTGTGTCGATACATATGTCCTACAAACTGTATGAAACTGCAGGATGCAGATGTTTCAGCGACGGAGCCAGATTGTAAGATCAGCGCTCGTCTGCTGGGAGGGATGGATTCCCCCGCAAAGTGACAGCAACAAATATCAAAACACTGGAGGGTGCTCCAGTCAAGCGCTACTGCTCGGTTTTCCGCGCCTCTTCACACATAAATACACAAACACACTGAAGTCACAGGGAGGAGGTGAGGTAGGTTCAGTTAGCAGCAAGTTCACTTCAGCCTTGAAGCCTCTGCAGTGAAGGGCATCGCTGCACACGTGGATGATGTGTTTATACATGATCTGCTCGAGCAGCAGGATCTCACACGGAGGGTAAAAAGGGAAGAATTACGTGGAAAAAATATCAGATTTTTGCACAAATGTTTATAAATATGCAAGTCAGCTGTGAGAAAAATGAGATTTCATTCATTTATAATCTGCAGCAAACAGGAAAAATCATCAGAGTGGGACGTTTTCTTCAGCACGGCTTTGTCACTCCTTCATGAGCATTCCTGTAACAGTCAGCAGCTGATAGATAACAAGCTTATAGAAGATGACCTGTGCTCCACGAGGAGGAAAAGGAGATTTAAAATTGAGCAAGACTGCTAACCAGGACGTCGAACGTCTTCCCGGTTGTTATGAGGGATTTTTATGCAGCCTGGCCTGAAGTCTGAACAAATATTGGGACAACTGCAGCTGCTGAACGCCTTTAACTCGACACCTGGACACACAAGCACGCTGAATTTCTACATTTCAAAACAAGTAAATGATAATCAAACATCCGTTTAGTTAAATGGACTGTATCAGATCGGAACAACAGCCTCCAGAATCACTGCAAGACACTGATCCTTTCATTCACTGAAGTGGTGGAGTCGAGGGAAGAGATGGTGACATAATAAACTGCGGGATATTTCCAGCTTTAACAAAATGAATTCAGCTGTGCAAATCAAGCTGTTGGCTGGACCAAAGCCCTTTAGAAAGGCACATTTTCACCCCATAATAAAAAAGACCCTGTCCTGAGGAGACGGTTAAGAGAGGGAGGAGGTTGTTCCATTGGCTTTGCAATAACCCGAAACTTATTAGATTCAAATAAGCGACTGTGCTCCTACAAAATGAGCACTGCGAGCTCTCCCAAGTGCTGCTTTTGGCCGGGATTATCTACCACATCAAAAAGAGCCTGTTCCTCTTGAGCGAAAGCTTTATAAAGATTGAGTGACACTAATGCATGTGCAGGGGAACAAAAGGTTTCATGTGGCTTCACCGAGGACCGCGGAGTAACACGGTTACAGCGTTTTTAACAGTTATTTCACCTGACTGAGGGCGAATAAAAGGTTTGCACAGAAATGGCTTTGGTTGCAGCAGTCAGTGGGAAGAAGCAGACTTTTAAAAACAGAAATTGTAAATTTAACACTTGATCAGGCATCGTACTGATCAAAGAGCGACCAAAAACCAGTAAAAAGGGACAATAAAGCCTATAATCATTTAATAAGTACATTAATTTATTGATAAATAGTAAATTTACTCATAATTCTCAGCCATGTATAACAATAATAAATAACTGAGGTGACCTGGACTCAAATTAGCAGCAGAAAATGGACGTATGGGTGAATATTATTACTAAAATTGGCACCAGTCCATTATGAGTCAATAACCGCACTTGTAGTTTATAGATCTATAACGTCTCCCCAAGGTAATAACTGATGTTAACGTCTAAAGCAGACGAGAATAAATGTTTCATAAGAGTATTTAATAACTTATTTTTAGCTGACTTTTCGTGCATTATGCCAAATATCTGCACCGATATGTACAATAACCACGTTTTAATACAGCAATTAAAGTTTATGGGTTGGCCCTGAAAACTTGGAAAGGTTTGAGTTTGGACCCAAGCTGCAAAAAAAAAGTGTCTCACTTTTGGTGTGAAGCTTTCACAGCAGTTAAAACTGCAGGAACTGTTGAGTTTGCTTTACAAGTAGATTAACGCTGAGCCTTTATCGCAGCTCCGTCGGCACAGCGAGGAGAAAGCGATCGTTAAACAGCGAAGTTCAAATCTCGGAGCTCCAGCGACAAAACACACAGCGAAGCCGACGATTAGGCGGGTGCTACAGAACCACTGAATCGATGTAAAGGGAGCTTCGGTTGAGCGGGGACAGTCGCGTTGTGGTCGTGCTCCAGAGCGAGCCGAAACAATGAAGCGAGGCGAAAAATCTCTGCAGTACAGCATGACATTGCATGGTCAGAGCATGTTTTAAGAGCTGCCGGAAAAGAGAGTCTCACAACAGGAGGTAAAAGCTATTCAAGCGGCAGAACTGATGTGCTGCTTTGGATCTATTTTAAGCAGAAAACAGGTTTTTAAAAAGGTCCTTAGCAGTCACAGATTACTCTCTGAGAACCAAAATACATTTCATCTTCTGAGCTGTGTGTTCCTTTGCTTCCTAAAATACACCCACAGGCGGAGTGACCACCTTCTGTGCACTGACAGGCAGATGCGTCATTGTTAGTGGCTGGCATCAGAAAACAGACTCACCACTGCTGCGACTCTTGCGGTTGGCCTTCCCTCCCGTCAGCAACATCTTCAAGCTGTTCCTAAACATGACTGCAGCAGACGCCCTGGACTAGACTACAGAGAAATCTGTCGGAGGGGGAGAGGAGAAAAAAAAAGAAGAAGAGAGAATAAATATTAATATGTCTGATCAGCTGTCTGCTGAGAGATCTAACTGACATTAAAAGCAATAAATCCCAAGAGTTAAAAGCATTATTAGAGATGTCAGTCAAGACGAGACAGAAAGATGAAACCTCAAACAAAGTTTGTGCTCGATGGGGGAATCTGAATCATAGACACTCAAAACTTCACACATTCCGATGGCAGCAAGAGGCCTTTGAGGACACTTTGACATGTGAACCAGAGATTGAATCACCAACCCGGCAATTAATGCTCAACCCGAGCTACCTGCTGATCCACAGCAGACCTGTCGTATCCGTGACATCACCCACGGGTTTTTGAAAAGCTGACTCCTGGACGCTCAAATATTCATCTATAATAGTGTCCACGCTCTTAATCCTGCATAACTTTAAGCCTTAATATAACCTGAACAGGTGAGTTGTATATAAATTCACCCTCAGTACAGTTGTCATGAACGGGGAAATTAGCTACAGAGACCAAAACTGTTTTTTGTACCAGGCTGTAAACATGTTTATTTCTGCTGTCTAACATGGGGACTTATGGAGACTGACTCACTTCTGGAGCCTCCTCGAGTGGACGTTTGAGGAACTGCAGTTTTTTGGCTTCACTTCACAGCCACAGAGGCTGCCGCTTGGTAGACCATGTATGTTTTCATTTGTGTTGTCTTGGATTAAAGATATTACACCAATACAAGCATTAAACATCCCCAACTGTGAATGCCAAGTTAATATTTAAGAGACCAGAGGAACAAGCTGATGGTCTGCAGGTGTGCACACGTACACACTAGCGATAGCTCACGTCTTTATATTTTGTGACATTAAATTGGCTGCTTGTGCTGCAAAAAAAAAAGAAACTTACATTTGTGCAGCTTCACCTTTAAAGGGTCAAAGCTATATCCACTATCCAGCATGCAGAACAGAAGGCTAGCACAGATAATGCTGTACGGGCTCGTAAAAGCTACAGGCGGCGGACGTCGGGCTTTTAGCACAAAAAAAAAAAAAAAAGGGAGCGACATAGCGGACAGATAACGCCATAAACCATAAAGATTGTCTTCGTTTCTTGACTGCAGCTCGCTTTATCCCACTAATTCCTCCCCTCAGTCTCCCTACCCTCCGTACAGGCACACATATCTCTGCTGTGAGTAGTAAAAAGCATGGCAGCAGATGTTCTCCATTAGGTGAGAATGACTCAGCAAAGCTCCACAGATGAGCTCCAGCTGAGGAGGAGCCAGCTTCACAACAACTAGGAAAAAAAACTCTCTCCTCCTCCGCCTAAACTATGCTTAACCTTTCTCACATCGCCTCCTGACCTTGAGGGGGGTCTAAAAGGCTTCCAGGATCATAATAATAACAGACGCTCACAGGAACAATGTGCATAAACATGATACGGTCCAATTAAATTCAAGATTTATGACTAATTGCGTCTCCAGACTTGTAGGAGCAGGTCGAAGACACCTGACTGTTACGCAGGTGCAGACGGTCTTGAACTGTGACGACGTTGAACCTTCGAACTCCAGCCCCGAACATTTTTTTTGTTTGATATCATCAGGCTGTGTCTGCGCCGGCCTTTTGTAGAATTAACTTGTCTACAGGCCTCGACAAGATTGAAAAGCGAGCGCGGCTCTGGCGGTTGCCAATTTGGAGTTTAACTCAAGTGTGGAGAAAGAACTGAAGGAGAAGTCAATTTTACAACAACAAAATACACCAGGAGAAAATTGAAGCTCTACTGTAGCTGCCAAAATGAGACCAGACTCCAACCTTCAGCCTTAAATCAATTCAGATGTTTTTTTTGGAGATGCCTCCAGCTGTGTTTGTTATTTGTTTTGAAAGGTGAGTGGTGATGCTCCACCATTTTTTTCCATTAGTGACCATTCATGTATTCTTATTTTGCAGATTTCGAGGCAAGAAGCAGAGAGAATCAGTCACCTTTCCAAGACCCGGAGCAGAGTTTACTCAGCGGTAATTGTGTTAGAGGAGTCATGAACTCTCGCTGCGTGACTTTGCCGAGTCATAGCAGGCTACAAGTTGAACCGCAACCAATCACTGCCCGGCGTCCTTTCAAAACAACAGGGTCCCAGAGACTGAACTAAGCCTCACAGTCACTGTCGAACTAGTCTTTAAGATCTGCCTGCTCAAGTCCACAGACAATATAAAACATGGATGTAGTCTCAGTGATGTCCCACCCACAGATTTGTGAGACTTCCAATCCAAAAAACGGCCAAGACAGGGATTGGGCTGTGGCGGGCTGAATGATGCCTGGCTGCTCAAACAATCCCTCTTTAACAACACTCACCTGTCAATCAAAGCATCCACGCTCTTAATCCTGCATAACTTTAAGCCTTAATATAACCTGAACAGGTGAGTTGTATATAAATTCACCCTCAGTACAGTTGTCATGAACGGGGAAATTAGCTACAGAGACCAAAACTGTTTTTTGTACCAGGCTGTAAACAGCCTGTGTAACATGGGGACTTATGGAGACCCACTTCTGGAGCCAGCCTCAAGTGGACGTTTGAGGAACTGCAGTTTTTGGCAGCAACAGAGATCGCCGCTTTGTCGAGCCAAGTCCAATCTTGGCATTAACGCTTCAAAATATGTTAAATGAATTATGTTAGGATAATTCAGATTGAAACACGTGCAGCATTGTAACTTTTATTCACATGAATGCACCTTTTTAAAATAAATATATTTCTTGCCTCTGACTGGCTAGCTGGAGGAGTAATTGCAGGGTATGAGTGGCTCCTGATGTCTGATATGATTGTGCATCTAATAACACTTCTGTAGGCAGCCATCATTCCTCTCCTCAGTCAATAACAGTGCCAGTAAATGTTCCTATCAAGGCCAATGCAAATGAGCATCATGGCATTTTTAGTATGGTAATTTTTTTTTTTTTTGGACAGTTCAGTTCGTATCACAGTAGCTAATAAAAAAACACTCAAACTGCTCTGATTCAGACGGATCACTCACAATAAATATGAATATTTTTGACCTCACTTGCCAAATGATGCCACCGTGACAGGGAAAAAATGAGCCCCGATGTGAATCAGCAGGTCCTCGAGGAAAGGCTGACATTTTTCTCCGGAACGTTTTGGCCCAGATCCTGATGCAACTATTCTCTGGTGGAGTTAATCGAGCCCTAAACTGTATCTGAAAGTGTATGAAGAGCCTCCTACAGGGCTGTCTATTATAAATGTGTTATCAGCACCTGATATGATTGTCTTGGCAACTGAGCTGAGGCAGTGAGTTAAACTGATGCTACGGGGTAAAATATGATCACAAAAGACACGACGCTTCTCTAATTTGAGGGATTTTTGTGCCACAAAGAGCTCAAAATGTAAATGTGGTGTTTCATAATAGTGGAATAAAAGCTGCTTGTCTCTTCTTAACAAAAGGTTTGCTGATGAATTATCATCCTGCAAACGCTAAAGGTTAATATCCATCTTGATTCCCATGTTACAGCCTGATGTGACTGTGTCAGCTGCTGCCTATCTCGCTTCCCGGCTGCTATCTCGAAGACCCTGACTGGACCCGGTCCAGCTTTCCAATCAAGATGATGCAATTTCATCAGACAAGTTGTCAGCCTGGCGTGGCTTTGATTTGCCGCCGTGTCTCCAGATCTGTCTGTATTTGATAAGTGTTAAACTACTGTACAGATTAGACTTTTGTTTTAATGTTTTAATGGGTAACTGAGGCACTCGGTTAACTACCCGAGGACCGGGCCAGGTTTAGTAAACACACACACACACACTTATAAATCCTATTTTTAGAAACACAAAGAGCAGAGGTGCTTCAAAGGGTTATAGTCGAGGTTTTATGTATTTATTGTAGCTTGTTTCTTTAATTTACAGTCTGGCATTTGTTAGGACTCCTCTCTCTGTTTGTATTTGTTGATTTGATTTGTGCAGCCCGCTCAGGCCCTTTGTCCTGCATCTATTTCTGTTAATTATAAACCTAAGTTACCTATGACCAAACCATAAATCATAATAATAAATAGCTTCATTTTATCAAATTCATCTGGCCTTATGTTGCTTCCTTTTTCTGTTAGAGAGCCGAGTCACAGCGTCCAATGTTTACTGTTCGCTGGTTTGAGTTGATTAGCACTCTGTTCATATCTGACATTAAGATATAACAGTAGAGAAAATACTAAATTGTCACTAAATGAAGTCACAGGGCTTGCAGCACTAACAGTAAAGGTTGTGTTTGCTTCTATTAGAACCCACACAACATTTGATTATTTCCCCCGTCGTCTTTCTGGCATCGCATCTGCGACCGACTGTGTGTGACGTGTGATAACGCTCTAAGCTGCCCCTCAGCTGTGGTAAAGAAGCAGTTAAAAAGCAGGCTTAATCACAGCAATCACTACAGATGCTTCCTGATACTGCGACACAAGTGATCCGTACACCTACCAGAGGGACAGATGAAAAAGCAGCATTAGTCACATCAAAAGCAGGCAGCGGGGAGTTCAAGGTGTCTGAGCAGTGACACATGAAGTCACGAAGAACGGTTACATTGTGACGTAGGCTGACCGGAATGGTGCCGATTCATTGTCCAAGTTTATTTAGTCCATCAAGGGTCATGGATAATATGAATAACTGTGTTTCATCAGTGTTTAATCACCTGGAAATATGAATTATTGTGTTTTTGTTACCGTCCACCGTCAAAACTGAACTGCTGCGTCTCCCAGCCAAACCGACCATAAACGATGGCCACTGTAGTTCATGCGAGGAAGCAGAGAGTGACACAAGGGGGTTGCAATCAGCACCCACACCTCTACATGCCACTAAACCCTCCTCATTTTGTTCCCTCGCTTAAATAAGCACTCCACCTTCTGCCTGAAAACCGTCCATTGGTATGAATCGTGTGCCTTCCTCCCATGACAAGATGTAGACAGCGGTAAGCGAGCGTAAGGTGGCAGCGGGGTCAGATCTATTAGCATGCATGTTCATCTCTGGAGATTTGAGCCAAGGCTGTGCAGGGACGGAGGGCGGCGGGGGGGCATCTAACGCAAGTATCCGTGCAAACTCACCGCAACTTCACCTCAGCATAAAATATGATCAGGGACCCGGCTTATTATGTCTGGTCTGCTTAGCCTGGAGGCCAGAAGGCATTCTGTGATTATAATACTAAATCTGAATCTTAAAAAGCGATGACTCAGTAAGTACATATTGTAGCTTCAGCTCTCCAAAGGACCGGGGGATGAAATACAGACAACTCCGCAGTCCAGCTTCCATATGTGAAGCGACGAGCTTCGAACGGGCAACGCTAGTGCCAAGGCAGCAGAGAACAGGGAGAGATGTTAACGTCGGTTTCTAGAGGCGCCAATCAATGTATGAAATCTTAGCGGATAGGATACTGAGTAGGCAAATAAACACACACACACATAGACAGATAGACTCGCAGGTCGCCATAGAGAGCGAATGTACCCGTATGCACACACACAGCCGATGCAATGTTTCATCTGAGGGTGTAAAGCATACACATCTCTCATTCCCACTCTCTCTGACCCTGTGTACCGGCCTTTGTGAAGGGAAGCCAAGAAGCAGCATGCTCTCACAGATAATGTGCGTAAGCGGATGCAGCCCATCTCAGGCTCTTCCACAGCTCGGGCCATAATGCTCCTCCAGAGTGTTAAAAAACCACTTAAAGGCACCCTGCATGGTGAGCCACTTTCATCTGGTCACCAGGAAGCAGCCACGCTGTTTGTTCTGATGGAAATACATTTAAAAATAAAGACGCACACAGCTCGGTTCATTTGTAAGCACGGCTGAATGAACAGTCTTGAATTTGCATTTTGAGCTTCGTGAAAAAAGGCTTTAAAGACACGTGAAACGTACGGAGCCCGTCTGCTGACATTTGGGAGAAAAAGAAATATCACGTATGTGAGAACGAGATCCCTATCCCGCAGCCGCGACTTGCTTAACGCGTGGGAACGAGGTGATTGTTAGTCATTTCATCAACATCAACCTCCGGTGCTGGGAAATGAAGCCAAAGCGGAAGTGATAAAAACTGCAGTTCCTCAATCGTCCACTTGAGGCTGGCTCCAGAAGTGAGTCAGTCTCCATAAGTCCCCATGTTAGACAGCAGAAATAAACATGTTTACAGCCTGGTACAAAAAACAGTTTTGGTCTCTATAGCTAATTTCCCCGTTCATGACAACTGTACTGAGGGTGAATTTATATACAACTCACCTGTTCAGGTTATATTCAGGCTTAAAGTTATGCAGGATTAAGAGCGTGGACGCTTGCTGCTGCCCTAAATATGTTATATATCAAAGTTAATTTGTAGTTCATATATGCGTCCATGATAAGACATTCAGAGACTTCTTTGCAAAGTGTTGGCAGCACAGGGCTGGGTGGCTTTCTTCTCAGAACACACATTTATTCTTACTTTACACTTTAAACTTTAACTTGCGTCTGAACTGCTTCACTCATTAAAACATGTTGGTTTAGCTTTTAAACCTTGCCTGAAGAATTGCTTAGTCATGGCGTAATGTTGAGAAATATTAGAGGATTAGCCGAGGTCTCCTCCCGTAGAATGAATTCAATTTTTAATCGCTGAGCCTCATCTAAATTTTTAAACATTAAAAAGAAATCCAGCCTGCAGCAGGTCGCCCGTCTCTGAGTCTGAGCCTGGGACTGAGAGCCGGCTGCGACCCTCCGTTAATTACAGAGCTTATTTACAATCAATAAAGTATCCTTTAATGGGGCCAGCCATGGCAAAGGCCAGTGTTGCAGGGCACCCAATAGGATTTATCTCATGTTACCTCGTGGCCTTCAAATTAAAACTCATCTGAGAGGAAACCACACAGACGCAATCATAGAATTAGAGAGGACACGGGAGCTCCCCACGGGAGCGCTCTTACTGTGATTACCTATAACACACAAGTTGAAGAGCAGAGCGAGGTTTTTTAAAATCGAGACGGAGGAAACGGTGCTTTAATATGCCCAACGACGAAATTACATTTTCAGAGAGGTGAACAACGAGGGAGATCGAGAAGTAAAATCTAATTTCTCTTAAAATAAGAATCGGTCTTAAAGTGGGTAATTAGGAGTCACCCGTGAACGAAATCCAGCCCAATGATTGCTGCCGCTCAAGAGCGAAAATCCCTCAGCAGCCGAAGCATCAACAGTTTGAGGATGACAAATGGTCTTTGCCCCGAGAGACACGCGTTTCTTGGAGCAATTACAGTAAAAATCCGGCGGTCCGACTGGGAAAACATAAATGTCAGACCATAATCGAATAAGAACGCATTGTTTCTGAATATTTATCAGTGTAATTGAAGCTGAGTCATCCACAAATCCATCGATTTCCGCCACTTGTTTCCATCCACCATCTTGCTTTCGGGGGTTGAGGTGATCAGAGTGGCAGATGGACCTGTTCATTAAGACCAAATCCCACCGCAGAGGCGCATCTCTGAAACACAGCAGAGCCTCGAGCCTCCTCCCTCGTTTTTTTTCTCCGGCAGTAGACACCCTGCATCAGCATCAGACGGGGATAAATCACACGCCCATCTCCAGTTTGAGGATGGCCGGGGGAGCACAGTTCCATAAATCACACTGATATCAATAAGGGGAAGTGTCAGGCCCCGGCTCACAAGGTGAGAGCTGCATAGGGCGATGCAGAAACCACTTAAGGTAGCTGGTAACAAAGTTTCACTCCTGCCCTGCGGTAGATTATTTATTAATCTAGATTAATGCCCCCTTGCGCTCGTTGCTTTGCAGGGGGAAGGTGGTGATATCTGTATCCTGATGCACCGTATAAGAGTACGATCAGTCACGGATGAGACAGTTTGGGATCGCAGGGCGGCCAAGATTGCTGCCTAAAAGCTCCTCAGGGTTTTATTAACAGTTCGACACAGAGCAGTGTCACACAACAAAAGTATGAAAGTTTCATTTTTCCTAATGAAACTGGAGCTTCGGATCCCAAAGAATTGTTGTAAGTATTTCCTGAAGAGTCTCTTGGGCAAATAAATGAAGCCATGAAAACGCCACATCAAAGTCACCGAGTTCATCCTGACTTATCTGAAAATGAACCTGCATGTCCACCCAAAGTTGAAGTGCTTCATCCCCGCCCGCCACCTGACGTTGCCTCTGCAGAAAATGGGACTTTTACTTAAGAGACTCCTCTAACAACTCCTCCTCCTCCTCCTGCTGCTCCGGCTGCTTTGCAACTCTATATCGGTGAATAGCACTCAGATTGAATGTACCGTCATAAACTGAAAGCCAGTTACTCATCTTCTCTCCGTCGACACATGAGCTGTAATCTAGACCTAATGTCAGCACACCATCTGCGACCTCGAGCCTTCAAAGTTCAATGCTAAACGCTGGCGCGCGGTTTCGTGTTCCCAAAGTGACACGTTCACGTCTCTTCGCTGTAAGCTTGAAGAACACTGACCTCACCCAACAAGTTGAGCTGCTACGTCCTTCTCGCTGACCCTCCTGCTTTGGCAAAGTTGGGCTTAATGCGTTTGTTCCCCAGCAAACCGACCTGGCCCACATATAGACAAGTGAATTATTATGTGCTTCGGTTGTGTCATCTCCCTGTGGGGAAAGCAGAAGTCCTCCTACACAGGCCAACTGGCAAAACACTTTCATTACCAAAATCTATGCCCAGTTTACACCAGCTTAGACCTCATCTCGCCTTCTCGTTCAGATCTATTTAAAGGAAGCGACTGAAATAGTGTGTCAACCTTTATCAGAGTCAAAGAGGACCAAATGAAGGAGGACATTATTCATTGCTTTTATTCTCCCCTTGTTTGTTTTAGGGATGTCTGGGCAACACCAAATAATGGGAAGAAATACTGCGAGTCATGTAGGCAGGTGGAGAAAATTCCCCTGGCTGTGGCCGAGGAGGGAAATAAATCATCTAAATGTGCAAAACCTATTTAGTCTCTCGTAGCTGCGTGACTACAGTTTTTTAAAAGTTCAGTTGCGCGCCTTCTTCCGTAATCGCTTCAATGGCAGACGGCGAGGATGTCAGTGATTAATGAAAAACGACGGCAGCCGAGCTCGCATTTTAATATGTTGTGAATGAATGTGCTTCTTCAAAAGCTCCCGCTCGCTCCTGTTTGGTCGCTGCTGTGGACAATAACACACAAGACTGTGTGGATGAGCAGCTTTTGCCACAGAGAAGATGCTCGAGGCTCAGCATAGTCCTAACTCTGATGTTTTGGTGAACACATACGGGAGCGTCCTTCGGAGTTTACCGGGTATGAATCTAGACAATGATGTGAAAGGTCAAACACGGTGTTAAACGAGAGAAGGATGTTTCAGTCCGATTTAATCCCAGTGACTGCTGCTTCCACTCCCTTCCTCCATCCTCCATCCTGCCTCTCCATTCACAGACCTCACTGCTACACCTGCTGGCCGTTTGGAAGTGCTGCTGCACCGTCTGCATTGACACACTGAGCAGAGGTGCCCAGAGTTTTTCATATTAATGAAATGATAAATCTAAACCTAATCTAAATAATAGCCTTCCATCTTTTCGTGGCCGACATCTGACACGGGCATGCCCATCATCTATTTGTAGAATACACAGAAAATTTTGGTTTTGCATAAATCCTCGGAGGAGGAGGTGGAGGATCCGATTTGTATGCCTCCGGCGCCTTGATCCTGCTCAAACAAATAGACCAGAGCTTCAGGAAGAAGAATGGCTCGATGTTTGACAGGCAGCTTAAAGGGGCAAACAGAGTCATGACATGTGGAGGGAAGGTCATTCTGCAGAAGGCCACTGGCGGCAGGTAATCAGCGTCGGTACATGTGCACATTTGCATTGAGATGGAGGAATTTAAACGCAGCCCGTGTCTCCGGAGCCGGGCAGGAGGAGAAATTAAATTCTTAGGATTAAATCGGCTCTCTCTCACTTAACTAGGATCTTTTTGTGTACTGCAGGTGGCATTTTGATAGATTATAGTCACTGTAATTACACTAAATGAGACAACAATGTAAATAAGTTACAGAGTAAATAAATGACAGCATCTATTAAGTTAAACTCCATCTGAAAGGGGGTCTAAAATCGATGGCAACGTCATGTTACTTTACTCCCAGGCTGGATTACCAACAGGCAAAGCAGGTATTTACCACACGGGTCGACAACTTCAGCAGCCCCGAATGCCCAAATATCACCAGGCACGGATGCAACTTGTATAAACGGCCATTCTAGTCAATGTTTTGCCACAGGCCCCACCATGGTCCGCTTCCCAGCCAAAAGGGAAACAAATGAACTATGTAGCACACGTTTAGAAGCACCTAAAGCAAGGAAAACGAGCGAATCTGAGCCAGTAAACAAAGTGTGGCGGGCAAACTGCTTCTGAAACACTCCTGGTGGGGGACGGACCAAACCACCATCACAGCCATGACATGATGCTGGGTATTTTGGGGTAAAGAGCCAGTCCTACTAGTGGTTTGGCAAATTAACCTGAAAATTTGCTGGATGACTTAAACATAATATCAACAAAGATAAGGACCTTAAGCTGGACCCTGTTTTATAACCAATCAAGAGGTCTTGTCTTAAAAATCCAGTTTAAAGTCCTTCATTATTCCTAAATGGGGGTATTAATAAAATTTCTGATCCTTCCAAATTGGGTAAAATAAATCTCTTCATTTAAAATCAAGGACACCTAGCATTTATAAGTGTCATATAATCCTAACTGCTTCCAGTGTGATTCAGTGTTACCAAAGAAAAAAGTCAAAGAGGTGCGAATTTCTTTATGCGCCAGCTAAATTAAACGCACAAAATGGCTGTTATAACATCTCATAACATCCCCACACATTTTGTCCTGCCACAGCTGTCACACGAATCCAGTGCCAGCCTGGAGCTGGTTGCCTTCCCTCCGCGCTGTCAGTGCTGTCTGCCTGACACAGCCCTTCAGACGATACCCAAATGCATTGATTTAGCCACTTCAAGGGAAGCACTAAACAACCAACGAGCACAAGCTCCCACTTGCTTTAATTTCACATCGATGTGTGTATCCAAGTCAAATTCATTTCCTTAAAATGCTTGACCACACACCACTTAGCCAGAGGCCTGTTGAGGGCTTGTAGAAACTTTGTATCTCTGAGCAGCAGACCCCAATAGAGTGCTGGACTTCCTTGCCTGGGGCTATTGTGTATCAAGTGCAGCTGAGTGGTTGATAGGCTTAGCATGGCTTCTAAGTGGAGTAAAAGCCACGGGGGTAACTCTTGGGTTGGTTCCCGTCATGAACTGGCAGAGTTACAAAAGTCTTAAATTAACTTAAACCGACTTAAAAGGGCAGTAGAGCGAAGACACTGCAGCTGCATGGGATAATATCGAACCCTTTGTACAGACATTTGCAGCTGAAATGCATCGACTGCGGCCTGCAAGTCAAATCCTGAACCAACATCATAGCAAAGCTCAGATACCCTGACTTGATTCCCCGCTTGCGGCCGGAAAATAGAAGAGTGCCATCGAAGTTTGTCCAGGTCATCTCAGTCGTCCAGGTCATCTTTCTTCAAGAAGTTTAAATCTGGGGCAACTGGAGACTCCTTAAGAGTGTTCAATGCAACTATCCAACAGCTGAATGCTTTAACTTGCCTGAGTTTCATTCAAAAGTTGAGGTTAGGCAACGAAAACAAACCTTAAGGTTTGAGAAAGATCGTCTTTATAGGTAGGCAAACTTTAGTTTCAGTTCTGCAATGGGATTCCTATGAATGCTGGGCTGACTCACCTCTTTATCTAGGTATTAAATTCTCCATTGACTGCTGTGCACGACAAGAGGAACAAAAATAACCGTCTCTGACTATCTGTGAGGTAAAGGTGAAGGAAACATGACGATGAGGGTCAAATTTCCTCTCAAAGGGGTAATGTGTTGATGCGTTCTATTTAAGACATCTACAGATAGTACCGGTGACGTCAAGAAAACCCACAAGAAGTCCATGTACCCATCATATCCCAAAGGTACGTGGCAGGGAGTCATCAGACATTCAGAAGGTGGGTATGGTTTCAAAACCGCAGGACAAGAACAGAACAGATCAATAAGGTATAGCCATCCATCCAAACAGGCAGAAAGAAGCGTTGGAAAAGCTTAGGTATGTCAAAAGGGGACCCGTAATGACATTTACCTCAGACCAAATGAATTTCTGCGCTTAACTTGGCTTGCCCTCTCATAAATAAGATGGGAAAACTGGGCTCAATTGTCAAAAGTGATTGTTGACAACTGCCTTGGTTTTGTTCACGTCTGGGGAAATAAGTCGGCCTCACCGAAGCAGAGGCGCGACGACTTAGATAAGATGTTTCTCAATGAATTATGCATTGCTGCAGGCCTGTACTACCACGTACGCTGCCATCATGTTCACATTTACTCCTGTGAAGAACTTCATTGTCCGGTGTGAATTAGCAGCACCTCTCTAATTTCCTTTCGTGCACAGACAGTATGCCTTTAGGCTGCAAATAACAGAGAAAAAGAGGTGCTGACAGGTTCCAGGAATGTACTATAGTACTGCTTTTTTTTTTTTTTACAGTCTCACTTGTGGGATGCAAGAAAAAGAACGTCTGCTTCATCATTACAAATCGGCCATGCCTCTCAAGCTTTATAAATGCGCCTTTCTTTTTTCATCCAGACTCACTATTAATCCCAGATCCAGCGATACAATGCAACAAAGAAAAGAACACATTAGTGTGCCTCACAAGGGCAATGATACCTTCAGGGTTGCTATTTGTGGCTATGAATCTGGATCTGAGAAGACGGTATAAAAGGATAGAAGGGGAGCGTGGGTGGGGAGAGAAAACATCTTAAATTACTTGCTCTTCCAGTTCAGCCCACCACCAGATTGCTGTCAGGCCGGACTGACGTTTGATTGAAAGCGCAGACAAGACCAACGGGAAAACGGAGACCCAATTAGCGCGTTAGCTGGCCGCTGACCTCTGATGGCAATTTGATGACCACCAATAAAAGTCTCTTCGATTGCAGCCACCACCGCGCCATGTGTCAATGACGTGGCTCGGGCACAGAGTGATCCGAGCTGCAGTTTACTCCCACACTCACGTAGTACCAAGAGCTTCGGCTTGGGAAGAAATTTGGAAAGAAAACACATTGACAGTCTGAGAATGACATTAAGTCTCTCATACAGATGTTGGCAATCATCCATGTTGCTTTCACTTTAGCGGCAATGCGTTTTAGTGGCTTTTAATTGAAAGATACTTATCGTAAGTCATTTCATTAAACGACTTTGATTGTTTTCATGTCACATTGCAATTATTTGTCTTTTGTTATTATGAGTAATCCTGAGTGCCGGCTTGATGAGGCTGTGTTGAGAAAATTAATGAGCTATACATGAAGAAAAGGGCATCTTCATTCTGTCTCGTCCCGATTAATTTCACTTAAACAAGGCGGTGTTTTCTTAGCAGCTTCATCCTCTCCCTGGTGACAACGTCTGCAGTCACAAAGAGGGTTTGCGTGTGCGCTTACACACAAGATAAAGACATGTGAACCTGCCAATCAGATAGAGGATGATTAACTGGCAAATGCAGGCTTGCCTTGTTCAGTAAAAGAACCCATCAGGCGAGGGCGAGGAGATATTATGTAGATGCAAGCATGCCGGATCACCTCAAGTCCTTCCCCCCTTTTCGCTGAAGGTCACGAGCCGACGGACGAGCCTGCCTTCCGTCAGGCCTCATGCCACGCGCATTAGCAGGCAGAGCCAGGCCTCGCCAACATCAGCAAAAGAAAAAGGCTTGGTGCTATTGCCCTCTCGAGATAGTGAGTGTAGGCTGACACATTTTATCTACAAATAGTGCAAAAAAACAGTGAGACCGTAGGGAGAGATTGTGAGAGACAGGATGGAATGAGAAAAGAGTCCATCAATGACACAGCTGAATCAAAATTACCGCTACACAAGCATGCATATTCAGTTTATTCAGGCCATGCAGGAGCCAGTGGAGTTTATGCTCTAGGTCAATTGCAGGTGATCTAAAATTACTCACCATCTGTTTTGGCTACGCTGATCAGCAGGAGCCTAAACCCATGATCATGAATAAATTTCACACCGCAAGTGCGCGCTGACATTGAAAAATACAACTGATGTGTTATTCTTTAAGATTTACATTCTTTAAAACCCGTCCACTGAAGATCAGGACACAAGGTGACCGTGCAATCGTACCCGAATCAACTAAAGACGTGGAAAAAAAGTTAAGTGTTGACTCATCGTTTGGTTTTATTGCTGAACTTTATAGAGGCAGGCTGCTCAGGGGAGAACGCCTTCGTAATGGACCCCCGCCTGGCATTTCATTGGCAAAATAATTGGCAGTGGCCACCACATGTAGATCTGCTGTGTAGGTGGGCGCTTTCCAGAGTCACGTGTGTCATGGAGGTGATAAGCTTTGGCCAAGTGAATATCACAGTCCGTTTTATCGTCATCATCGTGTTCAGGTGGTCATACATTTTATTATTTATCTACGTATTTGTTCTTTTTGTTAAAACTGTTTTATTGCTTAACTGTTATTAATATCAAATCGCCACAAATTACCACTTCAAGCAAAGATTCTGAATATTACATGACTCTGCTGCTTTTTTTATTTTAAAAAGGGCAAGAGGTTCAAATTTAAAGCGCTCTGTTTACAGAATGTGGCAAACATTGAATATAATATGCATAACTATGTTTTCATTAATGTTTAATCACCTGAAAATAATAATAATTATGTTTTTGCTACTTCAGAATGAGACTTTTACACCTAAAAGATGATGCATGTCATCTTCTGTCGTCTTGCTGCATATGTTCCCTGTATGTGGCCAATAAAAAGTGCTTCTGATGCTGATAACCATTAGCTGTTGCTCTAAACCTATCTCACAGGGACCACCCACTAATTCACTGCTTCACGAAACAATTTGGGGGGGGGCAGCTGTTAGCTGGGCCCAGCTGTCAATGCAGCCTGGCGTAGATGAGAGGGGAGGAGTTGATTTTGAACAAACCTGTGCATGCACGGTCCCAAAGGAACATCACTTTAAAGAATTCCCTCAAAGCCCAGATGATAGCCGGATGTCTCTGTTTACCTCTGCGTCTGCGGCGGCATTTGAAATCCCATGCACACATTAATTATGCTAAATACCGACGGAGATGAGGAAACCATGACTGAATTGGCAGATTGAGGCCCGACATGAAATGTCTTAATAATTTCCAATCTACTGCTGATGGATTTAAAACATCTTCTTGAGGTTCCATTTACGCCCACAAGCTGTTGCGGTTTGGTTGCATTGCATCCAGACACAGCAACTTTGCACAGGATAAATAAATTGAGGTGAGGTTAGGCCAGGGATTGAAGCGACAATGATTTATAGGCTAAAACTGAAGTCCTGAGATGAATATGTCAGAGACTTTGGTGGGAGAAAGAAAAAGTCCTAAATTTGACAGAATGGAAATGAATTCAATCATTAAGCATGGAGTCAAACCTGAGAAAAAAATGTTGAAGGAAATTGTGGTGCGGCTCAGTCTAGACTACAATGCAGATTAGGCTTTTCATGCTGTTCACGCCGTGTCATTTCTCAAACCATACATTAGCACAGACTGATTTCTGCTGCCCTTCATTTCCTGTGTTGGAGCCTGGCTAGTACACTGCGGACTTTGCAAACCATTACGGAGACCACTGGAAGCCATTATGCCTAATGACGTGGCTTTAAGATGGACAATTAAAGCCTGTTGTTAAATTAAAGGCTTTAAAGTTGTGCTAGCATGGATTTATCTGAAAAATGACATTTGAAAACATTATTATGATCTATTCCTCATGTGATAAATGCGTCTCACAGACAACTTTTCAACCAGTATTTACTCCCCAAAGAGCCGATGCAGCTGCCTCCCCATCTCAAACCACCAGAGTCCAGAGCAACGTGTCCGGCTTCAAAGCCACCAACCAGAAATGTTTTAACGAGCTGCATGACAATTTGATGTAACTAGAAGCTACAAGTCAGATGAGCCTCTGCAAGTCAACTTCTTTTCACCTGCTTGCTAGGTACGTCACAAAGAGGTTGTGCTGTACCTGGAAGTCCATGCTGGACCGGCTTGAAAAGAATAAAATCCCTCACTGGCATCCCATCCAATTCCCCAAAGTGCTTGCTGGAATGCATGACTAAGCCAGAGGTAGCTCTACCAGGAATTGAGGCCAGTTCTCTCTGTGTTTGAGAGTATGTGTCACGCGTTTACCGGGCTAAGCTCCGTCTGAGTGTTTTACATTAGACGAGACAAGAGATACTTGCACATTCCTTAGTGTTTATCCATCCGTCTTTGAAACAAATGGGCCACTTAGTCATCCAAATCTGTGGCTTCTGTGTTATGTTTGAGACAAAGTAACTGCGTGCATCCTACCTGCATTATGTTCCTTCTACATTCCAGCTACTTGTAAAAATAAACTCATGTTTGATCTGCTCCAAATCTTTGGCAGATCTGTGATTACAAGTCCTAACAGAGCCCCAGAGGAGAAACTAGCCTACCAAACCACCAAAACAAAGATGACTGTGAATTGGTTTTCGTCACAACTGGCTGTCAGCGTTGGCGTTTCTGGGTTTCGTCGTGTCGGATTTGACACAGCTCCCCCTCGTTCGGTAGCTGAAGGCTGTAGCTAACCCACCCACACACACTTCACACTGGGGAGCAACCATCTTCTTCAGATCCCCCCCTCCAACGACTTGACAACACTGATCACACTCATCATTGTCCCCCCGAGCACCGAGCCAGAGATTTACAGTATCTGATTGGTCGAAGCGTGACGAATACCATCGAAAGAAAGACGATAAAAGTGGTCGCAGAGACCCAGAGCCATGTAGAAATGAGTAACTACTGTAAAAAATACACCGCAAACCACCAGAAAGTTTCCACACATTTGATGACATGCACAGAATCATCCGGTACTTTATGTGCCCGGAGACGCTGTCATGTTTCATGACCAACACCGGAGCAATGCCCGTCAATCACAAAGTGACAGATCAGGCCTGGAAGGCCAAAAAGGGACAAGGCGGCCTTTCTGTGGCTTTCTAGGGGAATTACTGTGCATCTTTGAATAGATGATGAAGATTGTGTACGTGAGGCTCGATGAAAAGACGTGATGAGAAGTGTTTCAGGCGTGTAAACCCCAATTAACAGCTCAAACAAGACATTCCTTCCTCACCCTCTAAAATGTGAGTAATGCGGACCCGTTTATGGTATGATTATAATTTATGCCACCTCCTGAGTGGAGCTTGCAGACTGTGTCTCTTTTGTGCAGCCCCGGCTTCACGCCGGTGGAATCTCAGAGGAAGAAAAGAGCCAGTGTCATGCGGTCAGACGGCATTTCAGTCAGACAAAAATTTGTGTCAGCACTTTCTGCCAGGGAGCGAGAGGCCGGCGTTCAGAGCTGTTAGCCTCTTTCTCAGAGGAGAGCCAGAGTTTAATGGGAACGCTCTTCCACTCCATTTGCCGGCCCGCGTCTTACAGGCCACGGTTGCACACATGTGAGCCAGTAACTGTCGCCCTGCATACCTCTGCAGCCCGCGAGCTGCACACTCCCTCTAACAGCTGACACAAGTTGTTCGTTCTTCAGACAAACGGATGACGCGGCCTTAAACTGCGGTAATGAGACTGCAGGGGTCACCGGCTGATGCCTTTGTGAACTTATTCACCAGCCAATCATCTCACGAACCTCCTGGCGCTGCCAACTTCATATCCATTCTGATTACGGCCGAACCAGAAGGCCTTAAACTTCTTATGAAATGACTTTGGATCCATTTCAGAGCCAAACAACAATTTCATGGCTGGCCAGTCACAGAGTAATTACATATGGCCCCAAGACGACACATCGATCAGAGCTCGGGACACTTCTTCAAAATAAGACTTTTTTCCTGACAGACAGCTTCTTCTGAGGAGTTGACAGCACCTCAGCGGTACGTAATGTAAAAAACTTCACAATGAAAATAGAAGCAGGATAACTCTATTTCCTGATGAGAGGAGAGTTTCCCAGGATAAACATCTGAGTTATTCTGCAGTGCCAACTTTCCTCTTTCAAAAAAAAAAAGATGCATCACATTGAGGTTTGTGTGAATGGTCAGTTGGTTGGCAGGACTCGTTTGTTTCAAGAAGAAGTCTCAAAGTCGATGCGAGGCGTCAATCAAGAAGACCCTGAGTCGACTGTAAACTTTACAAACTCTCAAAATGACCACAAACCACCAAACTAATCGAGGTGGAAGCAGAGAAACTTAAAGCGGCGTGACTTCCAGTCTGCTGGCGGCCATGACATCTCTCTGCTCTGCTGATGACTGTCAGCAAAACCACTTCTTAAAACCAGACGGCGGTATCACCTCCTCCACTGGCCCGTCCACTGTGATTGACTCACCGGGGCTGACAGTGCTGTCAAGCAGCCCGGCAGGAGGAGACGCTCCGTGGTGCGTCGGAAAGGAGAACGAACACTTTTATTTTGTCTGACTGTGCGGAGAAACTGTTTTATCCGTCACAGCTGACATAGAAAGGTATTAAAAAGGTGAGTCTTAGAGGTAAAATATGAGACAAAAGAAAGAAAAGACAGCCCTAAAAAAACAGAAGCTACGATCAGATTCATTTTAACTCGTACTGTATCAAAGTTAGTGAGAAAAACATTACTGGAGTTTGGTGACCACCGTACACCAAACAATCGAGATCGTGCACGCAGCAACTCGAGCAAAACTTTCAGGATTTTACACCGAAACTGGAAATTTGTCTGCAACAGAACATCTTCCTAAAACTGGGAGACAAAATGTCAAAATTGAAGTGGGTTTGAACTTATTTTAAAGGGCTGAACAATCATTTTCACACAGCGGGCATCCAAATTCTAAAAAGGTACATCAACTATTGGATGATTTCCATTGGTTAAAAAAGAAAACAACAATAATCATCATCAAACGTGCAAGCATCCATCACGATAACCACGCAAACATGCTCACGAGTCTGCTTCAGAATGCTTTCACTTCATCTCCTCAACAATGCGTATTCTTGTCCTTTGTCTGCGAGCAAACACAATGCATCTATTGTTCTGCGAACGTTACACCACTCCGTGACCTTGGTGTGATGTTGCAATAGGTATATAAAAAAAAAAGGTCCTGGCTATACATGCTAGTTCAAGTGCCGTGAAACTTGATAGATGACTCACCATGAGTAGACAGCAGGCAGGTCTCCAAATCCGGCTTTGAGGGCAGCGAGGCGCTACATTTCGCTAGGCTGATCCACGGTCCAGATCCCTCTCCAGAGGGGACACCCAACAGTTCTCTATACAAACACAAAAAAAAGAGTGAAACTCAAGGTGAGCAACAGACTGAAAGAGCCTTGTATTGACACACTGTAAGTCTATACAGTGGACTGGCCAGCTCGTGCACTTGTTTGGAAGATCACTTTCCAACAGGGGAACACAAACAGTGGCTCGTGATGCAAACAGCGCCGTTTGGGGTGTCCACAATGGCTGGTTTGTCAAAGAGGGAGACTGGGACAGTAGACAGTTGTCACCCTCTTGAAGGGGGTGGATCTGACATAAAGTGGCGCTTTCAGAGATCCAGAGAGTCCATAAGCACTCCGACCAAATGTGTCATTATGTCATTAGGTGGCGGGTTAAGGACGGGGGAGCAGGGAGGGAGAGAGGACTGACATTTTTGTGTGGGAGACGTTCGCAGTCATGTGATAAGACAGTAAAATGAGGTGGGCAGAAGGAGAGGGAGCGATCTGAAACTGAAAATATCACGCTCGGTTGTTTATTTAGACATTTGAGTATCTAATTTACCCGGTAACAAAACATGCAGTGTTTGAATCCTTATCTCTGATATTCTTTTAACAAATAAAGCCCCAAACAATCTTTACAAAGATTAATTAGTCAACGCTGCACTGGCCCACAGAAGCATATGTTCAGGTTATCAGGCAATTACATAAACACAATTGGCAGTTTAGTTGCTCTATAGAGAATTAATTAGCCCACATTTTTGGAAAGAGAACGTTGCTTGATGATAAAATTAAGTTTTTTTAGTATTTATTAAACATTTAATACAATTCCTAAAGTGTCAACACCAAATACAGAGTCCAGCCCTCAAACCGTCCTCTGTGATATCCTCCAGCGTCACGGCAGCCAATTTCCTCGTATTCATGAAGGATGACTAAGACGTAAAATAAATAAATAAAAAGCGAGCACAATGTCATTTCTGCACAAAAGAAGTCTTCAGACGAAACTGCAACACAATCATCAAGTTTTCCTCAGGAGTGTCACACTGTTTTTTTCATTTTCTAATTATAGTTTGCACAATGCTCTCTGTAGGGAACACTTTATAAGACTTAATCTGAATTTCACACTGAGTTGCCAACACGTTAATTAAGCCGAGGCAACCAATGGGAGTCTAAATAAGTTAAAGCAATAATAATGAGAAAGTCGTATCTCCATAACTCTCAGTTTGATTATGTTATGTATTGATTATATATTGAAATGTGTGGAGAGGGAATGAACAACCAAAATGAACATTCACAGATCTTCAAAGTGCCCCAGAGGTCCTAAGTATGAAAAATACAGTCCCATAAATAATATTAATTCTAATGTGTTCATATGATACAACAGTTGACATCAGTACCATCCATTTTTTAACATCTGGAGCCGAATGATGCCTGCGTGTTCAAATAAGCTATCAGTAGCAACACCTAACTGTCAATCAAAGCAGCCACACTCTTAATCCTGCATAACTTTAAGCCTTAATATAATGTGAACAGGTGAGTTGTATATAAATTCACCCTCAGTACAGTTGTCATGAACGGGGAAATTAGCTACAGAGACCAAAACTGTTTTTTGTACCAGGCTGTAAACATGTTTATTTCTGCTGTGAAGTTTTAACATGGGGACTTATGGAGACTGACTTCTGCAGCCAGCCTCAGGCGGACATTTGAGGCTTCACATCTCAGCACTGGAGGTTGCTCCAGTTTACGTCACCATTGAAACAATGTATGTCATTTAGAAGGAATAAAACAACTCACGCTGAAGCACAAACATGTGAAAAGGTTAGCATGTGTGACGAACGCTCTGCTGGAGAACATAGCTAATGGTTTAGGGTCGAAGAAATATGGCTGCAGACAGACACAGGGTCGACTCCCCTTGTCACTTAAAGCTAGAAGGGTCACAAAGGCCGGGCAGCTGTCCCGTCTACACCACCACCCCCCTTTAGCTGATGATGATTAGAAGAGAAGCAAGGACAAAACACCTCCCTGTGCTGTTTGTCTGGTTTACAACGATATGGACAAAAAAAAGGGCATTCAATTAGAAAAAAAAAAAACATCCGTTCAAATCTCAGTCCCATAGAAAGCCCATTCAATTCTTCATCATGTGGCAGAATGCTTAATTCTGCCTTGTCCTCTGGGTTTTCTGTATTATTAACGGAAAAGCCCGGAAAAACGATCAAAACAAATTATGCGAGCGACACTCTAAGTCCCCGTTTCACTGATAAATGTGGCGTTTAAGCTTTCCCTCTCATCTCCTTCTCAGGGGCCATGAGTGTTTAAGCTTTCATGTAATACAAATGCCTCTGTGTAAAGTCCGGCAGTTCATGTTTGTCTTCTTACATTGGCCAAAGTGCTACTGCTTCACATCATGAAGAAAGCACTGCTGTGTCTCAGACTCTTTCTGACAGTTTGAGGAATAGGTACTCAGACAAATTGGCCTGCTTAGACCAGACTCCATGCTCAGAACACGGTGTCTGAGACCTCCCCTGACCATATTTTCTCTTTGCCAAAGGTCTGGCAAATAAAACACAGGTCACTGTGGACCAATTACTTACATGAAAAAATAAAGAAAGCTCACCTACTGTTGTTATCACCAATTAATTTAGGTTACACCAGATGAGACAGCATATCAAGAAAACAAGCGAAGATACCTTTGTGGCTAATAAGATGACTCCTTTAATTGTGTTTTGAGAGTAAAAATCAATGCTGTCTTTATTCCATGTGTCAGTCTGAGGTCATACAAAACACCGTCAAAGGCAATGAGTTTTAGAAATAAACAAGCTTTAGAAATCTCCCTCATTAAGATGCTTTTCTGTGATGTTCAAGTTAGATCAAGAACCAACCAGAAGATGGATGGAAAATCCCCCTTGGCACAGTCACCAAGCTGTGAGAGAGGTCAGTGTTGCCTCATAGTTGCCCTCCTGCTGTACTCCTGACCTCTTCTCAGATGTATTTCTAAAATGTTCATAGCTAAATCACTTCTTGAAGTGACATCAAGATCGATCATTTGGCTGTACAAAGTCAATCCACCCATCTTCTTCCATGGTTGAGTTGTGGTGCCAGCAGGTTTAGCTTAGACCTTCCAGCTCCTCCTGGGGGGATCTTGAGTCATTCCCAGGCTAGATGGGCCATGTAATCCCTCCAGCAAGTTCTGGGCCTCCTCCCAGTTGGACGTGTCAAGAATACCTCCAAAGGAAGCCATCCAGAAACGTCAAACATCCTCAGCTGGCTCCTCTCAACGCATACTACAAGCTCCCTCCCTATGTTGAAGCTCCTCATCCCATCTCCAAGGCTGAGCCTAGCTACCCAACGGCGAAAGCTAATTTCGGCCACTTGTATTCACCATCTTTCCAACATCCGTAGTTCTGCCGACACTGCACTGTAAAACTGTAAAATATCATTCAATCTCCAAAAATGGTCGTCTCAAATTTTCTCCAGTGTGTCCACGTGAACGTAGGACAAAATGAACGGGGACGGCATGTCAAGTTGAAGACTCTCACCGACAAATCCCACAACGTCGCCTCCGCCACTTCTCATTCATCACGTTGTCCATGTTCATTAGCAGACAGTGTGTAAACAAACAACCTACAACGTCCTCCAACAACTTATGTGATGATTTGAAGGCAAGGCACGAGCGAAGATCCCCAAAAAAGAAACCCCACTACAGAACTTCCAGGTGAATTTGTCAACTTCCACCACTCCATTTTATTCACAGCGCTGATCAGTCCTTTACCTGCAAACGCAAAATGTTTTGAGAGATGATTCACTTGCACCACGTTCAGTAGTTTTTTGTTAATTTGTAGTCGTGTCAAACCGATTAGTCGATTACCTTCACAGATCCACTCATCAGCGGACATGAGGCTTTTCCCCTTGAAATGAATGTGTAAGTGCTGCTGGGCTGCTTCTCGCATTACTCTTCAAAGACCAAAATGGAATTTCTAATGTGACAGTCTGGCCTAAACCGGCACAACGCTCTTTTTTTCTTTTCACCTGCTTCAGCATCCTTTAAGCACAGATGCCCTTTCATCCTTGCCCCAAAATGAGAAATGCTGCCTCTTGTGCTGAGACCTTGGCTCATTATAACATGCCGCTAATGTTGCAGACAGACTGGCGAACCGGCAGAAGGAGTCTGAAAAGCACTCTGTACCAACCAAAGGTTTTGGTCTGCCAAGGCTAAAGGAACTTAGTATAATCTGTTGAACGACACAACCGCCTCCAAAACCTACTCATAAAGAACCCATCCTCACCATTTTCATCCTAAGAAACGAAAATAGAAACATCTGAGCGGCAGACTGGCAGGTGTCAGGTTTGAACGACAGGGTGTCAATCCATTATCCAAGCTCACCGAAATAACGCAACTTTAAACAATACTAACCTTAACAATGTTGTGCCATCTGCACTCGACAAAGCATGAAGAGTCTGCCAGAGCTATTTCGAGCACTGGTTTGATCTTCTTCAGCGTTGATCAAGATGAATGAAACGTTTAGGCAAATACAGTCGGGAAAAGCTGTCCTGGCAGAGAGGCTGGAGCCTTCAAAGCGTGGAGAATGGGATATGGTTCAGGAGCTGGTTTAAAGCATTGCCTAAGATTAGCCCCCTTTCTTAAAAAATCCATCTCATTACAGCAGTTACATCTAATAAAAGAGCGGGACATGATGGGAATATTAGCCAGTCCACATACTGTGGCTAACATGCCTCAAGTGAAATATGTTTCTGCCTTTCTCTTTATGTCTAGATCCCAGACATACAGCTGGAGGAGTCATAAAAACTGACCATGTTAATAAAAGAGTTCATTTTCTGGTGGGTCTAAGACCAAACATACTCTGTATGTATAAACGTGTGAGTTTGTGTAACAATTTCACTAACCGTGTCGTTAGCTCTGTGACGCTACGTTAAAAATGCATGCTTCAGGGCCTCCTATGTCTTGTTGGCTAAATGAAGAGGGAACCTAATATAGTTTCTTTAGAACTAGCATTAACACTCCGTGGGGTTTTCAGCTGGATATCAATTAGAGGCTCATTAGGCATTTAGAGATGGCAGTCCCTCTGGCTTCCTGTCGCCCACTGTGAAACTGGCTGACCCTGAACTTGAGGGAAGGCTGTGCTGACGCTCAAGCAAGCAACTGTATCAGACATGCTTCCTTCCTCTTTATATTTTGGAAAACACACGGTTCAAAAGCATTTTTAAAGAAGCACGTAGCCTTGGGATCATCAAAAGAAGTGAGCCTTTGCCTCATATATCAGAGCAAGGCTCGGCACATAAGCAAATATTACCCTGCAAAATTAAAAACTGGATCCAACTGGCATGATGAATTGATGTTGACATACCGTATATTGAATCTGCATAAAGACAGCATACAACTCACGCGGCTGTCCTCCAGCACATCTAGCACCCATTTGAAGAGTTTGGGTTGAAAAGGAGGCCGAGTTATATTTATATTTGGCAAGTCGCAACTTCTTTAGAAACGTATGGGTGACAGCACGCATACACCGTCCATTTTTTACACTGTCTGTGGTATTTGCTGCTGAAACATCAGATAAAGCTCAGTCAATCAAGAAGGAGGTGTCAAAACATGCTAAGAAAAGTAGCATGTTTATAACATCAGGCTCCAGAGACACTGATTAACGGTGCATTGGTTTTCATATCCATCAGACTCGCCTCCATACGCACGAGCTATTGAGAGCTGCATTGCTGAAAACCAGAGATAGTACGACTGAACAGTGAACAGTAGGTGTGTAACTAAGAGGCCTACACTTCTAACCCGTGCGTTGGAATATATCTAGTTCAGTTTAAAGTTGGCTTTTGCAAATTGTAACTAACATCAGATCAGATTTTATCCAATATAAGCTGCCATGTTTACACAAGACGCTCCGACAGTTGTCTGAATTACCATCTCGGTTAGTTCTTCCACTCGTGAAGAAACACATTGAGCCCTGCTTAGTGCTGCATGTTTGCATGTTTTCTCATCTAGCCTCGTGCAGCTCCTCATTATTCTTGCCCCTTGGTGTGTAGTTTAGGGCAGAGGTGGTATGGAGTATTTTTAGACAGACTCAGAGAGGACTCTATGTTCTGACTGCAAACACAATTGACTCTCATGCCTGAACAAGGACATATTGTGGTGACTGGCCCTGGTGCTGTGTATAGACTCGAAACAAGGCCACTTATCTTTTTATATGTGGAAAGAAAACTGGAAATACTCAAGAAGGTTTTGATTCATTTTTTGAAGAGCAACACATACAGAACATAAACAGAATTGTCTACAATCCTGTGTTGGACAAAGTGCATTATACATTACACTAAGGGCAGTACAGTACTGTAGTTCCCACAGTAAAGCTAAAGCTGAAACTTTTCATTTGCAAACCCGTGCAGCTGCGAGCGTTGTGGTCAGTAATCTGACATTTGGTTGAACTGAGAAAACTGAGTACATCTTTTTCATCTGCGTGCACTTTCCTTTTTGAAATTTACAAGTGTGTGGCCTGGGAAAAAAGAAGAAAAAACCATCTTGGCCTTGAGTAAAATACAATAGTTAGGCTAAAACAAGTCTTAAAAATAGCCTGCATGCTATGCCACGTAGCATTACAGGGCTCCACACTGACAGTACACAGAGCAAGGGCCATTTCGCTTAGATTTGATTCATTTGATAAAAATGTTCAGGCACTGGATTCAACATGTTTAGTAAGTCACAGTCAGTGTGTAACTGTGTTATCCCCCAATAAAATGAGTATATGCCTGGGAAGTATGCCTTTTGTGGGCTTTGCAACCCACAAATATTGAGCTACTTGTTTGGTTTGCTGAAGCTTAAGCAGCTAAAATAGTTTAATGTACTTAAAAGTGACTGCACAACAAAAGGACAACCAATGCCCAGTTCTCTTCTCATTATTTTCCCGCTGCATACCACTGCATTTAATCTTCTTTTCCTTGAACCACTGGAACACAAATTAAATAAGAATGCCTGCAACTAACTTTTTCTTACAAGAAATCTCACTGATTCATCCCAGCGAGTATTTATCGACAGGAATTGAGTATAATCCTCATTAGTCTGTTTTCATTAGTGTATAATCAAATGAAAATAACAATTGTTGTGTATTTGTTGTCTTAAAATGAGACCTTTATCTGCAGCGAGAGCGGGTCCTCTTCCATGGAGTCAGAACCAATAAACCAAACTCTGATCTAGATATGGCATTTCATTGTTTAAGTGAGTTTTTCCTGGAAGAAGAGGGTGAGGCATGGGAGTGTATTCATTTGGTTGCTATCTGCAACTTCGCCGCTAGGTGTCGCTAAATCCGACACACTGGCCCATTAAAGAAAGGGATTAATCCACTTCAGACAAGAGGTGGTTCTTCAGAGCGAGGAGAAAAAGTGATATCAAAAGCCTTTATTTAGTCAGACATATTGATTTAAAAATCCAACCGTTCTTGACCTTTATCAGAGCAAAAGTCAGCGCTGAAAATCCTCTAATTTGAAAAGCCCGGTTCTACAAATAGTTGGCATTTTTTTATTTGATAAACTGCCTGAAACAATTAATTGATTTTTAAAATTGCCATCAATTGATTTTCTGTCAGTGATAATCAATGACTCCCCACTCCGAGACTGGCATTACTGAAGAAGAAGGAAAAAAAAAACAACCAAAGTGAGCTGGACACAGTGTTTCGACTGGAGACAACAGATTTTTCTCTGTTCATAAAGATCATATTAGCACAGAGATGTGGAACCGAGCAGACTCTTTGATGGTGTTAAATGATCAAGGGAAGGATCTGATATCACAAACATAATGACGGAACACCCTACTGACACCCGATAAGAAACTAATGTCATCAACTCAAAGAATGTGCGAACAAAACTGTGAATAATTCAAACAGTGGTGGCAAACAACCAGATTTAGCTCGCCCTGCCTGACCACGCTGTGAACTGGCCTCTTGCTGCACTGTAAAAAATGTTATTCAAAATAAAGTAGTACTCTATATTAGACACTGTTAATTGTACAGTAAAACACCGTAATATTTACAGTCATGGCTTGACAATTATTCACTGTAAAATCTACAGATATTTTAAAATATGGAATAAAACGTGATATCAACAGTACTTAGATTTATTTACCTTAATATTAGAAAAAGTTTGACCATATTTATTACGGTAGAAAACAAGCCATCACAGCTGCCAGTTTTTTACCTTAAAAATAACAGTTTTACAATGTGGCTATTAGCTCACTCCACGGAGAGATGCAATCTGACATTTTGAGATTAAAACGTTCATTCTTCACTTAGTTGACAAAACAGTCAACTTAATAGGAAAGGAATGGCAGCTGTTGGAAGTATTTTCCTTGAACCGATAAAAGATTATGATTTACAGCCGTGTATTTATCCTCAACACAAAGGGCATCATTGAAAAACAGGGCTGGTCCAGACACAAAACAATGTTACTTTTCATAAAAATCCTTTTCTCCTGCACTCCTACGCTCGTCGTCACACCCTGTTTTAGCACACAAAGCCAATGGAAGCAGCTGTTATTGACAACAACGTCTCTCCTATGTTCCACAGACACAGAAATGCCTGAGCAAATTATAATCAAATTAACCCATTAATGGGTAACATCACAGAGCTGGGGGCCCATCTCCCACTGCTAACCCAACAGTGGAGCTATTTAGATATGACAGAGCAGCAGTGTTTCATTGACCAACTTCACGCCAGCCTACAGATCGCGTTACAAAGCCTTGGCAGCAGCAGTGTCGATGTATAAGCATTAAGTAGGTGACATGGTGGTAACCCTATCTGTCTTGGAGAAACCCATTATAGCATGCATGCACTTAAAATGCACAGCTTTCAGGACAAACTGCAAAGTCCCTGTTAATCTGCTAACAGCGACAGCAGATGTTGCAAGAGTGAGTGAGGCGATGTGAGGATGTGCACAGAAAGAGACACTACCTGGTGGGTGTAGAACTACTTTCGCCATCAAGCCGGGGTGACAGAGGTCACTGGTTGCTCTAAACAACATTGCAAAGTGAAGGTTGTCGGTATCATGGCTGTTGTCGCAGGCTTTCAAGCCTGATGAATACACTGCCATTCATCTGCCTTCAGCAGCTGGGGTTGGCTCAAGCAGCTGCCTAATAGGCTAACAGGGATCTTTGGTTCCCCCGGAGGAAAGTTTGAGTGGCAGACTGATTGGATACAGCCGCATATCCAATCTATGTTATCTAACAGCCCAGCCATCTTGGCAGAATCAGGTAATGTCATGTAATTTAGGAGGTAACACACATAAAAAGAATGCATGTAACACTTCCCACTTGTCCAGAGAGGAGTGATTAACTTGATTTCATTAAAGCTGCAATGCAGCAACAAGCTCAGAGACTCCAGTCACAGCAGTAACTGCCGGTATGAAATATATCAGCGCAAACTACGGGGGAAATGGGAAGAAATGACTTCGCACACATCCCCCCGAGCTCAGCAAGAACTCTGGCTCTCTGGTCCCGGGCCACGTTTGCACAAATCACATCAATTTTGAACATGTCGTTACATGTCAGCATCTTTTCAGGCCTTATTAGCTTTTTAAGGATAATTTCCTGCATCCACACAAACATGCCAAGTAGAAGAACACTTAAATGTTCTTGCGGAGGAGCGTTCACAGGCAGCTTCAGTCAGCAGCTGCACTCCGTTCGCACCAAGTGGCTTTCCAAAGCGTTGTTTATTGTTCACAGTGCAGACACAGTGTGTCAGCAAGTCAGTCCTGTTTGTTATTATTAAAATACAGAATGAGTTGAAGTAGTAGTAGCCTTTGATATTTGGACTCCACAGGTTGATGTTGTGCAGACGGAGGTCATTTATTGGTGCCGTTAGTGGCCACATTAGCATGCAATTCATTACAAATCAGAGGTTTCTGCATGATTTTAATAGAAAAGCGTGGATAAAAATGAAACGCAGTGAAGGAAATAGAAGAGGGAGGTATAAATATTAGACGTTAGGACATATCGTAGTGTCATAAAAGTTACCACACTGCTATAATGATCTGTTAAACAACAACACATGGCAACTGAACGCTGTGAATAGTCAAAGTACTGGTGTGTATTCAGTGGCTTTTAGCAGTGTAGTTGTCTCCTTACGAGCATGAAAGATAAACTATGGTATACTGTAGAAAAATGGCGGTTCCTCTGTTGAAGAGGGCCCGTGATGTGTAGATATGAAATGTTCATTCTAAGGTAAGAAATATTCTTATTTTCAGGTGATTATACACAAATTCAAACACACTTATGATTACTTTTACATTTCTGACATATTGTGTAGAAACAGCCCCCTAAATCTGGCACACTGGACCTTTAAGTTATAATATATTGATGCAGCGCTCCTGTTTAGTTATGAAACTGTATCTAGGCCTATATATTATAGCCTCCCTTGTATGTAGCAGACGAAAACACTAAAGCACTTTGATCCTGCGCTGTATTTTTTTGGTTGAGCTGCTGGATTCTTTGTAAGGTGTATATCCAGCTCCTTTGAAGAGAAACAGGCAACAACATGTACAAGAAATACAAAACAGCCTCTCCAGCAACTTTCTTTGGATCTATTTTGGTCGAGGTTTCAAATCATAGATCCCATGCAAACAGCACATATTGAAAATACTAATACACTGTTGTTGTCTGAAAGCGCTTGTCAGCGATAACAAAGCCACATGTAGCTATATGAAGCAGTATTTGTGGCAGATAATACCCTGAATAGTGTCGAGACTGAGAGCAGCAGCAGAGGGATGATACCTAGCGCAAACATCTTCATCTGTAGTCAAAGCCAGCGAGGCACAACAGTCAAAATGTACCTATCACAACTTCATAACCGTCACCAACCCCCAGCAGTACGGGAGACAAAAGAGTAACGGCTAACCACAGGCGAGATTAAAGCCTACCTCCGCTCCTATTCACTAACAAGAAAGAATGATCCGCTAAAGAAGACGCCTTTTCCGCGTTATTACTACATAATCAAAAAGGGCCACACTGAAAATGAGGGACATGCCCGGGGAGAATCCGTCCCTCATTAAAGGGAGTTCAGCGCGCTGTCGTCTCTTCCAAATGAGGCGATTGCAGAGTGTTTTACAGGCTATCAGGAATATCTTTACCCACAGATGTCTCGACATGTTAACATTGCTGCTGCTGGTATTTCTCTACTGCTGTGGCCTTCATTTCTAATATGACTGGCCATTCTTGGTCCTGAGAATTGACTTACAAGCCAAGAGGGAAATAAATTACGACCAAAATATCAATTTCAATTCCCTTTACGCTGCATTTTCTTTTATAAAACTGATGATCACGCTATTCATGATGCACACGTACATGCACATATACATACAGAACTAAAAAGCCAAGCATTTGCTTCTTTTCCAATAGGCCCTCCTGTTTTCTCCTGACTGCTCTCCCCTGATTAAAACAGCATAAAGAGTGTCATTTCCCTCAGCGCTCAGTGAAATGAATCAAAAAATATCCCCCGGGACGACACCTTTATTCCCCCGTACAGGAAATAATCTGGCGTTTTCAGAGCTGATACGATTCAGAGAGAGACACCCGGTGATGTCTTGGCTCGGTCATGGATGCACACCAACAGAGCTGTTTTACCTCATTAAACAACAGACCTTTTTTTCATTCAGTCAAACACTGCTGTGCGGTTAGAAGTCTTTTAATTAACTCCAACCACTTAAAAGAAGAGTGTCTGATATATATTTTTTTACTAGTATAAGTTGTATAAAACGACCTATAAAACAGCTGCTGGTGACACATTAAAAGGAAAAGATAAAAGTTTAATCTTTAACAATATTATATCATCCTATAAAACTACGTGACAACGTGCTGTTGTTTGTCTTCGTGTGTCCACTCCTGATTTAATCAGCGACTTTCTGCATTTTCATTAAACGCTATCAGTGAATAAGAACGTTCCTGAACACTTCAGCAGAGGAATAAGGTTGAAAATGCTAAAACAAGATGTTAAATGTTCAAGAAAAAGTAGATCTGTCCTGTAGCTGCATTACGTCATGTTCTATCTCGAGTACTGTCTGCAGAGAAACTGCTAATTCTGTCTCCTCTACAACAGCTGTAGTCAACAACAAAACAAACAGCAAAATATTGTTTGTGTGTCGTGAAGTGTTTCCTGATAGACACTTTTTGTCTGAACCTTCCAGTTGAACAAGAAGATCATGATTTGGGTTATAATAGATGCCTTGTTAAGGTTAGGGGAACATCTTTGTTTGGACCTCCGTCGTCATGGTTACAATGATAAAACATTACTTTAAGCCTTAATATAATTTGAACACCCTCAGTACAGTTGTCATGAGCGGGGAAATTCGCTAGAGAGACCAAAACTGTTTTTGGACCAGGCTGTAAACATGTTTATTTCTGCTGTGAAGTTGGATTTTGAACATGGGGACTTATGGACTGAACTGCAGTAAAAAACAACAACTTTGTTTGTCGGATGTAAACAGGAAATAAACATCCGTCTCCTTTAGTGTTGTTTTGTTCACCGATTCATCCCCTGCTCTGTTTTAGGGCTCTTGTGCCGTTGCTCTTCCTGGGAGGACAGACACCCCCCAATGTGCTATTATTAGCTGAGGCCTGCTGCATAATGGGAGTGAAGATATTTTTGTCAAAGTGTTACACAACTAATCAGCACTGCATTGAATCTAGAAAAACTTACCAATAAACCAACAATAAAGACTGAAGTCATTCAGGAAATTTCGATTAAGGATTGACCACTGAGACACAAACTGAGATCACATTTAACCAAATTTCACTCAATTAGGGCTTCACGATTAATCATATAATTACTGTGATTTGCTCCCGATAATAAATGACATCTAGTGCCAGCGTGCTGAGCATTTAGTGTCAGTTCTTATTCAAAAGATTTGAGGCATCTTTTATTTATACTGTACAGTACAGTGTGAAACTGAAGCCTTTTCTTCTGCCGACTTCAGTTTCAGAGGAATCCCTCAGCCTTTAGCAGTCTTTTTGTTTTGACCTTTGGTCTGTCTGAGAGTGTGACAGGAGGGACTGTGTTGGCTCGGACTGTGGAAAACAAGTCACTACCCCCCCGCCTCCACCACCACCTCCAGAGCTAAGAGAAAGATAAGCACTGAAAGACAAAAACTTTTGTGGCAAAAAAAGAAAAAGAAAGAAAAATGATCTCATAATGGAAAACCTCCAACGCTGTGAACTCTCAGATGTGTGTGAGGAGTTGGGATAGCAAGAGCAGAGAGGAAAACTAGCGCATGTCATTGATGTGTTTGAGAGAGCGCTTTGAGGATGACTGTCTTTTATCTACGCCGAGCCGAGCCGAGCTGACAACCAAGAACTTGAATTTTAAAAAAAGCGAGACGGCGGCAGCAGCAGTCATCTCCAGCCTCATGCAAAAACCATGAGTACTGGAGCCCGAATCTTAGCAGTCTGCAGACCTATTTTTCTGATAAATGCTTCATCACAGCAGCTCTCTGGTTGCTCTGAAGGTGTTGGTTGTACAAGTGTGTGTAAGCTATGCTCTAAAAATGACATGTCGCTTCACAAATACCACACAACTGATCTAAAACAACATCCCAGATTCAGTTTCCACCATATAAAAGTGCAGAATGGTGATCATAGGGAAATAAGCGCCCCCCCTTCTTTTCCCAAACAACAGGCATTACACAGATTAACAGCCTTTGTTGAAACATACTATTACCACATAAGTCCCTGTCGAGAAGGACCAGATGTCAGATAATAGGCTGTGCAGAGTGAGGTAGGTGCTGGCCTCGAGCCATTGAACAAGTAAGAACAGCTTCTTCCATATAAACCTCTTCACTTTATGGACAGCTTGTTGTCTGGGTGGGCAACCCCCCTCTTACATACAGCGAGTGCATGTCTTAAATATAGGTTTACACAGAGGATAAGTATATGTAACTCCACCATATGGGTCTAAATATCCATTCACCTTGTTAGATACAGCAAGGCCTGTCTATCCTTTAAAATATACATGAAAGAGGGTGAAAACAATGTGTTGCACTGTTCAACATGTTGCTGACAAAAACATGCATGTTACTGTGCACAAAAGACTATCTCATTAAACACTGCTGGGGGGTTTATTGGCTTAGCAGGCTGGCTGGGCTTTGCCTTTGAGCAGAGGGAAGATATAAGCATTATAGGTTATAGATTGGCTGCTGCAAGAGGCTGGCACCCCCCAAACACACACATATATGCATTATTATTAGAAATAAACTTAAGCAAAGAGTGCTGAAGAAAAATGACGGGTATGTTACCTTTCCGAGACTTGAAGCTTTGTTTTTTCTGCTCTGATTTGGCATCACATCCGTGCCTCCTCTGCTGCTGCTGCTGCTGCCTCTGCTCCGGTAACCTAGTCTTGCTGCAGCGCTCCGTGCGGCTCCTCAATCCAGATTCAACACCCCCCTCCCGAGTCTGCACGTTTCCAGCCGGTCCGAAATAGCTTCAGAGCGAGTGACACTGAAAATAACTGCACCGATCAAACAGCAGTCTGGATGCAGAAGACGAAGAGTCACAGTGCAGCGGCACCCGTTGGGGTGGGACGGTGGGGGGGTTGTACAAGCTTGCTCCGGTCCTCCTCCTGCAGCAGGTAGTAGCAGCAGCGCCGCGGGGAACTGACGGAGACTTCTCGGCTTGACAAACGTGCCAAGTGTCGGAGCCACTCACAAGTAGAGTCATGTGTGTGTGTGTGTGTGTGTGTGTGTGTGAGTGTGTGTGTGTGGTGCAGTCACAGCTAGTCGGTGCCCAGTGCCACGCAGCGCCGCAACATGGAGCGCTGACCTGCCATTCACTGGGTCAAGCCCGTTGAAGCCATCAAATATGAGACTTCCGGTGTTAAATTTCAAAATAAAACCATCAACACGTGCAATTTTTTTTGTTGTTGTTGTTGTTGCCACGCCTGGTGCAAAATGCGCAAACCAAACTCAGAATACAGCTCTTAAATGCGCATGAAAATAGACATATTTTCATTTATAGCGTTCTTGTGGTGATCGCTGATGTATTTGCGCTGTTTTATTTTGTCGCTTGACGCAGCTGAGCAGACGGCAGCAGCACAGGAACCATACAGTGGGGGGTGGGAGTAAGGCAGTCAGGCTTAATGAATTATTTATGATGAAAGAAGGCACTAATACCTAAATCATTCATAATTATTCAACAGAAACAAGGTCGATGCCAATCAAACTTCAATCCCTCTCTGCTGCAGATCATGGCGTCTGACATTCTGCAGTGATAGATGGAGAAGAGGTTGTCCAGTGTCAGACATTATCCTGACCTCCTCCTCAGTCTGTCAATAAAATTACAGGCCCATCAGCCAGAATTACAATCAGGGGTGCTGTATGGAGTCAAATGAACTATACGCGGTGCTTGCTTGTGGCATATAAGCTAAACAGCCCTCAGCTGACTTTTTAAATGAATGCATGCATTTAATAAATCATAATTAAACCAACAGTTTGCTGATACGGTGCAGAGTACGTACACTTTATATTGATTATATTTGTGGTGGTTGTTGTTGTTATAATGACTGCTGCACATAGTATTTTTTTCATACTCATTATTAAGTGGATGATAATGTGCTTATTTGGTATTAGCTGTAATCTACTTAGATGTGATTCATTCGCAACCAGTATTTAGATGCACTTCGCTGCACGTTTCTGCATTACAGCCACTTCTTTTTCAGCATATATGACATTATTCACGCTTAAAAATAAAGGTTCAGGTCAGAAAGTTCTTCCCAGGATTTAGTGTAAATAGTTTTTGTCCCTGAGTTTGTTAAAGTGCAATAAATGATCATTTACATTGAAATACTTAAAGGCTCTCAAGGTCTCAAATGAAGACAACAAAGACATGACAATTCCTATTTTCAGGTCATAATACACTAAGGAAAACATACTAATTCCTGCCAATAAATCTTACACACTGGAAGTAATCCTATGCTACATATTTGACACTATCCAGGATTAAGACATGCCATCAGACATTGCAGCTTGTAAGTGATGTAACTGAAGATATCTTTCAGTTGGCAGACATAACAAACCCACCAAAGGACTTTAAAAGGTTCCCTCTCTGCAAATAGTAATGAGAAATACCTGAGGGAAGGCCCTGGAAACTGGCTCTGCTGCAGGGTTCATGTTAGTTCGAGTTTGATGGACGAGGTGGTCACGGATAGCCAACCCCTGAAAACACACATGCTTCCACTGGCACTGAATCAAATCCTGCCAGCGCTTCCTCTGTCTCTGTCTTCCCTCGTACTTTCCCCTCCGTCTAAATATAAGGAATGAAAAGAGTAAAGGTGAGTGTGCAGCCCACTCTGCCTTTAACTGACTGCAAGGGGAGGTAAGATTAATGGGGCCTAACTTAAGATTGCGGGGAGATCAGCAGAGTCGTGGGGAGCTAGAGAAGTAAGACAGTGACTCAATGGGAGCCTGGCTCTGGATCTTCTGCTAATCTACTGGAGCTCTCGCTCCTCTGGCACAGCGATGTGTGATGGAAGTCAATGTCAGACTGGAAGATCGCAGAGTCTCTGATTTATGACGGCGAAGAGGGAGCAGAGATCAAGACAGAAATTTGTGTTATGTTCTCAAATGCGACCCACAAGGTGAAAATTATTCATAGGACGTACTTTTCACTCCACATTTATTTGATACAGTTTCAGATTCAGATTAAAAAGACAAGTATCATGTGTTATCATTAGTACAGAACTGCAGCGTATCATCAATTTATCAATTAGTTGTCAACTATTACATTAATCGACAACTATTTTGAAAATCAATTTTGAGTCTTTAAGAAAACGTGTTCAAAATCTATAATATGTTTTAGTTTCTTCAGACAGTAAAATGTATCTTTAGGTTGTGGACTATACAAGACATGTGAGAACACCACCTTGGGCTTTGGGTCTAGTCCACACAACTAATTGATTAATCGAGAATATGATTGACAGATTGATTAATAATTAAAATAAAAAGGTTAGTTGCAGTAATAAGATATGACTTTAATAATCCTAGGAGGGAAATTTACAAACTACCCAGATGTATAAAGTAATTTACACCCAGCTCCAACAGTAAAATGTATCTAACTATAATCCAGTAAAATGTGTGATTAGTACTTTTACTAATAGAAGAGTATTTTTACACTGGGGTATTACTATTTGTACTCAAGCAGTACTCAAGTAAGAGTACTTCTTCCAACTCTGTAACATTATTTTTAGTCCTTTGTGTGTTAACTCACGGCAGAAAAATAGCATGTATCATAGCATAGCCGCAGCTAACTGCTCCGAATCTAGCCGTACGGACATTACAGTAGCAACAGTTAGCATAGCAACCGTTGCTGAGGGGGAGATATGGCAACTACCTACCTTAAAAAAAAAGACTTTATTTTCCAGAATGACAAAATGAAATCAAAATATCGTCGAAGAAAAAGTGTAAACTGAGGTTAGCTTGTTTTAAAAATGTCTTACAAAAACGTCACGTACACGTTTAGTGCGCGGGAAATTTGAACGTAAACGTGTCGGTTTAAAAACGCACGTTAACGTTACGCGTCTCCATGGAAACGCGTCGTTTGGACAAAAACAGTGGAGGGCCGGTCAGCTTCACCATCCCGAGGGTGACTTTCTTCAGCTTCAGCCATCAGTGATCCGTCTAAAGAGTGAGTATAGCTGCATATTTATGAATGATTATATTGAGTTATCATATGTATTCACTGTATTTGGCACTGATAGTAACATTAGACTTATTTATCTTGTGTGCACAAGAAAAAATGTAACTAAACTAAAGATGCTGATCACTGAATCTTTTCATTGAGATGTTCAGGTTGGTTAAGTGTCAGTTACATGAGGTGGAGAATCGCAGTTTAGTTGCATTACAATACAATACAACACTTTATATTTTGGTTTAAAAAAACAAAGAAAGCCAACAACACCTGCAAGTCTGAGGTTGTAACATTACCTACCACATGCAGTCAAAACACCTGACAGAGGATACACCTGTCTCAGACACTGTAAACTATTTTGTGTTTCAGCTTTCTATCTCAAAGTGCTCAAGAATCCTCAGCGACGTTAAATATGCCTAGAAGAAGGAAACAACAAAATTGGAGCCATCAGGTAAGTGGATGTTGCATAACAACATAACAGTTTATGAGCTTATGGAAGTGGAATATACTCACAGCTTATTACCACAGTTTATTACAGCATCCAACGCCCTCTTGAGTAACACAGCTTTCCAAGAGAGTCTAACACTCCAAACCTCTTCTCTTGCCACCTGCAGTCGTCCCCCTGCAGCTCTGAGAAAAGTGTTTTGCCTGAGCCGAGGGGCTCAAGGAATAAAGGCTCCGTGTCCTGCCTTCAAGATATCTCCAGAGGAGCCCAGAGCACCCAGACTGAAGAGCTGGCACAGACTTCAAAGATTCCTGACAGAGTGAAGGCCCCTCTGGCATCCAGATGTAGGTTTACATGTAGGATACATTTTGTGCTGCAGGTTATGGCAGGAGTGCAACCAGACAGTTTTTCTCACTACCTGGTGTTTATTTTTAAGCTTCCATGCTTTTTCATAAGATTAGTCGCCATTTGATATCTGCCGTGTTTTTATTGCAAACCAATATGTTTGATTTCTTTTTGCATCTCCCCTTTTTTCCAAGGCAATAAAGGTCAGCGTCGCCGCAAGCGCAGGTCTGAGCGTGTGACAGACAGAGTATTAGATGGGTCCACCCATGGGGAAGCAAGCAAGCAAACACAAAGCCAAGGCAGCCTGAAGAGAAAGATGAAACACCTTTCCAGTGAAACAAACACTGACGAGATCACAGACACCAAGTGTCCCTTCGATGTTCGGACTCTGTCCTCCGTGGAAGGTGCCACCGCTGCCCCACATCCTTCCACGTTGAGTACATCGTCCTTGGAAACTGCAGAGGAAGAGCCATGTGATGACGTCTCAGACAACAGGCATGACAAACACACACGCAGTAAATTTATCGGATTACTAAGGACAATTTCTCCATTAAGCTCAGCCTCCGCCACCCAATATCACACCAGCATGAGACTGCGTGTCGAGTGTCTCAATTTACAGTTAGGCACATCACAGTGTCCGGGCGGAGCACCTGTTTATCGTGATGGTCGTCTCCAGCAGCATATAAGTCAACCTGAGAGAGAAAGAAGCATGCAAAGACGAGCGTCAGCAACAAGCCCGGCCTCCACATTCAGGCCCAGCTACCAGATCCGGTCTCCTGTGCCCGTCAAGTCACAGGAGAAGGAAAAGGAGAAGAAGAAGGAGGAGGACGAAAAGGAGAAGGAAAAGGAGGAGGATGTTCAGACACCAGGAACCAGCATCGCTTCCACACTCCAGTTTTCTGATCATGCCTGTGCTGCAAGTACCTCTGCACAGATTCATAATCCGAATGTGGACAAGAAAGTGCTCGTACACAGTCAAGAGCGCAGAGAAGACCCGGGAGGAGCTGCTGCCGCCAAAAACACCCACCGGCATCTAAAAGACAGCAGCAAAGACATCGTATGCAGACCCAAACAAAGGTGATCATAAGACTGCATGACTTTATAATATAATAATAATAATATACTGTCAAATTAAAAGTTCTCAAAGACATTATCTGAATCACCAATCATTATCTAAATTGTGTCACCTGCTGCTCTCTGTAGGCCATTAGTTGACTTACCAAAAGAGGAGAACACGGACCTGTGTCGGATCTGCTACTGTAACGATAATTCACCAGAAAACCCGCTGGTGTCGCCCTGCCGGTGTAAGGGAAGTGTGAAGTACACTCACCTTGAGTGTCTAAAGAGATGGATCGTGGTACAGCTGCAGTCGAGTGAGTAGAATTTCTTGGTGGTTTGACACTATTACATTGACCAAGAGAGATATAATCCCAAAGGTGTCGACTGCATGTGTACTGTGTCCACTTTTACAGAGCGTCTGGCCCGTTTTGCCTGCTTCTGCGAAGTTTGTGGGGCTAGTCTAAAACTGGACTCGGCTACATTTGACTTGGCTCGGTTTTGCAGCGAAAATAAAAGAGAGAAAAAGGTAAACCAATGCAGAACAACCCAATTTTGTTTTACCCAATTACTCAACATATTTTTGCTCAGAATACACCAAGTATACAAAAGGGAAAACTCCTAATTAGTTCTGTAGCACTGAGGTAAGTTGAAATCCTGGAAAGTTGATGTAATCTATGGACATGACAAAACATGAATTATTACTTTACACTATGCTAAAACTGCCTAATATTTGTTTGTTTGTCCCGATTTGCAACACCAAATAAAAACACTATATGATAAACTGAAGAACTTATTTTTGTATGAGAATTTTAAAGTGGTGTTGATTCCTTCCTCAGGGTGCACTGCGATCTTTGTTTCACTACGTAGGGAGGAGATTCAGAAGAATGAGGGACTGGAGGAATCCCCGGCCGCCTGAGCCTTGATCTTCATCTGAGCTCCATTTTTTAACATTTAAACAAATGAGTATTATAATAAAACACCATGAATCTAACTTAAGTGAGCAGATCAATGTGAGAAGTAAGATTAAGCTCTGGTTTATATAGTTCCAAGGGTTCACTGTCATAACAAGGATCCGGTCGTCTCACTGAGGGGCAGACTACACGTTCTGCAGCTATAAAGCATCTTTAATCATAAACAATAAGAGTATAAAGAGTCTTCAGTGAATGAGTGTTATCAGGACTCAAGTTGATGTTAGAGAGAAGCTGCCTTTAACAATGTGCATCAGCGTCACGTGAGCGAAATCGCTGATGCTCCTCCTTGAGATTCCTGTGATGTGACTCAGTTCTCCCACCACCTACAGTGCATGAAAACACAACAGCAGTCTATATGGAAGTGTTTGTGACGGATTAAATACACACTAACGTTAACTTAAACAAGCTTTCATGTGGCTACATATTATGTGTACAGTTTGAAACACTGATAACAAGCGTTATAACAAATCTTTCACCTGTTTCCATTCTCGTCCATAGAGGATGAATGAGGCCACAGCGATGACACCAACTCCAAGAAGCATGTAGTCTTCAGTCACTGTCACAAACTTCTCTCTGTTTGCAGAAAGTTAACTTAGTATTAAAGCAGCTATCATCAATAACTTTAATATTGACAAACAGCCTTCCAGGGTGTTTCGAGCCATGAGAAACATGAGAAGCCAAAATAACATGGACAGTTCCCAGCTGCTAGCAGTCTACCCAGCTGCCAATCCAGCAGCTTGTCCGCTTCACCATGACGGTGACCAGCTGTCACAAAAAAATGTGAAAATGTGGCTGAAAGAGGAATGTCATACCTCTGTTCCCTGGACGGGCTGACACACTGAGTGGTAGTCACTAACAAGGCGTCGAAGATGGCAGACCTCTGCAGGCTGATGAACTGCAGAACGTAGTGGCTCAGGTGATACAGGTGCTCCAGAGAGATGGAAGGCTCGTTGTGTGCTACAAAAGTTTAAAGTCAGTGCAGCTGTTCAGTGAATATATATGTATGTGTAAATTCACATAAGTTGCTCTGTGTTCAAATATGATCTTACCAAGCACCTCCAGGAGGATCTCCACATATGTCAGAGGGTTAGGAGCATTTAGTCTGAACTCAAGCCCCTTTAACACCATCAGCTCTGACTCCACGAGAGTCTGCTTGGAGACACTGTGCCCGAGTGAATGCAGAAACTGTACAGCAGTGTTGTTGTCAATTATCTAGAAAATATTGGAACATTTGTAGGACATTATTATATTTCTAGTCACAGGGAATTGACAGTTATTCATCGCGGAACTGACATGACTGTGCAGAGACAGTTTGCTTGCAAGTTGCACGCAGGAGAAGATGATGAGGGGGAACTTCTCCTTCAGTCTGTCGAACAGAGCGTCCTCCAAACTTATCAGTGGATCAGCAGCCGCGCCTGGAGGTGAGCGTGCGGTCAACAGATCTGTAAGGTGCCTGACCATGAATCTGGAGGAGAAAAGGAATCCCATGAAGACAGGCTGAGCTGATATAATGCAGGGTGTGGGAGGGAAAATGAAATATGCTGCTACCTCCTTACCTTTGGAGTAATTCAGCAGCGTGGTATGCAGCGAGTGGATCGAGTCTTAGTTCTTTAGTCATCAGGAAGATGTATTCTGAGTAACATCAGAGAGAGATGCAGGGCGTTAACAGCAGCAGAGAGCAAAACAGAAACAAGCTGCCCGAGAAGAAATACTACAAACAAACAAAATACATTTGCAGAAAAGTTTGTAAGGTGGTAAATGTGTTTGGGCAATCGTATCTAAAGTGACTCAGGCGAGAGATATCTCATGTCTTGTTGTGAAATCTATGAAATGAAATATTCTGCAGATATTATTGGTTATTCATCTGCATTTATGAGCTACTTGCGGTGATATCTTGAATCATTTATCAAGGTACAAATCGGCCTCTTGATGATGGGATAAAAGGCCCAACAAAGACAGGAAAAGGAAATCCATGATTCCTCCTGATGGGATGACATTTATTTAATACTCTTTATTCTCTTTTCTTTGTACTTAAGTTCTGAAATAACAGCTGAGAGCCGTGCAAGTTAAACATTTAACACTGAATCACAACCGTGCTGCGTTCTCAACACCACCCACCAGCCAACGCTAGCCAAACTGTATCGTGACTGGACAGTTTTTCTATTGAAAAGAAAAACTAAAGTATGTTTTGCAGGTGACAGAACTTCTAACACAGATATCTACGTTCATTTATCTGAATAAATAAATAATATTTTAGCTTTCGTGGAACAACAAGAAAGCATATGGATGTTCATTAGAAGTCATTAACACTGCTTTCCATCTGCTCCTCGTCACTGGCAGGGTTTGTCGGTGGAGGCGCTGACAGCTGCTCCTTTGAGGAGGTTATATGGAGATCTGGCCTCCATAATAACAGGCCTCACAATCCCAGGTGTGTGAGGCCTCGGAGTGATGACAGGGTACAGTGAAGCTTAGCGGGCCATTCAAAGACCTGCTGATAAAATTATTAAAGCTATAGCAGGATGAAACAAATAATTACAGCATGAAAACACAAAGTCTACCAATTTGTAGACACTGTTTATGTACACTAGCTGTAAAATACAGCAGCAACAGATCATGCTTTAAAAATAGACCACCAAGACTTCGTCAGCTGGTGTGATCTCCATCAGCCACCTTCACATCAACGCCAGCATGATGAAGAAGAGCGGACCACACCGGTGGACATCCAGGGGGTGGATGTGGAGATGGTGGGAGCACACACTCCCACACAACAAGAGTGTGTGTGAGTGTGCAGGACTTAAAAACTTTCTGTGACAGGTTGGTAGTCTCTGCAGGGGGAGGAGGAAGACTCAACAAACTGGTCAACAGGACATCCATCATGAACAACTCCTCTCACCTCCTGCATGAGACTGTGGAGCCCTTAAACGGCTCCTTCAGCAGCAGACTGCTACTCCCACCATGTAAGAAGGAGCACTACCACGGGTCCTTCATTCCAGCATGACTTTCTCTTATATATTCATTTTATTTATATAAAATAAATACTACATAGTATATAAATACTACATACTAATAGACATTCGTCACAGCAGCCAGTTTGATGTTAAATGGGGTCAACAGCTGTTTCCAATTATGCTTATTAGGCCTTTATAAGTAAATGGAATTACGGTACCGTTCCATTTAGTGTAGCAGAGGCTTTTATAATGGGCCAACCTGTACCACAGCAGAGCCCACTGACTCTATTTGACCTGAATGGAACGGGGCCCGTGGACGCTGACTTAAATAACGTCTGTTAGCGAGCTAAAAATCTATTTATTATTATTACAAACTGTTACCGTTATATATCGTTATCTCTCTGTGGCATTAGTAAAGTTACTCACCCACCAGTCGTTCATCTTTAAAGTTCCCGCTGCATTGTGACAAACTGTTGAGGTTATCTTTGTTTCTTTTGTTGAGGTTAACCAGGAAATCTGTGAGCAGCTCAACCGAGGCTTCGCCAAACTTCAAACTTATACTTTCACTTGGAGAACTTATGAAACGTTTCGCCATTTACGCAGATAAACAATTCACATTCGACAAAAAATATTATAAAATCAAAAATATATTATGGCTGAAGCTTATATTTTCCGGAAGATGGCGCTATTCCCGCGCTTTTCACTCCAGAGGTGACTCAACGTCTCTCAACGTCACAACGTACGGATGACGTATGACTGTTACCAAACCACTCCGACTGCAGTAGTGATGGGAAGTTCGGTTCTTTTTAAGGAGTCAGTTCATATGATTCAGATCACCAATAAGAGCCAGCTCACTGGAACTTGGGAAGTTCGAGTCTTTTTACTGAATCGGATCACTTACTGATCTGTATGAACGAACTGCTGTGCTGTGGCCGAGCTGCCTCTCATGTGATTCAAACTTTCTGTTTCCTGTCCTTACTGAGCTTATGGAGCTCCCAATGCGAATCACACACTGAGACTACTCATTACTCCCGAGACATATAAAAGATTAGTTCAAATTGAACGATACGTTCACCGCCGACACACCACTACCCTCACTGCAGACATGGCTGACAAGACTCCGAAAGAGTCCGATGCTCGCTTTGCGAAGAGGCTAGACCCAGCTAAAGATGATCTGACTAGGGAACAGCTCGAACTCATCCAGCGGCTGGAGCTCGAACAGTGGAAGAAGAGGGCACACAAGCTACGGACACGAAATGTGGTCACGGGACTCGCCATCGGAGCGTTAGTGCTCGGGATTTGTATCCTTGCCATGCGCGCGCCCAACGTCAGCGCAAGGTGAACTCTGTGACGTTAGCCTAGCATGCTAAAGTTACTCTGAGTTCCTGGTTGTTGTTATGAGTCACGGTAAAGGTCAACGCCAGTTTACCTCCACGTGTTGTGTTAAAACGTTATAGACAGCACGAATATATGTTGGCTGGTAACGAGCTAAAATGTTACATTAGTTTCCCATTCATAAGATGCTAACGTGACAGCTAGCTCTGACTGATAGCCAGGTAGCATTAACTGTAAAGGTGGTTTAGCGAAGTAGCCATAAAACACATTTTAAATGTTACATTTTAAAACTTTAGGTAGCTTATTAATTGGCATTAATGTTCATTTACTGTATCCTTTTAATGAAGTTTATTTTAGCAAGGCTAGGAAAGGTGATTCAGGGTCATTCTGCCTGATTTCTTCCTGGTGTGGTCCAGTTTGTGGGACCTTTTTGACCCATGAATGTCCAAATGTTGTCCCTTTTTTACATTAAAATGTCAAAAGATTTGAATCTAGTATTTATCAGGGAAAGAGGGGGAGAAAATGTGATAGTAGAGTTCATTAGCAGCTATTAAATTACCATTATAAGCTGAAACGTTGACTTTGCTGGGTATTTTTATCATGCATATCCATTTTTGGCATTTCCTAGCAGAAAAGGGATTTCATATTTACCATTTTTATTTCAATTTTAGCAGCATATACAGTCATATTTGCTGTTTTTCATTTATGATACAGCATAAGAGTATATGCATCGGGTTAAGCATATGTTACATTGTCAAACAAGAGTAACACACAAACAACAAGTAATTAAATAATAAGCAGTGTAAACGTAAATAAATAAAATTTAAGAGCTACAATCAGTATTTGTAAAACATATTTTCCCCCTCTTACATTTACCATCTTGGGATCTTTTTTTAAAATTCTGAATACTTTTCCAAGTGGCTCAAAAACCTCGTCCCATAATTATAGACTGAACGTTAAAAACAGCTTCCTAAATGACCACTGACATAAATTAAGCCTCATTATGACCTCAACAGATGGATAATCCACTAATTGTTCTGTTTTCAAGTAACGAGATTAGACAAACACTGACCGACACGTTGCTTGCGTCACTCTTTGTCTTGTGATGTTTGTTATATTCTTCTGTCTGTCTGTCCGTCTGTCAAATGTTTGCCTTGACCGCTTGCTCCCCTGCCAGATGGCTACACGTTTTACTCCGTCTCCCAGGAGCGGATCATCGATGAAATAGATGAGGAGGCCAAGCGTGCGAGGCTGCAGGGACCAAAGACCGGTGCCAACTGAGATACACGTGTTACCTGCCTGTTGATGGACTGCTCTGCACTAAACTGAGGAAGGGACTTGTGTGTGTGTGTGTGTGTGTGTGTGTGTGGACACTGATTGATATTCCACGGCTGGTTGCTGTTTTTCATGTTGAGACAGCGCTGGACTTTATGTGAGGGGTAATTGCGTGGTCGTGCTGCTGACTTAAAACTAGACGTGTCTTGATTTTGATTAAGTTTGTCTGTCGGTGGAAAGGATTAATCCACTGATCTTAAATGCTACCCAGGAGGCCCAGACTGTAGAGCAATTACAACCCTCAGCTGACGAGCTTCCAGTCCTGATGATGTGATGTGCGTACGCTGTGAGGGGAACGTCCTAAATCTTAGTCAGCTAATGATGTTAAATCTACAGTGGCCTTTAACAGCAGAGAAAGCCGGTGACACACCTGTTGAAACATATTTATGTCGATCAAGTAATAATTTGTAAAATAAAAGTCTAATGTATTTGATTTTTTTTAACACTATTGTGTCTCTGTGGAACTTTCTATGCAAGAAAAAGACACTGGGTGAGGCAGCAAACATGACAAAAACAAGAGTATTTACAATTGCATTTATTTTTGTCAAAATGTGTATATATGGAGTCTGAGCTTGCCATCAAGTTCTGAGAATAAAAATATAAAATAAGACATTGTAAGGGAAAGGCACAGATTCAGCATGGCAGGACAGCAGCAGCAGCTTCAGAAAGCAATACAATTATGTATTTACATTCAAAAAAAAAAAATTGAAACGAAACCTCTTTGAATATATTATGAACTTTGGAGAAAAAAAAATCTTACAGGAGTTTCACTGCCAGAAAAATTCAGTGTGTTGTGGATTTTTTTTTTTTTATATAAGGCATCAGCTACACATTCACAGCTTGGACTGATTTCTCTACATCCCACACAACGTGCTAATTATTCAGAGAGGGTATAGATTATCATCACCGTGATCCAATATGAAATATTGCGATCAAAAACATAAACTGGAGTATATTCTCTAAACTCCCTTATGGAACCACAACAGGAAACGGCTCGTCCTAGAGTGAACAGTGAACAGTCTTCTCTCCACAAGTGTGTTAAATGATTGAAAACTAAAGTAGATGTTACTAAAGTGCACGAGGTGCTTGATCTACGGAACAAGCGATTTTAAAAATATGATTTCTGCTAGAGCAAGAATTAAAGGTTTTGTCTCTACTTGGAGCTTGTAAACTGTGTCTATAAATGCACTCTATTATATACACATGTACAATCAGGAAAGCCAGTAGTCTAAACCTAGGTTGCATTTTTCACAACTAATTAATACAGAGAAATCAAAGTATCTGAAAACTGATGTGTGATGTTGCATGCAAACATAACTGTCGTACAACTTTTTCTCCTTCTGAAGCGTCTTCGTCTGTTTAAACTACGTCTAAATATGTCGCGTATGTCCGGCGTCGAAACCACTAAAGAAACCAAAGATGTACTAGAACTAGAAATGTTTTCACAATGCATATCTGAATAAATCAAACTGTACAACGCGCGTGGACTGCTCTCATCGACCCCCGAGAAGGCAAAAAATCAGAGTCTATTCACTGTGCAGTCAGCAGGTGATGAGACGTCGTTAACAAACTACAGCAAAATAAGATGCGAGATTAATGTCGTCAGTGAGAGTGTCAGAGCGTCCACCGTGGTTCACATTACTGTGCTCGGACTGGTTAACGGCAGTGAATCAGACAAGCAGGAGAAAAAACAGCAACTGTCGTCGATCTGGGTCAAAAATCATAGCGAGTGCCACCGTAGCTTGAAAGGCCACATCGCTGGCACTTCGTACCATCACTTGACTGCGTTTAATGCTTAAAAAGTTGCTCAGAGAAAAACATTTTAAAACAACACGAGTACCGTGGCAGCCTGGACTGAAGTTGTCTGAAGGGTCTGACAGTTTATTTACAAGAGGGCAAAAACGAACTTGAATGAACCAGATTGGTAAATATTCTGTGCTTCAGCTGCAACAAATTCACCAGATCTGATGAAGGGCTGGAAGTTCCTGTGTAAATCCAGCTTTACTGATGACCGTTTACATATGTATGTTGAGGTAAATGACCACTGGCAGAACCTTGTGTCCACTGGCAGGGGGGGGGGGCAGTTTGCTTGATCGGTGTGCCAGTGAAAAGTGTTGAAGTGATCCTCCTACAGGACGTGTTTGACCACAGCAGTCACTTCAGATGAGGTAGTCCAGGTATACAGCGTGCTTGGCTGACAGTTTCTTACTGAGAAGTGCAGAAAAAAAACAAAGTAAGAACAAAGCCGAGTAAAATCACTAATACGATGTCTGTAAATGACAAAGTTAACTCACCATTCTACTAATGTCAGTGGCAAAGGTGACGCCTTTGCTTGGTTTATCCTGGGAGCCGCTGCTGCTGCCTCCGAGGGAGTTTCTCCTAATGATACCTAAGGAAACAAACAGCATTAAGACATCAAGTTAACTTCCCTAAAGAGAAACGCATAAGAAGAGTCCTTACTTTCCTTACCCTGGAGGGGCAACATGTCCAACCGCTGCAGGCTGTTCCTGCGCGACGATGGGAAACCGTTCCCCTTGGACAGGCGGCGCTGTCGACTGCACAGCATAGCAGCAGGAGAGACGATGCCGGCGGGGGGAACCTTCCCCATCCTCTCGTACAACTCCTCGATCTCCCTCTTCTGGGCGGCCTGCAGGGCCTGCACCTCTGTCAAGTGTCTGATGAGGGACAAAAAGTAACATTTCGGTGATTTAAAGACTCCATTTTGTTTGCTAGGACGTGTCAGTGAAACCTTCACCGCTAGGTGTCACTAAATTGACACACCGGACCTTTAAATGTGAGGATTTGTTGCTTTTCTCTGTTAAATAGACTCACAGTTTGATCATGTTTGGACTATTTGTTAGACGAAACGAGCAGTTTGAAGACATCGGCTTGGGTTGTGGGAAACTGCGACGAACATTTATCAAGTTTTATTTATATAACCTTGAATCACACATCACAATCGACTTTAAAAAGGGTTTTGCAAACTATACAGCGAGCAACTCTCTGACCCTGGAGCACAGATGTCTTTTTTTTGCTTATCCCAAAACATTAACCTCTGTAGTTTCACTAAAATCATAAAAGTCAATGAGGACCTGTCAAAAGTTCTTAATATTCGTCCTGATTGACGACTTTTTTCTTTGTTTTCCATCAATACTTTCTTCACTGGTGTCACTTACTTTTCTCTGAGCTCCTGAAGCTCTTCCAGCATGTCTTCGTCGTCACTGTCCGAGTCGTCGCTGCTCAGGTAGGGAGTGTTGCGGTTGTAGGTCATCATCCACAAATGGTGAAGGGCGTTGCTGTACTGCGGGCTGCCTGCCGCTCCGTCCCACAGCCTCCCCTCCATCTCAGCGGCCGTCACAGAGAGCCCGCTGTCCGCGGACGTTCCCATCAGGCTCAGGCTGTACGCTCTCCTCCGACTCCTCTTCCTCGTCCTCTGTCGCTCCCCGACAACCTCTTCCTCCTCCTCGTCCTCCTCTTCCTCATCCTCTTCTACTGCTCTGTCCTGCTGCTGCTGCTGCTGCTGCTGCTGCTCTTGGCTCCCAGCCCACGCCACCTGCCCGTCGACCTCCTGCAGGACGCCCGTCGACCCTCTGTGGGGTTGTGGGTGAGGAGGGGACATGGTGAGGGAGGTGCCCAGGCTCGTCTCGGACTCCACCTGCTCCTCTGTGCTGCTCTCTGACGGGTCGCTGCCTCTGTCTGCTGGCTCTGGTGCAGCGGGTGCAGCAGCAGGGACTGACAGAACAGGAGCGGGGATGTCCATGCTGGGTGTCACCTGGAATCGGCCAACGGTGACTGGTGCAGACTGGACTTCTGTAATACAGAGAAGGTGTTTAGTCTTCTACACAAATACTGCAGGCATTTTTACCATGATACAGGCCTTTCCCAATAAAACTGTTGCATGCAAGTACTCTCTCTACTTACTTCTAGCAGCCATGAATAAAAAGTTAAAGAACATCTGGGCGGCCTGTTTATATGAGTGACAGCCAATCATTGGCTTAACAGTAGTGATTGTTCTGTAATCTCATTAGAATTGATTACTGACATTAGAACAAAGCCTCACTCTGTCCTGACTGACAGGCTTTGATTAAAATCTAATCTCCTCTTGAAAGGGGTCTGACTGTTTTCATTTTGTCTTGTTTCCTAAAATCTCCCGGTGTTGATTGATACCCTCTAAAGACTCTAATTTATGGCAGCGATAGCGGCAAATAATTGCAATGATTGAGTTGTTTACGGGAGTCACCGGGACTGGTGACGCAGACAGTTGGATACACTGCTTGTTCTCACATCTGGGGCCCATTTTTAGGGTTTTAAAAATCCTGCAGTGCCTCAGTTTTCCCACTAGGTGTCCTTCTCACAGTAAACACAGACAGAGAGCATCTGGGGCCGTGCCCGCTGAAACAAGAGGGGCTCTGTTTAATATGGGCTTCTGAGGAGGGTATAAATACTGACAGGTGTGGATATGGGAGGAGAGCCCTGTAATGAGCACGGCTGCTCCCTGATTGGTCCCCGCCAGTGGGTAGGGCCTCAATCACACCTACGTTTGTGTTCGTTTCAAATGGAACATTACATCCAGACCCGTGGTTACGCAATGGCTCCTGAGGCCCCGTTAATGGGTGATAATGTCACCGAGGATAGAGCAAAGAGAAAGACAGAGGGAACTGAAAACAACTCAAAAGGCTAATCGGCCGTAACAGACACATCAGACTGTATTTAGACCTAATACATCATAAAATAGAACACGGGGGGAAAACTTGTGGGTGCATTTGTGTGCATACACGAGCATGCGTGTGGGTTTGTTTGGGTTGCAAACATAAACATCATACAGTACGTCATTTTCCAGCTCGCTCAGCCCACCCCGGCTAGCAATGTACAACACGTTAGGTGTTTCAACAACACGAGAGCGTGCACAGAATTTCTTACCGGGTTCAGTGGAAGAGGCGTTTGGGTTTGGACTGCTGGCGTTCATCTCAGTGGGTACAGTCGGGTGCAACTGAGGGCTGAAGGATGATAACTAGACAGAAGAGCAAAGACTTTGTTAGCATTAGTGCTACAACCGATTGGGTAAATGTTGCTCTTCGGTTATCAGTTATGGCAGGTCACCAACTCAGTTTTTAGTGACACATAAATCCCTAATGCTCGCTTAGGTAAAAATTTAAGATTTTAAATTGGGGGAAAATACTTGTATTGGATTGGTGATGGGTATTGGCAGATATCCTGACTTGACTGGAATACAAATACATTTTTGCAGCCTTAATATTGTCCATAATTGTCTATAAAGTTTCAGAAAACAATGAAAGAAGCCCATCCCTGTTTTACAGAGCCCAATTTGGCATCTTCAGATGTCTTGTTCTGTCCTATCAACAGTCCAAAGACATTCCATTTATAATCACATAAAATCGAGTAAAAGACCAAATCATCATATTATCTTCATATGACCATGCTGGAGCTGGTCAGTGTTTTGGGATTTTGGCCTGAAAAAAAATCATAAATTATTAACAAACTAAGGATTTCAGAACTACTTCGCACGAACATGACTCGAACATGAATCATCTTAAAGGAATCTCAGCTGAGATAAAAGTAACAGAAGTTGGCTCACAGTGCTTTCTGGGCTCTCTGGGGGCGATGGGAAAAGATCTGACGAAGAGTTCAAACTGGAGACTTCTGATCTGGGTTCAGCCTGGGCCGGAACCTGTGCCGAGTATTGGGGTGCATAACTGTGGAGACTGTCCTCCTGGATCAGGCTGGGGGGACAGGAGAGTCCAACCTGCTGCAAAGGCTCCTGAGGAACAGGTGGAGGAGTGGAAGGCATGGAGGGCGGAGAGACGTGATGAAACCAGCTTGGATGACTGCTCTGAGGGAAACCGTCTGTCTGAGGTGTGTTCTCAGGGCTGTGGTAGATGTTGTTCTGCACTGGGATGCCCGCTGTGGGGTAAGGGACCTCTACCGATTGGGTTTGGTAATGTTGTTGGTAGACGGAGGGGTAACCCGACTGTGGGGCCATGTGAGCGGGTAGCTGGGGGTGAAAGCCTGGAAAGGAGGGCATCCCTTGGGTGGGCAGACTAGAAGGAGGGATGAAAGACTGGGCCATGCTCATGGCCATGGAGATGACATTAGCTAAGGAAAACAGGGGCTGCGTGTGAGGGGGCCAAATGTTGGGGTGCTGAGGTGGAGTTGGGGAAATGTTAATATTCTCATTGCTGCCAGGACTAGGGGTGTCATTCAGGTGATTTGGGGAACCTGGAGCTGGGGAAGAAGTAGTAGGGAAGGTAGGGTTACTGGCTACACGTGTGAGGGGAGGATGGTTGGCTAGTTTGGGGGAACCTGAAGAACCCGGGTATGGGAATGGGAAGTGACTGTGACCCATGTATGGCAAGTGGTAGTGCTGGTGGTGGGGCAGGAGAGACGCAGGATGGTGGTGGTGGTGCTGCTGGTAATGGAGGGGAGATCCTGGAAGACAAAGATGAAGAAGTTGAAGTTATCTTGGTTATAAACTGTGCAAGAAAGAAACATGCATGGAAGGAAAAACATCAGCGTCACGAGTAATTCTGCAAAGTTGCAGTGGAATATTGGAGCTGACCCAGAGGGACGAGTTAGATCACTCATACTTCCTCTCTTCTCGGGTTTGGTCAGTCCAATTCTTCCTTCAGCCCCCTGCCAAGACATACTCCATGTGGAGCATAAATCTTTCCCGTACTTTCAAATAATGGGTTTCCATGGTGAACAAAGACGTTTTGTTTAAAGCCGTATCCGACTCTAATTGCATTCATAAGCTTGAGCAGTCGCACACCGGGTTTGCATGGCTGTGAGGGATTCAGCATCAATCGAGCGAGGGAAGCTTTTACGTACACTTTGGAGGAGTTTAAATGGAACACACGTGTGTGTGTGTGTGTGTGTGTGTGTGTACAACTTCATGGGTTTGATTGTAAGATTACAGCAGTCAGGATTTCTGCATCAATCCATAGGGAATAATCTAGGACGCCAATGTCCTAGCCGATCCATTGATTTGACATTTACCTCAACAATGGCTCCACAGTTATAAACCACACCTCCCGTTGCTGATGATGCAAACCAGCCTCTACTTTTTTCCATGCCGGTGGAAACATAGGTTAGGCAACACTCTACAACAGTGGCGGGAGGCCAAGAAGCATTGCGAAAGTTACTAATGCAGCGGACGTCCAGCAGAGAGGGGGGGCGAGAGGATGTTCAGATGGTCGCTGAGGCTGAAACAAGGGGAGGGCGTACGGAGGGATATGTGTTCTTTAAGTGACTTCAAAATGCCCCTCCTGCGGGGAAGACGACTGACGGCGGAGTAGAGAGGGGGGTTGGAGGCTTTCTCGGAAATTCTGTAGGAGTTGGTGCTGGCAAACAGATGTTGCAGACTATCGCAGCACTGGAGAAAAGCTCATGCTCTACAGCGACAGCATTCACAGCTCCCTAAAAGCCAGAAAGGGCCCTTCAGGTGAGGTAATTACCCAAGAGGCCCTGCTGCAAGGCAGACACAGACGAAGGCTTTGAGGTGTGGGGATGGCGGATGGCGCCAATGCGAATGTCTGAACAATACCAAGAACGGGCTCTGAGAAGGGGAGGGAGGGTTTATGAGCTAGTTGAGCTTTGCTCTGACTTATTCTTTGCCAAAGGACTGTAACAATTTTTCAGTGTGCTGAAACAGTAAACAATACTCGGCCTCTTCACGCAGGGACCAAGAGGGAGGGGTGGCGGAGGGCTATTTACCTGGGGCGTTGTGGAAAGACTGTGAGCGTATTAGAGGTCGCCCAGGTGAAGTAACGTCTGCACTGAAGACGTCTCCATTGGGGCACGGGGAAGAGCCACGTACCCCAACGCTTGGGTTAGCCACACTGAAGTCTAAGACAAGACACACACACACACACATACACACACATGCATGAGTAGACGCCCGTGCACACAGGTCAGTAACACACACACACACGCACACGTTCATCATGCACAGTCGAAAAAGATGCAGGTTAATATGACATGCAGTGAATACGACAGTTCACACACGCTCAGTGTTAATCTGTGAATTTCAGGCTTTCACGAAATGATTTAAAAACGGCCAAGCTGTTCAAGGCATTCATTCACTTTATGCACATCATGTCTAATCTCCTCGCAAATCTAATTATCCAGTTTCGTCTTAATGGGTGAATTAAGTTCATCAGGCTAGACGAGAGAGAGAGGGAGAGAGACTTACCGGGCAGAGACGAGGAGGAGTTGGTTCGAGGCAGGGTGTGACTGTGCAGATTAGGCTGTAAGAGAGCAACATTTGATGAAACTCAATCACCACTTCTGTTTATTATTGAGAAAAATGTGTATTAATGTTGAACGGTGGCTTTATGACTGTGGTATGTTTCAGCTGCGGCACAAAACAGGCCTTTCAAATTTGACCACCAGCTCTAATCGGTGGGTAGAAAACTGGACCGGAGAGTGTTCGTATTAACGTCGTATTAGTGCTACATCCTGAAAAGAGAGCTCAATATTTCAACATTCCATGAAAATAGGGACACACGCAAGAAAAAAGTGCCTCAGAATAGATCATAAATTAAAGATAAATATAAGTTATCATAAGTTTTAGGCACCATAATGGATCGCGCCCCAAAAACAATACACCTCCCATAATCCAACTGATTAACAACCTTGTTTAGACTCGTTAGCATGTCTCTGTTAGCGATGCGAGCTCTCTGCTTAGAAACCCCGGTGACGACTGTCTGCTCGTCTATCAACCCCTCATAAACTGACTCTCTATCTATGAAATGCACCTTTAAACCGGGACCTAAAACAGATGATATCAGTGACCCTGAGGCCTGACCACAGGTAAACGAGTGTGTGCCGCTCGTCAGTGTAGTACACCACGTATTATGTGGACAATAAAGTTGGCACTGAGGGGGCCGTAAAGAATTTACTGTTAATTTGCAAAGAGCTGTTTCCGTAATAAATGCCGTGTTATTAACCAGCTAATATAACTATTATTACGTCTTTGTGCATTTTACGGGAAGTCATTTAACCTCCATAATCTGGATAACTGGCTGCTGTAATCTGGCTCCATCTGCCTGTAAATATCACCATAACTTTTAGATGGATTGCCATTTAATTTTGTACCGACGTTCATGATTCCCAGAGGATGAACCCCACCACCACACACCCACCTACACCTCCTGACTTTTCCAGGTCAGAATTATTAATTATCCTATATTTAGTGCTAATTTTCAAACGTTAACATGCTAACAAGCTGAATTAAGGAGGTGAGAACGGCAAACAGAGCTGCTAGACTGTCAGTCTTGTTATTCAAGTGGACGATTAACTAGCAACAGCTACACAAGCACGGCTTTCCAGGGATTCATGCTCCATTTATACACAGTCTCTTCCCAAAACTCTCAGAATAGCGCCCTACCTCAGAGTTACAACAGAGATAAACAGATGAGTCTCTGAGCTTGTGGGTTTCTTCCTGACTTAACTGGCTTGCTCTGGTTTTTTGGCTGAATGGTGCTGGTGAGAACAGCCATAATGGTTCTTGTGGGATGCGGTCCATGCAGTGTTTTTAATCAGGCACTGGACCGGAGCCAGGAGAGATTTGTCCACAGTGGTGGTGGGGTAATTATGTAGCCAGGGGGTCGGAAAAATGGCGAACAAGGTAGATAGTTGGCTCTCGCTCGCCTCTTGTCCGACATGAAACCGCACATTATTCTTTTCTCCATCATTTATGAACATGTTGGATCATTTTTACTAGGAGATTTTTGTTCTGCGTGTTCTGCAGAGTGGAACACGTCCTGGCAGAACAGACACTTCTTTTTCCTTTAAGCAGACAAACTGTACCTGATTAGGCGTTAGATCATATCTTGTACGGGGTGGCACTGCTCATAATGACTCTTTCTTTCCTGGAAGTTTTTTTTTCACAGAATCTTAATGCAGAAAGGCTTAATAAATCCAAACATAAATTATTTTACCCGCTCGATGTGGGCACATATGCTGGAAAGTTCATTATGGTGCACGCACTGGAAAGGATTTGTGGTTGTGGGAACAAATGTGAAAAAAAAAGAAGGAGGCATGGGGGTATGTTTCCACAAATCACAGGCTTTTATGACATTAGTGCTTTTAGTAACATTATGTTCTTAATGAAAGCACTACCTCAGGTGGCTTTAGGGACACTTAACCTTCTATCTTTAAGGCCAAGTCTCAGGAGGGATTGCGAGGACAGCACTCTGCTGAGGTTGTTTATCTCCGCTGTAGGAAGCACGACTCCACAGCTTTCCATTTGCACCAGATTTATGGATCTACCGCAGATAAGCGCAGCCCGGCACGCCATAACTGATGTAATTTATGACGAAACATTATGACGCTCGGGTGATGTTACTTCCTTTGTTTCTGAGCTGACAATGAGGTGGATTAGTGGAAAGAACGAGCAGGTGTTGCTGCTGACCTGTGAGGAAGACAGAGAGTTAACGCCGCTGTGGAAGGCGGGCTGAGGGAGTCGGTGTCCGCCGTGGACCGGCTGCTCTTTGGTCATCAGAGACTCGGCCCGTTTGATGATGTCGCCCATGCGGTGGATGAAGCCTTCCTTCTCCGATGGCAGGATGAACTCATTGTGCACCTTGAAGACAAAAAGGACAGCGATTGAAGAAGATACTAGTAAAAATACTCGCTACTTGAAGCATCAAAAGTATTCAGTATACAGAAAAACAGCCTCTGCGAGTGGTGATATGTCATTATCATTGATTGTTAATGCTAATAAGTTAACATGGGGTACTAAATCTAAAAAAACGCATCATATTTTAGGAGTTAATCATATATAAAATTCTACAATAACAATAGCTGCCAAATAAAGTCCTTTAAAACTGCGCTCAGGTACGGTACTTGAGTGTTGAGCGCTGTAAAGGATTAAATAAAGATACACGCTTCTAAGATCACTAGACGTACTTGTTGTCTACACACCCACCCACCCTCAGCTAATGCTTATTCGTAGGGGAAAATCCATAAATCACTGCACGTAAATCAACAATGCAGCAGTTTGTTGGACGAGGTTTTGAGTTTTGCATATTCATGCTGTTTTCTGTATTGCTGTGAATTGTGGGTTGGGGCGTGGTGACGGCTTCCTGTCAGCATGGCATAATTCAGCTTGTTCAGAACCCCGTTTCTGAGAACCACAGGGGCCGTCGTGATGCCAACCGCCCCTGCTGCGCCAGGACTCAGTAAACAAAAGCCCACTGTGTTTTAAGAGTCGGGAAAACAGTACATCCAGTGAACAAAAAGTGCTGCTGCACACGCTGCCTCATCACAGATCGGCGTATGTACTCTGCCTGCTCCACGCTAATGAAGCTTAAAGACTATAACGGGGAAGGGGGGGGGCTGCTTACCTGCGTCAGACACTTCACAGAAAGTTAGATATACTATCAGCCAGAGGACAGGATCAACAAACAAAAAGGGCTGTTAAGTGGAAGGCAGGATGAATCATGTGTACGTTCAGCTGAGATAGAGGAATCTGTCAGACTTATCAGCTGACAAAGTGAGATCATTTATTTATTTCTGCACAAATCCTATAAAGTTCTCGGAGGCTCTAAGGAAGATTATTTTCCACTGATAACCTTCAACATCGCCCCCTTTGGTTTCTCGTTTCATACACATCTCCAGCCTGATACATTTGATTTATTTTTGGGATCTGCAAACGTTGTTTGGCTGCACAGCACGAGTTTGTAATGACTGACTCGCCAGTGAGTCTGATCAAAGATTAATGGCATCTTTCATCCAATTTAAAATGAGTTCATGTCAACGTTTCATAGAAAACATCACAAATTCTTACGAGTTAAAAGTTAAACTCATTAATTTATTAAGCAATCAAAAGTACCATTGGTCAATTCAATATTCTCGGGGGATTTTTTTGGTGATTACTAGGTCAGGTATGAACATGGACACAGCGCTGGAGGCGGCGGCTTCGTTCATGCCAAGCGAGAAGTGCCAAAAAAACTGCAGTTCTTCAATCGTCCACTTGAGGCTGGCTCCAGAAGTGAGTCAGTCTCCATAAGTCCCCATGTTAGACAGCAGAAATGAACATGTTTACAGCCTGGTACAAAAAACAGTTTTGGTCTCTATAGCTAATTTCCCCGTTCATGACAACTGTACTGAGGGTGAATTTATATACAACTCACCTGTTCACATTATATTAAGGCTTAAAGTTATGCAGGATTAACATGGACACTTTGATTAGGTAGGTGCCGTTATAGGTGGCTTCTTTCTCAACGTAGGCTTATAAGAAAAAGTCTTTTGTTGCCCCTGTATGTTATGTAATGCACACAGTCATTACAAGGTTTTACCACTATGTGAAATTGATTTCAAAGTCCGGCACACGTCCTGAAGGCTTAGGTATGACCAATGACATTTTTTTTTTTTTTTTTTTTGTACCAGGCTGTAAACATGTTTATTTCTGCTGTCTAACATGGGGACTTATGGAGACTGACTCACTTCTGCAGCCAGCCTCAAGTGGCCATTTGAGGAACTGCACTTCCAGATCAGCTTTCTTTCACAGTTTTGGAGGTTGCCGCTTGGCTATGACCAGTAGCTTTTGGTGACTATATATTCCTGTGTATTCATGGGTTTTGTTGCTTTGTTGTTGTACTGTTTCAGTTTTAGCATTTATCATTTATGCTGTCGCTCTTGTGACCAGTGTGTCTCTTGTCTAGCAAGGGTTCATTGTAAGTCTAGGTCATTTCTATTACACAAACTAATGAAATCGATTCAAGACTCTATCAGTTCTTCTAAACAAAAAGATGCATCATAATCAGTTGGTCTAAAGCCAAACTTGACAAAACTTCACCACCATTAACTGCTAAAGTAAATAATCCTGACGAAAACAAGAGAAACCTGATTGATTTTAACATTGTTGATCCTTGCTTGGCCAGTAATGACTCACCATGACAGCGGCGATGTCTTCAGGGTTATCTCCATCCAGGTCAAACTTGAAGGTCACCATCTTGTCATTGTGCGTCTGCAGCTGACACTCCACCACCCGGTCCACTTTATCGGAGAGCTGCAGAGACGGACAGGATCAATGACAGCGACGGGCGCGTGTTTACCCTCTGAACCACCGAGCAACACAAGTCCAACACAGGAGGAACAATATGTTTTTGTGTGTGAGCAAACATGTAGTGTGTGTTCATCTGTGTATTGTACTATGAACTCTTTGCACTGTATGCACATGTGGTTATGCATGATCTGTTTGTCTCTGCCTGCAGTCCAAACACGCTCATTAAAAGACCACAAAGTGTCCTGATCAGAAGGGAAATGTTCTGCGGTCGCCGGGGAAGAAACAGCATAGCTACTGATAACGTTACATAATCAGGGTGGAGCTTCACCACCGCCTGCTCATAAATATAAATGATTTCAATCTCAATCCAGCTTTGATTTATTTGTTTATGACGTGCTTAAATGCGTTTGCAGTGTCGCAATTAAGCTGAAACTTTTTTCTTTCTTTTTGATTTATGTTACCCCGGTGATGCGCAGCCTCGAGCGCGCCCTCCTCCTGAACAGCTTCGCGGCAGTCCGCCTCGCCGCCGTCTTCTCCGTCTTCTCCGATAGGCCCTCGTAGCCGTCGCTCAAGCCTGAGGTCACATCGGACGCGTAGCTGCAAATAAACACATTTGACGTGCTTCTGGTTAGGAAAGAACCGCCGAGACATTCAAAGCAAATTCATCATCTGCAACAGAAGCTTAAAGGAATCGACTATCCATCACACGTTATAATAAACAGCACTCTGAGGTGTCAAATAAAGTCTTGATGCCTTACAGAAGCATGTCTCTAAACAATACAGATTAACGAGGCATGCTGAGAGTCTATAAGAAGCTGGTGTACATCCAGAGGAAGCAACACGTCCACCATATGAAGTGTTGTATTTATGCACTGATTGAGTTTTAGGTTTCACAGAACTGGAGAACGTTCAGCGCGTTTTATAAAAAGCTTTGGTTCAGCTAATTGCGTCTCTTGGGCCTTTTTGGATTGCTGCGGTCAGAGACTACCCCTCCATCTACAGGGAGCAAACATTTACAAGCCTACTGCTTGGCAGCGTCCGCCAGTCTCTATTTAAAAACCTCCACCTCACTGGGTAACTCCAGTTCAAAGTGAAAGCTCTGTGCTCACCTTCAAACATGCAGTACGTGGAAATTAAACGCGCCCGTGTTGATATTATAAATGATTCCGCTCATCTGCAATCCGAGGATTTTTCCGGGAGGAGGAATTAAGCAACTGGGAGTATGTTTTGGATTCTTGCATGCAGAAGTTTGTTATGAAACATGACACTAAGCGAACCTTGACATTTATTTTAATCTGCTATGGACGAGTGGACAACCTCTGTATCTGTGATCTGTGTATTCAAGCACATAAACGTCACTTTCATCTGAATTTCTTTGTATTTTGGACTGTTGGTCAGACAAGCACACATGATCTTCATCTATCATCCACTGACGTCCAAGAATAAAGCCTCTCTCTCCTTAATATCCCACCAACGTGGACAAAAAGGGGCCTCTGCAGCAACTGAGGTCTGCGAGGGTCAGCTCTTTGCCAATTTGCCTCGAGCTTGTTGTCACAGCCCCACAGATGTGGAAGGAGGAGGAGGAGGAGTTACGGAGGGAAGAACAGACATTTTCTACAAGGTTTGTATTGATTTGCAGCTCTATACCTTTAACTATCGAACTCATTGTTCTTTGGATGTTTTAAAAACGAAAGGAGAACTGAAGGCTGAAGAGCGTTTACCTGTCCACGGGGGAGTTGAAGCCGCTCGGGGAGCCTGAGTTGCCATGTTCTATGTTGTTGGATACAGCGATGCTCTGTGAACAGAAATGAGGGATGTGTTAAGGTGAAGGTGGATGATTCATTTTCCATTTGAAGCAGCAAATGAAGTCCACGTGCTGAATTTTATATTTGGTTTCATTTTTAGCCATAAAATTCATCAATTCAGCGACTTCAGTCTGTCTGTCCACGCTAAAAGATTTAATATTAGTTAAACAGTTACTATTATCATCGTGGTTAAGAACTGTAGCAATGAGCATTTCTGAGCAGGCTTGGGAGGAAATGTGCTTCGACTGTAGCAAATCATTAGCACACATTCTGGGACTGCCCCAGACTGAGCTTGCGCTGGAATGACTTTCAGAAAGTACCGAGCACGGTATTCAAGATTCAAGAGGCTCTTTATCTGGGACATGTGTTGTTTTTGACAACACAGAAAGCTGCTACAGGCGGGGGAAAGAAAAAAAATCAAGGACTTGAAGGTGGCTAAGATGATCAGAATGGAATAACTTCACGGAAAATAAAAACTCTACCAAATTTATAACCCCAAAGCGAGCAGACTTTGTCTGACTCCACTGAGCTTTGGTGCTACTTCCTCTTTTTTTATGCAAACAATATAAATTTAAGCTCTCTTGGCTCTACTGTATGTAGTTCAGTTGTAATTTACTGCGAGATGGACATGCTGGATGTGAGAAAGGTGAAGCCAGGAGCAGATTTAAGCAGAAGTACACTTGGATAAATATAAAATAAGGATTTATTTGAATATATACACCAGGAAATGTTGATGGAGGGCTTTTATTTTGTAGTTTTCTTTTATAGACTAGAGCACATGAATACCTCTCCTGAATAAAAACAAAATTAAAGTTATGATCTGCTTCCTCGCTCGCTCCTGAAGGTTTTGTGTGCCTTGTTCACGTGTTACTTTCCACATACGAACTGTTTACATAACTCTCTGTCAGCGCCGTATTAGACCGAGAGTGCTGTTGATGAAGGAGGTCTCGTAAAGTCTTGAAAGTCGGCCTCCACCGCCTCCGCCTGCACTCTCCACTTTGATAACAAGTCCTTTATTGAGGCCACTCACCGAGGGGAAGCGGAGGGCTGGGATGGGGAAACCGTTTGCAGTTGGTGTGTCGGTGTGTGTGCTGGGAGGTGTCGCGGGAGTGTTGAAGCTGCCGGCCTCCAGCGGATCCTGAAGCCCAGAGGAGCTCAGATAGCCGTCCGTCTCGCAGTCAGCTGTTTCAACAAAGGACATGAGCCATTAGCATGTGACCGACTGTGGCCTGACACAACAACACAAACTGTACTGTACACACACACTCGTATGCATGGAAACACACACATCTAATGACCCCAAACTGAGAAATACCACACACACAAACACACACACACACAGAATTAAAACTTAGAGGGGTTCATTGTGGATCTGATAAGAGAACACACAGCACACACACCATGAGACATACAGGCACTGAATAATTTAGTTATCCACAGTTTCACATTTCACTGTACGCCTCCCATATGCTCCGAGATCCGATGCTTTCCGTGCAGGCTAACGAGGCGGAAAACATCCGTGTCCAGAGTTTACATTTAACTTTGACATGTGACTTAAACATGATGCGAGGTGCAGCATGCAGACGTGTGACATGTACGAGTAGAGCAGCGTGCTCAATTCAGATTTCACAGCCGTTTTTTTCTCGAGTATTTCAATTTTATGGTATTCTCTGCTTCAACATCTCAGAGCTGGATGTCTGGTAGATGTTTTTTTTCACTCTGGTACTTTTATCTGAGAGGTAGACGCTACTTTTCAACATTAAAATGCTTCTTGCGTGTGAAAATATGTGTAATAATAACAGAAATTGGAACTTTAAGTGTATTTTGCTGATAATACTTTTGTATTTTTGCTTTTTCACACCCCGGTCTTGCTAGTTTTATTGAAGTAAAGGATCTAAATACAGATTTCAAAAGTGTGCTTGGATCCTGAGTACGTGAAACTTCCTGTCTATCATCCTAAAAAGTTTCAAACCTTGTACTTGTACCTGGAAACATGAAAATCACCACCTCCACCACCACCACCACAGATGAAGTACAATTGTTTCATGGTATGTGATGATATATTAGGGCGGCTCACAGTTAGCAGAGGACAGGCTGTTGTGCCGCATGTGGAAGTGCTGGTCGGCCTCGGGCTCCTCCGGCTCTGCGGGGTAGTTGGAGCTGACACCGGAGTCCACCGAGCTGGTGACGGGGGACAGGATGGGAGCCGGAGGCGTCATGGCCGGGGTGGGGGAATCTGCTGCGACCACGTCACCGACTCTCGGTAGAGGAGGAGGAGGAGGCTGAGGCTCCGGTTCTTCTTCTATGGCTTCCTGCTCCAGCTTCTTCTTCCGCTCCTCCGCCTGCCGCCTCAGCTTCTCCCTCTGACGCTTGATGGCCGTCACCCTGTCCCGTATGGCCTTGGCCACGAGTTTGAAGTCTGCCTCACACACGAACCCAAGCACCACCTGCATAACAAGACGAAGAGGTCGGTGAGGGGACAACATGAACACATGCCTATAAGTCACGGTGTGCTTCTGAAATATACATAGACAATTCATGCAGGTTTGTTGCCCTTGGTGACCTGATCACACGGCCTGTGCGATAATCTTTCCTTTAACGAGATAAAAGCTTTTGTTTTGTAAAAGCATCGCACGCACTGACTCACAGACTCACTATTCTTCTGCCAGTTTGGAGTCTTGGAGTCTCACCCAGCCTCCTGTGACACCCAGTACAGCAGATTGGGACACTCAGTCCAGCAGTTTGGGACACTCAGTCCTAACCTGCCTCTCAACACTTAGTCAGATTACAGCAGATCGGCCGGACTAGATGTCCCCTGCTGATACCAAATTTGATCTTGATGAAAACTACCACAAAGAGGTAAACAAGTAAGGAATTGTGGCCTGCATTTTCATTAAAAGTGACCTCTACAGAGGTTAGGTGGGAGGTGGTTGGCTTCTGGAGGACATGAGGGCCTGTTTCGTAACAAGCAAGAGGGCCATTATATTATTAAAGACGTGACCTCGGCCGCTTCCTGAGACACGCTCTCACATTTCGAAGCGCCGATGATTAAATGTTGAGCCGTGCCCTTGACACACTCTGCAAGGCGGTCTCTGTACGGGGCTGCAGCTCATTTCAGTGTGTCTGCTGTCATGACAGAGCCGTAAAAGAAACTTAATGATGCCAAGAGTGCATTAGTGAGGCTGCTTTCACTGTGTGGGGTCAAGTGCCAAAAGATAGATAACTCAAAGAGAAATGTCAGACTCTGGGATGTGATGTTCGCCTGTAACGAGGTGTGTACATTCAAAATGAACGCAAACTCAATCATCTACAAGAAAATTGGTGCTTATTTGTGTTCAGTCAGACTTCTACCGGGAAGCTATCATCGTAAATGAAGATCGGGACGCACAGATCATGTGAGGGCGGCGGGGGTCGCCTTTATCTGTTGATCTGGGATCAATTACTCAATTTCCTCCACTAATGGCCGCCACAAACTGGGTCAGTCAAGCAGCACAGGTCGACCTACCATCTCCTGAGACACCTCCTCGGGCACGTCTTTGTAGATCTCGAAGAGGAACTCGATGGCGTTGTTGTCCTTGTACTTCCCGTGGAGCTTCTTGGTGTCGTCCATGCGCAGCCACAGCTTCAGGCCCGTCTTCACCATGTCGTCCTCCTCCGCCAGCTCCACGTGGACGCCGTTGTTCTCCTGGAAGAAGGGGTGATCCAAGAGGTCCTGAATGGTGTACCTGCAGAGAAGGAAGAGAATCGGGCGCTTGTTGCTTTGTCCGTGGGATGTTCTGGCTAATTTTTGCTTTTAAATGGAAAGAAACTGATATTTAAAAAGGACAAAAACAGATTTATTATCAGGTTACGTTGATCTGTTTTTGCATGCATGCCTAAGACAGAAAATCACTGTTTTTGTGGCTCGTTTTGGGGTTTTTTTTTGTTTACCAATGACGTCAGCTTCCTTGATTTGCTAACAGAATACATGATTGTATTTTGAAGGCCAATGAAAGCAGAAACTTTTGTGAAACATGTTTACACTCTGCGACACAAATCTCGGTTTCTCAAGACTACAAATGATTAAAAACAGCATTTTTATTCAGTCTTGGTTAAAAAACGGCGAATCTATCCTTTAAAGAGTCATTTTATCTGCTATAGTTTGCACTTTCCCCCCTAACGTAACATTTTATTCTTCACTTGTGATTGTGTTTTCACTTGTACCTTTCATCGTTGTCCATACGAATGCAGCCCTCGATGATCTCCTTCAGCTCTGGGACTTTGACTTTGTAGAAACTGTCAGGTTTGATTCCCTGCGAAAAACAATCAGGAGAGTTTTACTTCATATTGTATCAACAAGCAGAACAACTCCCTGATCTCTTTCTTCCTTCGTACATTCATTCCCGCAGCCGTGACAGCCGCTCCCACCTGCGCCGCACGTTAACGTAATCCTCTGCTTTGTGAAGCCTGCATGACATTCAGGTGTGCGATCATGTCAACACGGGAGGAGGACACGACAAGAGAGCTCGCGAAAATGGAAAAAACCCAGAAAATACACATGCAGGACGGCGTACTCGCATGAAATGAAGAGAGTTATTCTTCTAAGCGCTATCATGAGAATGTACACAGATTACAGCAGAGCTCTCAGCCCAGCTGATAAGAACGCGAAGAGTCGAGGTCAGAAAGATGTTTGGCCGTCAGATACCCAAGCAACCAGCTGATGTTGGGTCAAAACAATCAAAATAATCAGATTTAGGAGAAGAAGAGTGATACACTTGGTTATCACATTTAAAAGACTGACATGTTGCACAGTAACTGCAGTCTTATTTTGTTAAGATCCATTAAATGCGTCTCTGCTTCCTGTTGACAGAGCACAAAGCGATGAGACGGCACTGTTTTCCTCAGCTGTTAACTGAATGAACACTGATGGTTTACATAATAATTACAGCCCCAAAATAGCATCAGTACAGTCACTGAAATCCTGTTATCTTATATGTTAAATGTGACTCAGAAGCACAGAGGTTTCTTTGTTCAGGCGGCGTCCTCACAGGCACCTTCAGGGTTAATCAGTTTCCACTCGATTCAAATCTAATTTGTGACTCGGCTTCTTTTCCTGTGGTGACAGAGAAATATGCCGGTGTCATACCGACTTTTAGTGCGTCACATTTTTAACATTGTTAAAACATCATTGAAAAGATCCCAAAACAATAACTCTGCACAAACATACGAATAAAGTATGGTTATGTCTTACAGGGAACATGTGACAGAGATTTCAGTCCAAAGTATGTGAACAATGCAGCACGTATACGTCGACGTTCTCTTGGTCTGGGTTTCAAATAAGAGAACTTATCTGATATAAGATGAATAACTATGTTTGTAGTGATGTATAATCACCTTAAAAAATTAATTATTATTATTTAATATCTACACGTGGAGCGGGTCCTCTTACACAGAGTCCGCCATCTTGTGCCGCCATGTTTGTTACAGTAGCCCAGAACGGTCAAAAAGCCTCTACAGAGCGCATAGCAGAAGAAGAAGAAGAAGAAGTGTTTGCTAGTTGGCGAAGACATTCACAATGATAGTTTTATAGAATATCTAAATATATTTATCTAAAGGTACCTCAACAGGCTACTTGATGACTCGACGTTTTGCCGATGAACTGAGATTGCGGAGATTTCGCGTCATTTTTTAAAGGAAAAACACCAAAATCTCATTGATTCTAACGTCTCGAATATCAATATTTGCTGGTTTTCCTACACTTACATGACGAAAAACTGAAAATCACCAAGTCTGAGACTGTTACAAGCGTCTTACAAGTGAATGTAAGTGTGTTTTTAACATTTAAGACAGCATAGTGGATTATTTATTAAAAAGTTAGACCCATTATTGTTTGTAAATGAATGAGCGGAGGCCGGTATGACAGCAGATTAACGCTCTTGGGTTTGGGATGAGATGCTCAACAATTACATATGGGTGTAATGTTTGGGTATCCACGCAGTGTACATGAGAAGTCTCTTCTCCACAGTACGTAGGCAGTTAATGATATGAACAAGTCCAAGGAGAGTCTGCGGACAGTTGTGACCACACACATGGATTTCCAAGAACCTTGCAGTGTTTGTTTATGTTCTGCTTTTCATATGTCAAGCTACATTTCTAAGAGTCGATCACTTCGACAGCCAGCGACTTCACACACGTCAGCCATACAAGTGAGAAGTTTGTAGGTCAGTGTTTAATGTTGTGAAACATTTAACTGCCACGCCAATGAATCCCCAACGTCGCCTGCGCCGCGCTTGAACGTAAAAACCATAAACAAATCATAAATCGTGCCGCAAATATGATTTTAATTAAAACTTGTTGCGTGGGTAAGCTTCTCCGACTGCACATGGAACATTATTATATTGTCTTGTTTGCGCCGGAGCCAAACCCTTCTCCGACTTGTTTTGGCGTTGTCGCCTTCTCACTTTTCCAGCCTCCGTCAGACGCTGTTTGCTTTGCATACGCGACACACAAGAAAGAAACAGCTCTCTTTGTGGAGTAAAGAGTGAGACACAATTTCCAAAACATATAATTCTACCATCGCCTCCTCTTGCCCACCGTGGCGTCATTTGCTGTGCTTGGCATCAGGGAACAGCTTGAAAAAGCCTTAAAGCCACTGCTGTAATGCTTCAAACTCACTACACTTCTGCTTCTGGGCTTTATTACTAAGAGGTCTCCACATTTTCTTCTTCTGTACATCTTTACGATATGATCTGAACACACTTAACAAGCAGTTCAGACAGAAAATGTGCAGACGTCAGCGTCGATAGGTTTCCGAGTCGTGGTAACAGTATTTCATGGTAAATGGAATATTCCATTGAACGTGATAGCCAGAACCAGTTAGACAGGATCTCTGAACCAGTAAACAGACTGGCAATCAGCGAGTCAAACATCTGCGTCATGATTACGGGCTGCAAACAGAAAACCAGACCGGTTATGGTAGATTTCTACACCCTGAGCTTGTAATGTACAAAATTGAGCCTTTAGACTAAATGCATGTGTGGCAAACTTCTTTCCAAGGATTCAGGATATCCAGATGTATACACAAGACATCCTGGTTCCTCTCCGTCTAATCCCAGTGTGTGCACATGGAAGAAAGTGAACACATGTGGACAATTACATCAAATAAGGGTCCCTTTACTCACGCTGGTGACTTTGCGGTAGATCTGGGCGGCGTTTTGGCACTCGGAGTACGGGTACTCAGAGGTGGCCATCTCCAGGATGCACATGCCGAAGGCGTAGACGTCCACGGCTTCGTCGTACTTCTCCTCGTACATCTCCGGGGCCATGAACTCTGGCGTTCCTGTCAGAGGGCAGACGTGATGGTCAACGGTTATTCAATTACTACAACTGAATCAAAGGGAGACAATCAAAGGCCCAGTTTTAAGCCAATTCAACTAAATCTTTCTGGATCCTGAGGAAGGAGGTTTGAAGGAAGTCTTTCTGCCCACAAAATGAACTTTTCACAACCCAAAGGACGCTTGCACCATGTAAAACCTTTAGTACAAGAACCTCACCTGCATTTTTTGATATTTAGGATATTCTGGAGACAGCACAACAAGCTGTATACGTTATTATCATCTTATACATGTGACATGGTAAACGTGTCAGCAAACAGTGGCTTGTTCACACATCGTCTTGTTTCTGACCTCATGATTCACCTTTTTGCTCTGTTTTTGGTCTCCATCAGGGACATATCTGACTCTTAGGCACCAAAAATACTCCAAGATGTCCACCAGCAACTTTAAACAGTGTGTCTATGTTGAGAGTGAACCAGAACAGTGAAGTTGTGCGCTGTAAAACCAAAACAACGAGCTGAAAGATGCTAAAACGCAAAGCTTAAATAAAGTATGGATTAGCGCGGCTTCTTTATTGGAGCTGCAACTGACGGTTATTTTCACTATCGATTGATCTGTTGATCATTTTCTTGATCAATTTATTCGCTGTTTGGTCTCGAGGCAACGTCCTCAAACGTCTCTTTCTCTAAGCGGTTCAGAGTTTTGACGGTAAATAACGAACTCAGACCAATGTCTCACTAAAAAATAAAAATAACATTAAAAAACAAAAACAAGCTAATTTTCTGTCATTAGGCTCAACACAAGCCCTCTTTATGAAATAATTAAAAATATAATTTGGACCTTGGGAATTAAACTCTAAAAAAAATCGAGTATCAACTAGTCTGATGGCTGACACTCCCTGTCCGGGATGGGAAGGGCTGCTTCCCACTGCAATTAAATCTCATTTGAGTAATGATGCCACAGGCGGGTATTCAAACAGAGGCGCCTACTGTCGAGTGACAATAATTTAAACAAAGGCCGATCTTGGAGTTTCTAAATAAACTTTTCTGGATCAAATTTACACTCACCAATGACACTTTTAGCAAAAGAGGCACTTTTGAGCGTGGCCAGTCCCAGATCTCCGATCTTGACGGAGCCGGTGGGGCCGGTGATGAAGATGTTGTCGCACTTGAGGTCCCGATGGATGATGGGAGGAGTGCGCGTGTGCAGGAAGTGAAGCCCTTTGAGGATCTGACGACTCCAGCGCTGCAGCAGCTTCAGCTTCATCTCCTTGAACCTCTTCAAGTACCTAAAACACACAAAGAAGGGGAGGGTAAGTCTTGAGCACCACACTGTAAACATGTCAAAACACTGCAAGAGGAGAAAATAATTTATCTCTTATTTTGGCAGTTTTAAAACGTGCTAGTTTCTTGAATTTTCTCACAGAACTTGGAGCTGTTCTCTAGTCCAGATTCTTGCCTTTTATCGTAGCTTTAAAAGTAAAAGACAAGCTGTCAAACATGACATTAATCTTCACTTTTCTATGGAAGATCTAAGAGCTTTATTTGGAGAAAGGATATCCGCCATTTGAGAAATGTAACACCTTCTTACGGAGACAAAAAATGAGAGATGAGCTGCTTTCAGGTGTCGTTAAAGGGGAACAGGACGGAGAGACTCACGTTTTGAGCGTGCCTGACGTCATGAGTTCAGTCACGAGGATGATGCACTTGTGGCCCTTCACCGTCGACTTCCAGGAGTCGTGGAAGCGGACGATGTTCGGGTGCTGCAGGCCCTTCAGCATCTCCACCTCCTCGCTGAAGCGCTGCCGCTCTGCTTTGGTCAGCTTACGGGTCTAAAGTGGAGAAAAACACACGTCACATGAACTTCAGCTCAGATCACGATAGATCAGACTGGATGTCTCTCTGTCGTGTTTCTGCTTGCGATGGAGAATATTTTGGTTTGTTTTGCCCTGAACAATCAATACCGACTGACGTATCCGTCCCAATGACATTTTCAGTCAACACAAAAGCTTGTTATTGGTTGCTAGGCGCAGTTTCCCATGACATGGCAGAAATGTGCTGATTTAATAGATGCGTATTTGCATATTTCGACTAACAGCAGCCTCAACATGCTTATTAACACTCTTATAGCTGATGTCTTGCTCTGGCACACGAATATGACATCAAACAAACAACCAACAAGAGTAAATCATAAAAAAATCAGAGTGCTGCGTTCACTGCTCCTCCGTCTTTATCACCAGTAATAAAAGAAGTGAATCTCAGACTGTTACTTTTATAGCAGCTTGTGGTTTATTGTTATGCTGTTGATCATTTTTTTATTTCACAGACTATCCAGTTGCAACATGTGCAGGATGAACATGCATCAGAAACCTGTTTGTGGTTTGTGGTTTCGGTGTCTGAGCACTGCAGACATAATCAGGTCGCCCAAAATCCGCATTAATTTCCGGCTCGTTCAGGTTTTGAATAACTGAGATATGATGTTTACAAAGACGGATGAGGTATCCTCCAAATATCTCATTTAAACATCAGCCCCTATCTTATGACTTTTATTTTGAAGATTCTGGTTTTTAATTTTTCTGCCTGTTTCTGCGGCGTTAAATTTGTTGTGTTTACTTTTCTTGATCCGAACCTGTGTGGCCTTCCGCTGCTCCGCACGGCACTCTGTAAACTCTGTTTAAAGGTGCAATACAAATAAAGTTCTTCTTATATGAATGCACTCCGGGACAGATAATAATAAATGGAGTTTTGGTTAGAAACTAACTTTTAAAGCTAAACTTCTGAGCCAAAATTGACGAGAAGTCCATCAATCGATCTTCCATAGCTGCTTATTCTTATCAGGGTTGCAGGGGAGGTTGGTCAACTCCTCAAAGAAACTTACTATAATCATACCAGCTGTGACTAAAACGTAGCCGCGTTGACGGTCGATTTGTAGATCTGTCGTAGATGTCTGGCCTTGTTGCGTAACTAATGTGGTAATAAACACGAGTGTGTAAATCCACGGGGCCAATTTGATAAATCGCTGTTGCTTTAACTAATGAGCTTGCTGCGGGACGGGAAACCGCAGGTTCATCCATCTGGGTGACCCTCTGATTACATAATCACATTTATTTTCCAATAAGGGGAGCTCTGACTTTGACAAAATTTAAAAGGAGGAGGAGGAGGAGGTGGAGGAGGAGGTGGAGGAGGAGGAGGTTTCCGAAATCCATGTCAAACTGAACCCAACACACCAATCACGCTGGATGGACAAAGACATTTTTGTGCTTCCTCTTGGATGAATGGCCCAATTTAGCTGCTGTTGGAGTAACTCTGCCTGCGGTGGGTGGTTAGTGGAAAACTCCTGGGAGACTTCAGGACCATGAATCCTGCATTGAGGCAAATTTCTGGGAAAAGTGCTCTGCATATGTTTATGCTTACAATCAACTTGACCACTACACCCGCTTCTTCCTCGCGAGCGAGTGAGGGAGGAGGTGCTGCTGCTGCTGCTGCTAACGCGGAGCTGCCGCAAGAGCTTCATCTTACCCCGTCAGTCACCTGTCGAACTGTCGTATTACATCAACAACTCAAACACTCAAAAATGATCAGTTTATTCGGCTTATGCGTCGACGGTTTGCAAAAACAAGACAGCATCTCGGTTTAAGAGGAAAAGTAAAGACCAGTCAGTTCGTACAAATGTCCGTGCATCTTCTGAATCGGTTAGTTTGACTCTAATTCGCCGTGTCCCGCCAAAAACCCACACATCATGTCTGAGCGGGTGAGTGAGTCAGTGGGTTTATGGGTTGATGTGCATCTGGATATTTATGTATCTAAGAGCGACAACATCAGGCGCCCCGCGTGGAGAGTTTCGCCTCCCGCGGATAGTCGCCTGCCTCGTCCGAACCGCTCGACACTTCCAAAGCCAGCGAGGTTTACTGGAGCGTGTCTGGAGCTTTGGGACGGCGGCATGACGAAGGCCAAGGTCTGACGTTTGGCAGCCTCTCTCTTCATAAAACACGAGCTGTTGACTCATGTTCAAACCAACAAACTGAGGTATTGTTCATTTATCCAAAAAAAAGTGGCAAACGAAGTGTGTCATTACTTCTGGCTGATTTCAGGGTAGCATTGCAGCAATGCACTGCACAAAAATAATAATAAACATGATTACAGATGACTGCCAATTAGACTTAATGACATCTATCTTTACCCAGAAGCTCTCTGGCATTTCCTGTGGAAAGAATCCTCTATCTAACTTTTACACGGGATATTTGACTGCATAAATCTGCCACCACCTCTCTCTTCCACAACCCCTCCTCGCTTTGGAAAATGAGGCCAGAAGACATTGCATAACGCCGCTGGAGCAAGCGATGCAGGGGGCGAGGAGGGGTGTGGAGCCGCAAAAACAAACCATCCTCATTTTGAAAAGACACATGGGTATATCCATAAAAACAGTCCGCATCCAGAGGTGTGTGTGTGTAAGCTCTCGTATACGGTCTTCTCCACCAGCTGGATATTTTATTATTAGCTGTGTGTGAAGTTGGGGTGTCTGCAATAGCTGAGGTTGGAAATATTTGGGCTTGGTGCCACACAAGTGGAGTTACATAAGCAGTGTTGCTGGTAGAGGACCCACCGGTATTAAGAAGTCCCTGTCAGCGCCCCTATTATGACAACCGGGGACGTGGACACAACGTGTCAGCCAAACCAGGCGGCGCACGCTGAAGGAAGAGTTTTCACCGTGCAGAACAGACACCAAAGATTTGAATCACAGACTGCGGCGTCTGTAACAATCTTGACTTAACGCAGAGAGAAAAGTAGAGCAAGGGGAGAAAATGGATTCAGCCACATTACTTACAGCCTGCAGGGAGGTGTGTTAAGTCTTGGATAATCATGTAAGTACAGTGCTGAAGTGATTCATCAATTAATGGATCATCGTACGTCCATCCTTTAATAGTTTCCCTTCCCTGCCTGTGCCGCTCATCATACTGAAGACATAAATCTTCAATCAGGCCATAAATATGAAGTTTCTATTTGTCTTTAAAGGCTCAGTGACACGTCCTAAAACTGGAGTAAGCACTGCATTTGTTCGGGACTATTTTCAGGTGCGGATTAATACACGTTTGGTGTGTATTTATAGGACAGTAGGGCCGCGTGTGTGGGATTAACTCGAAATAAACTACAGTCTGCTACAGTGTTTGTTGTAGCGAAGATACGTCGCCCAGTGCGACGGTGCGGTTTTTAGAGTTTCTAATTCAAACTGGAGCTCTGTCAGACTTTTTAGTCGAATCTACTCATTGTTGGTTTTGTTTTTTTTTCATGGGAGCAATAAAAAAATATAGAATGTTGCAAGATTTATACTTAAAGTCAAGACAAAGTGCCAAACATTGGCTGGAAAACTAATAATTAATAAATCAATTAAGCCCTCGAAGAGCAGCTGTAATTGGCCGGCGTCTCCCGTCTACCTTGACCTCTCTCTGCCCCCTTTTAGGGACTAAAAGCTAAAACTTCCCTCTTCTTCCTGTCATTAACTTGTTACTGAAAGGTCCGTAAGCAGCCCGTAGCTCTCGTGCTTCAGACGCTGACAGTGAGGAGCCCTGCAGATAAAGACCAGAGATCACAGAGACCTTCTGATGACAAAGCAGACGTGAGGGAACCTGCACGGCTTCGGAGAGGCAGCCAAGCTCTGGGATTGAGGTCAAAGGCAAAGCGAAGGAGAGAAAAAAAAACGGTCTGACCTCACTCTTATAAGACTGACATACCCACCTTTGACTGACACCCACTCTGTATAAACACGCACGTAGGCACTTACACTGGTACAGTGTTGCATTTAGATGTTTGCAGGTGAGAACTGAGGTGGCTGTGTGCTCTTTCCAAGGAAAACCTGACATGTTGTGTAAATGGAGCGGGCAGAGGGAGGTTAGCCATTAATCTCATAAAGATTGAGGTCTCAGACCGGCCTCTGACTGCTGCTGCTGCTGCTGCTGCTCTCACGGTGACAACCTGACCCGACTCGTGGCGCCCGGATAATTACCTGCACAAGTCAACGAGACCTAGATGCAGGATTACATCTCTCGTGTGTCTCAATAGTGAAACGCTGCCTCTCGGGCACGCCGTTTTCCGTCTGGTTTAGATGATTTTCATAGATTTTCGAGAAATATTTGAGGCTATGCATCTTTAGGACGTATTTTTATCCATGTGGACATAAAATAAACAAACAAATTTGATGTTTTTTTTCTTCTTGATTAAACTACTATGCCGTATTTGTGCTCCTTCTTCCTGTAATTCATCAGCTGAGACTCTAATGTACTTCAGACAGATTGGTTTGTTTGAGAGCCGGGAGATCTCGTATCTTTAGTCTGTTTACTTTGATATTCTTGACATCTCTTAACCCGCCCGTGTGTTTGCTCTCAGTGACTCAGTAAAACCTCAGTTAACTTTAACTCTATAAACTCCGCCGCGCTCATAGTGCGCTCCTTTAAGACCCCGCTCCTTAAATAATACTCTTGTCTTTCAAGCTGAGATCCGTGTTGCGCAACTGCAGTAACTTTTCCTCTGCACGCCGCCCGCCTGATGCGCCTCGTCCCTTCACGTCTATCCATCCATTAAATGCTTCCATTGTGGGCCGCTGTAAAGTCAGCACAGCAAATATCAATATGCGCTGTTTAGTTTATTGCACAGGCGTCGCAGACAATGCCCCCCTTTGTGCGACTCCAACATTTAACTTTGTATTTTGTGCAACGCGAACACCGGTTTGACCTGTGACGCTCCGCAGCTGACCTCAGAGCCATCTCAGGTTAAAGTTAAACGGAGACGGGAGGACATTCTTGCACCGATCTGATCAAATAACCCCGCGAAGGGTGAAGGGTGAAGGGTGAAGGGTGAGGAGAGTGTAACTGAGTGAGAGAAGGGCGAGAGAAGAGTGTGAAGGGAACAAACATTTTGTCCTCTTTGCAAACCCTGTGAACCGCAGAGAGATCACAAGATGCCCCGAGGACACGGCCTGTATGACTTTTGAAAAGGCAGCACAGCAGTCGGGTCAACATGAGGATGTGGAGGAACGGCAAAGGAGGTGGAGAGAGCTTAGGTACGGGTCATCCATCTTAAAATCAGGCACTCATATGACAACCTAAAAAACAAGCTGCTGAAATGTTTCCTCCACTGTAGCTCGACTGATGTGAAATCCACTTAATGGAGCATCTGTGCAAGAATTCAATAAACAAGTAATGTGTCACATGAGATTGTGCCATAAATAAAACAACATACACTTAGCTGTTCCTCATCCCGAACACTGAGGGCCATTATTATAAAACTGTGTGTTAGGCACGCTGGCACAGCGGACACGACAGCCTGCCACGTTCCGTCACAGTTACGTCTTCTTCCGCTATAAAGGGCAAAGTCGAATCTGTGGGCTCTTAAACCTGATTAAACCGCTGAGTCCACTGGCCAGGCAGCAACAACAACAGCAACAACAACAATCTGTGTGCGGACATCTTTACAAGAGAGAGACGGTTACGGCAACATTTGACTGTAGATATTTTATTGTTCGTGAATTCACGACGCTCGTTTTGTTGGAGGGGTCAAATTTATCTAAAACTAAAATCTGTTGACTTTATATTTCGTGATCGACTTCGACCTCTTCGTGGTCGGCTCTGTCGTTTCTAATGGCAGCCTTGTAGCACACAGATTTTATCGTCGTCATTCATCACAGATGTTACTCCCAATCTGATAACAAGAATTACTTCCACCGTAATTCCTTTAAAATGACTGCAGGCCTGAACGGGTTCGTGACAAAACATTTTACAGTCCCTCCTGAAAAATCATCTGTGGTTTCTCAAGAAAGTCCTGGGCCAAGAGGTATTTGCGCATACTTGTTTGATAGTTTGTGGTAGCTTCTGTAACTGTCACGTAGGTTTGGTTTCGCCAAAAACAAGAACGGACGGCGTATGCGTGTCGTCACCGACGGGTTTCTAAAGAACCGTGACACTCTTAGCCTGAAAATCGGCAAAGACGTGACTCATCAACAGGCCTGAGTTGAGCCAAATAACGCCTGGTTGCTCAAACAAGCCATCTGTAACCTGGAAATCAGAGCGTCCAAGCTCTTAATCCTGCATAACTTTAAGCCTTAATATAATGTGAACAGGTGAGTTGTATATAAATTCACCCTCAGTACAGTTGTCATGAACGGGTAAATTAGCTATAGAGACCAAAATTGTTTTTTGTACGAGGCTGTAAACATGTTTATTTCTGCTTTAACATGGGGACTTATGGAGACTGACTCACTTCTGCAGCCAGCCTCAAGTGGACGTTTGAGGAACTGCAGTTTTTTTGACACTTTTATTACATCCATTTTGTGTAGAAGAAATATTGGCACCACTTCACAACAAAGGGTTAATAAATTGTGTCTGTTGGCTTTAAGTGGGTTCATAAATCAGTTATTGATTATCCATTAATACAAATAACGAGCAGGTTGCTAGGCAGGTTGTTAAACCATTAATATATGCTTGTTGGTTTCTCGAGTTCTACGCCATCACATCTGCAGGTATACGTATTAGTAAGTCATTAATTAGCTTGTTTATTTACAGAAGGTAAGTTGCCAAACGAGCCAAATGTCGGATCCGCACTTTATCAAGGCCGCCTTATCGGAAATCTTCTTCTTTTGTTGGCGAGTTGACAGCATCTTGTCGCTCCGGGTTGGGAGTAGACAGTCGAGTATGTACAGATGTCAACAAAGCTGTCGTCGCCGTTTGAACCGTCCTGATGCAGAGAGAGCTCGACACATCTGGAGCTCCCGACCAGAAGAGCGAAGCCTTTTGAAGTTGCTATGACTTGCAGGCTCGACAAGCAAAGAGTATTTCCTTTTATAAAGCCTTTTATGAACCTGATAAAAATCCTCGAATATCACTTGAAATTCCAGGAAAGAACCTTCTGCTATTCACTTCATAATAGGATTTGTTTTGCACAGGTATTTTTGTGAAAGTCCGACGTTTAAACTGAGAGGAAACTTGAGTCACGTGTCAAACTGGACTGTATGTTCGGTAACTAGTTTATCTGTCCCTCCACTCCAGCTCTGGCTGCCTGGGGGGTGTGCAGCCGTGTAGTGTTACACCAGCAAACAAGGATGTGCTATCAAGTACCACTGGCGACCAGGACCGGATATATTTTACGAAGTGATGGTATGCAAGTGGTGCCCTTGTCGCAGGAAAGCAACAACCTGAAAGATTTATGAGCCCTCGACGCGGCGGCTCCAATAAAGAGTCGAAAAAGACGAACATTTTAAGGGCGCGCTGACATTAGAAACCCACAGAGGTGGAAGATAAACGTGAACGGAGACAGCACGGGGTCAAAACGCAGATTCAAACTTTATGTTGACTGAGAAAACACATTACAGTGTTTGTTGATGTGTATTGCAAGGTGTCGGACCCCAAACAGGTGGAGTCATTACTGTACACCAATGGTCAATTCATGCCAGCACTCACATGGCAACTTAGAGCACGTTTACACTCCTGACACCTCCGTCCGACACGCTCCCCGACACACATGGTCAGTTCAGAAATGACCACAGGTCAGCCCGTGGAGCCGTCTTTTCCCTTCACCAACCACGGCCTCAGAGCCCCAACAGCTATTAAAACTTGAGGTCTTGTTTAGGTTTGCAGGACCTGAGGGTGGCCACGTGTTTTCCCCCCGTAAAGGACTGGACGTACAGTCCCACACGGAGGAAACACACTGGAACGTGGTGAAATCTTTGGACACAAAACGAGCTGATTTAAAGACGTCATCAACATTTTTCACTCACGTTCTGACCTTTGTTGACAGTCCAATCAAATAATCTATCAAATAAGCGACAGATCAAGTCAAGAATTTAAATAATCGATGGTTGCAGCCCAACCGTCAACTCCTAACGACGGTCCAAGGTGCTAATGCTGCTTCGACCAACATCTACGAACTAAACGCTCAAGATGCATCGAGTGACGTGACATTTCAAGTGATTTTATTTAACAGAGAGAGTACAAAATGTGGCAGAGTTCCAATAATATGGTGAAGATAATAAATAATGACACAGATTGGCTTTTTTTAGCTTTCATCTCGCCCTGTGTGACATGCAATTAACCAGCGAGGTGGCTGTTATTACGCTGTGCATGCAGACGATTATGAGCCAATCTGAAGGTCCCAGCAGAGATATGATATGGATATAGATTGTATTTGTGCTCCTTTAAAAGAAAAAAGGCCCGATGTGATTACTGTGTGACGAACATGAAGCGAGGGAGAGGGAGAGGATACTGTCACTGCAAGCTGGAAAACTTGAAACGAACCTGGATCAGTCGCTCGCATGAAGAATTGATCCACAGAAAAAAATAGAGAGGGAGAAAGCAGTGACTCAACAGAGTGTTTGCCAACACTTGTGTCTGTAAAAGAACAACAGCTCAGTCATTACATCTGGCAGACGGAGAACCAGTTTGTGCTTTTTCCATTTACTGTTCCCAGTCTGCGGCTGGCAGGGTCACGTTTAACTCCGTTTGTGAAGCTTTTTGCATCGCCGATACGCGACGGTAACCGTCATTTCCTCACGATACGTTGAGGATACCTCCTGTTATACCTTTGCATGTGCCCTGCTGTCACCTCGCTCTGTGTTCTGGATGTTTGTCGAGGCGTCAAACGGAATAGAAAACCAAACAGAAAGTCAGATTACAGTGTTTGCGTGTGTGGTACCCGGCTTATCTAAGCTATCGTGTTTAGCTTTCTATTAATCAACACTTACACGAGGTATTCTGAACGCATTACTGTTTTAATATGATCCAACTCTGAAGCTGGAGTGTGCAAATGAAATATTACTCACTTGCATGAGCAGGCTGCTACGTTTAAAGGTGATTTAATGAAGTCCATACACGACTAACAAACTATTTATCATGAAAAACATGCTGTACTTGTTAAATACACTCATAAACTAAAGATTAAGTTTGCACCGGCCTCATTTTCTTGGATTCTGTGACATCTTTGCTCAAGTTCGCACCATCTCTCTATCTGTGTGTCCCGTTTCGAGTCACTGCAACCCTACCAAAGGGTTAACACCCAAAGAAAAACACATTCACTCTCACCTTCACACCTACAAGCAATTTTAGTTTCCAATAGAAACACATAAACACACCAAACAGCCCCAGGCCGCCCCCCCCTGCAAACACACAGCCACCATGCTGCCCCGGCTTGTACCTGCAGCATCCACCCTAAATAAGACACTAACGTTACTATCAACAGCAGCCATTGAGACGGTGTAATCTCGCCTCGGTGCTGGGTGCACACTGTGTGACACGGACACGCTGTATCTCGCAGGGCAATCACCAAACGGGTGCACATTTAGTACGGTACAAGTTTTTTTTAAATAGGTGACACAGTGCGGCCTTCCCTCCCCGTCCAACGGCCCTCGCGGCGTCCTCGTGACGTGCTGCCATGTGTAAATGTAGGCTATCATTCGCCGGCCTCCTTCACTTTCTCCTCGGAGAACACTGGCAGCGCATGATAAGCTGGATCTCGCTGTGCCGTGGGCCCTTGCGAGGAAAGACGGTGTTGATGTTGGCTACAGTAGAACTGATAGGAAGCCTGCAGCTTGTGTTATGTCACTGAACACCGGCCACATTCAGATAAAGGTTACACAGCTCGGCTTGTATGAGGCCCGGGCGAGCATGAGAGAGAGAGGGAGAGCAATCAGAAAGGGTCCGTGCCAGACTAGATTCGTGCTTTTGTTGTTTAACCTCATAACTCTGTCACTACAAACTGTGCAGACGTTAATCAGGTTTTACAGCTTTAATTTAATCCGCTGCTATTATATGAGTTTTAAAACGTAAACACTGCAGCTTCCAGCTTGAGCTCACTCTCACCGCAGTAATGCTTCCAACACTTACTACAGCAGGGGTGATGTAAATCTCCCCCCTTCCCCCTCCTCTAGTTTTGATTCGTCGGTTTGTCTGAGCCTATAAAAAGGCTCATCGTCGCGTTCTCAGATTTTAACCGGCTGGATTTGTCCAAAACACAAAAATGATAAACAAAGATAAAGAAACAGCAGAAAATGTCGCAACTGGAGAAGTTGGAGCCAATCAATGCTTCAGGTTTTTTACGCAGAAATGACCACAGCGATGAAAACTTCTTGACGTCTTGTTTAGATTTGTCCAGTGTGCAGGATTTAGCGGCACCTAGCGGAGAAGTTGCAGATTGCAACCAAGTGAATACTCACGCCTCACCGTCTCCTTCCAAGCTCGTAGTTGTGGTTGGCAAATTCACATTAAAAGCAGGTGATTACACACTAATGAACATTTTATTCCATCCCTGCCAATAAATACTCACACACTGGACCTTTAAAGCATTTAAGAAGTCATCACAACTGTTTTAAATCCATTTCCAACGACAGCTTCAGCAAATAAAGTCAATTTATCAGGTTATAATGCGCCACCATCGGTAAACAAGTTGTAACTAGTTTGTTTCACATTTTTACTGGAGAAAACTACTGACATTGTTGCATCTCACTCATTAAAGGCCTGAAGCTTGAAACCGAATGACGACAAAGGCACCAAAAATGATTTTTAAACATTATTTTACGTAAAAAAGATTTTAAAAAAGGAAAAGAAATCAGGATAATGAGCAGACGCACACAGGCTGAGGTTCTTTTTCCTGCCAGTTTGAGTTTAAGTAAACTTAAGAATCTTATCGATCTTGTCTTCTTACTGACCAGACTGATGGCAGCTTTTGATACTCAGGGCTAAAGACACATTCATCTACACCCATCAGCAGCAGCAGTGAATAAAAGCCCACACCAGGCATGACACCAGCGGTGAGTTTCACCTGATGCAGGAAAGGGTTACCACAAAAAAGTGATCTCACTCTGAGACGACCACACAAAATGTCTCCATCGGCAGAAAACTGCCTCTTCGCACATGCAAGGAGGAGCTGCTTGCTGCTGCAAGTATTTTTAAATGCACTCAGGCTTTGATCTCGCGTTAAGCTCGGCCCTCATAAACACCGATCGTGCTGAAAATACAGGTGACTGAAGGCGAAGTAGAGCGTGGTGGAACTGTTTATATAGAGCACAATGAAAGATTGCTCAGGGTTTAAAAATGAAACATGAGAGTATAAAAAGCGTCCAGAGTGTCCGCTGCAGGCCGGCCCTCGACTGAGATCAGGTACCGCGTTGTGCAACCCGTTTGAAAAGTGGCACATGGAAGAGGGGATACGTGCGTCAGTGCTCTGATTCAATCAGTTACTCGTAGCTTAATGTTCATGCCTGTGATTTCCACACAGTATCTTCATATCTGCTGCAGATTCGTGCACCGGCGACATGCTGCAGCAAACACAGGAGGCCGTAAACTCTACTCGCCTCGGTGGGAAGGGACAATGCAATGACTCATCCATTTTTTATCACCTCTACATTTCCTCCAAAGCTCAGTTTATGTTGCCTATATGGCACCTGAGTCACCCGCGATCCCGTGGGGGGAAGGGTTGCTAGGTAGCCGCCACCTGGGAAGTCGGAAACAGACGGCTCCGAACTCACAGCCTGGACGGTTCCTGATAAATTTACACATTTGTCGAGATGTGGGGAGGAAGACGAAGTGATCACTGAGAGACAGCAACAGTAACAACAACAACAACAAAGGAAAGCATCTAAAAATAAAGATTCACACGGACCATAGAGAATGTAGAGTTAGTAACTCGAGTTAAAACTGAAATACAAAGTTTTGGTGTTGTATTTGTGTCCTGCCTCTGTAATAACAGTTTCCACACCGCTGCGAGTGAAAGCGATCTGTATTTATGTGCTGATTAGATAAGAAAAGGACGCAGAGGTCGAGGATATATCAGACATTTGGCTCCTGACGGCTCGCCAGGACCAGATTTTTGCACAAATCCTCTGTTGGTGTTGAGATTTAGACGTTATGGTCTCATCTTCGATGACATTTCTAGGATAATATTGCTCATACTAACATATTCTTCACTCTATTATCATATTATAGCAGCATGACGTTCATACATCCACAAAAAGGCGGCATAAAAGTCTTCTCTTCAGGCGTTAGGCGTGTTTTATCTCTTCTATTGTACCACAGCCTTAATATCAACCTGTTGGTTTATTTCCAGTCTCCTGTTGTGTCCCATTATTTTGCATTGTCTGTGCTGAGCATGGGTGTAGCGTGTCATAGAAGACTCTAAATGCATTGTTTACTTTTTGTGTCCTGGTACAAATGGTTCCCGCGGACACCGCCCAGACACACAGACAGACCGGCCTGTGTTCGGTGTTAACAACCTCCACAATACACCTGCACACCTGGGGATCAGGTGTTTGAACCACGTCCCGGACAGCTGATGTTAACCGGAGGCAGGTTACGGCTCGGCCTCTGTAATACATATTTAAAAGAGCTTAAGGCATTTCTACCTGACTTGTAATGACGCACCTTCGACTGGCGCTCTGTCAACATCACAGGGCTGATTGTGTTTAGCCACCAACAGCCAGCTTTTGTGTTCATTTAGGCAATCAAGGACACATGTGGAGGACGGGGGTGGTGATTTCAGTTAAGGAACGCGGCTGCAGCTGAGGTTAACTTATCACAACAGTAACCATATCAACAATGGCCACCTTTAAGCTTATTAGGGGAGATTAAGGGGCTTAACGGGGCTCATGTCTCGAGTAAAGAGATGAAGTGGCATGCTCGGTTTTTAATATGGTCCCTTGCCAGAGAGCTGCAGCGCAATGTGTCGCAGTTTAAGTTGAAAAAAGAGGCTTTAAAAGTCACATCACACACACACACACACACACACACTGATGGACCCCCTGCTTGTGTTTGACTTGAGGGCATGAAACATCCACAACTGTGTGCAGGTAAAGGGACAGCTGTGTCTCTGCCTTCCCCCCGTCACTAGACAAGACACCTGGTGTGTGAACTGACAGGTGGGCTCTTGAGGCTCTTGAAGCAGGTTGCAGGAGCTTGAGCCTTAAGGGCAGATTCACATCACCCCATATAATCCCTGACAGCGTGTGTGTGTGTGTGTGTGTGCTTCCTGCAGAGCTTTAAAGTTGCAAGACAAAGGCTACCTCTGTGCAAACCGTGAAGCTGCATCCGATCAGAATAAAAGTGATTGTGGTCGTGATGTTTACAGTACGGGGCCACCGAGTTCAACCTGAGGTTCAGAGCGAAGGAGGGCACACTGTTGCTCGTCGGCTTGCCAAATACTGATACCGATGCACGTCACACACAACAGCAAATGTTAAGAGAGGACTTAAAGCTTAAATCTTTAAATCCTCCGCTGTGCTATCAAACCATGTAAGCAAGAGACGAGGCAGCTGTTACCCAGGCTGTCCGAGGCCTGCGTGCCAAAACACTGCGGCACACCGGACAGACAAAAAGAGTAAAGTTGCTCTCGATGTTTACATGCTGCACGTGAGCCCTGCTTCCCAGGATGGAAACATTTCAAGTGGAGCTATTATCACACACATGCTCGTCAGAGCTGGATATAAAATGATCTCTGAGAGCTAACCTTGGTGTCACCGGTTGTTAATGAAAACAGAGATTAGAGAGAGAGAGAGAGGGTGGACGGGTGGGGAGGGTGGTTGGAGCTGACTGCTGACAGGATGACCTGGGTTGCCGTGAATGAGGCCTGACTCAACACAGCCAGACTCAAGGTCAGCGAGGAATAATATTCAATAGATTAGCTGCTTCACATCAGCTCTGGTGACCTGAGGGGAGAGGGATTGTGTACCTGACCCGTGTCTGTACATGGAGGAGAGAGGAACCTACCTGTAGCTCACACCATGCCACCTCCACTGTTGTCTCGGTGTCCAGTCCTTTATAGACCGTCTTGAAAGACCCCCTTCCAATCTCTATGTTGAACTTGAGGTATCTTCCATCAGGAGACGTTGCCACCGCTTTGGTCTCCACGTCCTCCTTCTCCTCCTGCTCCCACTGAGTATCAAACGTGATGCGAGACAAGATCTTGTGCTGTTTATTCTGCAGCTCATTCTCAGACTCCGAGCTTGCGTCCTGAGCGCCGGATCTCGGGACGGGGTCCCAGTTCCCGGTGAGAGAGCCGGCGTCGGGCTCCTGGCTGGAGGGGGGCGTGTTGGAGCTGGTGCCCGGGCTGGAAACAGGAGAGGGCGACGGGGGGGAGTCGTCGGTTTTTTCATCCTCAGCTCTGGACTCGGTCAGTGTTGGGATATTCTCAGCTGACCAGGACAGGGCTTTGGAGAGGGCGCCGCTGTACAGAGGCGAATCGATGTCCATGCTGATTTTTTGCAGCCCGTAAGAGTTTCTCCGTGCGCCCAAACCGTGCGTCCTGAGCACGGATGGCACCCGGGACAAGCAGTCGTCGGTCAAATCCATGGAGAGGCCTGGAAAACCGCGTCCTGGTATCTCAACCTGTGCATGTGACATTGTAGCAGGTTCAACGCCTTCTCGATGTAGAGCCTAAATGTGGAAATGGCATCGGGACAATAAGAGTACCGTTACTTTAAAGTTACTTTTCCATGATGTCAGCGAGGTGAGAGGCTGACCGCAAAATAACAGGTCTGTTACAGACTAACAAGAGATGAAACAAGTTCATCTTTAACAAATCAGCTGCTGTTACCTGTAGCTATCACCAAGTTCATGAATATGTTTAAAAACAATACACAGAAAAGTGAGAATAATGTACTTACTCATCACGGGCGCTGCGTAACAAAACAACAACTCACAGACGAAGTGTGCGCATAGGCGCAGACTGACGCATAGCTCCTATCAAAAATATTTAAGAGTCGTCCTCTTCTCTTGCCTTCACGAAGTCCTCAGCCATAACCTCCAGCGAAAGGACGGAGCTGCCTATATCAACGGAGCTCAGGAGGGCTGTGCGTCCCGTGCGCAACCGAGTGCGCGCTTTCCAACTCCGCCCCTCGCAGCTTTGACGCGCTAATAGGACTATCCAGAGGGAGTAATTACTGTGTGATTTGAGTTGTGTTTGCAAACTAATGCTCTTTAAATCCCCCCCAACGCCGCATTACAACGTTCTTCTAACGTTTTTGATCGATTATGGCAAATTGGGTGTCCAGAAATGTCTTAAAAGGCGGACTGGGAGTTGCCAAAGATGTGAAACAAAGGGAATATTTCAAAGATCCATAACGTGGATTTGTTTTCACATTTCCTTGAATTGATTAGGTGTACACGTGCCATTCGTAGCCCTGTAGTGACTTCAGACAAACCGCAAAGCAAACAGGACGTCTCCTCGTCACGAACCGGCGCAGCTTCTCCAGTTTCTCTGAATTAAGATAAAGCTGGTGAGTAATTCACGGCAGGTTTTTAATCAGGCTGCCGTCATCTGATCAACCTGAATGAGAGAGATATGCAGCGTGCAGGCGCATCCTGCAGGGGGAGCTGCTACTGAAACAGGACACCTTTATCAGCCAAGGCCACACTGAGCCCCACCTGTGCCCCCCTACCACACACACACACACACACACACACTCTCTCTGGGGCTGTTATCAGACAAAAAACACTCAAGATTCCCTGGAGATGTATCATCCCAGCACACGATGTGAGTGGACCGCTCAGTACTCGGCTGCAGGCTTTAAAAAAGTCAAACATAACATCTCCATCGCTGTGCTTCAACTCTGCACGTCTGCACAGTGTCTGCACGTCTGCAGTGTCTGCACGTCTGCAGTGTCTGCACGTCTGCACAGTGTCTGCACGCTCATCCACGACACACAAAAACAGGCACAGTTAGCAAATTTCTAATTTATTTGTCTACATATATGAAAAAAGGAGGATGGATATACAGAGAGAGAGAGAGAGGATAACAGGAGTGTCACAGTAGCTACTGCACAATAATAGAATGACAGCAATCTGTACATGGAGTCCACTATTATTATTTTTTATTATTAATACACTCAGCTGACTCGAGCCAGGGTTGGTGATCAGAGTCTCTGAGGTGTTCCTCGTCTGGAAGCATTTATTCTCAAAATAAAACGTCCCCCTGGTGTCGTGTTCGGGGATTTCTTTGCTTTCTTTGGGACGTCTGCTTGGAACAACAGCCGAGAGGAAAAAAACTAACCGGAGGGAAAAACCACTTAGACACGATCAGCCGCTAAGAAACGGCGTTTAAAAAAAAGGCAATTGCATGAGCAGCAGCCTCTGAGCTTGAAGCTGAGGTGCACCTTTGTGTCGCCTTTAATGGCTAAATCTTAAAAAACAAAAATTGCCTGTCAGGTTACAGTACGACGTGTTCCCCGGGCAGAGCGAGTGATTTCCAGCACCGTTTTTTATTAGAAGAATTTGACGCCCTTTCCGTCATCCATGGTGATGATCTCCGCTTTGCCTTCTGTTTGTAATGCCTGCAACGAGCGCAGCAGCATCCACTCTTCTAAGCCGTGAAACTCTGCAGGGACAGATCAGAGTTCATGTCACAATTATTATTAAAAGAAAACATAAAGGGATGAGGTGCTTTACACATCCAAAGATGTTAAAGAAAGGTCTCTTACCTTCACCTTCCGTGTCATCACCGTTGGACAACTCGTACAGTGTGAACACAGAGTTGACCATCCCGTTTTTGGAAACCTAAAATGTTAAAAAACAAACAAACAACAGCTCAAACAGATGTTAAAAGTTATTTTTTCTTTTAACATCTGGAGCACAGATAAAGAAAAAGGTGCAGCCACTTGACAAAGTCTTTATCAGACGTGAAGAAGGTTTGGCCTGCTCGCGATAAAACATCCAGCTGGGACGATTATCTTCAGCGAGGTGTGAACGCGGTGACCTCCGTCACAGCTGTAACCCCGCACCACCTCAGAAAATACTCGTCTCTCCTCAATCATCAATCATCAATAATTTGACACCAAAATTCGACTAACTCTGTCCTCAAATGTTCTGCAGTGGAAGCATGTATTCACTCTGCATTGGTGTTATTTGAGTTTTTGTCCCGTACACGTGAAAAGCTGATTAAAAGCCGGATGACACGTAAACATCCAGGAGAAATCCAGCTGTGGAAGACGTCTAATTTAAAACAAGACTGCACAACGAGCTCTGACTGCAGCAAATTACTGTTCTTAAATTAGCATCTCACTTATTTGGAGCTTTAGAGAACATTTTCTTCTTCCTATTTATCCTCTATCAGCCCCACACGTGTACAAAACATGACGGACAGTACAGTGTGTGTCTTAAATCTGATGACTCACCCACTGGTATATTAACTTGCCCCATTCCTCCGGTCGTCTCCACATGACTAAACACCGAGACTTGTTTTTGTCCAACCATTCCAGGTTCCCTGAGGACGGAAAAAAACATGTTTGTGAATAAATCACGGCGAGATAATGAGACGCTGTGCAAACCTTTTGTACCTTTTTTCCTCAATTCCTCAAACACCACTTGAATTGCTTCCATCGACAGTTTTCCTGAAGTTCAGTTAAGGACGAACAAGTAAAGGAACGAACGCACAAGAGTTCAATGAAGTTTGAAAACTTTAAAACCAGACATCGTCTTTTTCCTTCCCAAAACCTGCTGCCTACATTACCCACAATGCAACTCCAGCTGACTAATTCTCCATCAGTCCGACCATCGTCTGTCGCTTTTATTGTTCTTTTAATCAGCTGTTTGGTCCATAAAATGTCCAAAAAGAGACGTCTTTAAATGTCGTGTTTTGTCCACGACCCCGAAGATATTCAGTTTACCGTCAGAGAGGACGAAATATTCAAATCTGAGAAGCTGGAATCAGAAAATTTGAGTTTTAAAAAGATAAATTTAATTTAAAAACTGACTCATAGGAGGTAAACTGTGTTTAGTGATCATGTTGATGGAATCGTACTTCCTGTGACGGTGTAGAAGCTTCCCTGATCGTAAACATTAATATCCTGTAGAGGTAAAGTGTCATTTTATAACCCCATAAAGGAGGCAGCCTATAAAACCTTAACAGGTCATCCAAATCAAACAATCGGCGCTAACATGAGACACCACGTGGACCGGACCACAGGTGGACGTTTAGGAGGATACGTTCTATCTTCTTGTTGTTGAACACGGGGCTTTCCTGAGCCTCCATCACGTCCAGGGTGTAGAGCTTGTGATGCCGGCAGTAAGACAGCGCCAGCGAACACCACCCCGCCAGCTGTTTCTGTCTCGTATCAACATTGGGCTGTAGTCTGTCCACAAAGAGACGAAGCAGAGGATGTAACACAGGGTTGACACATCACTGAGACTCCATATTTACCATCCACATACGTTTATATACCTGATTCATTAATGATTAATGCTACACGGTGACCACAGACTTGGCCGGCCTGAGTGAAGTGAATCCCTGTCACCTGATTCAAGACTGTAGGCAGCAGATTAACGCTCTATAATCAAATACTGCCCTGAATGCATCAGGGGAGATCCCCAGAGAGAGTTCAGTGTTTCTTAATGTGAGAGCGTGCACAGATCATATAGCATAAAACAAGCCACTACACGATGTTCTGTTGATTTATCTTATCGGGATTTCTGAAGAAAAAGGAACCAAGTTACCGCTGAAACTTCTCAGAACACTTATCAACAGCCTGAATTCGGCCGGTATCAGCGTTTAAGTTGTTTCACAGGAATTTCAGCACTGAGATCTTCACGGTAACTTCCGGCAACGAAACCTGTGAGTGAAATCTGCAACTGCAGCAGCGCAGGAGGAATCTCACATTTCATTTCAATGAATGAATCGATTTAGAAACATTTAATACGACCTTAAATGACCTGTGGCTGTCAGATGAGGTGTCATTAATTTAATTTAACCATCTTGAATGTTTAAAATACATTTTGCACATTTTCTGTCAAATATTTTGCGTATTCCTGCACTAACTGCTCATTTATTTATATTTTTTAACAGTTATTTTTTTAACTTAAGTTGTTTATTTTGCAGCAAAAACATTTAACACAATAAATCTGACAATAAATGTCATTCTGATTATCGTGTATCATGAAAAAAACGCATTAATATTCAGCTAAAAAAATCAAAAGCCAAGTCACATAATCTGCTGGTCACAGAATTATCCGTAACACCGGTGTTACGTGTATTTTGGTCTTTTGGGAGCTGCTATCAAAACAGCTAGCTTTGAGCTAACAGCTGCGCTCACTCTTTAAACTTGCGCATGACACCATAAGTCATCTTCATGCTGATGTTTATAAACATTCACACGCCGTCGAGCCGAAACGAGCCGCTGAGTAAAAACTACAGCCGCTGTTAGATGAACTTTGTCGAGCCACTTCCGTAGCATTCGGTCTTGTTATTTAGCCTGTTAGCCCGGCTAACGGCTGGTGTTAGCTCGCGAGTCAACACGCGACTCGCCGACGTGTAAAAAAACAAACGGGGGTTAATGAGCAGAGTTAATTAGTGTTAATGAACCAGCTTCATGTGAGGTGGACTCACGTGAAAAACGGAGGGAAGTTGTACTGCCAGGGCCACTCGAAACTCATCGCGGCCGTTACCGTGCTCACAGCTGACAGCTTCCGGAAGCGCCTCCGAACTCCTCACGTGTTTCCGACTAACGACAGAGAGTTTTTCAAAATAAAAGCTTCGTTATAAAAAAGATAAACATACACAATAAACATTTAAAAAAAAAGTTAAACTTGAAAGTAGTTTATATGAATAATGTGAATTACCAATGCTGGAAGGTAACCAAGTACATTTACTCACTCTTTAGGGTACTTTTGCTTTATTTGAGTATTAAGCTTTTAGTTTAAGTTAAACTGATTCAGTGTCAGAGTTTAAAAACTGATATCAAGTCAGACAAAGCAGAGAGTACATGGTTCAAGTCTAGCATGGACCAAAGTGTGGAAGGTGGACTGAGCACCCAATGTGCCACTGTGTGAACTTGAGTTGAAAAAAGAAATAATTTCCTCTTGAAGGAACAATAAAGTGTTTATTCTATTCTATCCATTTTCTGTTTCTGCTTATCCTCATTAGGGCTGGAGCCTATTCCAGCTGGCATTGGGCGAGGAGCAGGGCAAGCTCAGGACAAATCGGCAGGTCATCACAGAGGCAAACGCTGTCGAATGTAAGTATAAATATGCATTTATAGTTTTAAAAACTTTTTGTTTTGGTTTATAAAAACCTGAAAACAATAAAAAAATCTGAGTATGTTCAAATAAAGTTCACACAGCAGAGTACAAAATAGCCTTACATGATAATCAAGCTAGAATTAAATATATTGCTACTGTTTTATGGTACTTATATTATTTAAGTGTTTATAATATTTCTGTATGTATGACCCATACTTATGTATAAATGTATAAAGACACAGATTAGTTACAAACAGCTTTTTTACAAAGTTATTTTTATTATGGAATAACTTGTGCATTTTCAACAACTTGAACCAGCATAAATATGCATCTATTTCTATTTACAGGTCGTACATCTCTTTCTAGAATCCACGTTTCTGTTTCCTGGTCAGAGTGATTTTACAGCCAAACGTACTAGTTTATATTTCTATGGTGTTGTTATACAGCTTCTTCTTCAAGTACAGCATGATTGAAAGTAAAAATGGGGTTCAGTGGAAACAATCTAGAGGTTGCACAAGTATTCTATGTCACCATCTACTTCACAGCGAGATGTTGGTATTAATATTTCTTTTTATACATTTCTATATTACAATAAGATTCATGGGTAAAAATGAGACTGGAAAGCAAAACGCGATATTAGAAATCTCAGTTATTGCCATACGTGATACACTGTAATCTCAAATTCAAAACAATATTTAAAAGTCGTTAAACGTTCTAAAAATAAAGATGGAAGCAATCACAGACTTAAAGAGAGTATTAATGCGTCCGTCCGGGTTTGACTTGGGTTCAGTTATCGCTGCGATTTAGACAAAAAACAAAACGAATAAACAGTTAAAATCTCCAGACGGCTCGAGTCTCCGAGAGCGATCTGACGCAGTCACGCAGACAACAAGTTCAATTAGCTCTGAGACCAAAACCGAACCACCAACATCCGTCTTTTTTCTGCACCCGCGTGGCTCGATTTCCAATCTAACAATACTGCCAAATATAGTCCTAACAGTGTCAGCCTCCTATGGAGTAAAACTGGACAAACAGAGGTTAAAACATGCTTCAAATATTCTCAGCAAAGACAATTTGAAGATCCCTTTATCTATTTTCTTTTTAACGTTGTTAAACCTCAAATATTCTGAGCGAAGAAAACTTGAAGAGCCCTTTAAACTTATTTTACAAGAGGGGTTTTAATGTTGCACTTGAAGCTGTTTATGTGCATGCAAAAGTAAATCTAGCACTTCAGATAACTCGAGCGCGTTCAGCACGTTGTGTTCTCGGGTCCGCGCCGAGCACGAGGCTTTGCGTCTTGCTTTAGCTGGAGTAGAAGATGCGCTCGTATTCGTTCAGGATGAACTCCACTATCTGGTTCTGAAAGACCATGTGCATGGTGATGTTGGCCGACTCCGTCTCCGGCCGAAGCAGAGTCGGGCCGAATACGATCGCCACGTTCTGCACAGTCATGCGATTGTCCTCCCCGAATTGGATGACCCTGTGAGAGACAGAAAAACGGTATAATTACATGAGGAGTCAGAATATCTCTTCGCTTTATCTGCTTGGTGGAAACGTGATGGAGCATACCTGCGTAAATGCCCAAAAAGAAGTTTCATGGTGTCGTGATTTGAAGGAGGAAGTGTTTTGACCAGTTCATAAACACAAGACAGTTTTGTATTGTAATCAGGAATTCCTGCAAAAAAAAAAGGTTCAAATATAATTAACACTCCCTGCATCATTAACATTAATTCAAATATTTGATGTATTTAGATCAAAGATTCAAAGATCTGCTCACTGATGGCTGCAATGAACTTATTAAAGTGGCTGAACGGGAAAAGCGGCTCGGGAAGCTCTCGGAAAAACAGCTTCAGCGCTCCGGTGATGACGTGAACGTCCTCCCACTGACCGTCCTCGAGGTCCAGCTCCTCTGTTTTAAAACACACAGCATGCACACGGGTCATTAAAGCGCACAGCAGGGGGCGCTGCTGCCCACAGTGAGTCTGAGTTTAGACTGAGTTTAATAAACTTTACCGTGATCGGCCTTGAAGCGTAGTTTCTGAATGACGGCGAGGTTCCCGCTCACTCTGTAGAGTCCGTCGATGTCCAAACCTGTAAAGCACCAAAAAAAGTCAGATTCAACACGACACAAAGCAACAAAAAACTTCAACATGCTCAGCCTGCGAAGGTGGATTACCTCTTTTTTCTACAGCTTTGATGCATTTCTCCACAAAACTGGGAACTGTAGTCCTCTCTTGTGAACACAGCGTGGCCAGATGACACCCAAACACGTTTTCTACAGAGGAAAAGAACAGTATCATCAGTTAGTAACAGCTGTAGTAGCGGCATTAGTATGTTCAAATCTGTGTATAACCACAAACGTGTGAATTTCAGGCACTTCTGGGTCGTTTTTCTTGTTTCCCTTTTTATTATTTGCTTCTATTCAAATCAGCTCCGGCCTGAAAAAGAAAGTACGCGCCTTACGGCTGTATGAAATTACCTCTGATGTAGCCTTTCTCCTTGACAGACTGCAGCGTGGGCCGTTTCATGAGGAACTTCATCAGCTTGGTTCGAACCCTCTTCTGGTCTGCATCTCCTCCGGAGCTGGACGAGTGTGTGACAGACGGTCTGGAGGCTGGAAAGAACAGACGCGAGTGTGAGGAGCGTGAGAGTGTTGTTGCAGCGTGATACATCTAATTACGTCGCTCAACTCACGTCTTCGTTTGTCTACGGTGCTTCCAAACTTGTCGTCTCGTGCCACATCTGTGCTGGCGATCTTCTCGTATAAGTCGCTGTCCTCCTCCTCTGAGTGATGGTCCTGGTACTCCTGATGCACAAACATACGAAGAGAGGGAATCAGAAATGTTGCACTCCTCTCAACTTATTTTTGTCTTAAACGTTCCTTCTTCTTAAAATGTCTAAATCTGCCGCTGCGTTACGATTGCAAATCATCTTATTAAAGTATTTCCTGTCTCTAAAGCAGCAGGTCGACCCCGCTGGTGGGACACGTGAGTCCGAGCTCAACTTCAAGGCATCTTTATCATTCCCAAGGGGCAACTTATGGTACAGGTGCAGAACGACACAAGCGTGAATAAACACAAATGCTTCTGTGGATGATCAGCGGACCTGAGGCAGGCCGAATCACGTCGGAGGTCTTACCAGTTGTCGTATGGTGTCCGTTAAGACTTTGTGCCAGTCGTTGATGATGCTCTCTGTGTCGTACTGTATCAGAAACTCCACGCCGTTCTTCCCTTTTAACTGGAGGAGAGGCGATGACACACATATTCATCAGATTTATTTTAGATCGTTCCCGGGTGACTTCCTTTTACTCATTAACGTTACATTTATTTTAATATTGGATATTAATACACTGGAGTTAAGAAGCTGAAATGTTCTGCATGAATCACACGCTGCTCACACGTGTTATTTGCTCGAGATACGGACACCCGAATGTCAACAAACCTCTAAAACATTCTTTTTGCTGGACTTGTCCTTTGAGGCCCAGCCGATCGTCGCTCCCCGTAGCTCCACCGTGAACTCCGGGACGATCTGATTTGTCTTGTTCTGCGCGGGGTGAAAAGAATAACACAGCAGTTTACGAAAACCGACGCCGCAGCATTCCACAAAGCGTCAAATAAAAGCCATCGCTGTCCCTGTCGTCTCATGACCCGAGGGCTCGTCTGTGCTGTCACACCTCACCAAGGTGACACGACAGCCAGCGCTGCAGTTTAATGTTTCATTTTCTTTCTTTGGTTGGAAACTGGACACCAAAGTGCCAAAGTGTATTTAAAAAAAAAACGTTTCTAGAAATGTGTTGAGACTTCAAGACAAGAAAAAAAAACAACGATGACTTCTCAACCTTCTCAGAAATGTACTGAATGCAGCAGGAACGCAGCGTTCAAGTGTCACAGCTTCTTATTAACGCAGCGTGAGCGCTTTCCACTGCGACAGTCTTCAAATACGAACAGCGAGCAGTGCTGGACAGAGCATGTTTAGTGTTTAAAGTATTCAGTTTCTCCTCATGTGTCATTTTCTTGAGATTTTACTGAGCTGCCCACAAACAAGAATGTATGTTTATGTTGTTATGTTTATTAAGTGAATTCTCCCAGTGTGGGATCAATAAAGTCTATCGCATCTCATCTTATCTTATTTCATGGCTCACAGGTTAGGCATGTCATGATTTATTACCTGTTCCTGTTGCAATTTGTTGCACTTTATTTTCTCAACCAGGCGTAAAAACGACTAAAAATCAAATTCCAGTGGAAAATGTGCACAAAACATACACAGAAACTTTGTGAGTATAATCAGGAAAATGTTCTTCAAGCTCTTTAAGACCTTTAACTTTAATACCTCACATCTAAAATACTCGATTCCCTCTGTATCACTAATGTTTGTATCGTACCGAGGCTCCCGTGGCTGCAGACTTTGGGTCTTTGTGGAACGTCAGCACTCCTCCGTGGAGAACCGTCCACGTCTGGGTCCAGTTTTTCCTGAAAAATAAAATAGAAATCACTACGTCAAAACAAAGCAATGCAGAGAGCCTCGGGGGGGAGATGATACACGACACACAAACATCTGTAACGTGAGTGCGGCACAAGCTCGAGCTTACCTCACTTTCTTGCCGTTCTCAGACACTTTAGTTTTGTTGAGGATTCCGGCTTTCTCTAAGTTTTGTACCTGAAGAAGGAGAAAAAAAACGCTGACTTCAATTCTTTCTAGACTATTTCTGTTATGCTCATACGTGAGGACGGGCTGTGTGATGACATGAGAGGCACACTTCATCGATTAAGCCGTGCAATATTTCAACATCGCTGCATGGAAATAAACAGAGCGTTTCTTCTGGTCTGTGCGTGAAGAGAAGAAGAAATTCCACGAAAATACCGAGAACCGACGTGTTAGTGCGTCTAGCAACACTTTCAGACTTCCCCTTCCTCTCTGACACTCGGCTTCCAGCTGATTCACTCCTAAAGAAACATTTAAAAATAGGTCACAGCTATATTTTTAATTCTCAGTACTATTCTGAAAGAGGAGGGAGCCGCACCGAGTAGATGTTACTAAAACTGTGAGTGAATCGCGGATTTATCGGGGACAATTTTTAGCTGTGAATGTGGCGGAGCATTCAAAGCAGCAGCGCGGACTCTAAATAAAGTACAGTGTGTGTGTGTGTGTGACAAACTGTGACTCACTCTGTGTTTTTTTATAGATTTTGGACAACAACAGCGCTCTGTGGCACAGAGGAATAAAGATTAATGGACTGCTAGTGAGTAGTAGAGAAAAATGCGTCCACACGTTTAATATTTCTGCGAGATTCAAGAGGGAACTTCTGCTAAATAAGAGCGCAGAGTATGAATGGAGGCGTACAGGGGTCATTTAGTAATGATCGATGTGAAGCAGCATGTTGCGGAGCAGTGTGGCTATGTATACTTTGTCCTTTGTCCAGAGGACAGTGTGGACATGGTTTGGTCGTGACGTGCAGTGGAAATCCATCACAAAGCGAGACAGGAGGGTTGAAATGAAGAGAACGTTTGATGCGCGTGCATGTTTCGAGTGCAACAGATGCTCCTTGAGGGATCTAAAGTCACACCTCTTGCCCATCATAGATAGACGCTGCTATCTATGCATGAGCGCTCAGAGTTACAACCCACATTATAGCGCAGCCACCTGGAGGTCAGATAATACGGGTTTCTCCAGGGTCTAAACCCAAAAGCCTTCAGAGAGAGAGACACAGAACACCGTTCAGATACAGGCGGGGTGCAGGTCACAGGATTTCAGCCTCGAGTTATTCCTGAGCAACGAGTATCTGCAGACCGGAGGCGAGTTCAACTCACATTATGCTGCGTCTCCGGAGAGTTTCCTGTACTGGAGCTGTCGCTGCTGTAGTCTGACGTGTTCCTCCGGTGAGTCGGGACGAACCTCTGAACAAAGAAGAAGATTTTATGATTTAGAAAATTATAAAACACACGTACATGTCATATTTTCTAGCCAAAACAGGACACGGGAGTCCTCGTATGTTTGTGTCCTTTTGGGCCTAAGTTAGAATAATCTTGATGCTACCTAACAGGAACTGTTTGTGGTCGTCTCTTTCCTGTTTTAACATGATAATAACCCCCTGAACAAAGCCAGGTCTTTAAAGAAGAAGCAGTTTTCCCAGTTAGGTGTGGAAGCACGAAGCGCGGACCTCAAACCCCCGTCCAACACCTCAGCATGGGAACAAATCCCTGCAGCCGGGTTCTGAAATCAGGACGAGGATGAGGTCTGTGGTTTTGAAATGAGACGTTCATTGATCACGTAGGTTTGGAAATTTCAGGCATCCACTCCAAGTTTTGGCCAACGGCACATCTAAAACCTGATGAAGATCATATCAGGGAGAAATTAACTTTTCTTTACCCTGGTGTGCCCTTGAGCAAGGTGTCAAACCGCCGACTGTCACAGCTGAGTTGCATAATAGGAAAGAAAATGTGTGTTTTGTGTAACCCTCTTCCTCCGCTGCAGCTCTGTCCCCGAGCTGCTACTGTAAATACGAGTGCACTGCAGTCGATTTGCCTTGCTAAATAAGGGTTTAAAAACCTGGGAGTGTCAGTTGTTATACAAGGAGTCACCCTCGCTACCTGACTGAAGCTTTCTGTTTAAGCCAGCTGACACACCCTGGATGTGTGACACAGCGTGTGCATGTACATGCAGGTCTGAGTGAGTGAACGAGTGCGCGTCTGACGTACCCCGTCATCCTGGGCCGAGCTGAACTGTGAAGGTCCCATGGTGTGTCTCCAGTTTTTGATGACCGACACGTTCTCCACTTCCAGCCCGTTCTCCATCCTGGACTGGCCGTGAGCTGCAGGAGCCTGGAGGGTCCAAAACAAGTTTAGTTCAGTTGAATTTTGCTACTTTTTAGGTGGATTTGTGTCTTGAATTATGCAAATTGTTACATCGTGAACAAACTGTTGTTGTAGCGAAGGATCTCTACCTCGGGTAGGGTCCAAAGAGACCTGGAGCCGTCTCTCAGATAGTAGTAGGTCTGCCCTCGATCATCCACAGACTTGATCCACTGTTACATAACAAACATTTCTTTGTTAAAGATGATTCACAGTAATCAAATGAAACGGGAAGTACAAAACCAAAGTGCATTCACCGCTTCAGTGGATTAGTTTGAAAGAAAAAGGCGAGTGTAGTAGCTCAAAATAGAAAAAACTTCCTCGAAATACAATGTATTTTTGTGTATTATGTAAATATTTTAACGCCTGTGAATTAAAATAATATCCCGTAGTTACAGTAAGAAAAAGAGAGTGATGTACGTGGCACAGAGGAAGAGTTTCACAGCACTTATTGCAACATTTTTCTGCGTTTTTAAGTCGTCTGCATGATTCAGATGCTCAACACGTCCCCGAAAACCCCCTTCACCCAGCGTCCAGATCCTGAACTGGCAATTCAGCTTTGAATAATCAAACGCCACTTCACTCTGTGATTGGCCACGCATGTGGAAATGAGAATATATGCAGAGTTTTAATGCCTCTCTTAAAGGTCAGTCAGTTTGTCCATATCTTAAACATTACATGGACGTCCACGACTGTGTTTTGACTCCCATCAGCCTTATCTTATATGAACTTATACCTATAAACTGACATGAGTCTAAGTTTAACCCCACAAACGTGTAAGCAGACACTTCCGTGGGTACAATCAAGTGCAACACCATGAAAGTCTCAGAGGGGAGACTGTCTGAAGGCCAGTCAACATATCAAAAGCCATCAAAACAATCCCAAATCACCCTAAAATACTTTGACTGTGACTAAAAACAGAGACTATCTTGACTGTAGTCATGTCAGTCATGGACCTACCTGCTCTGGAGAGTGTTCACTGGTGAACACCCAGGTCCCGTTTGGATCCACGGTGAGGTTCCAGCCCGCCGGGGTACTGCGGTCCAGGTTGGCCCTCGGGATGACGGTCCGGCTCACGTGGCTGAGGGTGTACTCTTTAGGTAAGGTGGGAGGGCCCGTGGCGAGGAGTTCTTCATAGCACTCTCGCTGGTCGGCAGTCGGGTAATCCTCCTGGGGATAGTCTTCCTCGGGTAGAGGAGGCTGCGATGTCGGAAACACAGCGTTTCGTTAAAACACAGGTAGGATATCGAACTTTTTATTGATGCCTGACAACAACTCGTCAATGGCTGCATATGTTCAAGAGTTGCATGCAGATTGATTTTGACAGTTTTTGGAGTCCTAAAAAGGGAAAACTGACCAAAAATTGGTCAAACTGAATTACCGGAATTACCTTAACATTGCCTCTTTGTGACCTTTTTGGGAAATACCCTCAAACTGTTGCCTCAATCATCGCAGTCCTAACCTCCACGCGGGGATCGTTTACAATAATTAATAGCAGTGACACTGCCTCACTTCACCTTTTTGACGTTGCTACATCTAACTGAATAATGTCAGCTGAATCATTTCCCTTTTCTGACCCTGATACAAAGCTCAGTGACTTTTCCATGACTTTGATAAATAAGTCACAGCTTTTCCGTGGCCTCAAAGTGTTATTCTTTCTTGACCCATTAATGTTGTTCTCTAGCTCACACACACAAAAAAAAAAAGCCATTATGGGGCAGAAAAGAGGTCACTTGTTGCTCATGTGAAATCATTTGCTTTGTGACATTCCTCCAAACATTTCCTGATATCTCTTCATCCCCCTGAAGACTCTGATAGTCTTGAGCACTCATACGATGAATTCAAAATGAGGACAGATGTATGAGCTCTTTTCAAAGTTAGGGGCACCGCGGTCGGGGACGTTCTAGCACGCGTGCTGTGAGATTTCCTGATGAAAATGAGTCCTGTCTGCTATGTAGGTGCAGGAGATTTAATTCCATTAAAAGCAGACTGTATTTACAGCTTTCCCCTGGGTGAAGCTAAAACAGGAGAAAGAGAGATGCTAAGTAGAGCAGCCAGGCTGTCCTTACCGGCCCGTCCTCGTGAAACCTGTGCACACTCATAGGCTCCATCAGAGGGGGATACGGGCTCAGCTGCTCTGGAGGCTCCCAGGACGTCTCCCCAGACATTGGGTTGTAGAAGTAGGGCCGACCGCTGGTCTCATCCACCAACTCTTCCCAGTCTGAGGTCCACGCAGGAGGAGGACTGGCGGCGAACGGGGAAAATACCGGAGACGGAGTAGGCGACGGGGAACAAGGCTCCTCCACGCGGAGCGACTCAGGGTCTGTGGGGGAGTCTAGAAAGGGGTTGTCCCAAGTGGTGCGCCCTGTTGTGGGGTGGTAGTAGTACTCCTGCCCACTTTCTTCATCAACATGCACCTCCCATCCCTCTGGGTCAAGGTAGGAAGGAGAGCAGGACGAAGGACCCGAGGGGGGAGACTCAGAGATGCTTTTGCGGAGTTCTGCTACATTCACGTACACGGCTGATCGGAGACTTTCATTCTTCACCTGTGAAAAAGGTCAAAGAATGGAGATGTAGAACAAAAGTTAACAAAGGAAGAGAGTGTGTGTGCTTTTTAAAAAAAGTCAAAACAAGCCTGCAAGTCACACTTCCATCGCTTGATGACAGTTTTTTCGCGAGACAAAAGCTGAGCCGTGTAAAGCATCAGCTGTCGGCCCACTGTTGTTCTTAGTATAGCCTTCCGCGTCTTACAGAGCACAGGAAGTAGCCTACAGCTGAAAAACACACACACACACACACACACCGCAAAGGCGTTCCTCCAAACAATAATGATCATTACCTAAGTCTAGTCTTGTGCACAAAAACACCCACGCATGAGTAAAACGGTCTAATGTCAGAACAGCGAGTTTAAGACAAAGACAAAGCACACCAACGCGTGCCAGGCTGTGGTGTGTTTTGCAAAGATAGCGTTGACGGGGGTTAGATATAAAAGTAATAATAATTTTTAAAAAAAAAGATGAACTGCCACTGACAGCCTCTGACCACAGGCCAACTGCAGAGGGCTGGAAAGTAGGTTAAAAACCACCATAATCAGGCCTTATCTTCCCACACAACAACTACGTTTCCTACAATGAATAAAAACTTCTCATTGTTCTAAATCAAACTGCATTTTCAGTTTCTGAAGGAAGCCGCTGTAACCTCCACGTCGTGTTACTTTCATAAACACAGCTCCATGGCAGGACATGGCATGCAAATAACCCTGATCACCACAACTAATTTGTTTAGGGGACGACAATTAGAGTGAAACTGAGACGTGATGAAAGGCTGCTTCTGTCCCGAGCACTCTGAAACTGTGACGCAATGTTACACCTGAAATGCCGAGAATACAAACAATGCTCACCTGCGCTCCACTGAGGCCGTCCTCCCCGACCGTGAGACTCCCGGGATCTACCGACCCCGAGGGGCTTTCAAGCGCCGCCATGATGGCACACATACAAAGAGTGGCCGCCGCTATCTCCTTCAGACTACACTTACTAACAACCTCTTGTCTCTCAGCTAACCTTATGGTCTATATTTACCAAGACCTGTGTGTGTCTGAGCTGTATCTGCTCATCTCTGAGCTAAATGTGCAGCACGTAAAAGAAGAAACATGTCAGAGAAGCCAAGACAGCGGTGCATCTACATAAGTGCACTTAAATTCTGAGGTACTTATACTTCGATCGGTATTCTACTTTATACTTCTACTCCATTTCAGAGGCACTTCTGATGGAACTACATTCACTTGAGGGCCGTAGTTACTGATTACTTTTCAGTACTTTCATACAAAACATGTCACCCACTTCATGTTTCAGTCTGCAGTTAGGGAAGCGCAGAAAAAGGTTAAGTCAGATTAGGTTTACTGTTGCAACATGATACTTTTGCTTTTCTATTGTCATAACAACACAAGTTATCAGGTTATAAGACGGCAAACAAACAGTTTAAGTCGTGAGATGAAGTTTGTGTGTCGTACTAACATAAAAACTAAATATATTGTTCTAACATTGAACTTTTCACATTATAACGTGATACTGATACTTTTCTGGTGTGGCAGCAGTACACTGCCGTGTGCAACAAAGTCCTTGAAATGCAGCATATATATATATATATATATATATATATATATATATATATATATATATATATATATGTGTGTATTTTCAAGTATTTTCTACAATAAACTTTCATTTTTCGTAATTCTTTTGGGGCGACACTCCTTTCTCAAACATTTTTAAACAAGCTGATTTAGTAAAACAAACACTTCCTTCGACTGAACTGACCCATTAGCTGATCGTACTGTAGTATTACTGCGTTTACTTAAGTAAAAGATGTGGATACGCTGTCCACCGCCTCCAGTGATCTGAGGAGTAAAACATGAATCAAAAGTGTTGCAAAGCGGAGGGGAGGAGAGCGTTACAACATTATCGATTTCACAATCAGCGGCGTGTTTGTTATTTGTCTTTCCAGTGTCGCCACTTTGCCGACTTCGTTTCGTGATTGATCTCGATATAACCACGAGGGCAGTCGATGTGGACATCCAGACAGCTGACCCCGAAACAGATTGATCGGAAAGAACGCACAGAGAGACAGACAGGGGAAATGAAAGAGCTGCATCATTGATCTCTGAAATAGCTTCACTGGAACGTCCCCACCCTGCATGCAATGATAGGAAAACTGCAACTGCTTTCATGGGAATACTAGAAATACAAATACTAGCATATAAATATGTCAGTCCAACCACATTTACTCAAGCACTGGACCTGAAAGTTGTGTTTTTTTTAATATGACACTCCTTTGTGTGTACTGCTATACGCTATATTGTACTTTTTACTCTGCTCCATTCATTTGACAGCTGGTTACTTGTTACTAATGTGGCACATTAACAAGTTTGAACTAGTTTTTTAGCCTTTTCGGCTTGTGACGCGTCTATGAGAGACACCTGACCACTAAACATCTCAGATAATTTAAGGCTTATTGAGTTCAAATGATTCATTCATCCTTTCTTTTGTAGCAGGACTTGTTTTATATATATATATATATATATATATATATCTATATATATAGAGATATATATAGATATATATATATATCTCATTAGCCATCGCATTATTTTTATCTCGTGACTGTTGGGTTGGAAACCACTGAAACCTAATTCTATACAGAAAAGTTAAGATTAGCTGCACTTTAACCAAAAAACAGTCAAATGTTGCTCAAACATCCATGAATCAGTAACATGTCATGTTTTTCTTCGGCAGAGGAGGAGCACTTTTACTTTTGACACCACATTTATGTGTACAAATACTTGTACGATTCTGAACGCAGGACTTTACGTGTACTTCTAACCTGATGGGTTAATGCTTTGCCTTCATTACCTGGTTATTATGGTGATGCCCTAGTTAGTATTTCTGCAGGTGTGTAGGAAAAAAAAAACATGTCTGCCGAGACCCATTCCTGCGCTCTGGTCTGATTGTTGTGATATAAGGACATCCTGATAACTTAGTGAAACTTAGTGAAACGAAACAGGTCAAATTCAAACCAGCAACAGTTTACCACTGCTTTCTGTGAGTGAAGCCCACGCTGTTCGACACCTGAGATGACGTACAACTCTTTAACATCCGAACTAAAGACCTGAAACGTCAAAACCGCCTTTCATGATGGCTGAGCTTTTGAGCGGCAGCTGTCAGCTCACTGTTTACGCCGCTTTGCTCAGCACAGGAAAAGACACACGAGCGGAGCTGACATGTTTACGCAAAGCAGGAAGCGAGCCCGTTATCAAAACATACAAAGCACACTGAGCACAGAGTGAAATTTTTATCATCTGTGCGGCAATAAAAGCTTTTTAATGCCGGCGTCGTCACCTACCTGGGGAACCACCGGCAGGGTCAAGCTCTGCTTGTCCCGGTGACCTGGCCAAACCCTGGAGTACATGTCCACCATGGTTATATCACTCTATTTAGAGGAGCCATACATCCAAAATAAACGGGACACCGGGCCGAAGCGACGAAAGCGCGCGACCACCTGCAGTCTGCAACTTGTGATGGCAGAGAGGCAAGCGTACATTCACGCCCTCGTGCTCACATCCTCCTCCTCGCACAGCAGCTGTGACAGCTTGCAGCCCAGATAGAAAGGAGAACTGTGAGCTCTGTTACAATAGCAGCAGCAGGAAGGGACTGTGAGAGGACTGGGTGAGATGTGTGTCTGTGCGTGTGTGCAGGTCTGTGTCTGTGTGCTCACAACGCATGAATTCCTGTGCGTAGGATTGAGGGTAGAGGGTAACTGTCTGTCTGTCTGTCTGTCTGTGCAGAAAGAGGCAATGAAAACAAGGCTGGAGGGACAAACATTAACGCTGCAGGTCACTTTAACCTACTTCCTGCTTGTGTGCCCTCATGATTTAAAAAAAGGAACCGCGCCGCGAGCACACACCTTTTAGAAATACTTCAGATTGTACCAGAACAAGAAAAGCACCAATAAAACGTTTCCTTCGACAGTAGTCGACCCTCATGGTAGCAGGTCACTCACACACTAATGGGGAAAAAAAGGGGAAGCAATAAATTCCCACAATGATACGAGAGCCGCTATTCTGATGAGACATTATTTTTGTGACTGCTTCAAACAGGAAGTCTGCTTTAGGAGCCAATTGTTCAATCAACACTTCCTTCTTCATAGGACAACATTAGCCAGCCTGAAGACGGTGAGCAGGCAGAGCGATGTGTGTGTGTGTGTGTGTGTTTGTGGAGGTTTCTGGGGCCTGTGCGAATGTGAAATTAGGTTTGATCGCTCCGGTGTGTATCGCGGCGGCGGTGAATCAATGCTTCCTGGAACATCCAGAACGTTTCGCGTTCTGTGCCTGGACAGAAGGTAGTTTGCCATTCAAATGTGGCTAGGAAAAAAAAAACAAAAAACACGAGAACGTCCAGCTGCGGCGTCTGAATTTCTGCTAAAAGATAACAGCGTTCTTTACTGTTTTTCCACAAGTGCGTTTAGTTCTTCCCTCAGCTCAGAGCGGACAACTCTCTGCCCCTTCAGCAATGCATGAAGCAGCAATCTGCTTGATTACTTAACCACATTAGCACTCATCCAATCAAACAATGGAGTACCAAATTGGGGCCCAAATCACGCCACAAAGCACACAGTTGAGCTATTGAATCAATCTGGCTTCCCCTCCTCTTACATCACACTCCTCGCGGCCCAGAAATCCAGGATAACTGCAGAAATGCACTCAATGTGGAATCCATCAGCTTATCACGTTCTTGTGTTTGCAGTGCGAGGCCAGGTCTGCATGCTGACGTACAAAAAGCTGCTGATATTGCTTGTTCATGACAGATTTCTCCCACTCTTGCTCTGAAGGTGAAGGAGGGGAAATATATCAACACCGGCTGCTGCAATGTTTCTCTGAGGCAACTGGAAACAACACAGCGCTCTTCTGCAAGAGATGCCGCCCTGACATTTAGCTGCAGAGATGTCAACAGCATGCAAACAGACTGCAAGCAGCTTGTGTCGACTTCTGCTGTGATTTCTAGTCCCTCAGTTCTGCACTAATAACTGCAGCACGTCATTACAACTTTACAGAAACATTCTGCAGATAGTAACGACAGAAAAGACATGCTGGTGCGTATGACTCACACGACTCTCAACAAAGAGCGGCCGATGCTTCCTTTAGATTATCTTTACGACACCTTATAGATCAGACACATAAACGACGACAACCCGCCGGCTCGCAGATGTTCTGCCGAAGCAAATGTCGGGGAAAAAAAAAAAAATGCAGTTTTTCTGCTTTCTCTTGCCTCGCTTTGCATGCATGGGTGTGACTTTACAATATTATTATACTTCTGAGGTGTACTATTATTCCTGCCTCAGCACCAGTCGCTCAACAACATAAAGTGTGAGTGACTACGACAACACGACCTTCTGTTCTGAAGGTATTTACAGAATCTGAAACAACTCATCCATGAAAATATATTCAGTCGGAGACTTTTAGCCAACTTAACTTAAGTTTTAACCAGTCCAAACAAAGTCAACCTTCTTCCTCTATTTGTACAACCAAACATCTTATCACCAGTTTTGTTGGTATGTGCTGAGGTTTCTTTCCAACATGCTCCCATAACATGAACGTCTGTCTTATCAGGCTACCTCGATGAAGAAATAAAGTCACAACTTGCACAAGCAGACAGTATTTTCTCATCCAGATGGTTAAAACAGTCAACACTGATAACGAAACGTTTCACACACCCAGAGGCACAAACTACATTTCTATTTAAATAGCAAAATGCATCAATGCTCCCAGCAGTTTTTTACAGTATGACCAAAGGAAGGCTGGAGATGACAGGCTCTCCCTGGCCGAGCATGCAACCTGTTCTTTACACTCTTGACACAGACATGTGTTGAATCAAGCAGGCATGCACACAGAGAGAGAGAGAGAGAGAGAGAGACAGAGAGAGAGAGAGAGGTCTGACGAGACACTCACACTACCTGTTGGAGCGGTTTTTTGACATTTGATTAGGTCTCTTTCAGTTCGAGAGCAGCAGGAATGGTCGAGCTCTTGTAGGTGCTGTTCTCAGCGAGGCCCACAATATGGAAGAACGAGCTTTCAGTGCCAGAATGTCACAATTTGGCCGAGCTGTGAAGTGTGCAAGAAGAGGAGGAAACAGGGTCACAGTATCAATGAGACTTTGGAGTCCTTGTCACAATTGACAAACAGCGATAAAGATCCACTGGATGCGCTCAATATTAATCATGGACCTTTAAAGAGATCAATAACAACAATACAAAGGCACAACAACACCCTGAAACACAGCAGGCACATTCACATGGAGGTTTCTGCAAGTTAAAGCCAACCAAACTTCCCCAATCCCAACTTAACATCCCATGTGAGGCCAAAGAACAGCCTACACACCCCCCACCCTCGATATTAAGCGACCTACATTCGAGCTAATTGCAAGTTCTGCACATTACATATGCACACACAAGCCAACTTGCATGGCAGGGCTGCCACTAAAAGCTCTAAAGCCCCGCTTGTTGGGAGTCAGGCCAGACCTCCCTCACATTACCATGGAGATGGCCCTCCATTGTGGGGTGAGAATTAATGCACTTGAGGGGTCCTGGCACGTCCTCAGTCCTGTTACAAATGTGGGACTCATTCATTCCTCCACCCGCAGAGGGAGAAGCAGAAACACTAAATCTAACAAAGATGGTTTAAAATGCCAAATTCACAAGTGTAAAGAGACTCTATAATTACAGTGTTATGATGCACACACACACACACACAATGACTGGGTAAACTGGGAGAGGCTGCAGCCATTACATGAGTCAAAGCCCCACACACAGCCTCCCTCCTATCCTGTAACCTTGCTGCCTGCAACAGGTGCAACAAACCAAGGGTAAACTTCCGTGAAACTTACCTGAGACAAAAGTTTCTGTCGTTTATATTCAACACACACACGCACACACAGAAAAAAAAATTACATCCACCAGGAAAAGTAGGTTAGACGAGCTATATATTCACAAACGCCTCACTGTTTCCCTGCGGTGCTGTTAATCATAATTCCCAGGATCGGCATCGGTGCTGGGGAAACCAGGTAGCAGCTGGAGGTTTGGGAGTGGCTGGCAGCTTTCGGATTTAACTCCTTCCTCTCCTCAGGACGCCACCACCCACCCGACAGGACCTGTTTGTTACCTGTTCTCGACTCCCACAAACCCTCATGTGATCTCTGCAGGCTCCTGAAAACACTCAACTCAATCTGCCAGACAATGAAGTTAAATCAACGCTCAAACTAAAACACGCCCGGAAAAAAAGTCACTCCACGCCCCGGGGAAACTTTCCCTGACCAAAACTCCGAGCTTGGATCAGCTGCTTTTTTTACTGAGGTATTCAAGAAACACCTCTTTTTTTTTTTGCCCATTGAAATGGCACGAAGGGGACGGCCTGCTATTCATATGCAGATGAGCTGGCACAGATACTGTGAACTCAACCAACACGGTTTTCCAAGGTTGGACCTTCACTGTAAAAAAAAAAAAAAGTGTCACGTGATTTAATCTGTAAAAAAATAAAATAATCAAACGGTTTTAATCAGTGCTGGGAGGTGAGTAAGATTCACTCAAGTATTGTAATTAAAGTCAGACTCCGCCTATGTACTCATTAAAGATACTACAATTACTACTACTAAAAACACCTTCAGTCGCCTCAAGTGATGTCACCCGAGTCAGCAGCTCGCGATTGCCTCAAGTGATGTCACTAGAGTCAGCGTCAACTGAGTTTAACCGAGGCTTGTGGCCACATTAGCTGCTACTATCATAAAACTACAAACAAAGTGAGTGTTCCAGGTGAGTTGTGGGTAATGGAGTTGAGAGGAGTACTCCTGTAGGTATAAATTCAAAGTACTTGTATTTTTACTAGAGTAGTATGCGCTTTACACTTCTGCTGCGTTACATTTTATTTTACAGCAAGCATAGATGAATTTTTATAGGTTTGTTAAGTTAAACTGAGCTCCACTTCCACAAACAACAGTTAGTATTTAGCAGTATAACACGCAGAGGGGTCATGAGTACTTTTACTACTTACTTTACTGGTACTTAAGTACTTAAGTATATTTATGTGTATGTGCTTTGATCCAGAGCTCTTTATATGACATATTATCTTACTACATACGTCATTTTCTTTAAAAAGTTGAAACCACTGGAAGTATTTAACCTTTTTCACCGTTCATGGTGGCACATTTACTGAAATATTGGACAATTAAATAAGTACAATTTTGAAAAAAACTTCTAATACTTGAGTACTTGAATATTTCCATATTATACAACTTTAAGCTTTATCTGACAGCTGTGGTAACTTTCAGATTAAGAGAATTTATACAAATATCCAGTATATGAATGAACTATACCATGCTATAGGACCAACTACAACTTTAATACACAATAGTGATCTGAAACTATGATAGATGATACTCCAACATATCCCTTATGATCACGGTGAGTACAACTGTTCTGGGTACTTGGATACTTTTTGTTTTCTCTTGTATTTATACTTCATGAACTTCATAATTAAGTGAAACTGAGAGCAGGAAGTGAAATCATTAAAGCTGCATGACATTAAGCTCATGTAAAAGTAAAGGCCAGTTTTTTTCATACCAGTAAAGTGTATTTTATATTTGTAAGTACTTTAAGTCTCTTTGCAGAGATCTGTTTCAACATGAATGTCAACATCTGCTGATCAGTGACATGAAAGCCTCATTAAATCTACTTTGTAAGACACTGTAAGACACTACAGCGCCTTTCTGGATCTTATGTGATGACATTGCGCCCTCTCCTGGCTGTAACCCCACAGTGACACATTTTGATCTGGCGCTCCAGTGAGCCTGATGCAGAATTCTGAATGAAAACGTAATGTTGCATAAAAACCTTACCTGCTCAGTAGAAAGTGTGTCTGTAGAGGAGGCTGCTTCTGCCGCTTGAGTCAAATGCTGCTGCCCACGTGTGTCATCAGGATCAGGCGGCTCGGGAAAAGCTTCAAACTGTGTGACGTTTATCTCTGGTATGGTGTCATAGACGGGTAAATCGGGTGGTAAAGGAAAGTCCGTGTCCTCATCTTGTTGAAAAGTCTGGCTCTGTTCTATTTTATCATCCCGTGGTGAGCTTTTTGACTGCCGTTGTCCATTTTTGACCTTTGGCACAGGATGAGGTTTTGCGTACAGCTGCGAGGAGTCGTTGGTTTCCAGAGATGCTGAGTTAGATGAAAAGCCTCCTGTTGAACTGTGTGTCTTTATTTTATCCAGGGTGTGTGCAACGCTGCTGCTGGTCTGTCTTTTATTTAGAGGATCGCAGGGTTTTATATCTGGTACCTCCTCACAGAATCCAAAAGTGGAGAACCGGTATTTGTCTCTTGAAGCACCATGAGTTGATAGTTGAATCACTCCACTTGCTGGTGTTGTACTAGCCATACCTGCTGGCTTACTGTCAGTCACACACTCAAGTGAATCCAACGTATTAGAACCCGGAGAGTCCTCAGTGAGTGATGGAAGCTCCTTCACATACTGTGCAGGGACGTAAAAGGGCCTGGTGTGCCGGTCTTTGCGGACGTGCCACCAGTGCTCATTAGTCTTAGAGACTAGGATGTAGCTCTCGTTAGGCTTGATGGAAACAAGGCGACCATCCTTCGCTTGGTACTCAAAGTCGTACTGCACTGACACCAGCTCCATGCTCCGGTGCACCCGTGTGGCCTCTGTGTTAAGGTGCTGACATCTTGGAGCTGGAAATAAAGGAAATGTGAAGTTGTTGTGGCTGTTGTAAATGTCAGCCGGTGGCTCTCACACACACAGACACACACTTCCACCTACTGACACACACTGCATCTTTTCACCTTGTTTCCTCATGACATGTTGGGTTCATAGGTACAAGACAATGCACAGACCCACCTGCAGTTACCTTTACCTTTATCATTCACCTACACAAGTCTTGTTTTGTGTCTCTTTGTAGTCTGTTTATTCTCCCTTTTGTGTCTCTGTAGCCATTTTATGTCTTTTTGTTTGTTATTCTGCGTCTCTTTTTACATACAACTCATCGTAACAGTTTTGTGTATTGCTCTTGTGGTCATTTTCTGTCTGTAGTCACATATTGTGGCCGTTTTACGCCTCTTAAATGTTTGACCCCTGGCTCCATGGACCAGCGATCCATCTACGGTTAGCTGGAATTATCATAAGCTTGCTGATTTACAAGAAATGCTGATGTAACTTCTTAAAAGTATGAACGTAGGACTGGCTGAGGCAAAAGCCTCTATTTCTGTGCACAGGAACAGACAGGAAGTTGCTTCCATTTGCTGCAAAACAAATGTAAAACTTACTGTCAGACCACTGTTGCAGCAGTATGAATAGTGCTTAGCCACAAAACAGGAAGCCTGCACCTACCTCGACTCAGCGTCAGTCTGACGTCGCCTGGCAATCAGTGTTTGCCATATCAGGCTATGTTTTTATCCATGAATCACTCAGAGTATTCACGGTTCTTCATCGTCTCCTAGAGCACAGATAATGCAAAGAAACAATGAGATGGGATGGTTAGCAGGTACTTTAAATAAAAGCTGTATATTTTATTATATATATATATATATATTTAACAAGGGAGTGAACATGTACAGGATATATGTACACATAGAAGTGACAAATACAAAGAAACAGACTGGAAAATCACATGACTCAGCTCTATGACTCATTTCCAAGTTAAATTGAATAAAATAATGTACAAATTTCATGATATCATGTTGAGTTTGTTAGTTTGGTATCATTTTACAAAGGGAAGGGTAAAGTCAGCGCAACCCTGATGAATTAAAATACGCTTTCAAGCTAAAAACCTGACTCAGAAATCACAGCTCACCTTGACGCTCCAGTGTGGGATAAACATTTTGTCTACTTGCCTGATTTTGTTTCCAGAATTTTGCCCGTCACCGGATTTCTCTCAGACGACCTTGACGCGGGTTTTGTATCTAAGGAGTCGCAGAGCTCAAACTGCTGCTTGCTTTATTGTTTCGGCTTGACTACCACGCTCTTGTTTCCTGTTCTGCTTGAGCGTGTGTCTCGGTACTCAAAGAGTCATGCCCTGATACATAACAGCATTAAAGCCACAAAAAGTGGGAAGTGTGACTGGAGCGATACTTCCCAGTGTGTTTGTGATATTTGTGTGTCCTTTTTTCTGGTTGGACTGGAAAGGTTTGCAGGGTTCATGATTCATTTTTACGTCACACTATAACAACACTAAAAATGTGACACACTTGTTAAATTTGAAAAACAGATCTAGTCGCTGTTTGTTTTAGTTTAAGCAGATGGCACACAGGAGAAAGCATTTACAGCCGGTAAACACGTTACAACTCTTACTGTAAAACAAGACCATGTCAAGAAACCACAAGGAAGTCTATGATTTGTATATGCATGTGCATGTTGTTGCTGCTGTTTGCAGTCTTTGCTTCACCATATATGGGGCATCTGTATGTCTGCTGCTGGGTTTCTAGGTCAAATACCAACCATGTCCCTTCAAAGTCAGAAACTACTACCCTGAGGAAATGTTTATAGACACTTCTTATATATATATATATATATATATATATATATATATATATATATATATATATATATATAAAATATATATATATGTGTGTGTGTGTGTGTGTGTGTATGTATGTATGTATATATATATGTATATATATATACTATTATGTTTACTAGTGAGGCTGTAGTTTTCAGTTTGTGTAACACAGTTGTATCTGATTTATCTACAGTAGTTTATTTATGTTTATATATTATTATGTATAGTATATATTTAGCTTTATTCATGTTTAGGTCTGTGTGCATACATTGAGAGTAAAACCAGAGTCACATTCAAACATAACTGACTAATAACCATTGCCCCTCTTTTATAAAACAAATATCTATATGAAGAACTAAGTTTGAAATTCCATATGTACATATATATACATATGCTATATATGTATATATATATATATATATATATACACTCCACATATATCTCTCTCTACTCTTGAGAATCTATACAGTGAAGTGGACATTATTTATTTTCAACATATAAGGAAGCCCCACACAAGGCAGGGCATCAAAAAATTAGGTTGAACTCATATTGTTCCTCTCCACGGAAATCTTTAGTAAAAGGCGAAAGATTTATACGATCTGAAGAGAAACATGAGTGTACTGACTTCCAGAGCGAGCAGCTGAACGGGTCACTCTCCGACATACACGCCTCAATTACGGTGACGATATTTTTATGTTGTCTATTAATTACTCATATAAACACGGTAAACTTAGAGAAATCATTAACCGTTATGTAAAATATCACATATTTTGATTTTAAACGACAGATTTAATAAACGTTTTAAGAAACGTTGCGCGCGGTGCATGACGGGTAGCGCCGGTTACTTTTGCGCGCGGTGAGCATTTAAACTTATAATAAAAATATAATAAAGTAAATAATTGTCTTGGAACATTATTAACATTATTACACGCTGAATTCAAATCAATAGAAAAATCAAAGTAGATTGAAATATAGTAGAAATCGTGATTTCAAAATCTACGCATGCGCCGTACGCCCACGGGAGTCCAAACAAAGAGAGGGGATAATCTCCGCGTACTTCCGCCTTCGTACAGGAAGCGTTCCTAAACAAAGAGTCAATGCTAGTCGTCGTGGAGTTTCTCAACATTTACCGTTTAAATCGGGTCATATTTAGGCCACGGCCCTCGTGAAATTCCTTCCCTGATTACAAAATGGGCATTTTCACCTGCCATAAATTGATTGGAGGCCAAATGCAGTTAATGAAAGGTGATTTCTGCCTAAATATGACTTGATCTGATTCTAGAGCTTCATAGTATAAAGATCTGAGCTCACAGGACAGCCTGGAATTCTTGTAAAGGACCATAACAATGGTATTGTTGACAGTAAAGTCGGCCTTTATGGTCCTTGAATGCGCCATGCTTACCCTGTGTCAAGTGGTTTTAGCTTGTGTTGAGAAGAATGTCCCATTGAAGCTCAGTGTCAACAAGAGCTGATCTTTGAATGCTTTCAGACCCATGTTGAAAGACCTGGAGAATGGATCATCGAGGTGTTGTTGATTTAGCGGTTTAGTTTCATGGCTTGTCTTATATTTTAGCATTTTTAGACCACTACATGTTGTAATATTGTCTCTGTGTGTGTGTGTGTTGCCTCCAAGCACGTGTCAGGACTTTAAAAGTCCTCTGGAGTCCAAAGAAACACTTTGGTGTCTATTTGCTGTGAACTGAGACTACTCAAAAAGTAACTGAAACTGTAAGAAGGAACAGCTGATTTCACTTCTCTACTTTAGATTTTCATCAAGTGCAATCTCAGCATGAATGAAGTGATGCATCTTTGTTCCTTGTGGTTTGAAAGAAAACGGCAGGTTAACTTTAAACATAGATGAGGTTTATTTGTGGCAATGCCACGCATTCGTTATAGAATCTGAAAAATTACAAAAGAGAACTGACATGTTTATCAGCATCATTTCCTAACTCGGTTTCTTTTACTACAGTAAATAAAATAAGTCACAATCAGAATGTTAGAAGTACAACAGACAAATGGCAGTTTTGTGCAAACAAAACAACAAAACACATCAATACTGAATGTATCAGAAAATACAGTTCAACATCAAACTGGCAGCTCATTCTGTGTAAATGTAAAACTCTGAGGTGGAGCTCTCATGCAGGATCAACAGCACATTAATGCGTTGGTTTCATTTTCTCCATTGGAAATCACAACTGCAGCTGATGAACCTCCTTTCCTCTGTGTTTGTTCAGGCTGATGTTACCGACAAATCACGCAGCAGCAACGGCACTCTCCACCAGAATTATGCTTTTTTTAAAAAAAAGAAGCCACCACATCTTTGGCGCACCGCGACGTGAAGTCACCTTGGTCCGTCTTCATCCAAAAAAAAAAGGACTGATTGGTTCTACTTTATCGTTTTGGTCATCTGTTCAAATATAAATATAGGTCAATATTTTAATATAAAAAATAAGGCAAGTTTGATTCTTTTTTTTAAAAACACGCTTGTCAGCCTATCGTGCATTTTTCACTGTCCACAAACCCGCAAAGTGTCGTGTAGTGGTTCATATTCTCGCGCACCAGGCTGGGCTGCACAGTGAAGACATCGGAGCAGCTGCCTGCTTCGTGCTCTTTGTAGCTGTTATCAAAAAGGAGCTTGTGAGAGACAAAAAAAGTGTCTGTGTGCAGCTTCAGGCGGATCAGTTCAAATGGCCTTGACATCAATAAGGTGGCCCTGCTGGGCCCCTTGCCTCAGGGTCTTGATCCCTTGCAGCTTGCGGCCGTGAAGTGTGAAGCGAGACCAGGCGGCCAGCTGAAGCAGGGCACAGGTGATAGGCACGAACACCAGCATGTAGAAGCAGCCCAGGCGCAGAGGCGGAGTCCCTGAGCCGGAGGCAACGTCAGGCACGGAAACCAGAGAGTCCTTCACAGGTTCCCTCTCAAAAATATCATAACCTGGGGACGAGAAAAAAGATGAAGTTAGACTTTTTAAAGAGGAATTTGATGAGAATCCAACTACAAAAGAAGATCCTATATTTAGTCCATAGAAGTTTAGTTTTCTTCTAATAGATTAGAAGGTCAATAACACTGACGTGTGTGTGTACTATAAATACGAGGCCATAACCAGGAAAGAGTTTATCGTAAAGCCAGCTCATCCAGTTAAACATGTTGTGCAAGTTGCACTTGCAGTCCTACTTTTAAATGTTTCCAGTTAACACATGAATCAACCCATTTAACTGGTCATAAATAGGTCACTTTTAAGCTACAGATTCATTCATTTGTCAGGAAGAAACATGAAGGCTGCAGCAGCTTCAAACGAGTTGATTACGTGTGCGTCCTGTGTGTGAACAGGTGAGTGTTTCTGTGTGTACCTGTGTAAACACACAGCAGCCAGGTGCCGATCAGAGGCGCAAACGTCTGGCCGGGTTTGGTCAGCAAGGCAACCATCCCGAAGAGGAGCGCGGAGGCGGCCTGCTGACGCCGATTGACCACAAAGTCCTCGTCCACCAGGTCGGAAATCACCAGCTTCAGCAGCTTGCACGTCCCCTCTGTAAACACCCGGTTACTGGGAGGAAGAGAGAAGGGAGACGGGAGGTTACAGGCCACAACAGTGTGGAGTGAAGATTAAGGCGGGTCAATTATCCGTCATTATGTCCGTTTGTTTGTCTCTAAGGTGGAGATATGTGTCAGCTCCTGATCTCATGAAGCGTGCTGAGGTGTGAAACGTAGTGACACTGGCTGACGTGTGTTTGCATTCACACACTGCTGACCACCGCCGCAAGAGTGACGTCCATGACCACAGACACGAGTGCTCGAGAGAGCATTCAACTCCTGTTGTTAAAGCTCCTTTTTCTTGCATGTTTTTTCTCCTCTTACCTGACACAGAGGTCTATAGATTATGTTTCAAGCTCTTTCAATCAATTTCAAGCTACATAACTGAGCACGATTGCTCATTTTCACACTAAAAGGAGGCACAAGTTAGAAAAAAATGGTCTTTTCTTCGTAGCAAAGAAAAGTCTCAGTATTTGGATGTAACAAATATTGAGTTAACCTTGGTAAATTGGATTCTGCTTGTCCGTGGTGTGTTTGTGTGTTCAGCTTTATTGGCCGTGTATGTGCACAAACAAGCAAACAATAAAGTGTCACACATCAGACCCCTCCTCCCTCCCCTCAGCGTGTGCTGATGCGTGTGCGTGACCCTACCTAGCGATGAAGATGCACAGCAGATAAATGTGGTCAGCGCCCGCCAGCAGCATAGCCACACTAAGTCCCAGCTTGAGCATAAATAGCCAGCGGATAACCTGGTAAACGCCGTAACGCTGGCACAGTGTCAGGAAATACAGGTTGTTCAGGTGAGGGGCGATGTAAGAGATGCCTGCGTGGGAGCAGAAGCAGAGCTTTAACAAAGAAAATGAACTAATGAGCAGAAAGAAAAGTAATTAAATACAAAAAGATGGAAAACAAATTCGAATTTAACCTCAACTGAAATCAGTCCCTGACGAGTTAGGAGATATTAAACAGAACGCTGCTTCACACCTTCGTTAGCTTTAAATCTAGGATGATGATTTTACCTTAATCGACATTTTCAGCCTATTTCTAACATAAAAAACACCTTCAGTCTGTCAAACATTTCAAAATCTCAGCGTCATTCTGTGTGATTTCCTAAAATAATGCTCCGATCGTTCCTGCAGTCACAGCCCGGCTCTAGCTCCACTAAACACGCATGCACGCCTGAGTCGCCTCCCGTCGCTTACCGAGGAGGATTGAACCTGTGGAGGCAGAAATATTGTCAGACAGCAGGTGCTCCAGGAAGAGAGGGAAGAAGTTGCTGTTGAAATGGCAGTGAAACACCTGCAGAGGGAGCAGAGAAGACAATATCATTTACCTGAGGACTTCTTTTAATCTGTGAGAATGTATAAATATGGAGGTCTACTTGTGATTGACATCCAGCGTGATTTATGTCTTACCTGAACGAGGTTCATCGACACGAACCACATGAAGTTCTTGTGTTTAGAGAGCTGCTTGAGGTACTGTCTGATGGTGACGGGGCTTTCTGGGTGGGTGAGTGGAGCGTGGCCAACGCTCAGCCTGAGGCAGAGCAAAAGAAAACAAGGGTGAGCTCAAGAGGAAGAACGACGACGCGGCACAAAAACATCTCAGAGAAATTCCAGCGCTGTAGAAGGTCCTTACTCTTTCAGCATCTGGGCTTCATCCTGTCTTAGACGGACTTCCTTCTGGAAACGATACCGAAGCAGCCGAGACACTGAGAAAAAGCCCAAGACAGAAAAAGCTGCCAGCGTCACACAGAAGAGCCGGAAGGAGTAGAAATCCTCTTTGTCCCAGAAGGAGTAAGACAGAAACACGGAGAAGGAGCCCAGAGCGCTGAACACGGAGCAGTGGAAGTTGAGCCGCGTGCGGTCGGTGGCGGACACGGCGAGGTCAGCCAGCAGGGCGCTGTGGTGGAGGTCCACCATCGTGAGGAAACCGTCGTACAGACACAGGCACAGAAGGAACTGTAGGCCCGGTCTGGCCCACGCCACCCAGAAGGCCAGGAAGGACAGAGCGAAGAGGGGGCCATTTGTGGAGAGGGCCTTCAGGCGCTTCAGCACCACCTCTGGAGTTGTGATCGCAGAGCCTGACCTGGGCGGAAAAACAAGACGAGATAAAAACACGTTCGCTAATGATTAAACGACTCATGGCTGCAGCGAGACTCGTGACGAGGCGTATTTAAATCTTCTTGGGAGTTGGTTTTGTCACTTAAGCACGGCTAGATAAACCAAAATTATAATAAAAGGGCGAATAGATAAATAAAAGGGGAAATGGTGCACGCCCTGCTGAAGAACACACACACGCTTTGACGTCACGGCCTTACGACAACAAAGAGTTATAGTTTGGTTAATGATAACCAGATGCAAACACAGATGACGCGTTTAGCTCGCCGCCGCAGCAGCTGATAACTTTGCTGATTTAATGTCTTTGCTTTAGCAAACTGTTGTAGAGGAGGAGGGCGAAAGGATGTCAGAATGAGGAAGAGGATTTCCTGTTTCAGGATGATTTCACATGAAGAAGAGTAAATTACACAGTGCGAGGAAACGTTTCAGCTTCAGGGCTGTGTTTTTACACATCACAGGAGCTACACGCTAATTGCTGCTGTTTGAGACAGAAAGTGTTGCTTCCTCGGTGACTTAAAAAGAGGATGTGTCACGAGCCGAATTTAGAAAACTGGGTGTTTCTCTTTTGGTGCAGCGTTTTAAATGTTTACATGGTTGGAAACCTTATTTACCACAACGACTGACCGAGATAACAACAAAGGAAGAAGAAGGACGACACTTACTGAGGAGAGCTGAGGAAGGAGCGATCGCTCAGCCAGCCGAAGAGAGGGTCATTCAGACTGTTCCATATCAGGAAAATTGTCTGTGGAGCAGATAATAATACGTGATATCAAGAACTCACTGACTTCAGTAGCTGTTTGAATGAGGGCAATGTCATTTTTATCATATTTTAAGGACAGCAGGGAAAGTTTTTGCTTGTAGTCTGTCAAATTTGTCAAAAACATGGTTTGGAAATACATTTTTCACATCGTATAGACACTCTCTCGTGACCTGGATGTTTAGAGCTTCAGCCCAAATCATTTTAAAGACAACAACACTGACAAATTAGTGCTACATTTCAAGCCTGGGCGTCAAGTCCAGAATTTAGGTCGCGCGTCACTCACCTCTCCCACCCAGAAGGAGACTTTATCGATCTTGTAGATGGACACAAATGTCTCCACGTAGTAGAGGAGGAACACATTGTGGAGGATGGACGTAAACAAGGCCAGAGAGCCGTAGAGCACAGCGGTAGAGAAGACACCTTGCCAGCATGCCCAGACGCTCCTGCCCATTCTTCTTTTCTCAATCACTCGGCTCCGTCGTTGTCTCGGCGCCGAGCTGCAATCATCTCACGGCCTGGCCGACCCGGGGTCACCACCGCATCATAGCCTGCGAAAAAAACAAAGAGGATGAATCCACCGAAGCTTCACAGAAACAGTCATTAAGTTATTTTCAGAGGGGCGGGCGGGGAGGGGGGAGGAATCCGCTCACCCCGGAGCACGAGCGAGAAATCTGAGATATTTCTGACTGCCTCAGCTCGAGCAGCACTAACTAACATTAACATGTCTCCGTCTTTGCACAGAGCAACAGCACAGCAAGTACTCATTAAAGTTCGTAAGCCACAGCTCCTTTCTCCTCTGGCCACCGCCCAGCTGTGGTGCGTCTGCGTCTGTAATTTTCCTCAGTTATTTTTAAAAAGACTGCTCCTCTCCTCTGACACGGCAGCCCGGTGCTCCCATAAAAAGCAGGTCTTCTTCACAGCGAGGCGACAAAAGGAAAGTCACACGATACTCAGCACTTCTTTTATTGAGCTTCACCGTCCTCCGGTGTGCTGTGTACCTGCTGTGAATGCCGGCGGCTCGATAACACCTGGAAAGCTTGTGTGATGTCGTCTCTGTGTCGCATCTCCTTGTGAATTTCTCATTCTTTTCGCCTGCATCAGTGGAGTTTCACTCGTCGCACCCCCGGGAGAGGAATTCACTGACTTCACACCTGACTCCTACGAGCCCGGGCTTGCCTTGAATATAAACGCTCTCATATCTCCAGTGAGATTTATAACAGGGAACAATAACAGTGTCTCAAAGGCGATGTGATACTTTCCTGAACCACAATGAGATGTCTAAACCGCCGGGCGTCGTATCAGGATCGGAGACCTTTCCTATCAGATCCCAGCGGTGAGGATTTGGGATGACTCCCAGCTGGTTGTTGCATCACACCGCGTATCACGTCTCTGACACGTATCTCACTAAATCAGAAGAGGGTCTACTCGGTAACAGGCGACGTGGATCTGAAAATATCCGATTCATCCCGGGGGTGAACCTGTCGTATTCAGTCTGATAGTCGACCCATGTGAAGGCCGAACATGGTGACTGTGCTGGTGACACCTGATCTCCACACAGATGATCAGATCATGGCAAAAAGGAGACATCCAACACTTGTTGCACACATTTAAATTCAAATTAAAGCAACAATCCAGCTTAAACTGTGTCCACTGAATCACAAACTGTGTATAACAAGCTGATCCAGGTAACGGCAACAGTCATAAATAATAAATAATACAGAAATAAACACTGAAAATCTGAATATATTTGACCAATTTAGGTGCTAAACCTACAAAAAACACACATTTTGTAGCTTGTCTTTAAAAACAAGACACCAACAAACCATGTGTGATAACAGTTTACTACCCATCAACGTTATCTGGGAGGATTTTGACCAGAAAGACATTAAAACACCAACAAACACCCTCCACATGGTGTGTAACAGCCACCGAGCCGCGCTCATTAGCCACCGTTCGACGCTCGGATTCGGCTTGAGAGCGCAGCTAACTGCCGCCGATTGTTAGCACTGGCTAGCTCTGGTTAAACGCCAGCTAGCTGGTCAACGGTAACGCTAACGGGGCTGCCTGGAGATAAACAACCGGCTTCAGGCGTGTTTCTAACGAGGCGAAGAGGTGATACGTACCGTGTGAAGAGCTGTTAACCACGCCGGAGAAACTCGTGTTTTAGCGCGGTGGTTGCGGTGGCGGCGGCCGGGGAAGCTAACTTGTTCGGGTCGGGCTCCTCCTGGTAGTCGACAGCCGCGGAGTGAGCGCCGATGAGTGGACGGACGGCAGACAGACCACGTCAGTCAGTCGGTTACACACATCCGTGAGAGAGGCGGTGTAGATAAAGAAAGAGATACAGCGCCACCCAGTGCCGAGACAACCATCTATAAACACACACAGAGATTAGATACATGCATCTAATCTAAAGTTAAACATCTGCAGAGAAATTAAACATTTGCAGAGAAATTAAACATCTGCAATTAAACATCTGCAGAGAAATTAAACATCTGCAATTAAACATCTGCAGAGAAATTAAACATCTGCAGAGAAATTAAACATCTGCAGAGAAATTAAACATTTGCACAGAGGATAAATGTGTAACTGCGTTAAGAAGTTAACCCGTGCTAAACATCTACACAAAGACTATAAAAGACAGAAAGTGACCGCAGAACTACAAATGGGGACAATAAAAGGACTGTGTACAGTTAGATGAGGCTGTAAACGGATGAATGAAGGTCACAGCATGTAGCAGAGGTAGTCAGACAATGTCGTGGAAACAGTGCAAAGCGGGGAAGAACTGTCCATTGTCTATTGTTCCTCCTGCCATGACTGAGAGCTGCTGTGCAGTCTGATGGCCAGGCTGGCAGGCAGTCTGCCACTGAACACACTCCTCTGCCTGATGAAGCATACAGTACAGCCGTTGTGAAGTGCTTGTGCTTTGCTTTTTACTGCACTACATGTATGTGCTAACTGGAGTGAGTCGCTTCAGCAGCAGGTGCGATCTTACCTGACACACCTGGTGCTCATCTGTAATCAGCATACCACAAAGAACAGCAATACTCCCACCTAGTGGTTAAATCAGACATCACATACATAGTAGAGTACTTAAAGGGTAATTCTCCCACAAATACACAAAGTATTGTATTGTTGAACCACCATTTTTCTACGGTAGTTCAGAACAGACAAACCGATCCCTGATCTAGATATTTTTATCTTTGGACGGAGGGTGAGGCGTGTGAGAGGATTCATTTGGCTGCAATCCGCAACTTCACCACTACTAAATCCCACACACTGGACCTTTAAAGTGACTACACTATAAACAGAAAGTCTCTTACCTGCTTTCACCATCTGTTATCCAGCAGTGCACTGACCTTAAACATCTTTATAAACAGATGAATTTCCATGAAAGATAATGGATTTCAATGGATGTCTTCTCCAGTAGGGGTCAACAACCTACTTGTACTTGTGCCCATTCAGTACACATTTGAACTTCTTTGTTTAAAATGAGTGTGTGCGAACAGGAAACACTGAATAGATCCAAGTAGGCTGTCCCTGAGCGTCCTCGCGTTGGTTTCATTTCATATGAAGAAGATTTTCATATCGTTTTATAATTCATAACACAAAATGACGTGCAGCACATTTATACTGTGAGATGAGTGGTGTATTCATTTATTCCTTTTGTAATCACCCATTTAAAAAAGTCTGATGATCAGACTTAACAACATAACATCAGAAACTTCAATTTCTCATAAGAATATATTCTTCTGGCCCATGGAGCTCCTTATTATTAAACAACAATGGGGGGAAAAGGAAAGAAACAGGATTAACTTATAGACACATGAACGTGTAACTTAGACTGCTGTCCTGAAACATCTGTATAAATGAATGAATGTAAGGAAACGTCTTGAATTTGTCTTTCTGTGTTTTCTCCAGCAGAGGTCAGTCAGATCCCATCAGACAGTAAATCAAATAACAATAAACGAGTTCAATCGCAGTTTTATTAAATTTTATCCCAGCAACCTTAAGACACAAAAACATGTCTGTGATATTTATAAAGAGAAATATCAGGAAAAAACGGCTGGAGATATCAAAACATCGTGACATTATTGTACTTTATTAGTTATTTCCACCTATGAAGTACAATTCATGCCAAGATACACAACCATAACAGACATTATAAACACAAATATTCATATTTTATAGTCTTATAATGATATGAAATAAGGAAAAGTGTGGAAGATACGTGAAGATCATCTTATATGGGCTATTATTCCAGTGTGTGAGTGTGTGTGTGTCACAAGGGGGTGGGGGGAGTCTTGGTCGTGTGTGTGTGTGTGTGTGTGTGTGTGTGTGTGCTGCAGCAGCAGCAGAGGAGCTCGGTGTTTCGCCGCGGACACACGCATTCAGAGGATTTCTGTGGAGTCCATGAACAGTCAGGTGAGTCAGTGTTGCTGCTGAGCCTCCTTCTTCTGCTTCTTACTGTGCCTTCATGCGTTTCTTCCACTTTCCGCACTCAGGTGAGGCTGATTATCAAAGAGTGTGCGGGGGATGTTTGGGTTTTTTTTTCCCACCTCGGTGCTGCAGTCCAGGTCGGACAGGTGCACATGGGTGGATGTTTGCACGCGCACAGACTCAGTGTGTGCTGATGGATTACAGCCAGTGGATGTGCGGAAGTGCCGAGCTGGTTGAAATGTTGCCGTATGTTGCGTTTGAAAGGTGTTTTCTTGCCTCGCTGGAGGTGAATGTAAGTTTAAAGAGAGGAGGGAGTCTGCTCGACTGATCTTCTGTAGTTTGCTGCAAAACTTCATCATTAAAACTTCTCAAACTGACTCTTAATTGGACCCGAACGAGTCAGAGACGAGCTTAAGAGATCATCCTCCGTGTAAAGGCTTTAAAAGCTGTATTCATGCTTAATATGCCATTTACTGCTTAATACATCAGCCAGTGGTGGAGGGAAGACATCGATCCTTTGCTTGAGTGGAAAAGTGGAAATGCTGTAATGTATCATTACACATGCGTTAGAGTGAAATATAATGAGCAAAATGTGCTTAAAAGATGAGAAGTTATTATGCACGATGAACATATGCTATAATATATATGATATTATGTCTTTATGTTTATGATTCATTAGGTTTATTGAAGTTTAGTCTGCAGTAATCAACATTTTCTATAAACTAATCAAATGTCTTTAATGTAAATCTTATTTTTTAATGTAACTTTTAACTCTACAGTCACATACAAGTGTAAAAAAAGTACATTTCTCTCTTAAATAAAGCAGAGCCGGCGTGTAAAGTGGCATAAAATAGAAATACTCGTGCAAATACTGCAGTACTTAGAGTAAATATCATTTGTTACTCAGTTTCTCACTCTGTAATAAAGCATCAGCAGAAGTCGGTCAAGTTGTTCACGCGTTAATCGCCCCGCAGCCCATTTTGTAGAAGGTCAAAGGTCATTGGTGGTGTCTTCTTGGTGAATTAAAGAGCGACCTGAGACGACGAACACCAGCCACAACCTGGCAACCCAAGAGTTCAGCTGCATATAAAGTATTAATCTGTTCACTGACCTTTAATAAAAACCAGTCTGTACACATAAAGGGAGCCTTAATAGAGAGTGTGTGTGACAGATAAACAGCATTTATCACAATAAGTGCAGATAAGAGATTTTCCCAGAGTAAAATTAAATAAAAGAGACGAACATGTGCGTTTAAAATGACTGTCTGTGGTTAGGACTCCATCTTATGATTCAGACAAAGATGGTGTGATGATCTGTCATCACATATCACGCAGGATGGATTTAATAACAGCACACGGCAGAAGAAAAGCCTCTCTGAATGTTTACATTCACTGTTTTTAGGTATGATGGCAGGCAGACTAAAACAGGACAGCACTTCTGTGAATTCTCCATATTTTTAGTGCATCAAGAGAGACAGATTATACGTGACACAATTATAATTTCATGCTTCTTTGAGTTTAAAGATTTCCCCACATCACAGTGAGCATGGCCAACAGGGTGAACCCGCTCTGTCTTCCCTTAACGTGCGAGTAATCTCATTTACGGTTCAGCTCGACGCCGACTCCCAAAGGCTCATGATAAAGAGAGAAAAAGTCTTATTCAAGCACAGCAAATATTACATAACCCCCCCTTTTTTTATGATGTGGTGTTTGTCTCTTGATTGCTACAGGAAACACAAGAGTAGTCCACCTGTTTTATTGATCTTCTTGCAAATCATTATCTCCAGTCTGACAGATCATAACATCTTTATCACTCTTCATATTCTGCAGGGAGGCAGTGACTTTATTTTAGGACGTTTGATGAGCACCAAAGTGCAGAGACGAACACCGAAATTAGGCTAAAATGTCCCCGTAGATGTTCAAAAAGCAGCTCTGTGGATCGATAAACAGGAAGAAAACTGACAGTCTTTTCCTGAGGCGTTTCAGTCCGCCTGCTGTTTTGTTCGATTCCTCTCCTCTTCCATCACGCCAGGGCAGATGTGTTTACCTTTCCCTCCCGGAGTTTCCAAGCTTTCGTCGGTGAGGCAACACCACGTTGCCAGCTCCTGTGGAACAGCACACACACACACATACACACATGCAGATGTGTTGAAACAATGCCGTGTTTGCTGTGTGTTTACGCGAGGGCAGCAGCTGACAAAACCACACCAAGGAGGCCTCTTACCAGCACGCCCGCCTGTCTGGCTGATCAGCCGTCCTCTGTTTTACCACAGTTCTGGTGGCTCATCTGACAAGACTCATGTTGCTTTGTCTTCGCTTGAAATGTTAAAGGGGGGCATCAAAGTCTGTTTGGGGAGTACTGCAGCAAAAACAACTCCAGAGAGAGAGCTCTACAAAATCTGATAAACTCAAGTGATTATTAGAGTTCACCAGACCTCTGTGACCCTGACCTTAGCTGCTACTAGTGGCAAATGCAGAGATAAGGTATATTACTGGAAATTAATGGGAATTTATTGGAATTAACTGGAAATTTTGGGTAATCTTTGGGTAATTTAGTAATTGTGGGTAAGCTAGCAACATGATACGCCTCATAAATGGTCTTTATAGCTATATCAGCTTGCTATCTCCTGTATGAATACATCTTCATGTGCTCTTTACGTTTATGTTTTCTCTTTATGTTTACTACTACTACTTTCTTCGCTTTATGTCGTCCACCAGATCGAATGTGTGCGCCAGGGCTCTAGAAATCATCTGTGCGTGTAGATATTTAAGTGTACTTGCATGAAATCTGATTGTTTTAGTAACAGGATTATGCTAAAATATGTTTTCCCCAATTATATTTAAGTTCCCTGTTAAAAGCCAGTGTTCAGATTCCCATGGAAATTCCCAGAATTTTGCTGCATCGATTCTTGATTACGAGTGCAATGTTAGATCATTGGAGTGTTCTTATGGTGCCATCTGTTAGCATAGCTTCTCCTTCATCATGTGCAGCTGATTATCATCCTTACATGTCCCAACAAAGACGGATCTATCAGGCTGCAGAAAAAGTACGAAACGCATCAACAGTTCCATCAGGCAGGCACGCCACATATCTTTTATCTGCTGGCACTTTAATGGCAAACCGTGCGCCCCGCGTAGATTCTAAATCACTGAAGCTTTGTTTTTGGACGAAAGCTTATCTTAAGCTTAGCTGGAGTTTGAAAGTTTGGGCTCCCACTGAGCTGAAAACATGCAAGCTCCTCGCAAAAGAAAAAGAACTTTGCTTGATGGCAATTTACTTTGAGTGTTTGTGGAACATCAGAAATAATCACGTGTGACCCCTCTGAGGCAATTATATTTTTGGATGTTCACAAAAACAAACCACAACTAGTCAAGAATATCACAAGAGTGGACAATTCTAACTGAAACTATTTTATTTTCTGTACATCTGTGGTGGATTTCTGCTGAATTTACAGTCTCTTGTTCCACCGTTTGCTCATTCTCGACCTCAGCTTGAGACGACAAACCTGAATGTAACTTCAGAGAGAGAGAGAGCAGAGGCAGGACTACATTAGGAAACGTAGCTCTGAGCTCTAAGTGAGGCAATCGCTTCACCATCGCTGACATTTCTCCTTCTCATCTCTCACTTTGTCATCTCACAGCTTCATTTCAAAGTTTAGCACCCAAACTGCTAACGGAGAGGTCATTAACCTCATTGTGTTTCGTGCTGGGGAGTGATTAGCAGCCGTGGAGATTAAGCTGGGAATTCTCCGGTGTCACAACGCGGCGGAGCGGGATTCACAGTGTTGACCCTTTGATCAGGGACAGAGCCAGAGAACGGGCAGCCAGGCAGAGATTGTGCTGATGGCACGGGGCCTAATCTCTAGATTATCCGTCATGCTGCTCCAGTGTGCACACAGCTAATTAAGAGATGGAGTCCTGTATTGCAGTATCACATCACAGGGACACATTATTTAACTTCCAAAACTTTTTAGACCGTCTTTTATGTAACAGCACCTTGCTCGATCGCTTCTGCTAATTGGTTGTAATCAGAGAGTGATGATGCATATCAGCAAGTAATTTTCTGCTAATGCTGTCAAGTAGGCAAGAAAGTCCATACAGAGTGTCTCTTCAACAAAGTTCGCAGTAGCCATCAATGGATATTTTCAAACACTGGTCATCATTATAAGTGTCTTTGTGTCCAAGGTATTCCACATGTTACCCTCTAATGCTACTAGAGAGTCGACAACTTTGCTAAAAGCCAAAAAGATCCTTTAAACCCTTTAAAGGTCCGGTGTGTGGTGAAGCAGATTGCAGCCAAATGAAGACTCTTCCACGCCTCACCCCTTCCTTCCAAGCATGTAAGAAAAACTCTGGCTGTCAAATTGGCATATTTAGATCAATGTTTGGTTTGTCCGTCCTGGGCTACTGTACAAAAATGGCGGATTCCATGGAAGAGGACCCGCTCACAACAAAAACACAACAACTGCTGGCAATAAACACTCCTAAATCTTTGACTACTTCTTCCACCACAACATGTTTGAATATTACTAATGCGTTCAGCAATGCTTCCCTGCAGGTGGATGAATAATTGTTATGCAAATGTTTATTTTGTTTTTAATTGAACTCCAGTTCCACCTCAAAACAACAGCATCTAGTTTGGTGTGCTGGATCTCTTCTCTTTATAGTCATACACATTGTTTTTCTCCTTCTCTGCACAGACTGAGGGCAACTGGAGGATAATCAAACAGGCTGCATCCGCTTAATGCTTGGCCTGAATCCTCACACTTTTGTTCAACAAATCGAGTGCAGTCGAGGTTGAGCTTGGACCCGGGTCTGTCTGTCAGATATGGGAGACCAGAGATCAGTCCAGCAGCCTCTCCTGCTCCTGCTGCTGCTCCTGATGCTCCTCGCCAGGATGTCACAGCTGTGGGCCTTCCCCTTTAGCCCGTCCCTGGACCTGGATGTCACTCCCAGGATGACCGTCTTCTTCAAAGGTGAGCGGCAAATGGAAAATGTGCAACCAGAAGTTAGTTGTTACACGGATTTTTAGGTTCTGCTTGACCTACGCTTTACAAAATCTCATTATATCCGATATCTGCTGTGAATAAACAACCATAACTCCACTTAGACATCACAGGAAGACCCTTACAACTCCAGAAGTTTTTAAGTTTTCTGGGTACATTGCAAACAGAAACTACTAATATTGAATCCGGCATCTGTTAAATGGCACCAGTTTGGCCAAACAAATGTTAAAAAAGCTAATACAAATAAATTCCCATAATAATTTGGAATAATTCCAAAATTCCCCAACTTTTCTTACCTTCCCATCGAAAGTTTCTGTAAGTTTACTGGACATTTTCAAGCCCTTTGAAACCCTCTTCTGTAAAAAACTGATGCCTACATTACCCACAATACAACTCAACAACTGACAATTACTTCCCATAAATTCCCATGGAAAGACTAACTAAAGACTAACTAAGACTAATGAAAAACTGACAGACCAACTTGATGTTTACGTGTGGACCTGTTCTAGATGCATCCACCCAAACACACACACCCGCATGCACAAACTAAACGCTCACCTCGCTGTCCTTATTCGATGCTGCCCCGTTAAAGAAGTGGCACAGTTTTCTGAAGTTGGCCCTGAAGACAGCTCGTTCACGCTCAGAGTTATTAATCGTCTCTCTCAAGCCCTGTCCTAGATCACACGGCTCAGCAAACACTTCTAATGAAACAATAGACAAGAGGCCCCCATAAAAGAGGACCCGTGCATTAACGTCCATGCGGGAAATAGTGCTGAATAGGTGTGTTTAGGCACGGACTGGGTATTCACACACACATCATCAGCGCCTCACCTTTCCCCTCCCTCCCTCCCTTGCTCCCTCTCTCCTCACTCCCCATCACTGCGGCAGAGGCTACCACTGCAGCTGCAGCGAGAAGGGAACTCCAGCACTGGCAGACAGATCGGGACGGCTGAGCTCGTACCTCCACCTCCTCCTCCTCCACCTCCACCTCCTCCTCCTCTGCGCTCCTCTTCAGTCCTCCGAGGACGAGTATTATTAGAGGAGGGGTGGAGAGAACAGGGACGACTCTATTGCCAACCCGAGCTCTCGGGTGCAATGTCATGAGAGCTGTTGCAGTGAGGATATGATACTTGACGTTGTGAATCACAATAACTCAGAGAGATGAGAATATAGCAGAGATAGAGCCAGTTTTTACTGTTTGTTTTTGACTTTACTGTCCATTTTCTTCATCCAGCCTGAGAGGGATTGTCCCAAATGTTTTGCTTGCTGTAGAGAAAAAAGGAAATCGTGAATATTCCTCCCTTTAGGTCCAAGCTTTGCGTCACAATGAGCTACTAAAAGTATTTCAGGAGAACCCTGCAGCACCAAGAAATACACAAATAAACTAACTGAACTACTTTAAAACTGCTGTTGAAGAGTTGAGAGCAGCAGCCTGATTACTAGCATCAGGATACAGTCAATTCACTCCACAAACCTACAACCCAACCAGCTAACAAGTAAATAGCTAATAAAACCAGCTAACAAGTAAATTGCTAATAAAACCAGCTAAAAATTCGTTAGGTAACCCTGACTACCTAACAAGTAGTTAGCTAACCTAACCAGCTATCATGTAGTTAGCTAACCCAACCAACCAACCAATCAACCAACAAACCAAATAACAGTTAGTTAGCTAACCCAAGTGGCTAACAATTAGTAAGTTAACCCAACCAACCAAATAACAGTTAGTTAGCTAACCTAACCAGCTAACAAGTAGTTAGCTAACCTAAACAGCTAACAAGTAGTTAGCTAACCTAGCTTCTAGATGTCGGTGTAGGTAAATTACTGAAGTTACTTTTCACCACTGCATGTTTTGACATGATCCATGTCAGATTAAAACATTAAGAAACAAACAAACACTGAACTACTTTTTAAACTGCTATTAGAGAGTTGACAGCACCGGCCTGGTTATTAGTATCAGGACACACTCGATTAACTCTGAAGAGATCATTAGGTGGCGCAGCACGTATAACTCATTAGGCCTCATTAAGTATGTTTGTAGGACTCATCGTCTGTCCTGAAAGCCTTCTCCCCATTGTAATGCCTCCGGCTATTTATTTACACATCTCTGCCTCAGGCTATAAATCATACATACTCTGCTTACTGTGTACTTTTCTGTGCTGCAGCCAGAGTCAAGTCTATCATCGCAGATTTTATTTTACTCTTCTCTTCGCCCTCGCAGAAACTCGTCCTTGACCTACTTTCCAATCATCGTCAGGCAGCAGGGGGAGGCATGTGAGAGTGCGGGCTGTGCACGTGTGTCAGCATGCGTTTCATCAGTCTCCATGTGTGTCGGAGTAACACATACGTGTGTATGTGTGTGTGTGTGTTGGAAGGAGAGGGCTGTTTGGGCATGCATTTTGGTCACATCATGTAAAATCTGCCTTTCCCTGTGGGTGACACATGTCACACGGGAGGAGGAGGAAGAGGAGGAGGGTGGCAAGCTCCAGCTCGTAAAGATGATGTGTCTGCCCGGGTGTAGTATACGGAGAATGGATGTTACTACGTGGGTGTCGCCACCACCTATGAGAAGCGCCGTGGGAGGATTTATATTGTGCTTCTATGCTAGGGTGATGGGGCGCTCATTAATTTACAGTATGCTTTGCAGATGGCCTGCATGAGTGGGAGTGTGAGGACTTGCTGTGTCATAGGGGGCTCAGATAAGAAGGGAAAAGACATGATGTGACTTAATGCACTGCTGTAAGGAAATCTCAAGGGACAGCCCCCTATAGAAGGAGCCAGAACCTTCACATTTTATCAATAAAAACTACTTTTCAAGCCATTAAGCAGTGTGGTAGTAAGCATCCTCATGCATTACATAAAGCTGCAATCAGTATTTCTATATTAACAATGCAACAAATCATAGCGATGAAACCACAGAGATTCATCACTAATCTGCATTTCCTCTCAGCTCTACAAATTTTTTAATCGTGTTTCAGCTCATTTAAAAACCAGCTGTACGCTACCTGCCCAGGAAAAGAACTGTTAACGGACAAAATGAGCAACTAGCTGGTGAAACATAGTGGAGGATAAAGAGACGGATATTTCCCTCAGGAGTTGGAGAGTTTAATTTGTAAGGTCGCTTGAAAAATGATGTGCTAATGCTGTCTGCTTAACTGGTGATAAGCTTAAGGTGACAATATATCCTCCCCTTAAGCTGGTTTAATTCAAGTAAAACTAGCAGCACCAAAAATGTAAAATAATTACTACCTACTTTCTCAATTATAATTGCATCGTTGTGGCTATTCTGTTACTGTAGTTCAGAAATGATTGATGTGAGTCCGACCTAAAGTAATTAGCTACCTGTGTTAGCTGTTAGCTAACTGCATAGGTACTTCTGCAGCAACCTAACCAGCTAATAAGTAGTTAACCAACCCAACCAACCTACTAACCACAAGTACTCAGCAATGTAACCAGCTAACATGTAGTTCGCTAACCCAAGCAGCTAGCAAGTAGTTAGCAATGTAACAAGCTAACAAGTAGTTTGCTAACCCAAGAAGCTAACAAGTAGTTAGCAATGTAACCAGCTAACAAGTAGTTCACTAACCCAAGCAGCTAACAAATAGTTAGCAATGTAACAAGCTAACAAGTAGTTCGCCAACCCAAGAAGCTAACAAGTAGTTAGCAATGTAACCAGCTAACAAGTAGTTTGCTAACCCAAGCAGCTAACAAGTAGTTAGCAATGTAACAAGCTAACAAGTAGTTTGCTAACCCAACCAGCTAACATGTAGTTAGCAATGTAACTAGCTAACAAGTAGTTAGTAGTATCTACAGCTATTTTAATAACTGAATAATTTAGCGGTTTTGAGGCTAAAATGGAAAAAAGAATTCTGGTCCAAGCTTCTCAAACGTCAGGATTTGATTCTTTCACTTGTTTAACATGGTTATAAACTGAATATTCAAGTGTTTTGGACTATTAGTTGTCCAAAAACCAAAAAGCTAATACATTAAAATAATGTAGCTTTAACGGACAGATTTGACGACTCATCTTGGATGGTGTGTTTTTTTCTCCCAGACGTGACTTTAAAGCTTGACTGTGTCCTGAACTCTGCTGTTTGCCCATGGGGTCTCTGCTTTCCACCACCAGACCTGAAGTAATGCGTTTGTGAAATATTGATGCACTGTAACTCGTTTGTCGCCGCCATGACAAGCTGAGATGGCAAAAGCGACCTCGGTAGTAGGATTTTTTATTTTTTATTTTATGGTTAGCACTATTATTATTATAGTGGCTGTAATAAACCCTGCCAGCTCTGTGCTTTTTTTGTAGATGACGACTTTTCTTCATCCACTATGGTAATTACAGCGTCAAGGAGACAGGCCGCTGATGGTCACCAATTTACTGCTCAGCCAAGTCCATTATTGAAGCAGCTTTAACAGCTGAAACTACAGCGTAATGAACACAACAAAATATTGACGATTTACTCACGTTATCAGCTCGGCTTTGACTGAAGTTGTTAAATCTATATCTCAGCTTTGTGACGCCGTTGTTTCACCACGTTGGCACCATTAGTTTTTTATTTTTGTAAGCCTGGAAGAGATCATAATATATACACATTTCTACAGTTTACAGTTTGCAGTTTTACTACTAACACCTCTGTAATTTTGCTGAAGCTTGGCAGAGATAATGTCCACGTGTGTTGCTTTGCTTTGCTTTAGATTTAGAGCAGCTGCAGCATCATTTCAAAGCGGTACCTGTCGTAAAAGTGTGAATTGTTATTAGGCGGAAATGAAATCTTTCACTTATATTTTCGCCATTTGTTTGATTACTTGATGTTGGATGTTGGATGTTTTTGTGTCTTATGAGGGTAGTGAATTAAACTGACGCCAAGTTTTGCCACCTTGAGAGTCGGTTGTGTTGTGAATTCAGATAAGAGCCTGTTGTGAAGCGTATGCTCACGTCTCTTAATTAGTATTCTCGTTTTTATTTCACTGCTCGGCTAAAGATGAGGCGTTCCTGCTCTGTTGCAGGACACGTGTTTTGGCAAACTGATCTCCGTAAAGAAGTTGGTGGTATCATCTTGAATCAGAGCATCTGCAGATAAACTCCATACCTGATATATTGTGATGAAAGTATATTTGTTATCTTCACCACACTCGGCGTCAACCATTTCATGCCTTGGACCCTTAAATCCACCCAGACCTCCGTGAGCTTTGATCTAATCCCCCCCTGTGATCGCGCTGGTGTCTGAATCTTACTGGTGATTCGCTGATGGCATCTAGCGAGACCTGAAATAACACAGGGACTGTTTGTGTGTGTGTGTGGAGTTGGCTTTCTTTTCTGGAGATGAAAGTCTTGGCTGTCTTTCATCTCATTCTGCAGTCTCCCCGACTGAACAAAGACCTGAGAAAGTTTTGGATCAGACATTGTGTAGGCGAAGTGTGGTAAACATCAGCATCAACACCGCCCGACAGTGTCTGACATCTTTATTCGTGAGGAATGAGTACACATACATGAGCGGGAAGTTTCAGGAAGATTCCTGAAACATTTCCTGATTCTTATTTTAAATTTCATTCACAGAAATGACAAAATATTTGATTTGTATAGAGCCAGAGAGGAACAATATGAGCATGTGTCATTTTTCCTGCACCTCATGGTTCACACTCTGACCCGTGAACTGCAAACCACCGACCTGTGAACTCTTTTCACCGAATACACCTCCCACTGAAGAAATAGTCCCTGGATCATGGTGGAGCTGAGGCCTGGGTACTCAAACAAGCAACCCGCCTGTCAATCAAGCCGGGGTCGCTGCAAAATCAATGAGGAAAGTCAACAGAGGGGCTGAGGTGTGCCGGAAGCCTCTCAGCCTTCTTCTATTTACTGTTGTCATCCTTTATGTGTGTGTTTGTATGTGTGTGTGTGTGTGTGGATGTTCGGAGGAGGTCAAAACAGCTGCCCGTCAGAAACATCTGTCAGATTTTCCACTGGGTACACACACACACGCACACACACTTCACACTTATTTCGTCCTTCATCTGTCTCCTGAAATAAAGTGAAGACAGCGCTGTCTGTGACTCAGACGATCTGACAAGTGTGTGTGTGTGTGTGTGTGTGTGTGTGTGTGTGTGTCTCAACACTGAGCCATCACAGGTGGCTCGCCCAAATGTGTGCACTCATGCTCAGACATATTTGTAATCCTCCATGTGGGGTCCAAGATGATAGTAAATCCACTGTATGTCTGTGCATGTGTGTGTGTGTGTGTGTGTGTGTGTGACTTCCTCTCTGAGTCACTCATCACTAGACACACTATGGAGGCCATGTGACACACACAGACACACACACACTCACGTGTTGGTCTAAAATTTGGGAACAATAAATGCTGGAAGGGAACTTCTTAGGTCAGCGTCAGAGCTGTCACGTGCCGTCAACTTTGTCCACGTTATATAAGCATCTCTTTGCTTCTGTGTCAGACTCGGGAGTCGATGAATGAATTTGACCGCGCGTTACGTAAGAAATGACACACAACTTTGCGCGCCGCTGTGTGAGTGTGTTTTCATGCTCGTACGACGACTTCTTAAAGTTTATGGTCGGTTTCTCCGGAGATGCTGCAGTTAGCTGGGGCTAAAGTACTGTTGCTATGGTTACCTGCAGATTTTTGGCATCAGGAGTTTCCTGGTTTCTGTTACCAAGAAGTGTTGTCCAGTTGGTTAGCTGCCTCGGCTGGAACAGGCAAAAGAGGCGCGAACGTCAGCTATCATTTGATGACAGCTCTTTATCAGCCTGTATTAGATATCCGTTCATAGAGATTAGAGTTAAGTTCCTCGTCAGGCTGCAGAGGAAGTCTCGGCCTGGATTATCATTTTTCCAGATATACACTGGAGGCTCAGGAACGTTGACCATCAGCACCTTTGGCTAAATCATCGCCAGGCGATCAGCCGTGATTGCTAACTGGTGAACGCAGTGAAGAACGTTTCCTCCAGGCAGAAACACTGGATAAATGGATGATGTGAACTTTAGATTAATGACTGCAGCTTTTAGCACGGCGGAGTGTCAAACATGGGTAGAAAATTAGGATTTTAAAGAAATGTGCTCTCTCTGGTACTACTTTCAACATCTTTATCCCGACATCTAAAGAAAACTTGAAGATAAAACGCTTATTAACTTTTATTGGGTGTTTTCTGACTGTACAAAGAAGAATTACATCAGTGCCATCAGGAATGGGAATGCATTATTAACATGCTATCAATATATCCTGACACTCCAACCTAACCAGGTCTTAACTTTTGTTTTAGTTCAGAACATTTTGTTGATAGTGACATCAGATCTAAAACTTTCTGTGTGTGTGTTGTGTGGTGTGTGTGTTTGTGTGTGCATTCAGAGAAAAACAACCAATTTATTTTCTTATTTCTTCGCGTGCAGCTGAGAAATTGGTTTTTGGAGCACAGCGGTCTCTCTTTCATGCATCTGGACGTGTCGTCGGCAGAGATCGAGGAGGGCCGTCGTGTTTTTTTTAAGTCAGCGACGCCTGCATAAAACATCACACGGTACGCAACCATGCCAGGTCTGAGACCAAGGTCGCTCTGCCTCTGCTGCCTCGGGGGCCAGGGACATTTTCTACGTCACCGTGGTCCTTCTCATCAGCGCTGTGCTTGTTGTATCATGCAGACACTATTTTTATAAGATAGAAGCCAAGGCCTTTTGCTCACTCTTGGATGAGTCACAAGTAGTGAGGCCTTCATGTCGCCTTGGGCTGCGTTGTGTTTGCATAACGTGATCTCTGAGAATATGCAATGTTCTCGTGCCCCTCGTTGCTGTATAGATATTCAGTATCGTATATTTCCGTGCGCACGGACGCCTCGCTGCGTGACTCCCCGTGCTTCAGATGAATCCCTCCCCCGGCGCGTCCTGACCTTTGGCTGTGTCGGAGGAGCCGCTCGCTGCTGGCTCGAATCTGACGATGAATCTCTGTGAGAAATAAATAGGCGACAGTCACACGGCCTGATCTGTCCATTTAATTTGGAGTTACATAAGTTTTTTTATGCTGCAGCGGCGACAGTCGGTGGACGGTTTCGTTTGCTGGAATTGAACTTTGACACTTTGATGATGAGGAGGCTGAAAGCAGCACAGAGGCATGAAAAAGGATGATTCAAGAATGATTGAACCTCCCACACCAGTGATTATTTATACTGTCTGTACTAACATATTTATACGTCTGCATTATATTATTATATCCTGTTCATCCTGATCAATGAGAGCTTCATTTGAAGTCAGCAGGTGAGGAACACCTGAAGCATCCTTATTGACCGTGGAGGTTGAACAGGATCCTCTGGAGTCTAGATGCTGATGCTGTTGTTGTTGTTGTTGGTGGTGGTGGTGGAGTAAAGCCAGCAGGTGGTTCACCTCCAAACAAAGTAATTAAATTAATCTGGCTTATTTACAACCTGTCTGATCTGATCGCCGCACACAGAGCTGCACAGAGGAGCGACAGGAACATTATCAGCTATCATTCAGGTCATTGTGTCGCTGCTGCTGACATCTGGAACCTCTAAAGCTTCTCTTCTCTCCAGAAACATGAAAGAGAGCAACATTTCCACTGACGGCTCAAATGAAGTGTTTGTAGGATTTATGCTGTATTTATTAAATGTCACTGCGCTTAAAAAAGTGAAGGGCTGATGTTTTTGTGGAGAGGTTCCTCTTCCAGGAGCGATATGTGCAGTGTCATTCCTCCCAGCTGTCATGCAAATAATCAGTCTGACGGGGCATGACAGAGCCGGTATGATAATTACCTAATTATTGACCAGTGTGAGGGTCCCCGTGGTTGTCTGGCTGTCAGTGATAAAAACCAGTAAGAAAAAGGCTGTCAGGGAGGCAGGTGGGCAGGAAGAGAGACTGCAGCCTGACTCAGCCTCTCTACAATGATCTTCTGGAAAGTCCTCGAGGTAGCTGCTGTCATCACCCGGCGTGTCCATGTGACATTCGGACAAGCGGGCGCCTCCCATGTGACGCCGGGGAAACTCTTAACAGTTTGTTGCGTTACGCAAGATTAATCCTTGCCCAGGGAGGACTCGCTGTCATGCTCCTTATCATCACTGTGAATTACAGCAGCGAAAGTTGAGATAGTACTCAAAGACTGGAAGGACGTGTGTCTTCCACATCCTTTGAATTAAAGGGAATCAAAGGGCTCCAAAGGGGTGGAAAATTCCTTTCCATGGGAAGTTAAGATGGGGAAATGGAAATATTACAAATCCGAAATGTGGAAATTTATGGGAATTTATGGGAATTAACCCTTTTTCGGGATCATCCACAGATTTTTTGCACTGTATCACGTGTGTGTGAGTTACAAGTTAAACATCAGTATCATACATCCAGTGTAATATCATCAAAACGGCTCTAGAAATCATCTAGCGGTGTGCTATGATTGAGGAATAGCAGATATTCAAGTGTACTTGTATGAAATCTGGTTGTTTTAGCGATTATGCTAAAGTTAACCTTTAATTTAGTAAATTCACGGTTTTATTCCCGTTTTGTTCGCGCGGTAAGTTTCCAGAACTGTTCCCAGTGAGCTTGTCGTTTCTGTCTCCACTCTGGCTCATGAACTTAAACAAAGATGTCTTTTCCTCTGTGCCTTGGCTGTGTGATAGCGACTGCGTGGACGTGGATTTTCCTGTGGATGGCTGGTTATTGCAACTCTGTACTTTTCTGTACTGAAATGTGTCACCCGGCATCCGCTAATGAACCGTCAAGTACCAACAGTTGGCAGTGTTGTTAATGTATTCATTGTTTAGAGGAGGACTCAGCACAATCATTTTACGACCCTCGTCCTCAGTTTATAACCACTGACCCTGATCTAATTCAATGGGTTTAAGTGAAATTTATGAACCGAGGAATACAAAACAACTTCAGCGTGCATCACCGACTCATCATCTATCTGTGCTGGACCTTTCTCGCTCCGCCAGACGTACAATGAACAGCAGAACAGATTAACCACGACGAGCGTGCCGGCCTTCACACCACGGCAGATCGATCATCAGTGTGTGTGAGGGAGGTACAAATATAGTTTGTCTTATTACCGGGGAGCTGGGACGTGCTGCCATCGGTTCACAACAGAAGGGAAAGAAGGAACGGGGAGGTGGAGAGGATGTGTGGCGATTAATATGCCCATCTGCTCTCTGCTGACTCATATTCCTCAGTGTAACACTGTCGATACCGTCGCCTTTTCTGTTGCTCTCCGGTGACAGCTGCTCTTTCTGCATGTGTGGCTTGCTTCTTCTACGTCGGATTTATTTAACCGGGTGTCTAACTTTTAGTGCAGAGCTCTGTAAACCTACTTCTGCAGGAGCTCACAGGAAAAGAAAAAACAATGCCCTCCTTTTTCTGTTGCCTCACAGCAGCAGAGCAACCTGCCCCCATTTCTGAGGTGCGTTCAGATATTCTGTTTAGTGTACCAAGTCAACTATGTTGCAATGGATAGATAATCTACTCGTCTGCAAGCAAGGACAAAAGATCAACGAGCAAACATCATGTTTCAGTGATGGAGCTGACCTTAATTCGACCCACTTACTGTACGAACCTCCCTCTATCACACACACACACACACACACACACACAGCGAGTGATGATGCTGTGGCAGTGCTGCTGATGCGATTTGGCATTACTGGGGCACGATTCCTGCTGAATGCCCTAAAATCTTCCCCCCCTCCTCCTGCGGCCTCCATCCCCACGCTCTCAACAACCCTCTCAGCAATCGCTCTCATCGACGCACCCCCCGTCCCCCAAATCGGATGTCGAGTCTCGCCCCGGCGCGGTCACGCTAAGCATGTTTGGGTAGAAGTCAAGATCGACATTTTAAAGTCGCCTTGTAGTCTCGGAGCTCGGATATTTGATTCTGGTGCAAATACGATACCAGAGTTTTGGTTTTGATACCGTGAATTGACGCTTCAGTTAAGAAAACAAGGCAAACGTATCAAAAACACAAGCAGACATACAAGAACTTGAAGTACCAGCACCAATATGTAAAGTTCCTTCCATAAAGTTTGGAGACTTTTCTTTTAACCCTCACAATGTCCTCTCGATTATTTAGCCTCAACCACGAGAGCCCCGAACCAAAAAGCACAGCAGCGTTCACAGAGTTTTTTTTTTTTTTTTTATAATAAATGTGTGTCGTATACCTGCAGGTCTGTTGGGCGGCGCCCGTTTCACCGGCTCGTCCCAGAACTACAGCACCCTGCTGCTGGAAGAGGACGCCGGGCTGCTCTACGTGGGAGGCAGAGGAGCTCTGTACGCACTCAACACCACCAACATCTCCACACCTGCAAACCCCACGGTGAGTGTCAAGAGCGGCAGGTTAACAAAGAAGTTTCCCCCAAAGGACAAACTAATCACAGCCTCAAGCAGATTGAGCAAATCTCATTGTGTTTTTATGGATATCGGATTAAATGCACCAGCCGTTTATTCAAGAGTTACTGAGGAGAGACTCAGAAAATGAAGTCCTCTGCTTCCCTTTTTCTCTCTTCCTGTCTATCATGCTTGTTTTCTCCCATAGATCTGTTTACATATCTGTTTCTGTCTGCAGTCCCTGAGCTAACGGAGCCATCCTTATTTCCCCCCATTGTTTGCAGATTGATTGGGACGCTTCCCCTGAACAGAAGAAGCAGTGTCTAAACAAAGGCAGAGACAATCAGGTACACGGCTGGAGCTCTGCTTTCTCATTATTATTCAGTCACTTCCTTATTTATTTGTGATTATGAAGAACTTAAATGAGATACTTCTGCTTCTCAGATTCCTTCTGACACTCGCTAATAATTTAGAAATGAATCTGCTCCTGTGCATTACGTGCATTGACCGGCCTGTGTTCCTCTCCAGCTTTGCTTACCGCGGTGCCAGAAATAACCTGTTTTCTTTATCCGCCCTCTGCAGACAGAGTGTTACAATCACGTCCGCTTTCTGCAGCGGTTCAATGAGACTCACCTGTACGTCTGCGGAACAAACGCCTTCAGACCTCTTTGTGCTTATGTAGTAAGTCGCAGCGCTGTCGTGACGTGGAAATGGATTTTTTTTTTTTAAATGAAATGATTCACTGAGCGATGACTGTTTTCTCTCTGTCAGGATGCAGAGCGGTTCAGCTTCTCCTCGGGCTTCGAGGAGGGCAGAGACAGGTGTCCGTATGACCCAGCAAAGGGGTACACTGGCCTCCTTGTAGGTAGGCCGCATCTCCCAGATTCACCTTCAATCTGTCGTGTGTTGGTGTGAAAGCAACTAGAGAGGACTAAAGTTCCCTATCAAGTCTTCAACAGGCAAATGAGTCAAGACAGAAACACAGTGACAGATTTATTTGTTCTTCCACCCGTTTGTTGATCTATTTCTTTCTTTTGTTTCACTGTAGTGTTAAAATCTTTTGTGAAACTTCAAAGTCACTCAGATTTATGAGGACTCATATTGGTTTAAACTAAACTTTAATTTTGTGATTTGTGCTTTGGGCGTCTGTCCTTTATAATAGTATAAAGACTCACGAAGCATACTGCGATCTCTGTCTAATCGCCACCTGATTCTCTTTCTGCCTTCTGTCAATCAGACGGCGAGATGTTCACGGCCTCTCAGTACGAGTTTCGCAGCTCTCCGGACATACGGAGGAATTTCCCCTTCCCCACGCTCAGGACGGAGGAGGCTCCCACCCGGTGGCTTCTGGGTAAATGCAGCACGCCGCAACATCACGGGGTCCCGAAGCTCGTTTACATAATTGCACTTACAGTAAACTAGTAAATGGACCAGATCTCATTTTTTTATCTCTTACTACGAAATCTGATTGACCTGGAGGATGCAGCTCTAACTGGCTTAGTTGGTGCAATTCAATCATACTTAAAAGCTCCATCTTTAGTTTCCAAGGAGACACTTCCTTTGCTGCTAATAGTTCTGTGTTTGGACCTGTGTGTGTGTGCGTACAGAGGCGAATTTCGTGGGCTCTGTGCTGCTGAAGGAGAGCATCAACAGCTCGATCGGCGACGACGACAAGATCTACTTCTTCTTCACGGAGAGAAGCCAGGAGCAGATCGCCTACCCGAGCCAGACCAAGGTGTCCAGGGTTGCCAGAGTCTGCAAGGTCAATATTATCAACCATAATCACGTTAATGTTGTCAGCGAGGTTGGAAAGTTTGCAGATTTACAGAAGGTCACAGAGTTATTTAATGCTTTACGTCACCGACACAGAGTGAAGTGTAAAATGGATTTGAGGCGTTCTGTTCTCTTACAGTCATTTCAGCGCTGAATGAAGCAGGCTCTAATCTTAGTTTCTTCATTGACGGCAGTTTCTTTCTGTGTCACTGTTGCCAGGCAAAGTGCAAGTCCACCGACCTCCAATGGCAAATCTCCTCCCTCTTCTTTACTGCCATGTCGCCCTCCTCCTCCTCCTCCTCCTCCTCTTCTTCCCTCGCACTTCATTTCACTTGCGATCAGCATCCTCCGTCTAGACAGCATGCCCAGCAACCATTCCTAGAGGTCTTTTCTTCCTCCCTGTTGTGTCTTTTAAGCCATGCGTAATGCTGTAATGTTGTGCTGAACTGCTGTTGCAGTATTTTTATTTTATTGCATCAGAGAAAAAAATGTGTTTAAAGGACTAAATGATGATTTAACATCCAATCACAGCGAGGTAAACTGTCCACACCGATCAATGCTGACTGTGAAATGTTGCCGGAACAAAGAGAGCTAAAGATTTATCACTTCATTTCTTGCGCTGTGAGCTCTTCCTGGAGATGTTTACGGCTCCCGCTGAGACGCGGAACATTTCTGTCTTTCCCCGTCGTTCAGACACAAACGTATATTTACCTTAGCCTGTTACGTTCTTAGTGCTTTTATTCAGAGATGACGGGAAAAGCTGGCGTGATGACACCTGGTGTGTGAAAGGAAGTGCTATCACTGCCGGAGAGCGGCGGCGAGAGGTAAAGTGCTATCAACAAAGCTCGATGGATTTTAAAACCTATTTTGACAAGACCAACAATGCACGAGCGTTATATGACGGGAGTAACCAGCCGTACGTGAAGTGCCGTGCTGATTGCAGTTTTGGTTGCACAGTGAGGGACGTTTCTCCTCGGCTGACCACTCAAAACACAAGTCATATCCACACAGTGATGCCTACAGCTCAGCTGCAACGATGCTAAACTCACCTAAAGTCTGTGTGAAGGCAAATCTGAGATTTCTCTCAAAACACATTAAATACGTTGGGAAATAGTTGCTGAAAACGAAAAGAAAAGACAGATTCAGTTTTTCACTGGGCGGTCCTTAAAGGGTGGCTCGATGACACGCCGAGGCCGCCCTGAGCAGACTTTAAGAGGAACACGATACTCAACCAGGGTGCTGCGGGAGCCGGGATTTGAACCCGCTTACCCTCCGACCACTTGTCGCAGCCTTCCCGCGTGACGTTTGACTGCAACTTCAAACATTGTTTTGTGTTTGTTAGACTTTATCGAATTTAGAGGCGATGATTGGAAGATTTATTAGATTTATTGCAGCCATCTTAATAAGTTCATTCCCTCTCGTGCTGCTGCAACCTTCACGTTCATCTGACGGCATTCGATTCAAAGCTTGTAAGCTCGCCGTCGTGACATTTAAATACTAGCGCTTCACATTCATCTCGCAGGATGCAGATCTGAACGGTCCTGTTTGGATTCAGGCCGCATACTGACGTCTTTGAGTCACAGTTTGTTCATGTAGCTTTGAATTATCTCCAATGATTTTCACTCAAACTTTATCTCCTCACGATTCTCTCTGCATCCAAAATAAGTCATTTCTAGAAATAAGGTCTGGACTCCTCACCTCCTCCTCCTCCTCCTCCTCGTCCTCTCTCTTCATCAGCACTGTGGACTTGTCAGAGCAGTCGAGAGTGTAATAATTCAGTCTGAACTAGGCCACAGCGACACATGCAGATGTCGAGCTGGTCCCCAGATCAGCCCTCGTGGCAGCCAGACACGCCGCGCTGTTTGGAGGCAGATCTGCAGAGAGGCCCTGGCACTGGCCTCTGGCCTGAAAACCACTGAAGACTTGCCATTTTTTTTTAGCTGCCTAACTAGTTGTCCTCTTGTGTTTGTCACTCTCGAGCCAGATCGCATCTACTTCCTCGACCAATCGTGACCCATTTTCACAGAGAAGGGTGTAAATTACGTGGAAACGAGGTCTTTTCGGGAAGATAAAAAGCAGAAATGAGTTCTATTCTGACATCAGAAAGAAAGGCTGTGCGGTTTTCCTCTGTTATTTCTTTGGAAACCGACTTCCTGTCAAATGGCAGCACTCTCCATCACGTCGTCTTGGGTTAATTTCCCCACGGGCGTATCTTTACGGCGCTGCGCTCTGATTCATGACTCTCAGTTTCTTGGATTTACGTCACGACGGTCCGATGAACTTTGATCGACACGCATTGTGATCTATCAGTGCATCCATTTTAGTAAACCGCCATCCATCTCCATGAGAAATGCTTTCAGTGGCGTCCATCTTAACCTCCTAGGCATGGTTGCAGATCTTTCTCTTCCTCCTACACCAAAAATATACTTTATTTTATTGATGCAAGTGTTCCTAAAGTTGGCACATTTCTTTTAGGTACTTGTGTATACGTCGATATAAGCTACTTTACCGTTTTTTGGCGTGGGAAGCCACGACAGACGGAGCGTTTTGACGAATGACAGATGTCTGCGAACAGACATAAACGAAGAAAGATGAAGCCGTTTTAATTCCCGCAAACAAAAAGAGAAAGAAGTCTTTGTCTGTTTTTCCCGCCCCTCCCTCTCTCCTCTAAATGAGGTGTGCTAAATTACTCTTTTAGGGTTTCTTGCAGCTTCGCCTCCGCCGTGTCACCGAAATGCAATTAGAGCAAATGTGCTAAAGTCGGCACTCGGAGCTGGAGCGCTAACGTTCAGCTCCACTTTCGTAGGACTCCCGGCTTCCTCCTCCCCTCTCTGTATGTTTATGTGTACATTGTACATAGAGACTTTAGTGTGTGACTCTAGTGACTTTATTTAACCATCCGTCCGTCCATTTGTTGTCTCCTCCTCCTCCTCCTTGTGTTTGCAGAACGACTGGGGTGGCCAGAGGACCCTGCAGAGGAAGTGGACCACCTTCCTCAAGGCCAGAATGGTGTGCTCAGTCCCAGAGTACGAGCTGCACCTCAATATCCTGCGCAGCGTTTTTGTCCTGCAGGGTCGAGACGCTCAAAGCAGCATTTTCTACGGTGTCTTTGGTCTGGAATGGTAAGAGACAACAACAATCTGCTTTTATTACAGACTTTTTTCCCCCTTTAAGCAGCTTAAAGGTTGGAAATAATCATCTTAGTCCGCAGTGTCTGACAGCACCATTTATATATTTATGCATTAGCTGCACTGTGATTATTCAGCAGCAGAAACAAACAGAGAGCTGACATATCTGAATACATTTTAGCCATTTGTTATTAAGTTATGACCACTCACTGGGATGAGACGTTCATCCTTTAAAATAAATTAAACTCCAGATACTGAAAAATTAAGTCCGACACTGGAGATAATCTCATGAATAAAAGTTGAAAGGAAGACGTAAAATGAAGAGAAATTTTAGGAAAGGACCGCTACGGATAGAAAGTGCCGGTTAGCTCTGTAGATCGAGTGCACAGAGGCTCGGTCCGGAGGTTTGAATCCATCCTGCGTGTCGTTCCCTCCGTCTGTCTCGTCACGCTTCAGCTGCTACTCTACACTAAAGGCTCAAAAAGCCCCAAAATGACTCTAAAGAAATGATTCTCTGCGCTATTACCTCTCCTGTATCTCACAGTGATGAGTGTTTCATTCATCTCCTGTAGTGAAATGCAGTAAACTGCTTCAAGTTGCAGAATATCTCCACAGTCAGACGCAGAAATTATCTTGGCAAAGTGCTTTTCCTTCCTCAAAAGAGCGAAAAGCTTCGTTCTGCACACTCATTATTATTTTTTTGTTTCTTAACTCGTCTAAACTGAATATTAATATGCTGCTGTGGCAGTTTCTGCTCTCGTGGGAAAGTTGTTCCAACCAGATTTTGGAAACTGGCTGCAGGGATTTGCTCCCGTTTAGCCAGAAGAGCACTGATGTCAGGAGGTAAAGTCAGCCGCTGTGGTTCATCTCAGAGGTGTTGGATGAGGTTTCAATCGACTGAAGGATCTGTGTCGAGTTCTTCCACAGCAAACTGGGAAAGGAGTCATGCACGAAGGCGTCGTCATGCTGAGATATGATCAGATCGTCCATGAAGTTGGAGGCAGATTTTTTGGTGTAGCAACAAGATTTCTTGACCGTGAAAACATGCCCAGAAAGAAAGTGTGTGCAGATAATCCTGCCTTAGTTTGACTTTAACTAAACAAATCATGATTTTATTCAACTATTAAAAACATTTTGACATGAATACAGATCAGTTTCATTTAGAGTCTGTTGGATTAATTAGTCAATAATCTAATTTTTAGATTTTTGGTGAAACAAAACAAGACTTTAAATCTATTTTCTGACTCCTCGGAGCCTGAACAATTTGCATAACAATAAGAATAATAATCAGAATAACAGATAAGGAGAAAATTCATCCGCTCGAACTCGAGGTGGGTGAGTTGTTATCGTGACGGTGTCAGAGGACGACGGGTGCCGCTGGCAGCGATGCCAGCGTGCGTGTTTGTGCTGATATGCAGAGTCATGCTGCATAAAGCTGTCCCATGGCTGTTTAGATTCTGATGGAGAGGATATCACTGCAGTGAGACAGTAACACTATCCACTTCTCTCAAGTTGTCTCCCCCTCCACACACTCTTCCTCTTGTGGATACTCGATCTCCTCTTCTTCATGCAGCACCGTCTCGTCCTGTATTTCTTTTTCTTCTCCGTCCGTCCGTCTCGTCTCGCCTTCACGCTGGTCTTCCTTTAAAGAACGTACACCTGTGCGAGGAGCGGCGCTCGTCACCGCGCGTTACACTCGAAGCGTGCGAGGATGAGCAAAGCCCCTCAGCTATGTTGCTCACCGGTCGTGAAGACGGTCTCTGGTTTCACTTGGATCTCATTTTTCTCTCACTTGAAAGCTTTCCACGCCTGCGGTGGGCACACGATGCACTTAAGAATGTGACTCAGACATTTTCTCCCCCCCAGTCACTAATCTCACCTGTAGGGTTTCAGGATTAAGGGTCACCTGGTTGCCAGCTCATGCTGCGGTAATGTTGTTGGACACCGGCAGCTCTCAGGGTTGTGGAGATAAAGGGGGGAAATCACACACCTGTCAGTGACAGCGCAAGTGGAAAATGTGTCCAAACTTCACCCACCATAACACCCACAGCTTTCACACGAGAGCTCCTACCTTTGTTGCCTTTATGATGTGTGATGTGTTTGAAATCTGACCCGGGTGGCAGTTGCTCCCCGGATAATAACCTGTCAACGTTTATCTGAACCGTTAATCCCAAGCGCGTCTTCTGGATGTGTCTTTCAGGAAGAACATCAAAGCGTCCGCTATCTGCCAGTACGCCTTCTCGGATGTGCAGAAGGTGTTCGACGGGCCGTACATGGAGGTGCAGGACTCAAAGTGGAGAGAGTACACCGGGAAAGTTCCAGAGCCGAGGCCTGGATCGGTACGTTAAGCTCACCCACATTCGAGTATCTTAAAGTCCTCCTCTGATCATCTTTACGTCTCTCCAGTGTATCACAGATGCGCACAGGTCCCAGGGTATCAACTCATCCCGAGACCTCCCAGACAACATCCTCACTTTCGCCAGGAGGCACCCGCTCATGGCCAGGCAGGTGCACCCGATCGGGGTGCGCCCGCTCATGTTCAAGAGGAGCGTCAACTATGTCAAGATAGCCGTGTACAAGGAGACGGCGCTGGATGGAAAGATTTACACGGTGCTGTTTTTGGGAACCGGTGAGCAACAAACGACACACAACACACAACGAGGATGATGCCGCTCATTCCTACTCCTCCATGTTGGGCCACAGCCAACGCTAGCAGCATCATGCTCCATCATTACAGTGAACGTGGGCGCTGTAGTTTTTAATGAACCATTCACTGTCCAAGAGAACCAAATGTGTATCATTCCACCACTGAAAATAGTCCCCAACGTGCCCCTGTCTGAGCGACGTAGGCTACATACAGTCGATGTCCTCACAAGGCATTAAGGAACCACCGAAACAAAGCGAGATCAGTGCAACAAATATGTCAAACATGACACGTTTGTAATGAGAGAGTGATGAGAGAGTGTTCAAGGCAGCAACATGGAGAAACAACAGCTGCAGAAAAGTCTTATACACTAAAACCACTAAAACACACCGATCGAGAACGAGCATGGACGTGTAAGACAGTCCATTTTCTGCTGTCGGACGAAAGGACAACCACCTCTGAGCTCGTCCTCACTTCTACCTCTTTGTGAACTTTGTTGTCCCGTCCTGCAGGACTTTGCTGTCCTTCCTACAGGATATAAACTGTTTTTTATACTCTGCCCATGAAGTGTTTGTTTGACAAGCCTGTATCTTTTCTTTCAGATGACGGCTGGCTGCACAGGGCTGTAGACATCGACGGAGAAATGCACATCATAGAAGAGTTGCAGTTGTTTGATAAACCGCAGCCCATTGACAGCATGGTCATATCGACTGCTCTGGTAGATGATAAACCTTCATTGGTGAATGAATTTACTACATAGATCAGTACTGTAAAGGAGTTTACTGATCAGTTGTTTCTTCTACAGCGGAGTATCTATGTTGGCGCTCGCTCTGGAGTCGTACAGGTGCCGATGTCGGCCTGCCGGAGGTACGCTTCCTGTTACGACTGCGTGTTCGCCAGAGATCCGTTCTGCGCCTGGGACGGGAGGGCGTGCGTGGAAATATCTACGCGTGCACAGAGGTGAGGAGACACAAAAGCACATTAACAGAGAGACTCACACATTTGGTAAAAAAACAAACTTGCTGAGAAAGATAAATTTACTTTGCTTGATCATAGATCCTCGGTCTGATTATTCAGCTTGTTGGTGCCTCTTGAAACTGATTTGTATTCTCGATCTGCTGCCGCATACAGAGGCTGTAAATAATTAACATTTTCAGATACAAATACATCTATTAAAACCACATTTTATTCAGATATCGGACAAGTAAATAATCAATCAAGCCTTCATTCTTCAAATAAAAGTCACTTCTCTCATTGCTTTAGTTAGCGCCTTTAAGGATGAGCTTCTAACAGAGATTAATCATCGGGACACGGTGAACATTTTTGCATTACATGACCTTTATGGTTAATGTTTATTTCTCTCTCCAGGCCCCCAAACAGCAATACGAGAGAATAATTCATTATGTATACAACAGAACTTATATGAACGCACGGCTAAGACGATGTGGTCGACCTGGATTTTTGTCTGCAGCTCAGCAGGAGCTTCAAAACAACAACAGCAGCATTTGTATTTGAATCAGCACTGCGAGCTGGAGCGTGACTGACTGACATAAACGAGTTTGCAGATCGAGAACTTACAAATCAGCTCGGTAACACTTCACATAAAGACATTTTAAGAGCGTTTCAATAAACTTTATGTGTCAACTTTTTATCATATTTTATATATTTGCAAATGTGTTGTCATTTTTAATGAGTTATAGATACGTTAAACACGTTCTAACAGCTACTTTATAGTGTGCTTTAATGGAGTTTTATATATTTATTGCATGCTTTTATGTGTATATAAAAGTGGATTTAAAGGTCCAGTGTGTAATATTTAAATTGAGCATAACTATGTTTTAATTTGAGTATATTAACCTGAAAATATGGATCATTATGTTTTTATGACATGAAATTAAAAACCCTTAATTAACCTTCGTTTACTGAGTCTAATCTGGTGTTTAACTTGTGGTGTGGTCGGTGCGTCGTACACAAACGTTACTCTCTTGTGAGCCTGCTTGTGCCGCCCTTCGCTCGCGCTGCATGAAAGAGTAACAGACGTCTTAATCTCCATTATGGCAGCAGCAGACATCAGCCTTCCCTGTGGGTTTGTTCGGGGGCGGCATCACATTTGGAGAGAGAGCAGAATTGAATGTTAATGGCGGATCCGTGGTTAATGCTGCACAACGTCCATTTCATTTCTAAAACAAAGTAAATTATTGAAGTGAGAGCGAAGAGCGCGCTCAGTCGTGTTTTGGGACCGTCTGCAGTCAGATCTGAAATTGAAAAATTTAGCCTCTCTTGATGAATTTAAATCGCTGCTGCAGAAACTTTTCTCTCTTCTGGCTGCAAACGTCTTGGGTACAGTCTGAATGTTTTATTTTTATGGTTTCGTGACGCCCTTGTGGAGCGTTCCAGGATGAAATCTCAATTGTACATTTGTAGCTATTAAAGAAAAAAGTGTGCTAAATTTGAAATCACTCCATTTCAGGTCAAACCTAACCCAGGACATCGCGAGAGGAGTCAGGGGCTGTAAGGAGAATTCAGGAAATGGTACGTGCACACACTGTACACCTATTATGTGTCATGAATCCTGAGAAACACCAAAGTTTCCCTTCAGAAAAGGTTTTCTGACAGCAAACGGGTAAATTATTCTGAATGTAGCGTGCACTTGACAGCGGTGATTGTTTTAGAGGTCTAAAATTGTTTGATTGCTCCCTCCCCGTCCACAGCTCTCGTCTCCAAAGTGGGAGCGTGACAACGAGTAATAACTAACCGTAGATACAAACTTCACTTCAGTGAATCCAAACTTTACATCTCATCCATTTCCCTTGATTAGTTTGACACTCTGACACTCACTCACATTATGAGAGTCTCTCTCTGCTCAGCCTGAATACTCGCAGCATTTAGCAGCTATTAAGGGATTTCATAGGTGCGCTCGTCTTACCCATCCCCCCAGGTCCCAGCGTACACATTTTAATCAGTTCCTCTCTCTTGCTGGAGGTCAGGCGGGCGTGCTGGCTGCATTGCAGAGCTCGCCACACTTAGAGAGGCTTGTGAGATGTGATGTTAAAATGCAGAGCCACACAGGTCGGTCACCTGCACTTCGAGAAAGTAACCCCGGTGACCAGACACCTTGTTGTCATGCTGCGCCTTCCCTTTGTCCTCATCTCACGCTCGTCTCTTGTCCTCTTTTGTTCCGCTCAGTGTTCCACCGGAGACGCTCTGTGATGGCCGGCGACGACGTGCTTCTCCAGTGCGAGCTGCGCTCCAACTTGGCAACGCCGCGCTGGACGCTAAACGGCAAAGAACTCCAGGGATACGGCCTCAATTCGGGCTACCGCATTGGCACCGATGGTCTCCTCATAATCGGAGCTCGTTCCCAGCAGAGCGGGTCTTATCGCTGCTTTGCCGTGGAGAACTCCGCCTCGGTCCTGGTTTATCTTTACACAGTCAGGGTGCACACGGACACGTACTACCCCGTGGAGCCCACAGACACGACTGACCCCACCACAGTTTCCAGCCCGACTGTTTTCTCCACCAGCAGCCCCACTGAGCAGCCTCTGCCCTCACCTCCCGCCCCGCTGCCTTCAGGAGCTGAGTTCCAGACCTACAGACACATGGAGGCCGTGTACATTTCTTTGGTGGCGGTCCTCGGGGGGCTTTGCTTGGTGCTGACTGTGGTGCTGCTTTATGTCAGCTTCTGCACCAGACGGGCTCCTCAGAACAGAAAGTTCTCCCAGCAGCAGCTGCACGTCCTGGGGAGCTCTGAGAGAAAGAGGAGCTCCCATTTCGAACTTAGAACCATCTCCAGCCACTGCAACGGACGCCAAGGTCGCCGGTCCATCTCGGTGCCGACCTTCGGGGACCTGGGCGACAGCTTCCTCCAGATAGTTCCATGTGAAGACGAGTTGTCCCCGTCCAAAACGCCTCCCCCTGCGCCTCCTCTCCCCCTGCCTCCCCCGCTGCCCAACATGGACTACGCCAACGGTTTGTCGGCCACTCTGCCCACCGTGCTGAGGAAGATGAACGGGAACAGCTACGTGCTGCTGAGGCAGGCCGACTCTGAGGGCATGTCGCCGCTCTACCACTCCTTCACGGAGGAGCTCAACAGGATCCTGGAGAAGAGGAAACACACACAGCTGGATGTGCAGCCTGACGAGAGCTCCATCTAGGACGCTCCTCTCAGTTTTTTGCCCTACAGTTATTTATTTTTACCCCAACGGTGACCCGTAGTCGCGGGGAGAACTGACTGTTGTATCAAACGCTGCTGTTATTTACCCAGTGTCAGAGTACCTGCAGGTCGCGTCCTAACCTGATCTGAAATGTGTAGCCTCCTGTGTCTCCCATGACAAATGGCCCATGATTTCACTTCAACAGTGGACCACACTAACCAGAGACTGCTGTCCAAAAACGTGAAGCTGCACTATTACAAGATGGCCATGAGTAAGAGAGCTTAATGATGCTACCTCAGCGTAGACCCTCTGGAGACTTGTGAGAGAAAGATGACACAGAAAGGCAAAAGGAGCGACGTGGGATAAATAAATCAGGGAAGTTCAGGAAGTTTTTAGTGCCATGTAACATAAGCCCCCTTCTATGGAGCCTGAAGTGATACTCCACCTGAAATCTAACTCATGTGTATCGGTACATGGCTCAGCTTTAGGCTACTGCTTAATTTTCTCCGAACATGCCTGCAGCCCGACAGATGCCGGCCTGTGTTTTGATGTTTCTGTTCCTGCGGTTTGATTCACCGCCGCCATGCAAAGTCCTGCTGTGAAGCTGAAGGTTATAGTGTCTGCTTCAGCTTGCAGGCTTTCTCTGGTTTGGGGCAGTGGTAAAAAAAAAGGATGGATAGTGAAGCCACTTCATCCTTTTTAGGTGTCATCCCACCTCCAGTCGCGTTGCACCACTTTGGTAATTAAACCCTCCATTTGTAACGTCCAAGCTGACCCTCCATTCTCCTACATATGCACTAATCTACCAAACTAACAGATTGCTAGTATCATATGGAAACATCCAGCAACTCCTGAGCCCAAGGTGACTTCTTCCAATTGGTTTCGTTGACCAACAGCCTAAAAACTCCAGTTATTCACCTTCAGTTGTCATGAATTCAATGTGACTGCAAACCTCTGTTCTCTTTGAAGGGGAAAGTCTCTTCAAACCCAGAGGAGGTGACAGGAGCTGACAGGAGGTGTTAGTTTTCACGTGGAGCGTCGCTTTAAGAAGGCAGATCTGTAACAGTGCTTGAGAGCTCAGGTGGTTAAGACAAAGCGCACGTTTCAGTTTCTCTTTCTTCATCTTCTTCCTCTGTTCTCATGTAAATTGCAACACTTGCATCACTGTTGCAGCCATCGGTAGCAATGTGTGCCAGTTCCAGAGGAAACACTCGTGGCAAAACCGTGAAACAGTTTTGGATTTCTTTTTTTTTTTTCTTGGTTGTCGCTCACATCTGTGTGGAAAAAGGAGATGCATCTGTGTGACAGGAGCATTCTATTAAAGACCGTTAAACGAGGAGTCCGTTTGTGGTCAGATCGATTGAATCCACCGCAGACTGGCTTCAGGGCCCTGACGGCTGGGAGGAAACAAACAGGCTTATTTTTAGTTTTATGTTCATGCAGCTTGTCATACTTTGTCAGACATTCATTGCACCTTGGAGATTTTGCTTTCCCCCGAGACTTCAATACTATAGTTTCATCCCGAGTCAGATTAAAACACTAGATTACTTCAAAATGATGTTGCAAGGAGACAAATGTTGCTGCTGTTTTTTGCTAGTGAAGTGAAAAAAGCTGCTGGTGGCAAATGGCCGAATCAGAGTAGAGAAGACCTTCACACATGCGACCCACAAAGGCATCCTCTGTGTTTACCTGACATCGGAGCAATGCCAAAACAACAAAAGTTGTAGAGCCTACAGTATCTCCATGTCAAGGTGAACCGCGCTATGATTAAATATCATGTGTGTAACTTAGAGGGAAGTGACAGAAATGAATCTCTGAGCGGTTTGTAAACGTGTCACGGCCAGTTGTAAATAAAAATCTGTCTTTCCAGCAAAGTGTCGAATCAGCTCTTGTAGCGGCGGTGGCTCAGCAGCAGCAGCCCTCTACGGTGACTCGCAGCGTGCATTTGTCAGAGAGTCGCTGACAGTAACAGCAGTACTTGGCTCGCCTCTGTGGACAGGGAATCGAGGGGGGGTTCTTGTCTGTTTGCATAGAGTGCTGTCGTCTCTGTAGGTAGAAGCAGACAGAAAACATTTGACCTTAGTGTCCTGGTTAGCCATGCAGGAAATAGATGATGATACAAGGAGGCAGGAGCTATTTGCACTTGCAGGTCTCCTTGTCTACCTTGTAAAAGACATTATGTTGAACCTTTTTTGATGAAGAAAAGTCCAGGAAATGCACTTTATGCAGACTGATAAATGTCCCGGTCTGTCTGACTAAAGGACTCATTGTGATTCAAACTAATCTCCTGACTGCTTGCCTGCTTACTTTCTTGCTTATGAGGCTCTTTTTTTAAAATCTTTGCACAACAACTTTTGCCACTTTTTGTGTGCTGAGTTCAACACAATGAAAACAGTTAAGGAGAGGCTGTCCAAAGTGTGCATCCTTTATCCTCTTTTGTAGGATTCACAGTGTGTTGTCCGTCTCCGACAGCAGGCATTTTGGCCACTTGGAAAAGGTATTAACACCTTTCGACATGTTCAAATGACACATGATATGAAGTTACACGCATACTGAAACTGAAATTGTGTTGAATGATTCAGTCAGTCTTTATCAGAAAGGGGAAAGTCTGTTTCACTGTTTAGGTTTAGTCTTTTTTACTAATCGCACAGTATAAATTGTTAGCCCACTGTTTAGTCTGTTGCTGCCATACGTTATTTCATAATATCACACATAATTTATAACAAACAGATCTGTTTATATATAAGATATCTTTTAAATGTCTGTTATCATTTCATTAGATGCCAAAAAAATCAAGTTTGAAGTCTTTCAAACCCAGTAAATTTGGAATAAATTCTGTACATTCGACTAAAATTGCTATATTCCTCAACATATTCCTCTGTGTTCTCCAATAACATTTATTTTAAACATTTACTTCTTGGCTGTGGCACAAGCCAGGCATGTGTACTTTCATCATTTGTTCTATCATTTCTATGGATGACGTTAAATATGGGCATTATTTGGGTTGGAGACAATTTCACGATATGCAGACGACATGCTGTTATACATTTCAGATCCCACTTATCTGGACACTGTTTCCTATGTATTGAATTTGGGTGACAGTGAATTTCAAACTTCCCCACATCTCAGAGTTTAAGTTTAGATGTGTTTCTCTCTGTTGCTCATATGTAAAATGTTTATTGTCACTGCCATCCGACGTGACCGCGCAGAGAACGGATGACGATACGACGTGACGTGTCAGCAGAAGCTACGTGCACGTTGCATGTTTTCCAGCTCTCTTCCTGTCGGCCTTTTTTGCCCTTTCACTGGTTCTCATCCTCGTCTTCATTCCTCCCTTCTCTCCCTCTCTGCTGCCTCTTTTGTTTTCCCGTCTCATCACCTCTGAATGACACCATCATCTATTACTCTCTCCGCTCACATCCACACTCTCTGAACGACCCTGCTGAGTTTACAAATGGCCACGGTGGCCCCGCTAATCAATTAGAACCGATTTTCAAAGAGAAAGAGAGATTGTGTTTGTGAAAGAAAACCACTGGAGTTATCTGCATTAGATGATGATATGATTTTGTGAAGTAGCATGCGGAATCAGAGAGCCACCAACAGCGCTCAGAAAGACTGAGGATTTCTGATTCATGCTCGTCTACGGGGGCTGATTCATGTGAACATTTCATTTTATTTCAGTCAAAGTTGTGAAGAAACTGTTTGTGTTTTGTTGCAAGTCTGAAAGGTGTGCTTAGTTTAACATGTTATTGTATTTATCCGTGTATTATATGAATGCTTTCCCTCATCGGTAAGTTGTGGACAATCCTTAACAAAGCTTCGTCTAAGTCTGTAACCACTCCTGCTGCTGCTGCTTCATTCTCACTTAAGGACAAGCTGTTTACAATAGACACTGGCTCTGCACTGCATATTGTGCCATGGACTTTAGATTTTAAAGAAATTGCTAACATACAGTATTTGCTACCAGTTTTACATTCACCTTGTGCACACAGTCCCATGGTGAAGCACTTTTTATTTTATTTTATTATATTTACATGCCGCTGTGTCAATATGCAAGATACAGCATGTTTTATGTAGATAATTTCTCTAGGTGTTTGCCAAAGAAACTGGTTTAAAGAGTTCCCAATCTGCACTGTTCTGTAGGTACTTTGTTTGACGTAATGTAGTAATACACGTGTAAACTGTGACGCTTTCCATCAGGTTGGTTCTGTATGTTTTCTTGATGTAGATAATGAACTTATCTGTGTTCTTCTCAGAGTATAACTAGCTGAAGTGACACCCTTGCTTCTTGTTAGATAGTTTAATCACCTGAGCTGTTCACAGAGAGGACTTTTAAAAAAAAACTATTATTGTCGCTCATGTCTTATTTATTTGAGTTCATTAAATTTCTACTTGTTTTTGTGCAGATAAAAAAAAAAACACTTTGCCAGTGTTGTCAGTGTCAACAGCCCTGAGGGGAAGTCAGGAAATTACATGCAAAACATGTTCACACTGTATTCTATTCTCCAGACGCCACAATACTCTGTTGTTTTTAGCTCGCGGCTAACAGCAAGGCCACTGTCATCCACATGCCCACATGATCCCATTTACATACGTACTGTATGTGACTCTGGCGGAGCAGAGGTATATAAGCTTTGCGGGGTGGTGGGGATAGAATGGCCATTTTCAGTGCAGCGTTCAAGGCAGTAACTTAGCAACAGCATCTTTATTTAGAGCCTTTAATGTCCTAGCGTGGGTCTAGCTGTGCCAGTTCCCATTGGGGAGAGCGGGTGTGATGAGAGCACAGTGGCTCTGATATCGGCAAGTGGTGCCATAGATGAATTAAAATGCAGGAAGTGAGCGTGAGACAACAGAAAACCCAATGTCACATCAGCAGCCAATAATGCTTCGATTACACAGCTTTTATTAAAACAGACTAAGCGGCTGAAGCGCCCACACTGTCCCCGCTGAACGTCCTTTTTTTGGTGACTTTACAGCTCATTTAAATTTAGCCTTTTATTGGCTGCAACAGCCTGTGTGTCTGAGTGTAATCTAAAAGGGAGAGAGAGAGAGGATCCACATTCTCGTCACAAGATACAACTCAAGTACAGATATTTGGGAGAAAATGAGCAGAGTCCCGCTGCAGAGCTCTGCTCCACTGTCTCTCGCTCATCGCCATCCTCTGCAGTCATCTCACGCTCCCCATTTTACATAAATTTAGCACATTTAGCCTTAACGGTTTCCTGTAGACGGAGTTATAGATACGCCATCAATCAACAGAAACAAGCAATCTCGTCCTGGGGACACCTTTTCACGCTCACTCCACACGAGCCTGCTCATTTGTATTCAGCTAGCGTTTTTTTTTAATACTTTGGATTTGTTTTTGTGGGGAACACTGAGGTTATTCGTGGAAGGGAAGCGGGGTCAAGCGTCGTGCCTTCTGCAGTCAAGAAATGATGAATCCAGGACGAGAACTGCAAAGAAAGCAGGGAGTAGTTTTGCCAACATCTGCTTTGTTGAATTTGAACAAATCGCCCACTGGAGGAGTTTCAGTGTTTGGGCTCCTCTCACAGCCCCTCTGTGGTGTCTGAAGGTTAGGACTCGTCCCTCAAGCTACCACGCAACCATCTGTCACTCAATCTCTGGATCGTTCAAGGTTTTTGCAGCCGAGGAAACCTTCAAACGTCAGTGTCAAACTGTAAAAAAACATGTACATTCCCCGTCATACAAATAAAAAGAGGTGTACATACATCTGATGCGTGTCTCGTCTGTATTTTAACAGCATCTGTCATATTTAGGGATGCTGACAGCACCGCTGCAATCAGTTTTGCTCTGTTGGTCTTCTGACAAGCTGCTGAAATACAACTCAGGAGAAAATCTAAATATAAACACCAATGCCAGCAAAGAAAAAAACATTTATATATATATTTATTCCACACAAAGAGCTGCACTTATTACACAAATCTTCAAATAACCTTGAGATTAAAAAACAGTTATCTGCTCCTTAATACGTCAGCGGACTGGCCTCTAGTGGATTCATGTAAAGTCTATTCAGATGTGGCATTCAGGGCGGACGCTGTGTGCGCTTTGCCGCCACCATCAGACACAACGGCACGGTGAAACACATTCAGCCCGTAGTGCGCGGCTCTCCTGCAGTTATCCAACAAATAGACTGAAAATGTGATTTAATGATCTCATGCTCCTGACTGCAGTCTTTATTTGGGCTCTTGTTTCTGTGGTCTGATGGGGCCGATAGACGGGGGCCGGTTGGTGAACGGGTGCCACTGGCCCTGGATGCTGGGGCTGTCCGTGTGGAACGGCTTGCGGATGCGGATGATGTCCAGGCCGGACTGATTGGTCAGTTTGGTCAGAAGATCTGAAATCTGCGGAGCCGTTTTGTTTGTGACAATTTCTTCCCTCACGTTGCCGTTTACTGCGAGAAGGAGAGAAAAAAAAGAGGAAGTGTGAGCGACTTATGTACACAGACTTCTCACCGACAAACCTGACTATTGTGAAATGTCAACAAGAACATATGATTCTGGTTGAGACTGTTTAACTAAGTCAGCTGAAACCCCCAGTGGCATTTCACGTCAACCTGAACAGAGGCTCAGAGAAGCCTGTGTTATACTGCCTCCTACTGTATCTACAAGTGGCAACACATTTAATTCCACTTTTCATGTTTCTTTAAGTTAACTCACTCCAAACAGACTCGTTATAAACCTGAGATTTTAACTGTGAAGAACATCTATCTGCCTATTTTTATGTTTGAGTGTGTTGAGCATGTTGTTTTTAGTCACATGTGCATTTAAAACACAAACTTGTGAGTACTTACAGTATTCTGCAGTTATTTTGGGTATCCTGCACGACTGTGGAGACACGTACACGACAGTTGCGGGGTTCTTCTTGGCGTAATCCACCACCCCCTCTTCAATGAACTCCCTGAGAAAGACGGAAAACATGCAGTGATGCTGCAGCCATGTACATTTTCATGACAGCTTTACTAAAGCCCTGACAAACAAAACACAAGATCAAGAAATCAAATTAAAGATTATACTAACAGTATTTAACAAAGTTACAAATAGATAATAAAATAATAGATAATACATATTATCGATAATCCTGGAGTACATTAAGTTGGTGACACTACTGTTGTTGTACTCGAGTAAAAATCTGGAAGTTTTAAGTATTTTTACATGCCAGGTGTTTCAGTATAACTAGCGACCGTGTTAACTGGTGACCGTTAGCCGCCAAAGCGCCCGCGGTTGTCGTGGTTACGACAGGTGCTGAACAGGTAGCTGTCAAACAGAACACCAAAAGATGAAACAGGTGTGTCTCTGACACTGTAACATTAATCACAAATAAACTGAAAGAATGTGACAGCTACGTGTCTTCGTGTTTCGTAACTGCGACAACCGCCGGCGGTCACCTGTTAACACGGTCGCTCGTTAAACCGGCACACCGGTACACTGGAAGCTGTATTTCCTGCGTGGAAACCTGTTATTACAAACACATACACACACACGGCGTCCACAGTAAACACACTAACTCTGATTTAAACACACCGTGTGTGTGTGTGTGTGTGTGTGTGTGTACCTGACTCCCAGCGAGCCCTGCGCCTTCCTGGAGAAGACGATGGAGATCCGCTTCAGCTGGCAGACGTACCGGCCGACGCCGTTCTGCAGAACGCTCTGAAGGAAGCGGCTCGGTGTCCCCCTGGAGGTCATCGTCTTACCGTTAATCAACCGTCAATTAACCGTTAATCTGTGACGATGCGGGCACCGTAGGACAGAAACAAACCCGCGAAAGGACGTTAAACTGACAGAGGACGACCTGACGGGCATGTACACAGCGCGGCCCGCCGATGATAATGTTCCGGAGGGAAACAAATAACGGACACGACGGTTAAATTAAAAAACGACTTCACACGTTAAAATGTTTACTGTGATTTTATTTACTTATTTATTTTATTAACTAAAATATGCAAATGTTTAAAGTGTTTTAAATGTAACATTAAAATGTAGCATTAGCACGTGCTGTTCGGTATAGTAATGTGTCGATCGTGAACGAGTCGGTTCAAAGAGCCGACTCTTTTATAAGTGAACATGAGTGTTGTAAATCAGGGGTCTTCAACTACGGGGGTCCGCAGAGGTACTGCACGGGGTTTTCCAATTTATGTCAAAATAATTTTGTAATTGTAAGAATTAAAAAATATGACAAAAATTATATATGATACGTAACATAAGGTGCTATGGGAAAAGAAAAAAAAGGGTTGAGTTGAAGAGTTGAAACACAGCAGTTCGTTCTTTGTTGTGAAATGAACGTGAAGTAATAATGTTACCAACTTAAGTCTTGTTACTAGTATGATAATAAGTGAGGCAGAATGGATGACATTAGACATACAAATACAGCTTGAAAAAGGCCAGAGAAAAAAAAAAGAAAAACAAAAAGAAGTAAATGTGACTTTTTACTTTCTAATACTTCAGTACCAAGGATGGATAATTTAAGTGATATATGTGTACACATACAAATCATAAGTCACAACAGTGCTAAATTTGGCTGAATTATTAAAGCTACAAGAGCCGTTGGTGAGTTGAGTCAAATGATCTGACTCCCTAAAAAGACCCGAACTTCCCATCAGTACTCAGTAACCATCCGCCGTGTGTTTCACACGGACGTGTTTTGATGCCGCACCTAAAAGCCCGGGTTGAGAGCAGCATGGAGGTAAAATGAGGGCAGAAAACAGAGCCAGTGAGGTGAATTTAAAGCGTTTGTTCTTCTCTTACGTTTAATTAACCTCTAATTAAAGCTTCCGCGCACATTCAGCCTCATGCGCATGCGTCGTCACCTCCCTTCTCTGTAAAATAACGTGTTTCTGCGTCGCTGCGTGTCCTTTCCTCGAGCACAGGTCACCCAGCAGACTCTGTCGTTGAGACTTCAGCGCTGTCACTTGTATCAGGGTCGTGTGTTGTTCCTGTTTCATGCCTTATGTTCACTCCTATTTTCGTGTTGCAGGTGTCCTAACCAGATAACTCATGTGGAGGAGCTTGCTGCTGAAGGGCACCACCTGCCTCTTGCAGGTGGCAGCCCCGAGCCTTCTCCACCCAAGACACTTCTCATCCCTCTGTGTGAGACTTCTAACTCACAGGCTCCTCCACAGGCCTCCATGTGGTCTCCATCCTCGGGTTAACGGCCACTTCCTTTCCCAGAGTTGGAGCAGGGCTTTTAAAAAGGATGCCAAGTCCACTGTGGAGTTCCCTACGAGCCCCATCACAGTCACAGATATCAAACAGTACCTCCGCTCCAAGGACATCCCCTTCCACGACGGCTACAGCTGCCTCCACATCCCGAGCATCTTCGTCGAGCCGTCCACCAGGAGGGACAGCTTCTCTCTGTTCGTCGACAAGACCACCGGGCAGTTTCTGTGCAAAGACACGCAGGTGGAAGGGAGCTGGGAGGATCTCCAGGACTGCCTGGAGGTGATGCAGAATGACGAGCAGGACTTCCTCAGCCCGCACGTGCTGCTCGGATATCCGGAGAGCGTGGAGGAGCAGGAGGAGAGGGAGAGAGAGCTGAGGGAGGTGCAGAGGATCTGGACCAGCTCTGTGCCCTTCACTGACCTCCCTGAGGACGAGGTGCAGCTGATTAAAGCCATGTTCCAGGTATTGTTGAGTGGATCAGAAAATATCGTAACATCTCGACACCTTTCTCCCTCACTGAATCATAATTTAACGATGTTTTGTTTCAGATCACGAAGATCTCCAACGTGACACTCAAGAAGTTTGGCGTGCGGCTCTTCAAGCCGACCCGGAGTCTGGTCTTCCCCTGGTTTGGTGGACCCGACTCCTCCCTGAAGGGGGTGAAGCTCCTCTCCGCCCAGAGCACAGACACTGAGAGAGTTATTTATAATGAAGCTACAGTCCCAAAGTGTAATTCTTACTACAACCTGTTTGGGCTCCACCTGGTGGGCCGCATGGACTCGGAGGTGGTGCTGACCGGACACGAGCTAGACACTCTGGCCGTGAGCCAGGCCACGGGACTCCCCAGCGTCGCCCTTCCGCGCGGGGTCAGCTGCCTCCCGCCCATCCTGCTGCCTTACCTGGAGCAATTCAAGCGCGTGACGCTGTGGCTGGGAGGCGACGTCCGCTCCTGGGAGGCGTCCAAGATCTTCTCGCGCAAGCTGGGTCTGAAGCGCTGCATGCTGGTGCGGCCCGGGGAGTACCGGCCGTGTCCGGTGGAGGCGCTAGCCCAGGGGAAGAACTTCAGCCACATCCTCAAAACCTCCATCCCAGCGGCCCATAAGTCCATCGTGTCCTTCAAGCAGCTCAGAGAGGACGTGTACGGGGAGCTGATGAACACAGACCAGGTGGCCGGAGTGAAGTGGACGAGGTTTCTGGAGCTCAACAGGATCCTGAAGGGACATCGCAAGGGCGAGCTGACTGTGTTCACAGGTGAGGAACATAACTTTTATGGAACTATAAAACATTAAATCTCCAGTTTCTGATCTTAATCTGTACGTTTCTGTCTTTAACAGGTCCTACAGGAAGTGGGAAGACCACCTTCATCAGCGAGTACGCCCTGGACCTTTGCATGCAGGGCGTCAACACGTTATGGGGCAGCTTTGAGATCAACAACGTGCGCCTGGCTAAGATCATGCTGACGCAGTTCGCCATGCAGAGGCTGGAGGAAAACCTGGAGCAGTACGACTTCTGGGCGGACAAGTTCGAAGAGCTGGCGCTTTATTTTATGACTTTCCACGGGCAGCAGAACATCAAGTGAGTCTCTCCGGCTGGCGTCTGGATACAGCCTCCGTGAGCGCTAACGTTCAGTTAACCCTCCGACCTTTCTCTACAGGACGGTGCTGGACACTATGCAGCATGCTGTCTACATGTATGATATCAACCATGTCGTCATAGACAACCTGCAGTTCATGATGGGGCAGGAAAACCTCTCAGTAGACAAGTGAGTCAGAGTTACAGCAAACAGACACGGTGCTTTTAAAGTGTGCTGACTGAGACAAGTTTGGGAATAAACAATGTGCCGTGTGCTCCAGGTTTGCAGTCCAGGATCACATCATCGGAGCGTTCAGGAAGTTTGCCACCAACAGCAGCTGCCACGTCACTCTGATCATCCACCCGAGGAAAGAAGAGGACGACCGAGAGCTGCAGACGGCATCCATCTTCGGCTCGGCAAAGGTAAGACAGAGGAACAAGTTTGCAGACTGTCATGTTTGAATTCAAACCTTCTGTTTCGTCTCCATCATCACTCACAACATGTCAAATGAAACGACCTCTTCCAGGCCAGCCAAGAAGCCGACAACGTCCTCATCCTGCAGGAGAAGAAGCTGGTGACGGCTCCCGGCCGCAGGTCCCTCCAGGTGACCAAGAACCGCTTCGACGGAGACGTGGGCATCTTCCCTCTGGACTTCATCAAGTCTTCGCTCACGTTCTCGACTCCCCTCAAGGGCAAGCACAAGCTGAGGAAGGTCGCGGCCAAACCAGAAAACGAGGAGGCGGAGAAGAAGGTCGAGGATAAAAAAGAGAGAGCGACCAAGACGACAAAGACTCCACGAAGTACCAAGACTCCTGCGACTGGAGGTGAAAGCACACAGAAGTCACAATAATGAGGACAGAAAGACGCCTCATGAAAGATATCAGACAGTTTTATGTCCATAACGATATGATTGTAACTCGCAATAACACACAGTTAATAGTCCAAGTTAATTTCAGGTTATTAAAGATTTATTTCATTATAGAACCAAGTATGGAAAGTGTTAGTCCACGTGAAGCTCTCCTTTGCGGGTACCGCCGTGTTTCAGTACCGGATTCTCCGTTAAAAGTGTTCAAATACTTCACTACTGTGAAACCGTGAACGACTGTCTGATGTTCAGCTGTCACGGTGAAACACTATCACACTGTCTGCTTGCCACGATGACACAAGCACTTGCACATCACCGGTGTGCTCTCTACTGACCTTTTGTACAAATGATGAGTTATTCCACGAGTTGATTCTTCGTTTTTTAAAATAAAAAAACACTTTGAAGCGTTTCTTCATCTGTTTTCTGCATGAATACAAAACACGACACATAACAGAGACACAGTCATACAATCATGCATGAACACAGCCGCGTTTCCTGGAAATAAAAAGATTATTTTGCGTTTTTTTTGCAGTCTGCTCATCAGAAACAGTTATAGTGAGTGACGTGGTCGTCATATTCATTCATCAAGGTTATGCACCATGCAGCACTCTGCCTTAATTATGCTGTAAGAGCTGTGCTTTCATCTGTGGTCAGCAGGGGGCAGCGTGCGCTCACTACACATACAGTAAACGCTGCTTTTAGTCACAGCTGGCTCCCTGCAGAGGTGATGTAGCTTCTTTTCAGGCCTCAGATGTGACTGTTTTAAGACAAAAGAGAAGATTATTTATTGAACTGAACTGAGCCAGAGAGGAGTGTTCATGATCCACACTTCCCCTGATTGAGCCTTTGAGCTGGTCATTGTAACCCTCTGTTACTAACTCGCTGTCACCAAATAGTTTGTTTTAATTTGAAGATTTTTGATCATTTAATGTTTTTAAAAAGATTCCTCTGCGTGCCACAGTCTGAGCACCAGTGGAGAGAAAACACGCAGAAAGCACATTTAAGTGTTTATTTACACTTTGTCTGTTTGTACCTGGAGATTTCTCCTAAATTCACCAAGAAATAAGCATTAATTATTGCTTCATTTACATATTCAAACATTAAATATTATAAATCTTGTAACATCAAAACATCTTTGAGTCATCGATACAGGAAGTTTGATGTCTTGATGTGAAGTCTTTTTATGATTTTTAACCTTCAGCGTCTCCTGAGGCAGCTGTGTGTGATTTCTAAATAAATAGAAGTCTTTCTTTCTTTCTTTCTTTCTTTCTTTCTTTCTTTCTTTCTTTCTTTCTTTCTTTCTTTCTTTCTTTCTTTCTTTCTTTCTTTCTTTCTTTCTTTCTTTCTTTCCACCGTCAGACTGAAGCGTCCCCAGTGTCACATTACACAATCCATTATTTAGACTCGGTGACTTTTAATAAATGCAAATGTGTTTCAAAACATCTTCATATGAATATTTCATGGGTCAAGGTGACTGCCCTGCCGCGCCTGCACTGGTGTGGAGTTACATGTAGCAGCAGCAGCAGCTGAGAGTCTGCGTGGAGCTGTGCTGAGGGCCGCTGCAGGATGTATTGATGGTTTCCAGTGTAGTATTTCATCACAGTCACTGCGGAGCCAAAATTAATTTCAGATTTATGATATAAAAGAGGGAACGGTTCAGTGTGGGGGAATATGAAAGTGCCTGCCTGTTTGATAGCACGGCCTTTGATGATTTTCAACTTTGGCATCCGCACAGTGAATTTCTTCTCGCCCTGGGAGTCACGCTCATTAAATGATTAAGGATCTTTGCACTTTGAGAATCTCATTAAGACATTAAGACTCCTGTCACACTGGAAACATGCTGAGAGGCAGGAGAGATCAACCAAGGACTGTCACACACACTTATATATCGGGATTTATCACTGCATTTTCAATTACCAACATGTATGCAGTATGTATTCTTTCCCTTGGCCTACGTTACCCAGAGTTCAACTGGACCACTGACATTTTGGTCCAAGATTCAGCCCACAGAGGTGAAGAAGCATCCTCCGTGTCTGTGAAGGGAAGCCAACAAAGTGTTAAAAACTGCAGTTCCTCAAACGTCCACTTGAGGCTGGCTCCAGAAGCGAGTCAGTCTCCATAAGTCCCCATGTTCAAAACTTCACAGCAGAAATAAACATGTTTACAGCCTGGTACAAAAAACAGTTTTGGTCTCTGTAGCTAATTTCCCCGTTCATGACAACTGTACTGAGGGTGAATTTATATACAACTCACCTGTTCAGGTTATATTAAGGCTGTGTGTTTTAAAGATGGCTTGTTTGACCGCCACCAGACCGATCTTTGACACAGCTCTTCAGAAACCTGTCACGGACATGACATCCATGTTTTATACTGTCTAGTCACACACCCTAAGATCTATATAAAAAGACTCTGATGTGTAAAAACTGCCGGACTTCCCCTTTAATATTGTTCTATCATTGCTTGCCTCCGTCCAGAGTTCACAGACAATGCGGCCTCTCTGTCTGCCTTTGAGATCTCAGCTGGCTCCGTCTCTGACAGACCAGTCCAGGGAAGCTGCTGGCTCCAGACTCACTTTACAGATGGTATGTGGACTCCTGAGCTCCTCGGATAACCGAAACTGTAAAATGTTATTGTAAGCTGTGGGAATAATTCCCGTGTGTGTTTGATGAACGTGAATCACTCTGGGTTGGGACGGCAGACGGGAGACAGCTCCTGGACAGATGTGGGGACGGCCGGGCTTTTGTTGCATCCCTTCCTTCTCTTTCACTGAACTCTCGATGTTTCCCTGTGAGCGTTTCACATATTGCTTTCTGTAATGACTCCAGGCTGTGCGCTGGTCTGATCCAGGGTGTCCTCTTGACTGCGTGGGTGTGGGATATGACTGCTGAGGCCTCTGAATGGGGCTCTTTGTGTTTTGAGGCGTTACTACACCCAGATGATGACAGCTCTGTCGCCTGCCAGCTCCTCAAAGGAAGGAAAAACACACCAAAAACTGGAGCGAATGTGTGTGAGGCACACGCATGCAATCTGTAGATGTCATGCTTTAGAGCTTTTAAAGATGATAGCTCGAGCTTTCTACCAAACAGGTGGTGAAAACATGTAACAAGGTTAGAATACTGAGATCACCGCGTACATCAGGGTGCAGCGCCGTGTGCATGCCTGCTTGCTCTCTTTGTTTTGAATGGCCTGTGCTGAACTGAGCTTTGCATGCCTATTCAAATAGCTGCCATCTGGATAGAGGAGGAGATGAAACAACTTGAGTTACGCGGCTCTTAATCACGAAGGAAACAAATTGCGGAGAGACCAAACGAATTCCTGCTTCATCAGAAAGGCTATAGGATACGAGAGGATGTGAATCAAATGAGCCTAAGAAAAGATGTTTCAGCTGCAGATAAACTCTTTCCCTTGACCTAAAAATCCACTGGAAACACTCCACTGTATTAGAAATACATCCACCCCGTGAACCGAGGAGAAATCCAGAAATCCAGACATGACAGTCAGCGAAAAACAGAACTCGAGGCTCCTCGAGGCGCTGCTGCCGATGGGACGCATTGGATACATGACATGCATGCATAGCTCTCCGCCCCATTAGCTGCCCTTCATTAAGCCAACTATTATTTGACCGAGTCTGGAGGTAATTTCAGGACCTTCAATCAGAGTTAATCAGCCGAGGACTTTGGCACAGGAGCGGGACTTTACTCAGCATCCAAGACGGGATCGTATTCAGAGTATGTTTTCTCTTGGGCATAGTGACAAGACAGTATTGTGTTAATTAGAGCAAGGACGGCTCACCGTTTTTTTTCTGGAGGAAATCAGCAACAATAAAACTATTTTTGGTTTAAGTGAAGAGAATAGTTTGCCAAGAGTTGAGAGAAGAAGACAGATACGGCAAGTGATGAGCTTAGCTTAGGATGCAGTGACTTCCCTGGAGCCAGGCTAGTTGTTTCCCCCCCTACTTCCAGTCTTTATGCTAAGCTACGCTAACCTGGCTGCAGGCTGCATAGGTGTGAGAGTGGTATTGATCTTCTCACCTAACACTCAACAAGAGAAGCATGTTTTTGCATGCACCAAGGGCGGGGAAGTGCGTGCTTTGATACATACGACAACAGATTCATTATTTAATAACCAGTTTCTGCTTTTACTGATCGGGAAACATTTACGTCCTCTCGTCACAGATTATCAGTGGTGTGGCTGAAAGCTCTGGAGTAAGCGATACAGTCCACGCCGCCACGCCATCGGGACATGTTTTGTCAAATCCTTGTCTTTGTTTGAGCAATTCTCGGTGAACCAGTCGAGTGGGGTGAGCTGGTGAGCGGTTGAAACAGCGTCAGGTGTCTCATCTTTGAGATTTGAAATGTTTTCCGAGACGTGTCTAAACATCCTGGCGCTCGGCTTTTTCAGATTCTGTTTGATAGAAACCCCAAATTTAGCAGCTTAAAGAGGGAGTGAGAGCATAATTTGACCCAGACTGACATTAAAATAGAAAGTGTGACAGAACATGCTGGGAGAACATTGAGAGCGTGGAGGGGTACAGTGAGTATGTGGAGCAAGTTCATCAGTACACTGTGTCTGTCACATTACAGTTTCTCCTGTTTGAAGCAAGCGCACTAACTTTTCTTCTCCTTCAAAGTGAGGAAACTGTGACCCAGTATTTCTACCGGGATCTTTGCACCGGATACAATGATGCTCCTGACAATGAAACAACAGCATTCCCATCGTAGCTGCCTTGTTTCTCTGTGTACGTGCAGCCGGAGCATGCCGAGGACACATTTCGCTTGCAGACAGACCAGAGGCTGTTTCGGATTCGAAGCTGATTCAAGATGCCCCCCCACCACCACCATCCCTGATAATGTCAGGACAGGAAGGGGGGGTTACTCTGCCTCACTTACTCACGTGCACTCTGCACGTTTGACCCACATTACCCGACAGTATGCCTGCCTCTGCGTATATATTAATAACCCTCTGTGCTCCCAGTCCAGGAAAAGGCTCATGTTTCAGCTCATTATGTGAAACTTAAAGGCTAAAGCTACGCTACATTTTTCTTATTGTTTCAGCAAATCCCACGGAAAGACCACAACGCCGGAGCCAGCAGCCTGATTAATTTTATTCTCATGCACTTGGTGACATTTCCCTTCATTACCCCGAACACACACTTAGTAAAATGCTGTAAATACTCACTAGTGCAGCTGAATCCAGAGCTGAAAATAGATACAAACAAATGCACTTTTTACTCCTGGTTGAGTAATGTGTGAGAGCAACTTGACATAAACATTTTTAAGGACCTGCTTGTGTTTTAAACCCTCCTAAATCTTCAATTTTCAGCATATTTGTGGCTAATTGTTATACTGACAATAGATCATGTGAAAGAGATCAATCCACCATCATCCTCCATCTATATTTTACTTGTTAGTTTGACATAATTCTCGTTACTACATCTTTGTGTTATGTTTGTGCATCAGCTTCATGCACCTGTGAGTAAATGTAGTGGCTTTGAACTGTGAAGACCTTTGTGGGTCACAGAAAAATGCAGCTGAGTGTACTGAACGGGCTCCTCTGAGAGCACCTGCAGTGTTTCACCTCTCTGTCGGTGGCAGGTGGCTCACCTACAAACGTCTAAAGGTTAACCGGCTCTGTCTCTTGAGGCTGTGCTCGCTGTCGAGCTGCAGCCCGGTCGATGTACCCGCGCTGAGGATGCTGTCGCGTAGCATTAGCGACCAGCCCTGCCGTCTCGGTGAGCTCGGCTGGTCATGTGCTGCCTTCTGAACACGAAAGGGGAAAGCTTTTCAGAGACACCAGTGCGCCTGGGGGGGTTTTGTAACACCGAGATCTGGCCAACGTGAGAGCCAGGGGGCTTAGTCTGCCCTGGCACTGTGAGCGTGGAGGCTGTTCCAGAGCCCTGAGGGGGCTGGAGAGCTTTCACCATCTTACTCTGCAGTTCTGACTTTTTTATGGATGCTGGAAAAATCATAGAGGTTAAACGAAGAGGGCAGGTGGGGTGACGATAAGAGCATAATTACAGTTTGGTGGGTTTGTGGTCGCGAACGTGGAGTCTTGAGTTAGAGGGAGCAGTCGATGGGGCTTTGAAGAGCGGCCATCTCTGGTTTTAATGAGCGGAGGGCCTCATTCCTCTTAAGCGAGTGGTCAGAATTAGAGTCCTACACTGGGGATAAGTGAGGCTCCTGGCAGCGCTCCAGCACCTCACACCAGCCTTTCTTTTAATTCACTCCGAGAGCGAGAAAGACGGAGAAAGGGAGATGGAGGCAGCTTTGCCCAGCCAGCCAGCCATACACGCCACAGCCAGGCCAAAGAAAATGCCCATTCATTCTCAAATTAGCCGTCTGCATGGCCACCTTCAAAGAAGGGCCCCTCTCTCTCTCTCTCCGGCTAATCTTCTCAGACTGTGTGCACACACTGACCGTCCGCTTCATGAAAGCCCGAACGCAGAAAACCAGAGCCAGTGCAGCAGTTAATTGACGCATTATCAGCATAAGCACGGTCAGTTAAGCTGATTATCTCTATCTAGTGCACTGTCCTCCATCTGAATATATATATTTAATCATTTCAAGGCTTCTTTCAGGCAGCTCTGGTCGTGTTCCAGAAACACAGACCAACAAACGCGGATGGAAACCAGTTTTTTTTAGTCGGGCTATTGAATATTCCTCTCGTACTCCGGCGAGAAATGTTTTAATTAAGCTCCTCAATTACAAAAGGACAACATTTGATAATGGGAGTCAAAGTGAGTGCACTATTCAATAAACGACAAAGCATATCCCTTGGCACGGGGATACCCGGATTAGATGGCTGAGGGAGTCTTTGGCACCTTGTGGCTCCGGCCAATAACAACAAAAGGAGCCAAATTCCTGCAGAAAATAAACACGCAGAGCCGACGTGGAACCACGCCAACAATCATTTTCATATCAGGTGACACGTTCGGAATATAAATTTCTAACTGAACCTGCAGAAATACTTCACACACACACACACACACACACACATCACTCATGCACAACGTCTGTCTCTCCAAGATTAGTGAGGACCGGAGCTGACACGTGTAGACCTTTACTGATTGCTTTGTTATTATAAGACATATGGAAATATGATTCATAATCGACTTGCCCTTGATTAGGGGAATAAAAACCATATGCTCCATTCAGCTGGTGGTCGAAGCCGGTGTGAGCTTCCATGGAGATACAGTTTATAGTCTTTCTTTCAACCATAACACCCGAAAGGTTTTGTTTGTTAGCTTTGCCGAAGTTTGGAAATGGCACATCACACAACACTCGTCTGATAATCTCAGCTCCATTAGTGAGCAAACAAAGAGAGCAATATGCTTCTCGTCAGGCCAGATGCTCCTTCACAGAAACGCCAGAACAAAACTCTGATAACTCATCACGCCGATGACAGTTTATCACCACTTTTTAATGTTTTTGACATCATTTATATCAAATTGAGACTGCTGTTAAGTTCAGTTTGCATGAACATAAAACAGGAAATAAGCTGACGTCACAAAAACAGCCAACGTTGGACTTGAACGCGGGAGGCTGCTGATTCGTTTCCCGGACAGCAGAGTACTGATTTTAAACTCAAAGCTCAAAGTTCCTCAGAAACTATCAGCCATCATCTGACGCCGGGTTCGCCTCTGGAGGGGGGGCAGCGACTGATGTTTCCGGGTTTCCAGTGTCGGCAGCGAATATCCGGAAAACGGATAACAGAGAGATTTCCTCTGCTGTCTGATGAGCAACGTGATATGCAGGGATGACCAAAAAGACACATTTCTACTCATATGTAAAGACGGACAGCCGCATATGAACGCAGATAACTTCTCGCTTCTCGCTGTGGTGTGGACAAGCTACGGATTTCCTCATTTAATTTGGAGGACGTGTTCTGAGACAAGCACTCAGATAATCAGGTTTTAAACAAACCCTGACATTTATTTGGAGGAGAAAATGAAGCTGAGCTGTGAAATTATAATCCCAACTGTCTGTCTACTGTTTATAGACCAACTGGCTAAACTGTTACAACTTTACAACCTCCCTGTTCATCAGTGTTTTTTATTTGTGTTTGTCTTCCCAGATCTCGACTCTGTGAGTACGACGTTATCTCAACTGACAGGAGAGACGATGAAGATAAATCAGAATTATCCTTTAAATTATGAACTCCTGGCTTACACTGATGTCAAGCTGTATCACCCAGCCACATGAAAACATCTGTTTTGTTTTCTTCGGCTGCTTTCGTCGTGCGGTAACAACCTTTTCACTCACTCCTGAGTCACCGCTCTCGGAGGCAGGTCAGAGAGCACAAAGCACACGATGATATGTGGCTTTGTTTGTTCCTCACCGTGTGAGCAGCAGGTGAAGGTGAACCAGGCGCTGTGGGTTTGGGTTCATTCCCCCGTGTTCCCCTCCTCTTCTACTTCACGTCACATTCATGCAACGTGTTTTGGTTAAACTCATTTCCTTCCTTTGCTGAGCTGGGCGCGGCGAGTGTTTACTTGTGTCTCTGCAGGTGTAATATTTTTTATTGGCTCTCCTTTATCTCGCTGACTGTGAGATTTTTACTGTTTACTGTGGTGAAGAAACGTGTGAGGTCCGTGCACAAAGACAAGCAGAAACGAAGAACCACCACTTGTCATGTAAATCAAATGCAAAGTGCACAGATGGAATATGAAGTAAGTACATGAATGCTATAATAGGGTGCCTGGGGAAGCCTTAAAAATGTATTTTCCTGGCTTCCTCTACTTGTTCCTAATGTATCCTGATGGAAAGTGCTGCAGTTTCACATTCAGGAAATGGATTCCTGAATAGAGGAGATCGAGCACAACGTCATTGACCAATTACTTTTCGCCAATTATCTCCATCCGGCATGTTTATGAATAAAATGAGCTCTACCGTGGAAGCAGAGGGGAGGTCATCATCGGCCAACACAACATAATTACAGATGGGGCTGGCTGCTTTGGGCAATGATAGGCATCTTGGGCATGCACACCCCGGCCCAGCCAAGAGCAGATAGCAGAGCGGGAACACAATGTCCCAACGCTGGAGTGGCGAGGAGAAAGAAGACGGAGAGGTTTGATTTTTTTTTTTTGAGGGGGGGGGGAGTCATTACCAACAGACATGCTGCATTCAACCCACACACAATTATCAATTACTCTAACAACTCTTCTCGAATTCTCTAGTGGTCGAGATAAGTGTGGGACAATTTTCCTCCATTCCCATCAGGCCTGATTGCTGGAGCCCCTCCAGCTTCACAAAAAGCTGCCCAGTTCAGTAAATCCAATTTCCTCACAGAATGAGAGTTCACCTCTTTGAGAGTTAAGGAAAACTTAGGAAACGTGTTACGTACACATCCAGCGAATGAGTCACAGTGTGTGTTTCGGGGGGAAGTACGCTAATTTTGTTAACTGCTGCTTTATGCGCAGAAGGTTTATAAATCTTTGACTAATGTTCTCAGGAGGGTTTTTTTTGCATTTCCTTGTGTTCATTGCATCAATAAATCCTCGTTTTAAGTCGAAATATGCTAAATTTTATTAGTTTATGACTTTTTTCTTTTATTTCTCCACATTTTTGGTGCACTAGCAGCACGGTTAGAAGGATGTTTGTTCAGCTGGTCGGTCCATCTAAAAATATCGAACAACTACTGAAGTTTTATGCACACATTCGTGGTCCCCAGAGGATTGACTGTAATAGCCTTGGTGATTTTTTCATCTAACACCACCATGGGACTGTCAGTTGTTCTGTTGAGTTAAGATCACATCCATTAGGATGATTTCAAATCATTCTGGTGATTCCTTGAAGCGCCATCATCAGGTTTTTATTTATTCTATGACAGTGACCTGTGTCAGCCTCTCTTGCACCTTTATTTTTGCACCCATAAATGTTGTAATGATCATTCTGGGCTTTGCTACATGGTGGATTTGCATGTAAAATTAAAATTGTAACCAACTCAAGCATGCACCAGAAGTATTTTTATGATATGTAGGACCAGAGGGGTCAGTCGCAGTCGTAGTTCGTCTCCAAAAACGACAGGGAAACGGGGAATTTCTATGACTACCATGCTTCATGTCTCATTTCTTGCCCATGTGGTGACATTCACCATCACAGAAAACTCTCTGTGGGACTATGTACAGCCTTGTTTTACTCCTCTGGAGCAGAAAAGGCTTGCCTGAGAGGGTTGAGGTTAGTCAGGTACGACCTTGTTCTACATATTTAGAATACAGAGCTAAGAACTGGTTGTGCTGGAACAGGCTGAGAATCTAGGGTACTTTATCTTCATCACAATGCATTGTACTGTAGGCCTCTGTAATCCCTTTACAACCCAGCCACACTGGTTCAGTTTATTCGGTCGTTCTTAGACGCTGCTCAATATTATAATGTGTTTCAGAGGCCCTAATTATGACATAACTTTGTGGTGTCTGTGTCTCCCCTATTCATTAGATATCATATGAAATTAACAGTTGTCCCAGGTGCTGGTGTAGTTTAATTATAGTAGACCCCACCGGGCCCAGAGAGCTTTAGGGCAGATTGTCCAAAGTGTGCTACTACTGGTGTTTGTAGGGTAAGTAGAGTGTGTGTGTGTGTGTATGTGTGTGAGAGTGCAGTCCAGGTGCGTCAAGTACCTCACACACAGGAAGCCAGCAAGTTGGTGTTCAAAATAAAAGCACGTAACGTATCGTTTCTCTCTCTCTGTGTATTACATGTTCAGTTACGTGTCTTCTTTGTGCGGCTTACATAGCTTCTATAATTTGCTCTCACTTTATAAAGGTGCTGACTTAACTTTGTCATCATTTTAAGGGGGGGCTGTAGTCTCTTCAGTTGAGTTGTGCGACATTATACCGGGAGGTTGCCGTATGAGTGACGTCACCAGTATGTTTGGAAGCCGAGAAATATGTAACATGTTGGATGTCCCGGCTAATCTAAAAATTGGTAAAAATATGTGGATCATCGGTGGACCTGACCTAATAAGCCATTGGTAATAGTATTTACCTGCCAACATGTTAATTCTGCATAACTTTAAGCCTTAATATAACCTGAACAGGTGAGTTGTATATAAATTCACCCTCAGTACAGTTGTCATGAACGGGGAAATTAGCTATATATATATAATATATATAATATTTATATAATATATATCTATGAGTCCAAAACTGTTTTTTGTACCAGGCTGTAAACATGTTTATTTCTGCTGTCTAACATGGGGACTTATGGAGACTGACTCACTTCTGGAATCAGCCTCAAGTGGACGTTTGAGGAACTGCAGCACTTCACTGTAATAAGTATCTTATTTTGAAAATCCGCAGCCGGATGCAGCCGTCCCTCCTCCCGCTGGCTTACCTGCGCTCTCCAAACAGGAGCACCGCCTGCCTGCGTGCTGCCTCACAACAACAAACGCGCTCCGAGCGGCAGGAAGAGAAGCAGGACAGACGCAGAAACACGTTTAACATGCATTTCTCTTAACTGGCCGACATTTTGATAAAGTTGTTTTGGGGATGAGACTGTTTTAAACGGACATAGAGCACACACACACACACACACGGAGAGCGCTGCAGCCTCGGACTGTCCTCCACAAACGTGCATGGTGAGTTCATTTTCACTGTAACTAACTTAAAATAATAAAGTAACACGCGGAGGGAGGTTTAGCTGCTAACTTTGCGAGTTTAATTCAACCTGGAGATCAACTTATTGCGCACAGGTGTGCGAGGTTGCGTTGATTAATCCGTGTTCCCCTTTACCTGAAGCATTTACGTGTGTCGCTTTGATCCAAAGAGGCAATTTATGGTATCGACACGCAGTCTGGGGGAGCCGGGGATCGAACCGACGATCATCTGATTAGTGGACGCCCCCCAAAAACAAACATTGCGTGTGTTTTCTTTGCTTTTACAGTGCTGGAGCCCCCCCCTGAGATGTTTGCGGTCCTCTGTTTAAATAAGAAAACGTAGTTTCCCCTTTTATCAAAGTGTGCATCAGGCTTTTGCAGGTCTGCTGGGTTTAGACATAACAAAGTGCCTCCTACAGTAACTATATCCACACTCATTTCCTGCTCCTGCTCCAGCTCCACATCATAAATCAACAATCCCCCTTATCGTGGAGAACAAATCTTATCTCAGGCCCTCTCCACGGGACTTATTGCTTAGTTATTTTCATCGTCAAACTTCTTTTTAATAGTTTTCTTTGCAGCCACGTTTGAAGGCGACTGATTTATTTCTCGCTGGTCTGGGCACAGTTTGTTCTTCTTCCCGGTTAAAGCTGGAAATCTCTGAGAAACAAAAGTCCTAAGACTTTGTAGCAGCATCATGTGGGACTTGTAATCTAGGTCTGCACCGAAGACAACGAACAAATGAATGAACGAACGGGAGCTTAAAATGCCAAATCCCCCAAAATAGGGTTCCTGCGCTGTAGCATTCATGGTCTATGGGAACGGTGGGAAATTTTACATCCCAGTGACAACACTAAACAATCTGTGGTCTATTCTCTCGCCCAGAGAAAGTGGTTCATGAGTACTGGCTGACCTGCCTTTGGGGCGCAGTAATAACACATGTGAATTCTTAAAATGAATGGCATTCCCTCCACAGAGACACTTTTCACGGCGTTCCGGGCTCACCGTGGGACCAGAACCAAACCCCCTCACAGTTCTGTGTTTTTACCAGAAGAAACGAGAATATAAGTCAGTGTTTCACGCACAAAAGTCGGCTTGTTGGCTGAGCTGGATGTCCGTTTAAAGAGAGGGATTTATGGCGCTCTGCAGCTCCGTGGTGTGTTCATAACCAGGAGAATTCCCATGTGGGCTCATTTTGAGTAACAAGGTTAAAAAAACGTCTATTTTTGCACGCGTCTGTAAACAAAAGGACAAAATATTTGAAGCGATGACAAAGAAAAGCAAATAAAGTGATCAGCAGACTCTGCAGGAGTGGACACACGGGGAGCTGCTTACATCAGCCAAAGGCCTACTGTGAGCCCTGACAACAGGAGGTGTGTGTGTGTGTGTGTGTGTGTGTATGTTTATTTGCATTGATAATTTCTCAAGTGATTTTTATAAGCACATGGCAACCTTCCCTCAGAGGAGCTGCTTCGTCAGCAGATCAGGGTGTTGGCATCCCTGCAGGGCTCTCCGGAGCGTCCACGCTTCGCCTCGTACGCGACAGGAATGTAAACATCTTTTTCATTTATTTCACAACACGACATCACGAGTGGGGAACGGAGAAGTCAAAGCGGGAGTACGATCGAGCATTTAATGCTATCAAGTGGAAAGGAGAAGCTGTGGTGGCTGCGAAGGCCCATTTTTAGAGCCAGTTTGGTTTGTTTGCTCCGGGCTGCTGTAGAAACATGCGGATGCAACACGGTGGGCGCTGGAAAAGCACCTGCGGCGTCATTTCAGCTGAATTTTATGTTCAGTTTCTGCAGATGAATCATACAGTGGACCCTTTTCAAGAGCTCCGACTCCAAGATGAGCCGATAAATTCTCAGGATTTAACCGCCTGACTCTGAAGTATACTTCTGCTTTAGTATAACTTCTGCTCCTGCTTCAACTTTGACCTACTGGATTTACCATAATCGCGCACAGAGATTATTAAACGTTTCAGGTGCGCTCGCTTGCAGTTTAACCTCCAAACAAACTGGATTAGATCCTCCGGCTAAAGTTTTGGCCTGTCCGATCATAGAAATCATCGTCAGAACTATGAAAATAAGATCAGGTAGATGTCAGACTCGCTTCTTGCTCTTTATGTCTGACATACACGAGACGACTTTGCATAATCAGAACATTTCATGTGGTAGAAAATGCGTCCGGCTTCTCAGATCGAAGCATGAAAAGACCGCGAGGTGTCTGACCTTTTTCACGTGATGTTACTGTAAGTGCAGAGCAGGTCTGCTGGACGGACGGTGTGTGCTGACGGTTGAAATGGCTGCTAGGAGTGTTGTGTTTGGAGTGTGTGTGCCTCAGTGTGTGCATGAAGTTTATGCTTGTGTGTGTGTGTGTGTGTTTGATGGTCTTTTTAATTGTCTATTTGCAGGAGCGCACCTTGTTGGTTTCTGGTTTGACTTTGTGGAGAATGTATTAGTCAGAAAGGTTGAGTTTCATAACGGATAATGTATTTTCTGTAAGTGATACCTCGTGGTCGTGCTGCGGCGCGTATTGCCCTTGAGCCGTTTAAGGCGAAGGTCAAGTCCCTCCATTCTTTGCGTTGGGCTACACAAACCGTCTCCTCGCAGAACAAACAGAAAGAGAAACTTTAGGAGACAAGACAACAATGGGAACACAGTGGGAGGTGTTCTGCTGTCAGGCAACATGAAGACCGTTGTGTTTTTTAGCTTTCCTGAGGGCCCAACATGTCAAACGAAATGTCGATTTAGTATTTTGTGGGCTTCTTTGTTTGCGCAGTGTGTCGTTGTGTTGACTTTACTCTCCTGTCGCTGGTTGCTTACTGTAATTACTGATGTTGCACAGTTTCCCACACCACAGTATTTAAAAACAGTCTGAAATAATGATTCTGGGACTCGGTGTGGCTTTTCCAACAATGAGCCATGACGCAAAAATAGTCTACAGGCTTATTTCTGTTTAGTCTGTGCAGGACGGCAGCGGGAAAACATCAGCAGTGAAAGAAATGCAGACTTCATATTTAATTCTGCTAAAGGAAGACTAGCTGTGTCTTTATTTGTGTCTGTTATGGGGATTTCATGGTGCAGTTAGAGCGTTGCTGTAGAAAAACGGAGGCACTACGCTGAGGCCACAACACATGCTGCATGTTGACAAAACAAAGCGAGCGCGGTTGGCCTTCACCGTGAGTCCGCCTCTTCTTTCTTTAGAATATGATCCAAAGAGATTTTCATCTAGCCTCTAACGTTTCCTCGAACCCACACAAGATAAGTTTTACGCCGACGGGATGATCGAATCAGATCAGATCAAGTTGTTGTCACAGATTTTGTAACTAACACGAGGGCAAGTTCACGTTCTTCTTGTCAACACACACTGGTGACTAAAACCCATTTTAAAGATTAACCTGCACTGTGACTGATGTCTGTAGATTTTATACTGAAAAACTGCCAAACCGTGACAGTAAAAGACCGTAAAATATGTCATGAAATATTTCAAAACCTTTTATTTATGCAGCATTTTAAGGGAATTTCTACAGAATAAAGTAGTATTTTATATTAGAGGCTGTATTATATGAGAGAATAATCAATGCCATGTTTTACGGTCTTTTACCGTCATGGTTTGGCAGTTTTTTAACCGTAAAATATACAAATATTTTATATATGGAATACAACGCCAACCTTATACGTAACATCAACAGTACTAATATCCTTTTATCCTATTTATTACGGTAATATTCTGGCAACCACAGCTGACAGATTTTTACCACCAAAGTTACGAGTTTACGTCGTCCAGCAGTCTTCTCGGCTCTCCGATCATTAGCCACCAACAACAACAACAACTGTCAGTCAGTGGGACAAACATGAAACTGAAGGGCGTCACATAGCTGGCCAACATTTGCATTACTTTTACTTAGCGACGTGGCGGTATGAGATGTAAACAAAACAGGGACCAGCTCATGGAAACAGTGACCCCTAGTGGTCAGACACATAACGCGATACCTTTAATGTATGTACATGATACAGTATTGTTAAAGCAGATCTGTCTAGTCTCATGTCACCAATAAATTCTTAGTTTGAGTTCCTGGTTTTTGATCTTATGACAGTAAACTGAATATATTCAGCTTTTAGACTGGCTGTTGGACAAGAGAAGACATTTGACCACCCTCCTTCTCATCCTCTGGAGGCTTTGTGACCTTATCTCATCCCCGGCATTGGTTTTGGTATTCTTAGCCAGCTCTGTTTTGTGCACAGCTGGACTGCACATCTGTCTGATGGCACCGGGAGGCAGGGGCCGAGGTTTCAGACACCCATGATCCCTCAGCCTGGGAACAGATCAGAGCTTCTTTGTTTCCTCCTTTTTCCACGTCTGACCCGGCGCTGAGTGTCTGTCCTGACCCGCGCAGTTGTCTGTGATTATGATTGTTTGAAGAATATCGAGGATGAAAAGTATTTAGAGGATTTAACGACAGATGCACGACACACACACACACAGGCCTCCCACTTAGTCCTCTCTGCTCAAACCTCATGTGATTTTTACTTTGTCCCAATTTTCAGGCGCAGAGTACAGCGACCATTAATCTGTGGACATCTCTTACCTCCGAGATTGCCATATTTTGTCACCTCCTTCGCTGGCACTTTGACTAATGGCCCCATTTCAATGTAAATGGACCACGGTACCAAAACAACCAGCATCCATATTTTAAAATGTTTAATGCCAGCCACAGTCTGCCGTTTCTTCCTAAACTTTTTTGCCAGACGCTTCTGTTCTTTGAGAACACTGGAACTTTCTCTGCCGCCTCACCAGTACGATAATTATGTCCCCCAAAGAAACAAGTGCAGACTCTGTAAGTGAGTTTTACCCCTAATTGACAGCGTCTTAATCTCCTCTATGAAGAATTTAGCAGAGTCTAGCTTGTGTCACCTGTCACAGTTGGTAAAGCAAAGAATAAGAGTTGATTTTTGAAACTTTGCCACAGTGCAGTCTCGTCTACTTGCCCCGTCCGCGATAAATTTGACTCTTAAAATCTGCATTCAGAAAATTCAGGAATGTTTTTGTATCTGGAACAAGATGGAAAGTGGAAGTGACGACCCGGTGCTGTTTTTTATTCCACAAACAGCACAGCGTTCGCTCCTTGAATACTGATGACTGTGAAATAATAAAAGCACCCTGCTTCCTGTAAATTTCTAATATGCTGTGTGGAGAAATAGAAGTTGGAGCTCTCCTGCGTCTCTTTAATCAATCACTGCTCCACTTCTATAACCACATTCATCTTTAAACTCTCTCCCATACGTGTGCCTCCTTTTTCCTTTTGTCTTTTCTCGGCGTTGACCCACGTCACTGCACCTTTCCCTGCAGCCACTTTCAGAATGAGTCCAGAGGAACGCTGATTAGATTTACAGTTTTGTAAACAGGCCTGATAAGATGCCAGAACGGCTGGACTTTGCTGCCTTCAGAGAACAAAGTCACCGTCATTGACATCACTTAGTGACTGAGGGAAAAGTGTCCTTGGAGGGGAAAGCACTTCTTACCCGGCCTAACTTGACACTGAAGCTCTGAAGTCTTTGAATAACTCGTACTACACCGGCTCCGTCAGCATGTCAGAAACTGTTCTTGTGTCTTGTTTTGGCGCACTGGTTGTGTCCGCCGTGACGGATCTGCAGTGACGTTTCCTGTCTGTTTCTATAAGTCCTAAACGGAGAGTAGGTTGGCACCGATGACTCCCTCTATCGTCTGTTTGTAGTCTGTCCTGTTGGGTGGCAGATCCAAACCGGACAATGATCAACGAGCAGAGAACAAAGTGAATAATGTCGGTGTAGAACTGGATCAGCAGTAAGCAGGTTGAGCTTCCTGAGCCGGTGCAGGACGTACATCCTCTGCCGGGCCTTCTTGACGATGGTGTCGGTGTTGGACGTCGATCCTATGTTGGACGTGGATCCTAGAAACCTGAATAGCAGACACAGTGTTGTTGGGAATGGTCATGGTCCAATGACCATTCATGTCGTCCGCATCTTCAGAAGTACGGATCTCTTGAGGTGCAGTCATTTGGGTCTTCACAAAGAAGACCCAACCAAGACCCAAGTCACCAAGAAGACCCAAAGGAACCAACCTAACCAACGAAGGCAATGACTACTATCCAATCAGAGGTGCTTGAATGGGATTTCTATTAATGCCTGTTGGTTGGTTGGTTGGTTGGTTGGTTGGTTGATGCCCAGAGGATGATCCTGTTGACTTTGGTCATCGGGTAAAAATATTAGTTTGTCCAACACTCATACGATCAAATTCCCCGAGCCTCAGCTCTACGTTGTGTTTAGTGCTGCTGACCAAATGTTACCGTGCTAACGTGCTAAGCTAACGTGTTCATCCTTCGCTATGACGTTGTTGTTCAGCTCTGAGCTCCGATGTGCAGCCTTCAGAATGATCAAATATTTCCCCGGTTCTCTGCAAAGAGCAGCACAGTGTTGGATTACACTTGTTCAGACGTCAGAGTTAGTCAGAGAATGTGGGCACAGTTTTGTCTGGCTTCAGTCCCGAGTCTGACTTTACAGCGAAAACATTTCTCACATGGCATTTACACAGAGTGTGTTGCGTCATCTGTTGTCACTTGTGGATGATTATGCGTGTTTAAAAACCACACGGAAAAGAACAGGCCCCCTTTTCCCACGAGCAGCTGTGATTGCAGCGGTAGTTAGCGTGATCATGACATTCACAGCTGCTGCTGGGAGGCCCATATGTGTCGATGTACAGCACAAGCCCGCAGACTTTTTCAATCCCTCGTCGCTCTCGCACTCGTTCTCCCGCTCACGTACTCCTTAGCTGTGTCAGCCGCCCGGCGTCCTGCTGGTACGACAGGGTGCAGCCAAACTTACTATGGAGAGAAATGTCAACAATTTTACCCAAAATGTCCAAAATCGGTTTACAGACTGACAGATTGTTGGTTCGTCTTTGGCTCACCGTACTCAAACTGAATCACCTTCGTCAAACCAATCAGTACCAGTGATTCATTACTCACCGATACTGAAGTCATTTGCACGGTGATGCACTCGCTTTGCATAAAACAAAACTCCACAGTCAGCGATGACAAATGTGTGAACTCCAACTGGCTGCAGTCATGCATGCACAGCCTTCTTGTGCAATGAGGGATTATTGACTGAAACTGTCGGCTTCTTTCCAACCTCTCATCACCTGACTGCTCTGCTTTGCTTCAGGTTTGACGTCTTGATAGTTGGTGAGTACAGATCCATTGTGATTGATATAAAAAAAACGGCCAAAATAATGATTAAAAACGACAATTCTGTCTCAATATCTACTTTTATTTGTTTGAAACACAGGGTGATATTTCATCCTGTGTTCTTTGTTGGTTTAGATATCAGTCTTTGCTGTTTTGTTGTCTTGCCTCCGTCTTTTTCTCGTCGTCTTAGTTTAGTTTTCTTGCAGTTTGGAGGTGTGTAAGTGGGACGACCCTCCCTGAGGTTGGTTGTTTGGATATTTTTAAATACATTTCTCCTCTCCCCCTCTCTCTCTCTGTGATTCCTGGCCTGATTATCCTCCTTCTAAGAGTCCACGAGATGGGCGACACACAAACACACTCTCTCTGTTAAACGCATTTAAAACCACGTTAAGTGGAGAGGCTGACCGTGTGGTGGGAGGCAGGCAGACTGCGAGGTGAAGAGGTGGCGGGGAATAACGAGGGAGCGGATCAGAAGCTACGTGGGCGGTGGGATGCACGGTCGGGGCGGTAGCTGCGTCACGGCGTTGCATAAGGACGCGCACAGGCAGAGTGGAGCTGAAGTAACTGACGTGGAGAGCTGTCAGTCCTGCCTGCGCACTCGGAGAGGACGAGGGATGTCGACTATTCAAACAATGCACAGTTCAACCACCCAGCCACGGCTGCCTCCTGTTGACTCTCTCTGTTTGGCTTATTTTTATCTCTTGGTTTAACCTTCCCCTGCAGGCTTCCTTTAACCTCCTAACCGTCGCTGGAGGCTGTTTGGAAAAGAGCTGAACCGATCAGAGAAGAGCGAAAACACCTTCACTGCTCCTCTCACCAGTTCAGATATAACCGCTGCTACAATAACCCGTCCTGCAGCCGCCACTGTGACACACACATCGTACCTGCCGGTAGTTCCTCATGGGGCGCTGATTGGTCGGTGTTTGGTGGCAAGCGCGCAGCCTGAAGCTGTCACGAGTCGAGCTGCCTCGCAAGGTTAAGATTACTTATATTTATAAATCCAAAAACAGACCAAAAACTTATTTTCCTAAGAGCTTTCAGCTGCTTCTCGCAGCCTTCAGCAGCAGATGGAGTCTGCTTAGTTGTCATGGAGGTCGCTCGGGTAACCGTCTGCAGCCCAACAGCCAGGACGAGGATGTGATGATGTCTTATTCATGTTAGCATTTGTTCAAAGTCAGAATTAGTTAACAGCAAAATTAATTAAAAGGTTCTGATTGACACGTATAGTTTAGTCTCTTGTTTTCAGACACATTTGAACACTGAAATATGTGTTACTGCGGAGGAGAGCAGTGTTTTCTGCCACACTGTGATATATATCGATATTAGGAATATATCCTTATTAATATCCGACCAATATGATCTCCAACAGTCCAGTTACAGCCATGTTCAGCTTTATTTTTAATCTCTTCTTCCACCTCTTCACTGACAGCTGCACTCCTGCTCCTTCCTCGTCTCCTCCTCCTCCTCCTCCTCCTCATCGTCGTCGCCGCTCGCAGCAGATCAGCGGAGTTTTCTCTCCGCAGCTTTCCAAAATGTGGGAGGATGTTTGAGGTTTTGGCCCGGATGATTCCTAAACGAGAGATTTTCGTGCCGTTTAAGACGGAATGTGATGCTTTCCATGTGGGCCATCTTCTCGCCGTCCAAACGAGGCAGACGTGCCAGTTTTCCCGGCGGACTCGCGTCCCGCCCTCTGCCCACTTTGTCTCCAGAAAACAAACAGCTGTGTGATTTCTGCACACACACACACACACACACACACACACACACACACACACACACACACACACACACATCCAGTCTTCTCTGACATGCATGCAGTTGTTACGCTCTTGGCCTGAGCGCGTTGCTCTGTCTTTGTGCGACATCACTTTGTTCAGGGCGTGCTGGTTCCTCCGTCTCTGATGCCGTTTGTTTGGAACCTTTGGCACACGGCTGAATGTTAGAATAATAAACCCAAGTGTTGTGTGGTGGCAGTGTTTGCATAGGGAAGAAGTGGGCCGCCACCCTGTTCCTTAATAGTCCTCTAACTGTGTGTGTGTATTTGCATGTGTGTGTTCACATGCCTGGCAAACACTGTAACTCATTTATCCTAATTTCTGCTTCTCCACTACGCTGCCCTTCCCCGTAGATATCTACATTTATTTCCTGCCGTGACACTCTAACATGCACGGTCTAATATTAGATGTTCACGAGTGTAATCAGGCGTTAAACGTGACTTCCACGTGTTTTTGCACCGTAAATCTGCCTGTAATGACGGTTTTAAATTAATCAGGCAGCTGTGAGAAAGTCTCTGCTCGTCAGTGTCGCGTCCAGCTGTAACAGGCGGCCTGCTAAACGTCCAGACATTAAAGCTACGAGCCGCTGAAAAACGGCGTAGCATTCATTAGCTTAAAAGCTCGACATTTCCCTCTGGAGTTGCAAAACAAATGCTAACGCCGTGTCTGATGATGTGTGGGTGTTTACGGCTTCACAGCCGCCCCCAGGTGGCCGCATCAGTCAGGACTCGACTTAAAAGCAAATCTTTCCCAAAGTTTTTCCATCTTTTTTTCTTCTTCTGTGTGAAACCACAGCGTGTCGACTCATGTGCGAGTTATTATACCCGGTAATCAAAGTAATCCGCGCTTTTAATCGTGACAAATCGTATTGTTGTGATAGATTTAGATTATTTTGTCCAAACAGGCTTAATCTGACCCGCTCTGACTCCCACGGCTCACAGGTTTTCTGTCATCCGTCAGAGTTTAGAAGACGTTTAACTGAAGCTCTTTTACTTGATGATCAGAGACACGGGAACAATGTGTGAAGATCGTTGTTGCTCAGAGGGAAAGATGGTGACGGGCAGGAGCAGGTGGACTCGCGCTCTCCTGTCGGGCTCTCTCAAAGTGTTGAAATGATATTTTAATGTCTCTTTTTAAAGGTCCTGCTCGGGCGTGACGCTCATAATAATTTGGTCCCTGCAGTGGATGTCAGGAGACTCTTTCTCAAACATCTTATATCTCTTACATTGAGGCTAATGTGCTGTTTTTAGAATATCACCTTGACCTTCAGCTTCAGCACGTTTTTCACAGACACGTTACAGGAAAAGACAGACTGGCACCGGTCCAGTTATCAGCTGATTAGTTTATCATTGGGACATTAAACCTTCTTAAATGACGCTTGGTCACCTGTTCAGTCGATCAGCATGTCAGACTGCTCGTGTGCTACCTGCTTTGACCCGCTTCAAAGAAGCTCGTACGAGTTAAAGTCGACTCTGTCTTTACTTTGTTGATTGATTTGTGTGTGTTAAGATGTCACAGCGAGGTTTGTCAGGCTGTCATGAAGCTGTAATGAAATCACAGCTCTCTTTTCTTGCAGCTCCCGTCTTCCTCCGTTGAGGTTTATCCCCTTTAACGTGGACTAGTTTAAAGTTTGCGATCTATTGGTTGATTATCTGTCTTTAAAACAAATAACTATCGAGGCATTACTTGGCACCGTCGCGTCTTAAAGCCGTCTGGATGGAGCCACGTTACAAGTGGGAAGCCACAGTCGCCTCAGCACTTCCCTCCCGCCTGTAACATACCAGCGCAGTATGTTTGACACAGTGGGAAGAGCTGCAGGTCTGTTTAGCTTTAAATAAAGCCCGTACAGTCGCGCTGACCCTGCAGGCGCTTGGTAACGTTTAATTTTAGCAAACATCCCTCCCTGATCCTGCTGCTGATAGAACAGGATGCACATGAAGCAGTCAGCTGCTACAACAGGACCTCTGTTTAAAGCCCACCATCTCCCAGAAACTGGACGTGCATCATCAGCCTGTGCTCAGTTGACTGCTCACTGCATTAATTACTGATCCTCCAGTTAAAGATGCAGCCCTGTTGGTGGCTCCGTCACTGGCACATTCAGGTCAGAAGTAAGAAGATTCATAATGCAAAAGTTTACCGCACATCCCCGGAAATATGATCTCTGGCTGACAGCCGGCAAATCGCCCAACGCTTCGGTTCTGCAGATATTTATGAAATTCAATTATACCTTAACACAAGGAAGGAAGGAAGGAAGGAAGGAAGGAAGGACGGACACCTTGGAAAGAGGAGAGAGTGAATCCTGCAAACTTCTCCTGCGCCGTACGCTGCTGATCTTTCAGACGTTCCTTCAGCTTGACACGATCTTGTTTGATGAAAGCACGATGGTGCCAGATGTGATCATGACTGAAAGAACGTCTGCTGGACTCACGTCTCATCGTCCTCTCTCACGCTTAAATATTTCTTCACCGCGAGCACGTCGGTTTAATGGTTTGCAGATGGACCCTGCGCTCCTTTCCAGATGATGGCAGCGTCCTTCTCACCTACAATTTGAACCAAATGTTTTATTAACGTTTTCGCTCCTGCTCCACAGGTTTTGTTCTCCGCGTTCGTCTTTTTAGTTTAAACGCCGTGCGGCCGCAGAAAATGACAAGGAGTCGTCGTGACAAACCCACAGACCTCTGCGGCGACCCACAAACATGTAAAAGAGTCAACAGTACCGTTTTTACTGGACTCAGGGTAGTTTGGTGAGCGGGGCGCTCGGCTCTTCTCTCTTGTTGACATGGAAAATCCCCTCCGTCTCGACCTTCCTCCGTGCAAAGCTTTTTTGCCGTCATGACTCAGATTTTCCTCTTTTTCGCTGACTTCTATAAACACACTTGTCACATTTCAGGTTTTCCAGCTCTCCGCGGCGGTAGTAGTCTCACTGCTTCTCCTCTGCTGATTCAACAACATGCATTCTTTTCCTTTCTGTGCCCCTCAGTCTGGGAGAGCAGAGAAACGCCAGAGAGGAATGAAGATCTGCTCACCGGTGTGAAATCCTGGGATGCTTGACCGACCCGTGCCCCATGCTTTTCTAAGGCCTCCAGAAGCTGAAGACAGGGTGTCATTGACAGGTAAGTGGTAACTGTTTACACTCACTCCTGGACGTCGGCTGCAGCCTGTCGCGCGCTTTACTACGCGTGGACGTTACCGCGCTCCCGCTGCGTGGGAGTCAGCAACAGACCTTAATCATGGCTCGGGTTTTGCTGTAATTCCCGAGCTTGAGGCGCAACCCTAATCTCTTTGGCACATCATACAGTAAATCACAGTGTGGCTAAGTCGGGTCCCCGCCAACGCAATACAACCATCTAATTTCTGTGGATTTATGGCCTTACTATGAGTAGTTATTTCAATCGAAGCTCGCCCTTCTCCTCATTTGTGTCTAAAACCGACGAGTTTTATTTCGGAGGTGTTCGCTGGATTGCTTTGTGCCGCCGTGTATTATTTTGGAAGTGAGCGGTCCAAAGGGCCGCCTGGTCACGGCTAGTTTTAGCTGCAGCGTCCAGAGGGAGTGATGTCCCCACGCAGAGGCGGCGCAGACGTTGATGGATGGCCTAGCTTTTTGTCCCAGACGTGATGTGTTGTTATGAAAAAAAAATAGAGAAGGAAGCAGGATGATGGACCGCAGAGAGATGGCAGCTGGGCCCGTGATGGATGATCACCTGCTGGGTGTCCACTATTGATACAGATAAAGCAGAATTGCAGCCTCTTTCAATGCTCACCAGAAATTGGCCCGCAGACGACGCTCCTAAATGCTTTGTGCATCTCTGCAGGATAATAAACTTTATATGGCCGAAGAGGACAAACCATAAACCACCACACAGATGTACCCAATATTACTGTAAAGCCACACTGGAAATATTTGCTTTAACTGGATTTTTACTGTAATTTCCCTCCCTGGTTTTCTCTTCACCATCCTGCAGACGGCGAAGGAAGCCGCCTGTAAATCAGCTCCCTCCAAAGGGGCTGAGTCATGTTAGCCCCCCCCCACCCTCTAGCCTATAAAGAGGTAGTGTTAATGGTGGCATTCACAGAGGTGATTTGCAGCCTGCCTCTTTATCCCAGCACTGGTGGCCTCGGGGTGGCTGATTGATGGTGTTTGTCGTCCAATCTTGGACTCTAGCTGAGAGTGGTTTCTGTGGCGCTGGCTGCAGCGGGACGGGACTTCGCTTGTGGCATATTCAGTGTTCTCCAGACCTCCCATCGAGACGTGACCAAGAACGCCCTTGAACTCCCTCCCCGACGTCTCATTGCTTGAAGGACAAACTTCATGCCTACCAGCGTGACCCAGTTATAGGAGAAGCGAGAGAGGGAGTCGAAAAGAGAAAGGGAGAGGGACAGATCTGTGTTTGTGTGTGTGTGTGTAAGGCTGAGGCAGGGCATAGCCTACTTCTCGTACCCTACTTTACCCCTCTCTTCATCTGGGAGCCGAGCAGCTGAGCTCCGACTTCGCCATCTCGTCCCGTTGTTTCTTTTATTTTAATTCATTTTGGCCAGATGGTGGATTACAGGTCAAGGCAAAAGCTGAATGTCGCCACTGTCGCAAGAGAGAAGCCTTCTGGAAGCTGATGGAGCCGTTACTCAGGATGTCAGAGACTCTGTTTATTACACTTCACTCAAATTATTCTGTCAAACGTGTTTCAGAGAATATCCAACGTTAGCTGAAGCTCTCAGGAAAAAACGTGGCAGACTGCAGTTCCTCAAACGGCCACTTGAGGCTGGCTGCAGAAGTGAGTCAGTCTCCATAAGTCCCCATGTTAGACAGCAGAAATAAACATGTTTACAGCCTGGTACAAAAAACAGTTTTGGTCTCTGTAGCTAATTTCCCCGTTCATGACAACTGTACTGAGGGTGAATTTATATACAACTCACCTGTTCACATTATATTAAGGCTTAAAGTTATGCAGGATTAAGAGCGTGGACGCTTTGACTGACAGGTAAGTGCCGTTACAGGTGACTTATTAGAGCACACAGGCGTCAGGTCCGTCCATGACGGCCAGCGTCACTCTTTATTGGTCTACAGCTCGTTGTGCTGCCCCCATGTGGCCAGATTTTCGTTACATTAAAGCAAATTTGTCGCACAGTTTATGGACCGCATCACTGGAGATCACGTGTGTTGATCACCTCGTCTCACCTCCTTTAACTCAGCGACGTCTTCTTTAATTATTCGTGTTTTTAGTTCAGATGCACGGATGTGAGGCAGTACGTGATGAAGACTTTCACCTCTTTCTGCCTCTTATTCGCTCTTCTTTAGTTTCGCCTCGAATAAACTCAGATTTTGCCATTTTTGACAGATGAAAATGCTGAAATCGATAAAGCAAACCCAGTTTTTTTTGTTTTTTTTAAAAGTGGGATGATATCCTCACGCCGCTCTGCTTTCTTCGCCCTCTCCCTCGCTCTCCACTTGAAACGGGCAGAGAAGGTAGAAAGGTTTTTTTTTTAACTGACAGCTCGCCTTTCCCCGGCATTCTGTTTCTTCCCCCTTTCTCTTCTTTTTACTGCCTGACAAAGGCAGCAGAGGACTTTACAGAGTGTAGTTTCTTTGGTCAAAGGAAATGGAAGAGGAGGAGTGGGGCAGAGAGAGAGAGGAGGTGTATCTGTCATAGAGAGGCTGGGCTGAAGAGGAGGAGGAGGAGGTGGGAGGGAGGGGAGGGGACTGTGCTCCCATTCACATTGGCGGCATTTGGCTTGAGACTGGAGCTTTCTTTTTTCTTTTTTTTGAGGGGGTTAGGGAAGTTTTCCTCAGGAGAGTTGGTGAGAAACGGAGCCAAACATGCAGGAGAACATAGTGAACGTTTGAGCCGGCTAAACCTGAGAAGGAGCCGAGGCTGGACGATAAGAAGGAGCTGCTCACACACCGGAGCAGATATGCAGGCGACAAACTGGGGTAAGAAACTCTGAGGGACAAGAGGGAAGCTGCCTTTATTACTTTGGCAATCAAGGTGATGTTTAATTAAAGTCGATGCCGGTTTCATTTCTTGTGTGGAAAGCGATTAAAGCTGCAGTTTAAGAGAGTTATTCGTCATTATCTCATCGACTAAAGTGTTAACGAATTATCAGAGGGGATTAATTAACGACGAGAATCGTGAGTTGCAGCATCAGGAATAATCTAAATGTAAAATTTAGCTCCTACTGATCGCTCCGCTCTGTTACTGCTCATTAAGACAAAAACTGTGACAAGCTGAGGACATTAATCCAGAAGAGTGTGTGTGTGTGACTGTGTGTGTGTGTGATGGGGGGGTAAAAAGGAGGCCTCTGCTCTCTTTCAGTGCAGTCTAATCATTGACAGTGTTCAGTGCATCACGCAAACCAAAGGATGCCACTTGTGTCCGTGTATAACTTTCTGTTCCTCAGATGCGAGGGCTGTAAATCGACTCTTTGTTGGATGAAGTAAGTCATTCAAAGATGTCACCTCGGGCTGATTCCTGACATCTTATAGACCGAGCAGTTAATATAATGGTCAGTCGCAGCCCTCGTTGGGAACATTAACATTTGGCACGGTGACCGGCGTCTGCCAGGGTTGTGCGAGGTGTCTGCCCGAGGAAAGGTAGGTTGTCTACGGAACTAAAATAGCTTTGCCACACTTTTCCCCTCCACGTTCCAGTTTTCCTGGAGAGGAAGGGAAAGAATAAGGAGACGGGAGGTGTGGGGTGCAGGACAGAGAGATGGAGAGCGGAGGAGGGGAGCTCCAGACTCGTGTGTTTGTTCCCTCTTCTTCAGAGGTGGCGTAACAGAGTTTCTTTTTTGCGCCCCGGTACCAACACTTATATTTTTAGACTCTCACCTCCGTGGATGTGTGTTTATGGCGTGGTGCTTACAAAGAAGGATTTAGTGCAGGCCCGCTTTCAAAGCAGGTTTGTGTCCGCTGCAGCTCAGAGCCAGTAAAGCGGCGCATACTGTATCTTTGTAACGTGGCCTCTATAAAAAGGCTTTTATACTGTTTGTTTCTCTGATTGCCAATCTGAGGCGCAGCGAGACGAAAGGTTGCCCCGCATGCCAATGAATGTCGCTGTAATTTATCCAGACTTACTGCTGCATGTGTGCCAGCGCGAGAACTCGGGCCTCTTTTTGTGTGACGTGCTTCACATTTCATATTCGGTGAGGTCTCAGCAAGAACTTTGAAACATATCGATGCGAGCGTATTGATTTCTCATCTCTGCGACAGCTCCCGTTTCACGACGTAAATGTCCAATAAGCTTCGATCCTCGACCAAACAATTATCTGACGGGGTCGTAAAGTTCAGTCATCTTCTGTTATTACCTGTCGCTATCATTTTTAATAATAACGAGTCTGTTCAGTAATACACAGAACTCATAGATGAACATCATCGTGTTACTTACTCGTCCTTCATCCATCCACCATGCATCAATCTGTGGTTTATTAACCACATCATAATCATCAGTCAGCTCAGTGTTTCTCAGACTTTTTACGCCGTGTACGACAGAAAAAAAGGAAGTTCTCACGGGGAGATTATTTATTGTTGACTGAGCAGAGCTGATTTGTTGGAAAGCGATTCTCCTGATCTGAACTTCTGTTTCTGTGTTTGAACCACTTATTTCTCCTCTGCTTACGATGTTTTTGTCACTTCTGAGCTCATGTACGCGCGCAACAGACGAGAACGTGACGACGTATCCGGATATTGATATTTCAGGAAATGTAAAACTTATTTAAAATCACATTCCCGCGAACCAGAAGTTTATTTTCATGAGAAACTTTGATTCCTCCAAGTACCGCAACAGTGCTCCAAACTCCAAGAGCAAAGTACAACGCTGTAGTTGTTTAGGTTAACAGGAAATTCATAATCTGATGGCCTGATTTTGAGCTATTGTTCTTTTTAAATGTCGAGTCTTTCATTTTTAACATAATATTTACCCCACAAAGACTTTCAGGAATTCAAAGGGAATACATTTGATAAGCAGATTTAGTGCCAGACTTTATATATTGTCTGAATACATGCAATAATCGAGCAGGATTACCACGAGGACAAAGCAGACAACCGCTCTGAATCCTCACGTTCATCGCGTGTCAGTTGGTTTGTGATCAGTAGCTAATTGGTGTGTTAATAAATGTAGTCGATGCACAATCAGCTCAAATGTCGAGGATCTCGTAGAGATGCGCGAGCTGTGACAACAACATAAACTGAACTGGAGTGTGTGCCTTTTATAATGTGTTGACTTTTACTTTGTAAAGTTTTGACCTACACAGTTTTTATGCAGAATGATCAAATTAAAAAAAAAAGAAAAAAGTGCAGCAGTGGCAGATTCTCTCTGCGCTGCCTCGCCTTGTGTTTGATCCATATACGTAATCCCATAAAGCTGTCAGCGCTGAAAGCTTTGGGGATACAGTCCTAAAGCCTTGAGGTGACAGCACATCCCCAAAGCTGCTGCCGCTGGCTGAAGAAGAAGAAATGCTGGATGCAGGAGAAACGCTGCTTTAAATCTCCTCTCCCAGGCCGTCAGAGGAAACAGTGGCTGTACAGTCGGCCCGTCCGCACACTGACCACTGCTCGGTCCGTCCGTGTTTAGTCTCGGCTCTCGTTAGCCGGTGTGGCAGCACATTCCTCGTGCTGGAGGAGTGACTGAGCCCGTCTGTCTGCTGCCAGGCGGAGAGGCTTTAAAACCTTCAAGGGCTTTCCTAGACAATAACTGCTCACAGTCAGCGTCAGCTCACACTGTAGACTTCATGGGGGAGGTTAAAACATAATTTACAGGCAGTGCAGCGGATAGTTTCACACTATTTTATCGCCTAAACAATTAAGAGAATAATAAACGGACTAATCGACAATGAAAATACTTAATTGTTGGGGAAAAAACACAAGCAGCACGATTAAGATCATTGATTCTTTGCTGAATAAGAAGCCAGCTGGAATTATCGCTATCAAGCAGATCTGTGCGATCTTTGTTGGGCTGCCCATCGATCACAGAGGACTTGTCTGATTTCTAGAATCAATCGGCCCGTTTAAGCCCGTGCAGAGTGAGAATAAATCTGTTTGTCAGACCAAAGAAGAAGGGGCAATGCTCAGGGTAGCCTCGGCGTGTCATCGAACCACCCTTTAGGACCGCCACAGAAAGGTCTTTTCACAGACTTTATGGGTATAAGTTGCGAAGACGTTTCAGAGCCAGAAAGAATTAGGATTAAGAAAAACTTAGGTGGCCAACACATGACCTGGATGTTCAGCCACCATCCCTCGGTTTAAAATATACACAGTAGATACATTATTAATGATGGGAAACTATGGGAGATTAATAGACTTTAAGTCTGTCTGAAAATCTGGTTTAGAGAGACGAGATTCTTCGTGCAAATCCAACACTGCCATGTAAATGAGGTGAGGAAAAACAATCTGATGTTCATTAAAGCTACAGCAGCTGAATCACTGGGAATCTGAATCTTTAAGTATTTCACCGAAGAGCAACTCGACGGATTGTAAAAACAAAAGTAGGAAAGAGAACTGGACATGGAAATCCCCCCGGAGGAGGAATGGGCTCAGACCAGGACGACGACCACAAACTCCCGAAGTTGGAGAGACGTTTGTGACAAATGTTTATTAAAAACTCTCATGGTAGAGAGTTTTTAAAATGGGATACATACTTAACTAATGAAATTGCAGTTTACACTCCGTACTACAGGAATATTCTCTCCATTCACCGCCCCTCTAGTTGTCACGGATTCATCCACCAGTCATTAGTTGTTAATGTCCATTTATCTTCCATTAGGGCCAACTGGGAGCGTATGGAAGACCGTCAAAGCTATAGAGCGACTGAAGGCTTTAAGATGCTAAGGAGGGGGTCCTGGCCTCCCTGTCAGCCCTCTGACCCCCCTCCCCCCTCTTTCTAATGTTTGAGGCCCTGGTCACCATGACAACAAAAGAGAAACCGGGACCGCATGATCATGACGGGGGCTTTAAAAACAGTTTGAGACCCCTCCGCTTCCTTTGGTAGAGTCTCTGCATAGTTTCAGTCGGTCTCGAGTCCAAAGGGGATTAGAGCTCATTCACTTATGTGGAGAGAGTTGGAGGGCAACAAAATGGGCTCCCGATCAGAGGGAAGCAAAGACAAGGAGCGGGCTGAGACGCTCTTTAAAAACATGCAATCTGCATAAAGTTTTTACTTGAACCAGATGTTTGAGGCACGCTTTCATTTCTAATGTCTGCGCAGAAGAGTTTGACTGTGACGTGCACGTCTTTGCGTTAATCTGACGGCAGTTTAACATGCCGGGTCTTGATTACTCGTTTGTGAAACGCGGTAAAACAATCAAAAAGAGCCAGTTGGATAGATTTATCATGTCCAGTTGTTCCTTTTGAAGAGCTGGAGGTCTTCAGGAGGTTTGAAGGTAGAGAGGGAACTGGAACAGACGAGAAAAGTTTGGATTGACCTGAGCGTTCTGAAATCGTTGGTTGGAGCCCGCTCGCAGCAACCCGTAGGAGCCGTATTTAGCTTGAATTCCCGCTATTCTGAAAGGATTACGTGTAATAAATATCGTCATGGACTAAGCAGATTTTCTCAGCGCATAGAGAAAAGACAGAAGGTTAATCCTGCAGGCTCGGTTAATTCAGCATTTCCAAACACCACGTGTTGCACCTGCCGCTGCCGTTAACCGTTCATACTGACTCTGATGCAGTCATCGAAGCATGCAGTATGAATCTTTAATGACACATTTCAAAGTGCACTTACCCGATAACCAAAGAGGATCAATGAGCAGAGCGTTTCCACCGGTCTGACTTCCCCACGAGGGAGCCAGCAAATGGATTTTAGATCAGAATCACCTGCTGCATGTTTTATTCTAATAGCGCCTCCGTGATGAGAAGAATGCTGCACAACAATTACTGAAATACTAAATACTGACTTAGCCACTTATTATGAGTCTAAGCAGGGATAAGCCCAACTTTGAATGCGCTAATTAACATGTGGTAATCGCAGCAGTCGGCTCTTGGCAGGTTGGACGGTTACTTGGCATGGCCCTGTCCGAGCAGGTGGAGTCTAGAAATGAGTCCGGCCAGCATGCCGTTCTGTCACCTCATGAAACAGTAATTACAAACCAGTCTTGTTTAGGAAGGGAAAGTCCGGATTCACCAGCAGTCAAACAAACCTGCACGTGACGTCGTGAGAAGCGCGTTCTTGTCACACATCCATCAGTCACATCTTTGTGACTTTCTAGACGAGCCTGAAACTCAAGAACGGGACACGGAAATCCTCCGTGCTCTGACTCACCGCCGCGTTTTTGAGAGCACAACTGGCTCTGCTGTTTGGTGTGCTGTCAGAGCACCATGACCTCATAATCATGCGTCCTGTCAGCCATTGTTCTCCAACACAACGTCCCAACTGTTTGCACGTCCATTGTTGACATCATAGTCGCCTGTATGTGCCAGTTACAGTGTCAATATTTACCAGCAGTCCTGTGGGAGCGAAGAAGTAAGCGGCTGAGATCTGGTTCCTCTCCGCTTGTTTTGTGTACTGTTGGATTTACTCAGTAACTTTTAAAGCGCCTGCAGCTGCAGTATCACGGCGAGTTCAACCTGTCTGCTTTCCTCTGCGCGTCTTTGTCGAGGTATTATTCACAGTTATGAACTTTGAGTTATTCCCAAGGCTGATAAGATGTGTGGAGACAGTGGCCTTTGTTGCTGTCAGGGGGGGGAAATGCCAGCATGTTAGGAGCCATTTTCCATCTCAAATGAAAAGAGAGCCTTTTCTTCTGCTGCCTCATGCCTCACAAGCCTCATGCCCCGGGCCCAGTTTGTGCTGCTTGATTAGGCTTCATGAATGGCCCGTCCTGGTTCACTGTGTGTGGGCCACCGTGGTCCTCGGGGACATTTGTATGCTTCAGTCTACTGTATATATCATCTCTGCTGTAGCTGTTTTGTGTGCTGGACAAGGGGAGAAATTCCTTGAGAGCGTCCCGGTGAGGAGATTGAACAGCGAGAATTTGACCTTATCAGTGTCCGGGAGAGAAACACGCCGTGCTCCGGGGTTTAGTTTCCAAGATGAGATGAGTTAATACAGCAGGAGCAAAAACACAATTAACGCAGCTTTGCCAGGAAAATCAGACGATGGCCAACATTCAGGGACCTCGTCATCATGGGCGTAGTCTCAAGTGACACTTCGCTTGGACTAGGCCTGACTCGAGACTGACTTCATGACTTCATGAGACTCACCGGCAAAGACTTGACAACATGTCTGATGTTTTTCCTCCCTCAGAGCGAGTGACCCCTCTGAGCTGCCACCATGGCCCTGGTTCAGGCTCTGCCCATATCTGGTGAGCCCCACAACCCAGGCCTCAGCGGAGGAGCCCGCAGGCGACACCCCTCCGGCTCCTCACCCCCCATCAGCGCGCCGCCGTCCACGCTGGATCCCATGGGTTCTGTCAGCAGCCTCATCGCCAACCGCCCCGGTCCCTACCAGGACCACCGTTCCGGCGTTGAGCTGGGAGCCAGGGTGCGAAGGCCCACGCCAGGCGCCTCCTGCCTGGGCTCCGAGTCGCCCCAGGACCCCTTACTGCAGAGCATCCCGCCGCTCAAGAAACAGAGCTCCACAACGTCCAGCAGGGGGCTGGAGAAGGAGAGCGGGAACGGGAACTACACGTATCTGAACGAGGACTATGTGGGTGACTGGAATGACAACCACATGACACCTGCCAGCCCAGGAAGTGACATAGACGAGCTTAAAGAAGGATTAGGGATGAATGGGAATGTGGGGGGACCTCCTCCAAAACTGATCCCTGTGTCAGGAAAACTAGAGAGGGTGAGTCAAAGAAACTCAAGTCCGTTAAGTTCCCGTTCGTATTACTTGTTCTAATCCTGTTTTGTGTTCCTTCCCCAGAACATGGAGAAAACAGTGCTGCGGCCCACTGCCTTCAAACCCGTCATTCCCAAGAGCCGTACCTCCATGCAGTACCTCTCCCCTCGCCACTGTGCCAACGTATCAGAAAGCCAAAACAACTTGAACCTGCTCAGCCCGACCCACAGAGACGTGTCGCCCTCCTCCGCCGCCTCTGAGAAATGCAGCTTGTACAGCAGGACCCGCAACAGCGGAGGCGGCAGCAACCAGTCCTGTCAACTGTCCGACTCCGGGCGCAACTCCCTCGCCAGCCTTCCACCTTACGGCAACGCCGCCGGCTACAGTCAGGCGCCGGGAGAGGCCACCACAGGCCACCTGGAGCCCATGAAAAGTGCCCCGCCTGTCAGCGGACACGGACACTCCAACTCGGACAGCGGGCGCTCGTCTTCCAGTAAGAGCACAGGCTCCGGCTCGATAAGTGGCCGAGGACAACCTCTGTCCGACAGCGGGTCCAGCGGGCGCTCCCCCGGCCCGGTGGAGGGTTATGAGGGGGTGGTGAGGGACCTGGAGGACAAGCTGAGGGAAAGAGAGCTGGAGCTGCAGCAGCTCCGAGACAACCTGGACGAGAATGAAGCTGCGATTTGTCAGGTTGGCATCTCCCACAGAGAAACACAAAGTTTCTGTGCTCGTGCCTCATATTTTTAATATTTAAATTGAGCTCAGTTGGAGAATTTGACACTGAATGACTCGTCGTGTTCTGTGTCTTCGCTGCAGGTGTACGAGGAGAAGCAGAAGCGCTTCGAGCTGGAGCTGGAGGAGCTGAGACAGGGCTGTGCCACCAGGATGCAGGTGGCCTCGCAGAAGGCCCAGCGAGCCCAGCAGGTGCTTCAGTTGCAGGTCAGAACCTCTGTCAGGTTTTACTACACACACCGATGCTGATGCTGCCACTTTCAAAAAGCTGAGTCACTTATATGATAAACTTTTATGTCTTTACTGTCGCAGCATCTTTCTAATAGCTCCGTATTGGAATCTGAATATATTATAACAGCTGCCACGCTGTGTGAAACTAGGATGCAATCTCCTCAAGTGTCGAGAAGTTCGTGAATTCTTAAATCCACAAACCAAATGTCACGGAGGACTCGTCTCCTCATAAGAGAAGAAAACGTGTGTAACGTTCACGCGCGGCTCGCTGTGACTCGTGTGCATCGATCACGGCTTCTTAAGTCCCGCAGCCCGTCGCAGCGGCTGTGTGTAAGCTCAAACTTCAAGTTAGAAGTTGTGATCTGTGCATTACTAGAAGGTTGCATGTGCTTTAGGGTGTAGATCAGCTTTTCTGCTGCACAGCGTCGTGAACTGAAGTCGTTTTGCATCACGGTAATGTGCAGACCTGATTTATTGATGCCGTGTTGTTCAACACGTGTCAAATAAAAAGGCTAAATCTAAGATGATAAAAACAATAATGACCCGTTTTATCAGGTGCTTATACACCACTGAACACACACAACAGGCCAATAAATCACCCTGAATGTCACACACTGTTCCTTTAAACCTCGAGCGTTGACCTCACACGTCCTGCAGGTGTATCAGCTCCAGCAGGAGAAGAAGAAGCTGCAGGAGGACTTTGCTCAGCTCCTGAAGGAGAGGGAGCAGCTCGAGGAGCGCTGCACCTCCTACGAGCACGAGAAGATCCAGCTGGGGCCCCGGCTGGAGGAGAGCAAGTGGGAGGTGAGCGGCACGACGTCTGTCATTTTATCCAGCAGGTCATATATTGTACTGTGGATTCTATTTTAGTGCATCAGTCCGACGGTGGCAGCTTCTCCGTCATATATTTATGGATCCAATTAGTTCTCCAATTAAAATAAAGCTGCAAACGCCGTGAGGATTGATGTTTGGGAGCCGTCGTCAGTCTGACAGGCAAACAAAAAGGGGTTTGTTCATGTGACAGCAGAGATGCACAAAAGAGGAACTTTAAACAAGATGGTGTCTCAGAAATAGTTGCTTTCATGAGTCATGCAGACTGTCGGAAAAGTCTGCCTCCGCGTCTTTAAGGGCTCCGGACGTCGATCGATAATAAATCCGATCTTCTCTGCTGTTTGAGGTGATTAGTTACGACGCGAGGAATCATTTCTTGAACATCTCCGTCAGCGCATCAGATCCCCGAGACTGATGAACCGATCGTGTTTGTCTTTGTCACACTGGGAGGACCGCTCACAGCCTCCTGACTCCCGCTGACAAGAAAAACACGAGCGCTCAAAGAGAGCCACGTCAGTGTTTCCTGTTTCTGAGTCATCTTTGGTAGTGAGATGAATATATCAGCTCCACGACACCAGCGCAGCCATTTTCCACACCAAAGCATTCATCAACTGTCTGAGGAGTTAATGTCATAATAAAGGATGATGAAAGTAACTGTTTACTTTATTATTTATGACCCTGAGCTGTTTGCTTTACTCAGCTGACTCCCGACTGTTTGCCTCCCTCAGGTCTGTCAGAAGTCGGGGGAAATCTCGTTGCTGAAGCAGCAGCTGAAGGAGGTGCAAGGAGAGCTGGCCCAGCGTGTCGGAGAGATCGTTTCACTGCGGGGTCAACTCCGAGAGACTCGTGGCGAGCTGACGAACACCCAGGTCCTCCTCCAGGAGGCCCACGGCACCACCCGGACACGAACCCTGGAGCTGGAGGTGTGCGAGAACGAGCTCCAGCGTCGCAAGAGCGAAGCGGAGCTGCTCAGAGAAAAGGTCGGACGACTCGAGGCGGAGCTGGTTCATCTCAGAGATGCTTTGGCCAATCAGGGCCCGGGGAACAGACAGTGTCAGGTGTTCCAGGAAGCGGAGGAGCACCTGCTCGCCTACGAGAGCGACGAGGCGAAGGCCCAGCGGCAGAGCAGCACCGAGGCGCTGGAGAAAATGAAGGCGCAGATGGACAGGATGAAGTCCGAGCTGACCTTCGAGCGTCAGCGGGCCGAGCAGCAGACGGGAAGCTTCGAGGAGGAGCGCAAGATATGGCAGGAGGAGAAGGACAAAGTTATCCGCTACCAGAAGCAGCTGCAGCAGAACTACGTGCAGATGTACCGCAGGAACCGAGAGCTGGAGCAGCTCCTGCAGGAGCTCAGTCAGGAACTGGAGAGCAGAGAGGAGGACGAGGGCAGCGGCAACGAGATCAACTTTGATGAGATCGCCGCCACGGAAATCTGACCCTCGTCTCTCTCCATCTTTTGATTTGCACTACTGTCAGCTAACTTTTTTTTTTTTTTTTTTTCCACCTACATGTCACAGATCTGATCTCTCGCGTGCCGTCAGATGGAAACACATCGTTTAAGATTAAAATGTAAAAAAGTGTAAAAGCAGCCACACTTTTTAGTTCTGCCTCGTTGGTCTGTTCTCCGAGGAGAAGCCGATGACCTCCATTAGCCGTTAGTAGGCCACCTCAGTCCTCTGCCCCTCCGTTAACGTCTCGTTCACTGTTCATCAGTTGGACCTCTTCCCCAGTTTTAGTCACTTTGTCTGAGTAACTTCTTTAACCGTCCCTCCCGTGTTGGTGATGACTCCACCCCCCCCCCCGCTGGGTTTTTAGCACCACACGCCCGCTCTGTGTGTTCGCAGCCAGCTCTCATTAGTGCAGTTAATTTGGACGGCGCCCACGCCGATGTCGATCGACGAGTGAGGCGCTAATGACGGCGATGACAGAATAAACCACTCAAGCCTTTATGTAAATGACATCAACACCAACAAGTGAACAGAAAATATGTCCCAACCCGACATGGCACAAACGATGTTTTTATGACTTTAAGCGGACAGATTAGCGTCTGCACTCTGATGTTAGGTCCAGTCTGAGGCGAACAAAGCATGAGCTTCTCATGTCATGAACATCTGTACAGTCTAATGTAATTAAACACAAGAACATCTGGAACAAATACGACCATGACGCCTCACATCCGGTGCAAAGGTGTGCAGTGTAGGAGCGGTGGATCAAATCTTCTAGCACAGTACATGTAACATGTTTCACATCACGATGAATTCAAATGATTAATGACCTCATTCCATTATCAAGAATATAAAGAGAGACCCAGATCCAGAGTCCTGGTACTGTGTGTACTGGTTCACTGTCAGTTTACTGGGACACCGGTTAACAGATTCACCTGTGCCGTTTCCTGCTGCGACACGGAGAGATGTCTGCTGCGGCAGGCCGCGGTCGCACGTAGACGTCGCCCGCCGAGCTGAAATGTCAGATATCAAACTCCACGTGAAGCAGAGAGAAGCCGAGGTCTCAGTCTAAGTTAGTAACAACTGAACTATTTGGATTTTCAGGCAAAGTGTTGAGTCACTGACAGATGTTAACGGCTTAATCCAGTTCAAACCTTTCCGATCATGTTACACAGTATTCTTGCTCGTCATTTACCACTAACACGAGCGTCACGCTCGGAGACTTTGCACTGAATGACGGGTGTTTTTGGTGTAACCTCCTTTGACCACGCCGTGATCGTTCCCCCGCCAAACCTCCTCCAGTAGAAGAATCTGTCTCGTGTGTTTTACTCACCAAGAGAAGAAGTTTGTTTTGTTGTTTCTGTTCTTCGATTACTGCTGATTGAATCCTCCTCTGTAAATAAACCCCCCTCGACAAATCATAAAGTTTTCTTCCAGAGATGTTAAAAAAACATAGCCACTGTGAATAGACCAAAGCAATGTCGCACATTATATTTTGCTCCTACAGATATGATGCCTGTATATTAATGTTTGTGTGGATGTTTGTTCCGGTTCCTCAGTATAATTTTATAATCCACGATATTTGTATGAAGACATTAAATGTATATTTTCATGCTGTACATTTCTTGAACAAACCTACTATGTTTTTAATTAAAAAAAGACTCAATTTAACCCGCCGTGTGTCGGACGGAGATTTGTCCTTATTCTACTTTCTAACTGAGTTTGTTCTGCTGCAGTGAATTACACACACACACACACACACACACACACACACACACACACACACACACACACACACACACACACACACACACACACACACACACACACACACACACACACACACACACACACACACACACACACACACACACACACACACACACACACACACACACACACACACACACACACACACACACCCCGAAGGCAGTGAGAGTTTCTCCAGGAATGAGATTAAGTTTATTTTTGTCGGTAACATTTTTATCTGGGTTGTAATTTTCCTGCGATGGCATCCTGCGTTACTCGATCTACAGTACTCGTGTTTACGTCGAGGCGACGCTTTGAGGTCTGTGAGCAGCTCGTGTCTGCCCTCTGCAGGTCGACGTCCAGATTACAAGATTACAACTTTAACAACATGGAGTCAGATTGTGTTTTTCTTGTGCACGTTCAGTCCACGGTGCTTTAACAAAGGCACTCGGGTGACAGTTTGTCATCAGAAGCATCGACGTGCACCGCTGAGCCATGACACATCTACTCGTGTAAAAAGGAAGTCGTGCTCTCGACGGGCGTTGGCTCCTGGGTTGTGATAAGTGAAATATTAAAAGGCAACAGGAGCACCATTGTTTCATGAGGACACAGTTCATTACTGTAAATGTCTGTGAGGCCATCACCAGTGTCTTTAACATGAATGGCAAAAATTATCTGTGTGTGTGTGTGTGTGTGTGTGTGGGCTGGAGTTCTCTGTGCTGTTGAAATCACAGGACGCGTTTCCGAATCCGCCGAGTCTCCTTTCAAAAGTTTTTGGGGACTTTGACCACAAACACCATGGGGTCTTTGGCCTTGTTGCTGAAGGCTTTCCGGATGATGTCGACAGCGTTCTGGTGGGTGACTCCGTGCAGGGGGACTCCGTCCACGGACACCAACTCAAATCCAGCCTGAGGACACGAGAGAGTGAGTCAGAAATAAAACACACTCTGACTTCTGCAGGTCTTAAAATGCAAATCCAAGTAAATTCAGCCTACTAATGTTGGCTCCATGATATGATAATCTGACTATCATGAGGAATTATGATAAACTATATTGGTTTTATACTTTCATACGTTGGATGACCTGACTGGTTTTAAATCACCTTGAGCACTTCGCAGGTGGAGGCAGCTCCACCAGGAAAGATCTTCTCGATCTTCACCACCGGCTGAACCTTCGACTCCATCCCACCAGATATACTGATGCCTGAAACAACACGAGCGGGAGTCAGTCACGTCGTATGTTCGATTACCTGCAGCTTCACCTGCGTGTTAGACTGCTCAAACATTTACCCAGGGACTGTTTGGTCTTGGAGATGCTGACAGTTTGGAGCATGTACTCCTGTTCAGGTTCGGAGCCGTTGAGTCCGTTCTCCGGTGCGGCCTGATGTCCGTTCATCTGTTCGCTCCGCGCCCGCTGGTCTGAACTTGAGCTGAACACCTGAGACAGCGGTGGTCGACTCCTGCGAGCGGCGCTCTGCAGCGTGAACACGCTTTCTTTCTCCTTTTTGCTCTTGGAGTGGCCGTTCCTGGACGGCGACCTTCCTCTGTCTGACGTCGAGTGCAGGGAAACCTCGTCGAAGTGGACGGAGCGAATCGTGCCGATGTCCGACCGGACAGGGGGGCGGGGGTCGTCGCTGCGGGCCAGCAGCCAGTTGGGGAGCATGGCGCTGGCGGACGGGGATCTGAGGTCTCTGGACTCTGCGTCATATCCGTCCACGGGGATGTCCAGCAGCGGGGTGAAGGACCTGGACATGTGGTGGGTCCTCTCCCGGGGTGCTGACAAACTCAGCTTCTCCAGCTCTTCCAGTAGGTGGCTCTCTTTCTCCACCTCCTCAGTATTGTGGAGCTCAAAGCCGCCTCTGTAATCTGGAGGGGAAGCACAGTTTATGTTTTGCTTTGTGCACTTTTTCTGGCTTACATTTGAGCTTTTCTTGGCAGATGAAGACTTCTGCAGGGCTGAAATTTCCCTCAGAACATCCAGATCACAAATATTGTTAATAATCAGAAAACATCCGTTTACCACCATCAAAACTGCCTTTTTTAGAAGTACAGCTAGTCTCCCGTGAAAATCCCGGTTTTAAAATCATGAAACTAAAATATCTAAAACGTGCCGACCTGGGATCGGAGTGATGAGGCGCCGTTTGGGTGCTCGACCCGATGTGGGAGAGCGCAGCGGAGGAGTTCGGACTGCAACACAGACACAGAGAGGACAGAGTTTATCAGCCATGCTCAGTTTGTGTTGGATGTTTGTCAAAGCTGCTGCTCGGATTTTAAATCACACGCACTCGAGCGATACTTGAGGAGATCGTAGGCCTCGACTTCGACGGCGGTCACCATGTTGTTGAACGCCGACAGGTCCGGAGGAGGAAGCAGCATCCTGAGGAAAACAAGAAAAAACGCTGAGTCATTTTCATTGTTGTGTTATTTGAATGAGTCATCGGCCTGGATTTGAGAAGATTATCCGGAAAAGAAAAAAAACGTAATCCTCTTCTGGCGGTTTGTTTGGATTTACAGTTGAAGCTTCTCCTCGCCCTGCTTACCTGACTTCCCTCAGCAGAAGCAGCTTTTCAGGTCTGTCCAGCACGACCAGCAGGTGGCGTATCAAGTTCTCCACCGACCGCTCCGCTATGTACTGTTAGGACGAGCACACAGAGTATCCAAACTTAGCATCCGAACTTAACGCCACGGTGCGTCCGCGGCTGCGAGCAGAGCTTCTTACCCTTCGGCAGGTCTTCATCACGGCAGCCACCTCCTCCTCCGTCAGCAGCCTGCGCGCCATGTCCTCCACCACGCCGAGCATCTCCGAATTTGGCATCACGTTGACCTGTCGCCGCTCTGAAAACATCACACGGGGAACAATCAGTGTTGCATCTACTGGACTTCAGACTTTGGTGTCATCTTATATTTTTGCAGCCACCTCTGGAGCGTCCCCTGGACGTGTCCCTCCTGCGTGCACCCTTGAATAGCAAGTTGACGAAGGTCTTGGAGCGCTGCAGGGTGCTCTTCTCCTCCGGGTCCTTCTCTTTCTGCTTCTTCTCCTTCTTCTGCTTGATCTCTACGATTGGATAGCAACAGTCGGTCAACCAATCATTCTCTTGACGTCAACCTGCTCTCTCCTCGCCGCCTCACCTGCCACGGTGACCTGGCTCTGGGACCTGGTGATCGGTCGGGTCGGCCTGCTGAGCGCCATCAGCACGGCCGTCTTGGGGCACTCTCTGGCGCCCCCGGCCTCGTCTGCACGGATCAGCGTGTCTCGGAGCAGAGTGGTTCGACCCAGGCTGCGAGTGGTGTCGGCGCCCGTCCGCTGAGAGGGAAGGTCTGTCTGGATGGCGGTCTCGGTTCGCTCTGACTCAGACCTGAATAAATAAAACCGACTTGATCACATCTGGACTGCAAGTGTAAAAGAGACAATTTAAGGGTCTGATTTTTGCTGAGCCTGACCTCTGGTCCTCCGTGGAGATGCAAACATCCACCATGTCTGAACCAAACGGCAGGGTGGGAGGGAACATGACCTGCGACAGGCCGCTCAGAGAGCTGACCGGGGTCCCGGACGACAGAGAGGAGGCCGAGGAGTTGGACTCTGACCCCTGGGAGGAAGATTTCTGAGCACCGTTGGCCACTGAGGACGAACACAAAAGATCAGTGTCCTGTGTTCTCTGCAGATTCACAGATAGACGCACAAAGAACAAAAACACAAACACAGAGGCTCATGTGACACTTTAGATACATACGCTTATTGAGCCACCTGTATTCTGCCACCATCTCCTTATAAGCAGGGTATCGTCCTGCTTCCTGTGAAGATATGGACACAGATATGCAAATGAGATACAGTGGAGACCTTTAAACTTTTATGGGATCGCTATATTTGATAAACAGTAACCCTAGAAGCGTGCAGAGATCCAAACCATACACCTCCGCCTCCTCCTCAAACAAACACACTTTCCTTCATGACTTTCTAGTAACCTTTGACAGCCGGGATGCTTTCTAACTTCAGTTTCCACGGGGACCAAAGCGAGACGAAACTCGCACAAAACACGGCTCTAAGCTTTGATCAGCACCTGATCCCGGCCGCCTGGTGAATAATGCACACGGCCTGGCTATTTTTCACAGCGCGAAACCCAAGCTCGGACAAGTAAAGTGAGCGAGGAATATTACGAGTGCGTGCCAGCTGTCGGGCCCTGCCACACAAACCGCCGCTGCATGTGCGGCGACGCGGCTCGGGGAGTTTGTGTGTGTGTGTGTTTTTGTTTTTTTACGTGTGACAGAATTAAAGATGGAAGGTAGGAAACGGGTCAGAAAGTTAATGCACGCCGGGTCATCTAACCGAGGCGGTAATGAAAGAGCCGACATGCTTTCTAATAGTCGACATGGAACGTGATACACCCTCTTCAGCAGCAAACATCCCCACATTCAGCCGAGACGACGTTACTTCTGCTGACAATGAAAGCTCCCACTTCTTCTTCACAACACACCTCGATCATTAGAAGTGTAGATAGATGAGAAACACTAGATTAACTTTTAAATTTGAGTATTTTACTCTCCTAGAAAACAGTTTTAATTCTGACATTTTGGTGGAAAAGCCCGTTTCTGGGCTCCACAGACGCATCCGAAGGCTGAAATTTGTTCATTTTAAATCTAAAAATCTAAATTTTAGATGAACAGTTCATCAGCTTCACTTTATATTTACTCCCATCGCAGCTGGAAACAATGAAAATGTGTTTTCTTACCGTGTTATCTTAAAAAAGGCGCCTCTCTTTACAGAATATGGCAAAATCAAATATGCATAACTGTGTTTTAATTAGTGTAGAATCACCTGAAAATAAGAATAATCTTTGTTTCTATTGCCTTAGAATAAGACTTTTAGAACTACAGATGCAAACGAAGCAGATATGGAACCTAATGGAATTATTAATTAACCGTGCAGGTGCTTCTACATCTCCCACAAACATATATATATAATCATGGAGCGACGGTAAACAATGCTTCTTGTTTTATGTGTTGGTGTGACTTCTGTTTGTTCTTCCATTCCTCCTCCTTGATTTCAAACATAAATCTAACACCGACTGCAGAGGGAACAACAGGACGATCAACCCGTGGTAGATAACTGGCTCGAAATCATCATGAGAAACTGATTTTCCTCCTGAAGACTGATAAATGATTTTTACAATGCAACATTAAAGTCTGTGTTTGTTGGAATAACGACCGCGGCTGCTTAAAATCTAACTCACCTTCGTGTTTTTGTGTTTTACAATCATGGACTGACAAATTACGAAAAGCCACCTGCTGTGCACGCTCTACAACGTGTTTCATTATTGGACGTGCGGCGCTCTTCAGCTCCACTTTCACCTTGATGGTCAGCATGACGTGCGTGTGGCTCTTCAGCACCTCCACAGCGCTACTGTGGCTGATGTCCTCGAAGCTCACTCCATTGGCAGCCAGGATCTGGTCCCCCATCTTTATTCCATTCTGCTCAGCCAGCCCGCCGGGGTCGAGCCTGAAGCAGGGAGACGGGACGTGGTGAAGAGGCGGTGAAGAACGTGAGCGGTAACGCGGTCTTAGAAGGCGGAGGTGCTTACTTGGAGACGTAGATGCCCAGACCGAACTCCTTCCCCCCGCGGATGTTGAAGCCCAGGCAGTAGTCGTCGGAGGTGGTGTAAAGGTGGACGATCCTCTGGAGGGCGCTTCCTGAGCTGGTCTCCGAAGGTGTCCGTCCACTCTCCTCCACCACCATACGCCGGTGTATCAAGTCCACCCTGGAAGATTTTCCAGCTGGTTAGAGTTTCATATTTTCCTAAACATCAACAGGAGCAGCTCGTCCTTCTCACCAGGTCGTCTTCTCCTTGGAGTAGCGGATGCCGGGAACTTTGCCCACGCGTCTCACCACCATCCTCAGCCTGTTGTTGCCCGTCAGGACCTTCACGGCGCTGCTCATCGTGATGCTCTCCAGGCTGATGCCATTCACCTCCACCAGTTTATCACCTACAAGCAGGCCCGCCTCCTCTGCGAGCGAACACACAGCACAGCAAACATCACTCACCGCAGCCGCCTCGCGGTAATCACATCATTCCCACGCAGCGGCGCGTTCGTTTACCCGCTGTACTGTCGTCCTCCACCTTACTGACAAAGATGCTGAGGCCGTGTTCAGAGCCTCCGCGCACGCTGAAGCCGAGCTTGCCGTCCACACTTTTGTCCACTGTGATCGTGTGGAGGTCCTCGCTGTCGTCTCCACCTGAAGAAATATATCACATGGACGTAAATGCTCAGAAACCTGCTGAGGAGTGATCGTGAAAGTGTTGCCCAAACTTCCCGTCAGTCCGGACTACACATAATGAGATCTGCAAACTTTAGAGATAAAAAAGCCGGAAGCTTTGGTTGCCAGAATTTTACCACAATCTGATAAAGCTTTTTCTAATATTACAATAAAAAGGATGTTACTCTGGTCCATATTTTCCTGTCTTCTCTCTTTATCTGTAGATTTTAGAGTGAAAAACTGCCAAACAATAAAAGACTATTAAATATTACAGTGTTTTACTGTACAGTTAACAGTCTCTAACATAAAACACTACTTCATTCTGTATAAATCTGCTTAAAATGCCGTATAAATAATGGTTTTGCGGAAAGCTATGACGGTAAAAATTGTGTTTTAGTCCATATTTTGAAATGTCTGTGAAAAACTGCCAAACCATGAAAAGACGCTTTACTTTATTCTGTATACATTCCCTTAAAATGCAGTTCAAGTAAAGGTTCTGAAATCTGACTGTTTCATTTTACACATCGTCTTTTATTTACAGTTTAGTTATTGGCGTGTTATTATCTCAGGTTTTCGTGAGTGTTGCCGCCTCAGACGTGCACATAAAGATGTGGCAGTGATCAGCATACCGCAGTGCTTCCTGCCGAGCAGGTCTCAACTTTGCTGTATCACATGTGTTAAGTCTAATAAAAAGAACTCTGCCAGACTAATCCGGCGCCTCGTCTACGGGCTGTAATATGCACTGCAGCCCAGCCTCTCCTTACCATCCACAGGAGAGTTGATGAGGATGACCCGGCCCATGGGTGAGGAGGATCGGATTCCACGTCTGCGCTGCTCCTTCTTCCGTAAGAGGTTGCGCGTAGCCGTGTGTGACCCTTGGGTCCCGGGGGTCTTCTCCCTGCGGGACGGGTCTGACGAGTGAGCCATGGAGGCTGTCGGGGTCCCCTTTCACACGCGCTCCACCTCAGGGGGCTGAGCTCCGGGTGGAGGAGACTAGAGCGGCATACAGCAGAAGGAAGTGGATCCTCAGGCAGTTTGTCCGCCGTGTTTCCTGCATACTGACACTTGGATTATGTTCACCACATCGTGTTTCCTCATGGTGCAAACTCACGGATGCAGGCTCGTTTGGGACATGACGGCTGACTCTTCGGCCTCCCGGAGTCAAACTTTGGTCCATTCTTGCCCATGATGCATCTCTCTCTCTCTCTCACCTGTCTGAGCCTCACAGGGAGATACGTGGATATATAAACACAAATACAGCAGTTCATAATCACATCCAGAGCATGCTTTAGATTATAATCTATCCTCTGCGCTGACAAATATACAGTATTTGTCACCGCAGAGGATTTAACAGGTTTATTTAGCTCGGGCCTGACCCACTTAGGAGTCAGGACGTCACATGGTGTTGATACCATGGTTACATGTCACTAAACTTAACCCGTGATAACATGAGTGTCCTCATGTCGTCACCTGGGGTTCCCCTAAACGCCTCATGGAGTTTCAGCACCCCGGACAGCCGCGCTAAGAAGCGGGTAAAACCAATGACAGCGCGCCGGTATTAGTTTTAATTAAGTCTATGTGCGCCGTAATTCACTGCGCAACACCGGACACTTGTGGTTAATAAATATGACCCCCCCCAAAAAGACGCATTTACTTACCACACATTTCACGTTTCAGGCAGCTCTTCTTAAATGTTTCTCGACAACAGAGACAGAAAACTGACAGGCGACAGCAAGGAAACAAAAAAAACGAGTTTAACTTCAGCCCATAGTCTGTGAGGTAACTAAACTAAGTCGGCTTGTTGGCCTACCTGAGTCCATGTTGTGCAAAATGATCCGACGCACCTGGACATTTCTCTCTCGAGTAAAAAGATCCGCCCCCCTGACGCGCGTCGATTGGCCGGATTTAGGTTAATTAGAGGTGTTTGATTGGGCAGCAAACGCTGCCAATCAACGGACAGCGTGTCAGAGGAGTCTGCACAGCAGGTACTGATGCATTCACTCTAATAATACTGCAGGAATTGACACAGAAGACAGATGTATTTGGACTAAAATCAGATTTATTGTTCGTGTTTTGTGGCTTGCAGCATCAGGCCTGCCTCTGCAGCGGTTTAGACGCAGACTGTCATAAACAAACCAACGTTAACAGACAACAAATGCAGTTTGAATTTCAACTTTATTCTCCAATTTATCGGCTTTTATTGATTTTCTTGGCAGCCTCCAGGATGAGTGACAGATCAGCTTTGTCTCCAAACTCCTTCTCCCTCTGCTCCAGCAGGACACCCTGAGTGACAGAGGGCAGACGTCAGAGCTTTTCTCACACAGAGACTCCAAATTAATTGTTCATAAATCATGTTTAACCTTTAGAAATACCTGTTTTTCTACCCCAATGACATACAAGCCACCAAGAATGAAACCTTCTCCATTTCTGTTGCCCTGGTAACCCTTCCTATGAGCGTAGACCAGGTTCTGCAGAACCCCCAGACGAGCAAGACCGAGACCCAGACCCATTCTTCTGTATTTAGGACCATAGAAAACTCTCTGCAAAGCAAACAGAACAAATAAACAGAGAGCAGAGACTACAGTTTCTGATGAATAAATCCCAGTGGAACTCAAAGTGTACAAATACCTTGTGATCCACAAAGATCTCCCCGTTAAAGTACCGATGTTTGAAGTCCTGGATCTCGGTGCCGACGTCCTCCTTCACCACAGCGTGCAGAGGGACCCCGAGCTCGTCCAGCTGGGGCTTCAGAGAGGACAGCTCTGCAGCCTCCTGAGGAGAGGTGACACTTTGACAAACAGCTCAGAGCATTGGTTCCCAACCTGCGGGTCCTGACCCCCCACTGGGGGTCGCTAAAGCTCGGGTCTTCATGATTTTAAAGCGTGTATGAAAACTTCCGTCTCACAGGATGAGGGCACGGTCAGTGCTTCCCAAACCTGGGGCCAGGACCGGATGGTGGATCTGAAGGGTCAGGCAGGTTCAGAACGACCCCGGCCCTGTATGACAAGATCTAATGGAGCAATACAGAGGCTCTGGGAAAAATGTTGAACTCTCAGGAATTCTCACGCCCCTGATTGTTATGTGAACGCCGTATTTCGACTGTTTACCTGCAGGGGAAAATGGTTGCCTCCTAACTAGTTGTAAGTCTTTAAATAAATGCATTCAATTGCTTCTCCGGCTGGACTTCCTGGAAACTATTTAACTGTCTGTCAGACCTGTGCTGTACTTCCAGCTGGACTTCAGACCTCTGATGAGATAATCTCAAAGGAAAACTCTGGCTGAAGCTGCTCACAGCTCAGGGCCACGCCAAGATCGTTTCATATTTTAAAGCAATAACATAATCCTCTGCAGGATGCCACTCTGGGCATCGGGTTCGTGTCTTTTTCATATTTCCGGTACAAATACTGAAGTACGCCCGCATGGCACTGACTGATCACTGCAAGCTAAACATAGGCAGACGGAGCAGATGAGAACATTGTTGAATATAAACAGAACAGACAGATGTATCCTGTTTTTCTGTACTTCAGTTGACACATAAAAATGTGTCACTTCAGTTTTTAGCAGCCTCAGAAGACACGACTGAATATATCGACTACTACAACACACGCACCTCTCTGCACAAGGCTCATCCAGGACGCCTCACCACCAGAATCACTGCTCCGTTTCTCTCCCACAGAGTCCGACCTTTCACTGTCTTCACGTCTGCACAACCACATTAAACACGAGAAGAAGAAGCTGGTGAGTGAAGTTACTTTTAAAGCAGAGAGGTTCATTCATTTTTGAGTGACAGGAAACAATCGAACACAAGCTGCTTGTGGCATTTTGTTCACCTCCCGTCGTTGTCTGAAGATCAGCGGTGCCCAGCTCCTCCAGCGAGGCCGGGGCCGACTTAGTTAGGACTAAGTCTGTGTTGGCGAGGACCACTGCAACCATCAGAGAGGCCACAACTGCCAGAGCCACGTACCAGATGCTGAACAGCTCCCCCTTCAAAATAAAAGGCATAACTGGAAGGAGTGGAGAAAATAAATTAATCTTACAGCTGCTACAGTACAACTAAAGTCTGACAAACAAACAAACGAACCATCTTATGTCTTCGTGTATTAAAAGGAGGCGTTTTAAAGTTGCTACAAAATAAGTACATAGTGTATTTGAAGGACAACACCCTTCATGTGGGTGACTATCAGCTCTACTGCAGCAAGATCCTGCATCTCACACCCTGAACATGCTTCAAAACAAAGACATACCAACCTGCTTCCATGGCTGTTTCAGCTGCATGAAAAAGTATCTTGTGAGAGTTTATTCATGCAGGAAACTGCTCCGGTTGCTGCGACGCGAACGCACCAAAAAACTGTTGTTGTTCCGTGCAGATGGAACGAGAGCTCCGATACCAAATGTGGAAGAAGCCCCTGCAGGAAACTGGACTGTTCTTTCATGCTGATGTTGGCTCTGAAAACACTCCCACCCACCCACCCAGTGAAATCCAGATTTCATCTAGGGAAGTCAGTCTGAACGACCTTTCCCCCTCCGAGCAGTGAGTAATAATAGAAACAAACCAGAGAGCACAGAAAACTGTTTATTGGTGAGAGGTCACGGTTTCCTGGCTCCAAAGATGACACAGCAGCATCACAGATTAATACAAGAAATCGAGTGTTAGATATCAAGCCTGCTTCTTCTCTTGAGTTTAAAGACAGGCCATCATGAACACACCCAGAGCCTTACATCACAGTCACACTGCAAAATGCATTCTTGGTTTCCCCTGAGACCGCCCGCCCGCCAAACTCACAAGTCTAATGTGCATTTACAAATATTCCCTCAGTTCAAACATTTATTTATCTGCATCCGAGTGTCGAGACGAATCAAGAACACGATTTTTATAGAGATGATCCTCTAATAAAAAGAATTATTTCCTCTCCAGAGGCAGGAGTTCTTGTGATACTCTCCTGGCAGCTCGGATGACGTCCAGGATGTTGACTTTATCTCCGAATTCAATTTCTCTGTGCTCCAGAAGTATTCCCTGCGAGGGAGTAAAGACGCATTAAAGAGTTACACTGTGCTTGTTCCGATTCTTCTTTGACACGAGTTTTAATGTGAGTGCTCACCTGCTCTCCTCGCCCAATGACGAACACCCCGCCGAGGACAAAGCCCTCTCCGAGGACGTTCCCCATGAAGCCGTTCTTGAAGGCCCTCAGGCCGTTCATCCACACGCCGACACGCAGAAACGCCAGGAGACCCATCTTCCTCTCACGGGGTCCATAAAACCGCCTCTGCAAAGAGAGACAAACCAGAGGCCTTGATTCATTCACGCCAACCTAAACCGATTCCCCACAGACCCTGAATGACTTCATTCACAAGAAGCGGCGGCAAAGAACCGGCTGAATCTGGTTGGAGGATGTTGATCCTTCTTATTTTAAAATGATAACCTCAGCATCAGGAGGTGACACAATGTAGTGATTCATTAGAGAGAACAGTCCACCTTCTCATCCAAGAAAATCTCCCCCTTGAAGTACGTTCTGAAGTTCTGGACCTCGGTGCCGACGTCCTCCTTCACCACGGCGTACAGAGGGACCCCGAGCTTGTCCAGCTGGGGCTTCAGAGAGGACAGCTCTGCAGCCTCCTGCAGCCAACGAGGACAGGAGACTGTCAGACACAGAAAAACTCACCGCGTCTGGTAAACAGACGAGGCCTACAACTGCAGATTTAAAATATGTTGTGGTGCATAAGTTATAAGACTTTGTGACACGCAGGCTGATGTGTCGACTCAAAACACTGTTCAAACCCGCAGAACTTAATAATAAATATTACATTTTAATATTAAATTCTCATGGAGATCATGCAGTTCTCAAAAGATGCCCAACATGTCAGGATAAATGTTTATAAAATCTGATTATTCACTTTAACGTAGCTTCAGTAAAGAAGAAGAAAGAAGGCACGTTAGCACTGATACCTCCAGTTTATAACATGAAACATTAAACATATTTAAAACACACAGTTTCACTTCCTTTTTGTAAACATGCACATCCCTCTTAGTTGACAGGAGTCACTCCTCTGGACTGTGCAAAGAGGAGGTGATGAGCTCAGTAACTAACTCATGCACTGTGTGTGTGTGTGTGTGTGTGTGTGTGTGGACATTACCTCTCTGCACAAAAATCATCCAGGTCTCCTCACTGCCACGATGACAGCTCCAGACTTCTCCCACAGAGACTTCGCTTTCAGGATCCTCATTTCTGACCAAACGAGGCAAAACAAACGAGTTGTGCAACAGATTGAACACAGAGCAGATTCTCAAGTGAACACCAGTTTGACTATTTTGGCTCGAATAACTCCGTCTTACCTCCTTTCAAAGTTTTGAGCTCAGCCTCCTCCAGATGTTTGAGAGTGGCCTTCAGCGGCGGTGTCAGGAACATGTCAGTGAAATAATTCATAACAGCAGCGATGAAGCTGCCGACTGTAGCCACAGCGTTGGCTACGAGTGCCACCGCCATCCTTCTTCTTCTCCTCTGTCAGTCGAGCTGGTTTAACGCATTTCACAGCAGCTCCAGCGCATTTAAATCCCAGCCGAAGCTGATCCTGCGCACTGTTTACACAGACCCGAGCCTTAACTTTGGACCCAGGTTCTGATCAGACGACTCGATTAGACGCAGCTGTGTCTGATCAGCGTCTGCAGACGGACACTGAAGCGTTCAATGCAAAAATCATTCAAGTCATGACGCACCGACGTCAGCTCTCCTCCTTCAGTTCAAAGGTCACCGAGGAGAAAGAAATGTGCAGAGTCACCGCAGGCTTGCACAATAAAAACAGTGAGTCATTGTGTTAAAATGTGTTCATGAGCCGCTCACAAAAAACGTTGCAAAGAATTAATGGTGACAAAAGTTTGTTTTTATTGTTAACTTGCATATTTCACATTCACGTGTGTAAAACAGTCTGAACTTCATGTTGGGTGACTTCATGGATGCTCTGCTTCTTCCTCTTCCTTCTGAAAAGCAACACAGAGCTCAGTCACAACTTCTTCAAACTATCTGAAGAGCGTTTCCTCTTCTTGTCTGGTGTGTTTACCTTCTCCTGGACGTCTTCCACGTCAGGAGGAGAGTTTCCAGGTTCCCCTTTGGGTCTCTCGCTCGGCTCTGTTGCGTCACTTTCAGCTGGAGCCGAGCTATCAGCGGTCTCATTTGTGGGCTGACCGTCTGGCTCCTGACATGAGGTGGTCAGAACAGTTCTGGTTACGTATTAAACAAAGCTGTCTTTGTATTTCTGACCCTACATTCTCAAACTCAACACTGCCACCTCCTCTGGACTTTCCAAAGACAGAAACGGTATAAATCAGACACCTTCTCCTCGTCCTGCGGAGGTGGAGAACCTGATTTCTGTGTCTCCTGTCCAGCTTCTGTAGAAACTGTCTCCTCTGGTTTGAGCTCTTCGCTCTGTGGCGCTGAGTCCAACTTACCAGTTTGATCTTCATCAACCTGCTGGTGAAATGGTGTGAAAATGATGAGATGAGTAGACCTGCCTTTGCTCGGCCTGACGCCTGCCTGTCTTGTCATGAACATGCAACATCTAGCCTCTCTTCTCAGTTCTTTGCTGCCATCATCTGAAGCTTAACCTATCTTCAGCTCACTTTGCCTCAAACCTTCTTCAACGCTCTATTCCCTCCGTATCCTGCATCCTCAGTCTGTATACATGGCAACTTAAATGAGCAGCACATGACCTGTATTTCAGCAGCATCCTCTGTGAGTTTCTGGTCAGCAGAACGAGGACTTCGTTCGTCGTCTGGCTCTTCTGTTTTGTCTGTCTTTAAGTCACGAGCGTCTTGGTCGGCAGTCGGGTGTAACGCTTCAGTCTGCTCAGATTCAGTCGTTTCAGCTTGATCGACCACCTGCAGAGCAGCCGTGAGACACAACAACGTGTGAGTCAAGCATTTTAGCATCACAGTGACACATACGTTTAACATCAAACCTTTGGTTTCTGATTTATTACAGTATGAATTCAATGTTAGGACTTAGATCATCCAGACATCCGTCACCTTATCATCTTGGTCAGCGTCTTTCACGTCTATCTGATCGGTGTTTGCCGTTTTCTCTTCTACATCGGCAACTGGCTCCACCTCTGCTTCATCACTCCTTGGCTCCACCTCTGCTTCATCACTCCTTGGCTCCACCTCTGCTTCATCAGTCCTGGACTCCACCTCTCTTTTCTCCTCTACATCGGCACTTGGCTCCACCTCTGTTTTCTCCTCTGCTTCATCACTCCTTGGCTCCACCTCTGTTTTCTCCTCTGCTTCATCACTCCTTGGCTCCACCTCTGTTTTCTCCTCTGCTTCATCACTCCTTGGCTCCACTTCAGTTTTCTCAACAGGCGTTTCTGTCGGCTCCTCTTTGACCTCAGTGATGTGGGCCTCAGAGAGCGGAGAGCTTCTGGCCTCCAGAGGTTTACCCTCAGGAGACTCTGAAGTGGTTACGGCATCTGTAACCTTCACCTGGCGGACACACCATCTCCTTAAACCATTTGAAACAATTTGATGACTATTTCCACACCATTCGAGCCGAGTCATGCATTAGAATAAATCAAGCACACTGCCCCGCCACCAAGAAGTCCAAACCAAAGATCAGAGATCAAAGCAAACCAGAGAAGTGATTTCAAAAGACAGGAAGGGAGGCACCACCATCAGAGGCACACAGATATGAGGTCACCTCCGGTTCAGTGTCATTTCCCTGAGCTTCGTCTGTGCCCTGCTGGTTTTCTGGAACAGGGGTGTTTGGTTTCTCTTCTATCACAGGCTTGTTGTCCTCGGTAGCTTCTGTTGTGGCTGGTGTTGGTTCATCAGACCCAGGAGTCTCCTTCTCAGAGATCTGTTGATGTGGTTGATATGCTCTTCAAGTGACATTGCTTTTCTGAACCTTCCTCTCTTCTCTCTCTGTCCGATGTTCCCTGTCGGTCTTGGGCTTAAAATGAATTTAATTTAACCTTTAAAGATTAACTGTAACAAAACAAATCTGAGTCTCCGAGTCCCTCCAGAACAAGAAAACTGGTTTAAAAGGAGGTTTTAGATGAACAAAGGTAAAAAGTAACACTAACTGTGTCAGTTCAATCAAACAAACTGTGAGTGTTACAGTGATTTTGAGACACAACATACTTTTTTAGACTCTTCCAAGGCATCGCTGATCTTTTTCTCCTCCTCCTTCAGCTTCTCTTGGTGCAGCGCTTCTTCTCTGGCCCTCGCCTGCTCCTGCTCTTGAAGTGCCAAGTGGGCCTTCTTCTACAAATCAAAAAGTGATACGAACAACAAGCCTGAGAAAACATAGCCTACTCCACCCTGAGTGCCCTCGATTCCTGTAGATCTACAAAAGGACGACCCTCTGACCTTTCGTTTCTTATCAGCCTGAGGCAGGGCAGATCCCCGGCATGCAGTGCTCTGTTAGCAGCTTCCGAATCTGAGCTAAAGGTAAACGGTGACTCACTAACCTTTATAAAGCTCAGCCTGAGGAGCTCAGACTGTCTAAGTCTGACAACCTTTACTACAGTTCCTATTTGGAGATCAGGGCTTTGAAAGTAGCTTCAGTGCCAGTGGAGGTATGAGAAGAACTAACGTTACTGCCAGTTTAATAACTAGCATCAGTGTTTCCCCGGGGTTGTGTCCTCGTGGTGGGTGGCACTGCATTCACACAATAACTTCTGATTAGTTATTTTTCTATCGTGGACAAGAATTTTGCCTCTTTACTAGAATAAAAGTCTGTTACAAGTAAATGTCTTGCATTCAAACTTGGCTTATATCACACTATGTACACATTAATAGATTTATTCAAGCTTAGAGCTTAGAGTTAACCAAAACATGTTAAAAACATGTAAGTTAAAAGGTGCTACAAAGCTCTGCAGAGCTGAGAGGAAGTGAAAAGATGGGCGGTAATTCTCAGTGGATTTGAGTGACTCACTACCTTCACATACAAGTAGTCATGTGGTTCATTGTTAAAATAAATAAAGACGCTGATTTTAGCTGCTTTAAATCACCAAACAAACTATGCAGGCAGTATATTAATGCTGGAACTGGCATACGTGCAAACACATAGAGAATATAAATAAATAAATAAAGAAAAATAAATAAATAAATGAATGAATAAACAAGACAATTACAGAATAAAATAATAAATAAATAAATAAATGTGTATGTAAACCTCTTGTTTTAATGACAAGACGACAATACATACATAAAAATGTGTAAACATATAATGTTACATGCAGACTAAATCTATAAAAAATCTTGCTTTAAGAAGTGATTTAAAAGTCATTCATTTTAACCAGACAATAAATAATTATTTTTATTTTAAATACCTTTTGAATTTAGTTACTTTCTTTCCTCCTTTAGTTACTTTTTTGTATGTTAAACTACATTTTAAAAAATAGGTATTAGTATCAGTGTTAGTATTTGTATTAGTATTAGTATCAGTGTTAGTATTTGTATCAGTGTTAGTTTTAGTATTAGTATCAGTATTAGTATTAGTATTAGTATCGGTATTAGTATCAGTATTAGTATTAGTATTAGTATTACTTAGGTCGCCCTGCTGTGTATAGCGGTGTGTTGTGGTGTAACGCCGCCCCCTGCTGACCAGGCAGCCGCACAGCAGCAGCCGCCGCTTACCTCCGTCTCATACTGAACGTTTGCGTTGTACTTGTAGAGCCAGTGGGCGAGATAGAGGACGGGGTTCACCGGCCTCTGCTCGGCCACCTCGGCCAGCCCGTCCGCCAGACATTTCCCCAGGTGTCTCTTTAAATACTCAGAGTCCATGTTGTTGTTAGTTGTTGTTTCTGTGAAGCACAAATCAGGAATTGACCAAACAAATGGCAGTTTTACGCGCTCTTTTTGACAGTACACAGCGAGTACTCGTAGTATTCCTTTACTTATTTTTTTAAAAGTTAAATGTAACGACTAATTTAAATATTTAGCGGACAAAAAAGTGGAAAAAGACGTTACCAAAACAAACCGTTTTCTCACCGAGCTTCCGGATGTAGCAGTTGTGTCTCCATGGTAACGGTGTCTCGCCATTAATGCTCCCCTTCATGATTTTAACGGTTCCTAGCTAACTAGCTAACTAACTAGCTAACTAACTAGATAGATAGATAGATAGATAGATAGATAGATAGATAGATAGTAAACATTCACATTAACCTATAATTTAAATCAAACCTTTGCAAAGATCTTTACAAATGGAAAATGACAGTCAGTTATCATTAGTCTGTTGTCCTCTGTGTCCTCCTTGCTGTCTTCTTTACTCTGTCTGTGCAGCAGGACATGGACAGCATGGACACACTCCTCTGCCTGGTGAACCTGCGGTGCAGAGGGTGGTTGCGGTGGGCGTTGTTCACTGTCTTCCCCAGCAAACCACAGCATGGAAGAAGACACTATCTGCAGCAGATGTTGAAGGACCCCAGACGGCTCTGACCTCCCCTGTTGAGACCGTCTTTGCAGTCCTGAGCACGTCCACATCGAGCCCCTCGGTGGACACAGGTTGGAGATGTATCTACTATCTACTATCCCACTGTTGATACTACTACTTCATCACAAACACAGCACTTTAGAGTGACATCATGAAAATCATGAATAAAATAAAGAATAAATACATAAACCAAACATCCATCCGTTATCTGTAACTGCTTAGGCTGGAGTCAGCTAAACAAACACGATTAAGGCAAAAGTAGTAACAAATAAAATGAGAGTAGAAATAATAAATACAATAACTGCACTTCTAAAGAGCAAGGGTTCACCCTGATGGTAACAACCCAGTCTGGAAGTCACACGAGCAGGCTGTGGAACATTATTCTTACATGCCAGTCTAATATCTTTGATAGCAACAAAGCCCTCGGTCAGATTTCTTCAATCTTTAATGTCATTTTACACACAGCCCGTCCTGAAACTGGGACAGTTTGCTCACATAGGGAGAGGAAGAAGGTGGGAAAATTTGCAGCAGGCTCGATTTCCAAGAAACAGATGACACCCAGTTAACATTTGTAAATACAGATATCATTTTCCTTGTATAATCATACTACACACCTTTCAGCCAAATATAGCCTTCACGTCGTCAGGAGGACTCATCCAATCAGTACGCCGATGCAGTCCTGTCCCTCTCACTGCACATACAGAGGTTACTTTATCAAATGTAATCAAAAATATGCATGTGATCTTTGACAGCTGTGCCCTGACATCATTGAGTTGGTTTTTAATGTTGTTTAGACGCCAAAGCACCACAAATATCGATCCTTTAGCTGTTTTTGGGGCCTTTTTGTGGGTCAGTTTGTTCATAAATCATTTGAGGGCGTATAAAGTACTGAGATTTTAATGTTATATATCCACACACATGCACAAAATGACCAAAATGTGTGCACTTTCTTCAATAAGGAGAGATGAAGGGTTACAAATAACAACAAAAACACTGCATAGATTTGAATAAAGGGACTGTAAGGACAATAAGAAATATACGCCGCCCTCTGGTGGTTCTATCAGAAACAGCAAACTAACAATTCTTTTATTTGTGCCTGGGGTTGGACTTTTAGGACGTGTTTCTTTCTTTTCTTTGCTTTTTTTGTGCAATACAGACCTGATTTATACTCAAGCAAACTCTTCATACTGGATTGTTTATCAGAAGTCGTAAAAAAACACAAGAAACTTCTCAGTTTTTCATATCTTGACAGAGAGAAAGGTTGTCATCCTTCCATATGTTTCCCCCTCCTTTGTCCTTACGATTATTTCTTTAAAAACTAAGAAAAAAAAGCTACATTCATCCACATAAACTACTTCAATCCTCAGAGTTAAAAACTGACTTTTCAGCTGAAGAAAGCAGCTTCATCCGTGAATGTTTTGTTTTTGTGGCTGTGTTTGTATCACCCTTTTGCAAAAGGCGGCTTATTACATTTTTTATATACAGAAACAGAAGAACTGAAACCTGATCAGCTAAGTACTTGAGTTTCTGCAAAATCAGTCTGCGCAGGAGTGAGGAAAGTTTAACACTTTAATGGTTAACAGTGGTACTTAAGAAGAGCAATTAATGAATGAATAAACGCAGCAATCTCCAATACAACAATAACATAAGTAATACATTCAGTAATCTGATGGAACAAGTGATTTCTAGAGCAGGTCTTGCAGGCGGATCAGTTGAATAAAACACTTTAAGATGAGAGGAATCTGTGCTCAGAGATCCGTGGTAGCTGCAGCAGGACGTTTCATCTGAGCTGCAGCAGCCCAAACACCGGCTTTACTTTGTGACCAAGTTGTAAATGCGCTCGCCTCCCGTGGAAATGCATGCAGGAGCGACCAGCTGTGTGGGAACGGTAAGCAGTTCCGCTGCTGAAGTGTCAAAGGTCTGATCTGATCCTACCTGGAGCAACTGCTCCGGTTTCACTGCAGGACACCACTGCGTCAGCAACAGCTGTCCTGCAGCCCCGTGCTGGCTGCCAGAAGGGGAGAATTACGTCCTCAGTGTAAGGCTTGACGGAAGACTTGATTTTTTTTTTTCAAGTTTCTTGGATTCTGTGGAATTATTTGCTTTACCGTGCAAGGTAACCTGCCACTTCCTTCTGGTGTCTTCCATGAGTTGTTGAGCTTTAAGATGAGCTGCATGAACCTCAGAATATAAAACTTTACGGCCAGCTTGCAGGTTGAAGAGGGTTTTACTTGCAGGTTCAGAGTGGCTTTGATATTTACAGCTTGGGACTAGTTTGTTTTCACTGGTTTTCTCTGTATGGAGTAATATTCCTGACTTTAAGTTAGCAGGGCTTTGGTTTGACTATGTTGTGTAACGGTTTAATTCTCCCTCCTTCTCATCTGAACTGTGGTGAAACTTAACTTGAGTTACAGAGTAACTACTTAACCTTCTGGTAGAGAGCGGTTCTGATTTAAAGCAAAGGCTGTAAAAATGGTCGAACGCAAAGATGTGTTTTAATGCGAGCTCCTTTTGTTCTAATAATAAACATGAACCTGTAATTGAGCTTGGGTCAAATTTGGAATTGGTAGATTTATGGCTTCTCAGCTCTGTTTTTAAATGTGTGGGTGCTTGTGTTGTTAAGATACGTCGACGTGCAGCAAACTGCGGCAAACTAGTGTTTTCGCTACAGTATGAGAGGGAAACTGCACACAGGCATCATAGCAGAGCCACGTCTTCACCTGCCAGGTGAATATCTCCCTCGAGGCACATGGCTGTAATGTCCAGTCTGGACACTTTGCAACCTTCTCAATCTCCCACTATGCCTCCTCCCACAGGGCAAAGGTTTATTTTTAGTTCATGTCTTCATGGCAGATGGGCAGGATACTGTGATGCTGTGGATGCTCATACCGCACCATTTCCCTGCCGTTAATCCATGTTGCCCAAATCAGAGGTGTGGGACTACAGAGACAGCCTGGCTCCATGCAGCCAAAGCAGATCTGTGGACATAGTAGAAGATGTGGAGACTTGTGTGTGTGTGTGTGTTCATATTAGATCCTGTCAAGAGTGCATCTGCAACTCTTATGTAACAGGATGAGGCTCCTTTACAGTGGAGCCCCAGCCGTAGCGTCAATGCAGATTTCAACATGGATGGGGATCATCGGGTGGTGTTTATAAGTTTTTAGAGTGAGTTCTGTTTGCGTCATTTCTCTTAAATATCTCTAATGTATCGCCTCCTCTGTGCTGCGTTTGTCATCATATACGTGTTAGATGTCGTAAAATACATATTTTTGTGGCTTTCGACATGAATAATGTCTTCTTCTGCCCGAGAGTGTTTGTGTGTCTCGCGTCACATGTTCTTGGACGCAGAAGGTGTCGGTTTTGAGTTTCTTTCACCAAGTGAACCCATGTGACTGCCTGGCTAGGCCTCTGTATTTTCCAGACTGTTCAAAAGGTGAAATAAGGTTAAACATAAACTCAACCCCTTTTTCTCAAAATTCACCATCTCATTTGTTCGCTTCCCCAATTCTGTGTAACTGTGTTCGACGTACAATCGTCACTTTATGTGACAGAAACACTTTTTTTTTTTTTGGTTAAAGGTTCGAACTAGATGATTCAGGTTTTTACCTCGATGGCTCGGACACGAGTCGCTCCTTGATCGATGTCTGTGTTTTTTAAGGACTTAATTGGTGTTATGAATATGATAATAGCTCCCCCTCTGGTCTGTCACAAGTTGGATGGAATATTCTTGATATCACTTCCACATGTAATCTTCTCAGATTACTGTGCAGTGAGTGCAAAGGCCAAATGGGTCACTTCGAGACGGCATGAAATCTGTTTAGAAAGCTGCGTTAGACTATAACAAACTCAGTTTTTCCTGGTATATTTATAGTTCATTCCAACAACTTTATTTACACTATTAGCCATCTACTAGTGGCTGTTTATTAGTGATATAAAGGCTCATTTTCTGTGAAACATTGACTTGGTCGTGGTCAGCCAGAGACAAAATGTTTGGTTGCATCTTCTGGATTTATAAATCCAGGTCTATACGTTCCTGCTGGCCATCTGACCATCGGGCTGCACCAGGGAGATTACGAGAGGTCTTCACAGCTCCTCGGTATGCAGCAACAGAGGCATACCGCGAATGACAGCAGCTGTCCTCTTAGCAGCAGTATAATGCATGTAGGGGGATATACTGCAACTAGGTCCACCGTGCACACATCTGATAAAGACATCAAAGGGTCTTGACCCTGGGTAGTTACCGAGGCCTCAAACATGCTGATCATTTTCGGGTTCGACCGAGCATGCAGCGACGGTTTTGAAGTGCAAAACTGTGGCTGTTGGCAACATACAATGACGCGGCAAGAAGTGGGAACAGGTGGAGGGGTCTGTTTTAATGTGGCTCCCCTATTGGGTTTGAAATACAAGGTTAACTGGTGGGTGACAGGGTGTTGAAGCAAGCCGGGAGAGAGCGAACTGCAGTGTTGCGATTTGACCCCGTGAGAAAACGGGGGGGAACAGGCGCATGGCAAATGTCAAAGGACGTGTGAATAAAAGCCCTTGTTTGCTCTGTAGATCTGTTGTTTACAACTTGACCACATTCCAGGAGTGGTTGGTGCTGTGTAATGAGGGGAGTGAGAGGTTTGAACCCCGCTGGCAACTTCAGGGCACCGGAGTTAAGCCAGTAAGTCATTAAAAGTGATCAAAATATTAAGTTCTTCACCAACTTCAACAGGTTTGACTCTGGTTTGCTTGTTTTCTTCACAGGAAGTGCAAAAATCAAACTGCTGCCTCGTGTTTCCGCCAATTGAGACTCAAGAAATCTAGTGCAGCAAACCTCTTCACTTCCCACTGTCGCTGTATGAACTCGTGTTGCCCCTGTGACAAAAGCCAAAAGCTGGTTCGGTTAGTTTCCGGAGGTGAATATTGGCATTCGCATTCCATTACCAGCTAGTGTAACGAAGAGGTGTCTACATTACCCCGTCTATATCCTCAAACGGAATGTCACAGGTCATATGGCCTCCACTGACATGCAAGGTGATATATATATTACCGTCGGGAAAGGCTTCTGAAATCTAACATTCGCCCCCTCTTCCTCAGTTTGCCACCTGTCCACACAGTCAGACTCTACGAGCGTGGTCATGAAATGGGTTGATTGTCTTCAGCTGGACTCCTTAAATCAAACTACTGGTGGGAAGTAACTTAGATTTACCCAATAATTGTGCTTTAGTAGCATTTTGACGCACTTGTACTTGAGTACATCCATTCTATGTGACTTACTAACTTCTAGTCCTCTAAACTTCATGGATTGTGTAAAGGCAATTATGAGATTTCTTTCAAAACACATTAAATATGTTGGAAAAAAGTTGCTGAAAACACGCAAAAAGATTTTTCACTGGTTTTCAGTCTCAGGATTTTGTGGGCGGTCCTTTGAGGGCGGCTCGATGACACGCTGAGGCCGCCCTGAGCAGAGAGGTAGAGATGAATTCATCTCAGCTCAGCGTGTTTCAAAGTTAGTCATGTCATTTTATGAACTCATCCGACGCGTTTCAGCCGCTTCAAAATCGCTTCACACCCCCACAGTCCTGGAGCTTTTACCTGAGTTTGACATCTAATTTCATAAACTTCTCGATATTTTTAATTATTATTATTTTGGCTTTCTTCTTTGGTCTGACAAACTTGAACTTTCATGTAACTCTTCCTTGGGTGACGTGCAGTTGAGTTGCGAGTACGTGAAAAGTGTTTTATGATTGTGTTATCTTAGCAGGAATTCAAACGTCTCAGATTTATATTGTGAACTTTAGGAGGCGTCTGACGCCACTGAACGAATCTACCTCACTATACACAAACTAGCTCAAGCTAGCATATAATAATATATCAGTCACAGTGGACATTTTACTACAGAAAGAGCTCTTTTACTTTTGATAACTCTATTTTGTTATTTTATTATTTTCTGTAGTCTTTCTTAAAGTAAGCAGAGTTGCGAAGGCAGGACTCTTTATCTGGACTAGTAAAGGATCTGACTTCTTCTTTCACCCCTGACACAGGAGTGTATTTTCTGGACATGTTTTATGATGAGCATAAGCGTGATATACAGAATCTATTTTGACTGATACTGAATATCTTGCCTGTACTCTTGGCCCTTTCGATAAATGTAGCTACAAAACCTAACACGGCGGCAAAACGTATTATTTACCTTACTGGCGTGAGAGACAAGGCAACAACCACTTCGAGAGGACTTTTTTGAGATTGGCAGGCTTTCAATTGGGGTACTAAGCTTTTTAAAAAAGGATATTTGATGGCTTCAGCAGCCACGGTGTGATGTAATGCAATCAGGAAATGTTCCGCATAAGCCATAGAGAAACGCATCCATTCTCAGGATGTGTATTTTAAGGTTGGCTCACGGTCGACGGCAGCGGGGCCCAGTGCTCTTAGAATGGGGGTTTTGAAATGGGATGATGAGAGGGGGAAACTAGGGCTTGGAAGATAGTGTGGAGGACTGCCCAGGTTGTGACTGAGAACTTCTGTTGATGGTGCTACTATAGTTTAAGTCGTTGTACCAGTACTAATGACTGCTTAAGAAGAAAAGAGACCTTGTAAGTTGTGCTTGTGAGTGATTATGAACGCAGGCTTTGATGAGTGATCGTGTTAAGGTGGAATGACTGCAGTCTGCGTTGTATGAAAGAGGGATTTCGAGCCTCAAGTGTCATGTAGCTGGATAGTGGGGGGTTGTCAAGTGTGGGTAAGGGTGCAGAGTCGGAAGCTTAGTGTGTTTGGGGCCCCGTGTAAAATAGAGAGTGGAGTCAGCTTGGTAAGATAAATTGGCATGCTGTCCTGTTTATCGGAGGGATGTGAGGCGCAGAGCAAAGGCTCAGCCAGGAAGGAATGAGCAGAGTCATCGGGCCTCTGTAACACGACGCTCCGTCTTGATTGCCTGTAGCAGCTGGGCAGCCACCGTATCTGTGCGAACGTGTGCGTCTCTTCACATGTGTGTGAATGCAAAATTTTCTCTTCAACCGAGCTCTTTTGAGGCCGTGTGTTACCCCACATTAATGTGCGTGAGATCCCCGCGTGTCGATACGCGTTTGTCTGTCGTTGCCACGTCGATCGCTCGGACTGTTCTCCGCGTCTTCACATGCATGAATTCAAGAGCTCGTCTCTTCTTACAACCTGTTACCAGCTTGTTTGTCTGCTTTGATGATTAATGACATGTTGGTATTCTTTGTGTAGTGTCTGTATCTTCAGAAAATTATCACAGATGGTCTCAGTGTAGCAGAAGAAACGACGCTTTGTCGTGTTTCTGAAGGATTTCAAACAACTTTCCTTAAATACATTTCATGTTCATGTCCTTTAATGCAGATGTCCAATTAATTCAACTTCAGTTGTACAAAAATGTGCACATACATTATTACTGATTAACCTTCAGGTTAAGTGATATGTGACTGATATTTTGTTTAATCCTGCAGGGTAACTATTCCAAATTATATTTAAGGCCAGATAATGTACTACTTTATTACGTCCACGACAGCAGGAGCCTAACCTCAGCTGCTCCAGACGAAACCACACTGGTTGCTAAACACATCAAAGGATGTAAGCAAATGCCACTTGGACCCAATATGGAGCGTCTGCTAAGCTAATAAGTAATCTGATGTACACAAGTAATGTCATGATCTCTTTAGAACGGTGGGAAAGTCAAATCTATCTCCCTGAGTGCGTCTGGTCGTTTTGTTTCCATCTCGACACATTTAAGCGCTCGTGGAGTTGCGAGGGGAGCAGGGTCGGAGATGTAGGGCAAAGGGTGGAGGACAGGAATGAGGGAGTGTGAGGGGTGTGGACGCAAGATCAAAGCAACTTAGACCGATGATGGTTACCAACACCCCGGACCTGTATGGAGACGCGGCTGTTTTCATCACAGGTTTCAGATGTCCATCAGAGAAAACTGAAAACTCTGCAACGCACCAGGACTCACTTTTATTTATAAAGCGCAATATCATGACAAAAGTTATCTCATATCACTTTCCATACAGAGCAGGTCTGGACCGTACTCTTTATAATGTTAGACCCACCATGAGCAAGCACTCGAGAAACCTCGAGCAGAACTAAGCTCATTGGTGGACGGTCATCCACCGCGACCGATTGAGTTAAACTTGATTTCTAGATCTTGATTAGTAGATCATTTATCAAGTACAAACAAGATGCCGTGGTGGACAGGAGGTTAAGCTGCTGACCATGAACCATACTGACTCGACCTGCGACCTTTCTTAATCCATCTCCTTAAAAATAATGCTAATGGTTTGAATGAAATACTACATTTCATACAGACTAGAATTGAAAGCATTGTAAAGCATTCAAATTCAAATTTTGCTCACTGTCCTCCGTCCAGCACCTTCTAGGGAAACCCCGGTGTGGCGGTATCCCTTCGCAATGCGAAGATGGCGACCCTGCTCCCTCCCCCAGGCACCAACGCGTTCCGCCCCTTCACCAAGGAATCGCTGGTGGAGATCGAGAGGCTCGCGGAGGAAAGAAAAAAGGCCGCAGAAGTAGAAGGAAATGAGGAGGAAGAGCCACTGGCCCCGAACGCTGATCTGGAGGCGGGCAAGAGTCTGCCCTTGATCTACGGAGACCCTCCACCGGAGCTGCTCAACACGCCTCTGGAGGACCTGGACCCCTTCTACAAACCACAGAAAGTCAGTCTGAGCACATCTGTGCTCACATGGCAACACACTTAGTGTTTAATGAGCCTGACTTCCGTCCTTATACAACCTTGAAATATGACAGGATGTATTCCTTAAATTTCAGTTATTACAGCTGCATACAGTATACCCTTACGCAATGTATACAATTTCATGTGCGGCATGCGTACGTTACAGTTAAATGTTAAAGTATCATTACAAGATTGTCATCACTAAGTATTTATTGAAATGTAGTAAACATTTTGTACTGTATACACTAGCTTGCATTGATATGGACAACCTCTCTTTCAGACATTCATTGTGATCACCAAAGGAAACACAATCTTCAGGTTCAACGCTGAACCGGCTTGCTACATTCTGAGCCCCTTTAGTTTGCTTAGGAGAGGAGCCATCAAAATTCTCATACATTCATATCCTTTGAAGTGTTTGATTTATTTAGTGGCGTGAGCAATGAATAAAGAGTGCAAATGTTTGCTTCCTTAACCCTGAATTAAATTATTTAGCATGTTCATCATGATTACAATTTTGTCGAATTGTGTATTCATGACGATGAGCAACCCACCAGCATGGAGTAAAACTGTTGAGTGAGTACATCGTCGTTACAGTTCGGTTCTCAGTCGTTCTTTTGTTTGCGTTTAACGCTTGTTACTAACGCGCGTTGTCCTCCTCAGGTATGTTTTTACTGGTATCTATACCTTCGAGGCAACAGTCAAAGTGTTGTCGAGAGGTTTCTGTGTCGGATCTTTTACATTCCTTCGAGATCCATGGAATTGGCTGGATTTCATGGTGATCAGCATGGCGTGAGTATCCGAGCGTCCTTCATCTGACGGTTCTGATGTTGTCATTACATATTATCCACATCTGAACAGAACTGACGGGTTTTGGGGACACTATAAAAGCTGATATTGTGCAGACATTTTTGCATTAAAATAAGAAAATTAATAGAAAAAACAAGTTATTTGCAATTGGATTGAATCAATTGTTTTATGTCCTTCCACAGTTACATCACTGAGTTTGTTGACCTTGGCAATGTGTCAGCCCTCAGGACCTTTCGTGTACTTCGAGCCCTTAAAACAATTACTGTGATTCCTGGTATGTGTGTCATTTATTACTGATCACGAGGGCGTCGTTTCACCCTAAATATTCTGACATCGATTGCATCTCGTCAGGTTTGAAAACCATCGTGGCCGCTTTGATCCAGTCGGTGAAGAAAATGGTGGACGTCATGATTCTGACCGTCTTTGCTCTCGCTGTCTTCGCCCTCGTTGGCCTCCAGCTTTTTATGGGAAACCTGCGTCAAAAATGTGTACGATGGCCCATCTCCAACACCACCAACGCGTTTAATGACACCATGTCCTTCGACAACAATACGATATATTCCAACAATACCTTCAATTTCAGTGAATATATTGAAAACACAGGTACGTTTAACACACGTTACATCTCCTGAGCCGACGTTATCTTCAGTAGAATAGATGTCACTGTTTCTTCTTTGGTTTTAGAGAATCACTATTATTTGGAAGGAAGCCCGGACGCCCTACTTTGTGGAAACAGCTCCGATGCTGGGTATGTTTTATTCGCGCTATGGCTGGTCAATCAATCAAGTATTACTTACTGACTCAATAGTAAGGTGTTTGGAGGCTGGGAGAACAATTGTAGCATGCTGACTCTTTGTTGATAGAAAGTGCCCAGAAGGATACACGTGCATGAAGGCTGGGAGGAACCCCAACTTCGGCTACACCAGTTTTGACTCTTTTGGCTGGTCCTTCCTGGCCCTCTTCAGACTCATGACCCAGGACTACTGGGAGAACCTTTTCCAGCTGGTTGGCACTTCTTTCATTTGTTGCAAACAGATTCATGACCTCTGACAAAAAGAAATTTGTCCTTAGTTCTCGTAGCTTCTTTTTTGCTCCAAACACAGATCCTGCGGGCAGCTGGAAAGACATACATGCTGTTCTTTGTGGTGGTTATCTTTCTGGGCTCCTTCTACCTCATCAACCTCATTCTGGCCGTGGTAGCCATGGCTTACGATGAACAGAATCAGGCAACTCTCCGAGAGGCCATAGAGAAAGAGGAGGAGTTCCAGCGGCTACTAGAGCAACTCAAGAATCAGGAACAGGTAACATTTAGACGGAGACAGCTGCATTTATGTTAATATAACTTCTTGTTTAATAATAACTGAAGAAGAACAGTTAGGAGTAATGTATTTTTATTTCTACTGTAGCAGGTTCAACTTCTTGGGAGCCGAGCCACTCTAACCAGTAAGAAGTCGCTTAGTCATCACACCACGTCCGAGTTGGCAGATGATGAACGGAGCCTTGAACATGACGAAATTGTCAAGGATTGCAATGGAAGAGTCATCCCCCGCCTGATAATCCGAGCGCCCACCATGGTCAAGGTTAGTCAGTCTGAAAAATGATTCTGACAGTTTTGTTCTGCAACCTATACTGATGCTGGTTGTTCTGAAACGTCTTTGCTTCCGAGGCGACTGACAGATTTACTGACATATTTTACAGCCTCCTCCAGATAGCGAACTCAGAGAGAGGTCAATCGGCTCTGTGCACAGCATGCTTCATCTGGACGAGCCAGGCCTGACACAGAGAACTGCAAGTGCTCTAAGTGTGCTAACTACAGCTATGGAAGGTACAGTGCCAACGGAAAAGCACCAGCAAGTGACATTTCCCAACGTACAGGTTTAATTCTGTAGCTTTGGTTACATTAAAATAAGTAGATGACACAACGCGTCTATTTCAGGGGACTGATTTTATGCCATGCAGCATAAAGAAGTGTCAAGTTCCTCCAGAGAAATAAGAAATACACAAGGCCTAGTTGCAGGTTCTTAGAAGGGACGCTCTAATGTGAGTTGTAATTGCCTAGATTATCTAGAAGTTGTTAACATTGTACACTCATTTAACCAAGGCCAATACAGTAGCATTGTCTTGAGCTCACCATAGTTGAGCTAATCACATTGTGTGCTAAAGAAATCCCTGTCAACATTCAGCGCCGTGCCCTCATGGTGTTAAGCGTTGGCTATTCCAGGTCAAATATAACTTGGCACAGATGAGCCATAAATTTTAATGCCACTCATCGTTGCTCTCTGTAAGCTGCGACATAAACTTAAAGATAACTTTAAATGATGGTAGGCTACCTAATTGTTTTTCTTCCCGTCTGTCTTCGTCTAGAGTTGGAGGAGGCTCAGAGGCCGTGCCCGCCCCGCTGGTACAAGTTTGCCGACACGTTTCTGAAGTGGGACTGCTGCAAGCCGTGGGTGACCTTTAAAAAATGGGTGTACTTTGTGGTGATGGACCCTTTTGTTGACTTGGCCATCACCATCTGCATCGTGCTCAACACGCTCTTCATGGCGATGGAGCACTACCCCATGACCCCGGAGTTTGACAACATGCTCTCTGTGGGGAATCTGGTAAATAAGTGCTGCGTCAACTTTAAATCTCACTGCAGAAATAACGACACACTCACACCTCAGACTTGATTTGTCAGTGTCTGTAAAAGAGGCGTATGCTCCTGCAGGTTTTCACTGGAATCTTCACAGCTGAAATGTTCTTCAAGCTCATCGCCATGGATCCTTACTACTACTTCCAAGTCGGCTGGAATATTTTCGACAGCATCATCGTCACTCTCAGTCTGGTTGAGTTGGGGTTGGCCAACGTCCAGGGACTGTCTGTTCTTAGGTCCTTCCGTCTGGTGAGAACCAATGATTGAACTTATCTGAATGAAATTACCTTCCGCGTTATTATTTACTGTCTTTGTGTCTGTGTCTGTGTTGGAGATAGCTTCGTGTCTTCAAACTAGCCAAGTCCTGGCCCACACTCAACATGCTGATCAAGATCATCGGCAACTCGGTGGGAGCTTTGGGAAACCTGACTTTGGTGCTGGCCATCATCGTCTTTATCTTCGCCGTGGTGGGGATGCAGCTCTTCGGCAAGAGCTATAAGGACTGCGTGTGCAAGATCTCCGTAGACTGCGAGCTGCCTCGCTGGCACATGAACGACTTCTTCCACTCGTTCCTCATCGTGTTCCGCATCCTGTGCGGGGAGTGGATCGAGACCATGTGGGACTGTATGGAGGTGGCCGGGCCTGCGATGTGTTTAATTGTCTTCATGATGGTCATGGTCATTGGAAATCTAGTGGTGAGTGCAGCTATTGATCATTCACTGCTGATACCGTTCTTAGACAGACAAGCTGCACAGCAATGAGACAGGATTTTATGACTTGCTGTGGCAACAATCACTTGGGTCACACAGCCTCTTTGAAATGAATTAAGGAGGCAGTGCTACTATTGGTCTGCCTGAAGCTGATATATATAAATATATATATCAGGAAACAGAGAAGACTGTATAAAGTTACGCAGCTCAATTTCACTTGGATAAAAATAATTGTCTCTCAGTTTACAGTCAGGATAAATAGAAATGATAATTCTTATTTCGTGTCTGCGTTGTCAGTGTGTCACTTTATAATTAGTGCTTATATCAGCACGTAGTAAATCTCACGTCGATGGTCGTTCCTGAGCCCGCTGAGACGCTGCCGCTCGGCTACGCGGTTACAATTTTTAAACTGTGAAGCTGTAAAGCTGACAAACTGTTTAGAAAAATCTCTCTAAATCTAGCAGCCATCTTATTATAATGCCAGGAGATTTTCCGGCTTGCGTGTCTCAGCAGTTTATTGTTAACCCCTCAGTGTGAGGGATGCCAACGACAGACAGACGCAGCTGGGAAAGAAACTTGCACCCAGCAGGGGGCGCTACAGTCACCTTACTCTTCACGGTATGGGTAATACTTAAACACACAGCACAGGATATTTGCATGTGTGAGCAGCAAACGTTGATGATCACAGATTCTAGTATAAAGAATATCACGACATGTTACTCCAGGTGATTACTGCTGAATTGGTTCACTAACCTTCTCACGCAGCGTCTGGGTGAATTTGAAGAGGCAGCAGAGTTTGTGATGCTTAGTGAAGAATCCTGAGTGTCTGGAGCATGGAAATACTGTCCCTGACATTTTCTCTTGGCCTCACAGAACAAGGCGTACTTATGACACAGACGCTGATCACTCTCAGCCATCATTTTAGCATCATATTTAATGGCTTGAGCCAAAACCATTTCCTGTTAGGTTATTCATAGAAATGGAAAGGAAATGGCTCATCGTCAAGATGACAAAAGTATTGCGATGGACGCTCCGTGCCAAAATCATCGAGTCTTTTTTTGTGTCTCGCAGCGACCCCCCCCCCCCCTTTACTCCAGTGTAAACTCCCCTCACACATACATGCACGCTATTTGCACCGACATGAAGGCAAATAGTATACTTACACGCTTCATGGGAGGGGGTTTCTATTTAAATCAAATGACTTGAGCTACCAAACAGTGGTTTTGACCTTGAGTATGTGCTAAGATCCGGCTCAAGTAAGCATGCTGCCACTGAGGGAACAAACACAGACAGCTGAGCTGAGCAGAGCTCAGGTGGCCGGGGACCGGGTGTTAAGGGAAAGTAATCTGATAGCAGATTGAACCATAATTGATGAAGAGGTAATCATATTGGGCCATCAGCGCCGCAACATATGGAGCAGAGTTTGTGGGAAATACGCTGATCAAAAGTGCTTTTTTCAGTTGCTCAAATCCCTCGAACGACTCCACTTTCTGTCATTTGGACAATCACAGTCATGTCCGTCCATTAAATCTGAAGAAGGCAGCTACCTTAGCTTAGCATGAAGACTGAAAGCTAGGGGGAAAGCTGGTCACTAATTAGCATGCTATATTTTGAGTTTGCTTGATTTAAGTAATTGTCATTAATTGGTGCATTACTAACACTGAAAACCGCTCTGACTGCTTCTTTTTTTTTCCATCAGTAGTCATCATATCTGTTTTTCCACTGTCCCATCAGTCTTCTTTACCAATTCACAGCTCCTGCGCTGGAATGAAAGGGATCGCCTGTGTAATCGTGAGCTCCCACTAAACCTAAGAAATAGGAACCGAGAAATTGACTATCAGGTTTAGAAACTAAAGATAGCTGCATCTGCAACAGAAGGCAGACGACATCAATGCGCCATCACATAACCGATTTGATATGTGATGTGTATTTGAGCTGGTTCGCTGACGCTGACCCTGACCCTGACCCTAACCCTGGAAAAAGAGTCGGGACCATCCAGTGGTCGCAGATATTAACTGCAAACATGAATAAAAACATCGTTTCACTGTATATTTCTCACGTTGTTTGTTGTCAGGTGTTGAACCTCTTCCTGGCCCTGCTGCTCAGCTCCTTCAGCGGAGACAACCTCTCAGCAGGGGACGATGATGGCGAGATGAACAACCTCCAGATTGCCATCGGCAGGATCACTCGGGGAATCGACTGGCTCAAAGCTTTCATCATTCGGACGGTCCTGCAGCTTCTTGGCAGAAAGCCCAAAGAGCCCGAGGAGGACCCGACGGACGACGGGGACGCTAAAATGGAGTGTATCGAAATGAACCACCTGGACGCCAGTGAGGATTTAAAAATGGCCGACGGGATAGCTAATTGTTTGGTCGAAGGCCGGCCCTCTGGATTTATTGTAGACGGAGAGCTCAGCGGTCTCAATGTGCCGATCGCCCTGGGAGAGTCAGACTTTGAAAACCTGGGCGAGGACGACGAGGACGATGAAGACGCCTCGGAGGTTACAGAAGAAAAAAACACCCAACTTTACTTTGTAAGTTCAGTAGATCGATTAACATTCACTCTGTTTCTCTCTCTACATGCATTGGCAAGTCATCATCCACCAATCATCCACTATATTTATTTACTCGTCATCTCGTCGTCTTCTGTGAGGGTCCTTTTAATCACGGCAAAAGTCAGAACGAAAAGCCACGGTGATGCATCATTTCCTCACTGCTGAACAGACACGGCAGCAGAGGCTGGTCAGGTTTTTAAGCACAAATAATCTTTTAGCGAAGATTATCGTCGTGTGATAAAGCACTAAACATGACAGGGCACATATCTTTTGGTTGAATAAAGGTGGCGTACATTTGTCAGAGCCGGGCTGGATGTTGCAGTGAAACATGTTTGAATTGGTCCATCATTTGTTCAAAATGTTCGTACACCAGGAGCGTTGCACAGCTTATGTGAGGTCAGCAAAGTACGTCGTCCTGCACAAACAGGTGAAGAACTGCAGAGCATGAGGGCGACGTGAACGAATCGCTGTCTGTAAACGCCCACGCAGTCTAGAAAAAAGGTCTAATCGGGCATCACAAGTGAAAACGGCTGCGTAGGCGGCGTGCTGTAATAGTCTCGTTCACCACATCTATACTTATAACTCAAAGCTAATCAAGTGCAAAAACGTATATTTTAGGAACACGCGCAGGATATGTCTGTACTCACTGAAGGTCACTCTCTATTCCTGTGCTATTTCAGGAAAACGTAGCAGATGAAATTAGCTTGCTGGGAGCCGTCAAAGTGAGTAACTCTCAAGAAAAGAACCTCGTTACCTGTTTGTGATGTAATGACGCATGAGGTGTATTTTATCCTGCATGGTGGCTTTGTAACTGAGCTTCGGTTGTAATCTTTGACTAGCTGATGGGTGCTTTGACTGATGGGGATTCTTCAGTGTGTAGCACAGTGGACTATCAACCGCCCGAGCCTGAACCAGAGGAAGTAGAAGAAGAAGAAGAAGACCCCGTGGAGCCAGAGGCCTGTTTCACTGACAGTATGAACAATGAAGCAGAGCCATTTAACCGTGAGCCGCTCATGCTGTTGAAATCTTTTGGAGTGAACGCTGAACGTTTGATTTTCCTCTCCCCTCAGACTGCGTGAAGCGCTGGCCGTGTCTGACCGTGGACGTCACCCAAGGTAAAGGCAAAAAATGGTGGAACCTCCGTAAGACTTGCTTCACCATCGTGGAGCATGACTGGTTTGAAACCTTCATCATTTTTATGATCCTCCTCAGCAGTGGAGCTCTGGTGAGTCATCAGTGCAACAGGTTTAGAAAAGCTGACTGTTTCATGACGGTGTTACGGTCGGGACACGTATCCAGGTATATCTTGTTTTCTTTCGGCAGGCCTTTGAGGATATACACATAGAAAGACGCCGAACCGTCAAAATTATTCTGGAGTTTGCTGACAAAGTTTTCACCTACATCTTTATCATTGAGATGCTCCTTAAATGGACCGCGTACGGCTTCAAGACCTACTTCACCAACGCTTGGTGTTGGTTAGACTTTTTCATCGTAGATGTGAGTTCTGACACGTAACCTTCAGCAGATCATACGTGCCAAAAAAGTCGGAAGGAAGTAGGAAAAAGTCTTGATTGTTTGTTTGTTTTTTTTGCCACAGATTTCCCTCATTAGTTTATTTGCCAACTGGATGGGCTACTCTGAACTTGGACCAATCAAATCCCTCAGAACTCTCAGGGCGCTGAGGCCTCTTCGAGCCCTGTCGAGATTTGAAGGGATGAGGGTGAGAGTTTTTGATTAGATGATGGAAAAGCTGCGTAGTTGAATGCGTTATCTCACTAATTTAACTGGCTTTCCCTTACAATGTGTGTTGTGTGCATGCTTACACCGTGGCTGCTGCAGCAGAGCTGACTGAGGTAAGAGCACAGGTAAAATTTCATGAATGTAGCCCGATCTGATGTAGCTGTAGGTAAACCAACGCTGCATCAACGTTTTTTTAGCTCTTCCAAAAGAGCAGCGACGTTACTGGTGCTGCAGTGGCCTTTCCAAACACGAGACAAGCAGTATCAAGCACGCACACGAGTGTTTGTTTACAGTGTTATTCCCTTAACATCATGTGTGTCATGAAAGACGGGAAAGGGATGATCGGTCTGGGGGAGCGACGTGTGGTCTGTCATGTCTGCTCGGCCACGCAAGAATTTATGACTCATCTACAATCGTCTAATCTGACACAGCGACAATTTTAACGCACCATAATATGGAGAAGTCTGGACCCGGCATTAGTGAGAACTTCTCACTTGTCAGAGTAATCCATCCACCTGACAGGTGTGGAATATCAAGATGCCTATTAAACAACATGATACGATGCACGCATGCCTTCGACTGGTCACAATATATGGACGCTCTATAATGTTTTATTTTAGGTAGACGCTTATTAGGCACTGACAGAGTAGAGCAAAGTCATGACCTGTCAAGGGTGTACCAGATAAACCTTCTTTTCTTCGATAGTTTACTTCACCTCATGAAAAATGGGAGCAAAAACAAACGTGTTGGGTTGAATTCTTTAATCCTAACAAAGCCCTCTCCTCTGGCCAGGTGGTAGTGAACGCTCTTGTTGGGGCAATTCCCTCCATCTTCAACGTGCTGCTGGTGTGTCTGATCTTTTGGCTCATCTTCAGCATCATGGGGGTCAACCTGTTTGCCGGGAAGTTCTACCGCTGCATCAACACTACCACGGAGGAGCTCTTCCCCATGTCTGAGGTCAACAACAGGAGCGACTGCATGGCCGTCAAGGAGGCCACGCAGGACGCCCGCTGGGTCAACGTCAAAGTCAACTACGACAACGTGGGGAAGGGCTACCTGTCTCTGCTTCAAGTGGTAGGAGTGCTGTTTGTGCAACAATAAGTGTGATTTAAAAGCTGTCGTGTCCAGTGACAGACTTTGGACCAATGCTCTGTATTTTCAGGCAACTTTTAAAGGCTGGATGGACATCATGTACGCTGCTGTTGACTCAAGAGAGGTAGTTATTATTTACAGTTTTATCCGTATTAAAATATTACATTTAGCATTAAATATAAGATCAAATGAGTTCATGTGTAGGAATGATATCAGTAACATCAAGGACTCTGCCGGCTTTGCCAGGAGATCATATATTCCCCTTCTCTTTTAACACCACCCTGCACTTTAAGTTAATTGAATATATATGTAATATATATGTGACAGATGGTGGTGGTGAAGAGAGTCTGGTCTTTGGAAGTGCCCGTCCTGCCGGGTATCATATTCCAGCATAACCTTTTATCCTATGTGTTATTTATTTACTTCCTGGACTGCTTTCCCTTCAGTGTTCACGATGTTTTAAACATTTCATCGCTCGTAGGTCGAGGAACAACCTTCTTACGAGATCAACCTCTACATGTACATGTACTTCGTCATCTTCATCATCTTTGGCTCTTTCTTCACGCTCAACCTCTTCATCGGTGTCATTATCGACAATTTCAACCAACAAAAGAAAAAGATAAGTATCACGGGTTTTAATAAGGGGTTCGCACCGATATAATAGCCTGATTTAAATACTTATGATGATGCTTCTTTTTATGTTTTGTCTGCACTTTGGAGATAAAGACATCTTCATGACCGAGGAACAAAAGAAGTACTACGATGCCATGAAGAAACTCGGTTCCAAGAAGCCACAGAAGCCAATTCCACGTCCTACTGTATGTTGATCACGAACGAGCAATTTTTGTTATATTGTTTGGGAAAGACTCAAAACTGTTGTTGGGGATGCGACGATTGTACGATGTTGCCACTGAAAACTCTTAAAAGTGTTTATGGTTACAAAACTGTGACATTTTAAACCGTTAACAGTGAATTCAGTTCATCGCTGCATCCCTAAACCAAAGTAATGACACATAAGTCGGGCATGCGTGGCATGACCGTGTCGTCGTTGACCCCTGCACTGACCTTTTCAGCACACGACTTGTAGGCCAAATGACCCTATTGGATTTGTATTTCTTTCCCTCCCCCCCCCGTCTCCCTTTGACCTGCAGAACCTAATCCAGGGGATGGTGTTTGACTTCATCAGTCAGCAGTTCTTTGACATCTTCATCATGGTGCTCATCTGCCTTAATATGGTGTCCATGATGGTGGAGACGGACAACCAAAGTCCAGCGAAGGAAGACTTCCTCTTCAAATTAAACGTGGCTTTCATCGTCGTCTTCACCGGAGAGTGCGTGTTGAAGCTTTTTGCCTTGCGACAATACTACTTCACCAATGGATGGAATATTTTTGATTTCGTTGTGGTCATCTTGTCCATAGCTGGTGGGTACGCAAGTCATCACAGGCATTCAGACAGACCGCAAGCGTCCATATATTGTCTCTGACTGTGGTTTGTCTTCTTTTATTTCAGGTACGATGCTCTCAGATCTAATCGAGAAGTACTTTGTGTCACCGACTCTGTTCAGAGTGATCAGACTGGCCAGAATAGGCAGGATTCTGCGTCTTATCAAAGGAGCGAAGGGCATCCGGACGCTTCTCTTCGCTCTGATGATGTCCCTTCCTGCCCTCTTCAACATCGGCCTCCTGCTCTTCCTCATTATGTTCATCTTCTCCATATTTGGGATGTCAAATTTTGCCTATGTCAAAAAGGAGTCTGGAATTGATGATATATTTAATTTTGAGACATTCGGTGGAAGCATTATCTGCCTGTTTGAGATTACAACGTCGGCCGGTTGGGATGGACTTTTGCTTCCGATGCTGAACAAGGACTTTCCAGACTGCGATCCAGACTTTGAGAACCCCGGCACAGACGTGAAGGGCAACTGTGGCAACCCGGTCATGAGCATGATCTTCTTCTGTGGCTACATCATCGTCTCGTTCTTGGTGGTGGTTAACATGTACATCGCCATTATCTTGGAGAACTTCAATGTGGCTCAGGAGGAGAGTGGCGACGCACTCTGTGAGGAAGACTTTGAGATGTTCAATGAGACCTGGGAGAAGTTTGACTTGGATGGAACTATGTTCATTGAGTACAGCCAGCTCTCAGATTTTTGCGATACCTTGCAGGAGCCACTGAGGGTTGCTAAGCCCAACCGTCTCCGCCTGATTGAAATGGATCTGCCCCTGGTGATCGGGGACAGGATCCACTGCCTGGATGTCTTGCTGGCGGTCACGCAGATGGTGCTGGGGGACACGGTGGAGATGGCGGCAATGCGGGAGAGCATCGAGGCTAAGTTCATCCTGAACAACCCCACCTCAGACTCCTTTGCGCCGATTACTACAACGGTGCGCCACAAAGAAGAGCAGATGGCTGCTGTGGTCATTCAAAAGGCTTACCGCCACCACCTGCTGAAGCGCTGCGTGCGCCACGCCGCTTTTCTTCACCGCTGTAAGAGGATGGAAGGTGAAGATCCGCCAGAAAAAGAGGGGATGCTTGCGCACAGGATGGGGGTGCTGTACGGCAGCAATGCGGACCTTGCGGAGGAGATGGAGCAGGCCGCATTAGAAACTCTAGCAAGCCAGCAGCCTCCTAGTCCTGAGACACTGTCGCATCACACAGGGGCCGAGTGTGATCCAGAACCGCTCGAGCCAAACATCATAGTTGTACCTGTAGAAATTACTAATGAGGTTTTATTACATTCTGCCCCCAGCCAATACCTCCTGACCCTACCGGCAAACTTGAGAGAGTCGATCGTATAACAAACAGCCGAAGACATTTAATGATGTCCCTCTTTTTGTTTTTCACCAGTCGAGGACGTAGTGTTAGCAGCTGATGCAAAGTCTCACCAACGGAGCTGAATTTTCCACACTAGAAGAAGAAGAGGTTACACGGCGCTGAGGAATGTTCAAAACTGCATTTTTAAATTTCTTAACGAACAATTCCTGTTTTGTTTTTTTTCATGCGATATCATGCAAGTGTCTTTTCGGGGTCGGAAGGTGCGACCGGCGTGCGTGGTCAGCAAATATAACCACCGTGCTACATGAGAAGCAGAGGTGAACGACTTAAGATAAACACTTTGTGTTGCGTTAAATGAGGATTCATTTGTAAAAACCTCTGATCTCTGTTATTCTTCATTCAGTTAACAATAACTTGGGCCGGCTAATGCAGTTAACATCTGTCCCTGAGTGGCTCATTAATGGCCCAGTTTATATTGCACTATTTATATCCCTTCCAGGTCAAGTTAGGGCAGTTGACTATGTAAGACTGAGAGACCTTCCTGATACATGCATGTCTTATAAACGTTTCGTCTCCCCTCAGACAGATCTCAAAACTCCCAACAGGCAGCCGCTCGTTTCCATTCGGTGTGACTGTAATCTTAAGACGTGATGTTTACATTAACAGCTGACACATCGTTCGACTGTTTTCTGTATTTGTCTGCCGAGTAATGCTAATAATACAAGTTTTTGCCTCAGGTTGGATCAAGTGCAGTTTGTCTTTCGGCTGAAGTTCTGGAACGTGGCGTAGCGTAGGTAAATAAATGACTTAAAGTCCGTGTAAAGGCAAATCTGAGACTTCTTTCAAAATACATAAAATATGTCGGAGGAGAGTCGCTGAAAAGAGACGGGCGGTCCTTAAAGGGCGGCTCGATGACACGCTGAGGCCACCCTGAGCAGCTCAGAGTGTTTCAAAGTCAGCCACGTCGTTCTCTGAACTCATCCGACACGTTTCAGTCGCTTCAAAATGGCTGCTCGACTGATCCCACGAGAAGACTTTCTTCTTTGGTCTGCCAAACTCTGAACATAGATTATTTTTCTTCCTAATGTGCAGATAACCTGTAACGCCTATTTACCTATTTACAAAAAAAAAAGAACAATCTTAATGCGCAGTGTCACCTCAAGACTGTCCTCGCGTAGAAAGGTACGCTTCACCTGCTGTTGTGTAAGTCTTAACTGAATTTAAAATGTCTTACTCTGAATATAAACATGAACAACATAAGCACTTTTACAGTTTTCTAGTTTGTTTGTTTTTTACAATAGACTATAGAGGGTTGTCTCTTCTCTTGTTTCTGTGTTCAGAACTGTTTTAACATCAACCCTGGGGGATTTGAAAAAAAGAGAAAAAATCATGAATGTTTCCTCTACGAGGCGTCTCTCTCTCTCTCTCTCTCTCTCTTTGTCTTATCCTGCTGCCGCAGCATGGCAGTTATTCCTGTCAGAAGTCTGTAATGTGACCTGCAGCAATCCTCTCTGAGATTGACACACTGCTGCACCGCTTCGCTGTAGTCTCCTCTGATGCCAGAGTCAAATCCACAGCCTCCTATTGTTTACATTTCTAACGGAGGAAGAGCCACAAGGGGAGCTTTACTGGTACACCCACAGTCAGTGTTGCCTGTATATACATTTTGTTCTTTTTTCTTTCTGTATTGTGTATTTATATCATTTTGTTATTGTAAAAACTGTAACTATATTGTGAGAATAAAATACTTCTTGTAGGGAGAAGCGGTCGGTAGCTGTATTATGTGTCGCCTGTCAAACTACGCTGGTATACCGAGGCCCTCTGGTGGCTGAAACACCCGAGTCTGACTGTCATGTTTTATTTTTAAACTTGGGGGAAAAGACTTGGAAGACAATCAAGACTGTCCCGTTTCTCCTCTGCAGAGTTGGTGTGAAATACTAAGCAACAGTGCAGCAATGCAACGTTTGGTACGTTGGCAGCAGGATGACTCAAAATAAAAAATTCTTATCATCGCTTATCGTAACAAAGGAAGTACGGCTCATTGATGCATTTAAAATAGATGATGAATAGTAAATAATGCAAATATGTTTGTTGACAGCTGGATGGCACAGACGAATCAGACAACATGAATAATGTAAAACTAAAATCTTGAGCACGACCGCTCAGTTGACTCGAGTCAGTCACGATTTTTTTTCTTTGTGAGTTGCCAACAGACAAACTTAAACTTTTCCTTGCATATTTTTGTGGTTGCATGTTTGTTTTTGCCTGGTTAATGAAGATCGAAGACGGCTCAGCCGGAGAAGTTGCTCTCCAAATGTTTGTTGTCAATGCTGCGTCATTCCTAACAATGAACCTTGATGTCCAACCAGCACAAATAATTAAGGCTGTAACTAACGACTGTTTTAATCCTCGGTTAATCTGATGTTTTTTAGAAAATGTGCTCGAATCATTAATCGATGATCAAACGAGTTGCATGTTAGATTCCAGCTGAATTGATTTATCATTGCAGCTTTTCTATTCTTATTTCCCACTTCGAGCTCATTCAAATCATTTTCGGGCAGCCAGCGCTGCTTATACAAAATAAGAGATTAATAAATTTGAGACTGATAATCTGAGTCGCCGCTCATTCAAATGTCTGTCTTCCTGTCAGCGTTACACGGTTGAAGGCCGCAGTCTATCTCCTGCTCACACACTGTGAAGACTGATAAAACTTCATGCAGGACATAAAAAACTTAGCAGCGGGTGCTGTAAGATGAATATTTGCTATGGGAATTAGGGAAATGCGATCAGCTTGGCGGACCTGAAAGCTTCACACTCGACTGCATGTGGATGTTTCTTTACAGGACTGAGAGTCTACCAACATGCAGTCAGCTCTGTGAGGCCGGCACACATTAAAAACATGCAAAAGAAATATGGCCAACATTAGATTAGATTAGATTTAGGCACAAAAGACATCTTGGCTTATATCGTGTTCATGATCTATCATGTATTATACATATTTATGATATATTATATCTCTATAAGTAATCTGTTAAAGCTGATCAAACTTCATGCAGTAGATAAAAACTCGGTGGGCGCTAAGAGAATTAGGTAAATGTGATGAGCTTGGCTGACCTGAAAGCTTTACTCTTGACTGCATGCGGAAGTTTCTTTACAAGACTACTGCCACGCCGTGCCAGCAGCTCTGTCAGGCTCTACGTATAACCTCTATAATACTGGTGTAAACATGGTGATGGTGGAACTAGATGATCACCAGCATCACTGGAACAAACATCTCTGAGGCACCAAACTGTCGCTGAGATATTTCACCAAATAAGTGAAAATTATGACCAGCTGGTGGCAAAAGAGGTATCGTCAGGGGAGCACCGAAGTCATTAGGGTTCATTCTCAGGGGACCATGAGTGTCTCTTACTAATGTCATTGCAGTACATAAGATGGTTGCTTAAATGTTTGAATCTAAACGAAAGTTTTGGATTGACTCGTCCAGCCAACGGCACAAAGATGTCGAGACTTTCATCCTGATGCTGCAACGGGAAACACACTCTACACTGGACTGTTTTTAATGAACAGCTATAAGAACTAATATGTCTTACCCTAAAGGACTTCATCTTCAGTCCACTGATAATTCAAGAACTCCAGTGGACAAGACAGACTTTGACAGAAGTTGTTCTCCATCTTCTCCATCTTCCTTCTGCCTGACAGACGAATGAAGGTTCCACGAACCGAGACGTCAAAATGATTACAGGGTTTCTCTCTTATTTGCACTCAAGTCAGAGTCGAGTAAACCACTTCTGGTTCCATGCATGCGAAACCCGAAAAAAAAAAACGGATATCTAGAGGCCGATGTTTGGTTTGTTTGATCTGGGCTACTGCAGAGAAATGGCGGTTCATCGTGGTGGACTTCGTGGACCTGCTGCCTCTGTCATAAAAACTAAATGATTCTTATTTTCAGGTTCAGTTACACACATAAACACACAACTATGCACATCATATTCGCTTTCTGCCAGCAGATCTCGTTAAATGTTACACACTGGACCTTTAATTATGGTTTGCGGCATCATTTGCAAAGTATGGTTTTCTGCTACGTGTCAGACTCTTCACACCCAAACCACATCTGTGCGACAGAAGCAGTCCGACTTTTAGGCACGACGTCGTCGCGTCGCCTTGTCTTGGTCGGAGTCTTTCTCCTGTTTGGATTTGCTTTGTTCTGTGTCACACTCGAGGCTGCTCGTGGTGCATTCATGCCAGTTTCCTGCCTGCCTGCATCTGTGTTGAGCAGAACAATGCAAAGCGTTGTCAGAGTGTGACTGACAAACCAAACAAACACACCAAAGATGGCAATATCTGATATATAAAATATGTTAAATCATATAGACACCCAGAATATTAAAATAAACTACGTCCTTCCACCAGAAAAGTGCACCACCCAAGCTGATTCAAAGCCCCTCCTTTCATATGCACATATTTTCTGATACATAAATGACTATAATAGGCGATATTTCCCCAGTTTTTCCTCCTCAGATGTGGAAGCTGTTCACTATCTAAAAAGCAAACTAGTTGCTGTGGTATTGATACTGAAACTCAGGTCAGTGCCAACCAAAACCAGGCCATAATTTGGTGTCATATTATGTTTCTTGTCATCCCACAAACTGTTTCAAAAGTCCTCCGTGATGATCTTCAGCTCAGGTGTGCTACTCTGTTTCAGTCAGTGCCTAAAAATGGGACATACGTGAATGAAAGCGGAGAGGTTTTTAATGTTAAAAGTGTGTGGGCCGCTCAAGAGTTATTTTGGTCCCCACGTTACGGTGCTCTTCCCCTCATTTGCCTGACATTAAAGCATGTGTAACAGACAACACACCCACTGGTGCAAACACTCCTTCTCCTCGCTCACAACATTTTCACGACTGCAGAGAGACGGCAGAGACGCGCGCGTGGACGTCAGCACTCGAGATATTTTTTCTTTTTGCATGTCACCATGCACTGGCTGCTGGCTGGATACTGTGCGCTGGCTTGGATCAACATTTCAGGTAAACATGAACTTTTTTAAACGTGATAAACTGAATTAGGGTCTGAAAAATTGACAAATATGCATCCAGGATGATGCGTCTTGGTACAAAATATTAAAAATATTAACACTGAATGTTACTACAGCAGAAATAACAACTCAAATCATGTCAGAATGCTTTACCTGGTAATTAAATTATAATTTTTATGTCTGTTTAAGCACAGCTATGCTGCATACAGCTGTTTTGCATATTATTTTTGACTCCACAATACCATTACTTCCTGGACATCTGGGGGGGAAAGAGGAAGTTCTCTTCTGAGACAAAGACATGTTTTCTTGTTTATTTCAACCCGCCGTGCACACCGACAAAAATATATGCAGCAGACACAGAACACGTTTAAGTTACTGCTGTTAACCTCTGCCTGATAAGAGATGGTGATGCTATGTGATTCATCTATAGATTACTCATAGATCAGTAACAGATTTAGTCTATGCAGCGTTCAACAGATGAAAAAGGAACAACTCTTCACATTGGAGAAGCTGTCACGAGCAGATGTTTGGCATTTCTTCATGATAACTGACTGATTGTCGACCAGCAGTATGTAATTAATGGCTGGTCTGTATGATGAGATGATGCAGCGCTGTCTCAGGAGGAGAGCCACGCGCCTGATACCTGCAGCCCGAAACAGTTTGACTCGCTGAGGGAGCTGCAGCTCTTGTTTTCATGTACTTCCTGTTGTTGTTGTGTGTTTACTTCATCTACGTCTCTCTGTTGTGTGGTGGTGTGTGTCTTCTCCCGAGGGGACAATAAAGTCTAACCAATTAACCAACCGTCTTGGCACAGTGTTCAGAGTTTTGACACATAGTGAGTTGATTAATTGAATTCATTAAAGTCACTGATCATGTGAAATGCCAAACATTCTGTCAAATATAAAAATCTGCTGCCGTCACCAGAAGAAGATATTTTTTTACACCTTTATTGACTTAATTAAAAACTAAACCTTAAGAAAATATAAGACTTGCAACCCTAATGGTCACATTTACTGTACGCAGCGTCATATCTATGTAAGTCTCTGCATAGCGACAGCATAGGTGAGGAATATGGGCATGATGTCTGTCATCCATTGTGCCACCTGTAAAGTTATAATAATGTGTCTCTCAAACGTCTCCTTTGCATTGAAGCCACGTTATTTGCATCTATGTTTGAGACAGAGATTTACGGTAACAATGTCCCTTTGTCTGCTCAGTGGCCCTACAACTTCAAGTGAGCCAGGCGCCCCGATTCTATGTCAGGAAAGTCAAGGATGACGTGAAGTTTAAGTGTTGGATCTCCAAGCCACTCTCCATACGGACTAAGAGCAAAGTGGAGTGGTACAAGGCGGCTGAGTACAACGCTCCAACAAAAGTCCAGTTACTGACAGAAGGAAATAAGACTGATCTTGAGACCGAACTTTGCAACAACAACTGGACACAAAGTGGCATTCTCCACATAAAAGATGTGCAAACTGAGGACACAGGCATGTACTTCTGCAAGATTGACGGTACATGGGGACCTGGGACTCATCTTCAGGTTTTCAGTAAGTGGCTGGGACGACACACGATGCATTGTGGTCACTGTGAAAACGCACCACTAACACACACACATCTTTTCCCGTCACAGGACCGGTTAACCGTGTGAAGGCAGCGTACAGGACAAAGATGAAGGACGGTCTCATGATCCTACAAGGCCTGCTGCTGGCTGTGTTTATTGGCGCTATACTGCTGCGCAAACGAACACTGGTGAGGAACAAGACATATCTGTGCTTTACTAGACTGTGCTGTGGTTTGGACTCAAAAGAGGCAGAAGATCTAGTTAGAAACTTAGGCCGATAAGCATTTGGTTGATTGGTCGTGTCAGATTGTCATCAATCTGTCAGTGAACCTCTTGATTAATTAATTAATATTAGTCATTAACAAGTTGCCAGAGCCTTCACAATGTTTGTTTTGTTTGAATAAATGTCCAAAACCCTGAGAAACATGAGAAACAGCAGCACCAGATTACAGTTTGTTCGTGTACAGGTTAGTCATAATAGATAGATAGTGTGCTGTGTATTGCAGTCATGCAAATGAAGTTATCGAGCGGATAAATGTAATAAAAAAAATAAATAAATAAATAAAAACAGAAACCTGAACATGAAGACTTGGACCAAATCTGTCCAGGTTAACTACAGCTGGTACACCTGACACATCAAGCTGTGCCTACGTGTGCGTACCTGTGGTATCATCACCTGTGCATTCATTACGAGCGTTATAAAAGTCACCACAGCAACTCCTGTAACAACTAACTAACATGTTAAGTGCAAAGATACCGACCATAGTACGCACGTAAACATATTTAAAAACATCTGTAGATTTTACGGTGAAAAGACCGTAAAATATGCCATGAAATATTTCTTCATTTATTATTAAGGGAATTTCTACAGAATAAAGTAGTATTTTATATTAGAGGCTGTTAATTGTACAGTAAAACGCCGTAATATTTGTGATAGAAACAGCACTAACATCCTTTTACCGTAATATTAGAAAAAGCCGTTATACCGTAAAATTCTGGCAAATACAGCTGCCAGTTTTTTTCCGTAAAAACAGTTTTTTGTTTTTGTTTTTTACAGTGTAGTGTTGAAAACAGGAAGAAATGTCCTTGAATGCCTCTTTGTTATATTTAAATATTTAAAATAATATTTAAAAACAGTTTTTTTTTTACCTTCAGTCATTTAAAAATGTGTTGGAACTACCACAGACTGTGTGTAAACCAAATGTTTGTGCTCTGTACAGTGAGTTTGTCCGTCTATAATTTTAATGAATCATCTTTAATCTATTTTTTAAATGGTCCTTTCTTTCTTTTAAACAGACGGAGAAGAGCGACAGCATATACGAGGAGCCGGAGACCGATCACATTTATGAGGTTTGTTGGTTTGATCCAAGAGGAGGTCCTTCAACTGGTTACATCTGAGAAGACATGTCACAGCTGTGTTTTTACATAAAATGTGCAAGAAGCAGACAGACAGATAACAAGACACGCGCCGCTGGGCTGTGAACCACAATTGTACCTTTTGCTGTCAATGCAGGTTTCAGGTTTTTTTTATATTTTATAAACATATCCTGTGCAGTTGGCGGCATGGAAGTAACTTTATGTGGCACCTTTCAAATCAGATCAACGTTAACATGCAGACGACCTAAACATGCAATCAGGCAGCTTGATATTCAAACCTCGTCAGAAAAACATGAACAAAACATGAAGCGCTTCAAACGGGGCTGGAAAAGTTAAAGTCGTTCTTAAACGACTCCTTGAAAGTTTGTGAATCCGAGAAGGGGAAAATCAAGTCCTTGAATTGATGTATCGTTCTCATTATACCGGGAATTAACCTTGATCTGTTTCTTAACCTATGGCCTGGAAAGTCCTTGAAAATTTCAAGAAGGTGTGAGAAAATCTAATGTGAGAGGTGTTTAAATGTCATGTCACATTTAGCATCTTGCAGTCTATGCAAATTAAAGCTATATGTGCCCAAACGTAGTCATAAACTGTACTTTGACTATGAATCCTCAAAGCCACGTGGCACTTACTCATACATACGTACACATATATGTTAACTGGCCTCTTTCTGTCTCTCAGGGTTTGACGATTGAGACGTGTGGTGGAGGTCTGTATGAGGAACTCTCTGTGTACGCCCAGGCTGATGGAACTGAGGCCCCGTGGGAGTGAGACCGAACTACTACACACTAAGTGTAACGATCGTAAAAGTCAAAGTTAGATGTTGTCAAGAGTCCCGTGGGGACGGTCAGATGTAGACGTTTGTACATTTCTTCCAGTGAAAAGCGCAATTTGATTGTAAATGTGGCAACTTGCTTTCCATACATGCTGTTGATTTTATGCTAATCAGTGACTGTGACTGTTTTAATTGTGTAATTTAATTGATCAGATGTGATTTGAGGTCCACAGAGGTGTAAATTCGAAGATTCGGACTCGACAGGCGACGTTTTTGGTGCTTCGAGAAGAGACTTTGTTTCTGTAAAAAAAAAAGTGTGTGTGTGTGTTTGATTATTTAAAAACATGTCACAAATCTTTGTGAGGGAATCAGAGCAAAGCCCTTCATGCTCCTGATGTTTGATCATATTTTATATTGTTTTGTTTGTGTAACAGAAATAAAAATTAAAAACACGTCCACGTGCTGGAGGAAGTCTCATTTTTATTGTTTTATTTGTATCCATGTAAAAAAATAAAACTTCAATAAATAAATAAGTTGATCAACAATATATTGATTTATAAAAACAGCAGCTGTGTAGAATATCAATCAACTAATAAATACACAAACTATTCAATGATTCAATACATAAATAAGGTAATAAATATTCTTCATGTCAATAAATAAACAGATTGTTAATCTGACAGTCAGATTACAGATTTTAGTTGGTGCTGAGTAGAGATGAAACCAGCTGGTCTGCTCTCATCAGATGGCTCCTGATTTCCTTCCTGATCAGCTCCCAGGCTTCAGCACTGTGGCTCTACAGACACAAGAAGATGATCAACATTAAAACATGATAGATAGATAGATAGATAGATAGATAGATAGATAGATAGATAGATAGATAGATAGATAGATAGATAGATAGATAGATAGATAGATTTACCTTTTTCTTCAGGACATGACTCGACAGTCTCTTGAAATACATGTGCAGCTTCTTGTTCTTCTTCTTGTGGCCCACAATCTAAATGATTACAGGAAGAAATGATCAATAATTCATAACTCTTCATCACACAGTCACCATGGACCTGTAAACTTGGACTATTCATGGATCTTTCCTAGAAAACAGCTGAGGTGTTGATCCACACTGAGACTTACACAGGAGCGAAGGCCGCCAGCCTGCTGGTTCACAACGTTGACAAAGTTCTCCACTGTGTTCTCCTCCCATGAAGCATTGCTGTGATCCTCCTCAAACAGGGCAGCCGCCTCCTCCAGAACCTGAGCTGTGAAATGAAGTTTATCCTCAGCCTGAAACAACAAGAACAAGAAGATTAATAACAGCCACCATCACACACACTTCTCTACACAAGGACAACACATCACTCATCACTTGTTCTATGTGACATCTGATGACAGCTGAGGATGACTTACTGATGCTTTGGACGCCTGGCTGTACAGATCATTAGGGAAGGCCACAGTGTCCTCCACTTCAGCATCCTCAGTGCTGTTGGTGGAGTTATTAGCCTGCATGACACACACACACACACACACACATGATGAGTTGAAGGAAACACACAGCAAAGTGAACTCATTCAGTGAAGATCATTCAGTGACTTCATCCAAAGAAGTCCACTTACCATCGTACTGAGTAGATCCAAAGAAGTTTCACTGTGCTGTCTGAATTTATGATCCACCCATCTGCAGCTTAGCGAGGAGCCTGCACTGTACAGACTGAGAGACAGGCACACAAACAAGATCCTGCTGAGCATCTTTACAAACACACAAACTGTCTTTGAGTGCACAAAAGTCGGATGTGTCCAGGTGTTGTGTTCAAACAGACCTGCAGCGTCTCATTTATGCTGCAGCAGGACGCACCTATTTCATTTTCCACATCACCTGCGGGAAACACGACGTGGACTGCGGCTTACACGGAACCAGCTCACCATTTCGGATTTCAATGAATGATCGTGGGAAAATAAAATGTTACAAAATAAAAGCATGAACAAAGAGTTAAAATATGATTTTTATAGATATGATAGAAAACATAAAGATAAACACAGCTCACTGTTTATGTTTACTCTTATTTGATCATTTATGGATTATTATCGGAATATTCAGAAAATGACGCTGTAAATGATCCTTGAATTAAAATCACCACCATAAATAATGATTTAAACTTTAGTTCATCTGTTACATTTAATTAGTTTAATTAGTTTACAATTAGTTTCCTTGTTTGGCTGAGTTGGATCATGACGTGCTGATTGATGATGAATGAGGAAGAGGAGCCATAAAGCTGAAGTTTCCCTGCAGAGCCAGAAAATGGAAGTGATCCTGCGCGCGCTGACGTTTATTCACGAGAGCTGCTCGGTGGGTGACATTTCATTTGTGTTTTACCTGAGAACGTGACTGCTGCTGCTTCAGTGTGCCTTCAGTCTGTCTGTGGAGAAGGGGATTCTCCTTCAGCCTCTCATCACCTGAAACTAACATGAGACGCGTCTTTAGATAAGATAAGACTTCATGGGAACGTCACCTGTTGCAACGTCACACGGACAGGAAAGTACACAACAACAATAATACAAACAGAGATGAGCCCGTTTACACTGAGGCCAAACTCAATGAAGATTTATAATAATAATATAATAATAATAATAATAATAATAATAATAATAATAATAATAATAATAATAATAATAATAAATACAAGACATACAGCTCAGAAAAACTAAACTCTCTACACTTTGCGTGTGTGTCACTGTGTGCTCTGATTATATTTTTAAACGGAGCATTTTTACCTCATAAAAACTAAAACAGACATTTGTGTTATTCTTATATTCTATATGAATCTTTCATCGTTTGTTGACACCTAGTTTCATCGCTCGGGTCGCCTGCAGAGTGAATTAAAACAAAATCTATAAAGTTAGTTACAGTTTCAGATGTTACAGTTTGTTTGTTGCGTAAAATCTCCAAAACAAGCAGCACAAGTCATAGATTAAATATAAATACATAAATAAATAAATAAATAATCTGCGACAAAAAAAAACTAATTTGTGTCTCCGTTCACTTAAAAATCACAAAAATATTGTTGGTGTCCTGACTGCTGAGCTGTGTTTGTCCGTGTTCACTCGTGTTCGCAGATCATGATGGAACATTTTGAAACCCAGCGCGACATTTCAGCTTCTTATCAAATGTGACACTTCTTCCACAATAAATACACAGTCCCAGAATTTTTCCCACGATCATTCATTGAAATCCGAAATGGTGAGCTGGTTCCCTGTAAGCCGCAGTCCACGTCGTGTTTCCCGCAGGTGATGTGGAAAATGAAATAGGTGCGTCCTGCTGCAGCATAAATGAGACGCTGCAGGTCTGTTTGAACACAACACCTGGACACATCCGACTTTTGTGCACTCAAAGACAGTTTGTGTGTTTGTAAAGATGCTCAGCAGGATCTTGTTTGTGTGCCTGTCTCTCAGTCTGTACAGTGCAGGCTCCTCGCTAAGCTGCAGATGGGTGGATCATAAATTCAGACAGCACAGTGAAACTTCTTTGGATCTACTCAGTACGATGGTAAGTGGACTTCTTTGGATGAAGTCACTGAATGATCTTCACTGAATGAGTTCACCTTGCTGTGTGTTTCCTTCAACTCATCATGTGTGTGTGTGTGTGTGTGTGTCATGCAGGCTAATAACTCCACCAACAGCACTGAGGATGCTGAAGTGGAGGACACTGTGGCCTTCCCTAATGATCTGTACAGCCAGGCGTCCAAAGCATCAGTAAGTCATCCTCAGCTGTCATCAGATGTCACATAGAACAAGTGATGAGTGATGTGTTGTCCTTGTGTAGAGAAGTGTGTGTGATGGTGGCTGTTATTAATCTTCTTGTTCTTGTTGTTTCAGGCTGAGGATAAACTTCATTTCACAGCTCAGGTTCTGGAGGAGGCGGCTGCCCTGTTTGAGGAGGATCACAGCAATGCTTCATGGGAGGAGAACACAGTGGAGAACTTTGTCAACGTTGTGAACCAGCAGGCTGGCGGCCTTCGCTCCTGTGTAAGTCTCAGTGTGGATCAACACCTCAGCTGTTTTCTAGGAAAGATCCATGAATAGTCCAAGTTTACAGGTCCATGGTGACTGTGTGATGAAGAGTTATGATTTATTGATCATTTCTTCCTGTAATCATTTAGATTGTGGGCCACAAGAAGAAGAACAAGAAGCTGCACATGTATTTCAAGAGACTGTCGAGTCATGTCCTGAAGAAAAAGGTAAATCTATCTATCTATCTATCTATCTATCTATCTATCTATCTATCTATCTATCTATCTATCTATCTATCTATCTATCTATCTATCTATCTATCTATCTATCTATCATGTTTTAATGTTGATCATCTTCTTGTGTCTGTAGAGCCACAGTGCTGAAGCCTGGGAGCTGATCAGGAAGGAAATCAGGAGCCATCTGATGAGAGCAGACCAGCTGGTTTCATCTCTACTCAGCACCAACTAAAATCTGTAATCTGACTGTCAGATTAACAATCTGTTTATTTATTGACATGAAGAATATTTATTACTTTATTTATGTATTGAATCATTGAAAAGTTTGTGTATTTATTAGTTGATTGATATTCTACACAGCTGCTGTTTTTATAAATCAATATATTGTTGATCAACTTATTTATTTATTGAAGTTTTATTTTTTTACATGGATACAAATAAAACAATAAAAATGAGACTTCCTCCAGCACGTGGACGTGTTTTTAATTTTTATTTCTGTTACACAAACAAAACAATATAAAATATGATCAAACATCAGGAGCATGAAGGGCTTTGCTCAGGATCTCTATATATATATGTGTGTGTGTGTGTGTGTGTGTGTGTGTGTGTGTGTGTGTGTGTATGAGTAAGAGCCACGTGGGTTTGAGGATTTATAGTTAAAATACAGTTCATACTTTGTTTGGGCACATATAGCTTTAATTTGCATGGTCAATGACAAAGACGTGACTCAAAGATGCTAAATGTCACAGCAGACTACATGACATTTAAACATCTTGTATCAGAACTTCAAGGACTTTCCAGGGTATAAGTTAAGAAACAGATCAGAAATGAAACTTTCTCAAGGCTCTTCTTGAAGCACCAAAAAACGTCTGTCATCATCTGTCGAGTCTGATTTGTTGAATTTACACTTCTGTGGCATGAATTTATAATGTTTAATCAGGGTCATTTAGACATTTATTTATTTAATCTAAAAGTTTACTTCTGCTTATTTTGAATATTTTCAAGAAAAGAAACTATGTGTGTATTGCCATTGTTACTATGTGGTTGCAGAGTGTCCACATAACAAACATACTGTATCATAAAAAGAAAGTGTTTCCTCAAGAGAGAAAGTGGAAGTGAATGTGGCCGGTGTTTCGTCACTGTGACGTGCTCAGACTCTCTTTTGTGAAGCACGAGCATGCGTGAAGAAAGAAAGACAAGACTTTATTGAGGAGAAGGTTCAGCTACCTTTATGGCATTATTAAAATGCATTTTGCATTTATTGCTCTTGTATGGTAGATTCAGGTCGATGTTTATTTATAATTCAGAGACAAATATGAGGCTGTTTGCGGTGGTGGATAAAGTTCTTACTCTTAAAAACTCCCTTTGTTTAAACAATATGTACATCATTGTTTTCTATTATTTATCCATGTTATTTACTTAAACTAGACTAACACCTTCATGGTCACTGAGATGAATAGAGAAAAGTAAAATCATCATAAGTATATACAGTTGATATAATATTCTCCATATATCTGTGGTGATTTACAGTACAGTCCACTGAAAAGTCTAAAAAAGGCCCAAATGTCACCAGAGAAATCCCCCAAATCAGCTGCCAGCTGTGTTTTCCAGACTTTTACCGTAATACAGATAGTTTACATTTTTCTAATATTACAGAAAAAAGACATTAGTCCTGTTGATTTGATGTTTAAAGTTGCAAACATTCCACATTTTACGGTATAAATACAAGTTTTTTTCATTGAAAGAAATGCTGTTTTGCTGTATAATTGACATCACTGCATGAATACTGTATTAAAAAAAAGGTTTTACCAGGAAATATTAGTGTTTTACTGTATACAGAATATTTCATGGTCTTTCAGGGTCATGGTTTGTCTTTCACTGTAACATTTACAGACAGTTTGTGTACAGACAATAATGTGAGACTATATGCTAGATAGAGGAGAGCTGAATCAAAAAGAGATATACAGCTGTACTGTGGCGCCCTCTGTTGAACCAAGGCAACATCTGAGTACTAAATATGAGCTTTAAATTTCCTTTTTTTAAATTCTTTTACAGGGACAGTGCACAATTAGAAGTATTTGGGGTTAGCTAAAGTCTGATAGATACAAAGACTGTATTCAGAGTTTGAGGCTGGTTTTAAAACACTGCAAAGCTTTCTGAGTTTCTGACATTTGCAGGTATAAAATTAGACTTCCTCGCTGCTTTAACCGGCAAAGCAGACCAACCAAAGGCTGTCTTTGCAAACTCTTGGTGCCTCTTAGACGTCCTACCAGCATCGTCTAAGAGGACGATGTGTGAAATTGTGATTCATTTTAAACATCAGGCATACATCAGAAAAAGAAGAAGTTATAAAAATAGAGGAAGTTATACTGATCTCTATGTGCAGTATGCATGCACACAAGGCTTTGCAGCGGAGGAAGACAACTGCTGCCTGATGCCCTTAAAATTAAATGAATCTGACATTGCTGGCGATGAGATCAGGCTCAAAAGACACTTTTTAAAGGTCTCGCCTCGGTCTTGGATAAAGAAGACTCTGGGTTTTAGTTCAAGATCAGCCGAGACCACAAACACAGGGATGTTACTCAATTGCCTGACTTGTTTGGTAACTTTCTGCAATAAAATCTGATTTCCTGAACCACAAAGAGTTCATCTGCAAACTGCAGTTCCTCAAACGGCCACTTGAGGCTGGCTTCAGAAGTGGGTCTGTCTCCATAAGTCCCCATGTTCAAATGTCCAACTTCACAGCAGAAATAAACATTACAGCCGTTTACAGCCTAGTACAAAAGACAGTTTTGCTCTCTATAGATAATTATAATTGTTATTATTATTATTATTAAAGTGTCCACAGATCACAGGGGTGTGTCTGACACTGTTTGGAGCTGTGTGTTGACAGTCTAACAGGAAATGTCCCGGACGGGACAGGACAGGGAACATCAAGTCCTCACATGTCAGAGCCAGAACAACAACACCAGCACGCCTCAAACGTGCTGCGTTTGGGTGTTACTCGTAAACTAAACCTACCACTGTAGTCCCGCTGTTAATGCTGCTTGTTTTAGCGTTAATCGAGGCAATGGCGATGGGATGTATGCTGATTTGTATTCATAATAGATTAGCCCCATGTCTGTTTGCCACACAAGTGTGTTTTTTTTATAATGTAAGACAAGAAACACGCAGCCACCGTGTCATTTCGCGTGTTTGTTGTTATATAAAACGTGATACTGGCGTATGTGTGACGAATACATAATTTAGTAAGGCATCTGATAAAGAAATAGTTTGAAACAAACGTTTAACGTCCGTAAAATTCACGTTTACATACTTTCCTCTCACGCTATTCCACTATGAGCGGATTTATGGCAGAGCCTGAACGCATCACGGGTCTAAGTCAAGTTCCCATGATGCATCTGCCGTCAGTTAGATGACAGCAGAGCTGCTCGCCTCTCGGGTGAAAAAACGCCAGTTAGCGCCGTTTTTTCTGCGTTTTTGGGAGGTCATAACAGAAGAAATGGAGAGCGACTGTACACACTGGCTTCCCTTTTAATGTACAGTCACCGAGTTCGTGATATTTCACAGCGGAGACGCGCCTGTCTTTGGAGCTCAATGGCAAGTTAGCCAACCTGTTTCGGTAAGCTAATATAGCGACCGGTGTTACGGTTTAACGAGCGACCGTGTTAACTGGAGACCGCTATGATGTTCTCATAGTTACAGCAGCCGTTTAAATCAGGCGGACGCGCAGCTGTGCTCGTTAATACCTCTGCTGTTATTTTCGTTAACGCTACAACGTCGTAACCACGACAACCCGCTCGTACATTACGCCCGAGGGACGCCAGTCAACACGGTCGCTCGTTAAACCGAAACACTGCATTCATGCGCTAACTGTCAGCTAACTTTCAACAGATCTCTGTGCACACACAGCTTGTTTTGGGCTTCGGGTGCATCATAAATAAGATATCTTGTGCTTGTCAAGCTTGACCTGTCACACACGCCCCCCTAAAAAAAATTGGATATTGTGTTAAAATGCAAAAATGTTGACGAGCTAACATTAAAATGAGCAACTTGTTGCCTTTATGTGTAAAGCAACTTTAAAGATTAGAGGGGGATTAAGTCAGACATGATTACTGTAACATAATAAGCACTACCGTAATACATGCCTACATACTGCTGTTAAATTAGCAGTAGTGCACCGTGTCAGTGTATTAGTAGTATTACAGTATGTTTGCTTGTTGCACAGCATTAGATGTAATCTTATCTGGGTGTGATCGTGTCATTAGTCCATGTTTGTCTGCCCTGATCCGTTTGATTCATGTGACAATGCTTTCTGATTGGGGAAGTTAGTGTTTGAATCCACTTCCCCGCAGACAGCCTCTTTTAATCAGCGCCTCACATGACTCGCTCACAAAGTGGTTACTCAGTGAAACCATGACCTTGCAGCGTGTATGCCGCATACAGTCTTGTGATTGGAAAATCTAACGATTGCTTCGGGAGGCAAACATGCCGGTAACGCGAAGTGTTTCCTCATTATCACATGCCTGCCGTGTCTGCCGGGACGCAGGCTCGCAATACTCGTTTATCCGTCTTAAATGTTGAAATAATGTCAACAGAGGAAGCACCGGTCAGTATGTGTGTTATTCACAAGCTGTTGCGTTTGTCATTTTTGTTTCCTGGGTTTCAGCGTGCCATGTAGGAGTAATCCTTCCCTCGAGGTGCCATGCTAGCCACACAGATGCCAGATACGCCACCAGAGGCTAAAGATGTCAAACAGGTAAAACCACGAGCCTCTTTACTCGTTACTGCGTTTATTCCGGTGGAGGAAGATCGCCTTCATTCGAACATGTGTTGAGTTTTTTGCTCAACCTTGTCAGGTTGTGACATTTAAGTGGAATATGTTGCCATTGTCCTGTTGTAACTGTACGTTACACCACTGAACACGGTGAAACTTTCACTCGCCTCACATGTCTTCTTCACACTGTTGGTAGACAGTCAAACCAGTTACAGAATCAATGGCAAATCAGTTTGTAGATACTCAAAGACCCTAAAAACACATTAGACTAAGCTAAACTGTTTTTGTGAGTGATTTGAAGGTGAGAAGGTTCTGTCACCTCAGGTTTGGTGCTTGATCCGGAGGTTTGCAAGTCAGGATGGATCAAGTCAGTGAGGTAGGAGGCGGCCTGGTTATGGACGAGGATTTTAAACTGGAGGTGCTGTGGGACCTGGAGCCAGTGGAGGTGCTGTGGGACGGGCATAATGTGGTGCAAGCAGTTTGCAAGGCGTGGACGAGGGTTCTGCAGCAGAGAAGAAGAGTGGTGGACAGAGTGGGGCTGTTTTTGAGATGAAACAAGGCAGTTCAAAGAAGAGGTTATTGTCAAAGATGACTCAGAGCGGATGGAGTTATCAGTAAGATATATTTGCACAACTTAGTTGATAGTTGGCAGAATATAGTGCATGGATAATTGTTTTAATGTGGTGTATTAATCAGCATTAGCTTTGTGGATTAATGCGTGTGAGTCAGGAAAACAGGGAAGGATTTGATCCTCCAGAAATCTTTTGTGTTGCTCAGGTCAAGCCATGCGCAGCATTCGTAGGGTGCTTCAGTGCTCAGCGTCGAGAACAGTCAGACAACAGTGTTTCAAAGTGTTCAGTCTTTACACAATGTTGCTTTTTATGTGTGTATGTTCTCCGTCCTTCCATGTCAGCTGACATTAGTTGTCACGTGACAGAGGTTAGTACAGACCGTGTTTTATAACGCTGGAATGCAGTAAATGTGTCGGCTGTTTTCTTCACTGCATATAAAAATGTCTCCTTCCTGCGTGTTGGTGAACTGCCAGCCTGCTTCAGAACCGCACCTTCCAAAAACAAACAACCGACAGTCTGATGATCTTTTCCTGTGCCTCACACTGTCACGCAGATCAAAGAGAAGTTGGCGCAGTCGCTGAAGGCCCTGCAGAAGCGATACGTAACGTCCGACGCTGTGGTCACCAGCGAAGATGGCGACGCTAACCTCCTGTGCTGCGCCCTGGAGGCCATCTTCATCCACGGGATCAAGAGCAAGTACGTCCGCTCGGAGGCCGGCGGCCGGGGCAGGAAGGGAGACCGAGGACCCCTTCCTCAGCCGTTCTTCTGGAGCCTCCTGAAGACCGTCACCCACCGGTAAACAGCACATTTATGCTAAAGAGACATGATTGGAGCGGAAATGATCAGTTGATGATGAATTATTCTGTAAAAACTTGGTACAAAGTGTCCTAACACTCTCTGTTAATCTCCAGTGATGTGATCACAGAGCTGGAGAAGATCAGCTTCGTGGGCACTGACGTGGGTCGCTGCCGAGCGTGGCTGCGGCTCGCCCTCAACCACGGCCTGCTGGAGTGCTACCTCGTGTCGCTGTTTCGGGAGGACTCCAAGCTGCGGGCGCACTATCAGCCCAGTGCCTTGCTCCTGAACTCAGAGGACCGGGAAGTCCTGCTCAGCTACCTCCAGGGTCTGGCGTCGCTTACATTCAGCCTCTCTTACAAGTCAGCTGTCCTCAACGAATGGACCACCACTCCACTCGCTCTCGCCGGACTCTGCCCTTTGTTCCAGGCTGATGCGCTCGACCTGCCGCTTAACGGCACGGGAGACCTTCCCACCTCCAAGCCCATGTACAAAGATTCGTGGGATACAGTGTCTCAGTCGTCGAGCTCAGAAGGCGTGTTACAAGGAGACAGGACTGCTCTCAACTCGTCTAACTTAAGCCTGGACACCACAGGCTCCTCTCAGCTCTCCTCCAGCCTGAGCTCCGACAGCCTCCTGCAGGGGCAGGACCCCCGCAGCCCAACAGAGCAGTGGTCTTCGTGTGACCTGGATGCACCCATTAGTGTCAGCATCAGCACCAAGAGGCCACAGAAAGAGTAAGTGTGTCTTCTAGCTGTGATATTGGACACGTAAATACTCAACGAAGAAATGAATTAAGCTCTTTTTGTTGTGAGATACATTACAGCTTGTCCTTGTCTCTGCAGCTCCCAGGCCGAGTTTCGGGAGAGTGGCCACTGCAGTCAGGACTCCATGCGGGAAGACTCCTTCGTCTCCAGCACAGGTCCAGATCAGTTCTCCGAGACGGCCATTTTCAGTGGTTCTGACAGCGAGACCCAGAGTCCTCCTACGCCATCCCAAGACCGACCCCAAGACTCTGCACTGCCCGAGTCAGAGCCTCTGCCAACAACCCTCGAGGTGCCATCATCTGACGAGAACCATGTTAACCATTCTCCCCCTGAAGTCGACGGTAGTTCCTCTTCTGAGTTAAACTTGGATGCAGACGTACTCTTGACAGTCAGTGAGCCCGTGGAGGAAGTACATACGACTGACAGTAATAAGATCCAGAGTACTGAGCCGGGCCACGAAAAGAAAGAAGCAGAAACCACGGAGAAGATCGCCTCAGAGCCTTCAGTACACCAAGGCCCACGTCGCTCCACCAGCGTCCTGAGCAGGCAGTTATCCACAGACTCTCTATCAGTGAGTATGTTCGCAGACAAAAGAGCCTTCAGCTGAAAAAAGCACACACAGAAGAGCAAAACCTCAGGCTGCTATCTGAAATCACATCATGTGACTGGTCCACGTCCTGCACAGAAAAAAATCTAAAACAACAATTTTACAGAAAGAGGAAATGCAGAATTACCGGTGTTACAAATCTAAATAATAAGTCTGACTCCAAATCAACACAAGCTACTCAGTCATTACCGAAAACCTGCGTGCTATGGCTGTTATATGTTCCTGTTATGTGTAAGCACAGACAGCAGCTCAGTTCAATTTAAAACTTCCTTTAAGAGGCAGAAACTGGCTCATGGTGGACGGAGTTAAAGAGAGAGGGAGAGAGACACGATGCACAGCAGCAATAAATACTATAAACTTTAATGATGATGATCCAAATCCACGAGAAAGCAGAAAAACTCAGCCTGCATCTGTTTGCAGAAGCTCCACTGTTAACTTTAAATCCTGCCTGCGTGGTGGTTTATATTAATATAACAGGATGTTCAGCCTCTGTAACGGATGCTCTGTCACTCAGACTTCGTGGCGTTCCTGGAGTAAAGCCCACGTTCTGTAGAAAAGATAATTTTATCATAAAACAACACTTTGGTCCATTTCTTCCTCTCCAACATGCCAGCATCGATTAGAAGAAACATTAAGATCACAGACAAAACTTTTCTCCTGTCTTTACTGTTCACGTGATGTCCAAGCAGCTCCAGGATGTCGTAACATTTCCTCTAAGTTAAGGTCTTTCTGTGGTTGTGACACGTTGGTCATTTTAATTACTGACAAATAGTTTCCCGTAGTCGTGTTCTCTTTCTACTGACTGTAAGTCGACGTCTTCAAATGTTTATATGATTAATTGATGATTAAAATAACCGCAGACTAATAATTAATTCATCTTCTAGTCTTAGCAGCCCTAAATAGGAAGTACTGCTGATTTTAAACCAGTTTGTTAAACTATGAAACACGCTGAGCGAACTGGTTGAGCGTCGTTGTCATTCTTCGGTCTACGACAAACATTTTCCTCATTGCAGTCCGACAGAAACGAAAGAGGTGAAAGACTTTTGTCGTTTTGCTTTTTCAGCATTCTCGTTCCTGGATCTCCGAGGACGACATCTACAAGCCACACCTGGAGGAGGTGTCGGACCAAGACGAGGCGCCTCCTTCTGCTCCCACCGCCGAGCTCAGGGTCTCTCCGTCTCCTCCCAGTGTCGTCCACCGAAGAGAGAGAGGTAATTTATCTGCACGATTAGAACAACTGAAGAAAAAACAAACACTACAGATGACTTCTTATTATTTATTAAAATATTATTTATTATTTTAAACAAGTGGTGAAAAATGCCAACCGTTCTCTGGTTGCTCAGATAAGATTTGGACATCCCTGTGAAGAATGGAGGATGAATGTTTCCATCACAGATAGTTTAAAAGTTCATTAGGTGAACCAACATGCAGAATAGCAGGACAACACAGCCGTCATTAAAACCAGAGTTTCCTGCTATGACACAGTCTGCTGTGTGTCTGAGCCCACAGGCCAGTGCACAATATTTACTGAGGAATGTTTGATCGTGAAAACGAGCTCCGCTGCCGCAGCTCTTTTATGTCAGCAAGTACAAATCATCTGCATTTCTTTGGAGCGGAGCAAGTCTACAAAAATCTAATTAGTATTAGAGTATTTTTGCAGAGTTCTAACAATGACGCTCATTATCACGTTTTTCTTGTGACTTCAAGGTCAAACATCTGACTCCTTCTCTTCCTGTCATCTGTGTCTGTCCGTCTGTCCATCAGGGCAGCCCAACCCGTTCCGTGGCTTGCTGAAGCTCGGTCACCTCGAGCGTCGAGGCGCGATGGGTTTGTGGCGGGATTATTACTGCGAGCTGTCGCCCTTCGAGTTCCGCCTGTATCTGAACGCCGAGGAGCGGACGTGTTACGACAACTGCTCCCTGGTGCGTTGCGAGGACGCTCGCCTCACCTTGCCGGAGGGACGCTTCGAGTTGGCCTTCCCCGGGAAGAGGCTGTACCTCCGGGCAGCCAATCGAGACGAAGCCGAGGACTGGGTGGACCGGATAGTGGAGGCTGTCAACAAATGCCGGCCAGCATCTCGAAACGATGATCAGTGGGAGGTGCTGCAACCCACCAGTGAGAACGGTGTGGATGTGAAGTCGCCGTCCTCCGCCCCATCCAGCCCTGAGCGGGGATCCTCTGACACGGGGACGAACGCCGTGCAGGAGGCACCTCCTCCTCCACAGGAACTCAACTGGACTCGGACCTCTGATTTGGAAACAGACTCCATCAAAGAAGCTGTTTTGTACTTCTCCACAGATCCTGAAGCTCGGACGTGGGTGCCTCAGGTCTTCTCCCTGTCCTTGGAGGCCTTGAAAGGCTTTCGGGTACACGAGGGAAGGAAGCTGCTGCGTCAAACCCACTCCATCGAGGAAATCCGGGACGTGGTGCCGGACGTATCTCTGGGAGGACCCGCCTATTTCAAGCTCCTGACCGTGAGGGAGACGCTCAGACTCAGGGCGGAGAACGCGGACGAGGCTCGCTCGTGGAGGGTTTTGATCCGCGGAGCTCTGGACTCGTACCTGGACAGCGGTGAGGACGGGATCTCTGAGGAGCCGGCTACGATACATGGGAATCTCCAGAGACTGGTGCAGCACAGACTGAAGGAAGACGGAGCGCTTCTAGCTCACCTGTGCACCGTGCCGTCAGAGAAGGGGCTCGACACGCAGAGCTTCAAATGTGCAGGTAAGGTCATGTGTAAGGTAATGATCGAATTATGCAACAATAACCAACGTAACGTTGTTCGGTGTGCGCTCAGGGTGTCCTCAGCAGATCGGTCCATCTCTGGGCCGGGCCCGGCTGTGCGAGTTCTCAGGCCAGTACTACTGTGACTCCTGTCACCACGGCGACACCACCATCATCCCCTCACGCATGGTGCACAACTGGGACCTCACACAACGAGAGGTAGGTGGACAACTACGCACGTACGTACAGACGCCGGGACAATGTCGCACCTCATCTCTGCTGCATGCTCGTCATCGTCACATCAGCTCCCGCATGTTCTCACCTCACCTGTGTGTGTCCGTGCAGGTGTCTAAGAAGGCCCTGAAGCTGCTGGCTGAGGTGGAGCAGGAGCCGCTGCTGAACCTGGAGCTGCTGAACCCGGAGCTGGTGCAGCATTCAGAGTCCATGGCTCAGGCTCACAGCCTGCGGGAGAGGCTACGCTTGCTGGGCGACTACCTGCTCACCTGCCGCAGCGGAGCCTGCAAGAAACTCCAAGCCAGGTGTGTGTATGCGCACGTGTGTTTATATTTTATCGTGTTTTAACTTGTTCTGACATCTTTCTTCTTGGTCCTGCCAGACTGGAGCAGCGGACGTACCTGTTGGAGTCGAGCCATCTGTACAGTGTCAGGGATCTACGACAGGTATCCTGGTGTGGTTCATGTCATTTCACCGGTCGTCTGCCTCTTTGAAACATCCTGATGTGTGTTTGTTTTTATTTTTTGCAGATCGCAGAGGGCGAATACGCAAACTACCTGATGACGCAGTCGCAGTACGCCTCCAACCACGTGTCCCACTGCGACCTGTGCACTCAGCGCGGCTTCATTTGTCAGATATGCCACGCTGACGACATCATCTTCCCTTTTCAGTTCAACACCACCACCAGGTGAGTTCTCCTGACGCCGCACCTCATTCGTTCATCCCCACACGGATGAGAAGACAAACCGGGATCGTTGATTGACGGAGCTTTGAACGTGGGAACCGTCTCTTTGTCGCTCTGTGCCTTCGAGCTCTCTCGGCTCCTTTGTTTGAATGACAGAGGGGAGAAGATGGAGAGAGAGGTGGAGAAAAGACAAAGAAGGGGGGGGGGGTGTGAAACCAGAGTCAGAGGGCGTGAACAGATGAGGTGTGCTCAAGTGTTTTTTGTTGCAACTGCATGAAAAGAAAATGAGTTAAAATACAAAACACAAACGAAAGTGAAGAAACGATTGAAATCTTTTGTTTTGGTGTTTTTAGATTTGAGTGTTTCTCTTCCAGATGTTGTGCTGAGCGTGTGTGTGTGTTCTCTGTGTCAGGTGTAAAGATTGTAAAGCTGTGTTCCACCTGGCCTGTAAAGCTCCCGGCGTGTCGTGTCCTCGCTGTCAGCGAATGAGGAAATACCTGGAGAGAGATCTGCAGGACTGAGAAGAACGGCCGATGAAGACGAAGAGAGACACGACAGGAAATGTAGTTTTTACATGAAGTAACCTCAAGTGCAATTACGAGTGCGACTTACCCCCTCCGCCCCAGCTGACCTTTAAAACTGGAGAGGACGGTGCAGTAGCTTGACTCTCTCGCACTAATCTAGAGCCTCACCACGCAGCCGGTGACTTTAATACCTCTCTGACATCTGACTCAGCCACGGCATCACTCAAAGGACAGCAGTGAAGGTTTTTCTCCGTACTACACTCTGCTTCTGTCTCCGCTGCACAAAGTCACGTATTTAAACCGGTCGGGTACTGCACACGCAAAAACATCAAACGGCGAAGAAATGTTGTGATTAACACTCTTTGATCGTGCCTTCTTTTTAATTTGAGCTTTACACTCTTTATTTCAGGGCCAGAAAACTTCACGTAGGCTGTCGTCCGCTCGTTTCATGACGTCACTGCATTAGATACTGATGTGTAAAGTTTAAAAATCAGTTGCCAAGAAGACTTAGTCGAATGTTTCTCTCTCTTTAATGTATTTACTCGAGTTTCTTAATCCCACAAACAGCTCTGCAGTCCAGAGGGGAGATTTAAAGAAGATATTTTCTCAAACATTTGTTTTGCTGCTCGTGCGATGAAGTAAATAAATAATCAATGCGTGGCATACGAAGCATTTTGCATATTTGCACTCAGCTCTGACTGTTAAATCGATATTTACAACTCGGACGTGGTTGTAATATCTAGCACATGAAATTCTCCCCAGATTAACAAACAAATCTGCGTTCCTGACTTTTTATTTCTCGTTTTATTTCATTTTTTATTTGATGTCGAGTCTGAAGAAGTAAAAAAAATAAATAAATCAGCTCCGGTCTGATGTATGCAGAACATATCACCTGTTATTTTGTATTGTTGTATCATTTATTATGTCTGACGTGTAAAAGAAATGATGAAATAAATGTCACTGTGTTACTTTTTGAATCTGGCTGGTGTTCATCGACGTTTTCAACACACGCGGGATAAAAAATAAAAGTTCTCTGACTGTGTCGTACTTTAAATTCATTTTATGGCGTTAATGATGAAAATATAACATCCTAACTGGCAAATCAAAGTTTCTTTTGATGGAAGGAAACTATATTTATATATTTAAAACAGTTTTATTTTACAGTGAGGCCGTTAAATCTTAAAAAGTTAGAGAATGACTGTAGTTTAATGATTGATGAAGAGTTTAATGAATACAGAAGAGTTCCTGTAAGGACTTTAAACTAAAATGTGGAGCTGGTAGGTCGGTCGGTTACTTGAGTAGAAGTACTGAGTTACATCCCAACACGCTGAAGCTCAGGTGAAACTAATCCCTCAGTGATTGCTCCTGTTATTCACTCATTATTCTTGTAATCAGCTGCACCTGTGATCGAGGAGCGTCTCTTTAACTCCGTGTTTCACAGTAAAAACATGAATGAACTCACTCAACAAACAATAAAAGTTCACTGAAACACACACACACACACACACACACACCCTGAAGGTGTTATGGGAGTGGACGTGGTATCAGGGCACGCGTGGGTATCATCAGCTGATGGGAGGAGGAGTAAAGCCAAGCCTGTAAAACACGTTCCGCAACCTGTGCGCTCCAGTCGGCTTCCTCTGCGCGCAGCAGCCTGATCAGTCTGCCGCAGACATTCCTGCCTGCATTCCTCCGGCGAAACATTTTTTTTTTAACTTCTTGTTTTTAATTTCTGCTCAGACAATCGACACACACACACACACACACACACAGACAGGAGCGAGTCTGGGATGGATGCTGCGGAGGAAACCGCCCCGGTGAGCCGGCTGGAGAGAAGCAGCCACACGGCGTTCATAGACAACAACACACTGTATGTTTGGGGAGGTTACCAGGTGAGGAAAAGACGCTGTTTAATTGACACCTGTGCAGGTAAACAAGCCTTTTAACGCCTCCTCTGGGTTCTGCAGCTGCTCCTGTGTTAACATTGACTTACTGAAGTAACAACTCATGGTGTTTGTTTCAGGGAAGTTTGGTGTCTTTATGATCATTTTGAGGATGTTTTGTGGTGTTAATATGTTTATCTACCTTTTTTATTCATTTAAATGAGGTTATAAAACACTACAGCTGCTTTGACACCATTCAACAACTTAAAAACCTTCTTGAAGTGAGGACTGACTGCAGATAACAATGCTGACCAGGACAAACTGCTTTAAAAGTATAAACGTGTGACTGTGAGTGTGTCGAGCCTCAAAGTTGGATTAAAAGTTCCCCATGATCGATGATTTAAAAATACAGACGTGGAGTTTATTTTACACTAATTAAAGTGTTCATGAAGATGCCAAACGCTGCTGCCAGGCATCAGACATCATGGAGGAAGAAAACTGACAGAGCAGCGTGACACAGGCCGTCGCCTCAGCACTGTAAACACAGCAGAACCACAAACTAAGTTGCATCCAAAAAGGGAGAAAATCCTCTTTCACATCGTCGAATCAGCTCATGTTAGCAGCTCGGGGCTGTTTTCTTGGCAGGTTTTCACTGTTTGTTGACCTGATCTTATAAACTCACCTCGTTCCTGCACATTCAGTTTTAATTTTCCCGTCTGTGACTCACTCTGGAAACAAACATGGAGAAGTTCAAGCGACCTGATGGCACCAGCTCGTGTGAAATGTTCACAGATTGAACATGTTTGAACAAGAGGACGTTTCTCTGGAGCTGTATCTCGTTACGAGCTGATTGTTGCTACAAGTACACTGTGTGTATTTTTCTGACATGACTTTATCTCTTACAGGTAGTCGCTGGAGCGGACGTCATGTTGCCCAGCGATGAGATATGGCTCTGTGATTTAGACAGCGGGACGTGGTGAGATGTCATCTTGACATTTTGTGTGATAAAGTTTCCCTTTGTTGTATCTGAACCTAACTGTGCGTGTCTGTGTGCTTTAGGGAGCAGAAGGAGATCACAGGAGACAAACCGCCAGAGTTATCAGACTTCTGTGGCTCTCATCTTAACGGCACTCTCTACATCTTTGGAGGATGCGACCCCGCCGGATACACAAACCAGGTGAGTTGCCGTGGACGACCTCAGGTCGGGCTGTTTGTTTTGTAAAAGCAGCTGGTATCAGGTTGGAGCCCGTCGTGTCTTATCATCACACAGAGTGTACGAGATGAACTTTTTAATCTGAGGCAGAGAGACGACGAATCCTTCCCAGATTTGCTTTTGTCCGACGGCTTCTTCGTCTTTGTCCTCTCCGGTCTTTTCTCCTCTGCCGCTGTGTCCACAGAGCGTGCTGAGACCTGAAAACCTTCTCTTCACTGTGCTGAGCTCACAGCCTGACTAACAAACTGAGCTAACAGCGGCTACAGTGGGCTGCAGTTTTACTTACCGTCCATCGGGGAACTCCATTTTCTCCAGTTTCACCAAAATCTTTGCTGACATTCTGCACCTCACTTCAGATACTTCCACATTTCAGTGTAGTACTCTGTGTACTTCCTGGCGTAGTACACTGATTTCAGCAGGGTAGCGCTGTCTCTCAGTACTCAGTGCTCGATATTTTACCTTAACTGATCTCCTATGACTCTCCTGTTTTGGCAGATGTTCAGCCTTGACCTCACGGAGCAGCTCTACTCATGGAAGATGGTGACCGACACAGAGGGAACGACGCCGTCACCGCGAAGCCAACACTCCTGCTGGGTGCACAGAGACCGGTCCGTCTGGGAGTGAAAGTATTTTGGGAGTTTATTTGGATCTTTTCTTTTAATAATGTGAGATGTCGTCTCGGTGCAGGTTAATCTACTTTGGTGGATATGGATGTAAGACCATTGGAGAGGTACAAAACACATCGTCGACGAGCTTCGTCGTGGAGGAGATGTCCTGGGTGAATAATCCATCACAGCCACTCTCTCTCCCTTGTTGCTTGTTTTTCTGCTGACGATCATCAGTTGCACTTTGACACGTTCACTGTTTTTGGTACCCATGATTTTCCCAATCTTGTCTTTTTAGACGGTGATAGGAAACGCGTTGTTTCGGTGTTGGGGCTGGAACAATGAAGTCAATGTGTTTGACACGGTTACGGCTACGTGGAGCATGCCAGAGACCCGGGTGTGTAAAAATAATTTGACTTTTTCCGTCTGATCTTTTAGTTTTTAAAACTCGACGAAGGATTTAATGTTTGGTTTTTATGTCCAGGGTCGTGTTCCTGCGCCCAGAGGCTGCCACACGAGTGCCCTCCTGGGGAACAAAGGTTACATCTCTGGTGGCGTGGTGAGTTGGATTAAAGCAACTCTTTTGCAGCTTCGCTTGGCGTACTCTTCGGTCTCTTCCCTTTTTATGGTAGAAATCGTTGCCGATCATCTACGCCGTACATGCACGCTGCATGCTTTGTGAGCTTTTTCGTGGAAAGAGAAATCCTGATGATGCAGCATACCAAGATATTTCAGACAATGGTGTGTTTGGGGCTTTGTGGTAAGTTTGGGGAAGGTCCTTTCCTGTTTCAACATCCCTTTCCTGTTGTGACCTGACCATGCCCGCGTGCACAAAGATAGATCTATGAAGAAATGGTTTTCAGTGTAAAGCCCTGACCTCAACGCCCGTCCCACACCTTCAGGATGAACTATGAACCCAACATGACTAATGCCCCCTGCAGCCGGAAGAGCGCTGGCCGTAGATGGCAGCAGATTGAGGCGCATAGTTCAGAGATGACTGATGACTGACTGTCTTCACTTATAAATGGGTGTTTTTGCAGAAGACGGCACAGTTGGACATGTTCTGCTTGGACCTGGAGACCTGGACCTGGACTCAGTTGTAAGCCTTCACTCTCACACGTACAGTAGTTTAGATTTCTTCGGCTGTTTTTTTTGCTGTTTCATTCTGTTTCCTTTCCACCAGTGACCTCTCACAGTCCTGTACACCTCTGGGCCGCTCCATGTTCACCATGACGTCCATATCCGACCACGCGCTCTTCATATACGGAGGCCTCGGCACGGACGGAAACACTCTCAGTGAGTACCTCGAAGTCTGAGACAGCAAAGAGTGACAAGTGTCTTGCGTCACTCTTCCTGGGCTTTTTGTGTCGTCTCAAAGAGTGACAAATAATGAAGCTGTTTCACTGACTTTCCAACAAGAAACATTAAGTCTGTTCAAAGAGACGAGGCCTGGTAGCTCCACTCGGTAATCCGTCCATGCTCTGTATATTCTAATCTTAATCTGTCCTAATCTGCCTTGGTCCTGTAGTTGTGGCCCAAGGTTGGTTGAAGTACACGTTGTTTTTAATACACCTCTAAAAATAGAGCGGTGGTTAGTTTTCACAGACGACTGAAAGTGAAGCTCCCTGTGTTTTGAATCTTTATTTTATTTCCTTCCAGACGATGCCTGGCAGTTTAACACTCAAAAGAAAGAGTGGACCGAGATGACACACCCGCACACGGACAAGCCCAGGTAGTTAATTTGAAGCTCATTAAAGTGCTGCATGGTTAAACAGTATTAGACCGTAGCTCAGAGTTGAAAACAGTGATTGTGTCCTTATTCACCCAAAGATTTGTCTTCCTTCAGGGTGTGTCACACAGCGTGCCTGGGAAGTGACAGCGACGTTGTCGTGTTCGGGGGAAGCAGCAACATGCGTTTCCTCATGGACTCGGTACGTGTTTTCAATCTTAAGCTTTATTTTTAAACACACAGTGCGACGTAATGTTTTACTCTTAGCGTTGTGCGGACTTTAAACTCCTCGTTCCTTCTGTAATATTTTTAACTTGCGCAATTTGTCAAGTGAACCAATTATAGCTCAGTGAGTCCCGAAGCCTCTTAAGCTTTCTCCATCCGACAAATCATGGAAACAAAACTGTAGAGAGAACTCAGCTGAGGCTGATGGGAATGTCATTAGTTTGCAGGTATTTGATGTAAACCAAGACAAAGTAAGAATTTGGAAAGGATCACAGGTTGTACCTTGTTGATCCTCTGGGGACCATGAACATTGTTTTCACTCGTCTTATCAGATGACCGTTCTGAGAGCTCCATCACAAAACCACTGCAAAGACGTGTTCATCTTCCAGACACAGCCTTACTCCCTCTACAGGTACGTTCAACCCTCCATGTTCATGATGCTGGTGCTACCTGTGCTTCAGAACGCAGCTTTCACTGTGACAGTGCGTCTTTTGTACTCTCTGTTGCGTTCGCGGCCGGTCACATGTATTTGTTGTTCGCTCTGCACATTATGTACATTTGCAGCATGTGAGAGCACGTCTGCGTGTTCACACATGATTAAGCGGTTTTAACAAAGTCCACAGAGACCCCCTTTAAACGCTCGGAGCTGTATGCAGTCTCACACTGTGGGACCTGTGTACTGGCTCATGAACAAAAACAGAGGACACGGTGTTGAGCTAATGAGCTTTACATTGATACTACGTGTCTGACTACGGGGCTGACTCACTTGAGATTTAAGTGTTTAGTGTTGTGCACAAGGTCAATTAAAAGAAAATAACTGCTCCTACAAGTAAATCTTTCCATCTTTGAGCCTCATAACATGCCGAGATGGTGGCAGATCATTATTTTAAAAAATGCATTACATAAAGACTGAAGATTTCGAGTAATGATGAACCAAAGTAGGGAGATAAACCGTTTTAAATCAGTCTTGAGTGCATGAACGCCTCCTGAAATCAAGGAGACGGCCCAAAGGTCAGTAGAAGATGTCTGATCCGTACAGTGTGTCAGAGCGTCTCATCGGTGCCTTTCTTTGCTTTCAGATTATGTGAAGACTTCATAGGAAGAAACCCGGAGCTGTTCGGGCTTCTGCTCAACTGGCTGCCATCAAAACTGCGCAACAAAGTCGACAAACGAGTGGCGTTTTTCTCCGCCGCGACGCCTGTTAGAGCTTGAATATGTTTTATTTATGAGTGACGAGATTCTGAGCCAATCAATTATTACAAAACTGTTTTCACGTTTAAAGATTTAAAAGAAACTAATATGGTGCTAAAGTCTCATTGTTTTAACTTAAACATAATTTGTAAATAAAGTGTTTGTTGCCTTATTTTAAACAACCAGTTTATATCGGGTAAAGTTTTACTCTATAGTGATTTGATGATGTGCAATCTGTTTTTGAATAAAGATATTGATATGTTGTATTACTGCGGTCGTCGTTTTACTACATGAACACCGATCTGCCTGACTTCTGACTCGAACGCAGCTTCTCTCGTTATCGTGGCCCCAAAGTAAGAACTGACAGCATCTCAAACTGCAGCTCTTGTCGGGTGTTTGCAGTCTGCGGTGTACTGATGGTGAACAGGGTCATTGATGCATGTGGGGTGCAAAGTCTGGTCCGATCCAACAGAAAAGCTACTGTAGGTCAAAGTTAATGCTGACTCCTGTCCACTGCTGAAAGTACCAGCAACGGGTAAGGAACATCAGGACAGGACCACAGAGCAATGGAAGAAGAAGGTGGCCCAGTCTGAATGTGCAGGTGAGTGTGCGTCGCTTACCTGAGGAACACATGGTAAAAGCATTTTTGCAGACCATGTGGATCCTTCCATGGAAACGGTATTCCAAGTTTTAAGGTGTTGACGTTCCCCAGATCTCAGTCCAATCAAACATCTGAGGTCTGGTCCACCTCGCACCTTTACAGGACTCAAAGGATCTGCTGCTAACGACACCCAAGCACAGATGTTGTGCTGAATGTTTTATATGATGTAGAACAGAGGCATCTTTTTACACACAAAGTTAAATATTCCACTTTTAATTAAATCTGCTTACATGATAAAATCATTAATGTATGATTTAAAAGTGTTAAATGGGTTTTTACAAAATATCAGTTCAGGAATTCTTGAATTAATCTACACTTCAGTTTCTGTGCATGTACGGATAAAGGTAAATGTTACCTGAGACAGATTAGAAATATTACAAGTGAAGTATTGTAGCAAACTGTAGGTTTATTATTTATTCTTTCTGCTTTACGTTCTTTGGTTTCTCTTACAGATGAATGATTTCACTTCGACCTTTAGCATCAATGTTCTTCCCTGAAGTGAAAAGGGACGAGAAGGCAACGCAGAACCAGACACATTTCAAAAACTACCGACTGTTTCCGTTTGCAAAAATGTGATCGTTGTTGGTGACAGCAGATTCGCGCGGCAGCTGGTGCTTCACACGGGTCGGACGTAGTTAGCAGGCAGCAGGCCTCGCTGCCCCGTGCGCTGGTTGAATCCGAACATCCACCCGTCGTCTATCGGCTCCACGTCTAAGATCAGGTCGCCTTCCTGGAGAGAGACCTCATCCGCTTCTGCCGCCATGTAGCTGTAGATGGCCTGGAAACGTTTCTGTGGAGGACACAAACATGCATTCACGTGACGTGTGAGATAAAAAGTACACAGAGTGCTTGATTTGCACTGAATTTGCCTACAGAGAGAAGCGACACACGAGCAGGAAGTACACACTGTACAAACACTAATGTACAAGCAGCTACGGCGGCAGCTGGCAGACACTTGTTGCTTCGAACACCTTCATCGTCACCATCAGTGTTGGACCTCCCTGCAGGCTCATCCCAAAATTACACCCTTAATACTCAACAATTGCATGTCGATGCAACGTTCAGGTGTCCACATACTTTTGGCCATATGATGTATTCTTGTGCATTAGCCTTACCCCTCCACTAGGTGGTGCTACAGCAGCAGGACGCACTTGTCCGACCGGCTGGCTGAATCTCTCAGGGTTGGGTGGTTGTGCTTCATCGTCTACACACACACACACACACACACACACACACACACACACAGTTAATAGAAATCTACACAGTTAAATTTGGTTTATTTAGAGGATAAGGTCTCAAAAGACGACAAGCTTTCTTACCTTGTCTGTTTTCAGGAGGAGGTGCGTCACTTCGAATCCTGCTCTTCTCAAATTCTTCATGGTACTTTATCTGCACACACAGGGCAGCAACAACACACACACACACACGCGTTAATCAAGTTCACTGCGAGAGGTGGTTCACCATTTTAGGAGGTGCCGAGAGGCGATGAGGGGGGTGAGTTCTGCTGCAACACAAAGAAACCTCCAACCATCAAACAGCTCTGGTTTCAGTTTGCAGAGTTTTTTCTAGTAAATAAAGATAAAGCAGTTTAATATCAGGAGAAACTATGAGTCACGCGGTGACTGAACAAAGATCAACGCGTCCTGAAATAGAGTCACTGTTGGTGGTGAAACGTTTGTGCGGCGTTACAGTGAGACGCTCAGACAGAGACAGACGGGACGACCTGAACGAACCTCATCATCATTCAAACACACTGTGAGAGGAGAGAGGACGGAGGAATTAAAGTTATAGAGGGACAAACAGGAAGAGGAGAGACGACGATGATGATGATGGTGGGAACAAGACGAGAGGAGAGAGAGAAAAGAGACAACCAGAAAAGAAAGAAAAAGAGAAGGAAAGAAAGACGGCAAGAAAGAAACAATAAAGGTGGAAAGAAAGAAAGAAAGAAAGAAAGAAAGAAAGAAAGAAAGAAAGAAACAATAAAGGTGGAAAGAAAGAAAGAAAGAAAGAAAGAAAGAAAGAAAGAAAGAAAGAAAGAAACAATAAAGGTGGAAAGAAAGAAAGAAAGAAAGAAAGAAAGAAAGAAAGAAAGAAAGAAAGAAAGAAAGAAAACTTCCGGTGGAAAAAGTGGTTAGAAGATTTTTGCTCTTTTGACATGCAGCTTATCGCCCGTCATTCCTTCAGGCAACCATGAGAGAAAAAACTGTGTGTGTGTGTGTGTGTGTGTGTGTGTCCACAGCTGACAGACTTTGACCATATAGGGCAGCTGCTCCTCGGCGGACGAGGAGAAATGTCTGAAATGTTTCAGAGCGTCTCTGCAGGGCTGCACTCTGACATCCTGGCCCGCTCTGCTCTCTCTGCTCGCCTCTCTCTCGCCGCTCTTCGACCGTCATGTTTTCCTGTTGTGTCTCGGGGAAATGGCTGGACTCTCTGCGTGTACCTGGCCCTGTCATTTTTTCCCCTGTCCTATGTGCAGATGTTTCGCTGTGAATCATCTAACCTGGTTTCAGACGTTTTGAGTCGATGAAACATACACAGCTGACAAAGCTGAACGAGGCCTGTGAGAAAAAAAAAAAAACGGCCACAAGCCGAAAAGAAATTTACAGAAATAACAACTCTAAAATTGGCGCCGCTGCTGCAGCTTCCAGCGGTGGGAGCGTTGTTAGGAATCCCACCACTCCTTCTCCGCCTCTGACTCGGTCATCCTGACCCTAAATGACCGCTACACGCCGCAGCCAGCAATGTGAGTCGTGTGGAAGAAAGAAACAAATCCTGCATCCAAAGTACTTAAAGGTTGAAGTACTGCTTCTTTAGTATGTATATGTCGCATCAAGGCGTAGTTGGACATTTGAACATGGGGACTTACGGAGACTGGCTCACTTCTGCAGCCAGCCTCAGGTGGCCGTTTGGGGAACCGCATTACTGCACTTACATTACTGATCTGGTCTTGTGTCTTCTTCACTCTCTGCATCTCTGGAGTGTCGACCACCACGCTGAAGCCTTTCCCCTTGTTCTTCTCAAAGTCCTCCTTGTAAAGAGCCTGAAACGTAGAGTGAACCTCACTTCAGTCACTCACAGACATTTTGGGGAAGACGCTCATTTGCTTCCTCGACAAGTTAGATGAGAAGATTAATTCTTCTCTCGTGTTCTCATGATAAATATGAAGCTGTAGATTAGCTTAGCTCAACTTAAGCACTGTAAACAGAGGGAAACAGCTATCCTGGCTCTGCTCTAATGAAATCCACCTACTGGCAGCTCTAAAGCTCATTAATTAACACAATAGATCTCGTTTGTTTAATCCAAAGACTTCCTGGAGTCTTGTCCTCACTGTGAGTTTACGGCCAACAAAGAAATAGTCTGATACGTAACACCACAGCAGGTTTCGTATGGGAGCACGAGAGATATCATTGCTAAGCTACGGTAGACAGAGTGGTGTCAATCTTCTCGTCTAAAACACTCAACAAGAAAGCAAATAATCGCTCCTTCCCGTAACGTGGAACCTTTAAGATGTGACACGATGAAAGATTTTTGAATTCATGCACAGTTTTATCCTTCAGCTGAGAGCAGGGAGGTTATAAGCTGCATTCATGGTGTGTTGGTGACACCAAACATTAAGAAGAAAACTCTTTCTTTGCTCGTTCCGCTTCAGTGTGAAGAGCACAAACTGTGTGCTCTTCAATTAAAGAGCCATTTTCTCCCCTAAAGCCAAAAAACACACCGGGCGCGTCTTCATCACATCACGGCCACGGCACTGTTTTAGTTGGCCCGCCGGACTTTAACCTGCTCAGTTGATCATTTCTCCTGGTTTATGTGTTGGTAGTTAGTTTTATTTTGAAAATCAACTGTTTCTGTGTCTGCAGATTGAAGCTAGCTGCTCGCAGCGTCCTTCTGGTGGAGCTTGAAGCTCTCAGAATTTATCGCAAAAGTTTCCTTTTCTTGGTCGTGGGACTTATTTTCTGCAGGTTGGGAACAACTGCACTTGAAGGCAACGTAACCTGAATGCAGCACCGGATTAAAACCAGTGCGAAGTTTTCATGTTAAAGTACAGTTTAATAAAAGAGCATGCAGACATGCACAGATATCTACACAGAGGCTGGAAAGAACATGTAAAAAACTGAAGGAGGAGGTCAGTGAATGAGCTGTTATGACTTGCAGAGATGTAACGAAGATTTAGTAGATTATTAGATTGGACCGGTTTCGGCGGTCTTTGCGGTGGACCGGACATACGTGACTGATCTGGTCTTGTGTCTTCTTCACTCTCTGCATCTCCGGAGTGTCGGCCACCACGCTGAAACCTTTCCCCTTGCTCTTTTCAAAGTCCTCCTTATAGAGCGCCTGTAAATTTGTAATGCGTCAGGATTGAAGAGACTCAAACAGAGAAGGGGTTCAGACACAAACGCTCCTGAGGTTGTTTCTCCTGCAGAATGTCAACATAGACTTCACGAGGCTGCACGCACACTTAATGTGATCCACAAACACACACGTATGAAGCGCTGCAGAGGGACATCTGTCAGATTTCCCTGCAAGTTTAGGCCGAGGGGGGGAAACACTTGCAACATTAAACAAAGCCGAAATGTTTACTTGAGAGTAAATCTGAGATCTCCACACACACACACACACACACACACACATGAGTCATGTTCTTGCTATGAGGGCTATGTTGCTTCGGTAGGAGAGCTCGACTGCCGAGACTTTTATGGTTATAAACAATGAGCTGGGTCGGTTGGATGAGACGAGAGGAAAGGGCAGACGGAGAGCAGGAAACAGCCTCTGGTGTAAATCTGATCACCGTGTCATCATAACAATCATGTAGCATAATAACATACTTATGTTATGTGATCGTTTCAAAGGCTTTCAGCCAGAAACTGAACCACTCGGCTCATCTTTTAACGTTTAAAGTGTAGTTTATGTACGCTGTGTTCTGCCGCGTCACTTTTTACGTCCTGCGTTTCATGAAATCTCATCTGGTCCCTTAAATAATTATAATTTGAGAGCGTGATGTCGCTGTGAAAAGCGGTCTGTGGTTGCTGGACTGGTAGATGTGTGTCACGTCTGTGTTTCCCACCAAACAGCCGTGCCTTTATTTAACCTGTGCGGTTTGATTTCTCTGCACTGAGCGGAGACAAACATCCAAAAACAGGATGCCGTCTCCTCCTCGTAACGCATAAATGTAACTACTCCTTAACATTCAGCCACAGTAAAGCTAGCTTTGAATCATCAAACACAGACATATTGGACTCCTTCAAAATGCTGGGAATTTTCAAAGTTGGAAACTTTCCATGAGAATTAACAATAATTTATGGGAATAAACCATGAATTAAAAAAAACTGGGAACTTAAATATAGTTGGGGAAAATAATATGAAACAACCAGATTTCATGTCTGCTATCGCTCAATCACAAGCGCAGGTGATTTCTAGAACTTGGACTATATTTTATACCAATACTGGAATATTTCCAAAATTCCCCGTCTTATCTTCCCATAGAGATTCAGCAGAAACTTTCCAGTTTTTGCTTTCCCATCTTACATTAAATTCCTTCTGCATCATTTTGGGAATATTCGTAGATATTTATCAACGTCACTTTTTGGAAAAGCGCCTCAGTGAAATGTTTTGTTCCGCTGTCTGACGCCTGGTCGACCACACGTCTTCTTCTTCTTGACGAACATGCTGGAATAAATCAATCAATAGCTTAACTGAAGTAATCAATAGATGATGACTTCTTCTCTATCTTCTGCCTCCACATGTTGAGTGGCAGTAGCCGGAGGAGTCTCTTTAATTTAACGTGACTTGGATGACTTGATCCCGTTGATGAGGTTAAACTGTTGGCTTGAAAAGTGTGATTAGATTAAGGGATTAAGAACAGTGAAGACAGTCAGGGAGGCACGAGAGAGCGAATTAAAGAGATATTTTTAAAACTACTCTCCAGTTTATCATCACTTAGGACACTTTTACACCTCATAAAGCTCAGATTTGGTTTGAGTTCAGCCTCATCTTGACTTAGTATTTGGACAAAGGGCTCATTCGATTCAATCAAACTCAATTGCCCCGGTGGGAGCGCCCTCGTCTCCTGCCGTGAGACAGATACAGAGCTGAGTGAAAGTGACAGACAGAAAGGGAAAGATACGCTGAGTCACGATGACGCAACGAGATTAGGCCGAGTATCTCAGGAGACAGAGGCTGGAGACGAGAGACGTGATAGCAGAGAGACGGAGGCGAGCGATCCGTGGGCGTCTCACCTGGCTGTTGAGCATGCTCTGTTGTTTGAGGCGCAGGTTCTCGGGGGTGTCGGTCACTATGGTGAAGGAGGTTTTGGGGTAATGCCTGAAGGAAAAGAGCAGAATAACACAAAATCAATGTGAGATACTGAGATCAACTTCAGCCCTGGTAGAGCTGATGTTGAAGAGTCTGAACTGATCTTTTCTCCAGGGTACGCTCTGTAAACAAACAGCACCCACCTGTCAATCAAAGCGTCCATGCTCTTAATCCTGCATTGCTTTAAGCCTGAATATAACCTGAACAGGTGAGTTGTATATAAATTCACCCTCAGTACAGTTGTCATGAACGAGGAAATTAGCTACAGAGACCAAAACTGTTTTTTGTACCAGGCTGTAAACATGTTTATTTCTGCTGTCTAACATGGGGACTTATGGAGACTGACTCACTTCTGGAGCCAGCCTCAAGTGGACGTTTGCCACACTGACTTCGCTTCACAGACACGGAGGTTGCTGCTCGGTCGCCGCACGACTCTGAGTCTGTGTGAGCTCGCACTTCCGTTTTTCATCACCTCTACACACAGCAGCGTGAACAATGTCCATCTGTGTGTCTCAACTGCGGAAACGAATGTCTGCTGGTATCATTTTATCTGTGATGAAACCCTCCAAAGAAATGATAGATTTTGCAACTTTTTGCTGCTTTCATAGAAAAAAGGAGAAATAAAAAACGTAATCCAGAGTCAGAACGCTGTATTTGTGTAACTTTGTGGTCAGTTTTAAGTCGTCTTACGTAACCTAACTCAGAGGTGGTTGTCTGAATTGTTTGTGACCTTGAGGACGATCCGTGTGCGGTGAACACTCACATACTGCAGTAAGGTTTCTTCTCAAAGCCTTTGTAGGTCGTCATGCTCAGCGCCATTTTGCATACCTCGCAGCTGAAACAGCCTTTGTGCCAGTACTGCAAAGAGGAAGAGAGACGAAAAGTCAGTGAGATAAAGGCTAAAATATTAAGTAATAATAAAAAACATCCTGATGGTCTGTGATGAATTGTCAGAAATTAGTCTCAGCTCTTCATGAGAACACAGCTGTTACTCCGTTTGCCATCTCTGCACTGAACAAGCGGCAATAACAGATGATTACAGAGAAAAACTCTGACTTTATCTGACTGATTTAACAGAAGGAAACACCTTAGAGCCACACAAACTACAAAGTTTTGCTGTAAAAAGTGTTTGAACCCTCTCTGTTACCTGTGCACCTGACTGAGCGGGTATAAAAATCGTCCACCTGGTTTACTCTGTGGTTCATCTCAGAGAGAAATCATCTTACACTCAAAGAAAAACTGGTTCTGAATAAGCGCCATGGAGCATGAATGAGCTGTATGTGTCGGCTCTAATGAGGATACGAAAATGGATGAACCGTTCTTTGGGGAACTGAATGCAAACAAAACAAAACAAAACACTTTTGCTGCTTTAATTACCTTTTTATGTTTATTAATGAATTTTTCCTTTAAAGGATCTTTGGAAAACAGATTACCGCTTCTTTGTGTTGCAGCAATGTGACCCACTTTTGATAAAAACCAACAAAGATTCAGTTTGAAGAGACGTTTTTGTGAACCTGTGACATACATACAGCTGCTATAGGCATAACTTGGTCACTGACTTGTGGCTGTGTGTTTCTAATTGTATAAGTTAATCTTTCACAGCTACTTTTTTAGAAAGAGCAATCAGTAACGTGATAATAATTCATATAAAGTAATAAAACTTCAAATATTTAATGAACTCGGGGACCAAATCTTCATCTTAAACAGTGTGCTGACAATAAATGACACAAATGTGCATGTGGCCTTTTTAAAAATAAAAACCAACCAAACCTTTCAGTGGTTTGTGGCTAATGTTCATCTATCGGATGTGGGTTTTTTTCCCCTCATCATCACTCCATTAGTGTGTGTCTTTGTGTGTGTGTGTGTGTGTGTATACAATATATGTGTGTGTTTCTGTGCATGTGCATTACAAATAGTGGTAAAGCATCCCAGAGATGCCTCAGTATGGCATGAAGGGTACAAAAGTGCAACTTTTTGGGGTTAAAATTGGAGGTTATGACAAGAAGTGCCCTAACAAAAGAGCTGTTAACACGAAAACAAACATCACATAGGAGAAAATAATATTTAAGTAACAAGACTTTTTAAAAAGCATCACTTCTCAAACTTCTTTGAGAAGTCTGCAACACAGGATACACAAACTATAATCTAAACATGGTGAGAAAACAAGAATATATAGATATATATAGACGGATGTGCATACTACAGATATATAAAAGTATATAACATTTGTAACACTCGTTAGTGAATGGGGGTCTCCTTACCTTATCAAGGCAATTTATTTTTTCTGTGGGGTAAACTGGTTTATTGCATCTTCCACAAGGCGGATTCATGATGGCGAACAACAACAACAAAAAGTCCCTGATCCAGTGAAAAGTGTTCAGAAGTGAAGTACAGACTGTGATGTGCAGCCGGAGACCAGCAGTCCTCTTCTTCGCCCTGCAGGCATGTCAATTAATACACGGACACGACCTCATCAAGGCGAGGAGGAGCCGAGCCCTCACGGTGCCTTCATAGACAGTCGGATAAAGGAGGTTTCACTTGTTGCGTGTGGGCAAAAGTATCCAAATAACCCAGATTATTTTGATACCATAACATATACGCTTATATATATATTTATGTAACATTTTCACACGATTTAAGCTTATTAAATCACAACAGAAACAATCAACAAAGATAATGGTTTATTATTGAGCTATATTTATACGTCACACTGAAAACTTGTGAATTTTACGGGTTTCCGCGGAGTACCTGAAGGCAGCATCAAGGGGAAACCGTAATAACCTTAAAAGGAGCAGCAACTTTCACCGAACATTAGACAAATACGGCAAAATAATGTAGTGTAATTCTTAATATTGCGGATTAAATCACACTATGAGCGACTCTATACACATATATAACTATAAAAAACTACACTAGTTAATCGAGAAACAAACTGTTAAGTGTTAACAGTCTTTTTGGCGCCATCTGCCGGGGATGAGCCGTTGCTACAACCGAATTAGCCATCTTGTTTTTCAACGCAGACGCGAGCTAAAAGCTGCATTGTGTTTCAAACCGTAACACATGTGAACTACATATAATGTATAAAGGCTGTCATTGGCAAACGCGTTGTATTGCGGAAAAAAATAACACACATAACCAGAATCGAAACGTAACAGCCAATGTGTATAGATAAATACGTAGGGCGTCCCATAGTGGTCATCATCGGGGGTATAGCTCAGTGGTAGAGCATTTGACTGCAGATCAAGAGGTCCCCGGTTCAAATCCGGGTGCCCCCTCTTTTCTGCACAGGCCTAACGTTTCTTTGTTACATTTATACACACACGATAAATACGAATCCGAAACTAACTGTTACCGTTACGTCTAATTTATTTGCCTACATGCACCATGTTGGAAACACATACATTTCTTAGCATCATAAGACCTAAATCACACCTCATACGTGTGTACTTAAATTTTCTCGCTAATTTTACTCAAAAAATGTCCAAGTATTTCTCTTTTTCTACGCTTAAAATACTTTATAAACGCAAGCGTCACTTGGACTCTTCCACCCTCCTCTCTGGAAATGGTACGTTCCACCTCCACCGGTTGCTGTAGTTGTGTCAGCGTGTTCTCAGCTGGCCAATTAAGCTCCTGAGACAGGTGAGTGTGTGTCCACCGACCTGTAAGTCATACATTGATATAATTGTTTGTCTGTTCGTCGTTTGTTGAGATAATTGGACTATTTTCAACGTGCTGCTACCATGTCAGTGCTAATTAGCACCAATGCATCTGGTGATATAAGTTTTTATATTTGTAGGACAGGATTTGTGGGAGTAGCTAGGTGCCCAAAAACAAATGTGGCACTTAGAAGAACAATAGTGTGAATGCCCTCTGGGCATCCTTAGTGTATATTATATAGTCTGCTCTTTCAGGCACACTCAATTACTTACCATGCCTGGTTAATTGGTCTACAGGAATATCTGAACTGTGTTTGTTACATTATGTGAGTTTCTGTATATGAGGCCTCTGCCTGTTGGATAAAACGACTAGGTTTGAGGTCAGTCTGAGTAGATTGTTGGTTTATGGCTCCATCATGTGGCAGTTTCATGTCTGTTTGTCATTAATCCCTGAGAGTGACTGGCTCGGCGTGTATTGTTCATGTTTTTCAGAAGCTACATGTCATTTTAAGCATCACTACCTCATGTGTGCCTGAACGTTTCGACTAGATATAGTAGAGCTTTTTCACAGCAGCCATTTTGATATGACATAGTAGGGTCAACGGGTGTTTCCCATGATAGTAAATCAGGTTCTGTTCCATTTAGTGTAGCAGAGACTTTGCAGTGAGTCATCATGCAGCACAGCAACACCCGGACTTTGTTTGACCTGAATGGTATGGAACCCTAATTAGTATCATTGGCATCACCTGTGTTTACCCTATTTCATGTCAAAATGGCTGCTGTGAAAAGGGTCTGTTATGGCACAGTGGTGCAGTGGTTAGCATTGGTTTGAACCCCCAGCCAACCAGAGTTACGGTGGCTATAAAACGTGTAAAACGCCCTATCTAGAGCCAGCATTTGGTTTGTCCATTCTGGGCTACTGTAGAAACATGCCAGTTCAACATGGTGGACTACATAGAAGCTGACCTGCTGTTTCCATAGATATACAAAATGGGAACAAAAACACTCACCTGTCAGTGACTGGGATCATTTTCTCAGTGATTGGTTTTCAGCTCTTGACCAAAGCATGAGATTTAATATCAACGCACCACCAGCTTTTATTAGAAGACATTTAAACAGAAAGGTTCAAAGAAAACTCTGGTAACTTGATGCCTCTAAAATTCATCCAAACAACAACATTTCTCCAGAGAAGTTCATTATAATCACTATCAGTTATATAGCTAAATATCTGTTATAGTGAAGTCCACAGAGATATAACATGTTATGAACCAGTCATTGGTCGCGTGGAAGTTTCATGAAACAAAAGTAACTGAGTATGACAATAATTAATAACAGAAACTGAATGAAAACAAAATAAAAACACATAGTTAAGTTGAGCTGTACATTGGTTTGCAGTATGAAGGCTTGTTCGATTCGTTCCCTGACATCCCCTTGCATTGATGGGTTTCGTACAGTTACACGTTTGCATCTCATCTCCGCTCAGACCCTCCAACCCTTGGATAATATGGCAAATCCCCTGTGTGATGGCAAAGAGCAGAAGACACAGAGAAAGCTGGCAAGAGCTACAAGAGCAGTTACAGTAAACACTGTCCAGCCGCCAAGGTTGGAGTGAGGACATTCTGTGTCGATGGTCGGCCTGATCGTCCATATACATCCCCTTGTTATACCTTTACAGTCCTCAAGATGGTGTCCTTTCTTCTTCTGTCTGAGTCCTGAAGGTCCAGGACCCTTAGCAGCACTGCTCAGCTTCAATGAAACCTTCCTTTTCGTGACCCCCAAGCTCGACCTCGGCGTAACTGGAGTGACAGCCCTGGTTGTGGAACTTCATGGAGGGCCAGAAGTTATTGGTGCGTCGCTACGAACAACAGACAGTAGTTGCTAAAGGCCAGGCAGCAGACAGACATGAGTGTGCATGTGGGGTATCTTTAAAATGTTAAATAGGCTCTACAGATTGTGTGGATTTAGTTTTCTTACCTGCATGAGGTAGAACGGTGGAGCCACTGTGGGGTGTGTGTTGATGTAGTAGACAGCCAGTAAGGTCAGCGCTACAAGAAGAACCAACGCAGCCACTACACCTGCTATGATGGCCGTGTTCTCAGTTATCCCCTTATGGCTTGGAGGACCCCCGGTCTGTAAGTCTGAAAGAAAGGAAAGCAGAGATTGTTGTTAATGTTAGAGCAATACTGCATGTAGAGATGGCTGCTTAAAGAGGCCATTGTGGAAACAAACAAAGTACAGTTCGACAAGGACCTGTTCATGCAGCAATAAGTGCTACTTGTTGTTGGTAGTGTTGGAGAGGAGGTCCTCTCTGAAGAGCTGGAGGTCTTCAGGAGGTTTTTGAAGGTAGACAACAGACGAGAAAAGTTTGGATCGTCCTGAGCATACGGGTGACAGAGCCAGGCCAGAGAAGGTGGATTAGGTCATAGATCATGATTCCTAAGTTTCTCGCCACCCTGATAGGGGCCAGTGACAGGAAGTCAATTTTGCAGTTGATGTTGTGTATAGTAGGTTTGACTGGGAGGACGAGCAGTTCAGTTTTTGACAGGTTCAGCAGGAGGTGGAGCCTTCATCCATGTAGATATGTCACTGGTACCAGAAAAAGTTCCAGAGTGTTGTTGAGAAAGGCGACTCGAGTACTTGTACTTGCCAGCTAATCTCAGTGTGCTTATACAGTATTTCTAAAAGCTTTCATATGGTCAGGAAAGCATCTTTATTTCTTTGCACACATCATAGTTCACAGACATAGATAAGATAGCATATAGCCAGCTTCAATTCTGCTTTATTTCATCTTTGGAACTTATTTTCATTGTACCAAAATAGTTGCCAAGATCTGGAAACAACTGTTGTGTTTAACTACAGACAGTTTGCAGACATTAAGAAGATTAATCATTGTTGACTGTTGTTGGATCCTGAACAGAACCAGTTCAGGAAGAAGAGCTCATCTGGTGTTAAAGGTGTACTCCCGATCCAAACTTCTCTTTCTAATGTTTCACATTTTGAGCCAAAATTGCAGCATTTTAAACCGTTTGTTTTAACTTCACTTACAACCAACAGTTTTGGTAATAATTATACCGTTTCTCTTCCAAATAACTTTGGATAACCTTCAGTGTTGTTGTGTTTTCAGATCTAAGCAATTAACTTTATGGGTACAAAGTTACTATTACCAAAAACAATGATGGCCAAAACAAGAAAGAAAATAAGACCAAAGTTGTAATAAACCATAATTACTCTTTGTACCACAAGGCGCCATGATATTTTGAGGATACTTCATGTCTGTGAAATTGGTCTATAACATTCTAACCATGTGTGACATGTTCTACTGTGAGAATATTGTCAAACCAACCCAAGAAAGTCAATCGTCAGTCCAAACTCCAGTCCAGTGATCTGGATTCACCTTTCTCTGGACATTGTACCTGGATGATTGAGATGAACCTTCACTGACAAGCCTCACTATCTGTTTCCATCTAGATTCCTGCGTAAATGTACCTCGAGTGACAGGCTGGTCTTCGGCCACCAGTGAAGTTGGTGTTGGACCTGGGGAAGAGTTGTTGAAGGAGATCATAGACCCCTCAGGTAGTTCCTGGTTGTAGTCCTCACATGTGCCTTTGGCCTGAGTGAATACCCACAGGAATAACTCAGGAAAGAACAAAACACCGCTCATTTCTCTGTCATATAAATGGGAAAATGTACCTCACCTCTTCAGGGCAGTTATAATCTAACCACTCTTGTCGATGCCGGTCGATGCCGTCAGAGCATCTGCAACTCAGTGAGGACACAATGAGAGGAGCCAGGCTCTTTAAGATTTATCGTTACAGGATAAAGCTCTCAGATTTTTCACCCTACCGTTGAAGTGTGTTGCACCAGCCACAGCCGGTTGTCAAGTTGGATGATAGGCAGAGCTCGCAGGTTGTGTGTTGGAGACAAGCTGGAAGAATCGGATAAAGCAGTGTGCTACAGTTAAAGGGACGGACAATGAGGCGATGCTGCCATACAGAGTTCAGGTTTGTGAGGATACTTACTGGGCAAAGGCGTGAACTCAAAAGCAGATCTGCTAACAATCTTTGTGGTGTCAATCTCAACACGATGATACTCATAGATTGTACGGTGCTTGGTATCTTCAACACAAATATAAAATGTTAGTGTGTTCTGCTGTTCATAATTATCTCTTGAACATGTCAGTCTGACCTCTTAGAAGTACTCATTCTTTCTGACTTTGAATTTAAATGCTGAACAAATTGATGCCAACCACAAAGAAAGAAAACCACCGACTGCTAGTAAGTTTATAATAAGAGTAAAAAATCACACAAATGTGCCCGATGTGCGCATGCTAATGTGTTCTCTTCATGTGTTTGCTTATTAAAAGGGCTCATTTAGAGCAACAAAAACATTATTGTTGGTTTCAGGTCAGGTTATGCACTAAAGAATATTATCTTACATTCCTGCCAATAGATAAATCTTGGATGCGGTAGTGTTTGAAGAAAGATTCACAGGACTGACCTGAGGCCTGTGAGGAGGGGACGTGTGCCATGAAAGCATCAGACAGTCCCACTTTCACTGGATGCTCGGTGGAGTTAATTTTCACCACTGGCACAGGGATCTGAAAAATAATAACAGTGTTTGTTTGACTAAATGTGACACGGGATCTTCAGGTCGTTCCCCTCGCAAATGGAAAATCCATTTATAGACGACAGAGCAAACAGTCGAAATGAATTACGCACATCTCTGTAGTTGAAAACAATGGTTCCATTTCTATGGAGCGCTGCCTGGAAAACAAAAGATCCTTCAGCCTCCCGGTCCTTTAGCCGCACTTTGTCCCACTCCACCACAAACAGATTACCTGAGTGGAGCAGGATACAGAGGCTGGTCAAAGAAAACCAGGAGCTCCCACACACATTACTGACTTCACTTTGGAACCTCCTACCTACCGTTGTCCGAGTACCTCACTGTTGAGTTTTGGGAAAAGCTCGGGTCAAAGTTGGCCATGAGTGGAGCGACGTACTGTGTGGCCGTCAGCATTCGATGTGTAATCTCCCCCATGTAGATGAAGCCTGGGGGCACGGAGCAGATATGCATGGAGATGTTAAAGACGCATTGTGGATCATTGCAGTGCATGTTGCCTGTTTGTACCCATTTACAAACTCTGTCTACTATGGCTTTTTTTCTAATGCATTCTGTTGGGAATATTACGCTGCTTGCCTTGTTCCAGTGACATTTCAAGAGGAGCGACATATCAAATCGCATCACCCGTTAGAAGGACGCGTACTCGATTGCGTGAACTGGACATCAAGAAAGCACAAACCACCATCAGGAAGACCTTGATGACTATAACACAGTGCCAAAGCTAAAGGGATCACTACAATCCTGCTACACACTGCCCCTGAAATCAATCTGTCTCCCTGAAATCTACAATGCTGTGGCCACACCAAGCAGCAGTGGCTGTGAAGTGAAGCCAAAGTGCAGTTCCTCAAATGTCCACTCGAGGCTGGCTCCAGAAGTGAGCCAGTCTCCATAAGTTCCCATGTTCAAATGTCCAACTTCACAGCATAAATAAAGATGTTTACAGCCTGGTGCAAAAAACGTTACCCTGTCCAGACCAGACTCCATTTGGTCATGTAGAAGACAAAGAATACACAACAAAGTGTAGAGTGAGTGATGCAGAGTATACATGATTTGTAGTCATGAAGGTAAAAGCTGCAAATGCATGGCATCACTCATGGGTCTTACTGATGTGATGAAAGTGCAGCCATGCAGCACAAACATAAATAACAGCAGTGTAGCATGATGTACAGTTTGTTTTTTTTTGGCTGTTCATCATGAGGTAAACAACATGACCTGATTATTTGATTCAAAAAATCTGCGCTCTGTAAACTAAACAGATCCGTTAGCGCCGTGGCATTTTTGTGTAACTGAAGCAGGAATGTTGAACAAATAACTCTCATGATAATTTTCTTTGGGTTAAAAATGTAGGACATGCACAGCAAGTCTTTAAGCAATTAAAACCATCATTTACAATTAACCAGATTTATTAAAGCCTGGTGTGCTTGAATATTTCCCCAGGGTAGGACAAAGTCTCCTTCAGCACACTGGTAGACGATCTCTTATTTGGAAGAGCACAATGGATGGAGTCCTGCTATGATATCAAGTAACGTAAAGTGAAACTCACCACCAGTCGCTACGATAATTTGTCTCAAGTAGTGTCCATAAAAAGGGAAATCAAAAGAAAGCGCTACCCTCTGTGGAAAAGAAGAAATATCAGACATGGCTGGGTGTTAAATCAGACGGTTATGTATGTATGTGTGTGTGTGCACGTGTAGGTGTGTGTGTCTGTGCTCGTCTCACTGCTGCCTGTCGGTATTTGTTGGACAGTATGCCGTGGATTTGGACTTGGCTCTTGTGCAGGTTGTTCAGATCCACCCACAAGTCCTCAGTCCGTCTGTCTGTTGGACCAAAACTCTGCCATCTGTAGTACCTCTGGGAGTCCTCCTGAGAGAAACAGGGCACTCATTAGAAGACGTGAAGTTCTCATAAAACATTATTTATGGGCGAGGTGGAGTTTTGAAGTTCGGTCAGCTCAGAGAATTAATGGTAATTCGACACAGCTGAGTAAACAGCAACAGTCAGCCTGTCCACAATGTTTCACAGCTTGTTAAGAAATTGTTAATATCATTATTAAAATTGTGATTCAGCACTAGAATTTCAGACCTTTTGTACAAAAGAGAGATTTATTACCGATTTGGATAAACAGTGGTGAATGCTGGAATCGATTGGAGCTGCCTATTAAAATAATCTGTTTGTAAATCAAGAGGAAAAAGCCTTTTATTCATCGATTAATCATTAGACTCATTTTTCAGGCAGAAATTACAAACTTTTGCTTTTCAAATGTGAGCGTTTGGTATTTCTTTGTCATGTAATAGTAAAGATTGTGACATTGTATTGTACCAGGCTGTAAACATGTTTTATTTCTGCTGTGAACATGGGGACTTATGGAGACTGACTCACTTCTGGAGCCAGCCGGCCTTGAAGCTACATTAATAATACCCCGACTAGAGCATTTAGCTTACAATGTTTATTTATTTTCAGTCATGAAATCATCAGTGGTGAATCAGAGAGGATCAGAAAGCTGAGAGTTGGCGAGCCACGGGGAGTTACAGGATGAACCAGAGGAAGTATAAGGTAAGAAACACACAGTTTTCTTTCTGTTTTTATCTTTCTTAAAATATTCAGTCAATCTGAGAAGCCGCAGTCACAAAACAAAGACACAACACCGCCAATTAAAAGTGGTTATAAGAGGAGATTGCTTTGTGTTAAGGGCTTGGTTGGGAACCTCCGCAAGACATCTGGGATTTATCTCCTCTATTTTCGTCCACACAGTTCCACTTGGGGGAGCTGTTTACGTATCACACGCGGCGCTCTGACAACGAGGGCATGTGTCTTTGAGCAGATCTCCAGTCTTGATGGTGTTATTAATGTATGCCACAGTTCAAGGTGACAGAGAGCAATGGTTCTGGGGTTTAGTGTGGGCTCGGAAAGTGGAGCAGTTAAATGCAGCACTCTCGCTGCCTCTCCGGCTGCTCCATATACAGCAAGTGACCCACTTTTTTTTCTCACATCTTCACTGCCTGACCAACCTGTGTTTTCTGGAGGGGGGGTGTGGGATTTCTAGGTGAGGAGGAAGGGAACAATCATACTTTCTCCCTCACAGCTGACTGATTTATTGAAAAGATTCCCATTGGACACGAGGTGGAGGGTCTTAGAAATTGGGATTGGATGCACCCCCCCCCAACGAAAAAAAGGGCAGCCGCAGTAGAACAGGGCTACTTGTGATCTTGTCCAAGTGAGTCATTCACAAGCGCACACACACATGCACATCCACGCTTAAGCAAACACTGTAAGTTGGCAGGACGACGCCGTCGTCTGTTTTCAATTTGAATTGTAGGGAGAGGGGAAAAAAAAAATGTACAACACAATTTATTTGGGGTTGAATTTTACTGAGGCTGATTCAAGCGAAAGAAGAGTCTGGGACATGAGAGACAAATAAAACCTCATCACACACACAATCAAACAAACGCACATGAACGGATTTAAAAGGTAATGAATGGAAAATGGCACGGGACATGTCGTCCTGACAGAAGTTTAATACCAGTGACCTCCAATCAAAGCTTCTTAAGCTCAGCTAGACTCGTCTTGACAAGAACACATCCAAGCGAAAGTCCCTGCTTTTTGAGGTTAAACCATTTGTCTTCATGTTTGCCAATTTCTCGTTGGGAGGGAGAATATTTTGTTTTGTTATTCTCAGTATAATCAGAAGCGAGGGATCATTTTTGAGTCAAGACAAAAGCTCCAACAGCAGGAGGACGTAACAACGGATCAGTTATCGTGTCTACAAGTCAACTTCCAACAACCTGTAGAGTTGTAGAGACGGCCAACGGGTCTCGGCTTCCGGCGTAGCCAGCAGATATCTGGAAAACAGATGCCATATGTCCGGGCCAAGACTTCTTCTGCGGTCTGATTAGCAACTCGATACGTGAAAATGACGAGAAGACACATTTGTGCTGAACTCTGTAAACAGATATCTGCAAAGGAATGCAGATGCCAATGCGGAAGGGCCAAAAACTGCAGTTCCTCAAACGTCCACTTGAGGCTGGCTGCAGAAATAAGTCAGTCTCCATAAGTCCCCATGTTAGACAGCAGAAATAAACATGTTTACAGCCTGGTACAAAAAACAGTTTTGGTCTCTGTAGCTAATTTCCCCGTTCATGACAACTGTACTGAGGGTGAATTTATATACAACTCACCTGTTCACATTATATTAAGTTATGTTTCAAAGTGATAATCCTGCCGCTGTCATCACTGTAAGCTACACACGAGTCGTGCTGGATTTGAAAGCTCACCACTATGCGGGTCATGTTGTTGTCCGGCAGCATACTGATATCAAGTCCTCCGCCTCCTTCGGCCTGTGCGTTGCGGGCCTCTCTGTGCTTGTGTGGGCTCTGCTCGTCCCTCCTGGTTCTGTGAAAACCGAACAGATCCCCATCTGTCCGCAGAGGAGTCCGTTCTCTCAGGGCATCTAGAACAAGACAGGCATTATGAAGGAACACGTGCGGACCGTGCATGCAGAGACATCGTGAACAAACGGATGTCACCTGAGATCTGCAGGGTCAAGATGTTTCACTGACCACCGGATCCTCAAAATGTGCGAAAAGAGCTTTAAATTGATCTGGTAAAATGTCGTCTTCAATCTTAAATCAAACAAAATGAAAACTTTTAAATCATGTGGTCACATCTGCTCTTTAAACGCAGACATGCCCACAGAAAATGAAATCCATGTTTAGAGAGCAACATCACCAAGAAACCAAGAAGGAAAGACTAACGAGCAATTATGAGTAAAATGACTTTCTTTAATCTGACGTGCAGAAATAGCGCCGTGATGTCTTTTTAATTTCCGCATTTTAAACTAATAATGCGGCCTGTGTGTTTTGGCCGGACCTGCGGTGGTTTTTCACTAATTGTGAAACATGAATACAACCTTCATTTTGTGCCAGCGTTGCCATGTATGCACACAACCTATGTGTGTGTATTTGCATCTCTGCTGACCACCTACATTTCAGGTCATCTGCTCAACAGATCATCGATGGATGTTTATATATATATTTTTTCTTCTATCTTTCTTTTTCCTTTCTGGACAATAAACTGATGCATGACTCATGATGGTTTTTCGGTCAACAGAGCTGCGAGATCAGCAGAAAGTCTCTCTGCTTTCTCACCGAAGAACAAGTTGAGGGATTAAATCTAATTTGCTGTCTCGTTTTTATGTGAGCTGTTAGTTCACCAAGCTGAGCAGCCGGGGCCAGCCCGACTCTCAGACCTTTCTCTCAGCCTCTTTCTTTTACAACATTTGATCAGAGGTATGTGGACCTCCTGGATCCTGCCCACATCCTTTTTGTTCTAGCGTTGGTCTGGGTCTGTTTGTTCCCATTAAAATCTTGATTCTGCCGCATTCAAGAAGTTCCTCTCTCCAGTTTTTGGTGTGCCAACTTGACCCTGACCCCAACCCCATCGAACACCTTTGGGATGAACCGGAGTTTATTGCCCAACTTCAGTGCTGGACCTCAGTAAAGCTCTTGTAGCTGAATAGGAACAAATCCGTGCAGCCAGTTGCCAAAATCTGGTGGAAAGCCTCAAACCACATGAGAAGAGCCTGTTAGAGCCGCAGATTAATTGCCGTGGTTTGGGAACGAGATGTTTAGCACTTGCGGATGTGAATGTAATGTTTCGGTATCTGACCCATGTGGTCACATGGTTTGTCAGACGGCGTCTAAATATTACCACAAATACTGAGATTTGGCTTTGGAGCTCTCTTTGTTTGTGCTTCGCTGTAGTGCAACAACAAATTCAACGAGAAGATCGATGTCACTCATGTTTAATGGGTTAATGTGAAGCGTCAGACGATTAGCTTAGCTTAGCACAAAGACTGGAAACAGGGGGAAACGGCTAGCCTGGCTCTGTAGCAAGGTAACAGAATTGGCTTGCCATGACCTGCCCATTGATTTGGGTTGGTTAGATTGGTTAAGGTAAGGTAATAAGAGTCAAAGCGGGCCGGGTAATGAGGACGCCGCCCTGTTATGGGCCTGTAAAAACCTTTAGCCATCATGACATGTTGTGGTTTCACAGGGGGATTAGGTCAGGGACTGTTTCTTGGCCGGGTGCGGTGACCTCTTGAAAGTGTGAGATTTTAACGGTCTTCGTGGTCGTCAGGATTGAATGAAGTGATATTTCTATTGTTAAAGTTGTTACAACTTAAGAAACAAAATGGGACAGGAGGAAGAAACGTGGAGAGGTTATCACACACACACACAGGGGAGACAGCTCTAATGAGGTATCTTGTTTGATTACGGTGCAGTGGAAGCTATTTCCACAGCTTCAGAACAAGAGGCTCCTAATTGGGTCAGATTGGCAGCACTCATCATCACAAAACAGCTGAGGAGGTGTCAAACAGCAGGGGGAAGAGAGGAGGAGGAAGAGGAGGAGGACTGGAAGTGTCAGATGAGGAACTATGCATTAGTTACTGCAGAATGGTATGTCTGTAAACATCAAGTCCTTCAGGAGGTCATCCTTTTTCACTTTACAGGTCACTCTCCCGTCCGGCTTTACAATCCTCTCTTAAGTCTCGTCTTCCCTCCTGGACGATCTCTAACCTTGTCTAACTGTCTGCATGTGGGCTTGGATGAACTTCCAGCGAAGGAAAAGGGGGCTAAAAAGAGTTCAAGAGTGGGCTGGGCTTTGCTTTTAGGGCTGACCTCAGTAGCATCAGGCCTGGCAGACACATGTGCATGAGAAAACCTGCACTGGGAATGTGCAAAGTAGAGCAGAAAATAACATCCTGGTGAATTTGAACCAGGGCCCAAAAAACACAATGACTAGATTGATGGATGTGACCAATTTGCTGGTGAATAGCAGATGGGTTTTAACTGTAAATACACACTATGATGCTCCCTCTTTTAGAAACAAAATGCACAGTACAGTCCTCTAAATTTAGAACAACCACCCGATCTGCAGAACGTCAGATTTCCTGCTGGTTAATCCAACATATCTCGCAGTGCCAGGAGCACCGACTCCTGCGGGCTCATTCTGCACGATTAACACGTATGAATCAGATATTTTGAGACGGTGGCACCCGCATGGCAGCGGTGTCCACTGTATCTGCCTCTTCAGGATGTGCCTGCATTGCAGCAACCACCTCTAGTGGGTGTTGGGAGTCACGTTGAACTAGGACACGGCATTGTGAGGCACTTATACATCGTGTTCATTCATCCCCACACCTATTTCACATTCCCCTGCCTTTTTTGTCCTGTACAGTAGCTCTGTGACGTCCTGCCATGACTTTATTTTTATATCTATGAACTATTTGTCGTTATCTAGCGTTGCGTTAATCATTTGGCGCTGGTGACAGAAATATTACAGGTCATATTTTCATAGTTTGAAAGCAGAAGACAGATGAGAGCAAACGTTCGAAGTGGTCTCTCAGTCTGTTCAACTGGAGGAAGTCCAGGGATGAAAAATAAAGTTCCTTTGAAAGTAATCTCTCTCTGCATAAATGCACGACACTTTGAAGTTCAGATCGAAGCGAGGATACATCGAGGGCACGAAGGAAGAAGAGAATTATCTGCAGGCCTGACAAACGAGAACAAAAGGCCAACATCTTCACTCCTGAGGCAGGAGTGAACGACTGTGGACTGTCCAAACGCATCAGAGGAGACATAATTACACACAAACGGATACAAACAAAGTCTCGACCCGAGTTTCGCGTGCCGTTAGAGATGAAGCCCAGCGTCAGCGTCAGGAACGGGAGGATTTGTAAAGCACCTGCAGACTTCTGGCCGAAGAATCACGAGTGGAACAGTAATCACAACGTGAGGTCACCGCTATGTATGTCAGTGTGTGTGTGTCATTGCAGTTTAGCAGCGGTTTTATTGTGGTTGGATTTTAAAAAGAGCGATCTGTGTTAGAAACCAGCCTGGAGCTTATGGCGTGGGAGGAAGCCATTTGGCACCTTACACTCAGGAACAGCAGTAACCATAACACACAATCACAAACACTGGCAGCTGGACTGATAAGGACCCCGAAAAGAAAAGGAAAAATGTGACGTTTAGATAAATACAGACAAACGGATCAGGCTCGGAGTTCAGAAAATGTTTGATTTACTGTCATCGACTTGTTTTTTTTGTTACTTTTTGGAATTTATTTTCCATTTTTAGTGCTGACACGCTGTTCCCGTTTGCAGATGTGCTGGCCAGCCGGTTTTAACTGTCTGTTTTATCAGGATTTCAGTATTTATAGTTTTTACAATAGGTGATTATTTTACACTGAAAAATGTTCAGTACATCTAATCTGAATCTGAACGTGTTAATTCATACTCCTTTATTCGTTATTTGCCAAATTCCAGCACTAATAATCTGTCAGGAGAATCGAACTTCACGTTAATCTGACAGATTTAGCCACATTTACACGGCGAGATGACAGTTTGTGGTCTTTGTTGAGGAGTATTGCGTGTGCATGAATAAAGGTGAGACTCCAGAGTTGCTTTTATTCCCTTTGGCTGAAATAATAAGCCTCTGAAGATATTCTCCTGGCGTCAACCTAGAAAAAGTTTAAGAGGAAATATTGGTGTTATGGCATTTTTAGCTCATTTAGGTCATTTGTCTGCAACTTCAGGCCCACCTAGACTATTGATCAGTGCAGCCTGTCAGATTCAGAACAAAACCGTCTCCGTGTACCGTCCAGTTTGAATCCTAGAAGACAAACTCGCGCTGTCTTCATGCTGGTCGTAGACATAGCTTCTCTGTTTCCAGGCAATAATAATAAATGCTAGCATCTGCCTTTAAAATTGGCAAGTACATCGAATTGTGCTGGAATTAATCACTGCACACAAACTATTAATCTTCTCTGATCACTTGAAAACTGTTTTTTAAACCAAATATCGAATTATGGGTGATCAACACCAAATGACTCTCTAATCCTGTGATGCCTGAAGTCACATGCAGCAATTTCAAGCCACAAATCATCTGTTCTTTCATCTTTCATCCAACAGCAACCTCCGTGGCTGTAAAGTGAAGCGCCAAGAACTGCAGTTCCTCAATCGTCCACCTGAGGCTGGCTGCAGAAGTGAGTCAGTCTCCATAAGTCCCCATGTTAGACAGCAGAAATAAACATGTTTACAGCCTGGTACAAAAAACAGTTTTGGTCTCTATAGCTAATTTCCTCGTTCATGACAACTGTACTGAGGGTGAATTTATATACAACTCACCTGTTCACATTATATTAAGGCTTAAAGTTATGCAGGATTAAGAGCGTGGACGCTTTGAGCCTTAATATAATTTGAACATAATTGAACTGAACTGCAGTTTTGGCATTTCCACATTGGCTCCACTTCACAGACATTGAGTTTACCGCTTGCTTTGCACGTCAACACAAATCTGTATCTCCAGAGACGGATTTAAAGTCACGGTTTGATATCCTGCATGCAGCAGACACGTGCAGTAAGTCCCCATCAAAGTTTTGTGAAGAGTTTGGGGGAATCAGTCTTGAGAGTGTTGACCTTTTGAGAAAACGGGGACAGCCGCGCATCCAATTTTAAGAAACTCTGCCGAAGTGTTACGCAAAAAGAGACGTGGCGCGGCCCGCAGTCAGATGAATGAGCACACTCCCTTTTAATCGAAGTGATTCAGGGCGCGTGTACATCATCGAACATCCTGCACCAACGGTTTCGCCGAGAGCTGTTCCACTTTCTGGTGTGAGCAAGCACTAACATGAAACGGCATGCTGGGAGGAAAGGGCCCAAAATAGGGAACTCCCGTCTGCACAGGTGCAAGCCTGACTTGAACCTAATTTTTTGGGAGGTTTTAAGCTTTCAAATATTGAACATGAGCGTGGACATTTTGCCGGACTTTAAATTGTCTTAAGTTAGTGTGTGGATGTCGGTGTCTCTCTGGTCCTCTGCAGCGCTAGGCCCCCGATCAGAGGAACTGGGACCACAGGAGAGGCCAGAGAAACTGGAGCACCGCTGATTGTCGGAGGAGGAGTGGCAGCGGAAGAACGGGGGCTGGCTAAAAATAATGCATCTCCAAGGAGAACAAAAATACACACACACACACACACACACAGGAAGGTAGAGGGGTACACATATACAGAAGATGCACAGAAGCACCCAGCACACACACTTCAGAGATGAGATAAAGCAGCATTAAAGTCTCGCAGGCTCAGCTGCTGCTCTCATTGACTTTTTCCACTTTTATAAAATGCACGCTGAGTCATAATTGAAATCACTGGTTCACATTTATCTGCAGAAATACGGGATTTCCGATCACATGATGTGTATTTTTCAAGCAAATGTTCACCAGGCGGCTCGGAAATATGGAGTTTTTTGGCATTGCATCCTAAGAAAATCCATTTCATGTGTTTCCTGTGACTGGAAAACAGAAATGTCAAGGGACCTGTTGGCTTCACATGTGCATGCAAATCATCAGAGAAAGTGCCAAAAAAAAACCAAACCGTTTTACGTCGCCGGAGTTGTTTGCAAGAATTCAGGTCAGGTCGTGCACAAAGCTAGTCTTAATATTAGAAAACATGTGAATACCTGTTTGTTTTTGAAGAACAGGAGGCTTACCTTCATGCTCCCGAGCCCAGACTCTCCCCAGCTCAGCCTGGGAGAGACAGATGAGGAGAACAGCACAAAGCCCCATGTCCAGCCGACTCTTCTCCCTCCTTCCCCAACTCTTTAACTCCTCTCTTCTTCTTCTTTTTCCCGTTTCCCCTTCTCACTTCGCAGGAAGAACGGGGCGCCTCACTCCTCCACTCCCCCGCCTTTCGTCGCTCTCTCGTCGCCTCCGCTCTCTCCCACACAACTGCTTTTTCCTCACCTCAGCCAAGGTTTACTGCTTTTCTCTCTCTCCCTCCTCTCTGCCTGTGTCTCTCCTCTCTCTGCTTTCACGTCCTCAGAGTAACTTCTGGGATGACAGATCCATGGCACGGGAGAGGGTTGACAAACAGCTGAAATGTTGCACAGAGTGAGGTGTTTTCTCTTTGCCCTACCTTTTGCTCGTCTCTCATTATTTTAAAATAACTCTTCACTCTCCTCCTCCTCTCTCTCTCTCTCTGCCTCTCTCTCTTTCCTTGTTTGTCTCTATGTTTCTGTCTCTCTCTCTGGATTTTGTAAGACTTCCACAAAGAGAAAATATTTATGTATTTATATTTTTTTTTCTTCCCTTCCAAACTAAAAAAAAAAAGAGGGGGCTGGAGTTGGGAGGAGCTTGTCTCCCCCATGTGGAAGCACGTTGAACCAAAACAAATGTATTACTGCTAAATGGTTGACCTTTTCAGGAAAGTTTGCCATCTGGCTTTTTTTTCACAGCTGAACATTCAGAACATGTTTTTATGATTTCCCGTAGCTGAGGGCAGCACGAGGGCTTAAAGATGCACTGCAGTGGTTGTTGTAGTAGCAGTTGGGTTTACAGCACCGTGTGTGCGTAAGAGGACTAACAGAGACGAAGCAGCTCTCAGCAACGTCAGCTAGAATCAGCTGACGATTTATAAGTTATTAAACACGTTAATGAATAGTATTTTTATTGGCATCCGGCTGCTTATTTTTGGACTCCACTCGCTCTTCTGCTCCAAGCGTGAAGGAGAAACTGTAGTGGTCAAAAAATGCATGAAAAAAGTCAAAAGGTCCAATCTAGAGCCAGACTTTAGTTTGTCCGCTCTGGGCTTCTGTAGAAACATGGCAGTGCAACCACCAACCGTATAAAGAATGCTCAACATAAGCGTGATGTGAAGAGCTCGAATCTGTGGCTCTAATCTTGGACACTGGACATTTTAACATGGGGACTTGACTCATTTGTGCAGCCGGCCTCAAGTGGACGTTTGAGGAACTGCAGGTTTTCACTTCACAGCCGCAGAGGTTACCGCTTGGAAAACTAATAAACTATGACGTTTGCTTTGAAGCAAACAAGGACTCCAGGGGTCAGTCCGATTCCCCTGTGGCCCCTCCGCCCGGATCATGGTAAAATCATCTGTTGAGCAACTAGAAAGGAGCACTGCGACCTTTGACCGCTCATAAAGATTAGAGATATTCATTTCTTGGGCTATATTTGATGGAAATAGTTTCTGACATGAGTGTGTTGCTTGAGAAGAAGACAAGATAGTTAACATTACAATGTTCATTATTCACTGGACGTGTAGCAAAAGGAAAAAAAAATACTTTTTAAACATTTAACATTTTCCATGAAGTCTGCATGGCTCGTATTATTTTATTTTGTCAACAAATACCATGAAAAGACCAAAACCAACAATTTGTTATTCCCTCTCTCGATAGTTTCCAACATCCGTTCTGTGGCACAGAGCCCCCGAAAACCATTTGTTCCTACTGAATCTTTAAAAATAGGTCACGAAAATAGTTTCATTTCTTTTAAAAGGGCTCAATAATTTCCTAAAACAGCTGGTCACTGGAGTTTTCTGTAAGCTTTTCTCAAACAGGAGTAAAAAGTGTCTTAGATGCCATAGATTAATACACATTTGGTGAGAGTTTACTGCAGGATGGTGTGTGTGATTGACTCAAAGTAAACTCCGGTGTGTGTTTATGGTAATGAAGGAACGTGTCACCCAGTGTGGCTGTTTTTAATATCGACACACATGCAGCACTTGTCCGTAGGATCAGTTCATTGTGTGTTTTGGTCTTTTTATGGAATTTATACGGAACAATAGGAAACTACCGAATATAAGCAGCCTTATCCTTTAATATTTGGTGTGCTGCTGCCACGTTCTTCATCCTGAATCTCCCAGTAGGATGATGAAATATAAGTAGGCGTATCAGCATTAAAATTAACACCAAGCAACTATGGAATATGTGGCGAGCACCCTCGATATTCTCTGTAGGAGTTAATCCGAAATGCATGTGGACAGGTCGGAGACGGGAGGACGTCATGCGGTTGTTTGCAGAAAAAGAAACAGGCCATGTCAAATTGTTGCACAGCTGTTGAAGATGATAAAAAGTGAACCCGCAGACTCTCTGCTTTATGTTTGACTTCGCTCTGTGCGAACATACACAAGATATCATAAACAACAATACACACGGATCAGAAAGACGTCAAACAGATGACGCGTGGTCTTTGTTTGCTTGTTTCAGTCTCACCTGTGTGTGTCCAGTTCTTCAAGTATTTCAAATATTTCTACTAACAGCATGATGACTGACTCATACGGACACGGCTTACGGGTTGAATGCCCGTCGGGCAATGGGCAAAGACGAGCAGGCTCTTAATCCTGCATAACTTTAAGCCTTAATATAATGTGAACAGGTGAGTTGTATATAAATTCACCCTCAGTACAGTTGTCATGAACGGGGAAATTAGCTACAGAGCCCAAAACAGTTTTTTGTACCAGGCTGTAAACATGTTTATTTCTGCTTTAACATGGGGACTTATGGAGACTGACTCACTTCTGGAGCCAGCCTCAAGTGGACGTTTGAGGAACTGCAGTTTTTGGCACTTCACAGCCGCAGAGAATGCAGCAGAAACGGTGTGAAGGAGTTGGCCGCTTTCTGTTTTAAGATGTTTGGTTGAGTTTTGAATCTGAAAGACAAAAAGTGTAATTTAATAACAGATAAATAAAAATCAGCTCAGTTTTTTAGCCAGTAAATCAAGTTTAAAAGCACCAGTGTCATTTCAGCTGCCGGTGCTTGAGTTATCGTGAGGTCAAATGAGTTTGATGTTATAAAACATGTCTGACTGAGCGCGATCCAACACACGCCGACCGCCTGATGAGCAGACTTGTTTTTGTCTTTTGATTCCTCATAAACTTACAGGATGTTTATTTTCCAACATTTTCATAAGCAAACACGATGTCTTGTGTGTGAGGAGCGTTTTTTTAATTTTTATTTTTGTTGGTCCAAATTACAAGACGTTTCCCGCCTCCTACTTTCCGGACCGTTTAGTTCGACAATTGATGCGAGCAGTTCAGTAAACGTACATTGTTTTGAAACTCAGCTGTGAAAAATCAGGACGTTTTGGGATTTGGGGTCGCATTTATCTTTAATACAGTAAGAAGCTTTAATGGTTTTAGTTTAAGTCTGAACATTTGGGTGCATTTAAGAGGCGAGATAATGCTTTCAGTTCACCTGGACCGCTTTCAAGGCTCTGATAGCTTATCTTAAAACAGACGCAGACTCTGACAACAGATGTCTGTATTGAAAGATGTGTTAGCTCATGTGCAGTTGGCGCACGCAGTCCACGTTCATAAATTGTGGACGTCTGCAAGAAGTCGGCGTTAGCAGAAACCAGAATTTACGCTTTGCGGTCGCTCACAGCTTCCCCTGACGTAAGCAGTTTACAGAAGTATCGCCTGCCCGTGTTTTTAGATGACATGCAGGCAGATGACGAACACAAGGAGTCACTGAGCATCACTCACTGACAATGATGTGACTCAGCCTTCAGTTCAACACCAACGGTGAGACTCGGGAGGCAATTTTAAACTTTAAAACTTTTTATTTCGCAGATTGACCAACTTTATAGAGGCTGGCACTAGCTCTCATTCACTGTCTGTGTCATTCAACCACTGCTCTTTCTCTCTCTCAAACAATCGGACACAAACCATATCAAACTTTCGTTCGTGTCAGAGTTTAGTCCATGAATCCACCTGGATGGTCTCAGATTCAGAGACATTTCAGGCTGACTGTGGAGGTTTGACCGATCCGAGTTTTTCCCAAAAGTTTGCCTTATAATTATGAAAACAAACTAAACGCCGGCTCTAGATACTTTCACGTTTTTCATGCACTTTGTGGCCACTATACACTTTGAACAGAAGGGTTGCATTTCCAATGTAAGCCTCCAGATCCTGCACATTGATGCTTAAAATATTCTTTTACATGCTCACTTGGAATCAAGCTGGAATCAAGTAACAGGTACAAATTCTCTGTACTTTTCTCTTGCTGATAAATTTCTACCTGCACTGGACTCCTCTGTCATTTGGTGTGTTGATGAGCAGAGTTCAGACCCTGGGCAGAAGATGTTCGGGCGGTCATTGTCACTCATATGTTGCCCCAGATAAAGAAATTTTGCAAAACAGATTACCTAAGTTGCCATTGCTGATTCGTCTATGACAAAAAAATCAGCTCAAATGAAAACAAACATGGAGAATCTGAAGGTTGGGCTGCCAAAAGACCAAAACATCCAGGACAGATTCAAGTATCAGGGGGTTCCCCAGTCGCAGAGGAGCCGTGAGGAGAAGAGAGGAAAAGCAGATGGAGAGAAGGAAACTGTGTTGTCAGCTGCAGATCTTTTGAATTTGACAGGTTGTTTTTTATAATGTCGAGCGTGCTGATCAGTGGCCAGGACTGACCCTTGCTCCAGATTCTCCTCTTGCCCTCTTCGTCTCACTCGTCTTTATAATTTTTTTTTACCTGGCACAGAGAAGACGCGGGGCTGTTTCCCATTAAAGAGGCATTCACACTCTTCTGTCTGAAATTGGAAACAGCTTATAGAGAACATTATTTAAACATCTGAAGACGGGATTGATTTAGTTGAGGTGATATTTAATGATGAGGTAAATTTATTTATTTGTCTACGGACGCAAAAACAAAGAGCACAACATGTCCTCATCAAAACGTGCCTTTGAATGATTACTGCCACCGTGTTTAAGTAATCATGAAGTGCAGATGTTGGAGTTCTTCATGACTCAGCCAGGCAGGGTTATTATTACCGTTATTGGAAACTGACAAACCGTTATGCGCCGTGGTTTCCTGGTGAATGTTTGGGCTGAGTTCACAGTGTACTCCTTTAATCCACACTGAATCAAATTCAGGAACTTTTGTTGCAAATCATCCCTTTTTTTTCTTTTACAGTCCGCCGCCTTAAAATGCGGATTTTACCGGACTTCTTTAAAGCAGCAACGACTCTCCTCGTAAAGAACATAGGTGTCATTAACTTTACCTAAATTTTAACATCTGTATCACCGACGATAAAGACACCTCACTTTTAAGATAATGCGCTGTTAATGATTGGAGGAGACGTTACGTCATCATTCCAGACAGATGGACTCAACTCCGTTCAAAACAACCGAGAAAAGTAATCCAGTTTTCTGTCAAAGGTTTATAAATGCAGTGCGTGTTTTCGTCATTTTCTGCATGCATCAGTGCTGGTTGGTGCAGGCTGCAGTGGAGAAGTAGAAACTGAGACCATCCAGGTGGATTCACGGACTAAACTTTGACACTCTACCTGAGTAAGCGAGCACCGGCATCGATGAAGCCAATTAGAGAAATAAAACGTTAATTCCTGATGTTGTTTCCTGTTTCCCCTCCGTTATGTTCAGCACAGACAGACACAACCGCCGCAACGTCTGATCCCGTCTGATTGAACCTTAAATCCTACACACCGGACCTTTTAAAAGTACTACACTACATCGAGCTTTAAAGCCTTTTCTGAAGCACATTGAGCTAAAATAAGCGAATGAAGTCTTATAATATCCAGTTTGTTTGTTTACAGTCTTCATTTCACCCCTCACTTCTCTCCATTTCACGAGGAGCGACATAAAACCACGGCCCTGTCTGCTAAAGGTGTGGACGTCTGCCCACTAACACTTAAAAATGGCTCGGAGGCATTTCTTACACCTCGTTTTCAAATCTGACTTCAATTTAGATTCAAATGCTGCAAATAAATCTCAAAACACATTCACATCTCCAGGTGTGCGACGTGGCCGGTATACTGCCTGTTTAGTCTAATTTTAACATTAAAGCGTCGTGAATTGCGCTCTTGCTGTTTGTTGTTGCTGTAAACACTTTCTCTGGCCGAGGCTGAGGAACGTCCAAGACTTCCTGCTCTGCTCTTTAAGCAGCTAAATGCTCCACCATGTTCACCCAGCTGTCATCTGTTTTACTGGACAGGTAGTGTACAGTCTATCACGGCTTTATCACCGGCAACAGACTGACCCAAGAAGTAACGCACAAAAGACCAAGCATCACAATCCACTCGTACGTCTACTCACGGCCTCTTGTAATCCCTTTAGCCTCCCCTAGCTGTAATTATTCATGAGACTGGAAACTAAATACTGAATCCCCAAGAAATTACATTTACTTCTCCAATTCTCTGAATACACATTCGCATTGCCGACCGTCCATCCATTCCTGCGCTGGACATGTTATTCGGCGGCGGGAGGCAGACTCCTCGTGCCCTCCACCATTCAGAGCTCCCTGCGGGGGGTAAAGGTCCATTACAATGGGCAAACATCACCCTGCCCGTTGTTTTTGTTAGCCCCTAATTGCAAGACCCACAGCAATGTTGATTGTGACAGTGAGCACATTCATTGCGAACGTCATTAGCAGAGTCATTAACACTGGGGGAGCATGTTAAGGAGTGTTTGGAGACAGTTATCTGGGGTAAAAGAATGAGTTACTATAAGTGTGGATGCTGAACAAGAATACATGTTTGGAGGAGCGTGATAAGGAAAGGCAGATGGAGAGAGAGAGGGGGGGGTTAGTTTGTGTTGTAATTCTTCTGCTGGGAGAAAAGCCCAAACAACATTTAGTCATTAAGACGGGTGGAGAGTTTATTTGTAAGTGACATCTTCAAAATTTCAGCTTAGTTTGTTGCAAACTTCCGCTGTAAGATGCCAAATCTGTGTGTGAGATAATGCATCCCAGTGTTTCATTAATACAGCCTTTACTGTGTTGATAGTGTTGCTCGTCTGACACGACGTTGCATCTTCTTCTTCTTCTTGTTCTTCTTCAACTTTGTTGAACTGTTGAGCCTCGCTGTGAAATTTTGATCTTCTCCAGGTTTAAGAGGCACCAGAAGGTGCGTTTCCTGTTTCATAGGCCAAAGATTGTTCTGCAAGTTCTCAACATGAAACATGAGTGCCTTCTCCAGGAATGCTAAATATCATGATTATTGGCCTGGGTTGATCGTTAGCTCTGCTATCTTCCAGCCAGTTTTGGGCACGGAGAAGTTATTTCTAATGATACCCGAGGTCGAGGTGGATTTCTCATAATAGGAGGTGGATTCTTACCTTGGATCGACCCCGTGCCAGACTCGCTGTCGATCAACACACTTATGAGCGACACCAAAACTTGCTACCATCCCTGTACCCACATGGACTGTTTCCTACCCAGTAACAGAGTGCTGCCTAAGGTTAAGAATAAGTAAACTGCTCGGCTGGTTGCATAATCACGACACAATGCTCATTTACATATTGCTAATTGATCCAGTTGCAGCTATTGTGCTTACTAATTGACCGCCAATTACGTCATTAGCCTGTTTTGATAAGGACTTAACTACCTGGAGCTGAGATATCTACGTTACCAATCTGAGCTGTCTGCCACTGAGAATATGTAAATCACCAACAATTATCCCGGCATCTGCGTCTGCGTGAAAATACTGAATGCTAACGAAACAATGAATGCTAATGTCGGGTAAAGATTCAGACGGGTTAACACAGGAGTTATGATTCGTGACAGGACAGTTTCTCTCCATTGTGCGGTTTTATGGAAGGATCATTGTTTGATAAGGAGCAATGATGTGCCGGGTCTAAAGGTAGCCTGAAGGCTTGTGAGACTGAGGATCGTATCTACAACATCAGAAAAATCAGGCCTGACCTGACCCAACTCCTGATTCAGGCTGATTCAGGTCACGTCCAACTGTGACGGGCCTCACAGCCTGCACGGTGAAACCTGTTCAGACGATGCTCCTGCTCTCCAATCAACCCGAGAACGTCACGTTACCCTGCCGCTCGTGGAACTTGACTGGCTACCTGTAGCAGCCCACGTTAAATTCAAATCTCTGCACCCACTGACTTGAACGTCCTCATACAGACTCATGTGTCACCTCCTCCGAGGCCTGGCTCTGCCACCCGTACGCTCAGGACAAACCTGAAGTTCCTGCTCTTCTTTTTCCCGCTGCAGTGATTTATAGTTGTTATGATGTGCGGTCTGATTCGTCTTTGGCACGTGAAAACAAACCAGAATCTGGTTGTAAATTTCTGTTTGTTTCCCTCGAGCAACTCGCCTCCCCTCCGCTTGCCTCCCCTTCTCCCCCTTGAGAACTAATGGCTGATGGTAATTACATTTAATGAGATCATGGGGTCGTCTGCAGGGTGCACTTCTGCAAATTGCTCTCAGCGTGGGGTCTGCAGTGGGATAGGGTAGGGGGCAACGGGGCAGTCGAGGGGGTTTTTGTTTGGGGGGGCCGGGACCTGCAGTGGCTTTACCTGTCAGTCAGGGAGTAGTGAAACATGTCATGCATTTGTCTGCCTTTGTCCTCCTCGTTTGTTTGTCTGGCAGAGATAACCACACAGAGGTGGCGCTTGTCTCGGCTCTATTGTGTCACGTCCATCCGTCCCTTTCTCCCCGCTCCACGACTGGTCACTTTGCCACTATTTTCTGGCTGCGGGGGGCGTCCCGGGCAATTTAGTTAATCCATTAACAACTAATTGTCTCCTCCTACCCTGTTGCTTGGACAAACAACCTGGTGAGAGGAGGGGGAGCTGAGCCCTAGTGACCTATAAAAGTCATGCTGGAAGAGGAGGCGGACACTGTCACTACATGGATCCCTGCAGTCCACAACACAACATTCACTGGGACTTTTAAGCTTTGGATTTTTGGTGTGGCGTCATCGACCGGTGACTCACATTTTCTTTCTCTTTGACTCACCCCGTCTCGAGTTAATCGCTTTCAGTCTTGCTCTTATTTTTTAATAATTTGTTTTCTTGTGGGTTGGTGGAAATGTTGGGCAATCTGTGGATGCTCTGCCTGTGTCTCTGCTTCTCCCGGGCTGAAGCTCGTATATGGGCCTGGATGCTCAACATGCCTCACAGCCCTCCCAAAGAAGGAGCAAAGGCACTTAGAGAAAGCGCTCCTCTCGCCAAAGTACCCACGGTAAGACGCTGTGCACGAATATGATATATTATACGTGAGTCCACGTCCAGACGTTTGTGTAAAGTTTGAATATTTCCACCTCTTTTTTCCCCCAGGCTGTGTGCGACCATGACAGGGCCTGTGGGCGAGGCTTCTCCTGTGATCGACACTTTGGTCTTTGTGTTCCCCTACGAGGGGAGGGACACTACTGCCGGAGGGATGCCCAGTGTGTGCGCGGACTCAGCTGCATGTTTGGGAAGTGCCACCGCAGCATCCCCAACGGACAAGAGGGTAAGAGTGCAACGGCGGACACGTGAAGACGCTCATCTTTGTCAGCTTGCAGCGTCCTGAAATAACCAATGTTTTCCTTGATTCAGGCGCCAGATGTAAAGTGGACAGGGACTGCGGGGCGTCCATGTGCTGCGCCCGACACCACGGTGAACAAGTGTGCAAGAGGCGGCTGATCCGCGGCGAGAGCTGCTACGTTCCTGCCGGCGGCCTGGCGTTCAGCATAAACCAGATTTGTCCGTGTGACGAGGGGCTGCTGTGTCGTGAAAACAGCGCATCACACCAGAGAGAGTGAGTACAGCAAAGTCATTCAAATCATAACACAAGCTGAGGCTGGACTGGACAGACGTCTGACCGCACCACGCAGGTGCTGCAGGTTTAAGACTTTAGCTGTGTCCCAAATCTGAGCAGGTTCAGAGTTTTGAGCTGACTGAAATAAAGGAAACTCAATTTGTTCACTGTTGACCCCAAAAACACATCGCAGAAAGGAAACGGAGGAGCGACTCACAGCTGGAGAAAATTAAAACAAATTATGATTGTTGGTGAAAAAAGAACAGCTCAGAAAAAGCAAAAAAATTACATCCTTGGAAAAACATTTTGATGTCAGCGTGTGAAGTTTAATTGGCAGTGACATTCCAGAGTTTATTCAGCTTTAGTTGACATTCGTTGGCACGTGGATTTTATTATTTCCTGTTTATATAAAAGAGTTTTTTGTAGACAGGTCTGCGCTAACAGACTTGTTAAATTAAACCGACGCACAGGAAATCTGGTTGGTTTCTGGTTCTCTGCGTGTTCGTGATTGTAACCAGGAGTTGTCGTCGTGTTTTCGGGCAGATTAACGTTGCCATGACGCGAGCTAGTGCTGTTTACACGAGATATATGACAAGTTTAATTCGTGTGTTTGCGGAATATAATGAGATATACGGTCTAGTACACCTTGTATTAACTCTGCAGGATAAATTTAATGTTTCACGTGACCTAATCTCACTTTGTTTGTCTTTCAGGAGAGATTTTATTTACCAACCGGAGCGAACAAGTTGGACGTGCCAAGGACCCAAACCTTAACGCCGACCTCAACATTAAATCTATTTATTATGTAAATATGTTGTACATGATTGTATATAAAATGTATGTATTTCCAAATATGTTGTATTACTACATGTTTTTAGTAGAGACGTTTTTTTTAAAATTCATTTTGTAAGTTTTGACAAAAGCACTGCTGTATGTAGCCGTTTCATCTCGTGCAGTATCTTCTTCAATGCATTTGGTGACCTTTGATTATTTCTATAAATGTCAATTTAAAGAATAAAAAAGGACATATTTAAAGACACATGTTGTGTGGAGGGAAATGTTTTGCTGCTCTCTTGTGGCGAACGTACACCGGAGGATGCAAATGTCATAATATACACTGTGAACTCAAATCTGAAGCAGCAGGTAAAACTTTGAGAAAGAAAAGATGAGTTTTGGGTGGAGCATGACTTCAGTGCAAAGTTTATGTTCATTCAAAAACCTAGCACAAATTATGCTACAAGTTTGGGTCAAAAGAATAAAAGAGTTAGTCGAATTTTAGTATCTGTGTCACAAAAATGTTAAATTAAGAGAAAATATTTCAAATCTAAATCCTCGACCCTTCCTAAAACGTCTTCACTGCTCCGCCATAACACAACACAACATGTTTGGAGCGTAGTAAAAACGCAGATTCAAAGTGAAGTTCTCTGAATTTGACTGTGGCCTTGTGTTTTTGCATGAAGTCATTTAAAAAAAACTGTAAATGTTTGAATCTCGAATGTTACATTTCGGGTGCAGTGTCACTTTAAAGCTCTCATTTCTTGGATGGCGGGGTTGCGGGTTACATAACGCTGGTTGAATCTTGCTAGCTCTCGATTGTTAGCATCACCAGATGCTGTAACGCAAGCTGTCCCCTGACCCATTCTTAGATTTGTATCTTCCTCGGACTACCCCTTACTTACTTATTCCCCCGTTGCTCCATTCAGATGCTAATCGCCCGCAGTTTGCCCCTACAATTGCTGGGTGACTTGAATTGTTCTATGAAGGACATTAGTGTCTAACCTCTTTGCTATCGTTTTACAGCTCTCATCATTGAGTCTTTGCAAGGAGGCTTTTTTCATTGTGTGAATTGGCCTGCTTGTTTTTAAAAAAAACAAAGATTTGAGACTTGAGTTGCATATTTAGTGTCGCTGGTTTTGATATAATACCGCGCCCTCGCCGCCTTGCCGTCGTGCAGCCTCGGGTTTGCAGCCATTTTAATCTCTCAAGAAATTTGATTTCAAACAGAAAAATATGACAAAGCGTCGGCAGGAGGGGCGTCAGGAGTGCACGCACGCTCCGTGCATCAAAAACTGAAGCCACTGAAGCTTCAGGCGACGTAAAAATGATGCAAACAGGCCAGTGAGAACGCACATTTCACACACGAACGAAAGCCCGACGAGACAAAAGCGATAAGACTGTGAGAAACCTTATATTACTGAATGCTTCAAAACACAGGCCTCGCATCTCCACTTAAGAACACTAGTTACTAGTGTATGCCGGCTCTTATCTGAGCTGCCATCGCACATTTTGAAGGTATCCATACATGTCTGTTTGCACCGTTTAGCTTCTTAAACGGTATTCCGTTCCTGGACGTTTTGTCCTCTTTTGTCCCGGCAGGACAGAGAGAAGGGTCAGAGTCAGTTTTTGTCCTCAAAATACATCTGTGACATTATAGTATATCCTGTTTTAGATGTGTTTTGTGTAAGAGTTTACACTGCAGTCTTCTTTTAGAGACTGACACCAACTATAATATACAGCCAGTGAGCTTAGCTTAGCATAAAAACTGCCTCTGAGGTGAAGCCGATGCTGCAGTGCCAAAAACTGCAGTTCCTCAAACGTCCACCTGAGGCTGGCTGCAGAAGTGAGTCAGTCTCCATAAGTCCCCATATTAGACAGCAGAAATAAACATGTTTACAGCCTGGTACAAAAAACAGTTTTGGTCTCTATAGCTAATTTCCCCGTTCATGACAACTGTACTGAGGGTGAATTTATATACAACTCATCTGTTCAGGTTATATTAAGGCTTAAAGTTATGCAGGATTAAGAGCGTGGACGCTTTGACTGACAGGTAGGTGCTGTTACAGAGCAACCAGGCGTCATTCAGCCCGCCTCAGGTCCAACAATCATCCGCATTATTGCTGATTTTAGATAGAAGCGGTAGGAAGGCCAACACGGGGGCGGTAAGAGCCGCAGATTTCATCAGAAACCAGCGCCTGACGTCACCAAAGCTCACAAATCAACACTTTATATCTCGTTTGTTTATGGCTGTAGCTTCATATTTAACGTAAAGATATGAGATCAGTATGCATTGTCACATTTAACCAAAAGTATTTTGGAAAAATGTCAAACTTGTCCTCAGGAGACGTTTGGTAATTATAATGTAATGAACTGTAACAGGGTGAAAAGAGGCTACAAATCTAAAGAATCCGTCTTTCTGAGCCGTTTTTGTCTGGCCGAGTTAGTCATGTTACACCGTGTTAGTCTGTGAGCTCAGTATTGATCTTGAAGTTGTGGAAACTCCTCACCTTCTTCTGCCACAACGACGACGCTCATCACATATAAAAACACACGATTTGCACCCCCTGCATGTTATAACTGTTTGGCATCTGCTGCATAAAACTGACAAATTTGCTGCCCGTCTCTAGAAAAGGTGACTTAAGCACCCTGAGTGCTAATCCCGCGAGACGCTGGTCATTTGAAAGTCAATGTCTGAGCAGCACAGAGAGCTTTTGTGAGCAGCCCCACAAAAGAGCTCTTAAACCAATCCTGCCAGGGGGAAAAGTGGAGCTGGGAGAATGGGGGAAAGTTGATTACCCTCACCTGTGACAGTATAAAATACCTCCTCGACTTATCAAGATGTTAGTTGTAGAGTCACTGGTGCTGGTAACCTGTTGAAGAGCCATGAGGATCCTCTGACATCAGACTATTCAAAGGTGTTTTTATCGCCCACAGGTGAGTTGTCTATCTGTTTGTTTATATGATCCATCCTTAAATATTCTCTCCTTGCTAAGGTGGCCTTTTAAAAATCTCTCTGCAGCATCGCAGTATGGCTTCTGTCGGTGCGTTATTAATGTTACTGCCTGTCGCATGGACATGCTCACCCCAAAAAGCAGGTAACGCCACGATGGCACAAAACACTGCACGTGTTTCAAGCCAGTTTTTAAGATGTAATCCTAAATATTACTAAAGTCATTTTTGAAAGCTTAAATAAGTTTAAAAAAGTATATTTCTATATAGAGAAACTGAGTAACAATACTCAGTAAATTTAAAAGCTTTTCTAAAGTTTTTTGTCTCTGTGATATGTTTCAGACTACGTTATGGTGTCATGTTTCCCCAACGCCATCATTGCCAACGTCCCGGAGTGTCCGTACGGCTGGGAGATCGAGCAGCTGTCCCTGGGTGGAGTGTGTTACTCCGGGATTCACAGCCCGGGCTTCTACCGCTTCATCATCTCAGACCTGACACCCAAAAACCACTCGTACTGCGGCACGCAGTCTGAGGTGAGACGCCGAGCGGGGTCACAGTAACTGTCACACCGGTTGGTTTTTGTTTCATGGACTTTAAAAGCTACAAAAATCAGCAGCAACATAGTTTAGTATGTTTAACATTGCAATTACAGTTATCTCGCGATAAGAACATTTGTTATTTGGACATAAATAACTTGAGATCCAGAGAAAAGGAATGAAATGAACTCATTATCATGAAAAAACTGAGAAAATAAAATATAATTACGGGCCTCCGTTAGAATCCATAATGCCGAAATGTCCCTGTCGTCTGATACAAACAGTTAAGACCAACTAAAACAGTTTATGTTAATGTACGAGTCTTAACGTTTACTTCATTATCAGTCTGGTTTATTCACGTCTCTTCTGATCTGCACAGTACATGCCCGGCAAAGACCCAAAGTACATCTTCTATAACTCCATCGTGTCCAACGATACCTCGCTCACAGTCAGAAACCAGCCGGTCAACTACACCTTCAGCTGCATGTACCGAGCAGCCTACCTGGTCAACAACGCGGTCTTCAGCCAAAGGTAAGCATCGATCCAGGACACGAGGCGACCGCAGTTACTCCATGGAATATCTGTGCATTCTAACACAATGACTTGCAGCGTTTTTACTAAACCCTCTGCTTTTTCCAGAGTGGCTACAGTTTATGTCAACAACGGGAGTTTAGGCACTTTTAGATCACAGTTGTCTATGAATGTGTTCACGGTGAGTAGCCGCTCACAGATCCAGTTTCTCCAGTGGAGGCAACACGTTTAATGCAGTTATTTTATGAACTCCTGTGCAAAATAAAGGTGTAATCAAAAGCTCATTTGGTGTGCGGTGTACACGCAAACCAAAGCTCGTCTGATTCTCAGAAAGAAAAACAATGTATTTTGTAGAATTCAAAGTTCCTGTATGCCAAGGACGCTCCCTACGTGATCGACACTTCTGAGATCGGCTCTGAAGTTTTCATTGGCATTGAGGCGAAAGGGCTGAGTAACAGGTATACCAACAAAGTTTCTAAAGAACTAATTTGAGAAGATTCCTGTATGTTTAGGCTTCTTATTATTTGCTGTCTCGCCTCTCAGATTCAAAGTTGTAATAAACAACTGCTGGGCGACTCCTACTCCTTACTCAACAGACAAGAAGAGGTGGAGTCTCATCATTAACAGGTATTAAAAACCAAAATCCATCTGAGGCCTTCAGATGAATTCCCTGAACTAAACTCGTGTAGGAAACAGAAGTAAAAACCAGCTGTATTTGGTTATTTCAAAACATGTTTTCAGAGGTCTGGACCACGCTAACTTCCTGTGAACAAACACACAGCGAGTTTACATCGTGTGTTTCCTGTAAACTACAAAAAGACGTTTTAATCCTCACACAAAGCATCGAGTCATGACAGTTTGTTCCTCAAACTTCAACATTAAGTGAATTAATGATAAAACATGAGCTGATTGCACTTCATTCCTCTCAATCCTCGATGACTGTGCCGACAGTAGAAAGTGTTGTTTGTCTTCCAACAGCTGCTCCGCCGACAACACTGTGACGATATTTGAGAACGCCAAAGACAGCCGCTCGATGTTCAAGTTCAACTCGTTCCGCTTCCAGCGGCTGGAGAAGGTGTCCACGGTCTGGCTTCACTGTGAGGTCCAGGTTTGTGACGGAGACCGGCTCAACTGTCAGCCAGTGAGTGCAACACTTTAAATATGGCATCAACTTTTATTTATCTGTCAACTAAGACAAACCTTTCATTTAGCTGTTGACCCTCCATTCAGCGCCTGCAACCACCACAAGGAGAGCAACGGGGACACCTAGTGGACAGGTGGAGGGGTCGTCACACATAAGGACTTTAGCTTCACCTTCACATGTTTAGCTGATTACCCGTCTGAAGCTTAAGCTGGATTTTTAAAGACTTTTACCCGCAGTAAAGTGTATTTACATCATCGTTTATGCAGGCAGGCGAACATACATGAACGTGAAGGATGTGAGAAAATGGGATACTTTGGATTCATGCTTCCTCCTCGTTTCCTTTCCTTCAGGGCCCTTGTTCTCACAGGAGTCTAGCATCAGTGGCAGAACCAAGCGGGGGGATCCTCACTACTGAGTTTCACATTAAAGGTACAACACACCTTTTGAAGACGGGTTAGAAATACTCTGCTTCTATGGCTGATTAACTCTTAAATCTACTCCTACTCCCATTTGATTGATAAACAAATCTATGAATACCCAAATAGTACTCAAACATCAAACATCCAAGTGAAGATACAGGAAGTGTACTGCACACGCTTTTATTTTGTATTATGATATATTGTCTTCATCTCTCGACAGTTAGTGGATCCTCCAATAATGGACACATAAAAGGTAAACATGATGAGATATCTTTGACTGACATCAGCTGCACGTGGAAGATACTCGACACTTTCAGGATGCCTTGAATTAAAATATTTTGAAACCCTCCCGGTGCAAAAACACTCAAACTCCCAGAATTCTCAGCGACTTTTCTCTTGTTGTTTCTCCTTTATTTACTTTAATCTGATCTGCTGTACTTTCTGTTGCCTTTTTCCCCTCACAGGCACGTCGCTGCTCATCCTTCTCGTGGTCCTGATAAACACGTGTTTGGATTTAGTAAATGGATCAAGAATGTAGTAAAAACATTTATTCATTAAACACTGACCACACACACACACACACACACACAGAGGGGAGTGTCACCCAGGACTCAGGGAGCGTATGAACACACTCCTCAGCCACATTCAAACCAATGATTTTCTCATTTTCTCACAAATATCATTTGTAATTAGCACATTTATTCAGATTTTCATATCCTCTCGTCAACGAATAATCGTTTAAAATGTTACACACATTATACATCACTGTTTTCTCCAATAAAGACTCATTGAAAAATATTAAAAATGATCCGTGTCCCTCTTGTTTTAAACAGTCCTTGTAAAAATCATTCAAATCAAATCACACCCCCGACATGACGACAACAAAGTAAACATCCTTATAATTTATAATAATAAACATACGTTCATATTTCTTCTACTCCAATGATACCACATAGAACTATTGTTGTGTTAATATAGATTTCTATATATAAATAAATAAATATTAAATATAAATATTGAATATAGTTGTGTTAAATCTCAATCTGATTTCTCTGTGTCTCGTCTGTTAACTATTATTAACTCATTTCGTTGTCGGCTCCGTCGAGACATCAACCTGTGTAAGATTCAACATTATGGCTGCTAACATAAATTTAATCTACTGCATAAACTCAAATGATAGCAGAGCAGTTTGAAATGAAAAACGATGGGATGAGATTAAAAGTATCTTTAGCCTCTCAAAAATACAAACATTGTCCGGTGCTTTTATATTTTTTTTCTTCCCACATTTCGTCCTCCTCCTCGTCCTTCTGTCAGGTCACATATTCCTGTTGATTCATCCAGAATATGATCAGATTTCTTTAAATGTGCACCGTAGTCATCGTGCCGTCTGCGATGTGCGCTTTGGTCAGGGTCTTATGGGCCTTTTTCTCAGCAGCTCTGGTCGTTCCTAGTTTCTTGAGCAGAGATATCACAAATACAGGTCAAAATACAACACGCAGTACTACATGTACAGACTGCGCTTGGATGTACAGTAAAACAAAGAGACTGTACCTCTGTTTGCACTTTGAGACTGTCAGCTGGTGGTGAGTTGTGAGCAATAAGAGGAGGATTAAATCCCTGCTTGCTCAGCAGCCAGTAGGTCTTATGACACCCTTTACCCTGTCATGTACACAAACACACGAGTAAAACAGGTTGTAGATCTGTTTAAAAAAAACAAACAGACTCTGCAGAAGTTACCTTCATTTCAATTTCCCCTCTTTCCTCCAGCTCGAACGATCCAGCCTGGACGAGAATGTCAGCGGTACACTGAGATATGTGAATCTTCAGGGCTGAGTTAAATATGCAGAAGACAGTGACAAGCATGTTAAAAAGGTACACTCACTCTCAAGAGTTTCTGTGTTTGCATTTATTGAAAAACAAGACAAAAAGACTACAGCCGTGTGAGCAGCTCCGGAAGGCTCGGCGTAGTAGGCGAAGTATGACGTTTTGGAAGACTTTAATTCATCCAATTATTGATGAGGTATCTCAGTTTGGACCATCAGATACCTAGAGCCACAACGCTAGCTGGGTGCCACACCCAACTACCGGTGTGGCACTAGAGCTTCAATGACACATCAAAAAACTGAAGACGAAGGTTCAAACAATGAAACTTCCGTGTTAACTTCCGTTCACTTACGTAAGCTGTTGCTCTCCATGCGAGAGGCCATGTTCACCGTGTCGCCAAAGAGACAGTAGCGAGGCATAGTGGTACCTACAACTCCAGCAACCACTGGACCTGCAAAGCCAAGAACAAACTGTCGGCACATATGCGTTCAATGCACCATAAAATTGGTTTAGTTGAGGTTTGGTTGCCTCTGTCAGCAGAGTCTCTTACCGGAGTGTATCCCAATGCGAATTGCAAGGCTCTCGGCCGGCATATGGCGGATTCTGAAGACCTTGATGGCACTCAGGAAATGCAGAGCCATCGTAGATATCTCCAAAGCGTGCTTATACCCGTTGCTGATAGGTAGACCACTGGCTACCATGTATGCATCACCGATTGTTTCCACCTTTCCAACAATGCAAGTTTTAGAAACATTCAATAGACTTGTTAGACACATAAGCAGCACACAGGCCTACAAAATCTTCTATCCTAAATATTTTGGGAGATTTAGACTCCCTTAATCTGGCAACCCATCGGCTATCAGCTGATGAAGATGTGGCCCCTGAAGCAGCCACTGTTATATTGGGATAACAGACCGAGACCGCCTCTGCAGCCCAGTTCAAACTTTTGCGTGACGTACCTTGTAGACGTCGTGCAGCTTGATAATGTCGTCGAAGAGGCTGTAGAGGTCGTTGAGGAACGTCACCACCTCCATCGCAGAGCTGACGGAGCACATGGAGGTGAAGCCCACAATGTCGGAGAAGAAGATGGTCACTACTTCGTAGCTTTGCGGCTCCACGGATTTCCCTGACATCAGCTGATCTGCAATGTACCTAAGACCAATAAGACACAGACATGGTCAGAGACAACGGTGTCCCATTCGGCTGGTGGCTGTGCGGTTACGGGCCGCCATTACACAACATAAAGAAAAAATAAGTAACATTGATCTTTTTGAACCTTGGTAACATGCTGGAGAGAAGCCTGTCTGCACGGGTCTTCTCTGCTGTGAGCTGATTGGTCCTCTCCTCCACCACCTCCTCAAGGTGATTTGCATATTTCTCCAACTTATCCACCATATTATCCAGGATATTTGCATGACTGCAGCACAGAACATCATGAACACTCAGGCCCAAATACCAGACGTGGAGTATTTTGGAGGAGATCATGGGAAAAGACAAACCTGTCTGGACTGATGTTCCTCAGCTGTCTCCTTATGGACACAAATGGTGGTCGGTGGTCAGGGTTTTCACTCCAACAGGCCCTCAGCAGTGTGTTGATGTTCTCGTCACACAGCTGGTCACACAGCGATGGTCGGAGGGGTTCCCCTTGAAAAGGCGTCCGCAACTGCATGATGATCTCTGGAAAATACCAATCACTGGAGTGATGGAATCTGGTGATCCTTTCAGTCATGGGTTCAGTTTTTGACCACTTTTGGCCAAATTGAAATGTATCCGCAAGTACCGGATGAACTGCCATGAAATTTGGTGCAGGCATCCATGATTTGTAGACAATGAATCCTTATAACTTTGGTGATCCCCCTAAATTTTCCTCTGGCGTCAGGGCAGAATTTTAATTTGTCAAAATCGTGCAAACTACATTAGCGTCAGCCTCAGCAGTACTTTGTGTTTGGTGCATTGACAGCATAATTAGTGGACGGAGCTTCCAAGGAAATACCTTAAACCTGCGTTATTTCTAATCGTCAGCAGGTTGGCAGTACACTTGGCTGCAACACAAACAATATTACTGCTTCTCAGTTGATTTATGACTTCAGTGAACAGTTTCCTCATGAGTTTATGAGCCTGTCTCCAAATAGACGATAAAGCAGGGCATGCTTGAGGATGTGATTGACCATTTCCGGTTAGTCCGTCCAGCTCAACACACTGGGATCATGGAACTCAGATCAAACTGTCAACCTAAGCAGACCTGATCAAATATGAATCAAGTCTCCGCGACTGCATTGCTGATTTCAGAAACATATTTTAGTGACGCCATGTTTTCCTGCTTGAAAACATACTCAAACCAAGCATGTTGGTGTCCAAATATGATAACTTCTGGCTCCAGAAAATCAAGATATGGCAGCGACCATAATGCCAAACATGACGCTTCAATACAGTTGTCTTTTGGTGTGTGTAAATCCAGGCATATGGTTACCCTGCCTTGATTGATCCCAGCTGGCCACCACGATTGGACCAGCACCTGCGCCGACCCACCAATTCCCTCAAAGATCTGAGCTATTTAAACTAGAGTTGTGGCGCTTGGTTGCTGAGCTCACCTTTGAACGACAGTCTGGATTGTATTTTGTATTTGGAGAAGTATTTTTGTTGGCTACCTGGGCTAGATCTAATTTATTTTAATGATTTGCACTCACTGTGGAATATTCTTGTCAGATTTTTGGTTATCAGAAAATAGTTTAGATAAAAGCTATCTAATGAACGGAGCATGTTGCTAACCTTTGGGTTCCAGGCTGATGTCATGATATGGGGAAGCTTTGGAGTTGTACATGAGTTCCCACATGATGATGGCGAAGCTGTAGACGTCACCTTTGGGCGTTCCATTGACCAGGAGGCCGACTTGTCTCAGAAGCTCGGGAGCCGTCCAATACATCTCTACAACACAGCCAGCCAAACAAATGGTAACTAAGGAAAAGTTCACATCACCTCACATGTGTTACTTCTCCTTCATGCTTTGAGCTCGAGTGCACCCACTGACCGTCATAATTGGGGTTTTCCAGTGGCATTATCTTGTTTTTGCCCCCGTATTTAAACTCCCACAGCCCAAAGCCAGAGAGTTTTATCTGGAGTCGACTGTCCACCAGACATGTGCTGGGCTTCAGGTTCCCATGAAACTTCAGGTTACTTTTGTGAATAAACTCCATTCCCTGAAACACAAACAAGCACGTTCAAACAAATTAGCCACTGAAAAAGAGTTCACAGGGTCAACACTGAGACATTTAGGGTACGTTTACGGCCGTATTGTACAATTAATATCTCTGAGGTCATGTCCTCTGTTTGTTTACTTTAGAACCCTGGAGGGAGTTTCTAGGATGATTCCAATGATTTCAAGATATTACAATATGAGTGCACTCACCAACAAAAATAAACCAGAATTTGAATTCTGCCATAATAACAAAGAAGACCTTCATGTTGAGAAAACAGTCCCGACTCACATTGACAATGTCGTAAGCAAAGGAGAGCTTAAACATCCCGTCCAGCTCGACATCCGAAGCCCGCAGAACATCCTGCAGAAGAAAAACCAAAAACTTCCTTGAATTCACGGGAACAATACATGATGTTTAAATGAAATGGCAGTGATGTTTCACAGACACTGACCTTCAGGCTGCCTTTTCTGCAGTACTGGATGACCAAACAGACGTTCGGTGACTCGATGCAAACACCAAAGAACTGCACCAAGTTCTCATGTTTCATCTCTTTCATCTGTCTTGAAGAGTTTAAGTTGGTTAGGCACACGTTGTTCACTAAAATGTGTTCTGCGCGGCTCTTCTTCTAAAACGTTGGTTTGTTCTAGAAAAACATGAGGAACTTTACCACATTGAACTCCGCGATAATTGAAGGTCTCTGGAAATTAGTGCCAACTTGGTTCTTCATGTACTTGACGGCCACCTGATTTCCCTGAATGGAAAAAGGTCGTGTTGATGCTGCACTGACTTGTAATTCTTTAAATTCTGATTAAAACTGTTACCTGGTAGAGACCTATGGTGCTGTAGACATGTTCTTTCCCCCCCTTGTCCCTCAGGCCGTAGCTGTTGTTGGAGAAATTGGACTGAGAGCTGCTGCTCCCGCTGTGACTGGCAGTGGTGGACAGAGATAAACCCTGATTTCCCTGGAGGAGACACAAACACAGCGGACGCCCCTGTGAACAGAAAACCAGGCAAGCGACCACACACACACAGACTCATGCACTTTTCTAATCTTCCGCATGTTTTGGTGCGCATACTGTGGACTCTCTGACGATGGTGATGTCGCTGTAGTTGATCAGCCACCAGCACGAGTCATCGAGCCTCGTCTGGAGTCGTAGTTTCTGCAGGACGAGGACGCCGATGCATAAAACTGCCACGACGCCGATAACGGGGAAGGTCACAAGCAGAGCCAGCAGGGCGATGTCTGCGTCCCATCAAGACAATAAAGCATGAAGGCGTCTAGTTTGGCCCATAGATGTAAAAAATGAGTGCTCTAAAAGTGTTACTGTACCGTTAGTCAGCCATTCACAGAGTTCGTTATTGAAACCGCACTCTGGTTTATCAGACGGCGGTCTTCCTTTGGGCCAGACTACAGAAGCAAACATAGAAGTCGGCCTGACAGCTTTGGTGTGACTGTCATAATGGAGGATGGGTACAAACTTTGTGACGTCTCCCGCATACTGCAAGTCATAAATGGAGTAGTCCAGGTTTCTCTCCCCCTCGTCGTCAAAGTGGACTAGTCCAGACGCACCTGCAGGGATAAGGTGTGATACGTTTGGTGGATCTGAGGCTGTTAAAGGGTCAGTTCACTTAAAAAAAAGATGAAATTAAAATAAAAGTACCAACCATAAAACCGAATGCCGTTTTTATTCTTTAACCTGCGTAGCAGCTGCCGTCCGTCATGAGGGTCTTTTCCATCTTTGAGGACTTCCTTCAGTCCCATCGCGTACAGCAGCACTGCATCATGTAGATAGGCAGAGTAAGGGCTGATCTGAAAAAGAAGAAATAAATCATAAATAAATCAGCTTTTTAGCAGAATAGATGATGTGTTTTTGGTTCTCATCACCGGGTGCTCACCTCTCTTTCAGATGTCAGGTTGCTCCTGAACGGAGCTCCTTTTAGTCGCTCAAAAACTTGCTCGAAGAAGTCGTAGTACTCGTAGCCATCGTAGGATTTCTGGCCAATCACGAAGGCCATGTCGAAAGCTCTGAGGGCGTCTTGGTTGATCTTGTTGTTCAGGGAATTTTTCCATAAGTTATCCTGCTTAGGGAAAAGATACACAGAGGTACATCTGCTAAGATTTACGGGAAGATGGTGATGAAATACAGCAGCAACTTCAGGCTTTACATGTATGGTACAGTGCGTCATTATCAGGCGATTTTGCACGTTTAGTCCTCATCATACTTGGACTAGCTCTCTCTTACAATAACAGAACAATGCCGTTCTTTTATTTTAACTGGTGAAGATGTGGATTTTCTGCCCGGGTCACGCAGCTTTATCCTCAGTCTCTAAACACGACCTCCCTTTTTTAAAATAATGAGTCAGCTGGAGTTGGCGTTTCTCAACCAACTAACTTAATTAGCTTGCAGGCTACAGCTCATTTCGGATGACAGAATCAGCTGCCGTAGGCTCAAAAATGAGGGGCCTGCTTTTGTCAGCCTCTTTCCGAAATATAATGGACCTGTTGTTTCACGAATGACTTAAAACGTGGAATATCTGCTCATCGTGAACTGCAGATTGTGGGGACGTCAGTGAACGGCCAGAAGGTTCAAGTGTCTTCAAACAATATCCACATTCGCCCACGTGCAAAGAGATTTAAGTGTAGGTGATGGATATCATTTCGCTTAGAAGGTGCTATTGTAGAAATCAATTAAATTACCACACACCAATTATCACGTGGTGAACCTGAAGACTTCCTGTGAGTTCTGGGTCCCTGGATAGCTGCAGCTCTGTTTTATTTAACCTGGAAAGGACTCGATGAGATTCAAAACCTCTTTGAATCAAACAATATCAATACAAGCATCGAAACCCTAACGATTCATGAGCAGGTCTTTCAAAATGGATTTCCAAACGTCCTCCCAACTTCTGTACACAGATGGGATGGGGGCAACCCATCCCATGGTTTGGTTCTGGTTTGGCATGATGGTACCAAAACCTGACAACTCCGGGAACTTCACACAATCACTAAAAACAACCGTCGGTGTGATTTGTCCTTTGATACATTACAAACCTTTGTCCAGAGTCCAACGTCTGTAACTGAATGTGTATGACTGCTTATGTCTTTTAAAGGTTTTACTCACCACGCTGCCACTGACCTCAAAATGCTGCACCAGGAAGAACACATAGTCACCGTTCATCAGTCCCTGACGCTCAGCCTCCAGCAACAGAGCCATCGAGTCCTCCTTGTTTGTCAGCACCACGATGACTGGAGGACGTCAGGAAACAGAAGCCACAAAGTCAAAGCTGTTTTTAAAGAGCCCATGATGTGCCCGTCGTACTTTACTCACCTCTGGCGACTGTTGCGATGTACTTAACGTTTCGATAAATGAGCTGAGGGTTGCTGGTGTCGAACTTGACCGTGGCAGCGAGTTTGAATTTGGCCCTCAGAGGATTCTCAATGGTTTTCCACAAGGCGTCAACTTTGTCCCAAGTGTTCGACTCTAACCCGCCGCCGATCATCGCCACGTGACTCCACCCGAAGAACTCCAAGGTCTTCACCAGGACCTCCGAGCTTCTCTTGAGAGGGGGCACGATTTTGATGTAGGAGTCGTAAATATCGCTGTTGTCCATTTTGGAGGATTGTCCCACAAAGCCGAACATGGGGATGTTCCACGTGGACGCAATGAGACCGGTGACCTGGAAAGCAGGTTCAGTTTAAATCCCCGGACGCAGACAAACGTCGGGTCAAAGGAGGTTTTTACGGGAAGTCTGAATGATTCAGACATAAACTCAAACAGGAAATAAAATGTATGAATGTACAAAGACATATAATACATAAATTCCCAGCATGAATTTTAAACACATTTTAGGCACAAGAAACGTCTTTGAGTCGGCTTCTCGATGAAGATGATCAGGAAGATCGTGTGATCAAAAGCTCCAGAACAAGAGAGCTACTAAATAGACCTTATAATGAACGTATTAATTTACTATGGTTTAAATACAGTAATATGTAATACTAAACCAGCAATTGACAGAGTAACTTTAAATTACTACATTTGATAATTAAATTTATCAACCATTAAATCTTAAAAATACTTAATAGATCTTTGAAATACTGCAATATCTGTAGCTGTAATGTTAAACTTTAAACTTTATTCATTCATACAGCATCGTTCATGCTTCACGGTCCTTCTAAGGAAGATAAATCGAGCAAAAGTTTAGAGAAAACTGAAGAAATACTCGACCACAAATCTGTGTTTTCTGCATACATCTCAAACTCATCATAAAGTTGAATCAACGCCTCTTTTTATAACATTATGATCATCATGAAGGTTGGATTTATTTGTTTTAGCTCTAATAAACTGGAAATGAGTGTAAAATATATCAGTATCATCTGAGTATCATCATGACAGTTCCCTGTAAGATATTTACAGTCTAATCATATCACATCAGGTGAATCGTACCTCGGCTTCTTCGGGACACGCTGGACCAAACAGAGCAGACACGTTTTCTTTCCACACCTGGTGAATGAATCCTCCGAGGGAAACTTTGGGATTACATTCTGTATCTATGTACACAAAATCCAGACTGTAGTTGCCCAGGAAGGACGGGTTCGTGTTCACCTTCTCCACGGCCACCTGCAGGGCCGAGCCCAGCCGCAGGGCACTGAAGGGGAACGACATGTTCCAGGGAGCCTGGAAGCCGATGATCAGCCTGTGAGGTTGAGACCCATTCATGCTGTTATTGACGGCGGCAGCAGTTAAAACAAAGGTGAGGTGAAGCACCAGCGCGTGCCTCATGACGGGGGAATACACCGCCCTCATCACTCTCATCCGATTAGTTGCTTAATGTTGCGGGGCTTAAATACGGGGGGATGCTGGACGGGTGATCAGGGAGGAGAAAATGTAAATATGTGGAGGAGAGTGGGAGGTACGAAGGGGAACTGAGTTCATCATTTTCTTTATTAGAGTAGGACCATCAGAGCTTCAGTCCATCATTGAGCTAACTGCACGTCTTTAAAGCATCATGCAGGACTTGTTGATGAAGGTGGAAGGTGGTTAGGTTCATCTTACCACAGTTATAGGCCTGAAAACCTCTTCTTCCTCCAGGTGAAATAGTTGGTGGTGTGTGCTTCCTATTCCTTCCTTTCAGGTTGCATAATGTTGCTTTAATTTTCTAAAAACTCTCATCTGATCTCGAGTCCTCGATTAGATTTTTATCAACCACACCATCAGTAAACTCCAAAGGTATCACATCCAGTCGACCTTCGGTTATCGCTTAACGTTCATAAATCCAGTGTCAAAGTTCATCATACCTCTAACAGGAACACACTTCTGCTGAATGCAAACACACACACACACACACACACAGATGAGGGGAGCGGAAAACATTTTTATTTAATGAACGTTGGTTAATTGAATAAAGAAAAAAAACGTAAAAACAGCAAAGTCCAGGTGAAAACTAGCCGGGGTCACCTGGGAGCGCTGCAGCGCTGCACACAGGCAGGTTGAGCCTTGCTTTGTTGCAGAGAAGTTCTCACACCTGTGCGCACTTTAAGGTGCTAATGACCACAGGTGGGCAGATTGTACATTAATGGTTTGCTGGCTTCAGCTGGCTTTTTCCCCCCAGTGGGATTCCTGCTCCAGCCTGGCCCCGAACCGCCTCTGCTAATCCCACCAGGTAATCATTCAACATTTCTCCTAATGAATCTTTACAACAGAAGTCAAATCACGCAAGAAAACACGCTGGAAGGTTGCTTGTTCCGTGCTAAATGAACACATAAAGTCGAGGGCAGAATGTGGTGAATGTTTCCCACCTGTTATCTTCTTAAATGTTATCAGTTTCTGCTTCGAAGATAAGATTTCTGATACCTGAGAGCTTCGTTATCGAGGCTTAAACTTGATTCATTTGAATCAAATGTGAGGGTCAGCTTCACGGATACGCTGGCCGTTCTTTTATACTGCGGTTGATATTAGCGCGACAGTTTCTTTCTGTACGACGCGTTGACCGAGTAAAGAATGGACGGCGTGTCCGTGACGTCACCCGCAGGTTTGTTGTGAAGCTCAGTGTTTTGTGGCTCTGGCTGCCGCCATCTTGGCAGTCCCACCTCTGCTGAGGCGATGATGTCAGCGCTGAACAAGTATGGTGGAGTTATTGTGGTGGAAATGTTGACGTTTGTCTGGAAATCCAGCTTGACTAAACGGGATGTGACCTAAATTACGTAAATATTATCCATTTTTATCGGCTGCTTCAAATCTACAGAGGCTTCCTGACTCGTACTCTGCAGATCTTTAGAGGTTTTAAACCTTTTTGTGGCGTTAGGCCGTTCTTCACTCTGCCCTTAGATCAGTTTGAGTCTGTTGAATTGTCCAAATCATCTCAGCTGCTCGTCTCTTAAATTCACCGAGCTAAAACTAATGCAGCAGTAAGTCTTCCCATCATGAAGGTTATAATGTTTGACGGAGTTTGATTTCTGCAACATTTGAAGAGTCTAAATCCGTCTGACGCTGATGGTTGTGTTAAGCAGTAAGCGTGTTTTTTTTAAAGATGATTTTCAGCTGTACGGACTTTGAACACGATAGACGGCCGATCAGACGGTTGACCTTTCATCAGCTGCAGCATCTTCTGACATTGTCTCAGATAAAAGTCGCTCTAAAATCATTTATTGATTTAAAGCCGACAGCTTAAAAGCAGATTAAGAAATTACACAACACACTTTAACGTTATGACACACACACCTGAAGCTGTTTCTACATCTGTGCACATGATTTTTTTTTTTCTTTTTTATCAGTGGCCAAAGTTCAAAGGTTCGCTTTAACTTTTTTTTTGTTTTTTTATGAGTTCTCTCCATTTATCACACTGCAGAGCAAAGGAAGAGGCTCTGCTGTGCACACACACCTGCCTACCTGTCAGCTGGCAGTGGAGTGAAACACCTGAGCGGACCGACAGCAGGTAGGAGATGCACGTTAGTCACAGATTTGTTGTTGAAACTTTATATTACACACTTTGAATCATCTTAATTGATCCACCAGAGCCGCTGTGATTTTTCATTGTTAGTAACTTTAAATGTTGTTAATGGTGATTTTTAAACGCCATAAACTCTGCGTATGTGCTCGACTTGACCTCACAACACGACCCGCTGTCTTAAAGGTCAAGAAAAGTAATTTTATGCTCATTAAGAATAAATAAAATGCGTTCAGATGTGTCTTTTAATCTCATTGTCTTCAGCATGTTCTCCACAGGTTGGACTTATCTGCACTGATTAGGAATAACTGTTGCACAAGTCCTGTTGACTTTGACCTCTTATTTATGGAGACAATATCAAGAGCAGTGTCAAGGAGCTCAGCATTGCATAACAGGACTTCCACTTTCACCCAGTGAGTGTGAAACTTTGTCTCCCGGCAGATCTCGCACCATGGACGTCCTCTTGCAGTTCGTGTTCTCCCCTCTCCCGACCCCGGCCATCATCTCCCTGTTTGCCGTGGCAGCTGCCACCCTGTTTTACCTCAACACGCGGCCCAGCCCCGTGCGGAACCCCGTGGACCTCCACTGTCAGACCACCGGCATCAAGGTTAGAGTGCAGAGCTTTTTATTTCATCTGAAAACGTGTGACTCCGTCAGCTGTAACACTTTGATTCTGCTTCGCGTCTTCAGGATGGAGCCAGGAAAGCTGCTTTCATGGAGGATAACAACAACCTGGTGTCGTCGTACTCGCATGACGCGACCACGCTCTACGAGGTTTTCCAGAGGGGTCTGAAAGTTTCAGGTGACGGAAACTTTCTCCTATTGATGAGTCTCACATCTGATCTGAGCCTTCATCCTGCTAGTGTTTCATCTAAAAGATGCTTTCTGACCTCTTAGAATCTTATTTCTCAAAGAAATAATAAAAATGCGTAATGCTGACATCGTGATCAGTGGAAATGTATCACACTTTGGCTTTAGTTGTTGGTCCGTGTCTCGTCTGCAGGTAACGGACCATGCTTGGGCTACAGAAAGCCGGGCAGGCCGTACCAGTGGCTGAAGTACAAACAGGTAAAAAACTGCACGCCACAAGAAAAAGCTGAACTGTTGTGAACTCCAGCTGACTTGCTGCACTTCCTCTCCACGAAGGTGTCTGATCGAGCGGAGCACTTGGGTTCAGGGCTTCTTCATAAAGGTCTGAAGCCCAACGCGGACACCTTTATCGGCATCTTTGCTCAGAACAGGCCCGAGGTAAGCGCGGACGTCTTTCTAAAGGGGTGAAGTCTTGGCGCTTGGTGACACAAACATGCTGTAAGTGCTGTTCTCGTTCGCAGTGGATTATCAGCGAACTGGCCTGTTACACCTACTCCATGGTAGCGGTTCCCCTGTACGACACCCTGGGTCCTGAAGCTCTTGTTTTCATTATCGACCAAGGTAATTGGAGCTTTTCTTGGCACCATAATTCTGCTAATTACAGAGCAGAGTCTTCGTCCAGTAATTCACCGTTTCCCCACAGGGAATCCGTGTCGAGCAAGCTCTAATCTCTTATTTGTCACAACCTCCAGCCTGAGCTTCAGTTTTGCTTTTTGGTTATATAATCAGTTTATGGCACGACAAAGAACATGTGCTCTGCTGCTTTCAACACTTTGTCTTGCCTTTTTATAAGTCCTGTTTTTTACATAAAACTAAATGCAAACAGCACCGGCGTCAACGTTTCCAGCTTTATTCGCTCATCGCGCTAATACTAGATTGTTTCCTCCTTCCAGCCGAGATCTCCACGGTGCTTTGTGACAATCAAAACAAAGCAGAAACGCTGCTGCAGACACGGGAGAAAGGCCAGACCCCGGTCCTCAAAACTGTCGTCATCATGGACCCTTTCAACTCCGAGTTGGTCGAGCGAGGAGCAAAGTGTGGGGTGGAAATCGTCTCCCTGCAGGACGTGGAGGTCCTGCACTCTGCTTGGTGTCATTTTGTTGTAGCGCTGTACTGCTAGAAGAAGCTCAAACGTGATTGGAAACATGTTTTTCTTTTTGTCCTTCAGGCTCTGGGGAAGAGTCATCTTCAAAAGCCAGTTGTAAGTTTGTTTCTTTTTAGTAAAATCAGATCACATGAATTTAGAGATTTAACCAGATTCAAGCTGTGCTGATTTTTGTTTCAAACAGCCACCAAAGCCTGAGGACCTCAGCATCGTTTGCTTCACCAGTGGCACCACAGGTACTGCAGGGTGGAACGATCCTACGCCTCCGTGATGTTTTGAATCTGACATGTGACTGCACAGACTGAGCCATAAAACTACGAGAAACCAGAGCAGAGTTCATTTATAGTCACTCTTGTTGTGGGTTGGTCGATCCACCACTTCGATTCAGGCTGGAAAATCTCAGGATTAATCCTGATAACTTGAGTCGTAAACTTACTTTTGCTTATTGGATTGATTGCCATGAGATCCTGACTGTTCTTCCTCCGTCCTATTGTTGGAGTTTGTCCAACACTGAGGACAAATATGCGTTAAATCTGGTTCATTTTCAACATTCAATCATTAACCTATCAAAGGGGAAACAGCCCCCCAGTACTACCCAAGACGGTTGTGATCGGTTTGACGAAATACAAACACTGACCCAAAAACAGACGGATAATGGCTCCACAGCAACTAATTACGTGTTTCCAAAGTGGGTCTGAAATTAAATTTGCCTCGGTAGCTAATTTATTTTGTATTTCTCTCTCAGGAAACCCCAAAGGAGCCATGCTGACCCACGAGAACGTGGTCTCAGACGCTGCAGGCGTCGTCAAAGGCTTTGAGGTATGTCGCGACGAGGAGACTTGACGTATTCATGAACGTATTGCTAACGGAGCCTTTTGTGCGCCCCACAGTCGTCGATCGTTCCGAACACCCAGGATGTCAGCATTTCATTCCTGCCTTTGGCGCACATGTTCGAAAGAGTCGTACAGGTGAGGGCCAGACGCCGTTAACGTCAGATCATAAAGGGCGTTTACAATCCTCGTGTTTATAGAGACCAATGAGGATATCTGTGGTGACTTCTTGTGCAGACGGTGTTGTACGGCGCCGGAGCGAGGGTGGGATTCTTCCAGGGTGACATCAGACTGCTGCCAGATGACATGAAAACTCTGCAGCCCACCATTTTCCCAGTCGTTCCTCGACTCCTCAACCGCGTCTACGACAAAGTTAGTGATTTGTGTCTGACCCGACGGCCCCCTCTTTCCTCTCGCGCTCTGCTTTAAACATCAAGCCCAACGTTTCCGTGTCACTCAGGTCCAGAGCGGAGCCAAATCGCCTTTCAAGAAATGGCTGCTGAACTTCGCCGTGGACAGGAAATATGCCGAGGTGAAGGAAGGCATCATCAGGAAGAACAGCATATGGGACAAACTCATCTTCCACAAAGTGCAGGTACAGCTTCAGCTTGAACAAATGCACACTGATGCAGAAACAGGAAGTCGGCGAACGTAAACATGCTTCACCTTTTTGCAGGAGTCTCTCGGGGGACGAGTCCGGGTCATGGTGACGGGAGCGGCGCCCATTTCTCCGTCTGTCCTCAACTTCCTCAGAGCTTCTCTGGGCTGCCAGGTAACATTCATCCTTCTGGAAATGTTACACGAAGGTCGTGTTTACTCTTTGACCTTGAATCACACTTTGTCGGCCGACGGCGTCCTGTGTGATGTTTTGAACTTTGGTAAACTCTGAGGTGTTGACACTGATACAGGAAGTGTTGTGTTTGCACAACAGCGTGCTCATTGATCGCTTCGTGTTGTCAGGATAGCCGGGTCGCATTGATCTTACTCCACTCTTTGATTTGGCTGTTTTAGATCTTTGAGGCGTACGGTCAGACTGAGTGCACAGCCGGCTGCACGATCACCGTGCCGGGAGACGCCACCTCAGGTAAAGATCAACCTCAACTGTCCCAGACCCGAAAAGTACCTCAGATTTGTACTTAAAGCCACATTATGAGTCTCAAATTGAAGTTTGACGTCATTTTGATGGAGGATTACGACTGTAACATGATCTATCACAGGACATGTTGGCGTGCCACTGCCTTGTAATTTTGTGAAGTTGGTGGACGTTGAAGAAATGAACTACTTTGCTTCAAACGGCGAAGGGGAGGTGAGTTCATGATAACTGAACAGTCGAGGTAGAAACATCAAGCTTTTAAGGTCTGCTGGTATCACTTTGTGTCATCGTTGTCTTGGTGGTATTTTCCCAGGTCTGCATCAAGGGTAAGAATGTGTTCAAGGGCTACTTGAAAGATCCCGAGAAGACTGCAGAGGCCCTGGATGAAGACGGCTGGCTCCACACTGGGGACATCGGAAAATGGCTTCCGGTAAGAACCGAACCCAGAAAATTGGAAAAAGCCAGCGCAATTTCTCTGCTCATTACGCGTCAGTGAGTCAGGCGATCGGTTCAGCCTTCACCGCCGACTAAACACAACCAGAAGCTCCTCAGCACCGCGTGCAGAGTGTTTGTGGACCGAGCCCTCGAGCCATATCGGCAGATATTAAAGCTCAGGATTTAAGTGGATTTGTGAAGTGCAGCTTTAAAGATGAGACTAAATATAAATCTGGAGCCAGTTAGCTTAGCACGAAGACTGGAAGCAAGGGGAAGTAGCTGGTTTTACTGGGGGTTATGTGCTGGAGCTGTAACACATCTTGTTGTTTCTTGTATGACTTAAACACGATTGGAGCCAGCCAAGCTGCTTCCCCCTGTTTTCAGTCTTAATGCTAAGCTAACAGGCTGCTATCTGTGATTTGTGTATTTATCAGACGGACATGAGTGATGTGTATCTTCTCCCCAAGAAGGCAAGAGAGCACAAATATCAAGCGACTACTCAAGCACAGTATTCACTCTGAGCCGCTGTTTTTGCTGTCATGCAGGATGAGCAGCTGTTTTTGTTTAGACGAACACGATGTGTCCGAGTCTTGAAATTACTTCTGCGATCTGTTTTTGTTTGCAAACAGAGCGGCGTCCTGAAGATCATCGACCGGAAGAAGAACATCTTCAAGCTGGCTCAAGGCGAGTACATTGCCCCGGAGAAGATTGAGAACGTGTACGTACGCAGCGGACCTGTGGCACAAGTGTTTGTGCACGGAGACAGCCTGCAGGTACGATAACGCCCACACCTGCACAGCCATGTCCGGCATGAACGCTCTGTCCTGTTTGATGATGAGCTGTCTTCCGTCTGCAGTCCTGCCTGGTTGCCGTTGTGGTTCCTGACCCTGAAGTCCTGCCGGGTTTCGCCAAAAATCTGGGATGTCACGGCTCCATCGAAGAACTCTGCAAAAACACAGTAATGTTTCCATCTGTGTGTGTGTGGGAGGGCTTTTGTGTTATTTATCTTGGGTCACTGTACCGCAGCGTCTCCTCAAAGTTAGGATATCTGCAGTAAACGCGATCATTAACACGGAAGGAGGCCAGCTGGACGAGCGTAAAACTCATGAGATGTCAAATACTGAAAGAAGCATGAAATCAAATTAGATCCTGCTCTAACAGTGACGACCTTTTTCTTCTGTTTACAGGAAGTTAATAAGGCAGTTCTTTCAGACATGACCAAACTGGGCAAAGAAGCGGGACTAAAGTCCTTCGAGCAGGTAACGACTAACACAACATTTTCTGTTCTGCGTCTGCTCCCTGAAGAGTAACTCTCAAATTTTAAGGGTTAGGAGATTTCAAAATACTTTAAACATGTTGGAAAATAATCACTGAAAACATGTGAGAAGATTCATACTGACGTATGAACAAACAGAAAATAGATGGAAACCAAAGTCAAATATTTTGCAGATGAACAGGGTCAAACTTTTAATGGATAACACCATGAAAGTGTTGGTGAAATCTACAGACACATAACGGACAAAATATTGTAAAATAAACGCCTTAATGTGGATTTAGGAGTTTTCTTTCCACATGTCTGAAAGGAAACATGTTATGGAAGCAAAAATGACCCAAAATCTCACTTTATTTTCACCTGTAACGTCTCTCAATGTGTAAAATTAAAGTAAACCCTGGCTCAGTTCACCCTCTAGTGGTTAAAATGAGCAGTTTTATTCAAAGAAATGTCTTTACGTGACATTAAGACCAGTTTAAACTGTGCAACAGCACAAACTCACTCTGAATCTTGTCTCCAAATACTTCAACATCTGCATTTCTTCCTCCCACCTGGTGCAGGTGAAAGGCGTTCACCTCCACGCAGAGCTGTTCTCCATCGAGAACGGCCTCCTGACTCCGACTCTGAAAGCCAAGAGGGCCGAGCTGAAAAACCTCTTCCAGCCGCAGATCGACACTCTGTACGCTAGCATCTAATAAATGGGATGAACCTCCACCTCTGTTCATAATTTATTTGATTCTCTGATTAAAACATAAATCGACTCACCTCGTGTGCAGCGGCCTTTCTCAACACACAACAGATAAGGACACTCGAGCTGTGCTATGTGTTTTTTGGCGTCAGACTCTGAGTCACCTGAGACAATGGGACTCTGTTAAACTCATTTTCCTGCAGAACAAATATTGCAGAGCAGTCTGGGGGTTAGCTGGACCGACTCTTTGGCTACAACTTGAGTGAATCCTCCTTCAACAGTCCAGTTGTAGGCTGCAGAACTGGACGCATCGGGTTCAGACCCGGTGTCATGTTCCTGATGTGGGTAATAAACACAAAACAAGCTGAGGGTGTTTTCACATGATGGAAATCAGTGTTAATCCAGTAACAAAGTGAGCTCAACTTCTACTCTGCTTTTTGTTTGTCAGCGCTGCCCTCATGTGTTACAACACAAACATTACAGGCGTTTCACATCAGGATTATTTATTGTAAAGACTCAGAAATAGACGGTGATGAACAGACTGGATTTTTTTCATTACTCCACCCACTGCATCCGTCTTTTATGATGATAAACTGAATATTTGAACTGCTTTTCCACTGATTTCCATTCATTTCTATACAGTAATAAAATTAATTAAACTTACAACCCAGACTAAACCATGATGTCTGTTTATTTTTGTCAAACTAAGCCTATCGCTGCCTGACATTTAGAGCTGATTCGATAGGTTGAACAATTACATTAAATCTTGTGGATGCTTCATTTTCACTAGACTGGGTGTGTTTAAAAAGTAATCTGAAAAGTAACTAAAACTTTCAGATAAATTTAGAGGGGTAAAAAGTAACATATCTGTCTCTGAGATGTCAAGTAGAAATATAAAGTTGCACAAAATGGAAATCCAAGAAAGCTACCATGAATTTGTAGTACAGTACTTTGGTAAATAAAAGCCTGTTCACTTCCAGCTTATGTTATTTGTAATGCACAACTTCATTTTTCATGATGACAAACTGAAAATGTTGAACTTTGGAGGGCTGTGACTTCCATTCATTTCTGCATGGCACTAAAATTCATCAACAAACTGTTCAAGAGTTTAAAGTTTAGAGCTCAAATTCATCTGCAAAGTTGCAGAAACTGGAAATACTACTTCCAGTTTGTACTCAGTACTTACTTGTGTATTTCAGTATAGTGTATTTCATGCTGAAGGTACTGCTGCCACCTTGTGTTGACTCTCCTCTGGTGTCACACTGAGTCTCTCCAGCCTCCAGTCGCTGATCCTGCCTCACCTGGAGTTTCCACCGGGACGAGCCGACGTTTCACCGCCTCCCTCGGTGCCTCTTCGGGACCCATGAGGGCGCAGATCCCGCGGACTCTGACGGGGTGAAGCTGTGCCGCGGATGTCGCCTCCTCTTGTGAGTCTGTATCGCCTCTATCTGACGGTCGGTGTGCGGATTTGCGTGCTCGCTCCTCGGCTCCGGTGATCAAACTTACCTGCACTTCTTCAACATGGCTTCTTCCGCCACAGGTGACCGCGAAGACCAGGTAAGCGGACTCGTACCTGCTCTGCGGTTAAAGCAGCTCTCAGGCTGCGTGTCAGGATCAATCTGCCGGAGTTTGTTGAGGAAAACAGGCGGAGAGGAGCTCTGAGCTGTTTGCTGTGTTTTCCTGTGGAGCCGAGAAAACCTCTTCATTCTGAATCTTTAAGTACTTTAACTCATGCAAATATGAAAGTACTTGAACTGGTACAGAGGGCTGTCTGAGTTCACGGTGCTGTGACAGTGAGTTTTAACGGATAACGATAGTTTTCGGTTCATTCACAGTTTCGCTTTAACCTGCTGATAGGACACTGAACACATGCATGTGTCTTCACCTGCACAGGTCCCGTGTTGGCACCGAGTATATGGAGAAACTGATGAATAATGGCGTTAAAGGACCACATCAGTCTGATTCTACCCCCTTAATAACTGCACATCATGTGCATGTTTCATTTTTAAGCCATTGATTTCCATTCATTCGGAAAATTATTAGAAAAAGACAAAAAATTAAGTTTTTTTCCTGCCAATCCAGGCAGCCATTGATTTCCATTTTGTGCACTGACATGACAGTCTCATAAACGAGTTATGTCCTTGTTGACTTCTACGATTATCCAACAGGAACTAGTCTGCAACTTCATTTTCATATTGTGCAGAAATGAATGGAAAGCAGTGGCTGCCTGAAACAGCAGGGGGACGATCAGAACAGATCCAAACTGTTACTGCTGCAGGGTTGAGACATTTTGTCATAAAATGTTCTGACTGATATCCTGAAGGACTTTTATGCGTGCTGTTTTCTCACGGTCTGCAACTACTGCACATAAATCCTTGCATGTGTGATCATCTAAAAAGGCCCAGACCTCATCCACGAGTCTCGAGCAGGCTCTGCTATCAGGCCAACTAATCAATAACATGTCACAGCCGGCCTGCAGATATCAAAATGGCAGTCTGTCGGCTCAGGTGTCGCTCCATCTTACCGTCTTTACACTTTCTGTCTGGTTTCCTGCTGCGATCGAGAGTACACGTGTAATTTTAGGTAATGATTACTCGAGGTACAGCACAGTCCACATCTTCCCTGGTGTTCATATGTGGCTGTGCTGTAATAACCATCTGCACATTTAAAGGCTGGAGAACAAATGTATGGAAATAACACACTTGTTGCTGAACACGTGGTATTCCACCTGTCAGAGACCAAACATGGCAGCTAAAATGCAAGAACTTGATGGACGGCATTGTAGCTCTAATACGCGCTGGTGTGTGACAGTGTTTAGTTTACCGTCACGTATGCTTTCCAGCCAGCTGAGACGATGTTTGAATAGAGTTTGAACACCGGCGGTCAGGTGTACGTTTAACATGTCACTGCAAACAGGAGGAAGCGGCTGACGTGTGAGGTGTAAGCTTTGCAAAGAGATGGTTCACCGATCCAGACATTAAGACAGAAATGAAGCACAGTCTTCCTCTGACAAGAACGTGGCTACTGCAGCTACTCTTTAAGTGTAATGTTTAAGTTTGAATAGTTTAAGCTCTTAAAGGAGCAGTGCGAAGGATTCAGTCACCACCTCCTTCCTGACACGACATGATGGACTGCTCGGAAGACGGTCCATGGCGTCTGTAGACATAAAAGACTCATTCTAATGTACGAGACACAAAGCAGTTGTTATTCTCAGGTGATTATACACTCATGAAAACACAGTTATAAATATATAATATTTAAATTCTGACACTTGGACCTTTTTAAAAATACATTTATCTGATGATTTGACAGTCTGAGCTGAAGCCAACGCAAACCCTGAAGTGTTTGTGCATGTGTGTTTGCAGTGGTGTCATGTGACGTGTGTATGTGTGTGTAATCAAATGCATTACAGATACACTCATAGTACAACCATGCTTACATACTGACGCTGCTGCGTGAGCAGTAACACACTCATAGTACAATCAGATCCTCTGACAGACTGCTGTAAAGCAACATGACAATATTGACTGTAGTTTGAAGTACATGAACTGAACGTGAACATAACAGACTATTAGAGGAAGACAGAAGGTTGCTGCATGCAGTAATTAACATTTGGAGGAAAGCACAGTTTACATGTCACGAATATCGAGTAAAACGAGTAGAGAGACGTGCAGAAACTGCAGCGTTTTACACCTAAACACGAGCTGACACTTTGTCAATAAAAGTATTTTACATGCTTCCATTTCTGAGGAATGTGTTTCAGGGTTGGGCTTACTCTTCCAGATAATAATAGGTATGTATGATGATTTCTATCTGCCATACAGTCTGTGTATGCCTGTTGGTCTGTTTGCCCGTGGTTCCTCCCGTCTGTCCATTAATGGTTGACCACGGACTGTGATGGGAAACGGAGGGCGGCGGGAGAAAGAAGCGCCTGTTGTCAGGACGCTGTGCTGCGGCTTTTTATTGTGGCAGAGCAAACACAGGGAGGCTCCACCCGGGTCCGACTCTAAAGCAAATGGAGCGCACAGCGATCGCACCACACCTGGAGTGCAAATGCAAGCCAACTATAAACACACGTGTGTGTGCGTCTTCATGGTGATCGGAAGTTGTCGCTGTCAAAACATTTATTCGGTTTGTTGGTGTTGGTGTCTACGATTGGATCAGTTGTGTTTCCAGTAGCCGTGTACTGTACAGACGCCACAGCTGGAAATGATAACAGGGTTATCTCATGTTGACTGTTTAGTTTCAGCCGATACCAGATCTTTGCAACAAAAGAGGTGATGATGTATTGGCTGCAGTTCAGCAACAGTTATTATTAACAGGTTATCTTCTCATTATTTTCTTGAACGATCAATCTATCGGTTTGTCCATAAAATACAGCCCGAGGCGATTCGTCTTCTGAAGCCTTGTTTCATCCAACTCCAGACCAAAACTCTAAGATATTCAGTTTGCTATCATCTATCAGGATGAAGTGTCACATCTGAGGCGTCACAACCAGCAAATGTTTGAAAAAGTTGTCCGACTAGTTTCTGCATAACAGTTTGGTCTGATTTGTCGACTTGTCGATGAATCAAATAATCGTTGCAGCTCTGTACAACAAACATTTTTAGAGTCGCAGTCATGGTATGTACTGAGGGTTTCTAAGAGGGCAACAACAACAACAACAAAAGCAGGACAAAATAAAGTTAAAACGAGAAGGCAAAGACTTAAATATAAATAACAAGAATAAAAGCATTAAAACGACGACCTCGCGCTAAATCAAGTCTAGAAAAAAATGTTTCGAGAAGTCGCTCGTGCCAAAAGAAGCCGTGACGTGACGACACCTGTCGGCATTTTTTTATCCTCTCTCACTGCTCGGCTGATACTTGAAACCTTACAGGAGAAAAACCTCAAACATTAACCGCAGGAAGAGTTGTTGCAGGAAGAATTTCTAATAAACAAACACGACTCGTGCTGGAGCTCGTGGCAAAGGTCGGATCAGGCTGCAAGCTGCTGAAGCAGACGTCAAACAAGACAAAATAAACTGACGCACATTTTAATAATCAAACAGGTCATTCAGTGAATAATCATTTGATTTCTCACTTTTATATCAGAGGAAACTAATTAACTAATTTTAATTTAACTTCACCTCCGGCCTGTCTGCTCACATCAGTATGTTACTGCACACGGTGAGTTTTGTGCATAATGATTGACAGCCTCTATGAAAGGTCACGAGAGCACATGAGGTGACTCTAATCTGCTTAATCACTTCAGTTTTTGTATTAATTCACGCTGCACGAGCCTTTTCATAGCTTCGCGGCCTGTTCAGCTGACTCAGCGTGCTGCGTGGCGGCGGCGGGCTTACTGATTCACTCACGCCGTATTGTAGTGAGTAAACATGACCTCAGCTGCAGTGAGGTAATGTCAAGTCACCGGGCGAGTGTTTGTTTGTGGACATGATGAGTCGTTATGTGGTAAACAGACCAGACGGCGCTCATCATCATATCACACACTCCGCATCGCGTGGTGCAGAAGAAGTGGATATATGTACGAGGTGGTGTGTTTCCACTGCAGTGTGAACGTGGTAATGTCTGTTAGCATGTGTTTATACAGTGTGTGTGTGTGTGTGTGTGTGTGTGTGTGTGTGCTGGTCTGTGACTAGCTGAGCCAGATACACAGTAGGTCATGGTGAGACAGAACAGAGCCTGTGAAAACTGAATGGTAGCTATTGACAAAGGCTCACAGATAGAAGGAAAGGATGCCAGTATATGAAGTCTTTGTCGGACATTCACTAACTTATTTACTATTTGCAGCCTTTTTTAGTCAAAATATGTTTATTTGGATTTAATAAAGGCCCTCACAGAGGATTTACACCTGTAAAATATGAGAAAAAACATGTTTAGTGATAACTTTGTTTATTTTTTAACTTTTTATTATGAGCACTAAAAGTACAATTTATAATAAAAGTTACGTTTTTCTTTTTTTTTTCTCGGTTCTAAAATACTAAAATATAATTGCGTGTTTGAGCCATGCGCCAACGTCGGTGGCTGTGAAATGAAGGCCAAAAACTGCAGTTCCTCAAACGTCCACTTGAGGCTGGCTGCAGAAGTGAGTCAGTCTCCATAAGTCCCCATGTTCATGCAATAGGTAACTTAAGCAACTAAAATGTTTTACTGAGTAGATGATTTGTTCGCTGGACTCTCAGTCAGGGTGGATGGTGGATGAACAAAGCACCTGTCTTTAATAATGCTGCAGTCGCTGTGAGTCGATGTTATTTTGCAGGATGTTTCAGTGGAAGAACAAATGAAATATGTCGTCTTTTTAAGGGAATGTAAATTTGTGCAAATACCCTCGGCACCTGATCTATCAGAGCAAACGGAAACGTAACGGTGCACTTTTGCAAATTACACGAGGTGCCGCTTGGCTGTTTTACATCTAAAGTCAAAGCAAATAAAAGAAATGACTCGCCACAGGCCTGACAAATACTCCGTGATCTGTAGTGTGGCGATGACGAATGATTCCACTTAAGCATTTTGTGTTTTTTCAGTCCGATGACAGGAGGGATTATTGGGTTTAACGTTAAGTATCGACGCGAGACAGAACGCGCTGCCGTCGCCCGGGGCGGTTTACAGTACCTCCGATCAGCAAGAATCATTGGATCGAACATCAGAACTTCAGCACAGTCGATGCTTTTATTTTACCGGCGTCAATAAAACGAGGTCCTAAAAGCTCTGACAGTAATGATTAACCTGATGCCAGCACCAAGAGCCCAACTTCAGCTGTTAAACATTGACACAATAAAGGAGGTTTTCATTTCAAAGCAATCCGTTTACACAATTTCATCAGTAAAGGTTGTGAAATATTCGATAATGTTGTAAATAAACAGTAACACCCCCCGAGGTGTGTGTTATACACACACTTCAAACTCCCTTTTGACTTTACGGCAGAGGATCAAGAAGATAGAAGATAAGACATTAATCATAAGTGTTGTGGGTGTGATTTTTATATGATCACACAGTTTAGAGGCTAAAACAGTGACACAAGTGTATACGTAGTTTTTGTGGGTTAGCAGCAGCGTGACTGTCTGAACATCTGCACGTTGAAAGAAAAGATGGATCAATGATTGAATGAATGAGTGCCAGTGTGTAATGACTGAGAAGAGGACAGAGACACTGACTGACTGACACCAGGGTGTTGTACAGTATAGGCTGCTTCTGTATGTATGTGAATGGGTCAATGTGTGTCAGCTGATCCTCTTCCCTGGGCTGAACGTGGCTCTGATGTGGGGAACCGTTTGCCATGAACTGGTTTTTGTACCAGGCTGTAAACGTGTTTATTTCTGCTGTGAAGAAGACATTTGAACATGGGGACTTATGGAGACTGACTTCTGGAGCCAGCCTCAAGTGGACGTTCGTGGAACTGCCGTTTGTCGATCTGATTGGGTTGATTTGAGTCGCTGTCATAAATGCCGGTGAGACGGGACTTTTATTCTCCTCAGATGTCTCTTATCTGAGACTCATTTACAGCCTAAAGCCAGATTTCCATCTCATTCATTTCCTCACTCACACTTTTCATTTATTTGTTGGACTTTGGCGTCCTTAAATAAAAAATATTGTGGTTATTGCAGCATAATATGGTGCACCCTGCAGTCAGAAAACAAACAGGTTTGACGCTTCAGTGTATGCAGCTCCATTTACCTTTTCCTGACACATCAGGATGCAAAGAGAGGGAGGAATTCTGACTTAGGGAGCCAATATTAGGAGCTGATATGAAGATGATGAGAAGATTAAAGATTCAGATCAAATAGTTTTGTTTATATGACTTTATTTGTAGTTTTTATTCCAAACGATTAAATACATGTACACATGAAGTTAATTGTTCAAATGTTTGTTTTTTTTACACACTCTCCTCTAAAAATAAGAAAAAAGAAGATTAACGCCTGACATCAAACATCTCTTAGTTACCTCACTCCCACAATCCACCTTTAACAGGCGTTACGGAAGCGTTGCACAACTTCTTGTGTTTAACTAACGATTTGGAAGTGCCAAATTAAACGTCAGATAACCACAAACACACACACACACACACACAGAGCAGGGAAGGCAGCTAGGTGGTAGAAAGCGAGTCGGCGTCCAACTTTCCGGCTCTGGTCCTGTCACCGCGCGGCTCGCTGGGGTTGGCGATGAGACCATTTTAGGCGTGGAACCGTGTCCTTTTTTTTGCTGCCATTAGCATTGTGTGAGCGCGTTGGTCCTTAGACAAAGACGGATTGTAAATCAAGGGGAGGCTGGAAAGTCCGTCTCTTTGTGGCTGGTGTTGGTGCGTCTGCTCTTTCTCAATAGTCAGTGTGTGTGTGTGTGTGTGTGTGTGTGTGTGTGTGTGTGTGTGTGTGTGTGAGGGATTCCTCCTCTCCTTCTGTGTAAATGAGCCTCTTTGACTTTACGAGCCTTGGTTAACCTTTTCAACTGACACTTAACTTGCGTTCATCTGGGGTGTTGCAGGAACGCACCAATCTGATTGGTCAGTTAATGCAACATTGTGTAGTAATCTGTGTTACTGTGTTAATCCCAGTGTGCATTTACCCCACTGTGGTAAATATGGACACAAACAGACGGAAGCTAGCGGCTCTGCTGATTTTGAATTGATGATGGCGAGCGTGCCAAACATCACCAAAGCCCTGATTGGTTCGTCCAGTCGGATTCTCACAGTTTACGCAGTCGTCATGGAGAAATCATGCCAGGTTCTGGTTGTTTCCATGGGGATTCATCGATCGCCATGGCACTGCCTTGGAAAACAAGTATGAATTCAGACTCAGTTCCTCCTGACTGGTCTTTATTAAGACGTCATTAATATGCAGAGAGTCTCGCTGACCGTTTGCATGGAAGGCAGTTGAAATATTTGGACAGATCTGTTGTGTGACGCTACGTTTTTTGTTTGGGAAACGAGGCGACGTGATGACAGGAACGCAGGAGATAGGAAAGGAGTGAAGGAGATGAGAGAAGAACAGATAAGAAGCCAGAGAGTGATTACAAGAAAAGACAGATCATGACTTGATGTGAGAAACGGAAAACTTTTTTCACGTGAACGCTGATCTTATCGGGCGGCTATGGTTAGGTTGACATTCCTAGATGTCAGGAGATACGGCAGAGGTAGACGAAAGCTCACTTTCATTTATAAAACCACGTCATCTGGAACAAACATGCAGTCCATTCAATGATAGCTGAGGTGATGAAACTTGAATTCATCGTTTCTTCTGTGGTGTTACTGTTATTTGTCTATTTTTATTGCTGTGTTGCACAACTGCATGCAACAAGTTCACACCTGCGCTCCGGGGTTTCGCCAGAGGGGATTTAAGGAAACAGGATCGAATACTGAAGGTAGAAGTCGGCTTACATGTGGCAGGAATCATAAATAAAATCTGTGTTACTAAATGCAGTAATTACCTGAAAGCAAAGAACATCAGGGCGGCGATTTACAGTATAGCGGAGTACAAGTCTGCGTGTGTGTTATTAGCTCACTTCAGCATAGTCGGCTAGTTAACCGACAAATCACAGGTTTCAGTGCGGCTGAAATGTTTGCACAAAAACATTAAGTACACCTCTGCAGATGACTGAAGCTCAGTGGTGTGTCAGACCACACAGTCACACACTGACAATTACTAATCCAACAGAAAGAAGTCCATCTCACAAAGCTCTTGCCAACGACTAAAAGTCAGTCCCAGATTTACTGTTGTCTGGCAGCTTCTCGTCACCATTGGTGATCCATGCCTGAGCCTGGTTACATTGCCCACTTGCCCAGCTCCATTTCTGGCCTAACACCGCTGTCACCCCCTCCTCTTACCGGTGATCCAAAACCTTTGACTTCCATTTCATTGCTTTACATTTCTGGCGGGATTTCTGAGATCTTAATGGAATACTGAGGTGTGCGTGCCCTCAGCTAAGCCACAACAAAAAGGTTAGAGATTAAACCCACACAGTTTGGAACTGGACTATGCATCTTGAGTTTAGTGACGTATAATTGCTACATCGGATACGAAGATCTCTCTCTGACTTAAGGCTAGATTGTTCTGGTTCAAGAACCGACAGAAAAGGTACGAGATGGTCCAAACCATTGGTTCACCCAAAAGTTAGTTAACTGTCCTTGAAGGTTAATCTTTCAACGATAGTTAGTCTTTATCAGGTAGTTGATGTTGCAATATTCCAAGTAAGTCGTGTCCTTTTTAGGCCAAGACAAGTTAGGGATGAGCCTATTTCCCCACAAGGAAGTCTTTGGAAACAGATAAACACCTCGCCCAAACTTATTATGATGTGAACTGAATCATGTAATCGTTAGAGGTAACAGTCCTGATTGTGTTTGTTTGTGTTCCTCATCAAACAAGTTAAAATCTAGACTGAGGGAAGTATTGCAGTCTAAAATTGGGAAGTTTCAACACTCCTCTTGCATAATCTAAGGCAGAGTTTATCTAAAGACGCTCTGGGGATTTACCTCACCAGATAAACCATCTGACCAATTCTTCCAGGGAAGAGAGTGAGAAGTTGCAGAGTAAACTTGAATGGGAAGGGATTGAAACATCTATAAAGTTCTAGGCGTTCATTTAAGGTAAGACGGCGGCTCCTCCGCTTCAAATCGTGCCCCCACAAATGAAAAAACATAATCCATTAAGGAATTTAAATCCCGCCAGTGCCTCTGCCCTCATCCTGCATGATGAATTGTTTGGTGGTGAAGATCACACTCAGACACGCAGACACACGCTCACGCTGGTTGTGGATTCTGCCGTCACCCTCAACATTTTGGATTCAACCCAAAAACCTCAAATGGCACGATAAACTCGTGGTGCGTTGTGGTGCACGGCAAACTTGCAGGAAAGTGAGCGTTAAAATGTGGCCGTGAAATAGTTTAGCACATTTTAAGGTGTGGAAAGTCTCCAGTGCGCACACACTGAGAATGAATTCTTCAAAAGTTTGGACAAACGAGTATTAAAGCCACCAAAATGGCAGATTTTCCTTCACTCTGCGGCCCAACACAATAAAAATCAATATTTTGGGTCATTGTCCTGTTGAAAAACAAATGATTGTCCCACTAAGCTCAAACCAGGTGGATAAGGAATGCTATCGTTGTCATGTTGGCCTTGAATTTGTAATAAATCACCAACAGTATCACCAGCAAAGCACTCGCACTCTGTCATACCTCCTGGGAACCACACATGTAGACCAATATTCTCATCAGATCCACACTAGACTGTCTACTCATTGGGTTTCTTGTTATCTTCTTCATGGTCTTCCTCAGTCGTGGTTTCTTTAGAGTAATTTGGTCCTGAATAGAGTTATTTACTGTATGCCGACATTACCTCTGATCAACAAGATGTCTTCAACCGACACCTTCGAGGTCAAAGTTCACACTCTGCCCGACTCAAACCACACGAAGACGAAGACATCGCTGTTCTGCCTGCTGCGAGCTTGCACATGATAGCCGACGCCGCGGTGAGGAATTTAACATACAAATCTCACAGTATAAACATGCAGCTAAATATAGACAGACGGCCTTCTTCTTTACTGTCTCTCCCCTCTCTGATCCGTCCCAACTGTCTCCTCTCGCTCTCGCTGAGGTGTTACATGAACGTTAGCTGAGATAAAACGCTTATTTCCATAACGATTTAAATATGTGCAGTATCTATTTTTTTACTGTGCATCTCACTACTGAGCTGATTGTTTTGGTCCCATTAGCAACCCACACTTACCAACTCCTATCTCCTGTAACCACTGGTTCTCTTTGCCTATCATAATTTATGGTTATGGAGCCTTTACTGTGGGGTTATAAAGCCACTCCCTTTTCCAGTACGCCTTTAATGGCTGACTGAAAGGGAATATTAGCCATAAAAGTATTGTGTTACCTCCGGGCTTCATGGAAGGCTTCATGCTTTGGAGGCACGTTATTGTGTTTGTCTCGGCGTGTGTGTGTGTGTGTGTGTGTTTTGGGCTGTCGTATTGAATGCAGGCTGAGAGATGAGGCGACACATCGGAGAGACGGGGCTTGAAAAAGAGAACGGCAGTGAGGTGGATGTAAGCAGAGTCAGTGGATGATACGCAAGCTGAAATTTAACACTTTAGAAGAGATATGAAGCCAAATCGTCCTTAAAACATGGAGATCAACAGTTATATTTTCCCTTTTATGTCATATGCATAATGTATGAATGCCTGGTAAGGCTATTTTTGAATCGTGTACCTATAAATACTCAATGAAAATGCATTTTTGCTTCGTTACTATGATGTAATTCCTGCTAAAACAGGATTTAAGAGGAAACCAAGTGGGAACCGACGGCTGTTCGGTTGAGTAGGAGGGCAGGATGACTTAAAAATGTGTGACGCTTTATTGGTTTTGATCTGATACTCACACCTACCGGGGCGGGATGAGGTCATCTTTAAAGATTCATTTCCAGAAAGTGGAAACTTTCCAGGAAATTAAAGTGTCCGGCTGCAGCACAATTCAGTGAGCAGCCTCTGTGGTGTGTCACAGCGGAGAATAAATTAAATTAGAGGGGAAGATGTATGATGAGATCCAGAGGGCGGATCTGGAGGCGTGACGTTGAGCCAGCGTGCTCCTCATCTCGACTTTCGGTTGGAAGCCCGAGGCTACGTTAGCCGCTACCAGCGTAACACACCTGTTGGCAGTTGAGTTGCATTCTGGGTCATGTAGTGCTGCATCGATTCTGATGGCGATGACTAAAAAGAGAGACTGAATAGGACAGGATAATATTTGAGTCTGCTGCTGACTTACACAATAAAATGTGAGCCGGCCTCGATAGGAAAAAAGAAAGAACAACGCATCGATGGTGACGAGGCGGCTCCGGAAAGAAAAACACTTTCACTTTACCAGCAATCATGAACAAGGCCGGCCTTTTCCAGTGATTATTGCCAGTCATGGCCACCAGATGTCAGCCTGGATTCTTGAGTTGAAACAGGAAGTGTCTCTCTCTTCATTAACGGTGACACTAAAAATACACGAAGCAATGATTAACATGGACTCTGCCAAACCCCTGAGAAATATGACACATGATTCTGTTTACTTGTGTTTGCACAGACTCCTTATTCCAGCTTTTTCAGCGAGTGTGTCAGAACAGCCCTGAACACAGTCCTTGAATCCATATATGTGTCTCAATGGATGATGCATTTATAATTGTACTGGGCAGACGGGCTCACACTGGCTTAATCCAGTCACACACACACAGAGAAAGAGCCAATAATCCACAGTGATCTGCCACCAGGGGTTTTCCTCTGTTTGTTCATTATTGATAAGGCACAGGGAGGCGTGACGGCGGACTGTTGAGGCCAGCAGAAATCTTCTGATAGAAACTCTCGCTGCCGTCGAAAGAGAAAAGATCTGTGTGACTGACAGCTCTCAGAGACGACTCAGCAGAAATCTGTGATTAGATCAGAAACTGAATTAAACATTTATATTATAATTTACTTAATATTCATAATCAATAGAGAAGTTGTGAGATCCTTTACTTAATCAAAAGTACTCGTACGTCTCTGTAAAAATACTTTATTACAAGAAAAAGACAAAAGTGATTAGTATAAAATCATGTACTTTAACATACTTACAGGGAGTGTTTACTGGTTGCTGCATAATGTGTGTGTGTATATGTATAATTTTCTGTCCTTTAACTTGTTGAATAAATAAACATTTCTGTCTCACACACACACGAAGAACTGCCAATGGGCTGATATTGATTGCTATTAATACTCGAGCCCCCGTAGCTTGTTGCTGCTCTGCTCTCACTTGTGGAGTGTGTGGGAGGTAAACAGAGCCACGGACAGGTACAAGTGAAGTGTGTGTGTGTGTGTGTGTTTGTGTGTGTGTGTTTATGTGTGTGTGTATGAGAAGGAGAGAGACGCACAAAGAGAAAGAACGAGAATGTGCGTCTCTTCATCGCTTCAGCCGGGCAGCCTTGTTGGCTCCGCTCCTCGCGGACAGAGTGTGTGTGTGTGTGTGTGTGTGTGTGTGCATGTGTGAAAGTGGGTGTGAGCAGCTGAGCGAGTTGGTCGCTGTGCACGTTGAGAGTGGCCGCCACTCCACTCTTCTCCGCTCATCCATGCTGGATTAAAAACCCCTTTTTATTTTTTTATTTTTTAATATTTTGGCTTCATTCACACACACACACACAGCTGTTTGGGACACACACACACACACTGTCACAGCTGCTGAAATGAGCGAGGAGGTTAAAGACAAAGCTACGGGGAAGTCAGCTCATCGCAAGAAGAAAGGAAAGAAGGTAAAAGAATTCATTAAGGCTGACTCGGGTGTGTAAACAACACGGTGTGGCTGCTTCAGCGTGAGACAAAAATTCATTTTTCAGACAGGAAACGAGGTCCAGCTTTATCTGTGACACAAAAGTTACAGGATATTTGTGTGTTTTGATGTTAGGTTGTGATTTATGTGTCTTTGCTTCACATATTTTGCCTTTGGAAGTTGTGTGTTTGCGGGTTTTTGTGGATGGAGAGCAGCTCTTTTGTTATGGTCGCTGTCAGCCTTTGTTAAGTGGCGATTTGATGACAGAGCACTATCAAGGCATAGCAGGGACTCTGATGGGCAGTTAGGCTTTTGTTCTTCACTCAGTCAATAAAAAAATGGCTGTTTTTTCTATTGTTTTTGTTCCTTACTGGGTTTAATCCGTGTATTTGTATTTGTTTTGTGATATATCCGGTGATTTTATGTAGCAATCCTGCCCCTCGTCTCAAGATATTTCCCATTAAATCCACCACGAGGTGTGACTGCAGGCATCAAACACCTGTTAACCTGCTAATATGCCCAGTCAGAGCAGAGCAGAGGATAAGAAATGAGAGAGAAAGAGAGATCAGATCCAAAAAAAACAGACAATAAAGGATTGTGGGGGGGGGGAAGAGGAGAAATTACGTAAGAAAATGAGGCAGAGATGAGAGAGGAGGAGAGATTGGAGAGGTGAAGCAGGACAGGAGGTGAAATGAAAGTGAAGGATGGGTCACGATCAGAAAGCTGCTCTGAAAACATAAAAATAAAGACTAAAATCTTCCATCCTGCAGCCAACATGGCATCAATTTGTCATGATGATATTGCAGAAAAAAGAGCCGTGTCGGCCCCCCGTTAAGTGATTAAAATGGTGCTTAGCATTTAGAGTTTACAGTTCTACATTTGCTGGCTGTCTGGATGAGTGGGTGGAGTTGGTGTGTGTGTGTGTGTGTGTGTGTGTAGCCTTTATTTATATCACATAAACACACATATCCCAACAAAAAAAAAACATGTTGAGGAATATTTGGACTGGATGTTCAGGATTATATGAGAATCAGATCTCTATTGTTGGGTGGTATTTTACTTTTTTTGATACTTGATGCTAATAAAATACCAAAACAATACTCGAATTAGAAGTTTTCCTGCATAATTCTGCTTAATTTTACATTTAATTAATCAGTTTTGAATGTTGCCTGAACACAAGTGGCCTTACTCTAAGAATATTTCATTCTACAGACAGGACAAAAGTGCACAGCTGTGAGTCCGACATTGTTTGCCGCTAACGCCCTGAGTAAAACGGTTAAAACGATATTTGGTTAGAAAGGTAAGAAGTTAGACTTTTACACTATTACATTACCGTAAACATGATCATATATATTCATAGTTAAAGTTAAAGTTAAGGTTTACGCTCGAATAGAGGAGGTTAAATAAAATAAAAAATAAAACGTAGCTAACAAGCTTCGAGTTCGAGCCTCAGTACTGGCGAAAAACTGATTCATGCTTACTTTTTATCAAAGAGTAATGTTGTTTTTCTCTCTGTACTTTCGTTAGTACTCTATGTAGTACACCGTGTCCACCGTGTACTCTTCGGTGTAGTGTGCTAATTTCGGCACAGTCAAGTTTTCTGAGTGGAAATGATGATTGCACCTTCTTCTTCTGCAGATGTGTGGAGCATTAGCATTGGCGATCAACAGCTGACACATCTACAACTCACGTCGTGAGGCGTGCAACGCGACCGCTTGGCTTTGGCCGCCATTTTCATTTTTAACGTCGGTGCTCCCTCCTCTACGTAAAATGGCGACGATTGAGGCTGAGGAGTTTTTTCAGCTTCAACTTTTTGACTTCTCGCTGCACCATCCAGGTTCACAGCACACTGAGCTTCGTTATGATTGATTGATATGATTAGTCCATGCTAGCCTTCAGCGCTTGTTTTTGGCTCTGAGGACACAAAAGTTTAAGTTTGATACTGTATGGAGAAGAGCACAGCGCATTGCACGCTGCTGTACCACTGCTGTGAAAAAGTCTGCTGGCTAAGCACTTTTTTTTCTATAAGATTCAGCCTTATGTTTAGTCAGCTCTTCCTAATTGTCTCCCTGGTCTGCGGTCTGCTATTTATTATGTGTAACAGGTGGCTCCCCAGCAACATACAGTGTATATGATTTAATACGTCTTTTATTATTGATGCTATGTCCTCTGTATCTCTCGTATCCATACGTGTTGAGCTATCGCACCAGTGCTAAGATTAATGATTCTTTTTGTATTTGAAGGATGCTACAGAGAGGATGGAGAGAAAGGACCAGAAAAGTAGAGGAGGAGTCAGAAAGGGTGGGAGAAGAAGAGATGGAGGCGATGTAAAACAAAAGTAGAAGGGGAGGAGAAAATGTCAAAGTGATAGATGACGGATGGATGGAGGAAAGTGGGGAGACGAGGAGGGAGCAAATGTAATAAAAAAAATAAAAGAAAGAAAGAGCTGGAAACGGTTTAACCTCACGATTCGCCTGCGAGACGGCGTCTCGGCTGATGAGAGATGACTGCTGTGTCGCCGTGATCCTGTGCAGAAGAGACAGTCTGGGAGGAAAGAAAAAAGGGGCGGTGAGAAAGCAGATGAAAAAGACGAGTGTAGAGCGAGGTGAAGTAGACGAAAAGGAGCTTGATGGGTCTATTTTAAGGAAGAGGCAAGAAGGCAGATGAAGAGAAGGGTAGGCAGAGAGTGAAGAGGAGGAAAAATAGAGGAAGGCTATTAAAGGAGTGAGTAGACAAGATAAGTAGAGAGATCAGGAGAACAGAAAGTAACGTGAAAACGAAAAGGAGAGGAACATGTTTTTGCTTTGATGAGATAAGTGTTGCCTCCGCTCTCCACCTGTTGCTAGGGACACGGGGTATCTGTGGTGATAAACCAGAGTAAAAACAGAAGCGCTGATGTGGATGAGTAACCAGGAAGAACCATCACGTACGACAACAAAGAACAACGGAGCGCTTTAGATCAGACTGTGACCAGATTTAGTCAGAGAGACGCTTTAATGCCGACGTTTCCATAAAAGTAGGGGCCAAAATGGAAGCAGCAGCAGCGGGCGAGTTACCCTGACCTTTACTCCCTGATACGGGTGAAGCTCAGTTTGAACATGGGGACTTACGGAGACTGACTCACTTCTGGAGCCAGCATCTAGTGGACGTTCGGTTGGCTTCATTTGCCGCTTGGTCAAGCTCTAAAAATACACTTCCCACCATGCAACTCAAAAATGTGTACTTCTTGACTGCCAATTAGAGGCAATATTTAAAAAGGATACATTTTTTATGGCTCCTAATTAGCAGAATTTAATCTAAACTGGAGGTCAGCGTCTCACTTGGTGGAAGTCCTCACTGTGGTTGCTCTGTGCGGTTGCGTGTGCTAAAGATCTGGGTAATTTTAATGCCCGGAAATTGAACTCTTCTGGCTTCCATGCCCTCTCCGACGCCGTGTCCGGTTCTCTTTATACGTCCACGCCTGTAATTACATGCCAGCGGTCGTCTGTGACTATCACCGAAATGGGGGAGGGAGAAAGACAGAAAGAGACACGGGGGACCGGAGAGCTTAGCAGGTGTGTTAATGGATGTAACTATGACAACCAGAGACCCGCTGGGAGAGGGAGGAAGTGAGAGAACCAGTTTGTTAGTCATCAGGTGGAGAAACTGCATCCAGCTCGATGTTAAATATCAAGCCGGCGTAGAAGTGGAAGTCTCCGCGTTAACCGGAGCACTTCAAGCAAAGTGAGCGAGCGCGCCTCTGATTGAACTGGATGAACTCGAGCCGAGGAGGATGAAAACAAATTGATATGGGCTGTCACGCCCTGCGCACATATGCACAGGCCTGGTATTCCTTTTACATTTTTACTAGGTAACTCAAAGCCGGCCTGGTTGAGTCTTGTAACTGAGGAGGGAAACAGGAAGACGGTGACAGAGGATCCTTTCAGGCGAGCCACTTGTACCGAGAAATACCTCAACACAGTGCGGAGGTGTAGATGACACCCAAATGTCAAATAATCAGCTCGAGAATGTCTAAAACTGGACGAAAACTTAGATTTTCACAGCCGTACAGTCCCAGTTTGTAAAATGTGTGATTATTTGTGACTAGCAGCTCAACAGAAGCAGCTCTCTGGCCTCTGATAACGACAGCAGCACTTAAATAAAACATCCCATCTGTTAGAGGGTGGTGAGTAGCACATATGTGCATGATGTATCAGTGTTTTTCTGCTGTTTTACTAGGAGAAGTGGACTGTTGCTTATGTAACATGACTGCCCACGTTCAGTCATTTTCAACCCACACCCTCTCCAATGTCAATACTGTCAATGCTTTCAATAGACATGAAGTGGTAGCTTCAGCACACCGGCGGTTTGATTGGTCCAGAGTGCAGAGTAAGAAAATAGACTTCTTGTGCTGTGTCACTTCAGATCGATGCAGCTGTCTTTAAATATAATCTTTATATTTAAGTGACTGAAGCAGCCGTAGTTATTCATTTATGTTCTCGTACTCTTCTGTGAGTCCTTCTCAAGGAAATGAGGATTTTTACGTCCTCCTGCAGCTCAGTTTTCCAAACATGCAACAGTGGAAGTTAACACTTTGCTCAACAAGCTCGCCTCCTTTGCTGGACTGAATTCAGATGCTTTGTCTATCCATCCATTTTCTGGTTATCCTCATCAGGGTCGCCCAGCTGACTGAGAGGCTGAGAGGCTGCCAGTTCATCACAGGGTGCATCCAGACAGACACATTCACACCTACGGGTGATTTACAGCCACCAATTAACCAATTTAGTGCATGAATCCAACCAAGGTTGGTCCACAAAATACCAATTTTATAAACAACGAAACAACATTGTATTTGATTTAGTCGCCTCTAAACGGCTGGGGGATTTTTGAGGTGCTTCACGTTTAAATAATTTGTGGAAAACCATCAAATGTTTCTTTAAATGTTTCAGGACACAAAGCGAGGTGAATTTTTGCACACAAATGTGTCCACCGGACCGTGCAGTCTATGTTGACAACCAGTATACCGACTTATATTAGCTGTACACTAGCTAGTGTGTCAGTCCGCCCAGATTCTCCACGTTCGGCTCCAGTTGGAGGGTTTAAACACCATTCACCCGACATATACTGCCTCATTTGGTGTTTGGATGATGGTGGAGGAGACTGAAGGCACGAGTCATGTGATTTCAGTTTCTCATGTCTCGTGTGGAGGCTTCTGGATTTCTTCTCCCATCTTAAATTATGTTGAGAAGTGCCGTGTTAGGACATTATAGATCCTTTCTGTTGTCTGTAAACAGTCTTATCTAGCAGCCCTGCAGTTGAACCGTATGCTTGCTCGTACACTATGATGGCCACATGAGGGTATTTTCGCTTTGGACTGAGTTTCCACTTCTTCCAGAGGGTGGTGCTGGGTGGAGTCAGACAGGTTACTCTACACCAGGGTGTAATCCCAGTTGGAATGCCCGGTGCACAGCATTTCATGAGCATGGAGCTGGCTGCCCTTCGGTACAGTTCATCACTCCTCCTGACAGACGTTGCCAGGGAAATCTGATAAGTCACCGGGCACGATTACGAGCCATTGATAGAGTTTGGCCAGGTTGTACTACGGGTGCCACATTGCAGCCGCTTCTCCGTAAGCAGGAAGTGTTGGCTGCAACGTGTAACATTAACTGATGAGATGCCCATTCTAAAATTCTGCTGGCTTACTCAGAAAGTCTGCAACGTTATCCTCAAGTAACTCTCCCTTGATTTGCCGCGTGTCTTTGACGCTGAAGTTTTATGTTTGGTAACTTGACGTTATTCATGGTTTTCCTGCTTGTTTATTAAGCCTGACAGCTTAAGGACCTCCCCATCCTTAAGAAGTTGAAACACAGGTAAAGATCCATCAGGATCTATCTCAAAAACAAAGACTGAACACGACTGTGGCTTCCAAACTCTGAAACTAAGTTTAGCAACAATGGAGTGGTATCAAAATGGTCATTCAGGCTAAATATCAGGTTAGCATTTGCTACCTTTTCAAAAGATTATTTTAATAGTGAAGTACTCTTCTGTGTTGCAAAGATTAGAGCGAGCTGCGATAAAACGCCTCAAAGGTCAAGAGCCTGATTCAAGCACTACGCTGCGAGAGTGGTTTGTAGTTTAGCCTGCTGAGTCAACGGAGAGTCCTTGAATCCCAGAAGAAAAGCTCACTCACAAACTGATGAACATGAAAAAAGGCTCCAGGTGATTTTGATGACAGGATTATAAGCAAAGCACACGTGTAGAAAATGACCGAGTGAAGCCGGAGCAGACTCAGGCGTTTAATTCAATTTCTTCCTGTTCGTCATGCAGCGATTTCACCCTCTCTATAGTTTTTGTCCTGTATGGATATACTAGCCAAATAAGCAGCACACAGTATAATGAAGCTGATGATATTCTTTGAGGTGAGAGTTCCTGCCAGCGTGGTCCTCTAGAGCCAACATATTGTGTTTTTGCTGAGGCAGCCGTGCAGCAGAATGCTGCGCTTGGCTCTATTTCCTTACACTTCACAGGAACAGGATGGAGCTCTCTGCTCTGTTAGCGTGGTTTGTTCACTATACGGGTCTCTCTCTCTTTTTACCCCCCCTCGCTCCATCTCTCTCTCTCTTTCTGTCACACTCACACACACACATACAGACAAAGAGGAGTTCATCGGTGATGACGGGGTGAAAGGGTTGAGAGAGTGAAACAAAGTGAGATGCTCCCTCTTATTGGCCTGGACTCGATGATTCGGGTCCAAATGTACATTGCTGTGTTTGCCTTGCTCAGCAGTTGACTGGGACCCAGGACTGCAGAGTGTTTTCACTCTCAGCTCTGAGCTAGTCCTCGGCAAGAAAGCGTATCTATACAACGTCCATTTGTAATTACACAGATCTGATAATCCATCTGCGGCCGTTTATTCCTGTCGGCTCGTCGGTCTCCGTGTCGAACTGAAATAGATCACATCATTATCACCACATTATAAATACACTGAAGGGCCTGGGATGCTCGACCAATACATCATATATTATATCGCTGCTGTTTGATTTTGGTGGTTCAAAGATTTGGTAGACTATCCGACATACATGCTGTAACAAAACGTGTTTTCAGTGGTTGATAAGAGTCTAAATGTTGACAGTAGACAAAAGATAACCTCCTTATTTCATATATTTTACTTGTCTTTTACAGCCTGATGGATACTCGAATTTTAAGGCTGATAATATTCATTATTATAATCACTTTTTGCTCTGTTTTTGGTCTCCTCCGCCTTCTTAGGCTGTTTTTTATCTGGATTTTTAGCCACCAGCTGGTCTCCAACTGTATCTCTCTGCTTTTTAGTGCTGAGCAGGTCATTTATCGTGAGTTTCTACAGCTTTTTAACTCAAAACAGCTCCCCACTGCTTCAAAAATAATAAAACACCACCGTGGTTAAGAATTACTACATAAAAGATCACGGTCCCGTAATCCTCCTCTTCATCCCGGTGGTCCAAAACTCCTGCACCCCTGTGCTCTGAGCTCAAAGCCTGGGCAGCCTGGCTAACAAACTGAGCTAACAGCAGCTACAGTTGGCAGCAGTTTACTTCAGTGTCGCCGGTCACCTTGCTTGCTTCAATTCTTTACCACACAGCTTATTTCCAGCTTGCTCCGTCTGCCTCATTTGTTGGTTGGCGATGGGCCGTTCCTGTTCGGGAGTGTGTGACTGCTGACATCGACACGATGTTTAATAGCAAGATTTTCTGTTTTACTGCACTCTGAGGCCACGTGCAAAAAGGATAGCGACGTTACAGCTGATACAGAAATGGAGGATGTGATGTGGTGTTGTACAGTTAGTGGTTATTATATCAGGTTACAACGTAAAGGTTTCAAGCTGGTTGTCTTTTTTATTCCCAAGGCTCAATTCAGTATATTAAAAACAAACATTTTGTCCTTTATTTGACATGTAGAGCTGGTGTAGCAGGTATAAATGTAATAATAATAATTTATTGCTGAGTGTAAGCTCTCCTGGTATTACTTTATGTCAAAGATGGTAGTGAAATGTGAAATGTGCACAAGCGGCGTATCGCTGGTGAATTAGCTTAATGTTAGAGTGACTGACTAAGCAGTGGCGCGCTCAGAAGGAGCCGCGGTTTGCAGAAAAGCTGGCATAGTGTCAGCTATAGATCCACTGGTGAGTACCTACACCAGCAATACAGGAGCTCTACTCAAATTAATTCTTCCAAGCTACTGTCTTACGGAAGTAGGAGGTTGTAGATCGAGGAAAGTGATGTATTACCGGTAATGCAGCACAGAAATTCTGATGATTCTTTGTTGTGAATCATCAGATAAATTTACCTTCGCAGGCTTTTAAGGTTGATTTAAAGCTGCACTGATTGGTTGAATGATTGATTGATCAATTTAGGGCAGCACTATGGATGTAGCAGAGGTTGGCCGGCATTTCAGGCTGTTTTTGTCAGAAGAGCTACATGTGTTTTGATTTCAGGCCATAGATTGTATAAAATATGAACGTAGGCTTCAGAGCTCAGTGTGGTGGCTTTGGCCAACATGGGGACTTATGGAGGCTGGCTCACTTCTTGGAGCCAGCCTCAAGTGGAGGTTTTAGGAACTGCAGGCAGTTGCGTTGCCTCCGTGGTGAATCATGCGGCTCATAAGCACAGTCCCTGCTGATTTCATAAACAGAAATGGAGATCTGTTTACAGGAAGTGTTGGACAAGTCTGTGCATCACAACGCTGGCTTCCTCCCAAACTGCGTCTCCTGTAATGAAGCTACCAGTAGATCATATCCTTGAGGCAGTCTCACGTAGGCCTCGGGTGGGGGTGAAAAACGCAGGGCGCTTGGAGTTGTGCTATGAAGCTCGGATGAGGGCTAAGTGAAGGTGTCAGACGGTAGTATGATTAGGCTAATGTGACTCTGTAGCCATGGCAACGGGAGTGTGCAAAAGGTGATGTAATCGTTTCAGGGGAAACATCCATCTCTTTCCCTCCATATACACTGTACATAATTCAGTTTCTGTTCAATCTCCACCCTATCTCCACTTTCACTCTCTCTCTCTCTTGTGTGTGTGTGTGTGTGTGTGTCACTCTTTCTGCCTCATCCTTTGTCTCACTTTGTTTCCACCCCCTCCCCTCTTTGTCCTCTTTCTCTGAATTTCTAAGTTGCTAAAAGCCGATCGCTGCTTGTTTTTTTGTTTTGTTTTTTACTTCCATTCCAGTGAGGACGGACAGACAGACAGACAGACAGACAGACAGACAGACACCAGGGACAGAGATGGACAGACGGTTATATAGGTCAGATGTTTGACAAGTAAGCTGGCGCAGTTTAACCCTTTGAAGACTCGTCCGTTTTTCTTTGGCTCTGACTTCCTTCGTTACTCGTTTGCTGTCGGCTCGAGGCGTACAGAGTCGCCACATGTCTCAGCTAGATGGGCCATTTGTTATCTTATCAGCCTCTCAGGATAAATTAGGCTCATCTGGTCATTTAGCACAGTAGCAGTAATAAGTAGTTCAGCAGAAACATATTTTGCTAATGCGCTCCCAGAGCCCTCAGATAATGTACCACTTCCTCAACACTGGCGTTTATATCATCACTCATCCATTATCTGTTTACTTTTAGTTTAACCGTTTATCCATTATGTTGAACTGTTGCAGCTCTCTGTGTGACACAGTTGTGACGGAGAGGACGGTGGTTGATTTCAGGCACAACGTGCGTCAGTTGGATGTTACTCTAACGGTTACGCGCCTCGGCCATTGAAAGCAGACGGACGAGTAAATGACAAGTGATAAAGAGAGGAAGGCACGAGAGCAGAAGACAGACGGCAGAGGGGTTTCTAAACCAGAACATTGAGAGTACTGGCAGGTCGCCTGCTGGAAATACCCAGACTGTTCCTCACACACACTGAGACGCACGTCATCGCTGTCTGCATGTGTGTGTGTTTGTACCAACATTCAGCATGTAAAATCAGCACAAAAACAGTGTATAATATAAGAAACATTACAATCATTATCTATAAATTAGAATTCTTTTTATTAGTAGTATTATGCCAATAATGACAAATTGAAGTTATTTCTATTTTTTGGTACAGAAGTTTTGTTATTCTGATTCCTTAAATTCACACAACTTCATGTAAAATGACAATAATGTTCTGTAATTAAACGTTTCTCTCTTTAATTTGAAGGAAGGAAGAAATCTCTGTGGAATTATGGGTATTATAGATATGTAGATTCCAGATATTTTAAAGTGCATGCTTGCTCAGATTTGTCATGGATTATTCTGTTATGCTTGAACTCATGGCTTGTACGTAGAGGACAAAGAAGCTGGCTGACGCCTCGTTTACGAGACGATTAGCTGCTTTTATGTTCACCCCTTCATCACTTCCTGACATTTTCCTTCCTCCTTTATCATTTTTCTCATCACCGGTGCTTCCGTTTCGTTTCACTCCCCAGTTTTTTTTTTACCTCCATCTTGCACCCCTCCTTCCTCCTCCATCCTCCATCCTCCTCCTCCTACAGTACCTCCGTCTCCCGCCAGTGGCCACATGCCTGCTACTTGATGTGTTGCCATGACAGCCTGCCAAGGTGTCATCTCCAGGGTCATTTGCATAGCTGCACTGAGCATGCCCACCAGAGTTAGGTCAGGTCAGGATACCCGTCCTGAAGTGGCTGCATCCTGTTGAGCTCGAGTATGCTGTGTGTGTGTGTGTGTGTGTGTGTGTGTGTGGAAAATAAATGCCGTATGTGTGTGAGTACATGGATTAGGACGAGCTATCAGTATCTATAATGGAAAGTTCATGTCTAATTAACCTTTATAATGTCAGGGAGGGTTATTATTCCACGTGGATTAGACACAGATGAGCCCAGCGCGATGGACGTGTCAGGATTCGACCAGATGAAAGTGTCATTTCAGATAATCCTTAAGGAGAGAGGTTTACTCATGAAGTGAGTGATCACTGGGGCTTCTGTGCTGAGCCTGAACATGTTATTGAAAGTAGTGTTGCCTTTTTACTCGGCTAAAAATAAAAATATACTCCTTGTACTCTCGTTATGAGGGGACGCAGACATGCCTTCAGTACCCGGGAGTTCTGAAACTTACATCAGTTTTTCATTAATAGAAATGTTGCGGTTGTAGGACATAAAATAAACATTAAATCTTTTGCTTCCATGAATATTTAATAAAGAGACAGAGCCCTGTAACTTCAGGGATTATTTTCATTGATTAATCTGACGATTGTTTGTCGATCGAGCTGTTAAAATCTGCCAAAGCTCAAAGATATCTACTCACACACACTCCTATATGACAAAGAAAAGCAACAAATCTACATTTGACCGGCTGGAAACGGCGAACGTGTGCTATGTTTGCTTTACTTGGATTGGAATATGCTTACTTTCTCTGTCAGTGGTTCGTAAAGCGGTCACCGGATGATTTCCAGAGCTGAAAATATCAAAAATAAATAAATTCTGCTCCATAAATAATCAGAATGATCATATTTTCAACTTTTATCCAAATAAAACGGTCTGCAAATAAACCTCTTTTGTCTGTTGACTATATGCAACCCACAGCTGTGTCAGGACTGTATATTTATTTAACATTTTTTATGGCTTAAAGTGATAAACGGTCAAAAAACGTAAAAATAAAGTAAAACATCATAATTCAAATCAATGTTGTGAGCAGGTCCGCCATGTTTCTACAGTAGCTCTTGGACTACAAAGAGGTTTTTGTGGCTTCCTTGAGTTCTGTATGTTTGGAAGAGGAGGTTGAGGCGAGGTGTATTCAGTGAGCTGCAATCTTTCCTGTAAATGCTACAAACTGATCCCTTTTTTAATAAATCACAAATCACTGATGAATCCGTTATGAAAATGACTGACTCCCTTCGTAGTTCAGCGTCAACACACAATTAACAAATGACGACAAAGGTCGAGGATCTACTTGTTGCTGCGGAGGGATGTGAAACGTGAAGGGGCGTGATGTGGTTTTGATATGGCACCGCGCACGGCGAAGGCGAAGGCGAAGGGATACTCCTGCTCGGAGGAGCTATTTGTGGCTCGTGTATCCGGTTGCCTTGGAGACAGCTGGCAGAGTGCCAGCAGGAGACCGAGGTTGACCTCAGACAGACGGGGATAAATAAAAACCCAAACAGGCAGATGTAAACATCACAGATACTCTGCTCGCTTCAATCTGATATTACTGCTGATTGACCTGACCTCTCTCTCTCTCTGTCTTCTAGGTAAGTGGCTGTGATGGTCTCTCTCCCTCTGAATCTCGTCTCTGATCTCAATTAACCCTCATTCGTCTCCCTGCACCCCGCTCTCTTGGAAGTCGGCAGGTAAAAGCAGATTTGACACCAGAGACACATTTAGCCACCACAGTCACTTCAGTCTAGACTACAGCGTAGTGCTGACGGAGCTGACCTTTCCATCGCCCCCCCCCCCCTCGTCTCATTATACAGTAACGGAGGAGGCGACGGATGTGTTGCACAAAGCACCTCGGCACACTGAGTGGTTCACCCCTGATTGGTCCTGATGAGATTTGTGGCCAATTAGAAACAATTAGAGGGTCCCGAGGGAGTTTGCCGATGTTGACAAGGCTTTTTCCTGCAATCACGCCTTTTTAATCAGGGCTCGATATTTGTTTGATACGATAGATTACAAAAACATTTTTTATACGTTACTTAAAGAAAAATGGCAGATTTTTAACTTAAAGGTGTTTGAGAAAGTGAGATTTCTTTTCATGGTAAAGCAGGTCAATGTGTTATATGAATACTGTGAAAGTATCTATCTCAGATTACAAAATCAATACTTTTTTATACCGTTCTCAGAGACATTTCAACGTTTTAGTGGCCTGAAACAATCTAAAATGGCAGATTTCTTTATTCAAAGGTCAGATGTTGGAGAAAGTGAGGCGTCTTTTTATTATAAAGCAGGTCCAGGTTTCAGTATAAATACTGTGGAAGCTCTTTGAATGAACCGTCAGGACTTGTGATGTCACATCCGTACAGTCATCGCTCTCCAGGTAGGCTTCCCGCTCGTTACCTGCGGTTGGTCCGGCCTTGCGTCACCCTCCTTCATGCACTGGGTGCTATATTTTGTGTTGGACTCAAGAATCCAGTGTTAGTCGATCTCTCATAAATATATTCAAAAAAGAAATAGTGCAGCCGAGGTGACTCAAACTCGAGGTGACTATCACGACACGACGTGGCCTCTCTCTTTGTTCGGTCGGATAGAGTCTTTGTAGATCTCTCTGTTGCTCTCACCCTTTTTTATTTCTTCCTCTCTCGCTCTGTCGACACTGACAAAGCAGAATCCGGACACCTGACACACTGTAAATGGACTTAACAACTTGATAAGTTTTAATATCCAAGTGATTGTGCTGGATGATGGTTTCAGTCTGCCGATAGATTAGATCACATTAGGAGGAGGAGGAGGAGGAGTTTAGGTGTGGCTCGGCCAGACAGCCCATAAAAAAGAAGATAAACGTCCATTAACAACACGGCTGAGTTCATGTGAGTACACTGCTGTAACGGTAGCCGTCACACGTGTACCTCCATTAGTGCTGCAGCAGATCTCTTCTCGAATGTCAAAGCGGAGCCGAATAATCACATTTGAACCCAAAAAACCTGCTTCTCAGGCGACCTTTGACCGAGAACCTTCATATTCACACGAGAAGTGATGGAGGAGGAGGCAGAGCAGCAGTGCAGTGCAACAGTCAAACTAAAAGCTTGTTGATGCTCCACTTTGTCAAATTAGGATTGCAAGTAAGATTCATAAATTTGCTGATTATCTTTGGCCTATAAAAAGTCCCATAATTATTAAAAACATATATTTTTATACAAGTATGTACAAATACAAGTCTTCCATTCTTTTACCCGAGACAAAAAACCCAAAGATATTCCGTGATTGTTTCACATTTCTGCTTGAAAATGACTTAAACCGTGAATTCATTATCACAGCTGCTGCACCGTTATTGGACTCATCATCTCACCTCTACAGCCAATCAGTGCAGTCTGTGTAACTTTATTGATATTTAAGACAAACGGCTGCGCTCACACAAAAAAAAGTACTGAAAACTGACTGATGATTAGATTTAAAATTTAAAAAAGAGAGAGGAGTGGGTAAAAAGTGTCGCTGAGCAAACATCTGTGGTGAAACGTTGAATCTAAATGACGCCTTGTTCACTGTTTTCATCAGACTTGACCTTACACACACATTCTGGTGTTTCTCTCTCGTATACTCTCAGACACTCTAATCTGAGGCTTGTTTCCAGCCTCATTTTCTCTAATGAAATGTCACGCGGTGTTACGGTCATTTGAAGGCCGAAGGGCAGAAGCGACTCGCAGCTTTGTATTGCCCTCACACCGGCCTGGTTACGTGTGCCGGCTTCCACGTCTCTGTTTTTGTTAATTGGCGTATCAATTACAAGCGATGTACAAACAACAGAGAGGGTGTGAAGGCCGTCACCTGCCAGCGAGCTGCAGCGCACAGGCCTGACCGACGCAGCGCCCGGACGTCCGTGCGTCTCTGTGATAAGGCTCAACAATCAGCAGGTCTGCTGGTGTTTTGACAAGATAAGGAACAAACGGAGCTCGATGTCGGTCACAAAAGCAGACATGCTTACAGATAAACCACAGCGATGAAGAGAATCACACCATCTTACCCTCAATCCTGTTTTTCTTAAAGCTAGCGGAGGAAATCTGCCCGTGCGGTCAGATGATTGTTCCATTCCTGCTCAGCTCAGCTTTTGAGTTTCGTCTTGAGGGAATTACATTAACTGGTGCTAGCAAAGTATTTCTATTTACCTTATCAGCATATATATATATATTGTATTGTACTGTATGAAACGCTGATAGAATCGAACATGTTTAATATTATGGGTTTTTTTAAGTCTGAGCTCGCTGCAGCTCTGGCTAAAGTTTCTTGTAAATTTCCACCAGGTGCACGAGGGGAGATAATCTTGAATTAATCTGTAATTGTAGTCCGGTAAATAGTGATGCTGCAGGATCCTCAGTTTTTGCAAAATCTTAAAAACTCTGCGACTTTTGAAGATGATCTTCATTGCATGTAATTTGATTCAGGATATTGCGTTGGGAGGGTAAATGAGCGGGGCATTAAAATTTGACCAGCAAGATGGAAAATGTTTTTAATTCCTTCGAGCTGCGAGCGGATCGGGACTCTGCAACGAGAAAATCACATTAAAGTAATTCCATACGGTACGCTTTAATGGAACATCAAATTACAGACTAATATCCTGATATTGTAATCCTCGCCCAGCTGCTGCTCTGCGCAGGTGGAAACACATTTCAGGAATATCTTTCCGTGCTCAAACAATGTGTCTGAACGTTGGTTCGTCAGTGTTTGGTTTAATTAGACGGGAGAATACAGAGGTTCAATGCAGCAGAGTGCTAACGTGATTACATGCAGTAAATCACATGAACCCACCAGAGGTGTTTTCCTGCAGTAACCAGGTGCTTGTTATGAAACATCTGGCTGCAGCCACCGTGACAAAATGTTGTAAATATGGACAGCTGTAACTAACCAAGCCAAGCATCAAGTGCAACAAGACGTAGCAGCCAGCTAATGTTACTTACTACTCCAACTGCATGAAGCCCAGCTCGACGTCTATTCTTAGCGTCCTCTGTCAACACCCTCTTCAATCTTTTCGTTTTTGCCCATTCGCCCAGCTCCAGTTCTGGCACGACACTGGCTGCACTCCCTGTCGGGCCTGTAAACAGTCTGGCTAACAAACTGAGCTAACAGCAGCTACAGCTATCAGCAGTTTACTTCACTGTCCATCAGGAAGCTCAGTTCACACAAATCACACCAGATAATATTACACTGTGGACCGCTAACACTGGATGAGACGTCTGAGCTCTGCTGTTCACTCACTTTGTGTTCTTGTCAGCCGGGCTTAAGCCCAGCTGGACGACGCTCACTGGACTTTTATTGACACAGGTCTAAATTCTAATTAAACGCTAACTGCGGCGCATGTCAAATCAAATCTAGCGTCCGATGTAAATTAAATCTATTTGCAGCACAACCGTAATGAGCTGGAGCTGGTTTTAGTCTGACTGATGGAGCAGATTTTAAAACAGGTAAAGCAAAAACTCAGCGTGAGATTGAAGAGAAAGTCTCGGTTGTCCAGGTTCAATCTGTGGCAACAGGGCTTGGTTGTAGATCCGTGAAGACCTTTTCGTTTCGAGCATTTATCCCAGGCGGGATCGTTGACCCGGCCACAGTTTCCACTTGCTTCATTAGTGCTCATTGTTGTGACGACTGTTGTCAAGAGTTGTTAAAGTCACCTGAGCTCTGGCCAGAGCGACAGTTGTTCAGGTCACCGGAGGCCCGGTACCCCCGGTGGGTAGACGATGGTCGTTGGGATCACATGGAGCCGAGTGTGAATTGTTGTTGTGTCTCCTGGGAAGGGATGGCAGTGTTGTCGTGGTTGCTTTCTCTATTTTTTTGTCTTCCCTGTCCAAGATGCAAACATTGTTGTCGCTGAGTGTCCCTTAATGTTAAGGTGTAAGAGTCTAGTCCTGATGAGGCAAACGAGGCGTCCACTCTGTTTTCTCTCTGCATGATGCTGCCTCCAAGTGGCCAGGAGAAAAAACAGCATCTTGTACACGTTGTACTGTGTCAGAAGAGAGTTTATGTTTAGTTTCCCTGACAAACCGTCACAATAAACACCCGACTTCATCCAAACAGGTGAGAAATCTCTTCAATACTCCCCTGTATCGAGCCGCAGCTCAGAGGCGTGAATTATGAGTTTCTCACTCTTTATATTAGCTTCTGCAATATTTATTAGGGCTGTAACTCTTGTGGCTAAAATTGCTTTGCAGCCATCTTGCCCTGTCATGTGTGGATGAATAATTCACACGGCTCGTGAGCACCTGAAAGATTTAACACGGGCTCTGTAGCTGTGATGGTCCCAGAGTACCACGAGAGGGAGGCAGACACCAACCAAACCAGCCAAGTTTTCTCTGATACCACATCCTTTGTGCTCTGAACATCAACATTACCAATATTATTCCATCTCTGCTGTCCTAACTACTCTCTCATCCACCTCATTGGGTTACTGGCAGCCTGATGGAGGATGTTATGGAGGATTCACATGCATAAACACGCTCTCATTCTCCTTTCCTTCCCCCCCTGTCGCTCGCTGAGCTTTTACCGGCCCATCCCTGTATCCATTAGCCACAAACAAACAAATACTACCAACTGTTCACGTTAGGATTCGTGCCTGCGTATAGGGACGGCGTCTGTGTACAGTAGGCGCAGGTCAAACAGGAATGTTTGGTTTGTGCTGACATTTAATCAGCCTCTTTCCAAATGAATGCCCCGGGAGCTGTTTGTGTGGTGTGTTTGTGTGTGTTTGTTTAAAGCCTCTATCCGTCCACGTTGTACTCTGACTTTGAGGGTCATAATCATTTGATTTTTACCTGTTAGAGAAAATAAAGCTGTTGTTGTTTTTGTTGGTCGTTGTCTTGTAACCACATCACACATTCAGACTAGCGGTGAAGTAGACGATTAACCTGTTAGTTTATCAACAGAAAGCTGAAGCAACATTGTGTGTTTTTGTGATTTAGCGGTTACGTTGCCCAGCTCCTGTTCTGGCACGACACCCATCAGCATTTGTCATGTCAGCGTAGCATCAACATGATTTAAAATCTGTTATTTTATGTCATTGTATTCAAGTATTTTTGCATAAATTGCTGTTTCTCACAGGATTTTGCTTCTCTTGTTTGGTTTGTATCACTCTAAATTGAATATATTTGTTTGTTGGACAAAACAAGCAAATTAAACGCGTTCCCTCGTAAAAATATGACAGTAGTTTTACATTTTATTGCAATGATAGCAAAAATATTTGCTGCATCAGCTCCAAATCAGACAAACTGCAGAGGACTAAACCTGCAGGTTAAAAGTTCAAATTACCTGATGATGTTTCTTAATATCTGCGTTGTTATATTCATGTTTTCATATATGAAATGATAACCCCTGGAGGCCATACTGTGTTCATCCTACCAGAGTGCAATATTGTTTCTACCCTGTGGGGGCCAGTAACCACACGCTTGCCCATGACTTGATTAACTGCAGTTTCATGGTTGCGTGCACTGAGCAGTTTGCTGCAGGCGTTGGGTAGCATTAGTAGTGGTTAGATCAGCAGCACAGAGACAGATAGATTGATGAAAGAGAAACAAAGCAGAGGGTAGAAGGTGGAAAAGGGAGCAGATGATGAATGAGTAGATAAAGAAATAACGCCGCTGACTGACATCTTAGCTGCTGACCCACATCCAGAGCCTGACGTTATTCCTGAGTATGCTGTTTCCTCTGCGAGCAGACACACCGGCTGTTAAGCAAAGGAAGAGAGTCATGTCACTGTGAAGACACCACCAGAGACTACGAGCCAAACTCTTAAACCTTTTACACATCGTCGTCTTTTGTTCGGCTAGTTTTAAATTTCTGATCCGTGCACGGAGAAGTCACCTGCCGTTAATCCCCGTTTCAGCACAGACAGAAGGCCTTCGAGGGGCGAGCACGTCCCGTTTATAAGCTCCTGTTACAGATGGAGATAATGAAGGATTAGTCCAATAAATCCTCATCTGAAGACTGGTGACTTATTAAGGTGCAGTAACTGGAGTTTGGCTTGTGTGATTAGAACATTTCACTTCAGGTATGTGCTGATTTTAAGCTGAATCTAACGACTGTGGATGGCAGAGGAGAGAAGACATATAGATTTATAGATGAAACAATGTACGCTAACGGTGATTTATGGTGGAAGGATTCACAAACCTCGCAGGTTTGAACGGATGAATAGCGTCTACAGTAAACATGCCTTCAGCGTGAGTTTAACCTTTAACAGCTGCAGCGTGCAGCTGTGCAGCCCGGGCCAGCGTCTGCAGCCAGCGGTGGGTTTGGTAGGCTGCGTGCACCTCAGACATTTTGCCAGATGGACTCGAAATGTCTGAGAAACTGTCTGATTCCAGTCCGCTTTCGCTATCGCTACTGTATCCTCCTATAGCTACAGCGTTAGCATTGGTCCTCAGGTCCATCATATTGCATTCATTGCTCTGCCATTCTGGGCACATTCATGTTTAAAACAAATTTCATGGAAATCTATCCAGTAGTTGCTGCGACATTTCACTACAACACACCACAAATGTCAACCTCAGTAGGTTTATTCCCGAGGGGGACACGACTGTCTGCACAAAATCTCATCACCATCCATCCTGTATTAGTGGAGACATTTCAATTTGGACTAAAGACTGTCAGACAGAGCCGTGCCGCTAAAACGCTGATTAAACACGGGCAGCTCTCAGTTTATGATTCTCTACATGCCAACAAAAGTCCCGCGGTTTGATACCCGACTGCTCCTCCTGAAACTGAATAAGAAAATCATCACAATCAGCCCACCGTCTTTTCTTTTGCAGGATTAATAGGGACACGGTCACTGTGTATAATCAAGCGTAGAGCGTTGTTTACACTACATACTGCAGTTAATGCCATTCAAGTGTTCATTGACTCGTTGGCTCAGACCCAGAGGGAAATATCTGGGGCACGAGCTGTGGAGCAGCTTGGCTGGCTGTTACACTTAAAGGTTACTATAGCATACAGAACACACACCGGTATGTGATATTAGCACATTTCCTGTGATCATCCTCAGGCACGCTGCATGCAGCGACACAATAACGTCTTATAGGTCTATAAACTACATTTGGAGGTTAAGAAACGTGATCTTAGAGGTTAAACTGTAAAATGCTTGGCTGACTGTGTGTTTGTATTGAGACACCCCCTCCTCTCTTCTCCTCTTTTCTTTGTTATTGTCATTTTAGTGGTTGCACCTCCCTTTCCAGGTAGCCAATTACGGCTGTCTCCACATCTCACACGGCCAATAGCAAGCCTGCTCTGCTGTCACATGCCCTCATCAGCCCCGTCCCCTCTCCCGTGTTGTTAATATTCAAAGGCTGCAGTCTACTGACATGAGATCATCTCATGCACATATACTGGAAGCCCAGAATGGGACATAAAAACATGCATTGATTCGTCTGTGCACACGGCTGTAAATGACCAAATTGAGGAAATAGTCACAAATCTTCTAAGAGCATCTTGTTCATTAGTTCATCAGGCTTTGTTATATGTGAGTGTTGAACCTGAGGCGCAACCTCTTTGCATTTAATTAATTCAAAGCTGACGGGTACAGCTTCCTTTAAAGTAGCTAATTGCACAGATATCGTAATGGCACGCCCCGTAAGGTCTGATGCTGCTCTGATCTGAGTTTATCAGTTTACTGTGAATAATACATTAGTGTCTTAATAATTGATTCAGTCGTGCACCGCAGCCTGCATCTCGTTTATTCCTAAAACTCAGGTCAAAATGTTTGTTTGGATCCAAACATTATCGGTATACGCGGCTTCCTGCTGTCTGCGTTCATTCTTCAGGACATGATTTCCCCTTTTAAGCAGCGCAAGAAGACAAAATCTTTAACAGAAAGGTGAAACTTTGTCTCTGATATCCCAACAACCAGTTTCATTCAGCCTCCTCATGGTCGGGTACCAGCTGTGCTATCTGTGAGCCAGATGCTAACATTATTCTGTGATTACAGCTCCACTGCATCACCTGACCTCAGGTGGGCTAAACTGGCCACCAAACAAGCCACCTGTCAATAAAAGCATCCACACTCTCTGCATAACTTTAAGCCTTAATATATTTGAACATGGGGACTTATGGAGACTGACTCACTTCTGCAGCCAGCCTCAAGTGGACATTTGAGGAACTGCAGTTTCTCTCTGGCGTCGGCTTCACTTCACATCACCAGAGGTTGCTGCTTGGGCGCGACCAAAGTGCCTGGAGCTGTGCTGGCGTGGCTTAAAACGTTAATTGCTGTTAAATTAACGAGGAAGGTCATTTCTAATTCTAATTTAGAGAATTATGATACATTTTAGATTTGGCTAGAACTGAAAGTGGCGCTGAAAGCAGATCGTAGGTCGGAAACACGTCTGCGTTCATCGTGAGCTCTTGTTTTAGTATCAACACGGCGAGTGAATTAAGTTTCATAACAGGAGCATCATGGCTGCACACCTACCGCACACTGTGCTATGCTGGACACCCAGCGGGTGAGTGTACTGCATGTACCCTGTGCAAAGTATCATCCTCCCTTTATCTCTCAGCCGTAGCCAGCTGGTACTAAGCAGAGGTATTCATCCATCCTTCCTCCCTCCTTCCTTTCTGCTGTCCCAGCTGCTCTCTCTACCTCCCTCTCTCTGCCCCCTCCTTCCTCACCCCTCCCTCCTCCGATCTCAACCTCCTTTCCACTGTCATTTCCATCCTGTTCATACGTCCCAGCGAGACGTCGTGGACTGAGCTGTCTGTGCGTCTGTATGTGCGTGCGTGTGTGTGTGTGTACATAGAGGATGGCTCAGTGCTCAGGTGCAGGCGGCAGGCTCTGGGAACCAGTCAAGCAGGCAGCAGGACCAGCTTATTTACCCAGAAGACAGAGCACTCTGCTGGGCTAGTGGCTGGAGCTTGAGCCCCTTCTCGGACCTCCAACCCTGGAGCTCTAATACCTGAAACTGAGCTCTTTTTATACAGCCTTCCTAATCCAGAGGATAACTTCACCTAACTGTGGACCATATTAATACATTGTTTTGTATTTGCTATAATAGTTTTGCACTTTGGGCGGCGGTGGAGCTGGAGGAGGTGACTCAGGGGAGTATGTACTGTCTCTTTCCAGCCCCAAACTGGACCTTTTTCGCATCTGGATAGCTGCTGAGGGAGGAAAAGAACAAAAGAAAGGAGGAAATCTTAAAGAGGGGAGAGGAAAATCTTTCTCGCTTAAACACCTGTGAGGGCTCCGAGGATCGGACAATAACAAAAAGATAATTAGGAGCTGAGAAGAAAAGGCTAAAGAGGAGACTTTTGGGTCCGCGCTCCATCCGTCCCTCCCTCCATTCATCCATCCCTCCTTCCACCCGTTCCCACCTGTGAGGATTAATTGGGCTCGGGCAGCATGGCGCATGCCGCCTCGCAGCTGAAGAAAAAGGCGGATGAGAACCTCAACGCTGCAGAGGAGGAGAAGGAGAAGAAGAAGGCGAGGAAGCGCTCCCGCGAAGTGAAGAAAAAGGTAGAGAAAGAGGAGGAGGGAAAGTAATGGAGGAACGGGAGGGGGGGGCATAGAGCTGACACAGGGGAGACGTATCGGTCTAGTGGAGTCTAGGAGGATCTCTTTTGTCATGATGCAGCCTCCTCACACACACACCACACACACACACACACACACACAAATACATGCCTACATTACCAACAGCGGACTATCGCTCTACAAAAATACAATAGAAACTTTTCTTTTAAGATCTTTTACTACAATATTACTGCAAATGTGCTTCTTAAAACACACACACACACACACACACACACGTACACGCATGCATGCACATACACACCCAGTGTGATAACCGGGGTGGTCCCATAGGGAATACTGAGGGGGGTGGGAGGGTGAAAGAGACAGAAAGATGGATGGGCAGAGAGCACGCACGGGGGAAGAAACGATAAGAGGAATCAGCTATAGAGGACAGATTGGTATTTTAGGCAGCGGTGATGCTATTAATATGTTGTGTGTGTGTGTGTGTGTGTGTGTGAAGAGTAATAAACCAGCTGACAGACATGAGAAACACACTTGTGTAAAAATTAAAAGATATTTTAAAAATTCCCTCTCACACACACTTAAGTTGTGTGTTTTGCAAGAAAACCTCATTATATGTTGATTGGATGCTGCTTCATGTGTGTGTGTGTGTGTGTGTGTGTGTGTGTGTGTGTGTGTGTGTGTGTGTGTGTGTGACTTGTCCTCAGTCACCCCGCTCCGTTTCCATGTTAACTTTCCCTGCATGAAATAATTTTTCACCGCCCCACCTCCTGTTTCATGTCATTTTAACGTGAAAGGTGCATAGGCGAATTCAGAAGAAGAATCCGTACCGGAGCCGTGAGAACGTCAGCAGTCACACCCTGCGGTTAGGTGTGTGCGTTTTGTGTGTGTGTGTGTGTGTGTGTGTGTGTGTACATGCGTCATTGTGCAAGGACAAAGTTAAGACTCTGTGGTCCCGGACACACGCACACAAACAACCGTAAGACGATCAATAGGACTGACTTGAAATCAATAAGCGTTCTCGCTGCAGTGATAGTTTCAGCTGAAGTGGATGTTGATTTGTTGGAATAACTTTGTTGACCTGTGTGTGCGTGTGTGTGTGTGTGTGATTGGCTCGCTGCTTAAAATCATTTGTGTTTGCCCGAGTGTGTGCATGTTGACATTTGGGCTTGTGTTCATGTGTTCATGTGTGTGTGGTGAGTAGCCCGAGGCCATCATTAGTCTGGGGGTTAGCCACCTGTCAATACCGGCGACCTCATTAGTATCAAGGTCAAAATGGATAGAGAGGTGACTTCCCAGGATGCCGTGAGGTTGTTTGTATCATGAAGACAAATACAAAAACAAAAACAAAAATGGAAATCTGTCCTTCGGGGGAAAATCGAGACAACATGAAACATTTAACGTCCACTGTAGATTCTCTGTAGGTTTGCTTTGCACTTTAATGGCATCCAACTGGAGAATCATCAACTTCTTGTCTTGGTTCACCCCAACTCCTAATATCCACAACACAGCAGTGGATGGAAAGGAATTTGCATTTCGTTTACCAAATTATTCAGAAATTGGTTCGAATTTGCGCTTTATTTGGGGTTTGGAGGTTGTTGGTGGTTGGTTAGGTCAACAAAACGTTGACAGTCTGCTTCTTGTTTCATTCTCTCTCTTAACCAAGTGGTTATTTTAGCAGAAACCAAGAGGCTTCCTTAAACCTAACCCAGTTATTTTTGTATCGCAGTAGAGGTGTACATTCACAGAACAAAGATGAACTACTTATTTTGTTGTTTAGTTTGGATAACCTGTTGCGTAAAGGACATTATTATTGTATTTTTATTGGCATTCACAAGAACATCTGAAATAAAATTGAACTCTAACTTAAACTAAAAAATAAATCAATAAGGCGTTTGTCGGCACCTTTTCGAAAACTCGCTACCCGACCACCACCAAGGTCAACAACAACGACCACTTCTGTTTTTCTCCTTCTGGATTTCACTTTTGTTCAAACGTGGATCGGTGACACCGACATTTTAGAGACAAGAAAACGATGAGTTCGTAATAAATTTTGGTATCGACGTGTGTCCACCAGTTTTGTAAATTACGTTACACGCAAACTTTGACACCGGCGTCGATATGAAGGCATCAGAACGCATCGATCCTCTTCCCCATGTTGGACGTGTAATCAATCCACTGCATAGTGACGCGCTTTCATCCGACACTGACGGGGATTCGAGGTAGATCTCTCTTTGAATTTTGACAGTGAGGAGCGTGAATGTTCCAGAAATGAAGGAGGGAGGTTTGACCTTGACAGCACAGAACGTGAGGCTGTGTGATGATAAAATGTATACAGAGACAACAGGTGAGAGGAAACGTGTTGCTGTAGCACATTGGGTGACATCAGCAGTTTCTCGTGTTTGTAGCGTAATGTTGTTGGGTATCGGCTGTCCTGGCCTCACTCAAGGTAAATCTATAACGCTGTCTGCCCTCGGCCAATTCTTGGCACCATGGTGGAAAAAATATCCTCTCCCTCCTCGGATCACATCGCCTCAATTACCTTTCTTTTCTTTTCCTCGCCTCACTTTACTTAACCACACTTATCGGTCTCTCTGTCTCTCTCACGCCGCCTCATGTGCTTGGCTTGGCTTTTTGTCTTCCTCTCAGACAGTGTAGATTTAACAGATACTCCGCTACGCTGGATGTCAGTGTCTCTCGCTTTATCTTTCATGTTCGGCCCCTATCGTACTCGTTCTCTCAACAGTTTGGGACGTTGCACGAGAAGGTCAAAAGCCGTTTTGTGTCTCACACAAACAAGGTTGTTTAACCCACATATGAACAGAAACTACCGCTACATCTATCGAGCTAATCTACTAGCATGTAGCTCTCTTAAAGGAGTACTTTGACCTTGCAACTTTCTAGAAGCAGAAGGAAACAGCTAGCTTTGCTCTGGTTCTAGTGTTCGGTTCGAGTATTACTGATCAGTCACGTCTTTAATTAGCTGTTTGGAGACAGACATGAGTAGAAATCTGACTTTCTCATCATTCCTGCGTATCAAATTGCTCATCAAACTCAAGAGGAAGTCCATTAGCCCCAAACCATTGGCCGTTGCCCCCGGAGGCTTTCCTGTGCTTGCTATTACCTTCTCTTGGTCGATGATGAGTTCATCCACTCTCTGAATTGAAGTATTTTTCTTTCTTTAGACCTCCCCGCCTCTCGCTGTACGTATGTGCACTCCCTGAGTGAAATGTCATTCCTTTCATTTGTACCTTTTATTTTAAATTGATTTAGTAATGAGTTCCATCCCTATGCATCCAGTGCTGTGTACAGTACGGCGTGTTTATGGTTCTTACAGGAAGCCATGCATTACGAGCACCGCTGAGACCTGCCATTAAAGCTATTAGCTGCATGCTTCAAACAAACCGGTGTCGCTGAACTACAAAACAAGCTTTTAAGCTGCAACACATGAACTGGTCGGCTGAGTTTCTGTCCGACTATCTGACTGAAAGGTTTGACTTTCTTACTTACTGCCCGGACTGTGAGCTCAGAGCAGCAGGGCAGTGTTGGATGCTGTTAGAGATGTACTGGAAGATGTTTGAGAAAAATCTTTTGAACGGCGGGAGGGGGATGGCATCTGACAAAGATCGTACACGGAGCGTACACGGCTGCTTCTTCTTCTTCTTCTTCGGTTTATTTCTGGGAAAGGACTCGATTCTGCACGACTCCCCCACCCCGCCTCCCTTCAGCTTTCCATCTCCCTCCCGTCACGGCTCTCTCTTTCAATACCTCCCTCCCACCCTGCGTCTCCGTCAGCTGGCAGAGGGCTGTATTGTTCTGCCACACTTCTGCTTCTAGGACTGGGGGGAGGAGGCACACACACACACACACACACACACACACACACACACACACACACACACACTGGTCCCCTGTGACCAGGCATTGTACCACACATTAATCCCCTGACACTTATTTAAGCCAAGATTCATTTTTGAAGCCAGCCAGTGTGCCTGTATGTCTTTGTTCACTAAAACACCAGCAGGTCTGCTCTTTCCTACACATCGCATACAGAAGGCGGCATGAAGGTGTACAAAAATAACTCAGACTGACTGAACGGGTCGCAAAAACAAAAATGTACTTGTGTAACACTTCATCTTCAGTCTTTAGGAAACGATCTTTACTCGATATGTTGTGCAGCGCCGCTTCACTGCCGAAACGACGGGTAATCAGATGGAAAATTAACTCGCAGCAATTTTGATAATCGATTAATGATTGATTAATGATCTGCACATTAATTGGTAATGGAAATAATCATTAATCGCAGCCCTTTCCCTTTCTCACTCTCTGCATACCTCACGTCCCGACATCAATCATCTTCAGTCACTCAGTGAATCAATCACTGTGTCAGGCTGGTCGAGCTCCAGTGAAATACAAACACAGGATTCAACACAAAGGATAAACAGACTGTACATTCATTTATATATATGGGATGTTTGTTGGATATAAAATCAGGATGATGGAGGTGACGGGCTTTGTTTTGGCATGTCTTAAAGCACATCAGAGTAGAGTTTGAAAGATATTTTAGCCCGGGGAAGAGCCACAATAGTTTGGCAGAGTCATTTGTTAGGCACACGTGTGGCGCATCCTCAAGCTGGAGCAGCAGATGCCATCACAGGCAATCTGACAAGTCGGAAACAGGTAACCTAACTGAGGAGAGAGCGTTATGAATTATAGAGTGACTCCATTACAGAGCAGAGGAGAAACGACAGCTGGAGTGGAGAGAAGATGGGATAGAGATCCAAGACAACATGTGAAAGGAAAGCAGGGGGATGAAGGAGGAAGTCTATGAAGGTAGCATGTTTTATGCCATCCGGACGCGGCTGTGGCGGGGGTTGCTGGGCCAGAGGATTGGTGCAGAGCCTGCTGAGCATCGTGATTGGTGGACGTGGGACGACAAGGAGGGGGTTGTGGGTAGATGTGGGGGAACACATCCCCAACATACTGCGAAACGGAGAAAGAGAAAGAGAGGGGAGGATGAAATCAAATTAAAATGAAGGGGAATTAGAGCAAGCGTGCAGAGGGATGTGGAGTCAGATGAAGCAGAGCCGCCGAGCCGACTGGAGAGTGGGCAGAGAGAGGCAGAGAAGATGAGGACGTTGTTAGTCAGGCCTTTTATCCTCCCTTCCTCTGCTTCCCCGCAGCCCCGTTATCTCTCCCTCTAAAGTGGAAGATCGACACCGAGAAGTGGGACAGTCCGTCCGTTCGCGCACACATATCCTGATTTCAATGAACACGACACTGTTTTTGTTTTTTCTCTGCAGGCAGATTAGTGTTAGTGCACAGATTAGTGAAATCACGGTATATTGAATTAATCTGACTGAAATGAGACACTGTGTTTATACGTGTGCAGCTTTTAGTCGCTGCTCGTGGCTCACCAGGCTCCTGCAGGGTTTTGCTGTGATTATATAAGTGTTATAATATATAAGCGTCCATGCTCTTAATCCTGCATAACTTTAAGCCTTAATATATTTGAACATGGGGGCTTATGGAGACTGACTCACTTCTGCAGCCAGCCTCAAGTGGACGTTCGAGGGACTGCAGTTTTTGGCAGCAGTACACATGGAGGGAATAAAATCAGGGAAACACTGGAGAAAAACAGGATCGACCCCGTGCATGCTCTCAGCGTGTGAGGTGTTGATCCGCGGCTCGAGTCCAGCACAGAGTCACGACATAGACGGCTCTCCGCTGTATTCTCAGGCTGCAGCGGACATTTTGAAGGTGAGCGGCAGGGAGGAGACCTGCCTGGATCAGACAGACAGAAATAGACAGACAGAGACGCTTAGACACAGTTCACTGAAAGTGTGACTGAACAGAGAGAGAGAGAGAGGTAGTCCTGGTACAGTCCAGCCGTTGATATTTTAAGCTGGACAGACGTTTTTATTTGTTGTAATCGGCCTTCTTGCGCATCGGTAGATTTTGTCCATCAACAATCCCCCCGAAGTTTGTTCAAACAACATGGCCGCATCCTCAACAAGAGGCTGTTGAACCCGGTTACACTACCTATTTGCCCAGCTCAGGTTCTGGCACGACACCGGCACCACTCCCCGTTAGCATTCTCCCAGATGTTGGGCCATAAAATCACCTCCTGAGGACATCAGAGGGAAAACCAGAAAACATTCTCCATAAAATGTGATCCAATTTGACCAAAATCAGTGAAGTAGTTGGTGGTAGGTGCCTTAGTGCCATAAAGTGTTATTTTATGGTACAAAAATGCTGCTTTAAAAGCAAGAAAGGCTGCGTTACATTGAGTTCTTCGATGCACTTCCCTGAAGATGCAGACAGTACGGTGTTACACGTCACAGCGGTTTCGAACTGGGCTGCAGATTCAGCCACAACATGTGAAGTACCACTCCAGAATTATTACAAACTGAGCTGAGCATCTTTTAATGGATCTTTTGAGAGCAGCCATGAGGGAAATCAGACACGCCAGAAGTCCAACAGATCGTCCGAGAGCTGGATCGTTAAGGCAGTTAACCAGGCTCAATGTCAAACTGCACGCCAACACGCCAACAACTGATTCAGCCTGGTTCCAAATTTGTTTGGGGAGCTCAAATCTGTCCAGTGTAGTGCTTTAATGTCTGTAACCTTCAATCTTCGTACGCGTCCATGGCGCAGATGTATTACGAAAACATTCCTAGATAGCGCCCTGTTCATTCATGTTGCAATGTTTGAGTCCTTCTCTGACTCATGCTGAGTCATCTATTTGTGGTTTTACAAATATAATAAGTGTCTACGGGAAACAGTTCCAGGGGTCTTGATCCAGGGTGATTCCCCCGCCTTTTCCCCAGTGCATGCTGGGATGAATCTCCACCCCCCCTCTCACGCTGAATAAAGTACTGAATGTGACTTTCGCAGTACTCCAGTTGGCTGCACAGGATTGCGGTGCACTGCTGTGTGAGCTAATGCTGCATTCCCGCTCTGTGCTGAGAGGTTTTAAGGGTTTCTCAGTTATTCATGTCCTGGCCCACTAACATTGTGCAGAGGTACGCAGCAACTGAGGCCACTCAGGAATCGCAGAGTATTTGGTGTGAGCCGAAAATCGCTGTCCTCATTTAAACCGTTCCCTGCTCCCCCCTCTCTCTATATATGTGTCTTTATTCCTCGCTCTCTATGAAGCTCGCTGCACTTATTTTCTTTCGTTTTCGCTCATAGTAATCTATCTAACCTGTCATCGAGCTCCTCTGGGATTAAAGGGATGACACCATTAAAACAGCTTTTGCAATATAAATGAGGAAGGAGCTGTCAAAGGCCGAGCCGAAGACTCTGTTCCACTAGCTTCTGGAACTCCGTGTGATCTCTCATTCAGGGTTTATTTCATCAATCTCACAAACAAACTCTCTCCTGAGGTCAACTCTTTAGACCAGATCGCCGCTTTAACTTTTACTTTTACAGCTTTCAGTCGTCTCTGTCCGGCCACAAACTTTTGTCAAGCTGTGGCATTGAACCAAGCGGCTACCTCTGCGGTCGCCAACGAGAAATCGCCAAAAACTTGCAGTTCCTCAAACGTCCACTTGAGGCTGGCTGCAGAAGTGAGTCAGTCTCCATAAGTCCCCATGTTAGACAGCAGAAATAAACATGTTTACAGCCTGGTACAAAAAACAGTTTTGGTCTCTATAGATAATTTCCCCGTTCATGACAACTGTACTGAGGGTGAATTTATATACAACTCACCTGTTCAGGTTATATTAAGGCTTAAAGTTATGCAGGATTAAGAGCGTGGACATGTGGCTGCAGTTATAGATGACTTGTTTCAGCCTCAGGTCCACGTTTGTGTCCATTTTTGATAAGCCGGGAGGCGACAGCCAGAACCATTACAGTTCTTAATTGGATTTTGAATGATGTTTTCTGGATCTGGACCCAGAGTCTCCAGGATCCGAGTTATCCACAGACGAGAGCAAAAGAATAAATACTGAATGTGGGATTTTAAAATGGCATCCGCAGTCACAGAGTGTTTGCGGCTGGTCGTGAGAGTCAGCAGAGAGGAAATAGCCATGCTGATGAAGTACATGCAACTAAAGTGCTCCATTGATTTTTCTGAGCAATTCCTTAATTGACGTTGGCCTCGGCGAGCTGCAAAGCTAACGGTCGCTGCTCATCTGCTCTTTGTTTCTCCGTTTACTGTAGATTCCATCATTTCCTCATTTGTTTAATGTGTCACTGGCCATCGAGTGGAAATCAAATATTTACAGAGCGGGAACCGAAGCTCCAGGAAGAGCAACACTGGGCAGGGCAGAATGTTTCTGTGAAAATCGAAAGCTTAATGCAAAAATTCTACAATTCTTGTTACTTTTTAATGGATTAATGATTTTTTTAGCCGATGAAATGTGAGAAAATATTGAAAAATAGAAAAAAAAATCCTATCTCAAGGTAACGGCAAATTAATTATTCAATTTATTCATTTATTTTTAAAAATAAAGAACAATATTTGACTTTTTTACTTAATAAATGACATTTAATGATCTAAATTATTCATTAATGATTAAGTTTCCGTTGGATGATTAAACAATTAATTGTTCGTACTCTGACGGCATTCGCTGCCATTCAAGGTGCCGACTGCTCATCAGTCTTAGCTAACCATTCACACACACTCACACACCGATGGTGCAGCCTTCGGGAGCAGTTTGGGGTTCAGTATTTGCTCAAGGACGCTTCCAACGCGCAGACTGTAGGATCAGATGATCAGTGGTTTGACGACCTCTACCTACCTCTTGACTCATCGGTCACAATGATTTACGTCTCTTCCTGTTCTCGCCTCGTGGCTGTTTTTGTCTCTTTCTTTACGTTTGTGGTTACAAAGATGAAATCATCTTGGCGATATCCATCCGTCCTCCATAACCGCTTATCCTCATCAGGGTCATGGGGGGTCCGAGCCTGTCCCAGCTGACATTGAGCAAGAGGTGAGGCGGTCAGGCACACCTACGGGCAATTTAGAGTCACCAATTAACCTGTTAGCTGCATGTCTTTGTGTGAGGAAGCCGAGACGATAATGGTAGTGTAGATGTTGTGAAAACAAAGCTGTGTGTGTGTGTGTGTGTGTGTGTGTGTGTGTGTGCACATCCATCTCACACACTCTGCACATCCCTGTAGGTGCCCTGTGCGCTCTGTGTGCTTTTGGTCTCAGCCAGATGTTAATTTATTCATGACCGGCGCTCGGTCTCTGTCAGAGGAGATTAACACAGGCTGACTCTTCTTCATACTTCCCTTTTGGACCTCGGTGTGTGTTTTACAGTCAAAGATCTGAACCCATGCAGCTGAGAGGTCGCGCTTTGAGAAGACTGACAGGATCGATGTCTGTCTTTAGGTGCTTCTGTCTGATTCTCTGTTTCCCCTCTGGGCTGGCCTGAGCGTCTACCTTAACACTCACCACACACACACACACACACATATGGACACGCAGCCTTACATCAGCATCAGCACACTGTCTGTAATCCAGCAGCAGCAGCAGCACGACGTCACCGTGCTGTCATCCAATGAGGAGAGAGCGACTCTGATCTGCCAGCCAATTGCAAGGAGACCTGATGAGCGACGGAGTCTGCGGCTGACAGTGAGAAATATTTGAAGGGAGGGCTTCCTGACGCACGGTGCATGTGTCTGATGTCGGGAGTTTGAACGTCTTCAAAAAGAGGCTAAAAATACGTCCAAATTGTGATTCAGCGCGGGGCGAACATATTTATATATTTATATATAAATAAATAAAAGAGTCTCTCACACCCGGCTGCAGCAAAATGTGAAAGTAAGGACGAGGAAGAGGAGTTGAAGAGTTCGTACGCTGTGTTTTCATCCTCCTCATCCTCCTCTCAAGTGCTGTAAAAATACTGACACTGCAGTAGCCAAGCAGCCAATCAGATTGCAGCACTCGACACACAGTCGGGCACACACACACACACACACACACACACAAGCAAGAACACACACCCACACACGCACATAGGTTGCCTTTATCTGCCCATTCTCTGTTGATTTCGTAATGTAAACAGAAACACATGATACCTGAGGGAACACGCTTGTTGCCGTGGTGATACAGCGTGGATGACAGTGTTAAACAGCTGCTTTTGCGTGCGTCACACCAAACTGGGACAGGCGGCTCTCACTGTTTGCATTTGAATGGCGTTCATCACACCGTACAGATGTTTTTCTCTCCTGCTGCGGGTGATGCAGTGACACTGACCGACCACTAGGGACTGATATAGGACCTGGAAATTAATGACCGGTAACCAGGCGAGCTGAGAGCTGTGTGTGTGTGTGTGCGCCACATGTGGTGTGGTAAACTACTAAACACTTGCCAACACTGCAGTCTGTTTTTGTCACAGGCACATAGATTGGAGTTCACCGCATAATATAGTCACAGAATAGCTGATTGAATGAATGAATCTGCAGGTATTTTGATAATTGATTAATTGTTTCAGTTTTAAGCACAAATGTCAAATCAGTCTCTGATTACAGCTTCTCAAACGTGGTGAAAGCTTCTAATTAGAGGCCGTATGAACCGTAGACTGTGTAAAACATGGACGTAGTATCCATGCGCTCACCCACGCGTCAATCAAAGCGTCCACGCTCTTAATCCTGGATAAATTTAAGCCTTAATATAATTTGAACAGGTGACTTATAAAAGAATTCAGACTCAGCGACCGAAATTGTTTTTTGTACCAGGCTGTAAACATGTTTATTTCTGCTGTGAAGTTTTTAACATGGGGACTTATGGAGACTGACTCACTTCTGGAGCCAGCCTCAAGTGGACGTTTGAGGAACTGCACCTTTTTGGTTCTTCTACATCGGCTTTACAACACAGCCACAGAGGTTGTGACTTATTACATTAAATAGCACTTAAAAAAGGGCAGCAACATTAATACAGGATACACAAACCTCTGTGACATATTTCAGTTGTCATCAGAAACATGTTGAAGCTTTAATAAATCGGTTCTGTAGAAATCAGCTGTTTGTGTCAGTCCCATCACGTTCTGGTGCTGTACAGGTTAATTGTTAATCCAAATGTCAGCGATTACAGTTTAAACACCAGATGGTTTAATATCCATCCCACAACATTCAATGAACCCAGTGCAATGCTGCAAATTTAGGCGCTTCAGTTGCCATGGCAACCATTCCCTCCCTCTCTCTCTCTCGTATCATGTCTCCCTCAGAGATGTCATAAAACACCAAAAGACGGATCATTAAGCTGTGTGTGTGTGTGTGTGGGGTGGTGATATGAGTGTGTATCACACGGTTAACTCTGATGCTGCGATGATGTGACGCTCCTACCTGCAGTGACACATTCATTCCTTTGCAGCTGAAACAATGAACCGAAACGATTTTTTTAAAATCATTTATTTATTAAAGATTTTCTATGAACTGATTCAGAAAACGCAACAGCAGTGTTCTTTATAACGAAGAAACATGTCACACAGAACAGAACTGTGTCTCAGTGGTGTATTTTTCGTCATTCTGCTACAAACATGGAGCTCTGCGGTCACAGAAGAATAAGATCTATAAAAAAGTATTTAGTTTGCAGCCGATGCCACCTGCCTGTCTAAAAGAGGTTAAAACAGGATAGTGAAGTTAAACAAAGCCGAGCGCGGTAACTCTTGACGTTACTGATTTATTCAGCGACCGGTCTGATCTTCATTACCATGGTTTTTAGGGAGTATTCGAGTCCTTTGAAGGAGTTCCACTGTACACCAGCTGCATGGGGGGAAGGTCCCCAGGTGTAGATCCCGTTGGGGTTAGCCCCAAAGCATGCCGCGTACCAGAATGCTCCATAGGCCAACCTGGCGCAGTTTGAATTATGAGTGTCTTGATCTTTGTCAGTAGTGGTGAATTTCTGTCCATTGTGAAGACTTAGAGAGTCTCCTAATGAAAAAAACAACAACAAAAACACAGATTAATGGTAAATAATTTGCTCTCCAACAATATAGCCAGAGAACAAAACACTGAGATTGTGGTAAAATACGTCTGACAATCCTACCAGCTGCTCCTCTGACAAAACGTCCCAGGTTTAGCTTGTATCCGTCCGATTCTGGACCAACAGAGAAGGAAGAATACTCGGCAAAGACTTTCTGTCCCTCGAAGTCTTCCATGTCCACCCTCAACTCATAGCTCTTGGCCTGTGTCATCAGGTGCATTGTCTCCAGGCCTAGAAGGTAAACAGCGAGTCAACGGTGATCAGATACTGGTGTGAAGCAACGTAGATTCAACAGGTGGTACTGCAGTAGGACTCGTCATCTGTTGATGAAGTAACATTTGGCCTGTTTGCTCAGTATTCTGGTAAACCTTCATATTTTTATTACGAAATTAGCATTTTTCCAGAGGATTGCCCTTGTTTTCAGTTTTGCTTGGCACTTCCCGCAAAGTACGCAGAACCTTCAGTCCCAGGAACTTCATCTCAGGGGACCTAAAGGTTCTTTCAAAGATCTACGAAGATTAAGCAAGTTAGAAAACTGGTCCATCAGTCATGTGTTGACTGATGTGTCGAAGCACCCCCCAAAAATTGATCGAGAAGCTAATCAGAAGATTAATTGATAATGAAAACAATAGTTAGGTGTAAATTAAAACTGTAAATGAAAGTTTCTGTCGTACCCAGCCAGTACTCTCCGGCAGCGCTGCCAAATCCAGCTTTGTAGTGATCCCACTTCATGAAGAAGTTCACGGTGCCATCTTGTCTTCTCTGAATGACCTGAATCAAGGCGAGACAAAGAAAAAGGCAACTGATTGATTGATTGATTAACTGACTGCTTATTGTTTTGAGCCTCATCAACAGAAGCAGCAGCTGATGAACTAATTAAAAAGCAGCAGACAGACAATGTTAACGATTAGCTGTCGAACACAGTGAAGTATCTCGTAGCTGTCGTAGCTCAGGAGTTGGTGGAGACCAAAACAGAGCTTTGAGTGAATGCGGACTGTCCTCCATCCTCACCGTCCACTTTTCTCCACTGCTGTCGGTGCCATCCTTGCTCATGTCACAATAAACCTGCACACGAGAGGTGGCGCCGGCCGGATGGATGGTGTACACTCCGTCCTGGCCTGATCCGGCGCTGTAGACATCACTGCAGTCTGTGGGCAGAGTGGACTGATACGCTGCTACAGGCAGCAGCACCGCTAACACAACTCTGAGCTGTAGCAAAGAGGAAAAATAAGAGACAGATCACATCAAAGACAGATCGGCTGGTGTTAGATTTGTTTGAGGTTATTCTGAAGCAGTACTGACTTCATGTATCGTGTCCTACTAACGGGATTGACAGACATGAAGTGATTAGGTGGGGATTCATTGTCAAGCTCAAGGAGACTTTAATAGGACGAGCGGCTGTTGTCGGGATTGACCCTGTAATCTGTTGCAGTCGTGAGTCAGGCTGTGATACCGCTGTATTTCACAGTCCAATGTTCGTTCTTGGCTATCGTGTGGCAAAGAATGACTCTGTCCTTGTCCTATTTTAAGACTTTCTGGTTGTGAGTGGTCATGTCCTGCGAGTAGACTCACGATCTGCGCTCATGTTATGTTGATAGGATTATTTTACCACTTTGTCCTTTCTCATTTCAGAGAAGAACGATTAAATAAAATCATGAAATCTGTCCTGAGACTAGCTGAGAGAAGTTTTAAATGCAGATTTGAGTGGCGGAGTGCCTTGGGGAGAGGACAGACAAAAGCTAAACGTAATGTCCACTTAAAATAGTGAAAAATGCATCCTCAAATAAACAGTTTTATCCAAACGAACATATTAATCAAAAGATATTTAACTTTTAATCATATAAAATGAAGAAAAGCAGCAAATCATCACTTCTGTGAAGCTGAAGCTTTGACTACATCTTGAATTTTGTATTGCAATCACATACCATCATTCTTTAATCAGCTACCGGAGGCAGCGCGGCTAACCTGCAAAGCAAAGCAAACATAATATCAGCATTTAACAGTTTCTATGATTCACATAAAAGCAGCTCACCAGGAGCATGAATGAACTTACCGGGAAGCAAAGTGTGTGTTTAGCACATGCAGCAGATCCTTTTTATCGGTGCGCCTCTTCCCTGTTGCAACACTCAGTGTTTTCCCTCATGCAATACGTGACACAGTGTTGACTCTCCCTTTTGTTTTTTCGGGCAGTGTTCAGTACATCGAGTATAAAAAACACCACTGTAGTATTTCTAAACACTTCCTAATTTTTTTCATTATTATGTCACTTTAGAATAACCTCTGTTCACGGAAAGTCCCAGTACTGTGAGTGAGTGACTGTACTGTGGCTCCATGTAGGCGTTTTTAATTGGATTAATTTATTTTCACATGATTTTAAATATGTAATCTACATTATTTGGCTACCTGCTAGTCTGTACACAAAGTAAATCTCAAGTAAATCTCTCTATTAGTTTAATTATTGAGCAATCTGCTCATTATTTTCTCCATTAATTGATTGTTTTCTCTATAAATGGTCAGAAAACTGAAGAAATTATCATTTTTAAAGAGTTTTTGTCGAAACAAATCTCAAAAATATGAATGTAATTATCATGTAAGACAGTAAAAAGCATTAAATCCTCACATTTGAGAAGCTTAAAATATGTTTTAACAATTTAAGTCCATTATTCATATTCCTTTAGCTCCGTTTTGGTCTCCACCAAATCCCTCTGAGCTGTTGAATGCTCCATTATGTTCTCCAGCTAACTGCTAACTTTGTCAGTGTGCTGTTTTGTGTCGGAGGTCAGTTTATCAGAGATGTTTTTGCTGATTTCAGCTGTCTGCTTCCACTGGAAACAGGGTTGATGAGAGTGGCATTTTCAGGCCAGAAAACCAAAATAAGGAGTTTTGTGGGTTTGTCACTATGAGGCAGCTTTAATTCCTCACACATAAAAGTTTAATCCATTGTTATTTTTAAAAGATTTATTAAGTTTAGGACAGGGTTGTCTTAAATTGATGGTTTGATAGTCGGAATACCAGCTGGCACTGATTGTTATTAACTCATTCAGTCACTACTTCCTGCTTTGGCACTTAGCTTAGCTTAGCATAAAGACTGCAAACAGGGGAAACAGCTGGCTAGCCTAGCTTTGTCCAAAGTCCACCTACCATCACCTCGCTGATTAATACGTCATATCTTATTTGCTCATTTGACTTGGCTTTTACTTTTCTCTCAAGGTTAAGACACAGATATAGACAAAAACAGATAAAACAAGCTTACACATACGGAGTCATTTGTTTGGACAAGAGTCGTCCCATGAGTGCTGATACGGAGAATAACAACATTGGGACTTTTAACTACAGGTATCACTCATGCTTCTTTACATTAATGGTCATTACCTATCTCAGATTTTAACGAACTTTGCACTGTTGTTGTTGTTGTTGTGTTGCTTGGCTACGGTGCAACCCCCCCGTCCAATTGCGGAGCCTAATAAATGATAAAATAAACGAACAAATCATCTGTTGTCAGTTAATAACAGGTGCCTGCAGAACTGTTGTATAAAAGCAATATCACACTCGAGGTCATGCGGTTATAGTGAATATCAGCACGGCTCTGATTGACTACTCACAGCCGTGCTGATATTTAGTACAACATCATGACCTCAACAACATTTTGAGGTTGCAGCAGGTTGTTTTATGTACATGAAGTAGGTGGATGTGGCAGTATAAGTAGTACCAAGGGGTTCCCAGCCGGTTTGTGAGGTCGAGGCCTCTTTCAGACGAGTTGTTCAACCTCTGAACTTCTCAGTTTGTTTCTTTTAAATGATTCTTTGAGGCTCAAAGACGTCAAATTAACTAATATTTCATAAATAAGTCCAAAAGTTTATATGTTGTGACACGCACACACACTCGTGCACTGAGAGCAGCAGCGTTGTCTGCTGATCCCGTGTTGGTCCAGCGAGACTTGGTTTGAGATTAACGCCGGAACTCTTCGTCTGTCTCACCCCTCCCTCACCCCTCGCCTCACCCCTCCTCCACCATGCTCTGGACTTTCTCACTGCAAGCCAGGTATTTTTAGCTGTGACATAATGCCCCTATCTCTCTCTCTCTCTCTCTCTGTATCTCATTCACACTCTTTCACTCTCTGTCTTTCCCTCACCCCCCACCCCTGTCTCTCTCTCTCTCCCTCCCTCAAACCGTCCCTCCCTCTCTCCTCTCTCACCCCCCTCGTCCCCTCTCTCCCTAGCTTCCAGGCTATAGGGCTAGCTGGTGTACAGTAATTGAGTGCTCAGGTTTCACACTTTCAGCTTGCAGGGCTGAGAAACATGGCAGTGGAGGAGGCAGCAGACTATTTGGCAGAAGTAAGTCTTTGTACTTCACTGTAAACAGACTTAACCTCCTCTTTCCTGCTGCTCGGCATCAATGCTAACAAGATTTGGGAATTTACAGCCTGTAGGATTTAGTGATGTTGAGGAGGGTTACCGGCTCCAGAGATGGGACATTGTCGGACGAGGTGGGGACGTTAGAGTCGTGGTGGCGTGGTCTTTGATGGGACGGGTCGCAGTGGCAACACTGCTGCACCACTCTGCTGCAGTGTGCGTGGATGTGTGTGTGTGTGTGTGTGTGTGTGTGTATGTCTGGGTGTCTGTTTGCATTCCTAGCCGCTTCACTGTGACTGTACATTTTATGAATTCCTGCTGATTGTGGACGTATGAGGCTGTATATTCGGCGTTCTGTGGATGCAGCTTCATGTTGCACAGTGATGTGACTGGAGGCACCTGACCTTGGATGGTGGCGCATGCTCTGTGTGTGTTTGTGGAAAAAGGTGAATAAAAGAGTCAAAAAGAGAATTAGAGGATAAAAAACAGAGGAAAAGGAGAGAGATCGATGTTAGAAATTGCATTTTTTGATGAGTTAATTAACTCAAATCCACTCAAGTAGAAAAATAGACCTCCATGAGCCCTGGTGATATGTGATATACAGTATGCAGTATATGCTAGCTCATGATTAGCTTACTGCAGCAGCCAAGCAGCAGTTTAATGGTATTCAAGGAGATATTAACATTTATCTGACCTGCAGATCTCGTGTTTAAAACACTGTTTGTCCTTCACTTAATATTTCTTTCTGTTAGATGCAACATGTGCAGGAAAACTAGCCGCTGACATGTCAGACTAACAGTCCCCCTCGTGTGTGTAACTGTGAGCAGCGTGCGCTGGAAAAAGAGCGACTGCAGCATTCTTTGCACGTCTGTCACGGATAAATAAAGTCACACCGGAATGACACTTCAAATCTGGACAAGTTCAAACACAACAAGACGTCATTGAACTTAAAATCTCACGTTTTTGAGGCTGAACTGATTTTTAAATCATCTAAATATATAAATTGGTCCAAAGTCCTGCATGTTTTGCCAGATTTCATGCAGATATGATAATGTTTTGGAGACATCTTACATAGACTCACAGAGGAAAGAAAACTCTTTTATTTTTGGTCTTTTGTACATGTCTCATAACTTTGCACGTCTGTCGCGGATAAATAAAGTCACTTCAAATCTGAACAAGTGAAATAAGATTAAAACACGTTGGTCCAAAGTCCTGCATGTTTCATCCGATTTCACGTGTTGAAAGGGGGAAAAAAAATCTGTTACAAAACTTACAAATTATCCTCTCAGTCGTCTGCTGCCACTAAACCTCTTAAAACTATTGTGTGAAGATTTATTTATTTTTTGTGCTTGTGTTTTTGGTCCCAGCCGCCCGATCCTAATATTTTCAGGTCAAAAGTCTGTTTGCGGGACGGCGTGTTGGTGTTAGCACTTTCCCCTCCGGTTCAAACCCCCCCGGCATGTGGAGTCTCCCACAGACGTGTTTATATATAGGTTAACCGATGACTGGTGAGCGTGAATGGTGACCACCAGTGATGATCTTTGCCCAGGGTGGACCTCACATCTCCCCCCAGGGTCAACTGGATTTGGCTCCAACGCTGATAAGGATAAGTACCTCTAAGGAAGATGGAGGAAAGTCTGTTTGGGTCACAGCATGGTGGTGCACTTCTGGTTTATATATAGGTTAATTGGTGACTGGTGTCCAGGATAAGTGGTTATGGAAGATGTTTGCTCCTTTGTATCAAGCCATAATGTGGACAAAGATGATTATTCTCTTCATTAATGTCAGCTCTGTCCGGCAGTCTAAAGCCAAGAAGAGTTTCGGTTCACTAAAGTATCTCACAAGCTGAACAGAAGCAGAAAAACCTCACAATGAAGGAGCCAGAAGCAGTGAATGTTTACTGGATTCATCGATCGCTTCATAGTTCCAGCTCCGCCGTGGCCACAGGAAGTGTGTGATAAACAACATAGCGACAACCTGGTGCAGCAACCCGATAGGCATGATAACAAATACGGCGGGCGCCAATGTCAGGAATCACAGGCATGAACGTTCACATAAATAGAAGACATTTTTATTGATTGTAACTCTGCAGTCCGGAGGCCTGCGTGGAGTCACATTCCTGCGTGCACATGTACATGCATGTGCTGGACTGTCACGCTTGTGGCAGGGCTTCAGGGAGGCAGCTATATGGAGCGTGTTGCAGAGCAGTTCTCCATGTGGATGTCAAACTTCTTCACAGTGTAATGAAACTATAAAGGCCGTGTAAAGTTGTGGTCTGGCAGTGCTTTTGTTCATTGTTGTGCGATGTGCGGCTGTTTGGTGTCAAGTTTACAAAACTGGGAAGCGCTCAGCCGGACCTCGGTGCTCTTTGGCCGAGCGTTGGTGCTCTGAACTGGAATTCTGATAATGCCCTGAGTTATGAGCAGCCAGGCCGTGTGCCACATTTAACTTAAAAGGCTTGGCATCGTGCCTTACAACCCTTCTCTGGGTTTATAAAACCTCCACGGTGCACTGCTTCTCTTACATGAAACAGAGGCAGAAATCATCCTCAGGAAATGTTTTATTGTTGATAAGATAAGCGCCTCCTTTTCCCACCAAGTGTCACGAAGCCTGGCTTAATTATCATCCGTTTGAAGTATTGTACATACTGCGTGAGCTGCACTGTTCGATTTCCTTTGATAAATAATGTTAGTGTGTGTTTACTGGCTTTATGTGCAGGGTGTTGTAATGCTTCTACAGCAGGGAACTCGCCTGAAATCATGTTTAGAAGTTTTCTTCAGTATCAATGCAAGTGCAAAAATCTGCAGTTCCTCAAACGTCCACTTGAGGCCGGTTCCAGAAGTGAGTCAGTCTCCATAAGTCCCCATGTTCACAGCAGAAATAAACATGTTTACAGCCTGGTACAAATAACAGTTTTGGTCTCTATAGATAATTTCCCCGTTCATGACAACTGTACTGAGGGTGAATTTATATACAACTCACCTGTTCACATTATATTAAGGCTTAAAGTTATGCAGGATTAAGAGACGCTTTGATTGACAGGTGGGTTATTATTCATTTGTTTTATTCTGGTAGGTTAGATATTAGTTAGTTAGTTATTAGGTTAGTTAGTCTGGTAGGTAGACATTTAGTTCATGTACGAGGTCCAGATCATACAGGGGCGGTAATGGATCATACAGAGTCTTATATTGGGTGCATCTGCTGTATATTTATGAAAATCAGGGCGCAGTAAGTGACAATATATTATGTCAGTGTTTTGTGATGTTCGGTTGCACGTTGTCTGGAGTTTAGTGGCGTGATTTGTCTCTGTTCAGCAAGGTCAGCGTTAATGAGGTAACGGGATTCAAAGAGTCGTAAGAGTAATAACAGCAGCACACCGTGTTTGAGAGGTGTGTAAAAACTATCGCTGCAGCGGTCTTTCAGTAATCTTCTGACGGATGTCGTGGTCGCAGCCTGGCGTCCGGTAAGCCGCCCGCCGGCCTCTGCCTCACAGGATGGATGCTGACACCAGAGTGTGATGATGAACTCAGATAAGATCCATTCACCGAGTGGGAAATGAGCTCAGCGATCAGCTTTAGTCTACAATCTGTCTACAACAACAGAGATCATGCTGCAGTGAGCATGACAAAGCTTTCTGTAGCACAAGACACTTCTTTAAATTGCAAACAAAGCCTGCATTACTATTTATATTTCTCCCGTGTCATGTTATGAGGTCGTGTTATGACCTTTTATATTCTAACAAAGGCTCCATGTTTTTACGGCTGCGCTAAATAAATGAAATAGAAATGGCTCCAGATGTTTTTAGCATCATTTTATGCCCCAAACTCAGCAAATACTTTGTGAACAGAGTTTTTCCGGCTGGCTTTCGGCATCTACGATATTAAAAGTGAGACTGTGTGACTTTAAAAGAAGAAATTACACACGCTGACTGAACTCGGAAATTAGCTTATGGTGGCTAACGTTACCGTAGCTAACGTTAGCAAACTATAAACGTTGATATTAAGAAAAAAAACCAAATTTTTATCGTAATTTTTAGAAATTTATATCATCTAGCAACTAAAACACGCTTTACTCAGCTGACTGAACTCGGAAATTAGCTTATGGTGGCTAACGTTACCGTAGCTAACGTAACTAACAACTATAAACGTTGATATTAAGTTAAAATATCAAATATCAAAATATTAAAAAACCCAATTTTTATCGTAATTTTTATAAATTTATATCATCTAGCAACATTATTATGTGCTGTATGTTCTCCATAATAGTGTCACAGTTCATACGCAATCGATGAATATTATTATACTGTAAAAAAAAAAAAAGGAAAACAAAAAAAATGGCGGCTGTGTTTACTAGAATTTTACTGTAATAAAATACAAAGTGTTTTACCTTATGAGAGAGGTTTTGCCTTTAAAAACGATTTATATTAAATATTAACAATAAAAAAACAAACAGAACTGCATTATATTGCATTGTCAGTTCCAGCATCTTTTCTTTTAGGAGCATTAAATCAATAAAAACAGCAAAATTATTTTCATAACACAAATCTGGAGGAGCTGGGTGTGTCTGCAGGCTCCTGTATAGAAGGTGTGGCAGCTCGTATGTTGCCTAAGTCCATAAATCATAACACGATATCCTAATGAGCTTCGGACATCTGGATTCTGGCAGAAAAGAATGAATTCATCAGGCAGAATCTGCATTGTATTACTGTGGAGTTATTATGGGATTATTAATAATAACCTCATAGTGGATATTAGCATCGACTTGTAGTCTGTTCACACATAAATTCTGCTGTCAGTGATTGTTTTTGTTGTTGTTGTACACAAGTTTCATTTCAGTGTTTTACCCCAAATACAGAATTTGTAAATGACTCAGCTCGTCACCAACTCTGCACCGCCTGTTTGTGTGTAAATGAGGGAATATTGTAGGTTAACAGGCGCATGAGTGAAGGGTAATTGGAGAGTGTGCTGTGTGTTTGAATACATGGGTGTGGCGGACTGAAGCTCTGCACCGCAATCATGAAATCGGAGACACGCACTCGGAGACAGATCAGCCTTTCCTGGCTGTCGTCGTCCTCCGCGCTGTCCGTCCAACACTGACTCTGTTTCTACACAAACCCCCCGCGATCACCCCGACCTGCCCTCAGCCACACCCTGACATCCTCTCACACACACACAGCATTGTTTAGTCCCCTCTTGCAGCTCGCATGTCTTCAGTTGCGACGGGTTAACTGTAAATTGTTTTGTTTTTCTCGCCGCTGTTCCCCTGAGAAAAATCTGTTAGTCATGGAGGCTGGTGCTTGGAGTCTGTGTTTGTTTGTCCCAGTTCTGCTGCTCTTTGGAAAAATGCACTACGGTGTTTGAAAAACAATCATCCTGGATGCTGTCGGCCTCCGGCAGTTATCAGCAGTCAGCAGTGAGGATAAATATAAAGCGTCAGTGTGCTTCTTCTGCTGCACGGCCGTGTTCTCTCTCTACTTTTGAAATTTCAGGTTGATTTTCGGGCTAAAATCTCTCTGAACGTTCACCACAGCTCAGCTGAAAAATATGAATAAAGGTGACCTATGAGAAAAATATTCAGTATGTGCAAAAGCTCTACAGTTCTGCACCAAATGTTGACATGAAACGTGATTGTGAGCCGGTTACAACACATTTTCTTGTCGATCAGGTGTAGTGAACGTCTGTCTGTCTGCTTGTGCGCGTGGATTTGGCAGCCTGGTCATTGCAGCCATGTTTAAGTCTGTTTCCTCACTTTCTTTCACCCTCAAACCTTTTGAATGTTTTTGGCTCTGATTCAGCTCGCCATGGAAGATTTACCCCATTTTTTCAGCTAATAACATACACGCCTTGAAGGATTTATTCAACTTATCTCTTATTGCAGGGATCCATGGAGGCTTCTGACTTATAATTTTAATTATTTCTAAAAGAATAATTTGAGTTATTAAATATGTTATTGCTGTCTAAAAGGCTTTTTCTGTTTTATTCGCACATTCATTCATTTTACAGATCTCTATTTTTACTTTCCCTCATGCACACGTACCTGTACTCATGTTTCTTGTCATGTGGTGAAGTTAAGATAACAAACCAACCTCTTCCCTTCTCTCCGTCCTCCTGCAGACGGATGTTAATGCCTGCTATCTGCGATCAGCTCGGGCCGGGAACCTCGAGAAAGCTTTGGACTACCTGAAGAATGGAGTCGACATCAATATTTGCAATCAGGTAAAACAAGACTCGACTTTAACTTCATAGTAACCTGTTTCTGCTTTTACCGTCTTGATGCCGTTGCCAGTAAAGTCTGGTTAACAGAGTTCATCAGTGCACCACTTTATTCCAAGCTGAGATACCTTAACATCGATCTGACAGTTCAAAGATTACATTCACAGACGTTCATGGTCCACAGAGGATGAATCCCGCTGATTCTGGTGATACACTGCCTTTTAGTTCAGCAGCACAATGAGGTTAACTGTCAGAAGAACTACTACTGCTACTTACTGTGAGTTTGTGTTGATAGTATCATCGTCAAAGTACTGCTTTCCAGAATAGTCTCATATTTTATAAATAAATCCCATGAAACAACCAGAACAGCTAACGGATTCTGATAAATAAAGACCAATTCATGATGGATCACACCAGCCGTGACGCCCGTCAACACGTCCATGCTCCAGCTCACGGAGTACTCATTAGTCAGTACTACGTGAGCTCACATGAGTACCTACTTGGATCTCAGCTACACATCTGTGCACTTTATAGGTTATGATGCTCACCTTAGTCTACAGACTTCACCTCAAGAACCTCGAGAATAACGAATACTTCACTCCAAATCCATAATTATGTTGTCGTCTCCTCCGTTTATGGGCCAGTGTTGATTGCAAAATCTGCACCTCGATTTGTTTATTTCATAAAGGTTTTTACTCCCTGAAATTAAGCAGCCATCGTTGGGTGAGCTAGCCTCACATACACATGACATAACATATAAAGGGCGTGGCAGTAGCTCCCACTACAGTCGGTGTCCATTTTACCATGATGGCAGATCCCCAAGGTGCAAACAACAGCAGCCAGTCTGGTGATTACTCCAGAACTGTTAAGAGATATATTGTTGGTTTTCATGGGTTTTGTTGACATTCACAAAAACATAGACTAACGTACTTGGATAAGTATTACCATCGCAAGATTTGTACAGTTTGTTTTGAGTGTTTAAAGGTTTGGATTAAAGATCTGACGATGTTTAGAGCCGCTGGGTGCGGATAGCTCTTTAAATGAAGGGTGCAGTATACACACAGTGTTTAATCTTTCCTCCTCTTGCTCTTTTCTGTCTGTCCAGAACGGCCTGAACGCTCTCCATCTGGCCTCGAAGGAGGGCCATGTGGAAGTGGTGGCTGAGCTCATCAAACATGGCGCCAATGTGGACGCAGCTACCAAGGTGTGTGTCACACACACACACACACACACATGCTCATAGTTTATGCATGAATCCACACACACACATACTGTAGTTTGCTTTGTCAGCTCCTTCCCAAAGTCACATTGCTTAAGCAGCACTAAAGGAGATGAATGGCTGTGTGTTAGCAGCGAGGTTGAGGGAACTGATTTAGAGAAAGGGAATAATCTGTCTTGTTGTCTGCATGACTGTGTTTCCAACATGAGTGTTTCTAGGCTGGATGCTGTATTTCAATTATATGACAGTGAAACACGATAAATTCATCCATCAAAAGAGAAAGCAATTAAGTTTTCTAAGGATATGCATCGTCTCCTACCGTAGTTCTTCTTCTGTACTAGTACTTGAGTACAGTTACAAATTAGTAAATGTAGGAATGAGAAGTACAGCTGAAGTTTAAAACATTTAACGGCTCCAGTTTTTTCTTCTAATTATTTGAATGTGACTTTAATAATTTTGAGGTTTGAACAAAACAAGCACTGTAATCACTTTGGGCACAAACTTCAAATCAGATGTAAAATCCATGCACAAGTAATACTTCTTTATAATATATATATATGTATGATGTAACAGCCACTGGCCCATTTTCTGAATTGAGTAGTTTCACTTTTAACTACATGTCTTGATTTTACTTCCATGCTTTTAAGGAACATTTTCACTGCAGGACTTTTACTTGTAATGGAGTATTTTTACAGTCTGGTATCAGTCCCTTTTAAAGGATCTTAATACTCCTACAATAAGTGTTTATTAGCTAAGAGGAGATTTAGGCATTAATAATTTAAAACACATTTTTAAGTAGAGATTAGTTTTCAGTGAATACGTACGCCAAATAACTGCTGCTGTGTAGCTAACTGTTAAGCAGCTAAAGAGCCAGATAATTCCCTCAAGACTGGGAGAGAATATTTTAAAACACGTCAGAAAATTAACTCAGTGTGATACAAAAACATGAATTATATCAGGATGTGACAGTCGATGAACTGGAGAAGAAACAGGACTCCAAACCTGCTTCGTGCCTGCTGCATGTGTGAAAAGGCAACTGTTTGCCAACAGGTTTGCCATTAGAGCTTTATAATGTGATAATATGTCAGTATGTGTTTACAGATTGTTTCTGCTGCCAAGGTCTGATTGCGTAGGGACACGCTGACTTTAGGTGAGGGAAGCAGAGCCTGAAGTCCCAGCTCGTACACCGATCGGTGCTTTGTCCAAAGTTACATTCTGACAGTAAACATAGGTATAATCCAAGTCCGTTGTAAGGTAGTCTAAAGGCGAGTTCAAGAGAACAGAGCTGCTGTACAGTACATTTATTACTTGAGAGGAAAAGCAGTTCAGATTGAGGAATGAAGGGAGTTGGACGTGGAGTTTCCGGTGGCAGCAGGAATGACGACAGCTGCTGCTTGGCTGCTATAGCTGACACACAACACACAACAGGTGCATCCATTAAAGGTTCAGTATGTGCAACTCGCTCTCATACCAATGTTAGACGTCACCTTTACCACCGACATACCAGATTTTTTCTAATCGCCCAAATAGTGTGATTTTTAAGCGTAGCTGCGTGTTTTATAGCTGCTGCTGCTGCTGCTGGCCGTGTTGATGAGTGGAACAAATCAGTTGGACAAACTACAACGTCGAACTACCTGCTGTTTTTTATCAGCATCAGCACGCACCTGTCCGTTTCGTCTCTGCTTACAGGCCTCCATCCACAAAAACACACGGCTGTTTTTAAAGGTTTTTAATGTTTTTTTCCAAACAGAAAGGAAACACGGCCCTTCACATAGCTTCCCTCGCTGGACAGACGGACGTGGTGAAGGAGCTCGTCACCCACAATGCCAACGTCAACGCACAGTCTCAGGTAAAACACACACAAATACATGCCTACGTTACCAACTGTTGACTATCGGTGCACAGTGACCTAGCGTGGACCGAGTGCTTCTGGTCATTTTAAATAAACACAAATGTAATATAAACTTTATTTTTATGATCTTTTACCACAATTCTGTTGCAAATGTGCCCTTTTTAAAGAAACTACCAAATGGGGGGTTTGCATGCTTTTCTTCCTATCAAAGAGGGGACCTCCATACACTGCAGTTGTTTGAGTGTGTTCGTTCATGCACATGAACGCATATACAACTATTGTACACACAGTGTCCATATATATGTGTGTGTGTGTGTGTGTGCTGTGTCAGCAGCTCTGCAGAGCTTCCTGGCCCACATTCATTCGTCAGCACACACACACTCTCGTTCTTGTCACCACAGCAACCATAATAATGTCAACGTCAAAGCAAGGAGATTAAGTTGGATTGATCGGCTATAACTTTTTGGGGTTGTACTGAAACTGAAACTTTGAAGCTTTGAAGTCGTTATCAGTAGTAGTAGTAGTAGTAGTAGTAGTAGTAGTAGTAGTAGTACTCATCTAACTCAGCAAGAAAGGGAAGAAGTTTATTTCCCCAAATGTTCTTTTAACGTTGGAGTAAGTCACTTCATTAAACCCGCAATGCAGATTTCAGATTGTATTTGGTTGTATGCTGCTTAAAAAAAATGAATCTGCAGCTTGATTATTTTAATTAATGTATTGTTTTATTCGCATCGTGGCCTTGGCCATTCTGTCAGTGAAGTGAAGTATAAGAGCAAAGCTGTTGGTGCATTGACAACAGAATAAATACAAAGAAGAGAAGAGGAGGAGGAAGAGGAGGAGGAGGAGGAGGAGACTTTTGCATGCTGAAGTGATTTTTGGATCCTTGTGTTGCTATGGAGATTTTCTTGGCCTTGTTTTAGTGTCTCGCACACACACACACACACACACACACACAGTCCTCTTCAACTCGAATTCCACATCAGCTTTTATCTCTGCTGTCGGCTGTTATCAGGTGTGAGGTATGTGCAGAGGTGACAGTGTGTTATGTTATGTGTGGTTGGATCTTCAGTCACGGTGCTGTATATAATATCAATATATCACGATGATGCAAATGTTCTTGAAAGAAACCATTTGCAGATTAAAAAAACTGATCGAGGCATCCTGACAATTCAAGGTACTTTATCACATTAATGCAAAAAAATCCTGTAAATCCAATATCGCCATAAAGCAGTCCTGCTTATTGATTTCCAACACTGGAAGCAATGACCTAATGCAAGCAGAAAATCAATAGCATAGATCATCATATCAGCCGAGCCTAATTTAAAGTCAGACTGGAATTTCTTGTTCTTTTTTGACGCAGTAACTTTTGTTTGTTTGTTGTACAACAGTATACAGAATATTGAATCTTAGTAATATCACGATCATATCGAACTGGGAGATATGCATCATAATCTTTTTTATATTCTACTTGACTCCTAAAACATAAATGTGAATGGCTGTGTGTCTCACAATTGTCCTTATTTTTCTATTTAAATGATATAAAGTGACGCATTTCTTTGCACGACACAACATTTTGAACTATTTGAAAATGTGAAAATGTATTTTGATATAAAAAAAGGAGAATATAATTCTGCTCTCTTTTCTCTCCCAGAATGGCTTCACTCCGCTCTACATGGCGGCGCAGGAGAACCACATGGATGTGGTGCAGTTCTTATTGGACCACGGCTCCAGCCAGAGCATCGCCACCGAGGTAAGTAAACCAGCACAGACAGATCGCGTGAACACTTAACGCCTATTTGCACACACGCTCATGAGCCCAATAACAGCTTCTAATAGCTACCCTTCATCCGGCCGTTGTTTAGCCTCTTTGTAATTACACTGCAGCGTCGCGACCAGCTGATGCTTTGTTGCAAATGGTAAATAGGTGCCTGCCACCGGCGGCTCATTTAGGAGACAAATCTGCATATGAAGGCAAAGAGTCAAATACAATGAAATTTTTAAAGATGAACCTGTTGGCTGAACGGGGATGAATGAGTGGATGGAGTGAAGGAGGTGGAGAGCAGGCGACATGATGTTTTTCATTCAGAGTGACCTTGACTGTCTTCAGCTGCTACGGAGGGAGCAACTAGTGACGCGCATGCAGAAGTGTGTCATCCGAGGCGAGAGCGAGCCTCCATCATCTGCTGTAGTATCGGCAGACGGCCAACTGCCACCGACAGTGTGACAAACACATCCTCATCTTCGCCGAACGTCTCCGCGAGCGCGTTTATGAGGCCGCTGCTCGTCAGATTAAGTTTTGTCAGCTCTATGAAGACAGCTGTAGATGTGATCATACTCCCACACGGGTACAAACTGCAGTTTATGTTTTATTTGGTTAGACGGTGATGTTGTGTAATAGCAAGAAAGTAACAGCGACTGCAGGGCTGTGCGTGGTTTAAAATACCGTACAGTGCTGTTACCAGCGCAGTAGTATTTCTAAGTAAGAAGTATGAACTCTTTTCATGCAAATTTATTAAAATTGAATTTTATTTTATTTATAAAAACAGTGTAACACAACAGAAGTAACCCCACAAATAAAATACAGTGTGAAATTTGCCAAATTTGCATCTATCCAGGTGACTCCACCTGTTGGTTTGTTCCACAGAACCATCTGGGAAACGGTCTTTCTTTGGGATACGTTTGGAAAGAGGTGGTCACTTCTCACACACCTAGCATTGAACCACGCCTGTAGCCGATTGGCTCATGAACTTTATCGGGATAACGTGCTCGTCCTTCATCCTCCACCTCGTCAGTCCAGATCAGATCACCGGGGCTTTCTTAAGAAGCTCCAGACGGTCGGCCGTGGTGACATTTTGCATTAGCTAAGCTGTGTGGCGATATAGCCGATGAATAACGAAGAAGCCGGATAGACAATGAGGTTACTCATGTGACATTCAGCCAGTTCTGGTCATGTGATTATTGTCAGTGCTGCAGGTGGATTTTTAGCGTTAATCTGTCGAATTATTGTTGAGGGAATTCAGTCAATGACTCGATTGATTTTCGCGGATTAATACACATTTGCTGCTCTAGTGTGTGTGTGTGTGTGTCAAAATAAACTAGAGTGTGTGTTAACGGTAAGGCAAGGAGCGTGTCGCAGTGTGAGTGCGGCTTGTTGGTGTCTTTTAATTGGTTTCTGGCAGCAGAGGAATGAAGATGAACGTCGTCAGGATCAGTTTGTGTTGAGTGAGGAAGTTTTTCTTCACGTTAATCAGATCGAATGTTTTCGTTGCTGCATGGATGACGCACCTGGCTGTGTTTTCTGAATGTACAATTAAAGCTGCGTCTGTCTCAGTATGTGGTGTGCTTGTTTACCGAGCTCTGTCCTTGACGAGTCTCCTCCTCGTTCCTTCTCTCCTTCTTTCCTTCCTTCCTTCTTTTGTCTGCTGCCTCCTTCTCCTCCTCTTCCTCCTCCAGTCGGAGTGAATTATTCATGCGGGGAAACATATATCCATGTTTGAAGCGACTCCCGGTGTTCAATAATTCATATTCATCAGCAGAGCAGGAAGCAGAAGAGAAAATCCCTTTTTTTTTTTTAAATTCAGCATTAAATCACATATGTGTATTTTGACTGTCAGTGTTGTACAGTACAAAATATTCTGCAGTAATATCTGCACTTGATCTCAATATTTCTTTATGATTTGAAGCTAAGGAGGCTACGATGAGCCCCGTGTTGTTGTCATCATACGCGCACATAACATGATCCCGTCTGGTGGTTTTGATTTGTGTTGAAATGTGGCTGCGTCACTGCAAGTCTGCAAGATCAAAACGGTCTTTTGGTGCCTCTTCGTTTGCCGTCTGTCGTCTCCTGAAGTATTTTTAGGATTTTAACTTTTTCCTGAATCCGTAATGAAGCAGGAAGGCGGCGCATCGGAAAGACTTATGACTTTTGAAATTCAGACGAAAAACGGCTAAATTGATGCGAGTTTGTGAGCCTGCGGGTTTGCTTGTGTGTGTGTGTGTGTGTGTGCCTTGCAGAGATGCATGTCTGATTAGGAAAGTGACTTAGTGTGTGTGTGTGTGTGTTTGTTTGTTTGTTTCTCGCCTGGGCTCTGCAGGATCTCTGAGGGGAGGTTCTGCTTTGATGTGTGTGTGTTGTGATGCTGAGTTGGTTTTATCCAGACAGCCGGCGTCCCACACACACACACACACACACACACACACACACACACACACACACACACACACACACACACACATAAAATCTCTGTGTTATCCTCACTTTGATGATTCATGGATACTGCTGTTATCATATTGCGTGTGTGAAGGGCTGTGCATGAGTGTGTGTGTGTGTGTGTGTGTACTATGCAGCTCTTCTCCTCTGCGTCTTGGTTCGTGCCCATTAGCAGCCATTCTTCCGATTTGTCCTTGAGTGACACTGAACTCTGCTCGAGCACTTAAACTATCTTTAGAGCTAAAATGTCTAAATTGCCAAGCGGTGGTTGGATTGCTGCGTGCTTGTTAACCTCCTCTCAGACTTGCACACTTTTATGTTAATCTCATTACAAATAAACTGTTTTTTTTGTGGTTTAGCTACAGCCGTACACGTATTACAGCGCATTTGTTCTGATTATATTAATTATGATCAAAAACTAGGTAACCGGGTTAATGTTACTGATTGGTCCAACAGCAGGAAGTCCTAAAAGTCAGTCCCAGATTTACTGTAGTCCAGCCGCTTCGATCTTTTCGCCTCATTACGTCCACAGAGGCTGCTGAGCTCAGTTACATCGCCCAGCTCCTGTTCTTGCACAACACTGACTCCCATCAGCACTCCCCTGAAAGCCTCCTCTTTCTGAGCTCACAGTCCAGCTAACAAACTGAGCTAACGGCAGCTACAGTTTACTTCACTGTCCATCAGGAAACTAAATGACAGAGAGTTGAGGCGGAGCAGCCGGTGGAAGTCAGAGGGAAAGTAAAGACAGATTACATTGAACCATGAAGCTGAATAAAACCAGATCTAAACATAGTCTGTAAGCGAGCTTTCTTGTGTCCGTCTCACCGTCACCTCCTGATCTTTGTCTCTGCTGCTTCACAGGATGGTTTCACTCCTCTGGCGGTGGCGTTGCAGCAGGGTCACGACCAGGTGGTTTCACTCCTGTTGGAAAACGACACCAAGGGGAAGGTCCGGCTGCCCGCTCTGCACATCGCCGCGAGGAAAGATGACACCAAGGCCGCCGCCCTCCTCCTCCAGAACGACCACAACGCTGACGTAGAGTCCAAGGTACGCTCTCAAGACTACGATTCCCATCATGACCGTGACTGTTTAGACTCAATCCAGCTTATTCCCAGCTCCGTTATAGACTTCCGGTTATTTCTTTACCTAAACCGGCATCAGCAAGTGAGAGGTGTGCTACAGGTGTTCTTACTTTTCTGAGAAGATTTGAGGAAACGTTGGAACAACTGAGATATAACATGTTAATTCATTAACTATCCAACAGTTCGACCAGGTAATCTGATTGGACAAGAGTCATTTCATGAGTTCTGATATATTTCCAGGTGTACTTCGAACAACTGCACAAAAATATTAACGTAGACATTCATTCATATCAGCAAATAATGTTTTCATCGTGGCAGGCAGATTATCATATCACTCCCTCTCGTGTTATATCGCGTAATTAACTTTAGGTGGAAGATGGATTTTGTTATGATTAGTTAGAGGCTAGCTGTTTCTACGTGTTTCCAAAGCTAAGAGTGTGTGATCGTCTCGTCGAACTCTCCAACCTGAAAGAATGCTGCAAGTTTTTGGGATTAAAAACTCATTTAAAACACTTTTTATCTCCTAAAAATAGAAATGAACTGAGGGCACGCTCACATCCTCTAAGGAAAGGAGCTGCACACGTAGCACACCGCTGTAGCACAACAGTGCTGTCAATAGATATTTTTCAGCTAAAATGTTTCTGTGGCACAAAAATGCAACAAGCTTTATATATTTTATATATATTTAGATATTCAGCACAGGAACAAATGACAGACTAAAGGAAGAGTCCTCGTCCATCATCCAGTCGTGTGAACCTGTGTGTGTTTTGTTTCTTTCCATTGTCCTCGGCCACATTCTCATATATCCATCCGACAGCTTCGTGCAGCCATGGTGTTGGTGTTGTAGTTGTTGTTGTTGTGGTGCACTAACCACCCCATTCTCCCCTCCTCCTCCTCCTCCTCCTCCTCCTCCTCCTCCTCCTCCTCTTCCTCCTCCTCGTTCCTGTTTCTGACCCTACCGCTTCCCCGTTTTCCCTTCTAGATGATGGTGAATAGAACAACAGAGGTACATCTCCTCCTCCTCCTTCTTCTTCTCCTTCTTCTTCTTCCTCTTCTTCTTCTCTCCTGTCATTGTTCACTCATGGTCATCACTGCAAAGCCTTCTGTCTGCCGGCATGAACGCTACAATGCTGGCATGAATGCTTTTGCTGCCTCCTCACCTCTGTGCCTGTTTTCCCTGCAGCCTGCGTCGTGTTTTGACTCTCTGCTCTGTGTGCACACGATGCTTTGCTGTTTTTGTTTTCTTTGGAGAAAGGGCGCAGATTAAATGACAACAGTAGAAATTTTCCATCACAGGCAGACTCGGGTGTTTTCTAAATAGATCATTTGATGTACTGTAAATTGTCATATAATAGCCAGGAACAAATTAAGACCGGCCATTGAAGGGGGGGGGGGGGGGGTTCCCTGACGGCTCTCACGTGGCATGTTGTGGATGAAGGTGAATCAAGATGATGTACTGTAGGAGGGATGAAGGATGGGTTAGGGATGAGGACTGTAGGGATGAAGGGATTAGAGATGAGAGGAGAAATCAGGGTCGTAGAGTTCGGACATGGACCGGCTGCTGGCTGTAGATTCGAGAAGCGAATACGCGTATTTGCCGATATGTTTTGATCTCTTCCTTTAATATCCAGAAAATACTGTAACAAAAGCTCCGGATCGTTTAACCTTCACCCTCCTCGTTTACTGTAGAGGCTTCAGTACATGTCCACGTTTCTCTCATGCATCGGGCAACATCAAATTACGCGTCACCGCACACGTAAAACCCGACGGAGGCCGATGTGGCTGAAATCTCACCGCAAAACATCGAAGTTTGCACCCGCTGGCCTCGCCTCGTCTTTGGCTGTTACACAATATTCCAGTAGTAGGTTTCCATTCTTTCCCTCCATGACTTCCCTTTTTCCATTCACAGGGGGCATTTCTGTAACGTGATCCAGCTCCAGTTACAATAATATTTGTGAGCTTTTGGGCCTTGCTTGTGATGCGTGTCGTTCTGGACTTTGAATTGATTTCCTATGTTTTGTTTAGAGATGAACTTAAATTCAGTTTTGCACGTGACCATCTGATTAAAGCTCTCATCCAGCCGTCAGTGAGAGGAAACCCGGAGGGCTGAAGTGACTTCACTTCGGCGTTTTCTGACAAACATGAAGCGGACGTTTTGCTGACTATTCGTTTAGATAATGTTAATTACTGTCACTGTGCCCAGAGAGCAGTTTGATCAGCGTTCGTTAGACTCATGATTAGATGATCAATATAATAAAGTGCTTTCTCAGAAGACTTCGATGTCTTTTAAGTGGCGGCGCGGCCTTTTTATCACTGTCAGATCGAGACTGCCGTGAACTTTGACGCAGATGCATGCTCACCTGCATGTCTGGTTTTTGTCCTTTCCTGTCAGATGAAAGCACGTCACAGAGTGATGAGACAAACACTGCAGTGAGCGCTCAGAAGTCTGTGAAGGTTCTCCAGGTCCACGTCAAACCTGGGCCAAGATGGATTTGTCTGCAGATCCGTGAAGACGTTTCACCTCTCGTCCAAGAAGCTTCTTTGAGTTCTGGAGGTGAAACATCTTCACGGATCGACAACCAAGTCCGGTTCATCCGGATTAAACTCTTCTCAGAGTATTTAAGTTCCTCTTTCATCTGACAGGAGCCGAACACGTTTGCTTATATCATGATTTTATCCACTGCGGACACGAACAGTCTCCAGACTGAAAGAAAAGTAGAACAAATCGAGCACTTCTTTGTTCATTTGGTCACATTTTCAAAGCACGTCCTGCTTCTGCTCGGCTCAGCTCTGGTCTGCTGTCCTCTGTTCGCCTGCTTCTGGCCGACCGCTACACATCTCCCATCATGCTTTGCTCATGCCTCATCATGAGAGAGATGTTTAGCCTCTCTTCCTCTTCCTTTAATTGAGTCTCTTCTTTCCCGTCCCGTCCCGTCCGTCTGTCTGTCTCTCGTCCCTCTCAGAGCGGTTTCACTCCTCTCCATATTGCGGCTCACTACGGAAACATCAACGTAGCGACGCTCCTGCTGAACAGAGGGGCAGCTGTGGACTTCAAGGCGAGGGTGAGTACTTCAAAGATAGTACACGTACATGCACACACACACACACGCCGGCCTTTTGAAGCTGAGTGCTGCTGCTGCAAGCACTCCCATGATGATATATGTGTGTGTGTGCAGGAATCTAATAGTGACTCATGTAATTCAGCAGCTGTGCTTGTCAGTCTGCTGCTACACGATCCTATAGACTGCAGGAACGCTCGGTTTACGGCCGATGGAGACTGTGTGTGGACGTCTATCTCAAATCATGTCAACACTTTACCGAGCTGAACTCTGTGTCGATCAGTGGAAAGTAAAAATCATTCAAACGTTAAATCTGGCCATCTCTTCTATGAACTGTGGAGAATCTGTAGGCGGAGGAGCGAGGTTTTGGCACCGCCAGTGTTCTCGTTTTTGTTTGTGGTCCGAGTAGTATTGACCAGTCATGTCTGGGTGGATCGCATCAGCCAAAATGAAATCACCAAACCAGTCTGGTGACGATTGAGCTTTTTCTGCATTCGTGTGCAGATCGCTGTTCATAGAGACGAGCAGTAAAAGGTGGGTTAGTAAGTTGCTAATTGGGCTGCAGGGGGAATCTTCAAAATGAATCCACTTTGTTTTGGTGACTTAACGAACGTCTGTGGTCACACAGATGATGTAATAATCAACAGACCGTGTGCCATCGTGTCAGCAGATTAAGATATTATTGTTTTCTGGCAGAGGACAAACAGTTAAACCAGAACAGTGAGCAGCTGAGCTTGTTGGACGGGTTGTAATCCTCTAGAGGGGGATATTTCCCACAGTCCGTCTGCTCTGATTGAGTCTGAGATGTGTCCTGCTTTATTTTTAGTGTAATACCTTCACAGGTTGCGTACTTGTAGCCCTCCGTGTCCTCCGGTCCCCGTGTCTGACTGACGCTTCTCTCTGTCCCCCAGAATGACATCACACCGCTTCACGTTGCATCCAAACGTGGGAACAGCAACATGGTGCGACTGCTGCTGGAGAGAGGGGCCAAGATAGATGCACGGACCAAGGTAACACACGTCTCTGAACAGATGTTCGTATTTACAGAGGTGTGGAAGGGCTTCACCGTGGTGATGGTGCCACCAACAGCGTCTGTTTGTTTCCACAGGACGGTCTGACTCCTCTGCACTGTGGAGCCCGGAGCGGCCATGAGCAGGTGGTGGAGATGCTGCTGGACAGAGGAGCTCCAATACTGTCAAAGACCAAGGTACACCTCCAACCTCCAACCTTTACGCTCAAAATCTCCACCTTCCGACCACCGCCTTACAAGCGCTTCTTTCTCCTTCCAGAACGGCTTGTCTCCCCTCCACATGGCGACGCAGGGCGACCACCTCAACTGCGTCCAGCTGCTGCTGCACCACGACGTGCCCGTGGACGACGTGACCAACGACTACCTGACGGCGCTTCACGTGGCCGCCCACTGCGGGCATTACAAGGTGGCGAAGGTCATCGTGGACAAGAAGGCCAACCCCAACGCCAAGGCACTGGTGAGGATGAAGGCATGAGGCATGAAGTGTTTGTAACTCGATGTAGCCACGAGAAGAACGAGAGGAGCAGAAGCAGAAAAACTCTGGGGAAGAGGCCAAATTAGAAACATTGATTAATGGGACACGAGTGTGTACACATGGAGGGAAGAGCTCAGTGCATCATGGGAAGTCCCTCGGCGGTCTAGTCCTACAGCAGCATCAAGACTCACCTGAACTACAAGCTACAAGCAAGAGAGGCTCCAGAACCGGAACCATCAGCTGTTATTCACAGACAGAAATGAGCCTCTGACTTCCTGTTTGCTTACGTGCTGCGAGTCAAACCTGTTTTTTGTGTTTTGTTGCACAAAAATGCACAAAAACACGTTTTTACGCGGTGATTTGACCTTCACATCTCGTATTTGATGGTTTATTAAACAGATTTTTGAGTCTTTCTTCAGAGAGAGGAGAGTAACTGAGATTTTTTTTGTGATTTTTCTACATTCAGCTGTGAAATCGAGGTTGTGGCAGTGGAACGTTTGCGCGTTTGCATCCAGGTCTTGATGATTTCACCTCCCGACCAACCAAAGATTTCCTCCTTCCTTTCAAGTCTTTAATTTCCTCTCACCCCCTCCCTCCCTTCTTTCCCTTCTTCCTCACCTCCCTCGTTATCCTTACTTTCTGTTTGTTCACAACAAAGAGAGAAAAATGAGGCACTTTAATGAAAGAAACAGGAGAGAGAACGTGGAGGAAATTAATGATCCAAACAAGACAAGGAGAGTAAAAGAGACTTTATACGCCTCGGCCTGTGTCTTGGTGTAAGACAACATCTCTGTTCTGTAACGGGAGAAGTCTGGGTGTGGTTAGAGCACTGGGACTTTATAGCCAGAGAATAAGAAGGAAAAAAAAGGGACACGGAGAGGAAAATGAAGTCATAGGATTGAGCCAGAAACCTCAAAGTTAAGCGAGTAAGAGAGAGAGGGAGGGAGAGCATTCGTGTTGGCGAGAGAAGAGTGAGTTGTAAAGAAAAAAGTATCCATTTCACTGCAGCATACTTTTTTTTAGTCAATTATTTCCACACATGCTTGTCTGGTTTGCATGCAGAGAGGGTTAAGAGAAAAAGTGAGAGAGGAAAAAAGGAAATAAGGTCCCTCGTTCGTAGTGTGTTTCCACTCGGCGCTCCAGATTTCCTCTTCTGCCAGCTTCGAAAGACCCGCAAAGCAACACGGAGAGATTATTGTTGGACTGTTTTTTATGCTTTAAAATGTTTATGCATCGATTCTTCTTCTGTGTTTTAGAATGGTTTCACTCCTCTGCACATTGCCTGTAAGAAAAACAGAGTCAAGGTGATGGAGCTGCTACTGAAGCATGGAGCGTCTATACAGGCAGTGACAGAGGTAGGTGTGTGTGTGTGTGTGTGTGTGTGATCAGTTTTCGCAGCAGAAGTTGGCGTTCAAGCGCTCTTGTACTCTGTGAACTTCTGGGAGCATCACTGGAGGGAGTTTGCAGGTTTAGCAGGTCTGTGCAGGATCTGCCGGGGTTAAAGTCACCATCAGTACCATGTCGTACTGAGGGGGAATATTTCTGAATGTTTGCTTCTTATTTATTAGTTGAGGTTGAAAATAATCCAATAATAATAATTAAAACACTGTGAAACACTTGAGTATTTTGAAATACTGTGTGTGTGTGTGTGTCTCGTTACAGTCCGGTCTGACTCCGATCCACGTCGCAGCATTTATGGGACACGACAACATTGTCCACCAGCTGATCAACCACGGGGCTTCACCCAACACGAGCAACGTGGTGAGTTCAGGAAGTCCTCACAGTTTCTCTTCTACACACGATGCATCAGCTGGACAAGTACTTCTACTCTTCATACTTAAAGTACTTCTGTATACTGTGAAAATATGTAGTCGGTCGGCTTCGTAGAGAGTTTCAGCTCGTTGTTTAGCTCTGCAGCTGCAGACTGGCACAGTTAGACACGAGATGGACGAGCATTTAGCCGCTGGAGAGCCGGACGTTTCCTTCAGGGGTTGGTGGAGACCAAAAACGGAGCTAAAAGAGAGTCAGTACGGGACTTAAACTCGCCAGGTGACAACAAAGTCAACTAGAAACGGGTGAAATGTTCGTTGGCGAGATCAACCATCAACTTAGATGTCGAGTTTAGTTCCCAGCTTGTCTTCAGCGCCCCCTTGTGGCCAGAAAACAAGCTTTTTGCAGGTTTACGTGGTCGTTTTACATTGTTGTGTTGGTACTTAAACCACTGATACCTGACACCTGTAACGGAGCGTCTATTAATGCCATGTGTCTCTCAGCTCGTCCATCAGCACTCCTCTAAAGGAAAAAGAGGAGTGAAGAGAAAGAAAGGGGGAGAGAGAGAGAGAGAGAGAGAGAGAGAGAGAGAGAGTTGAAAGAGACGAACGCAGTAATGAGCAGAGAGAGAGAGAGCGAGGGGGGGAAAGAGGGGAAAGAGTGCTGCACATTCAACTCTTCAACCCCAAAGTATTTGGTCGCCCACGCCGTGTCTGTGGCCAGGTTACCGTAGAAACGGAGCATTATGGGACGTCATTATGGTGAGTTGGGTGTGGAGAGTAAAGGGGGTCTCTCCCTCTCTCTCTCTTCCTCTGTTTCCTCCTTCCTTTCTCTCTGCACATCTCATCAGCACGGAGGGAGTTTCACAAGGAAGACGACAGTCAAAACTTTGGACTAACTATCCTCTTTCTTGTGTGTGTGTGTGTGTGTGTGTGTGTGTGTGTGTGTTTTCCAGAGGGGGGAGACAGCTCTCCACATGGCAGCGAGGGCAGGACAGTCGAACGTGGTCCGATATCTGATCCAGAACGGAGCGCGAGTCGATGCCACGGCGAAGGTAGACCACGAAAAAAATCACCCCTCTAAATAGAAAACACATTTGTGTGTGCGTGTGTGTTGTTTGTTTGAGACACTGTAATGAGTGTGTGTTTGTGTCGTTGCACGTGTCTAATTACTGAGTGACTGAAGCACAGAAGCATTCCTCTTCGGTCTTTCTGAACTTTTCTGAGGAAACTGCTCAGACGTTTTGTTGTTGTGCATGTTCACTGATATTTATATTCACTTTAATACAACAAGCATCTTCTTATTTCATTATTATGCTGCACGTTTTTGGGAGGTTTTAAAGTTGTGCGAATGTTCAAAAACTTGCCGTCGTCACCAGGACGAACAGACGCCGCTGCACATCTCGAGCCGTCTCGGTAAGCAGGACATCGTCCACCAGCTGCTGGGAAACGGAGCGTGCCCGGACGCCACCACCAGCTCTGGATACACACCTTTACACCTGGCCGCCAGGGAGGGACACAAGGACGTGGCTGCAGCGCTGCTGGACCAAGGAGCTAGTCTGGGCATTATTACAAAGGTAAATATGGAGGCACATTCGTTGTTCTGATAGCTGGAGGTTGGTGACAGAAGAAGATGGAGCGTTTTACACTTTCAGACCTCCTACATTAATATGTTAGTGCTAAACTGTTGACCCCCTTGAAAACGAGATGATACCGCGCGTCTCGGGAGGTTCATCCCAGGACAATAAATTTCTCCGCGATCAGGAGGGACTCCGCGATCAAGGAGTATGAGTTACAGTTGACTGTCTGCCAGCGAGAGAGTTGGGTCAGAATGAAACGCTGCTCCTGGCTGGAGACGGTTTTCTTTGAGCATTACTCATTTCATAACATCAGTTTAAGCTGTAACTGAGCGTTTGATGGCCACGCTTTCGACACTGAGGAAAGTCCCTCAACGATAAATACAGTCAAACAGAGGAGACGCTTCCAAGTCGTTTTCAGCCGTGGATGGATTCAGGCGAAACAAAGAAACAAGCTCTACGTGTTGTCTTCAGTCATTAAGTTTACATTCAGTTAGGACAAGTTGGAGTTTTTATGGACGTAAGAAGAAGGTAGAAGAAGGTACGGAGTCTATACCGCGTGGTTTAGAAGGTGACAGTTTACAGGTGAACTTCAACCAATCAGGTCAGTGAACCTCAATAAATCAACTCTTAGCTCTTCGCTCGCGCCTTGCCGTCACCTCTCACGTGTTGTGGCTGCCAGTAGATCCTCCTTCATCATCTGTTAGATATCTCACGTAATGAGTGAAAACTTTGATCCGCTGGTGGAGAGAAAGTTGTTGAGATATTTCAGTCAAGTAGTGGACCAAAGAGGAAAATTATTAAATTATAATATAGTTTTGAGTCAATCTTTTCACCTTGAAGCTGCAATTTGTAACAGGAAATTATCGTAACAAACTAATGTACGGTGAAACCTGACTGTGTCTCTTTGTGAACGATAATCTAAATATATAATAAGTTATTTAATTTCATGTTTTTAGTCGTTAGATGTTCATAAACTCACCGACACAGCTCTGTGGAGCCGCGGAGTCAAATATAATGAACCGATCTAGTCCGATAGATATTTATTCATATCGTTGAAGTTCAGCGGCCTCGAACCAGGAAGCTGGTCTGGACTCTGTCATGTCCCATAACTATTAGTCACCTCTAAAGTTTGCGTGCATTCGCAGACACACACACACACAGAGTTGGTGCAGGGATCTGTGTTGCCTCATAGCTGAAGAATCTGATGTAACACACACACACACACACACACCCTGAGCCCTTTATATTGTTTCATCAGCTTTAAGCACCGAATAATCAGTTTCTCATGTTGTCATGACACAACCCTGCAAATGGCTCAATTATGAGTGATTAAACACACACGGCTCCATGTACTGAAGGTAATTCGGGAGAGAGCCGGCGTGTTTTTAACAGATCTTACGACAAACGTGGCCTTTCTGTCGCTGTGTGTCTCTGCAGAAGGGCTTCACTCCTCTGCACGTGGCTGCAAAATACGGAAAAATCGAGGTCGCCAACCTGCTGCTGCAGAAAAACGCGCCGCCTGACGCTGCTGGGAAGGTAACGCACGTCTGTCTTCATTCTCGTATGCGTCACACACACGTGCACTGCACTGTACCGTATGTATGTATCACCTCTAACATTGGTTATGTGTGTGTTCAGAGTGGACTAACTCCACTGCATGTGGCAGCACATTATGATAACCAGAAGGTGGCGCTGCTTTTGCTGGACCAGGGAGCTTCACCGCACGCTCCCGCCAAGGTAAGAGTCACTCAAGCACTCACAGCGAGGTTATATCGAATGTTCCTTAATGCATTAATGCACCGAAAAAACCTCTCTGTGTTTGGCTCTGGGTGAAAACAGGCTGACCTAGTTTCACTCACCCATATAGTGCGACCCGCCTCGGCGAAGCGCTGTGATTGGCTGCTTCCACTCTTATCCAGAAAGAGCTGCCACTGAAATTAGCTAGGCCCCAATAACTCTGATTCCCCGACAGGATGTTGAATACGTGAGCGAAGACGAAGACTAGCTAATCTTGTTTTATGAAAAATCTTTACGTCCTGGACGTAAACTGGATTGTGGGAAATGTAGTCCTGCAGTCCTCGGAGATGATCGACATGAAGAGCTGGAAGATATCGTTGAAATTATTATGAATATGTTCTGATATTGATGTTGGAAATTACTGCAAAATTACATAATGTACAGAACCTCTCAGCTCTAAGTTCTCGTTAATTTTCTCAAGATCTCAAGTTATTTCTGTCGTTATTCCGTGAAAATTGAACGATTTTCCGGAGATGACAACGTAATAAATTAGCAGGAAACATCATTCAGTGTAGCAGTGTCAGAGGAGAGAGGGAGAATGTTTCTATAACAATGATTTAATATGCGAGATTATCTTTTTGTTTTCTCAGGATCAAGATGTCAAATTAATTATCCCGTTATCTCAGGAAAACAAAGTTTTGTTAACTCGAGATCTCAAGAAAACGAATTAAATCAAATGTATGAATGTATGTCTGGGCTGCAGAACAATTATTAACATAACAAAACAAAACTAAATCCTGTTCTGCTGGTTTTTCATTTCTCATTTATTCACATTCACTCGTGCAAAGAAAGCGAATAAACATGTTTCCCAGACGTAACGTGAAAATAACGCGTTTGTCCGTACGCAGAACGGCTACACGCCGCTCCACATCGCAGCTAAGAAGAATCAGATGGAGATAACCACCACGTTACTGGAGTACGGCGCCTTGACCAACACGGTAACGCGCCAGGGAATCACTCCTCTGCACCTCGCGGCGCAGGAAGGCAACGTGGACATCGTGACGCTGCTGCTGGCTCGAGACGCTCCCATAAACTCGGGCAACAAGGTACGAGCGCGGCGTCGCTGCAGGTGTTCGTCTCTGTGTAGGACTCATAGCATGGGAGTAATATTTACGGTGTACGCTGGTGTTTAATGGCCGGTGCCGTGAGGCTCAGCTGTTTAAGCTTTTAGAGTTTCATTCATCATATTTTCCAGTTATACGAGTGTGTCGTCTTTTATTCTCTTGTAGTTGGTCACCATCATGCACAAATCCACGGTTACATTGCGTTGTATTCATCTCCTTTCTATCCCTCCGCTCTGTTTGCACGTCTCTGCCTTCGTCCATATCTAATCTGTCTGTTTGCATATTTAACTGTCTCCCTGTCTGTCCTCAGTCCGGTCTGACTCCGCTCCACCTGGCCGCCCAGGAAGATAAAGTCAACGTCGCTGAAGTCTTAGTCAACCAGGGAGCTACCATAGACCCTGAAACTAAGGTAATACTACTAGTGTCTTCTTGTTTTCGGGTTTGTGATTCACGTTTAGTTTATCATCGCAGCTTTTGGCACGTCTGCATCGGTTTCCAGCCTCAGGTTTACCGGGACACGCTTGATGCATCAGGACAATCCACAAACAAATAAGAAGGACCGACCGGACAGTTTAGATCCATGTAAATTAGTCACAAGGTCACAGGACAAACAGCTTCTCTCGCAGGGATCACGATATCTTCTCCTGCTCATCGTCAAACCAGATTACGTTTGCATGTTGCACATGTTTCAGCATCACCGTCTCTCTGCTAACCTGATTTTCTGCGTCCTCAGCTGGGATACACTCCCCTCCACGTGGCCTGTCACTACGGCAACGTGAAGATGGTCAGCTTCCTGCTGAAGAATCAGGCGAAGGTCAACGCTAAGACCAAGGTAACCATTTTGTGTTCACGCAGTTTATTTCTGCATGCAGAAGAGATTTTTAGCGAATGCATATTCTCCCGGCGGTTCGTATACTGGCTGTACGTGGGAACGTGGGTGTCCAACAAATGTATTTTGTTTGCTGTGTGAGCGTTTTCTAACTCTGACCTTTCCCTCCTCTGCAGAACGGTTACACACCTCTCCATCAGGCTGCACAGCAGGGACACACACACATCATCAACTTGCTGCTACAGTATGGAGCGTCGCCAAACGAACTCACCGTGGTTAGTACACACAGACTCGGGGGAATACTACGCTGTACACACTGCACATATTTGAAGTTTGATTCTGGCTCATGACCTTCGCAGTTTGTAAACTGTTCCCCAAAAGTACCAAATATATGATTGGCTCAAATCTCGCTCACCTCTGTTGTTTCTTATTTTTTATCCAGAACGGGAACAGTGCTTTGTCCATCGCCAGGAGGCTCGGCTACATCTCTGTCGTTGACACGCTCAAAGTGGTCACAGAGGAAACTCTGACCACTCAGGTACGTTTGCGAGTGTCTGTTGACTGTAATCTACAGTTACTCTCTCTCTTTTTGTCTCCGTCTTTCTGAGCTCCAACCGAAATAATTAAAAAAATGAACTTCCTGCAACGATGCTTCACGTTAAAGGCTCGATCCGTCTTTTTCCTGGAAGTATTTTAACGTGAAACATCTGCAGAAAGTTTTGAATTTAATTTCTTGGGACCTTAACACTGATAAAAAAAAGTGAAGTAATGAACGAAAGCAGTGTTAAAAAAGGAAACTTGTAAACTTGATGGCATGTTAGACTTCAGAGTTAGAGCTCTTTGTTTTAGACTCAGATTTCTGTGATTAACTGCTTTGATTTAAGACTTTTCTGTTTTGATATGAGCGGTTAAAACTGAGCTTGTCTCTGTTCAACAGACCGTGATTGAGAAGCACAAGATGAACGTCCCAGAGACCATGAACGAGGTGCTGGACATGTCCGATGACGAAGGTACGAGGGTTGACTTCACAGCTTTATCTTGCAGCTTAATGAAGTGTAAATCTTTATTACTTTAAATTCATCGAAGCAGTCTCTCCCCGTTAGTCCCCAAAAAAACCCTGGAGAGCGGGGCCAAAGTCCATAAAACGTCAGGTTGAGTCATATTTGGCTTTTGGGCTGGAGCCGATCCCAGTGTTGGTCCCTTGGTTGCCAAATTTCCCCCGTCGTTGTCAAGGAGACAGTTATTTTGTTGTTGCTGTTGAGTAATTCAGGTGAAAAACATATTTATTTTTCATCTTTAACTTATTTTATTTCATCATCTGACATTTTAATTACTGCCATGACGATTTAAGCCTTTATTTCCACTGAAAATGTACAATAATCACTTTGTTGTCGATTCTTTCTTTGCCTATGATTTTTATTCAGGATATGATTTTTCCATTTTTTGGTTCCCTTCTTTCTCTCTAACCCTCTCCTCCATCCCAATCACGCAGTCTGTAAAGCCAATGTCCCCGAAATGATCACAGAGGACTATATATCTGATGTGGAAGAAGGTATTTTTCATCTTTTTTCATCATGATTTTTGTTCTTTAAAACCTCTTTCTGTGTGTCAACCTTCTGTTTTTAATATTTCCCATCTCTGGTTTCGCTTTCATGTTTCATTTAACCCCTTTTTTCCACTGCTGTCAACAGTTAAATGTACTTTGTTTCATTCAGAGTAGGAGGGAAGTGCGTACTAGTTGAGATGCGCGATACACCCGACTGTACTTGAGTACTTTCAGCTGCTGCGTCCTTCCTCGGCTCTCTCACGCTGTGTGTATGTACTTTTCGTGCATTGCAATGCAGTGAATATGTCTTTCCCTTTCTGCTGGTTGCCATGCCAACTGTCTGCATATGGCGTTTGAGGAGCGCGTAGCGGATTTCTTTTCACGGCGCGGAGTAGACGGCACACGAACACTCGATCCTTTGTCTCCAGAGGCTTGTCAGTGACGCTTCCATTGTGGTGTCACACATTCGGTCCAAAGCAAACACAGTGTCAGCTGCTGCAGTGTGTGTGTGTGTGTGTGTTTACTTTGTGTATCTCTTTTCTCATAGCTCAAAAGTGGCGTGGCTGTTCTTGAACTCTATACTGAGTGCCGCAGACTACGGGAGGAAAAAGCGGTTGATATATTGAGATTTGTGAATCAGTAGTCTGTTTTATTTTCCCCCTTTGCCCTGCGGTGCTTTTACTAAAGCGTCTGCATTGATGGTAAAGAATAGCAGGCTTTGATTTTTCAGCAGTCACATGAAGTTCCCAGTTTCTTTTTAAACCAGCTAAATGTCAGCAGCCTGCAGAAATCCACAACTGAAACTTTCCCACAGCGGTTAGAGTGTGTTAGGACGGATATCACGACATTACCAGGTGTGCCGTCGTTCCTGCTGGTAAAAGACGACTTCTGCCGCTGCCTTTCAGATTTCACACGATATATATGCAACACAGTCCAACGGAGATCTCTCTCTCCAGGGAGTTTGCATGTTCTCTCCGTGTCTGCACCAAAGACGTGCACTGAACAGGTTGATTGATGACTCTAAATTGCCTGTAAGGTGGGAACGTGAATGTTGGCGACTTGTCTGACCTGGGATAGACTCCAGCTGCCTGCAGTCACAGAAAACAGTTGGATGGATACGTCTCTCCGTATAATGACCTGTGTAGGATGCGACATTCTCTCGCCGTGACTTATGGCTCTTTAGGTGGCTGCATAGTGAGGGTCTTTTTTTGCTAACATAGTGAGATAAGCAGTTTTACGTGATGCTCCTCCATGCATGAGTGCACGGATCCTCCGGAGGGTTAAAAAAAAGTGGTTGAAGGTGAATTTCTGCTTTGTTTGAACAGAGATGGATGTTGGAAATGTCTGCATCAGCTATTCCTGTAAGTCAAAAAAAAAAAAACGACAGTGATCCCGCTGTAACTAACGCCAGTAACCGCTCTGAGGTGGTGCAGCTACACTGATGCAACTAAGCTCTCTGCGTGTGTGTGTGTGGTTTGATTAAAATGTTTTGAAGTGCATGTCCGCTCTCACACTGAATTTGTTGTTGTTTTCATTGTAGAGCTTCGGTGAAGTGTCCGTCCTTTCATTCCTCATCTAAAAATATATGAAGTGTAACTCTAGGCACACACACACACACACACGCACGCTCACATACCAGCTGAGTAACAGCAATGATTAACATCTCCAATAACACACACAGCCCACGATCTAAATCAGGACAACCCACCAGCCCTGCGCAGGCTTTTGTACAGAGTTTTTTCCAGAGTTGTAAAGTGAATTAATCCGTTTTCAGCGCGCATATAAAACCTGAATCATGAGATGATTTAATTATGTATGACTCAATAATATATTCACGACATATTGGATTGTATTTCTTGGTTTTCTGCTCGTTCCTATAATCGATTTAGTTGATAATCTGTTTCCAGTGTCGTTTTTAGGCCGAGATCCAAAATCTGTCGTCCTCAAATCATCCTCGGCCGCTCATGCCTGTCTCTGGTTTCAGCATTTCATATTCTAAATATAACTCATGCTATTAAAAAAAATAATAAGGAGGCACCCTGCTCATTTGTCAAACAGCAACTGATCGGTTAACTGTAAAAAAACAGAGAGTTGACTTGACTTTAGTTCACTAAAGAATGGATGACGTATCTGTGACGTCACCTGCAGGTCCAAAATCTTGGTCGTCCAGCTTCTTCCGCCTCCCGGCTAATCTATGAACCGGAAAAAAGACGATTGATGCCGTTTGATTGAGTTTTGATTTGGAAAAAACCTGGAATATCAATAAGCAGGCCTCGGATAGTCACTAACTTTAATATTTAACGTGTCAGCTGTTTTTGTTTTCTTCCCTACAAGACCTTAAGTTTGGACTTGCTGTCCAGGATTTGAGACTCAAACAGCAGTTTTTAAAAAGGTAGTTCCACCGATTTTACTCATCAAAGTTTCCAGGAGTTTTACTACACATGTGACAAAAGTACCGTAAAGCCTTTTGTGGCTCCGGAGGGAGCTCTCTGTGAAATCTGATAAATTTGCTTGCAAGTGAAAAATCCGGGCGAGCTCACCAGACCTGTTCTTCATCTGTGCTTTAGGCCACTTTTAAGCAGCATGACACACTTGAATCTTCAACTTGTTGACTGTCGAGTTGCGTTTTGGATATTGTAACATGCAAATAGAGATACATCAGCGCCTCGCATCGTCCATCACTTGCCGCTGGAGTCCGATATTCAGAAATAACGCAGCAAAAAATCTTACGGTACATAAAAACAGACATTCCCTGTTTGTTATAACAGACTCAGAGACCAAAACTGTTTTTTGTACCAGGCTGTAAACATGTTTATATCTGCTGTGAAGACATTTGAACATGGGGACCTATGGGGACTGACTCACTTCTGCAGCCAGCCTCGAGTGGACGTTTGAGGAACTGCACTCGTAGAGACCGGCTGCCCACTTTGGGCTGTGACGGCTGCAATCAGGCAGCTACTGTTGTGTCCGAAGTCTACTGATGTAGAGTTAGGAATGTCTGCGACCGCTCGAGAAGCGACAAAGCGGTCGTTAAACATGTGAGCCGACGCAGAGGAGTCAGCTGAAAGATGCAGAGATCAAGGCGGAAGAGACTCGAAGGGAGCGGTGATGATACACGCTGCGCTGTACGCGCTCCTATAGACGCCGCATAGGTAGTTTAGATGTTGGACAACTTAGCCTGACTCACACACCCACTTACTATTTCTGTCCTGCAGTGAGCTCTAGGTGTCTGTCTCTCTCTCTCTCACACACACACACACACACACACACACACTGGATAATCCCAGAGCAGGGTGGGTAGGCGGGAGAAAGCTGATCTGTTTGTGTGATCGCCGGGCTGTGAAAGAGAGATAGACAGCGTACTCAGAGAGAGAGGGAGAGAGAGAGAGTTGAAGGAGTCGAAGGAAAAGTTTAGTTCAGGGGGGTTGAAATCCTGCAAAGACCGGGCTGAATGAGGTGCTTCAAAGCAGGAGGTGAGTTTCCGCTCCGCTTTGCTGTCGTCCGGGCTGAAATGAGGAGAAAGAGTTGGAATGTGGCCAGATGGGGGTCTGTAAAGTGTGTGAGGGAAAGAGTTTAAACGTGGGGGGGAGGGGTGCTTGTAGCAGCAGCAGCAGGGGATGAGGGGACAGGAGGGCGGTGGTGGTGGTGGTGGTGTTGGTGGGGGTCTCCGGTGCTTTGTGGTTGCAGGAATGCCTTCCTTTTCTTTCTCTTCGTTTCTCCGCCTGCATGCACTTGCTGCTCCCCTCTCCCTTCTTTTTTTTTTTTTTTTTAACTCCTCCTCTGCTCCCCGACTCTCTTTCAACTCTGCGGTCAGCGGTTCATCAGTAGGCTGTAGGATTTACTGTAACTCTGAGGGGGGAATAACATGCTGCTAACTGTCTTCCTGCTAGGCCTGTAACGTATGTTTCCTTTTCTTATTTCACAGCTTGAATGATTTGCTTGCAGCGATGACATGTGGCTCAAGTGTTTTTATGTCACCTTAACTGTAAGCATTGAATCTGAACTCAGTTAAACTGGAGCAGCACTATTTGTTGTTTCCAAGCTTTACTTTATTTTTTTTTCTTGTCATCAGCTGAGGACCAAAGACAAAATCTGCCCCCCTTTAACTGACAGCAAGACTTTTGTTTGTGTGTGTTTGGTAGACCGAGAGCTGAACTGGAAAACAGCCTCCGGGTCGAGGCTTCATTGATCTGTCTGTCTAAAAGAGCTGCTCTGTTATGGTGACGACAAAAACAGCCAACGCAGAGACGAGCCAAACATTTCAAATTTGCATCCATAGAAGTAAAGCTAATTGAATCTGAACAGAAGTTACTGAAAGAGAGTTTTGCTGCTTATTTTTGGTCACACTCTGCCACAGAAGACTCTCGTAAGAAGAAGAGATGCTTTCTTTCTTTCTTTCTGTAACCTTCTCTTCAACCCTGTGTGTTTTCAACCCTCAGGTGACGATGCGATGACGGGGGACACAGACAAATATCTGGCCCCCCAGGACCTGCGGGAGCTCGGGGACGACTCGCTCCCTCAGGAGGGCTACATGGGCTTTAGTGTTGGTGCGCGGTCGCAGAGGTAAGATTGTGATTATTTCCTGGTTTGCATTTTAATGACAGTAAATGAGATGATCAGTGATCTCTGGAGACGTAAAGGCCCGGTCACACCAACAGTCAGCTGTTTTACCGCCAACTTTTAACTTAATCGTCTCCACAAAAGAGAAATAGTAGAGAAACACCCGCAAACCTGTTAGCTGTGAGCACTTTTCTTATTTTCAGTTGGGCTGCTCTTTATTTAATGAGATAATCCGAACGATTCAACGTTAAAGTCCATGATATTAGACTTATTTTGCCGTTAGACACCCGACTAGCAGCAGTTAGCTGTGAGAGCTCCTTCAGTGAGTGCTATCGTGCCAGCAAACAGTCCCTATATCACTGTTTAACAAAGACGTGTGGACTTTCTGGTGTGACTGGGTCTTAAAACACAGATCAGGTGGTTGTAGGATCCCTTATAAAACTGGCAGAATGTGATTTAAAACAGGAAATAGGCCACTGGTTTTACCAAAAAACAAAGTGTTCTTTTAGAAATGGATCAACAGCGTTTATGGAAGAAAGTGGCTTTTTTAAATTGCTGGTGTGGTAGAGATTCCCACTATAATCTCCTTTTATTTATGGTACCACAATTAATTTGATGGATACACGGAAGAAACAATACTTTTATTAACAGCCATAAAGGGTTGTCAGGGCACATTAATGAGTCTTGTGACAGCTCATGATCTAAATGCCGACACAGCTCATAGAGTTACATAGAGCAGAGAAGCCATACATTATTCTGACCTCCAGCCACAATCAGTGGGAGGTCGTAGTTCGCTTTCCGTGGCTGTTGAACTCACATGAAAATATTGACACTTGTGCAACCGGCTGAAGAGGGAGGGGTTATTGAATATCTGAGGGGTGACACACACGGACGCCGAGCCACAGGAAATTAGAAACATGTTCGATTTCATGGCCTTGAGCGCCGGGTTAGGTCAACACACACTGTTTGAGTGGGGTGGGATTTATATGTACAGTATGTGTATGTGTGTGTGTGTGTGTGTGTGTGAGATCACCCAAACAAACTTCTGGTCCGCTGAAGGGAAATCGCTTCCAGTTGAGTCAATTTAGGAAGTGAATTATCTACAAAATCACTGTTAGTGAGTTGAAAGAAAGTTTTTCAGTGAACGCTTTAGGTCACGTTAGGGTTTTAATATTATTATTACATTATGAAAAACATGCATACCCAATGGAGCTGTGACGTGGGAGGTTATATTTGTTTTTCCCGCTGATATCCCCAACATAGAAACACAGGAGTCTCCTGAAAAATGTAATAAATCTATAGATTTTTGTTACAAAATCAACAAAGACGCCGAATTAAGCCTTGTTGATCAAACGACCCACGCTCTTAATCCTGCATAAATTTAAGCCTCAATATAATTTGAACAGGTGACTTATAAAAGAATTCAAACTCAGAGACCAAAGCTGTTTTTTGTACCAGGCTGTAAACGTGTTTTTCTGCTGTGAAGACATTTGAACATGGGGACTTATGGAGACTGACTCACTTCTGGAGCCAGCCTCAAGTGGACGTTTGAGGAACTGCATTTTTTGGCACTTCGGCATTGATTAGATTAATTATTTACTCCTTAATTTCTCACAAGTCTTGATCTTTTTTCCATCAGTTCAGATTTAAATACTACAATACCCATGAGCCTCAGCTGCCGTTGCTATGGCAAAGATGCCAGCCAGAGGCTTGAAGAAGAGGTGTAGCAAATTCAGATAATCTCATGGATGAATTACAGCATTGTAATGTTAGCAGCACAAACAAGCTCTGACTGGATGTTTCTTAATGCTCCATGGGAATTGTAGTTTTTCTCCTGTATTTTTATATTAAAGGGACAGTTCAGGTATTTTAAAGTGGGATTGTTTGAAGTCCTAGCAGTTTGGAGAACGCACAGCTGTGAACAGGGTTAGCAGAAAAACATATTTAGCTTGCCGTCAGACAGCCTTTTCCTTTGGTACACACTGACTGAAATCAAAGTTCAACTTTCTAAAGACGCCAAAGATGGTTGTGTTTGTCTGTAGCTGTACCTCTGATCCTAACAAGCGATGATCTGTGGTGTAAAAAGGTTTGAAAATAACTCCTTCCTTTTCACAACTCCATAAAACATCTTTTGAAATTTAAATAATTCAGTTTACGCGTGGGAACACTGTGATGAAGATTTAAATTATCCAGTCAGCCGGTCAGCCGGCAGCATCTGGCATCACACTCTTGATTTTCTCCTCTTTGCATCTCTCTGTCTCACTCCTCTGTTTGGTTCATGATCTTTTATTCTCTCCTCATGTCCGTTCTTAATGTTAGTCCCAAAGTCAGGTAAGACTAAAGGCATGAAGAGGCCCCGCCTACACCTCCCCTCACCCTGACCATTTCACCCCTTTCCCTCCCCCGAGCACCCCCACACTCAGTCACTGTCGACATCATGACTTTGTGGTCTGACGTAATACATATTTACTGTGTATGTTTCACTACTAACTTATTGATTTTGACCAGTTTTTATGTTTCTTAACACTCGTGTATGTTGCCCTCGGACATTGTGTTGTGTACTGTGGTGAACTTGTGTGATCTTTCTGCAGAATAGCCTTGTTGTGTTGGCTTTTTTTTGTTGTTTTGTTTTTGGACTGTTGGTTACTGTATCATTAATGCCTGGGTCTTTGTGGGGTTAGCCACAAAGGTGGAGCTTCGCATCATTTTGGTTTCTGTGTGGAGTCATCGAGCTTCCAGGGACCTGAACTGATATATCTTCATCAGTTTAGTGACCACAAATAACGGACAGTGCAGAATATTCTCACTGTATGTTGTCATGTTAGACTGAATAAAGATATGTACATTTCTTTAAATAAAATGTACATTGACGCATATTAAAACAGTTTTTTAATACTTATTTTATTATTTTTTTAAAGAATTAAGAGGTTTTTGTTTTTTATCTTTTGAACTATTTTCCTATTAGAGCAGCTGTTTATTTCACTTTTTTAATTTTTGCATATTGAAGCTGTACAACACAAGCCTGAATTTGTAATCTAATAGATGTACTGTATTACAAAGACATACAGTATGTTCAGGTAGTTTTAGATTACGGCTATCACTGTTGTTAGATATCGTGTGTGTGTATCATGGAAGCCAAGAGCATGGTTGCATTTCTTCTTATCTTAGCATCATTTATGGAAGATTTAAAACGTCTAAATATAAATATAAAATATAAATAGGTAAAGTGAAATACAACACACATGTTTAAATGTGTTTTCTTTTTATGTATGCGCTGTGAAACAATCAGGAAATAACTTTTTATTAACCGGCGTTCTCGTTGCTGGCGCTCGCTCACTCTCATTCACCGTCTGTGTCGCTCAACCGCTCAGACACAAACCAAATTAAACTTCTTCGTGTCGCCATTTTGCGAAGTCAGACTCAGATTTAGAAGCTGTTACATGAAACAAACAAAGCCAGGACACGACAGGTGGAGTATCAGAGTTTAGATTGTGTCATTTCAGGCTTTAATAACAGAGTTAACAGTCAAATTATAATGCGGGAAAAAGTTCTAATTTAGTCATTTTAAATCTTCCATAATCATCGCCTCTGCAGGCCTCATGCAGAATTTCAAGGCTAATAAGTGAGGCTGAGTTTTCAGTTACAGTTTTTCCAACTAATTTGAGCCGCATGATAAAATGATGTCAGTGTATCAAAGTGACAAACTAACATGATTATTATCTCAAAATACTTTTGCAATCTTGAGAAAACGGGATTAAACTATGAATGTATTGCAACCACAGCCTCTCTTGGCTCCCGTAGCTTTGTCATCTCAGAATAAGAGTTTTGTTTTTGCCATTTCCGAGCGCAGGCTAATTGATCCACGTCGTTTTAATTGTGCAGAACAAACAGCAGTGTTGTAATTGCGGTTGAGATGTTGCAGGCAAACATTCATCACGTGTCATCGCTCAGGAATGCGCTCGCTCTCTTTATTTGCCTCATGAAAGCTTCTCTCATCACAAACAACATCTCAGCACACAGTCGCAGACAGAAAGGTCTGAACCGTCCACAGTTTACAGTGGACTTACTGTCAAAACACGAGCAGCTAATTCTCCGCAAATTCTGTCATCATGACAGTCGATACCGGCTTCCTGTTGTAGCGCTGTGTCCATTGTCCATCATACAGTAATCTGCTTAAGATTCATAAGCTACTCTGCTTCACTCAGGCTTGTAAGGCTTTCATAATGAGCGCTGGCATCGTGTCAGCAGAGAAAGGTGTAGACAACTTTTCATATGACAGAACATCTTTATTTTTTGCTCTGTACAGAGGTATTATTTAGAAAAACCAGGCTGGATTTCTACAGTTTAGTTTCTCAACATGTTTATTTTGTTGCCTCAGACAACTATCATTCCTTCCCAGCTCTGCGTTTTGCCTTGAAAACACTTGGACTCTCTTCAACAGCGTCCTTTCTTGCCTTGTGGTTGTTGTTGGTGGCACAGGTACAGTCAGGTTCCTGGAAGCTGCATGCATTTAATGTGTTTATGTTTGTTTTTCTGTTCACTTTCATACCCCCCCTTACACCCAACTCCTCCTCCTCCCTCCTTCCTCCCTCCCTCCCTCCTCCTCACCTCTCCATCATTGTGACTGTTGTCTTGGTAATCCGTGACTTCTACGGCAACCACACCAAGCCTGCGTTCCTTCAGTTCTGATAGGTCCACGCTGAACCGGAGCTCGTTCACGCGGGACAGCATGTTGATAGAGGAGATCCTGGCACCCAGTAAGGAGATGGTACGTACACGCCGACTGGACGTCGAAGGTGCTTTGTGTCTTTCTTTTGTCCGTCTCTGCTTCTTTCTGTCTCGGTCATTAATCCGCAGGTCATTAACTTCACGAGAGAACGAGTTCTGTGTCCAAATGTGCCAAGCTGTCTTGGTGCCGTGCCAAAAGCCAGACTGTCCACCAATCCTCTTACACCTGAGTCGGTGTTGACATCAAGACGACCAATCCCGTTACATTTTACTGAAACAGGAAATCAGATTAGGGGTTAATGCTGATATCTAAGAGGGATTACTGTGATGGCCCACCTGCTTTAAACGTGCAGCAAAATGCCACTCAAGGTAAAGTGGGACCTCAGGTGAAACTACGATCCACCGAGCCAAAAGGCTGCATGAGTTTGTGTCAGTCCATGACAGGCAGTGGAAGTTACAATTCACAGCCTGGTTTGTCCTACGATTGAGTAAGCAGAGTTGAAGTTTTGGAGGAATATTAATAGATAGACAAAACCTCTCCGTGCATCAGTGGATGGAGCAGAATCTGTCCAAAAACAGTCTCCTACACTTCCCATCATGCAACACGGTAGGATATTTTATTTCAGCCTCACTTTACTGCTGTCTGAAGCTCCATGCACTCACTTTATCTAACCTAGTTTAACTCTTTGTTAAAATTTTGTGGTCTCCCGTGGCTCTCAGTGGTTCAGGTTCAGGTCTGACCTGCAGACACGAGCTGTCACAGCTCTTCTAGTTTGATCTTGATGAAGCAGCCTCATGCACACAGTCTCAGCATTTCAATATTTCAGGTCTGTGACCTACATCTCACGCAGACGTCATTATTACAGTCACAGTCACATGCGTGTAGCTGCTCTCGTTCTCCTGCTGGCTGCACGCGATGGTTATTGTGGTCTGTATTACTATTATTATGACAGACGTGAGGCCTTCAACACAGAGAACTTTGTTTGGTCAAAGCACTGCCGTGTCTCCAAACAATACCCTTTGTTAGAAGGAGTCTGGACCTGCTCTCCTGAGCTGAGACTGCTGCAGTACAGTGAGGCGTAATTTGAAGAGTACTTCATGATTATGATGATCTGTGGATGTAACAGCTGCTAAATAACAGCCTGTCTCCTCTCACGCTTCGACAGATGCTCTGTAAGGAAAGGTCTTTCATTGTAGAGCACCACAATAAGGTAGATGTTCAAGTCATCCACGCAGTGCATGAGAATGGTCTAATATTATTTTTCAGTTCAGGTATGCCGTCATCAGAGCATGTTTACTCATCGTTTTCCATTCGTTGTTATCAAGTCGACGGCTGCTTTCTGTGGGACTGATTAAGATTTTATTTCATGTCTTCATTTCGTGTTTTAATTGATTTTTTTCCCGTTAACTTTGTACGAGTCTTTAAAAATCCTTGTGGCCAAATTCCAGCACGCACGTATGTGACGCATTCAGTGTTTTAGTCAACGTTTCAAACGCCACCTGAGAGGCAGCGGACTGTTTCCACAGCGTCTCTCCACTCAGCTCCGCCGAGAATACACAGCTCTGTTTATGACGGACACGTCAATCCGCGCGACCGCACAGAGCTCGAGCTCTGAAACTGAGTGCCAAGATCTATAATAGATGATTGACAGGCGCCTCTTAAAAAAACATCTGGAGAAAGTCTGTAGCAGGTAAGACTGGTGGCTAACACCGAGTCAAAATAAATCGAACTACCTGAAAGATTCCAGTCGATTTTCAAAATAAAACACCCAGAAAAGATAAATAATTTAAGTATGTAGCTTGTTTGTGAGGGGAACGTCTGTTTATGTTATATCTGCACGGTGGATGGTGTTTGAGATGCTGGTGATTCTTTTTCTCCTCGGTGACAGCTGCTCTCATAGTCTCCCATGTGTGGAAATCATTTTATGACTCAGCCATAAATCCTGCAGCGGGTACTACCAGTGCTGCCCTCCTTTTTTCCCCAGAGGAAGAAGTGTAACTTGAAATAAGTTGTCATCTTGTTGTGTCTCAGCTCACCGCTGGATTTATGCGTCAGAACTCGTGTGGCCTCATTTTGGATGATGTTGTGTGTTTCACTGTGATGATCACAGGTTGCACTTTCCTCATTTTTTTCTTCATCGTTTTAAAGCATGACTTCATGACAAAAGCTGCGTACTGTTAACCCTTCACCGACCGTACACTCACACATTATCACCTCTCCCCTTTCCTCGCAGCACTTAGCGGCAGCTAAGGATTGTGACAACGAGTCTCTGAGGAGGTACAGCTGGACCACGGACGCTCTGGACAACGTCAACCTCGTCTCTTCGCCTATACACTCCGGGTAAGCACGCCTGAGAGGGTGAATGTGTAAAGTACAGCAAGAGGGGGAGGATCGGGGGAAATGTCAGCCAAGCGAGGATGGAGGGATGTGAGAGGAGGAGTTAGAGGTGTGAGGCGTGAAGGACGAGCTGAAGAAGAAGAAGTCTTTGTTTCCACCTGACTGTTATGTCTTCTCTGTCTCTCTCTCTCATTTCTTTGTTCCTGAGGAAACAGCTCGTACCTGCAGCCGTTTCTCTTCAGATCTGTTAGCAAACATTACACCTTCCTCATTTCCATGATTACAGTGTAATAACACGGCGTCAAACCTGTAAAAACATACAGTACGTGCGCAGAAGCTCTTTAAAGTTGCTGCTTCAGAGAGAGACGGTGTGGCTCTACTTTCTCTCTCCGTACAGTAAAACCAAATGCAGAAATGTGTGCTCACCTGATGCTCAAGGTCGGGTAAATTATTGGCCTTGCAGCAGCGGATCCAGCTGTGAGTCACGTCACTGTGGAAATGAAGGAGATGTGATTTAAAGCATTGTGGGGAATGTGCTAATTTGCTTTCTGGTGGAGAGTTAAATAAGGAGACTGATGCCACTCTCATGTCTGTTCAGGTTGTTAGCTTAGCTTAGCACAAGGCTGGAAACAGGGGGAAACAGCTAGCCTCGGCACCGCAGCAGATTCCACCTCTGCATCCTCGGCACGTCTCCATAGGTCCAAGTCTGTTTGCACACAAACGGGTGGAGATCGAAAGAAAGAAGTGGCCGTCTTTGTTAAATCTAAAGTGCAATGAACGATGATTCCAGCCTTGATGCTAAGCTAACCAGCTGCCGGCTGTAGCCTTGCATTTGATGAGCACACCAGAGTGAATCTCCTCATCTAACTCTCCGAAAGAGAATAAGCCAACTCCCCAAAATGTTGGACTGTCCCTTTAGAAGGACTCCTCGTCCTCTCTGTGGTGTTTCTAATGACGAAGCTCTATTGTTGACCTGTCACTCCTTGCGTTGCTTTGTCGCCCATCTTGCAGTTTTTCCTCTCCGCTCCCGCAGTACGACAGCAGGTGATTGACTGTGATTGGTTGCCCTCTTTATCACCACCTCTACCTTGTTTTGTGTCCTGTCTCCGGTGGCATCACATCCCCTCCCCTCCCCTCTCTCCTCCGTTCACTCATAACATCTGTGTTTGCTCTCCTCGTACATGAGCTCTGTTTGTTAGAGACTCGACGTGAAGTGGTTTGGATTTTTTTGTTTGCGAGGAAGTTTTTTTTTTTTGTGAGTCTCTAACTGATCTTGAATGAGTTTGTGCTGCAAAAACCTGCAGGATCTGAATGTTTTTACGTTTTCTAACATCAAATTCTGACAGTCGGCGGACAGATTCGGGTCAAACAGTCATTAATCCTGTTCAAGATTAAAATACGTCGACCACAGATAACATTTGTGGAAGTTAATCATCGTTTTCCAAATGATTAATTTACATTCACACCATTTATTCAACAGCGACACACAAACTAACATCTTGTTCACCAAACTGCATGGTGTGTCTGTGTGTGTGTGTGTGTGTGTGTGTGTGTGAGTGATGTGATTTCTTTCTTTAAGTCAAAATGAGCTACACATTAAATGAACTACACTACCTTCTAATATGGATATGGGCGCATTCAGACAGGATCCAGCGCTGTGGCGAAAACGCAGGTTTTCGATCCATTTGAGTGGCGTTGAGTTGTTTGACGCAACAATCTGTTGAGGCGGATTCAACTTTCGTCACGCTGTGGCCGCCACTCAGACGATCAGACCTCAAACCTCGGCAGTCAGCCTGAAATGTCTGAAACTAAACCTGTAGTGTTCTGGCTTTGTTTATTTCATGTGCCAGCTTCTAAATCTGAGTCTAATTTACGCTACGAAATAGTGACATTGGTTTGAGTCCAGTGTTTTTGAGCTAGCAGCGGTTGAGCGACATAGACAGTGAATGAGAGTGATCGAGCGCCTGCGTGGACAGTGTCAGATCCTGTCTGAATGTTCCCTACAACAGGTTACACACTGGAGGCTCCTGTGTTGGCATCTTGGCTAATTCGTCCACACAAAATAACAACAACCAACGTGTCTAACTGAAGTAATATTTATTTTCTGGGACTGGATGTAGTAAAATGTCGTTTTCAAGTGCAGCCAAAGCCAACACAGAAAACTCTTCCCATTTCTTCCTCCTTCGTCCTATAATCTTCTCTTTTGCTCACACTTTGCGTGTTTTGAAGATCACAGCATGGGAAGGGACTTCACCTCAACTAAAGCTCTTCTCTCCATCAGTATTGTTGTTACACTGATGTGTGTTTTGCTTCTTATTCCATTCCCTTTCTATATCCTCTCCTCTCTTCTTCTGGTTATCTCTTTTCTTCACCGTCTCTCTGCCTCCCATCACTCTTTGTCTCCTCCTTTTCCCCCCTTTGTTTCGCTCTCCGTCAGGTTCCTGGTCAGCTTCATGGTGGACGCGAGGGGCGGCTCCATGAGAGGAAGTCGTCACAACGGCATGCGCATCATCATCCCGCCCAGGAAGTGCACGGCGCCTACCAGAATCACCTGTCGACTGGTGAAGAGACACAAACTGGCGTCGCCTCCTCCGATGGTGGAAGGAGAAGGTCTGGCCAGCCGCTTGGTTGAGGTCGGTCCAGCTGGAGCTCAGTTCCTCGGGTAAGACTTCTTCTTCTTCTCCTTTCTTTTTTTTAAACCTAACCAATATTTTTGCTTTTACTTTTGTTCCGTGACTTGACATCTCCTTCCTTCTGCTTCTTGCCATAGCCATTTCCAAACCATCTGCGTTTATATTTGAAAGTGTGAATGTGTGTATGTGCATGTGGAGGTGTAGATACCTGCCGTTTAATTTGCAGTTCAAGTGTAACTGTTGCAGCGTTCTCGCCCTCAAGCATCGAGTCTAGCCGCGTTCGCCTTCAGCAAAGTGAAAGAAACTTTACCGGCAGATGTAAAAGTTTTGCAGCTTTATATACATTCCTACATTCCAACGACGTTTAACTCATCCAGTGGTGGTAAGATTGGAATCTCTACGGACGCCCTAAGAGATCGTACATTGGCACGTTTTCTCCTGATCTCAAAATTACAAAACTTTGATGGTCTAGTACATTAAATCATTGCATGACACATCGTTCAGTGTCAGAGGAGCATGAGAACGCTGCGGTGATTTAATATTCTAGACTATCCTTTTGTTTTCAAATTAATTACATCGTTAGTATCTTTGTTATCCCGACAAAACAAAGTTTAGTTATGTTGAGATCTCGAGAAAATTGTACGGTTTCTATATAAATAGAATGTATGACCACTTGGGGGCTTCCGTACTTGTCAGCATGTCAGCACGCATGTGGTAGTTTATATTATTGTTTATAATCGACCAATATGATTTACAATTTAATTTATTTGCCCAGTTTTGCTGATTGTTGGAAGCTTGTTTCTGCGTTTAGTTGTTTATTTGATCAATCGATCGATCAGTGGCCGGACAGATACGTGGAGTACAGTAAGAAGTCGAAGGGAAGACTTCATACTGTTCTGAGGCTTCATCAGCATTAGATCTAACCACCACCATGGTGTGTGTGTGTGTGCACCAACCAGCGGCTCTTACTGTGTGCTCTTACTGACTCTCCGAGTGTGTGTTTTGTGTATGTGGGTGGGTGCGTGTGTGTTTCATTATCTTGCGGACACAGTAAACTACATCTTCCCAGAAAGCTGCCAGCCCTTAATGAAGGCGAGAGCCTGGTTAGTCCAGTGCTTCAGCTGGGACCCAGAGGAACTAGATTTGTTGGGTAGGAACCAAACATAGCATCCCCCACCTCCCCCTCTTGCTCCTCTCCCTTCTGTACCTCCCACCCCTCCCACCTCCCAGAGGAAACGACATAACTGAGGCTGATTCATGCTGATGGATATGATTATTTTACCCATCTCTGTTAACTTTGATTTGTTAGGATACGGCATTACTGTTATACGGTTGCCATGTAGTTTTGGGAAGAAATCAACCATTTGAAGGGAAGACAACTATTAAAAGTTGGTTGGATGATGGGTCCACTACAGCACAGTGGATTTGTTTAAGCCTCATTATCACCAGGGAGAGAAAATAGTTTTTACATTTTGAGATGTTCAAATTCTTCCTAAAACTACACGCTGTGGCTTTGAATCCATTACGGTTACTTTCCAGCCACTTTCATTTAGAAACCATCGTGTTTTTTTTATTTCAGAAGCTTTCAGTGGGCTTCTGATGTCACTGAAAGCAAAGGTTTTGATTGGCTGTTTGGACTGGACTGCGCTTGTTGGGCATGAGCCTTTTCCTCCTCAAGCCGAGCATCATCCTGCTTCCCATGACTGCTGTTACTTTACTTCACCTTTAAGATCAGTTTTATGTCATCACGCAGTATTTGTTGTACAAGAAACAGTTTGTACTGATCCGCTTTGACCTGCAGCAGTATGAAATACATCAAATGTCAGTATGTGACACTCCAGGGCTACAGCTACACTTAGATGGGTTGTTTCATTCTTCTTATTGACAGGCAGTAAACACACTGTGCCTCAGCGGATATGAGATTTATTGTAGTGTGTCATCTTAAAAACTATATAAATTATATTAGGACTGTAAAATTTCGTTTTTTATAAATGAATCTGGCGGCTGATCTGTGTGTTACCATTTCTGCGCTGACTCGGTTGGACTCGGTTGAGTTGGTTGGTTTTGATTGCAACATTGGCAGAGATATTTTGGTTTTTCCAAAAACAGATGAGTCATTACGAAGCTGAGACTGAGCTTTGGTTGTCACCATCTTGGCAGACCTGCCTCCGCTGGCTCCCACTGTGGGTGGAGCGCAGGCAGGCCAAATGACACCTGGGTGCTCAAACAAACCACCAATGTTGGCACCCACCTGTCAATCAAAGCTGACACACTTATATTATATGTAACTTTAAACCTTAATATAATGTGAACAGGTGAGTTGTATATAAATTCACCCTCAGTACAGTTGTCATGAACGGGGAAATTAGCTATAGAGACCAAAACTGTTTTTTGTACCAGGCTGTAAATGTGTTTATTTCTGCTGTGAACATGGGGACTTATGGAGACTGACTCACTTCTGGAGCCAGCCTCAAGTGGACGTCTAAGGAACTGCAGTTTTTGGGAAAAGTTAGTAAAGTCTTGGCAAGTTAAGTGCTTTTAGTAAATGAACTAAAGGATATTATAAAAGGTGTCTTGCAATCTGTTAAAACTAGACTAAAATTTGTTGTTAAGTTTTGTTGTTGAGTGAATTCCTTTATCCTCCTCACCACAGTAACAGCAGCTTGCCTGCGTCTGTCTACAACCTGGATCCATCTGTAATGTTGGCAGATAAATATGAAATTGTGTGTTCATGTTGGACCCCATCACTTAAAGTTTGTGACTCTGTTTTTTTGTGATTTCTCAAAGGGGATGATCAATGAATATAGTTCCTCTGATAGCTCTTCGGTGAATGTTTTAGTCTGTCTCATTCTAAAAAAGGTCCTCAGGCCATAAGAGTATATTCATCCTTCTCTTATGTTGCTATCATGCCTTGTTTGAATAAGGGCTGTGCAGCTTTCTCCTCCCACTCCTCACTCCATTTCACGTGTCCTGCCAAAGTCATGCCGAGCTATGACATGCCCTCTGAATGTCCCATCGAACTGCAGCACGGCCACAACAGCTATCACTGTTCATTCATGTCTTTGAGAACAGTGTCCTCCGATGTCCCTCACTCATACTTCACTTTATTTGTGATGAAATAATGCCACCTTTATCAGTGTCAATCCCTCGTCTGTGTTCAAAGAGAAGCTGTCCTGCATCATCTTAACTTTTTACTTATTTCTGCATCAGTTTAGCCCCAAACTTATCTAGTCTAGGTCAACTTTAAGGATTAAGTTTTGGTTAAATTGCTACATGTCTTAAATTAATCAAATATGATTAATTGAACCGTATTTCCATTTCCAGGCCTGTAATAGTGGAGATCCCTCACTTTGGCTCGATGCGTGGCCAGGAGAGAGAGCTGATCCTCCTGCGCAGCGAGAACGGAGAATCCTGGAAGGAGCATCTGTACGACTACAAGACTGACGACCTCAATCAGCTCCTCGGCGGGATGGATGAAGGTAAAGAATACGTTTTTTTAATTATTTGGACAAAACCTTGTCTTATAGTTTCTCCAGGGAAGTTTAAACACTTAAAGACTTGTCATCCTGAGATTTAAGATGATACCCTGTGTGTAGTCCCCTTGAAATATGATGCAGTCTATGTACTTTTTCAACCTTTCATTCTCACTGTACCTGGTAGGTTTGTGTATTGCAAGATCTTCAGTGTTGACTGGTGCATCATAGCAGTGACTAAACATGTAGTATAGATGCATATTTAATAAATGAATCATTAAATTATACACATTTTTTTTTTTTAAAAGTCCAAAGTCTTTCGGGTGGGTCTTCATATTTAGATGATGACATGCAGAAGTCTTGTGGTTGTAACAACAGAGAAGAACATGAGCAAACAGAAAGGCGTATCCTTGAAGAAAATGTGGGGAGATCCCCGATCGTCTGAGACTCTATCAAAATGTTTCCTTCCCTGTAGAACTGGACAGTCCCGAAGAGCTGGAGAGGAAGAGAATCTGCCGCATCATCACCAAGGATTTCCCACAGTACTTTGCTGTAGTGTCTCGAATCAGGCAGGAGACCAATCAGATGGGACCAGAGGGCGGGACTCTCAACAGCCGGAGCGTCCCATTGGTTCAAGCTTCCTTCCCGGAGGGTGCATTGACCAAGAAGATCAAAGTTGGACTGCAGGTGAGATGTTTGTTATTGATCTGATTGATTCGCAGGATGATGTCAACAACACACACAAACCAACACTAAACACACACACACACACACCTCTGATCCATCTGTCACAGGCCCAGCCGGTACCCGACGACACTGTGAAGAAAATCCTTGGTAACCGAGCAACCTTTAGCCCCATCGTCACCGTGGAGCCCAGACGAAGGAAGTTCCACAAGCCCATCACCATGACAATCCCGGTCCCGCCTCTCTCAGGGGAAGGGCTTACCAACGGCTACAAGGGAGACAGTACACCGTGTCTCCGCCTCCTCTGTAGCATTACAGGTGTGTGTGCTAGGAGTACTTGCACATCTGTCTTTGTGGGGACTGTTGACATTAATGAGAGTGAGGACGTTGTTTGAAAAGTGAGGACATTTAGGCTTGTCTTTACTTCTTCCAAAGGGACAATGTATATGCACTATACAGCTGTGTTTTAAGAGTTACATAAGCTGTTTGAGGTCTGCATATTTCATATTTCAACATTTACACTGAGTTATTTAGCTGACGCATTGATTCAAAGCAACTTACAAAAAAGGGAAACAGTGTGACAAGGACACATTACATTCATTTTTAAGTCAGTAATTTTTATATTATATTTTATAAAACATCTACCAGGTGGTACGTCCCCTGCACAGTGGGAAGACATCACCGGCACGACTCCTCTCACCTTCGTCAATGACTGCGTCTCCTTCACCACCAATGTTTCTGCCAGGTGAGACTCACTGCCTGCACACCTTGTAGGACGAAACGAGTGCTCGTGTCTGTTATACGTCTCTCTGTGTCTGATCATTTTGTGTCACTTGCGCAGGTTCTGGTTAGCAGACTGCCACCAGATTCCCGAGACGGTGGGTTTGGCCACGCAGCTGTACAGGGAGCTGATCTGTGTGCCCTACATGGCCAAGTTTGTGGTGTTTGCTAAGATGAACGACCCAGTGGAGTCCAGACTGAGGTGCTTCTGTATGACGGACGACAAGGTGGATAAGACCCTCGAGCAGCAGGAGAACTTTGAGGAGGTGGCCAGGAGCAAAGACATAGAGGTACATAATCATTGATTGTTTATCTATTCTAATCCTATCTTTTATTTATTTTTTTTCTTTCTCATTGTCTTTGTGTGTGATTTTCATCTTTCTAGACTAAAAACATATAATGCCATCAAAATACTACGCTGAAATCTAGTTTAAAATACAGCCTGATACGTAGTCACGGTTGATTTGTTACAAGCTAAAATGAGATGTCAGGAGTGGAGGTAAAATGAGCGTCAGTGTATATTAAAATTAGCTCTGGTTCTTGAACAGCCAACAATAAATAATCTTCTTATTTTAGGAATAAATCTGCCTCCTGTGTGTGAAAAGGGTCGACTGTATTTTAGCATATGTCATGATGGTAGTAGGAGGTGGATGGTGTCCTGACTGTACTCGTGCAAACCTAAAATTATCATGTAAAGGAACGTGCTGAGAAAAGAAACACAAAAAAAAAGTTTTCGAAGTGCTTTTGTGCTCATGCCAGTTTGTTGGTTCCAGCTGTGGCTACTTCCAGACCTCATCGTGAATACATTTAAAAAACACTGTAACAATGAGTGATGCATTTTGTTGTTGATGTGCTCTCAGGTTCTGGAGGGCAGACCCATCTTCGTGGATTGCTATGGAAACTTGTCTCCTCTCACTAAAGCGGGTCAGCAGTTAATTCTGAACTTCTACGCCTTCAAGGAGAACCGTTTGCCATTCTGTGTCAAGGTACTACATACAACACTACCGTCACCACTGCCTGCAACACCTCGTTCTCGGGCCAGAATGTGGAGCTGGAACATCTATAAATCAACAAAAAAATGTCACCGAAGGTTACTAAAATTACAGCGAAGTTGTCATTACCGAGTACAAAAGGGTACAAGACACAATGCTGGAGAAAAGCAGCAGCCAGTACACTAAATACTGTGATTGTTTTTAGCTCTCTTCCCCTTTTGCTGCCCTACTTCCCACACTAGCTCTCAATAAAGGCGATAACCTAGTTCCCTTTGGCACGGCTAAATAACCTCATGTTGTTGATCAAACTACTAACAACATGTTCGCCGTAATCAATCGTCTGTGGTGCTCTGTTATTATGAATACTATCCTTCCTGTGTGTGAAGCAGATCAGGCACTACTAGGCAATGAGAGCTAGTGCTGCAAACACTTACTGTATAATAATGTGTGAAACAAAGTCTTGGCTGAAGTATTGAAGGGGCGAGACATCCTATGCTTCATGCTGCAGCTCTTAATATAACTCACATCCAAGTCACACCTCTCGGTGTAACACTAATAAGGCCTTCTTATTCTTGTACTCTTGCCTGCTATACTGTACTGTACTGTACTACCCAATAAAAAGAGGTTTGAGTTTGTCTGTGGCATTCAGCGTTAGACTTTCATACCCAAAGTATTCGCTGCTCCATGTTTGTTTGAGTCGTCAAATTACATATATGCCGTGCGGAACAACGCAAAGCAACGTCCGAACGAAGAATGAAATGTTGCCATGAAGACCATGAAGATTTAACATAAAGTGTGCACGTTTGCAGATACACATTAAAACATACAACATACTCAGGTGCACTGCTGACTAACACCTTAATAAAGGAACAAGGTACATAAAGAAGCAATGTTCTCTCTCCAGGTGAGAGATCCCAGCCAGGAGCCCTGCGGTCGTCTTACGTTCCTCAAAGAGTGTAAGACCGTAAAAGGCTTCCCGCAGACCGCCGTGTGCAACCTGAACATCACACTTCCTGCAGTGAAAAAGGTAAGGTAGCGTGAACTCACCATTCTCTGTTGTCACCTCCATAACCATGATCATGGTTAGGGTACTTTCGGCCCCAAATAACACCGATAGATGAAAGACAGAGAAAGACTTTGGCCAAACTGCCGCCACTGTGTCTTTTATCTGTTTACAGCTTCTCTTTTACATATATCGGTTATCTTTGCAGTGGATTCTCGCCATTGGCTGTTTCATTTCGTTCCTACCTACCATTTGATTTGGACGACATGCTTTTGGCTGAGGGCTTTTGTGCTTTTTTTGATTATCCGGCTGGCTTTTTGTGGCTTGTTCCTTTGCTGTTTTTTGCTATGAGTGTTGGCGCTTTCTACTTTTTTTTTTGGTGTTTTGTTTTTAGTTTTTTTTTTTTTTTTTTTTGCTTAAGTGGCTTCTCTTCTGAGTTTGAGCTTCTGTCAATCACTTCCTTTTTCACACCCTGATGTTTCTTTTCCCCCCCTCCTGCTTTCCATTATGTTACTCCCCCCTGTTTCTGCAATGCATCTTGGGAACCAGGAATTGGAGTCAGATGCCGAGGATGAGGTAAACCACACCCTCCCCACCATTTGCTGCCCTCTGCGCTAGATCTTTAGCGGCCCTGCTCTGTTCATCATAGCCTTATTTATTCTTTCCGCTTCTACAAGGGCAATACGAGCTTTCCTTTAGCTGCTCAGTTCTGCATGATATACTGAAGATATGAAACACTCTTTGTTTTATGTCCGATCCTTATCCCTCCCGCTCTACAGTATGTGATCTAAGTGGCTTTGAGTTTAGATGTACCGACATTGTCCTTAAGTTAAGAGTTAACCTACCTTAAAACTGATTATTTGTACTTTTAAGTACCTATAATTTAGTTTCTAGCCTCATCCTTAAGCTGATTTGACTAGCTTGGCATAGTAACACTTATTGTAAGTATCAGTACTTACAAAAATAGAGTGCAGTGAATACTCTTAAAGGAGAATTCGCTGCTATATTATGCAACTGTTAAATATGAGCTTCTGTTTTGATGTTAACACCAACTAATGCAGACTATAGAGTTTGCTCTAATTTGCCATTACAAAGGTCCAAATGTTGCTCATTTGGCAGCACTATCCAATGTAGGGTGACGTAGAACTGATGTGTTGTTTGCTATTGTTGCAGACTGAAAAGCCAGAGCGACGTCATACCTTTGCATCCCTAGCCTTACGTAAGCGCTACAGCTATCTGGCCGAGCCTGCACTGAGTGAGTTTGACATTTTCACTAACAAACCCTTTGATGAATATAATCGTGGATAAGTTAGTCTATTAACAGTTTTTAACTAACCTGTAAAATGCGTGATTAGTTTGTAGATAGTTGTGACTTAATGTAATAAATGCATATTTCTCATCCTACATGCACTGTTCACATGCTTGTTTATGACATGGTACATATTTTTTGCATGGGTCTATGAGTGGTCTTTAAGTTTTTTGTGCTGTGCTTGCCCACGTTGTGAGTTCTGGATTTGTTTGGTTGATTTCCACTGCTGGGTTTTTGAAGTCAACATGCATCCAAATTTTTCTTTGGCTTACCAACACAATGTTATCTACGCGTTTGGGAAGGTCAAAGTAAAATTGTATTTATTTTTCCACATCTGAGTTTGAAGCTCTTTTTGGCTTTGTGATGGATGTAGCAGCTTTTTGTGGGACAAAAATAAAGCATGTTAGGACGTCTTGAGTTTGAGGCTTTCTTTCAGGTGTTTCTTTTCAGTTTTTCACACACTCTTTGCTTGTTATCAATTCGTATCAATCATGCATGACAAAATGGGCCAAAACTTTCTAGTCTTGGAAAATACATTTTGTCATATTGTTTGTTATATAATAAAAGGAAAATGGAAACTTCTGCAGCCCTTGGCTCTCTTGTATCATAGCGTCTAAATTGTTTTTGTTTTTTTGGGGGGGAAATTTGTCATTATATAATTTTTTTGGACCAAACAGATAAAAGGCACTTTAAGAAGCGGATTGAAATTAGAGCCAGAATCCATATGTGATTTCCGAACATCTGAAGTCCAAAGAGAGAAGTTGTTTTGTGTTAATCCTGGTGCATTTGTCTCGCCATTTTTCTGTTGTCGGTTGTTAGTCAACGCCATTGTCTTTGGATTTTTACTTTGCTGCTGTATGTGCTTCATTTAGTTTATTCATTATGTTGTTGCTGTTGTTGTTTGAGTCATCTCCCAATCCTGAATCACACAGGATCACGACTGTTTCTTTTCATAACTCCATCTTCAATTAATACTCAAATATCTTAACTCAGCACTTCATGAAACTGCTGTTTTTCCCTCCTTGATACCAGGACTACGTCACTGACCAACTCTTCCTCCTCTGATCTCTCCTTCTCTCACGTTTTTCTTCCTTTTCCTTCCCCAACATACTTTTCTTTTACCTTTACTACTCCACATTCTTTTGATTATTTTCTCCATTCCTTCTTTATCATTATTTCTACAAATTCATCTGAAGAAACCGCAGTCGAACGAAGCACAACCGCAAGAACACTGCCTACTGGTTACGCTCACAAACCTGTCTTTCCAACCAGACCTTACCCACCATGGTCGACTGCTCCTATTACCGTCCCTGGCCAAGCAAGGCCCGGCGGAGTGGGGTGTCTCCCCACCTCTACCGATTCACCGACAGGCTCACCAGCTGGTTCTCCACTGAAAACAACCTGGCCCCTCACCTCCCCATCACCTGCATGCTCTGCAACTATCAAAGCTACCCTTGGAGCTCCACCACCACCACCTACCCTGTCATCCCCAGCTAAATCGGTTAGCGACATAGTGTCCTCATCCCCCATCAGAACTTACAGGACTATGCCTTCACCCATCAAAACCGTTGTCCAGCTGGGTCAGTACCCTGTCCAGGGGTCTGCCAGCCTTGTTTCCTCTGGAAGCCCATCTAAACCTGCCACAGATCCAGCATCTATCAAAAGCCTTGCTTCAGCATACACATCAAGGACTTCCCCACTTCACTCAATACCCAATGGTTCTGTACCATCAGCTCATATTACTGCTCCAGCATCGCCAAAGATGTACAACTCAAACCTGCCTTTTAAAACTACCCTCGGGTCCACGACAGATAACCTCTCTTCTGTTAAAAGCATCTCCAGCCTGTCCTCTTTGAAAACCGCTGTAGACTCAACACTCTCATCTAGAGGAGGGAGGTCGTCCCTCTCGTCTCTCTCCTCTACCGGGCAGACAACCATCGCTTCCTCAGAACTGTCCATGATGAACGGCTCAGTCTCGCCTGTTAAATATCCATCATCCTCCACTCCGTCCTCCCCTTCTTCTCGCCATCTTTCAGAGAGAAGTAGTAGCCTACAGGAGAGGATCCAGGCCACAACCCAGGCGGCAACGTCTGGTGTCAGTGCAGCCATAAATGAAGCTATAGACTCATGTTCAGTGTCCGGCTATGGCACTCTTAGATCATTGTCCTCCTCACGCAGGACTGTAACAGCAAGCTCTGCTTACGGTTCACTGAGATCTGGAGCTGCCTCCTCCAGTACACCAGTTTCATCCAATACGATGACTGTACCTGTGTATTCCTTAGTCAACGTCATTCCAGAGACTCCGGTCAAACCAGGACCAGGGTCTCTTAAAATGGCACTGCCTGATTCTCCTCGTGCCTCGTCTTCTTCCTCTTTGTCTTCCTGTGTTACCGCGTCAAAAATAAACTCCCAAATGAAATCTCCTCCATTCATCACGCCACCCATCATCCACCCAACTGCAACTTCGAACCAAGAGATACTAAAAGATGTAGCAGACATGAAAGAGGATCTGATCAGAATGACGGCTATCCTTCAGACAGACACGCAGACAGCAGCTAAAACTGTCCAAACGTCACGTACCGGCACTCCTAAAGAGGCAAAGTTAGAGGACGAGGAGCCGTATACTCTAGTGGAGAAAGTGAAAGAGGATTTAGTGAAAGTCAGTGAGATATTGCAGAAAGATATCATGAGCGAAGGTAAGGCAGGTAAAGAGAGAGCCTCAGAAGACGAATGGGAGGAGTTTACTAAAGATGAGATCGAGGAGGCACAAAGAAGTGCCCTCTCGGATTATTACCCTCCCTTTGATGAACACACACTTCTGCTCAAGCACCAGTCCATGTCAAGCAAAGACTTGGAGTTGGCTAAAGTAGTAGACTTTTTGACAAATGACATTGGTGCTAGCTCTCTCTCCAAAATGGCAGAGTTGAAATGTAGGTACGAGGAGGAGGCCAAAAGAGAAGGGGAGGAGAAACAAAAACGTGTTCTCAAACCGTCCATGACAATACAAGAGCACAAACTCAAAATGCCCCCACCTGTCTCAGGCATGCTCAGGTCGCCCTCAGAGAAGGACCTCAGCAAACTTGCTGAATCATATCAGGGGACGGACACTATTTTGGAATCGCCGGAGGACCTGTCTCATGAGCAGGATAAGAGTCCCCTGTCAGATAGCGGGTTTGAAACCAGGAGTGAAAAGACACCTTCTGCTCCTCAGAGTGCAGAGAGCACAGGTCCTAAACCTTTATTCACAGATTCACCCATCCCGCCCTGCGTAACCGAGACCAGGACCGAAGTGGTCCACATTAGGAGCTATGAACAGCCCGATGATCCTTGTGAGCCTGTACACATGGAGGACGCTGCATCTGCAATTCCTTCTATAGAGCCAGATGCAGCTTCATCGAGCTCCATGAAAGCTTTACAGATGAAAATGCCAGACGACGACTCTATGATGAACAAAAGCGTATGCCTCAAAGAGGAAACTCATATCACTACTACTACTAGAATGGTCTATCACAAGCCCCAATTGACTGATAGTGCAGAGATGATAGAGGAAGGTATGTCAGTCAGGGATATCATGAAAGCTTTCCAGTCAGGCAGGGACCCGTCGAAAGAGCTGGCAGGCCTTTTTGAACACAAAGCTAGCCAGGACTCTGTCAAAGGCGACGAGCTGACTCCTAGGTTTCTCGACAGAGACATTAAATCCAAACCCAAAGTCGAAAGGATAATCGAGGTTCATATTGAAAAGGGCCACAGCACGGCAGAGCCAACTGAGGTTATCATCAGGGAAACCAAGAAACACCCCGAGCTTTATGTCTACAAAGGCGACCATGGAATTAAGGAACTTATTGAGTATGATGAAGCCCAACATGAGGAAGAGGAGCTTAATGTTGAAGAGTCCTTGCCCTCCTTCCTAGAAACATCTCGCGTTAACACCCCAGTGTCACAGGAGGAGGACAGTCGCCCAAGTTCGGCTCAGCTCATAGGAGACGATTCGTATAAAACCCTGAAACTATTGAGCCAGCACTCTATAGAATACTGTGATGATGAGCTATCAGAAATCAGAGGCGAGTCATATAGGTTTGCTGAGAAAATGCTCCTCTCAGAGAAACTAGACGCGTCATCGTCTCCCTCTGATACAGAGGATTCAGCAGTGGTGACCGACAAAAAACGGCACCTAGTTTCTGAGGAAAGTGGTAGTCGTGGCACTGAGAGTATGAGTCAGCAACATGGAAGCCCCAAAAGAGAGTTTGTTTCTAAGTCATCAAAAGATGGTTCCCCTAAGTCTGGTAAATACACGCACAGGGATGACGCCTCTCAGTTTGATAAAGTGACAGTGCTCCATTACTCCACAGAGCAGGGCAGCCCCAAACATGCCGTTTGGATGCGATTTACAGAGGATAAACATGACAGGAGCAGGGATAAGCTGCTTTATGAGGATAGGGTGGACCAAACGGTTAAGGAAGCTGAGGAAAAACTCAGCGAGGTATCACAGTTCTTCCGTGACAAAACAGAGAAGCTGAACGATGAGCTGCAGTCCCCTGAGAAAAAGCCTGTGAGACGTGATCCAAAGGAACCCAGGTCCTGGCCTAGTTCAGCCTGTAGCAGCCCTGAGAAAACACAACAGAAACCTAAAACAGAAGACGAGGGCTTCAGTAAAAGCAAACTCAGGGAGCCTTCTGTTGGTAAAATCATTGGCAGTACCACTATTACTGAAAAGAAAAGCTCTAGCTTGCCAAGCAGTCCACAGAAAAGCACATTCTCTCATGTCAGTGAGGATAAAATAAAACAAGTCAAAACCAGTGAGTCTGCACCCTCTTCTCCTGCTCATGTAAAATCAACATCCAAAGTCAGTGCTGTCAGGATGAAGTTTGAATCTGAGGCTCAGAAACAAAGTCAGTCTAGTCCAACTAAAATTCCACCTCCAGTGCAACCAAAACCATCAATAAAGAAATTACAGGAGAGCAAACTTCCTGTTTATCAGCTTTTTGCAGAAGGAAAAGGATCAAAAGTATCTGAAACATCAGAAGAAGGAGGCCGGAAAAAGGATGTTGTGACGGACATAAATGCTGCCACAGACAGCACTAAACCGGCTTTGATATCTTCAACATCTAAAGCCCTAAAACATACAGTAGAAAAGTCACTAAACAAAAACATCCCGGAGACCTCAGTGCAAAAACAAATTAGTGAAAGTGAGACTCACAAAGCAACAAGTAAAGGAAAAGATATCCATCCCGGCAATACTCAGGAAATTAAAGAAAACAATAGAGGGCAGAAAGTTCAGAAACCTGTTGTGCAGGATACTGCTAGACGAATAGAAGGAGATGCTAAAAAGTACCAACAAGTCACAAAAAGTGAGCTAGCTTCCAAAGAAGTAATAACAGAGGTGAGAAAAGACACAGAGGAAGTGCTAAATAAAAACCTTAGGAAAAAAACAGAATCCCAAATTCCTGTAAGATCGTCCACTTTGGATAATGACTCAGCAAAGAAACAGACAGTAACTAAACCCTCACAGATACCCACATTATCTAAGAGCAAATTACAAATGAGTCTTGAGACAACTCCAGCAAAAACAGATCTGACGTTTGAAATCTTAGATAATGCACCCAAAGATTCAAACTCCAATAACCTTCCCAGCCCTAGAGAAACACTTGAGAAAGTCATAACCCCTCCATCTACTATAACTACCAAAGAAAACTTCAAGGGCATCAAGACATTACCTGTTTATGTCAGTGTCCAGGTAGGAAGGCAGGGAGAGAGAGAGGCCAAAGGGACGCTGTACACAGTCAAACAGAAATCAAACTCAGCTCACAGCCCCATAAGCCCAGACGATGACACACTAGAACAGGTTTCTTTCATAGATAGCTCAGGGAAAAGCCCTATTACGCCAGAGACCCCCAGCTCTGAGGAGGTCAGCTATGACCTCACGTCCAGGACTACTGAATGCTTTTTGGGATTCATGCCAGGACAACCCAGTCCTATCCTGGAGGTATCTGAAGAATCAGAGGCAGATGGCCATGGCAAAACTGTTTTCACTTTTAAAGAGGCCCTACCAGACAGCAAAACTAGTGTTTTTGACACCCAAGCAGATGTTACTAATGCTAATAAGGAAGATACAAAAATGAATGATAACCAGCAGGTAGAAGTCAGTAATAATTTCAACCAGCAAGAAACAACAGGCAGTGACAGATATGACGAAATGACAGGGCAGAAACAGCAAGAAGTCTCAAAAGATAAAGGTATTGCGTATATTGAGTTCCCTCCCCCTCCTCCTCTGGACTCTTCAGAAATTTCAGATACAGATAGAAAAGGTTCATGCGCCTCTTCAGAAACCGAAACAGAAATGATGGAGGTGAACTTACAGGAAGAACATGACAAGCATCTGCTGACCGAGCCAATTATACGCATCCAACCTCCCACCCCGGTGCTCCCTGGGGCTGATGACAGTCAATCAAATGATGATGAGGCAGAAGACGAGGATGATGAGTCAATCTTCCAGCCAATTCCCTGTAAGAAATTTACTTTCAAAGTTCCAGAGGAGGAGGAGGAGGAGGAAGAGGAGAATAGGAAAAAGAAGGAGAAAGAAAAGGCACATAAAGCTAAAAAACATGACAAAAATGGAAACAACAAAGAACCTAATGGTGGGACCAATGGCTCCAATGGCTCCAATGGTTCTAAAGGTTCTAATGGCAAAGGAGAGGACTATGAATATGAACAAAATGGAAATGACCAGTCAATAACAGACTGTTCAATAGCCACAACAGCTGAATTTTCTCATGACACAGATGCAACAGAGATAGACTCACTAGATGGATATGAACTTCAGGACGAGGATGATGGCCTGTGCGAGCAGGCAGATTTACGGCTGTTTGGTCTTCCAGACAGTCGGAGAGACGTGTGGGCGACTGACACATTTAGGTCGACCGACCGCTCTTTTCCCACAACCAAACTGGAAGTTATTGAGGAGGAGAAAACCCCAGAGGAATGTCAAAAGGATGTTTTCAAAAAAGACACACCATCAAATGGTGAAAAGCCTGATGGTGTCAGTAAGGATGGGGTTAAAAGTCAGGAACAGAAACCCTCCGATAAAGAGGGATTTTCAGACACTTATTTTAGTTATAAGTTAGAAGAGGAGTTTAACTCCCCTTTTAAGACTGTTGCCACTAAAGGGTTGGACTTTGACCCCTGGCCAAGTAAAGGTGGAGAAGAAGACGTCGTTGACATGGGAGGGACACAGGGAAGCAATGGTGAGCCTAAGCCTTTTGGACTGGCAGTGGATGACCAGTCTCAGAACACAACACCAGACACTACCCCAGCCCGAACACCAACGGACGATAGCACGCCAACGAGCGAGCCAAACCCATTCCCCTTCCATGAAGGGAAGATGTTTGAGATGACACGCAGTGGTGCGATTGACATGAGCAAGAGGGACATGGTGGAGGAGAGGCTCCAGTTTTTTCAGATTGGTGAGCATAACTACTCGGCGGGCAGGTACAGGGTCAGGGACCCAGAGGTAGATGCCTCCTCACAACACAGGGACCAGTTTGATTCCACAAATACTCTAATAGTCCCTCAAGTCCCGATTCAGACTACAACTGTCCAGTTAGAAATATCAAACGCAACTGGCAGTTACACCACATGCAGAGACTCCAACACTGAGCCTAAATTCTCCACTTTTAGGACAGGATTCAAGTTGTCGTCTGACAACTCCAATGCTTCAAATAGCAGTTCTGAGTCTAAAATACCAGGCGTCTTTGATTGTTGTAATGACAAAACCTCAGGAACAACTGTTAGTTCTTATTCTGTAACCTCAATCTATACAGATTATTCTAATTTGAATACATCAGTCATGACAGATAATTTGAGTAACAGACCATCAGTTACAGATCACAGTATTACTTCAGGTACATCCAAACAGAGGGACCATTTGGACTGGACCTCTGAAAATCAGAACACTCATTACCAAAGCACAGAATCTTATTCAGCACCTTCACAACAGATTAGCAATCCACAAACATGGAGCAGCAATAAAAGTAGGAACACCCCTGACTCCCGTTATGTCCATTCAGACATCATTCAGGCTGGCAGTATTGTGTTCAACCTGTTGACCTCTTCAGGACCCACCCTGCAGGAAGAAGTCAGTAGGATAGAAGCATCTTTCAGCCAGCTAGAAGAGAACAACAGGGAAGGCAGGACCTTTACTAATGTAGCAATAACAAACACAGGAGCCAAAGAGGTCGAAGGCAAGATATGCAAGTCCAGATTACCAGTGAGGGCACAAAGCCATAAACTATGCACTCTACGTCAACCAATAGTGAAAGAAAAGCAAGCGCAAGAAAATCAAAAAGTCAGGAAACATGCCATGCATAATGTCAGGGAAAGATTCGACCCTTTTGAGAATTTATTTCCTAAATCTCGAATCCCAGTAATAAAAGCCATGAAATATGTCTCTTCCCAGGATCAGAAGAAGGTTAGACCCAAATCTGTGGTTAGCGATGGAAGCATTAAAACTGCCAGGGGCAAAAAACAACCAAATAAAAGCACATCCAATACTGAACACAGACACAGCTTAGTGAAAACCCAAGGTACCCCAAGAAAAACCAGTGCAGCGGTCTCAAAAAACGCTAAAACAAGGTCTGTTGTTAGCCAGGCAGCCAATCTTTTGGACCAAACCATTCCCAAGGAGGCTGAAACAAAGTTAGAGGGGAAAACATTGCCCACTGAGGACGAAGAGAGCTGCAGTCTCAGTACAACCAGGAACACTTCCATGTCAGAGCCATCTAGATCTTCTAGAAGTTCCTGCCCTTCACGCACCTCTACCTCCACCTCCACGAGCACCACCACATCAACACGAACTGCTAGAGATGTGAGAACTGAGGTTGAGCAAGCCAGCAATGAGAGGATGAGGAGGAGCAGGAGGAAGAGTAGGCGGACACTTGGAGGGAAGGAGCAAAAGCAGAAGGAGGAAGGGAGTCAGGTTGATCAACCAATCACGGCTCCTGTCACGGAGAACGAGACTAGTTTGTAAACTCTTTCTAAACCCTTGTTATACTGTATCTTTCTCTATGGGATGCATGTAGCTGTTGTGGGTGCTTTGTGATGTGACGTTGTAAGTGTAGCTGTCACTTCTTCTTCTTCTTCTTCCTGTCATTCTTGTTATGTGTCCTGTGCTGTCTGATTTAGACAAAGAGGTAAAGGTTAAGGCGCGGTAAATCAATGACAGAGGGAGCAATACTCAAGATTCGTCCCTAGATCAAGGAAGATTTGTCATTAAGGTGTTTGACGTTTGGAGAAAGGGGATTACTTACCCCAACACTAGTGAGACTTTTACACCAGACTTAGTGATCTTTAGTGCACCAGAAACTAGTTTCAGAATCAGCGAACACTTTTTAGGCCGTATTGGTTTTCAAGTAAGCACACTTGAGGGGCTTAAGTTAAGAGTGAGTATGCATTTCTTTCTATTACTCACAGATGACCACACACATTCTCACTTTCATTTCACAGTTAGCCTCGCACCTCACCACATGACCCCCCCACACCACTTACTTCCACCTTCGACCCGATCGAGGCTTAGATCGTTTGGGGAAATACGACCTTGTATTTGTTTTGGTCTGCTTGCCTGGTTTGTAGATATCTTTTTGGTGGTCCTTTTTGAAAACAATTCATCGGCCGAGCTTGACAATCACATCAATGTCAGCTGCACGAGAGCGCGTAAACTTGGTGGAGAACTTAGTGCTGCTGGATTATTTGTGATTTCAAGTTGAAGCCGTGAATTGCTTTTATCAGTTGGAGGGAATGTTGCCTGATGGTAGATCGTTTGTTGTTAGTGATGTGATACAAAACTCTTTAACTCTTACTACTAATACTAATAAGACTGAACATCAAACATTTTAGTGTGAAAATGTGATTTTTCTTTTCTTTTTCTGGCCTCACAGATCCTCGAGCTTTTGATTTTATTGTCTCCGATGTTATTAAATAGCTCTAGTCTAATTATAATCAAATTACCGTAAAACTTCAATTAAAAACCCTAAAATTGAAGCTTTACGGTAGATTGATTGATCTCATGTTTGTTGTCCTCATTAGTCAGAGTATGAAACCTAGTTTAGTACAGATCATATGGAAATCTTCATTATTACAGTATAATGCTCTTTATGTCCCATCCAGAGGGCATTTTGCTGGGTATAACAATTAAAGGAAAAGAAATAGAATATAGCCTTATTCATCGTTAATTGTAAAAGTTAAAGAAATAGTTTAACACTTTGGGAAATACACTGAATTAACCATTATTTTTTTGTTTGTACACTTTAATTACTGCTTGGATTAAACAAATGAAAAAGAGTTAGAGATGCTGGTAGTTGGATTTCTATTTCTAGCTGTTTTCCTTCTGTTTCCAGTCACCTTTTACACAGACAGAGACATGAGAGTGTTATCGATCTCTGCATCTAATCCTAGGCGGAAAAGTGAAGCATATTCCCCAAAATGTTGAACTATTTCCGTTATCTAAATTGAATTATTGAGGAAAGTCTGGCCAGAAAAACTGTGTTTTATTTTTTTCCTCAGACGTGAGACCTGGGACAGTGAGCTAAAGTTAGTCTTTAGTTTGTTCAGTTTTCAGTACTACGGGGTTTAATATGAGTATTTATCAGAAAATTTCTCAGGACAAAAAAAAGAGACAAAGTTGATTAGGTATTCATTAACTAGGTATTTAGCAGGTCTTACAGTTAAACCACATTCATGTCTGACACAGACAAACTTTCAGTTCACAATCCCAACCTGTTTCTTTCGTTAAATGTCATCGATCCCCTCTGCGGCCGTTTTATGAGAGCCATCTTGTGTATCTCGCACTGAGAACCACATTTAGTTAGTCTGGGGGATTGTTGTCATAATATCACCTGGTAACTGTTTGTGTCCTACCCTCCCCTGCTTCCTCGCACAGGCCCTCAGAGTCCCTGTGAGAGAACAGACCTCCGAATGGCAATAGTAGCCGACCACCTCGGACTCAGCTGGACTGGTGAGTCTACGCACATCTCACAAAACAGGCATGAAGCAATGCATTATGGTAATTCATACGGCATGGGCAGACTGAAATGTTGCAGTTAATTCAGCATGCGAGTTTCTAAAGAACACCCACGTGTGGCTGAGTGAACTGGACTGATCCCGGCCCTTCAAACCAGTTGTTTTACAGTGTTTGTTGCCATCTGGTGGACATGTCTCATTAAAAATGTCTCAACTGAGCAGCACTGCAGTGGCTTTTAAAGCCGCATACATCTCATCGCTACACATGATCCAACATGAAAGTAGGAACATTCTCAAAACTCGTCTTTGAATTTTAAGATTTAAACATGACGAAGCAGATTAGAGGCTGAAAACATAAAATAATGAACGTATTATTGATTTTCAAAGCAAAAAGCTTTGATAGCAATGTGTTTATATTCTTCCTGGTCATGTATTGTTGTGTTTGAGTGTGTTACAGGAACAGAAGGGTGATTTTTCATGTAATATATCGAGCAGCATTAAGGGTGTGGCCTCTGCAGTTCGGTCCAAGCCTGACCACCTGCACTGCAGCACTGCCCCACACCGCCGCCCACCTCCCTGCATGTGTGTGAATGGGCGTGACCGAGTGTGTGTGCACAGTCATCGTGCACATGCAGGAAGTGTGTATGAGCGTAAATACTGTCTGTCCAGTGCGGTGACAGAGCGGCTGCTCGGCAGAGAAAAAGGAATGTAATTCATATTTAATGTGCGTGCCTGTTGCAGAGCTGCAGTGAACCAGTCGATCTGCTGAACATTATGTTCTCTATGCTTTTAAATTTACAGCCACTGTGCCTGCCTGTCTGTATGAGCAGCATTTCACTGCTTCGTTAGCTTTACGCTGCGTTTGGCACCGTGTCCGGCAGTTCCAGTCATTTAGCAGATGAGCCCGTGGGCAATGAATTAAACATAAATATTGACACAAATCATTGATTTCCCAGCAGTACAGTTTAATCATATATGTGTATTTATTTATCTATAAAGAGTATGTATATCTGTGATGTTACCTCCTCCCACTGCACAAAAAAGAAGCCAAGATATCTCGGATAGCATGTTACCTCAGTAACATGTACTTATGCTTGGCAACCTTACCCACCGAGCAGCAGAGGACTGCATGTCGATGTACTTAGTTAATCAAGAGAAATGTGTTTTTTTTGTGTGTGTGGTGTCTGTTGCTGTTTCAGAGCTGGCCAGGGAGCTTGATTTCTCTGTGGACGAGATCAACTTCATCAGAGTGGAGAACCCAAATTCCCTGACAGCACAGAGCTTCATGCTCCTAAAGAAATGGGTGCACAGGGACGGTAAAAATGCCACAAGTAAGCAGTGTGTGTGTGTGGTTGTAGCTCACATTAGAGGCTCTCTGTATTAGACGATACTAAAATGTCATTCCTCTGTCTGTCTCCTCTGCAGCGGATGCTTTAACTGCGGTGCTGACTAAGATCAATCGGTTGGATATTGTGACTTTGCTGGAAGGGCCCATATTTGACTACGGTAACATTTCAGGCACACGCTGCTTTGCCGATGATAACGCAGTATTCCCGGATCAGTCCGATGGTAAAGTGTAGCCCACCCTAGCTGAACTCTCAGTCTATCTCTCAGTCTATCCCTTCACCCTTCTTCACCTCCTCTCTTAGCCAGATAGTCAGACTGTGTAATCAAATACAGAACCAATCGGGCTTGACCAAACAATGGACGTCAATTAGAACGGAACCAAAAACGGCGTAAAGCCTCTCAGCAGGTTCATTGAGCTCGTACCAGTTAATGGACCATCAGGTAGTAACAGCATCAGAGTAGTCTTTATTAAGCAGTCACCCCAGTCAGCTTGTTAGTTTTCCAACACTGGGCAGTGCAATTTGTAGCCCTCAGTCATTGGAACGTTAATGGCAAGTGATAGATATTTGGGTGATTATTAAGATTTATCTTCAAACTTCTATAAGCTCTGTACCATTTGGGGTGCATGACACTTTTTTAGTGTGTGTGACTGTTTTTATAAACTGTTTAAAAAAAAGCATGATGTAAGCCTCTAATGAACCGCCGTCTCTGTCCCATCTGATAAATGAATTTCTCAGATGGATCAGGGCACTGCTTCATAATTTGGTTTATCCATAGTTATGTTTATGTGTATGTTAAGTTTTAAATGTTAACTGATGTCCAGCACATCCTCCTTTTGTCGACGTGCGTCACATGCTCTTAGAAAATACATAAAAACATAATTATAAGAACCAATTTATTATGATGGCATGCTTGCTTTAAGCAGTCTCTCTCTCTTTCTAACTTTCTCTCTGTCCTCTTAAATGGAAATGAAATGTGGCAGCTACGAGTATTTTCTGTTTCTGACCAAATCCAGTGAGGCACATTTCAGAAATTTGGACCTCACTCTGCAAGCTAGTTTATATATATTAAGTACCAAGACCCGTAAACTCCAAATAAATTCTCTCTCAACATCGCTGAGTGTTTGAGACAGACTTCTGAAATGAGCCTCATCGCAGATCTCTTAACACAAGGATCACTGTTGTGACCTAAACTGAAACATTCAACAGATTAAAACTACAAATTTAAAAAATGCATGGCTGTGGCTTTGTGTGAGAGGCTGCCTGCTCTGACGTTGTTGGCTTTAACAACAATACACTTTTAACACTCTTCGAATGGGTGGGGACTTTTCAACGCGTCCTCGGGGTGTTCTCTGGATGTGCTCCGTCCCAGACGACACTCTCCGATGGGTTGAAAATGAAACACCTCTTTTCAAAGTGTGCAGTGTATAATTATGCTTCTGTGTCACTGCTGTTAGCTGTACTGTACCTGTCATCTCCCGGGTTCCTCCGAGCCTCCCAGCTTCCACGCTCCACTGTAGCTTCTCCTGCTTTGAGACCAGCAGACTGCTCGCCTCCTCCTCTTCCTCCTCCTCCTCCTCTTCCCTCCTCTTCTTGCTTCTGAGTGACTAACTCCTACAGCAAATTCCCCTGTCAGCGCTAAGCACCACTAACGGCTACCCTTTGCTAACTTCAGGATCCAATTCCAGCTTCTGCTCTTACCCTCGCTGCTGAATTCAGGCTGACTAGAGTAAGACTGGAAACACAACAGTGCCCCCTGTTGGCGCTAACAATGGTCTACAAGTCGTGTAGAGCGCTGGATGACATCTACAGCTAACTAGCTAGCGGGCTTTAGCTTCTGCGCATCCCCAACAGTGTGGCCCCGTTTGAACAGGACGGACACCACGGCCGTGTCAGTGTTATTTTGGGGGGATTTGAGGGTTTTAATGGTTGAGAAGGTGTTCATCTTCTAAAGTTGCACAGATAATGGGTTTAAAAGGGCTGAGTCAGGTTTTACTTTGACACAATAGGCTTAAAATTTCTATAAATCTCAAGAAATCAAAGGGTTTTTGCGTTTCTCCAATAGATCCCTGGTAGTTTGGAGAGGGCTTAAACTTCAGTTGTGTCCTAATGCCATGTTTGAGTTTGTAGTCGGTGATTACGGATAGGCCATCCTTCTTTGAGACTGGACTTAGTTGTAGATCCATGAAGATGTTTCACGTCTCATCAAAGAGGCCTCTGCAGTTCAGGAAAGTGAAGAAGAACTGAGGAAGCCTCTTGGGGAGGTCTTCACAAATCTACAACCAAGTGCAGCTGCCCCAGATTTACAACTTCACAGTTTTGTAACTTTGCTACTCAGAGTGTTTCTGTACAATCGAGGAAAGAGTCAAGAGTTGGCCTCAATGTAAACGGCAACAGAACGATTTAATGCGCAACATGTAATCACCTGCATAGGTATTCATCTGATTCACATATACACTACCACCAACGTTCTGGATATCCAAGAACATTGTCAGTCGACAGAAACGTTTGATTTCTGAATTTGCTGTTGATGTACAATATTTTGCCCTACAATGAAATCCACAGAATAATTATAGGAGCTGCTTACAGCTGCTAAAAATTGTGGTGAGACCGCTCAAAAAAAAAGTAATTAGGAAGACATTTTCTGTTTTTGAAGTTTAATTGGCAGTGATATCAGATATGCTGTATTTGTGACATTATATCATCTCAGCACAAACTATGATATATAGTGCTGGTGTAGTATGGAATTGGGACACGGCAGCTGTTTGGAGGTGAGCCAAAAAGAGAGTGCATGGACGCCCTTGGGAAATTTGGTCTAATGGCCTCAATATTTATAAAATCCTGGGTTACGACTCGGCCTCTCAGCGTTCCCATCATCTTCTTCTCTACGAAAATGAATTTGCAGCTCCACAAACTTTAGACCTCCTGTATTTCAGACCCCGTCCTCGTGCAGGACAAAGCCAGAATTGTTCAAGCGCCTTTTGTTTTCCTTGCTAAGAAATCTGTTCCTGCTTATCGGCCGAGATAAGCAGTCCCGTGATTCTGGTGTGCTTCTGCAGCTTCTGAAACATTAAGGCTTCATCGATCACTTCACTGTCTGTGCATTAATCTGTTCTTCAGTTTTTAGATGCTGTTTGTCTCTCCATCTTGTCTAACTGTTGTTTTTATGTCTGTCTCTCTGTGAACTGTGATGAATGTTAATAGCTCCAAAACTTCTTAGATCTCCTACGTTCCCCCTGTGTCCTCAAACGTCTCATCCTGTCGCACCTCTCTGCACGACTCCACCCTCCTCTTCCTCCTTCCCCTCACCTCCTGCTGTCGCCTCTTCCTCCTCTGTCTTTCTCTTCCCGTCTCCCCCATCCTCACCTCCCGTATATGTCCTCCCTGTCGCCCCCGTTCTCCCGCACATCTTCGCTCTACCTTACTCCCCAACTCTCCCCTCCTCCCCTCAAAGCCCGTCAAGTTCCTCTTCGTTCTTCTCTCCTCCCATGTTTACTCCTCGTCGCTTTCCTCCATCGTCTGCCGTTTCTCCTCTTGTTCTTCACCCTCCTCCACCTTCTGGCTCCCTTACACCTGATCAACCATCTCCCCCTCTTCCCTCGCCTCCCACTTCTTCCTCCTTCTACATGTCTGCTCCTTCCTCTCCTTTCTTTCCATCTCCTCCTCCCATGTCTCCTGCTTTCCCCTCTCCTCCCCCGCTTCTCCCCTTTTCTTCTTCATCCTCTCACCTTGCCTCTCCTCCACTGAATCATCTCTCTCCTCCTTCCTTGCTTCCCACCTCCCCTCCGCCCTCTCCCCTCCCTCCTGGTGTCCCCTCTTACTTCAGGCGGGATCGTTCAGTTCCTGAGCTCTACATTTAGACGTAGCTCGTCGGTTCCTCTGCTCCTCTCTGCCTTTTGTTGAAATCGACACAACTAACCTACCTGCTCACGCTCATTAATTACTGAGACAATGAGCTCATTTTAAAGTGCTGTAATGAAGACCCCCGCTCACTAATTTCACTAATGCTGAAATCAGTAGCTCTGAGTCTGACGTTAAGGGCTGTTACAAAAGGCTCGGCTGACTCAAGTGCCACATTAAAACCCGAACAGGAACAGATGACATTGACTTCATGTGTTCGTGTGAATTTATATAAATAGTGTATGTTTCTATCTTATATCTATTTTATATTCTGTCTTTATATTCAGTTTCCATCTCTCTGTGATCTGCTCATGTGTCTACTCTGTAGTGCTGGTTCAGAAGTCACACACGAGACCTCACGTCTTTGAGAAATGTGTTTGTGGAAGGAGATACTTAAAGCAGTGTTGATCCACTTTTTGGCCACTTGGGGCAGCAGAACAGACAGAGTTCTCCTCTCCGTGTCTTAAAAACGTCATTTTAGTGTCAGAATGTTGAGAAGATACGTTGCTTCCTGTATTTCCTTCAGTGACTCTAAGGAGAAACAGTCGCTCATAATCTGAGCAGACTTCAACGGACCTGCTGCCGGTCAAGAAGTGACTCCTCACTGACACAATATTCACTCTCCTTTTCGCTCTGGTTTTGGTCTCCACCTCATCCTGAGAGAAATATCTGGCTGAATGTGTCAGACTGTCATTTGGTGCTGCACATGTAGCGTACAGTGAGTTTATCTGAGCTTCAGTAATCCAACTACTCTGTACAGTCGTGGCAGATTCAGGCTGTTTGAGGTGAAGAAACTATAAAAGTGCACCAGTTATGTGCAGAGTGAAGGAAGTCGTCGACACATTTATGGTAAAATGGCTTAGTCAGGATTAATACCCCAGAGTGTGTGTGTGTGTGTTTTCAGGCATTTTGAGGGGATTGCATTTTCTCCACTGAAAATGCGCCCTAGGATCTTTATCGTGTTTGAATACACAACAGGGACGTCCAAGGTTTAGTTCTGCTGTTTTTCAAACATGGGTGCACCCACACTTTGAGCTCTTCTGTTTTCTTTTTAGCCCACAGATTTCACTCTAATTGGCTTAATTTCTAGGCAGCTCATAAACCCAAAGTACTCTTCCTATCCCAGCGGATAACGGGTAGAGAGTCTAACATCTAACAGCTGAAGTACCACAGATCTTCTCAGGAGATGGAGACCAAAACAAAGTTAAAATGAGGATGAATTCACGAATGTTCACTACCTGCCCAACAGCTGTGTCTGCCTGTTGTTTGCTGTTGGAGATGTTTCAAGTTGGTAGAGACCAAAACAGAGCCAAAAGACGAGTACATTCATCACGTAGACGTATAAATGACTCAAAGACTGATAATGTTGCTCCGTAGTTCATATCAGCTTTATAAGGCGATGAGTCTGCTGCCCTCTAGTGGTCAAAAATCAGTTAATGCAGCTTTAAAGCGGATCTGGGTACACCTGTGTGACTTGTGAATCAGTGCTACCCTTAGATGTTGCAAGTGTTTCATCACCTCCACCATTTTACCTCACCTTCCCTCCCTCCTTTCCTCCCCTCCTCTTTCTTTCCCTCCCCCTTCGATCCCCTTACCCTCTAATCCTTTACTCCTGCCATCCACCCAGGATACCACAATATAGATCTGGAGCTGCAAACCCCCACAGACCTGAACTACGAGCCCCCAACCCCACTGCGCTCAGACAACTTCTTTAGCGACTACGATGCTAGCGCAGAATCCCCTAGCAAGACCATGCTTACTAGACCTAGCGACCTCTCTCTCACTCAGACCACCAGTACCTCCAGCAGCGACCCCGTCACAGTCGCCCCAGCTCCCGGCCACAGTGCCCCAGAGCCCCCCATTGTTGGGGCTGAAGATACAACCCTGACGGTTCAAGAACGAGGGAGGCCTGAAGAAGAGGGGTTGGTTTCTTGTGAGAGGCCGGATAATGACAGGAGGGCAGTAAAATCAGAAAAGGGAACAGACGTGCATGCTGAGGCTGTAGAGAAAGACCTAAAGGCAGGGGAAGGAATTGTTTCGGAGCAAAATGAGCATGCCGCCTCAGACACTGGTCACGGGAATGGAAGGCAAGAAGACGACGAGGAGATGACCCAGGAGAGGCTGCAGAGTCTGCTGGAGGATATAAACCTGGAGGGAGGCTTGGAGGACATGGAGATGACAGAGGAAGGGGTGATGGCCATCCTCGAACAAGTACGGCAAGCAGAAAAAGACGTGTGTTCAGTTCCAGGCTGGAGAAGCGAGACGTCCGGCGGGATCGTAGAGTCGGCAGCCTCTGGCCACAGCCCCGGCACTGAGGAGGGCAGGTAGGACGTGTCTTTATTTAAGACCTGTTCCAACAAGCTTTTCTGTTTTTTTTAATAGCATCCCAGTTTATCTCCTCACTATATTTCAGCCCCGACAGTCTGGCTGATTCACTGGAGCAGCCCCCGGCTCAGGCCGACAGACAAAATGGAGGTCACCACACTGACGCAACAAGGGAGGCGAAGGAAAAGGAGGCCAAGAGGAAGGGATCTCAGGAGGACAGCAGCACAGCGGGACCAAGCAAAGGACGGGAGGAGGGAGGTGAAAGGTCCCAGCACAAAGTCCAGGTGAGAGTCACCCCCACCAGACGGGGTGTTTCAGCTGTTTATTTACATTTTTAGGTTCTCTTGAGTCCTTGAAAAAGTCCTCATATCCTCATGTGCTTTCATATTCAACTTTTAAAGCCTTAAATTCAGTTTTTGTGGGTTTTAAATGGCTAGAAAGTCCAGGTATGTAAACCTACACTCTGATTTCTCTCTACCTTTGGTCCAATATTTCATTTTAACTTAACTTTAACCGTTTAAATGATCCCACAAAGTCACACTGGGGTCATTAATGCTGCCTTTGTCAGAGGGGTGTCAGAGCTGACGAGTCCGGCTCTGACGAGGAGACCACTGTCACCACCAGAGTGTTCCGCAGACGAGTCATACTCAAGGTGTGTGAGGCGTGGTGTGTTAACGGCTCGAAGCAGAGTGAAGAACTGTGACTCTGTGTGAGGCAGAGCGAGCTGCAGAAAGATTGTGAATTTCTGTAGCGTGAACGTAGAAGAGTATGCTTCTGTTAACACGGGGGTGTGTTTGAGTGTCTGATAATGTGACAGAAGAAGAATGTGTGATGGAGTCAGTTTCTGTCCGAATGTTTTTAAATTTGCACACTTGAGTGGAAATACTGAAAATTAAAGACAAGTGTCAAGACAAGTTTCTGAAGTAGTTTGCATGTAGATAAAAGCATCGTGGCAAAGTGTAACGGGGACGAGACTGAGTTTGAGGTTGAGGAGGATACAATACAACATTACATTACGATATGGTACGATACGTTACGGTATGATACGATACATTACAACATGTTACAATACATTACGATACGGTGCGATATGATACAATACGATATGTTACAATACATTACGATACGGTACGATATGATACAATACGATATGTTACAATACATTACGATACGGTACGATATGATACAATACGATATGTTACAATACATTACGATACGATATGATACGTTACGGTATGATACGATACATTACGATACGGTACGATACGATATGATACGTTACGGTATGATACGATACGTTACAATACATTACGATACGGTACGATATGATACAATACGATATGTTACAATACATTACGATATGGTACGATGCGATATGATACGTTACGGTATGATATGATACATTAGAACATGTTTCAATATGTAACGATACGGTATGATTATTTACAATAATTATTCACAACACGTTAATTTTATGGCTCCTGACTGGAGAAAAAGATCTAGCAACAGTTTATCTTGGAAACTTGCTTCAATTCAATTTTTTTTAAATCAAATTTTCTGGTCCAAAATTGAGCTACATTTGGATAGAAACATAGGAGTGTGTGTGTGTGTGTGTGTGGTTGTTTAGCCTCGCTGTAGCATGAAGTGCTAATCACTGCCTGTTGGTGTGAGCCACGACACCACCAGCCATGACGTTTGGTGTGCTTGGCATTGCTACCTGGTTGGTGTATTGCTGTGAGTTTGGCTCATAGACCGACTAGAAGTTCTAATTCTGAGGCTGGATTTCCACCCGAGCAGAAAAAAAGAGTTTAACATCCATCTGACGGGTGACGGATGGAGGCACAGTATGGTGGAGAAAAGATATGTCTCTGTGTAAATGGAGCCTCGGTTTTGAGTTTTATCGTTGAAAAAGGAAAATATTCCTCGTGCATGACGGAGGTTTGAAGGAGAAGCTTAAAGTTTTTTTCAGTTTGGGCAGCGATCATCGTGATTTTAGCATAAATCCATCACTAAAATTGTTTCCCATCTCTGTAAAAACATGTCAAATATCACACCAAGCTTTGTGTTAGTGTCACGGTGCTGCTGCTGCTGCTGCTGCTGCTGTGTGTTTTGTGTTACAAAGCTTGTGTGATGCGCTCGCATCAGTTGGGTTTCCACAAGGCCAGAAACACAAAATATCAGGTGTAATATAACAGCCTGAGAAGTCCAGTTTTTATCCCTGATTTTAACAGCAGGAAACCCATCGGCTGTGACAGTCATCTGTCTTTTTAAAATGTTGTCTACTTTCTAAATAACCAGATGTCTCAGATAACCTCTCAAACCTCTTCCTCCATCTTTCACCCGCCCTTTAAACCTTCACCGCAGGGAGAGGAGGCCAAAAACATTCCTGGAGAGTCTGTGACGGAGGAGCAGTTCACAGACGAAGACGGGAATCTGGTCACCAGAAAAGTAACCGCCCTCACCCGACCTCCATCATCTATCACATCCACACACATCCACACAGTCAGCATGAACACACGACCCTCCTCACCCTCCATTATTCCTCCTCACATAATACTTTCCCTGCCTCCCTCCTCCACCTCCTCCTCCTCCTCCTCCTGACATGCTTCTGCCTCCTACAGGTGATCAGAAAGGTGGTGCGCCGTGTGTACAACACGGACGAAAAGAGGGAAAGTGACAGTGAATCTGTCGCAGAAGCGGGAGCTGGTGTTGGTGGTGGTGGTGGTGTTAGTGTTGGTGGTGGAGCAGACGCTGCTTCCTCTTCTTCAGCTGGAGCAGCAGCCGGACCCACGGGGGGGAAGAGCAAGAAGAGGGGGAAGCGCTCCCGACAGGGTCACAAGGCTGAGAAATCCGAGGTTATCCTGCATGAAGCTGTTCAGCCGAGTATTTAAGGCCCTCTTGTCTGAGTTGATCTCGCTGTATAGAGCACTTTTGATCCCGAACATTTGGATGGAAGTCTGTCTGTAGACGTTATTAAATCAAATCCACGATCTCTGCATTAATTCATCTGAGCTGTTTGCCGTGTAACAGACTCGCCTGTCTGGTTTTGTCTGCAGTGGTTGATTGGGCTTGAGATCTACTAACTAACACCACGAGTATTTCAACTAATACAGACCAGATAAATACTTCTTTTTCCTCTCTGTTAACACGTATCAGTGCACGTGTGATTTTGACTGTAGTCATTTTAACATCCTTTTCTTCCTCTCCTTAAACTCGTCTCTCTTGCAGCTTGTTTCTGTGATCTGCTGACGAACCGCTGCTCAACTGTGCTTCACTAACACACACGTCGACGTATGTAGCGCAGGCACAACGCTGACTTTTTGTTTTCTCTTCCTTTCTTTGTTTTTCTGTCTCCTGATGATCCTCACTCACTCCCTGCCAAAGCCCGGAGACGCCGCCAGCAAGAAACAAGGGAAGAAGAGTCAGTCATAACAGCAGAGCTCTCAACTAAACCAGGTAACTCCACGATTACACGTTCATGAAGTCACTGAATGACTTGAAATGTGTGTGAAATGAGAAGTTTGATACCTCTCTCAAGTCTTTATGATATATATGAAGCTGGGACCAGCGAGTTATTAGCTTAGCTTAGCATAAAGACTCAAAGCAGAGGGAAACCGACCACCACATTTCAAGTAGCACCACTAATTATACCTAAATTTGAGCCAGAAATGAATCAAGCATAACATTCAACCACTAAAACTAATTATTCTGTTCAGAAATGCAAGTAAATAACTATAATTAGACGTCTTAATCAAGAAATAATAATATGCTTTGCTATTTTTTATTGTAACAGTAATAACAATAATACTTTAGCATTAAAAACAATTTATGTATGTTTTCGCCCTGCAGGTCCAGCGATGTCCGCCTGCGACACCACACAACACACCCTGGGAGGAAAAACGGACTGGAAGCCTCGTCAATCGGCCAAAAAAGCGTGTCTGAAGCTTTCACTTACAAACGCATGGTTTTTACAGCAAGAACAACAACAACGCAGTTACCCTTCTTTGATTTCGCATGAGCATGTCACACCGAAAAAAAACCCAACTCACTCACTCACTGTTGGACGCCGAAAAGGACTCGCGCGGACGTGAGCCGGAACTTTCTTATCTTCGACGAACGAAGAAAACAGACGTGTGATTCACTCTCTCTCTCTCAGACACTCGCCTTATATGGTCTATTTTTTTCCTCCTGGACCCGCAGTATTGGGGTTATACCATGTGGTTCTTTTTAAAAAAATGAAATATAATAGTAAATGGGTGATTTTTTTGTTGTATATAAATGACACTGTATAAAAATCTACAAAAAAAAAAAAAAAAAAAAAAAAATCAGTAGCTTCACGGATTGTTTATGCACTGATTTGAGTTGAAGCTTTGCAGAGTCGGTGCATTTGTATTGAGAGGTCGACACTGTTTGAGCAGCCTTGAGTGTGTGTGACCTGACATGCTCTTCCAAATGAATCTAAAAAGGAACAAAAAAAAAGCTGTATGTAAATGAGAATGGAGAAAAAAATGCTTGATTTTAAACAAAAAGGACGTTTCTTTAAATCCAAACAGCTACTTCCGCTCTGTCTGTGAGACATTCTTCTTCAGAGAAATATTTTGCTGCATGTGACGTCACTTTATTTTCATTTATTTTTCCTCCTAATTCAAAAAGCACTGTAATACAAATTAGAAAGGGTTTGATGGTACTTCTTCTGTCTTTGTGAACACTCATAATAACCCAATCATCCTGTCATCTATAACTGTTTTTATTTTTATTTTATACACAAATGAAGACACTCTCCTCCACGCTCGAGCGGCGCAGTTAGCAAACGCTTCATCATTACACTTCGGGGAGGTCGCTGTCTCCTGAATGTAACCCGGCACATTTGTGTGTTATCTCCAGACTGCTAGCAGCCCTCGTATGTGTGTGTGTGTGTGTTTAACATCAAATAAAAATGTCTATCTGTAAACCCGTCATGCAAACTACAAATGTATGTTTAAGCTTTTAAGTCTGCTGTGGTTTTAAAAAAGGGGGACTGTTATTATTTTGACGGTTTGATGACTTTTATCTTTATTTAATCACATGAGAACAGAGAATCTAATTTTTAGCTCCATCATTTAAATCTAATCATTTTTACTAAATCTCAGTATTGATCACACTTTGTTAAAAATCTGATTTTCTGTTCCTGTGTAATTTTATTTCTCCTTTCCGTTTGATGTCTTTTTTCATACAAATCCACCCCGAGCATCCATTGTTGATGATAAATCTGGTACCAACATGTATGACGAACCAACATAGCCTACACTGGATGATCCAAGTAATTATTTAAGCAGAAAAATAAATTGTGTTTAAACTGAAACGTCTGTGAGTCGGTCTGGTCTCTCTCTGTTTGGTATGATTCACTGTTTCAAGTCTCTCAAGATGGACTGTTCAAAGCAGTGCTGGAGTACTCAAGAACCACTTTTTGAAGGTCTTGTCTCAGTCTGGGACAAAGAAAAATATAATAATATATCTTCATCTGAAAAACATGCAGTTAGGACCAAAAGAAATCTGAAGAAATATACATAGTGAATGTGCGGTACACTGTCTGGTCTTGGTCTTGTCTCAGCCTCAGTTTGACTGCAGCTCAGGTTCAAACATTTCCATTAAGATTCATTCAATTCTGCGAATTAAAAGTCGTAAAAAAGCATTGTAAAGAAAGTCAGGAAAAACATTGTAGAAAAACATCGTACAAAAAGTCGTAAAAAACATTGTACAAAAAAAATCATAAAAAAAGTAGACAGTCTCTACTTTTAAATTAAAACATCTTATTGAATCTTATATATCTTATAATCTTATTGAATAGAACAAATGTAAAAACATTGTACAAAAAAAATATGAAAAAAAAAGATCAGATCAGAAAAAACATTGTAGAAATACATCGTACAAAAAGTCGTAAAAAACATAGTACAAAAGGTCGTAAAAAACATCGGAAAAAAAGTTGTAAAAAACATCGTACAAAAAGATCGGAAAAACATTGCAGAAAAACGTAGGATAAAAGTCATAAAAAACAGAAAAAAAAAGTCATGAAAATGTGAAAATTTTTCAAAATTTTCAAAATGTGATATTACACAATTCTGAAGTCTGATTTAGCTCAGTTGGTGGTGCATCCACCCTGTGTTGAAGGCTCGGTCCTTGCAGTGGTTCGAATCCCACCTGTGGCACCTGATACTTTGTAAAAACGCTCAACGCTCAGACAATCTCTGCTTTTAAAGTAAAACAGTCTTATTGAATAGAACAATTCTTATCAAGTGACAAGTTTATTTTGATTCTTCAGGTTTACGTCTCAAAGACATACTGTAAGGTAATATGACACAGGACATCATTCATCATTCAAAGCCATCAGTAATTTATCTAAATGATACCAAAAACAGCAAATGTGGATTTGTTTTGAACAAAAGGTGTAAAGAAAACCAAAGCAAATAAACTCTGAACAGGATAAATTAAAAATAAACTTTTGTTTTCGCTGATATAATTTGATTAAAAAGCTGCAGAAACACAACAGATCAGATTCCCTTTAAGAGATTCATTCATAATTCTTCAAATCTCTGAATGACCTGACACATTACGTTTTACATTTGCATCAAATTTCAGATGTTGTATCTTGTTTTTTCTTCACTTTATCATTTGATTAGATACCATTAAAAGGAACAGTTTAACATTTAGGAAAGGTCAGCCAAGAAGATAGAGAAGCACCATGAAGAGCGTAAAATATCGGCATTACAAAAATATGAAGGGAATAATCAAGAATCATGAAAAAATAAGTAACAGCAATGTACAAACATAACATAACAAATGTGAGAACATAGTCCTGAAGCTAAAGTTGATGAGAAACAGTCCAAAACCTCCAAATGATCAATTTAGAAGAAGAAACAGCAACTCCTGACAACAGAGAAGCTGAAACATTCACCATAACAACTATTTCTTTAACGCGCAGCGTCCAGATTCAGCATTAAAGACTCGTGAGCTGCGTGTCATCGTGAGTCTGAGCGTGTCTTTTCAGGTCGTCTTTCCTCAGGAATCCTTTCCCGCAGACGCTGCAGCAGTGCGCTCGCTCCCCCTTGTGGACGCCCATGTGTTTGGTCAGCGAGCCGCTCGCCGTGAAACTTTTCCCGCAGACGTTACAAAGGTACGGTTTCTCTCCCGTGTGGGACCTCATGTGGATCTTCAGCGCTCCGCTCTTGTAGAACTTTTTGTCGCACACGCTGCATCGGTGCGTGGACTCCCCCGTGTGGATCATCATGTGTGTTTTCAGGGTTCCCCTCTGTCTGAATCCTTTCCCGCAGACGCTGCAAAGAAACGGCTTCTCGCCCGTGTGGATCCTCATGTGAGCCATCATGTACTCTTTGAAGCTGAAGCTCTGACCGCACACGCTGCAAACGTACGGCTTCTCGCCCGTGTGGACCCTCATGTGACCCATCAGGTTCCCGTTTTGAGCGAACGCTTTCCCGCAGACGGTGCAGATGTACGGCTTCTCCCCCGTGTGGGTCCTCATGTGCATCTCCAATTGATTGTGGCCGTCGAAGTGTTTGCCGCAAACTTCACAGTCGTTCGTCTGGATGTACGTTTGTAAGTGAAGCCTCAAGCTCTCCTCGGACTCGAAGCGTTTCCCGCAGACGCCGCAGAGATCTGCATCCCTCTCGTCTTCTTGCACATGCTTCAGGAAAGAAGCTCTGTAACAGAAAGACTTGCCGCACACTTTGCAGCAGTATTTCAGATGAGATAAATCTTTACAATCCTTATTTTTAGCTCCCTTCGGTCTGTTGGGTCCTTGAATCTTTGGCTTTTGTGCACACTGTCCCCCTTTGGTCTCATCTTTCTCGCTGTCTCTGTCATCACTCTCACTTCCTTCACTTCCCTTCCAGTCCTCATCACTGTCGCCCACTTTGCTCTCAGCCTCGGAGCACTCGGCCTCTGAGCGCCTGTCCTCCCTGCAGATGTTTTCTTCATTATGACTTTGTAAATGCTCCTTCAGGCTCTCACCGGAGTCCAGATGTCTCCCGCAGGCTCCGCACAGATCCGAGCTCTGCTCGTGCTGAAGTACGTGTTTCAGAAAAGAGCGTTTGTAGCGGAAGAATTTTCCACAAACTCTGCAGCAGCTCTGTCCCGCTGTTTGACTCTTGCTCGTTGGTGCGACTTTCCGTGTGTGTTTTTTCACTTTCCTCCCCTTGCGGAAAGACGTTCCACATGTCATGCAGCGATCTGCACCGTGTCTCTGAGACGTTTTTCTCTTGTTTGGTTTCTCACTCAGCTCTTCGTCACTCTCATTGTCGTCGCTGCCAGCTTCTGAATTGATTGATGACGGAACCTCTGGGTCACTTTGCGGCTCCCCACACCGCTCTCCTCCTGGCTTCATCACGGTCGAGGTTCCCTTCTCTGCTCTTTGTGTTTGGTGAAGATGTGACGCCTTGACGTAGATAAACTCAGAGTCTGTCTCCGTCAAGGTGTCTTCAAGATTTGATGTTTCCTGGAGAGGAGGTTTGTCTGAAGGGAAGAGAAAATACTGACGTTTGTGATAAATAGCAACACCATCAATATCTGCAGCTTCCTCAACAGCCGTGAATTTAACACTCAAAATATGTTGAAATCGCTTTACACAAAAGTTAAATGCATCATTAAATTACACTCGTGGCTGCAAAGATCAGAAACGTTTACGGACATGGAAACAAAATCAATGAAAACTGGAAAAATGACCACAAACGTACCTGTTGCGTGTAAACTCGTCTCCGTTTTCAACGTGATGTCCAGCAGCGGACGATGACGTCCAATCTCGTTGTGAGAACCGGAGACCTCTGCCTCATATTCAGCCATCATTATCTCCAAGATCCTGAAGATCTCCTCAGCGACCAGCGACAGACGCTTGTGCACAGCCGCCCTCTGCTGCTCAGGTGATATTTCTGTAGGAAATGATATCGTATAATTACTTATTACTGTTTAAAAGCATCATGTTTACATCCAACAACGTTTCAAATTAACATGTTCAAAGCTAATGTAGTAACTGAGGCCCAAGAAGAATGTTTCTAATGCGCTTATTGGTCACTTTGATATAAAAATGAACTTTATTTAAATATACAGAGCTGCTCAAAAGGTTTGAGAAGCTCTTTAGGAGTTCTGTTGTTTGACCCTGACTTCCTTATTTAATCAAAACCATTATTTTCTACATGAAATAACAGATGCAGGTTCATAAATTCAATATACTCTAAAAACTGTGCAGTCAAGACCAGTTTAAAAAGAGTTTTTGGTTGACTTATGTAGGTGCAAAAAGTTAATGAACCCTCAGCTGAATCAATCAATTAATCTGAATCAGTTACAGAACCTGATGCACAGAAAAACACGTGCATTAAACACATTAAAGTAGGTGAAGTCTTATTAGAATAAATCTGCCAACCTGTGTGTGTGCTCAGCATCTTCCTCTCTGCCATCATCCTCTCCACGGCGCTGCAAATCTCCTCTGCAGCCGCAGACAGTCTGTCCGCCACCAGCGCCCTCAGGACCTGCAGCTTAGTCATGACGGGCCGCGATTCAACCTGCGAGCATGTCGGAGCTGCAGAAGTCCCCGTAAACACGGTCCAGCAAACATTTACCAACAAACAGGTCGCGTGTCCGCGTTAGTACTTCCGGGGTCGCTGCCTGCTGTTCCGATTTACCGCTGGGAGGGGAAACTGCGCCCCGCGCGGCCTTTAGGTGGTACTGCACGCGGCGCTGTCAAACAGTGCCAATGTTTGGTGGGTGTGCTCAGTATTCATGTCATTGCTTTATAAAATGCATGCATGTTAATGTGTTAATGAGTAACTCAAATAAGAGTTTAACTGTTTTAAAAACACACGTTTCTGTCATTTCAGTAACTTTATCCTGCATCTTCTTCAAAGTCTGACATTTCCCCCGTCAGATTTGAATAACCATCCAGCCAGTTTGTTCCATTTCAGTCAAAGCATGCACTTACCTCTGATCGTCCCTTTCACTGATTGCATTGCTGCCTGCTCCTCCGTTACCTTAAATGCCTTCGTTATTCCAAGGACAAAGAGGAAGAGGAGTAATAATGAATTTTTTGATATAGATCATTTTTTGGCCTTTCTGAGCTTTATTTGACAGAGACAGCTGGAGGAGTGACAGGAATGGGGGCCCAAAATCCTGGGCCACCATGGCAAGGACTGAACCTTTTGTAGATGGGACAGATGCTCTACCAGCTGAGCGAAACGACACCCCAATGTAGTTGACCTTTTTGTGGTTTATAAAAAATAGAGTATTGACAGTGACGTCAATGTGTGGTGGAAATCACGTGTCTCAGTTTCACCTCTGTGGTCTGTACACACAAAACAACACTGCACCATCGGCAGTTTAACTGACCTGTGATGAGTCATGGAGTCAGGAATGAGTTGCTTTACTTAAATAAATATGAATGAAATAAAGTCTCTCAGGTACTTCCTAAATCTCCTGTTCTTGTGTTGACAGACTACATACATACAGCTTCACAGACAATCAAGAGTTTATGATTTTATTTTAAGCTGTTTGAACTTATTTTGATTTTACAGCATTAAAACTTGACCCAGTTTCTGCGACTGTTGATAAACGGGTCAGTGACACACGCAGACTACAACTCAGCATTCATCAGGGATGTCGTTTGTGTGTTCTGCAAAACACAAACAGACAAATATTGAATGTTCAGTTTGCACCGCTGGTCTTATGTGCACTGGCTGAAACAGAGAGCTGTATGACGTGTGGATCTATGTCATCGCTGCAAGTCAGGCTAAAGGCCAGGGCTCTGGTGGCAAGTTAATGATTCATATCTAAAACTGGATTTGCCAAAAATGTCTTATCTTGTGAGGTTCGACAACAGGCACGTGTCTATGTAATTCTAATGCATTTTATTTTCTTTAGAGGCAAATAGATGATGTGCTTCTACAAATTCTTACAGAAAATGTTTTTTGTTTGTTTGGAGGAGTAAATAACTACTGAGTATAACTGTTAATACCCTCGAGCCAAGCCTGCAGTGCTCATTCCTTTATATGAACTCAAACTTCAGAAGAAACACTCTGCAAAAGAACAAAACAACAAATAATGAAGCAATAAAATAAACTATAACAAAGTTCTGCTGAACTTATTAATAAAATAATCCAAATGTAAGATGTTTGACTTATTATCAGCCTATTCAATATCAATGGATTAAGAGTTGTTCGGAACAAAAGTAAAGACTTTAACAAAACACTAAGATGCACCTCCTTCTCAGAGACATCATTAACATTATACTTCCTGTTTACATCCTCCAAAGCCCCAAATTAAAATGGGCACTGTATATTATTATATATTGTATGTATTATATTATAATATATATAATATAACCTCCTAATGATTACTATATTTACATTTATCTATTGTCAAAAATACAATTTTACTGGGAGGTGAAAGCTGTTATATGTTGTATGCTGTATGTGAATGAATAGATAAGTAAATGTTACAGTGCGGTTGAATGGTGCAGTAAAATATGAACTCATTCAATACATTTTTAGTTTGTGTTTTTTTATTAAAAATATTCAAAACACTTTCAAAATATACTTTCTATAACATTTAAAATACATTACATTCCACATAATATAAGACAGCTGTGAGTGAATATTATTGTCTGTGAGGTTTAACACATAAACAATCTGTTCATTGTTCATCCTTTGAAACAATTGTAATTATCATGTTTTGCTGAATTCTTTGTAAGTGCCTCTTGGCATCCAGGATAGTGTTTTTACCTCATGTCACACAGCGCTCACAGAGTTCAGTGTCCAAATGACACCAGTGACAATTTCCCATTGATCTCACATTTTTTTCCTGACGACCAGTCTGACATACAAATGCAAGAAGCACCAGAGGAAAGTTCACTTCCATTTCATGAGTCTGTTTAAGTTCACTGCTCACATTCCCTTCTTGTTTTGAATGCTCAGAGCTCCGTTCAAGCAGTATGGGATGATACTAACAGTGACCAGAGGCACAGTGGCGCTCTTGCAGAAGGACAGCAGGTAGAAAAGGGCTGCGGTGTGCGTGGGAGGCTTGAAAGAATCAAACAGGTGCAACAGCACCAGAGAGCTGATGATGGACCCTGCTTTGACCAACCTGCTGCTACTCTTCTTGGTCTCGGTGTAGAGGGGCGAGTGCAGGCCCAGACCCAGACCAAACAGTGTGCCCATGTTGCGCAGGAGGCTGGCGAAGGGCGTGGAGTCCAGGTGGACCCACTCTGCTTTCACACACCACTTCTGGGCTTTCTCCAGGGTCCACAGCAGGTCCACACCCACAACTTTGAGCAGGAGGTAGAAACCAACAGCAAAGGAGGTCAAGAAGAAGGTTGTGTAGAAGTATTTCTTCATGCTGGCGTTGTAGATCCACTGAGTTCTGTTGAAGGCTTCAGCCACAATCATACCTAGAATCCAATGAAACGTCTAGGTTAATATTATGCAGAACAATACAATCAAGCCTGTTCCTAATGGAGTAAACTGACCTGTGATAACACCAGCAATGACCTGGTGGGGGAAGTGGGCGGCGATGAAGACCCTGGAGAGACAGACACACACCTGGACGCCCCAAAACAGTGTCCACAATCCAGCCTTCAGATACCTGTCAAAATAAAAGTTTAGATATTTTAGATTATTTTATTTTGGAAAAAGCAGCACTCAAAATTTAAAACACTCAATCAGAACAAGCATAATCAACCTTTTAAAGCCATATAACAGAGTTATTCTTTGCTGCCTGGACATCAAAACAACTCTTGTATAATCCCCAGTTCTCAAAAGTCAATGATCAACCCACAGCACAGAACAGATAGTACGTCCTCAGTGATAAGCTCCGGATGGAAAATGGTAAACATCGGCAACAGAAGATGTACTGCAGATTATACCTGCAGGTTAGACCTACTAACTGACTCACCATTCTTTGTTGGTGGGTTTCTTGGTCGCATATTTCTTCTTGCTGGTCATTATGGCGAGGATTGAGGTCACCAGGGTGTAGTAGACACCTGCAGCTCCCATAGCATGGCCTGAAGGGCTACCTGAATAACACAAACAGAGAGGGGAGATTCAATCAAGGAATACAATGTTCATTCAAAGTCTTCTGTTTAGTTTGGATTTCAAACTTCAGCTTCACTGTGTGGCAACTGGTTTGTGGTATTTGACTTAATTGTTTGGGAATATGGAAATATGCACCACAAAGTACAATATTTAACAGCTGCAGTTGAGGAAATGTGTCAAAATCTGCAGCTGATATTGCACCAACAAACCGATTAGTGTTTAATCAAATGCAACACAGCAAACCTGAACCCATGCACCATACACAGAGAGTGGGAGGATTCGGGGGTTAACTCCAGAAGTTCTCACCTGGTCCAGTCTCACAGGTCATGGGGTACTGCTCAATGTGAGGAGGAACTGTGTTTGCGTAATAAGATGCCTCTTGGACCCACCAGTAAGGCCTCTCACCAAACAGGATCCTGAAGAAGACAACAGAAACACGTGTTCAGTTATAATCTTTAAAAACACGTCGCACCACTTTGCTCCAAAGCCTCTAGTTCAAAGATTTACTCACCATTTGAACACCAAGTTAAGCCAGTCTCCAATCACCGCCACCCAGATGAGCTTAATGCCCACTGAAGACCGCAGATGAAACCAAAGCGGGAAGAAGATGAAGAAGGTGTTCCTCAGGTCTGCAGCCCAGGAGACCCAGAGAAACAAACCCTGGGCATCCTGATAGTTGGTCTGCAGGTAGTGGGTGGTGCTCACCCCAAAACCCTGCAAGGCGTCCATTATAGCATTCATCTTAGCCTTAGTGAAGAGAGAATTCTCAGTCTGGTGATGAGTGAGTGAGTACAAAAGTGTTGCTATCAGTAAGACAGCTGCTTGGTTTTATACCAGAGGGACCCACTACTCAAACGCATGCTCACGCTGATCTTTGGACCTTGCACATGTGTAATAAAACACTGCGAGTCAGGAGAGTTTGGGAGGTCTGTCGCACAAACAAGTTGAAAAGATAGCGGGAAAACAAAGCGTCAATCAGTACCTTTGCTTCTGAATTACTGTACGTAGCAGCGCAAGACAGGAAATCGGACAACCACGGCTGTATTTTACAATTTTAACCTAAATTATCACAAACCAAATGTTTAGAGTAACATATGCACTTTTATTGAGAATACCAGCTCTTAATTTCTTTAAAAACTGCTTCACTTTGCTTAACTTGAAGGATATGTCTTTCCCATTCATGCAGCCGCAGAGTAATAATTTGTCAGTTATGTAATTGTTTTTTTTTTTTTGATGATTTGGTGGAAGCATCTCACCGGTGGAGGTTACATAATGGGATCAATGATTAAATGATTGGGTTGGGACTGGGTAATAAGCTGAGGAGATAGTTGGTGATAAAACAGAAAAAGGTTGTGGGTTGCACACGTTACTCCTTTGTCGTGACAAACGGTGAAACTCACGATGAATATTTGGTCTCGCTCTGATGGAACCTTTTTGCAATACGTGTCATCATTTCTCACCTCAGCGTCCCAGGACTAAATGACGCACTCAATGCAATGTTATCCACGGAGGATAAGCCGTGAGCCAAGATCAATGGATTTCACAAGCAGCTGTCTCTGACTTTTTATTAATCCGGGATAAAAAGAGGCTTTCCTAGAAATCTGTGATCAGTCAGAGGGGCGGCAGCTGATTTCTGTAATGAATGACTTTAGCAGACGGGGCCTCAGGGGTGTAAAGGTTAAGTCTGCTATGTCCCAAAGGCAAACAAATTTGCTAACCTTGAGTAAAGTCCAATGGGGCTCACGCAGTAGCAGAACAGAGGGGACAAAAAAAAGACCCCAGATTCAGCGTATCATCATCAGGCAGAGGTTGTGATATCATGGATCTTCTCCACAGTTGGGGGGTTGAGTTGGCGGCCCATCTGCAGACTGAGTACAGCACATACAAGGGCCTGTTTAGCCTGGCGTCCGCGGTGGCCGACCTGCACACTGCGTTCTTTTTCTTCTTCCCAATCTGGTTTCACCTGCGGAGGGACACGGGGCTCAGGCTTATCTGGGTGGCTGTCCTCGGAGACTGGCTCAACTTGGTCCTGAAATGGTAACAGTGAAGTTGAACACAAGAGAAAGAAAGGGGAAGCAGTTGTGTTATTGAGTTTCTCGGTCTTTCCACGGCAGGGTCCTGTTCGGGGAAAGACCGTACTGGTGGGTTCATGAGACCCGGTTTTATGGAGAAGGATCAGCCCCTGTTCTGCAGCAGTTTCCCATCACATGTGAGACTGGACCAGGTACAGTGACATGACAGAGCTGAAGAACATCACATGATGATTGTAACAGTAGAAGGGCTGATTGTGAGTGAATCATCAGCCATGTTAATGCTGAAGTGATAATATCTGTATCTGATAATACACGAGTGAATATCATGCTAACTATGTTATCACATCGGGTACCTTTGTCCTTTTGTAGTATGTTTTATCTTTTTATCTTTTAGACGCCGTTAAGAAGTTTCAGTTGATTTGCTGTATGCAGTGTACAAGTACATTCATACAAGTACTTTTCATGTACTTTTACTTTTCAACTACGGTTCAGAGGGAAATATTCAACCTTTTTTTTAGTACTAGTTAGATTATAAATGAAAACATTATATAACTTTAGTTATAAATTAAACTACACAACAACATTTACAGCTGAAACTGCTTTTTCCTTCAAAATATTTTAGTTTATTTTCTTCTTTTTTAACATGAAACTGTTTGACTCTCTCTGTACATGTGATTTCAGTATTTTTCATGACTACATGAAACTCTAAAATGTGATATTTTAAACACAGCAGAGACCTTTTAGACGTTCTATGAGGATGAAGCTGAGTTCCTTTTTGCAGGAAGCCCTTCAGGCCACGCGATGGGTGCAGCCGGTGTCTGGTATGTGATGGTAACGGCGCTGCTCTCTGCTGCAGCCGAGGAGCGATGCCCCCCTTTGTTTTACAGGTGAGTCTGTGGTAATACAATACACCTTCACCTGTTACCTTCAAACTCTAAATCTTGGGGCTGCATGGACTCATGTTCAGGATTCACTCTCTGTTAGATTCTTGCAGATCAGCCTGTGGATATTAATGGGCTTGGTGGTGCTAGTGGTCTGCATGTCCAGGGTCTACATGGCGGCCCACTTCCCACACCAGGTCATTGCTGGAGTTTTTACAGGTTAGTCTGCCCAGTCGATTTAAGATTGATTCATTTTGTAGAGATGAGTTTGTTGACAGTTTATGGTTATTTTGAGGATGGATGTCGTCTCTCTACTGACCCACTAGACTTCCGCAAGCATGTAATAATTGGAAGCATTTGCTGGACTTCTCTGTTTTCGTGTCAGGTTTACTTGTAGCTGAGGTTGTCTCAAGGGAGAAATGGATCTACAGCGCCAGCATGAAGAAATACTTCTACATGACCTTCTTCTTGACCTCCTTTGCTGTTGGCTTCTACCTCCTGCTCAAAGTTCTGGGCGTGGACCTGCTTTGGACAATGGCGAAAGCCCAAAAGTGGTGCATGAAGGCAGAGTGGGTCCACCTGGACTCCACACCCTTCGCCAGCCTCCTTCGTAACATGGGTACTCTGTTTGGTCTGGGTCTGGGCCTGCACTCGCCCCTCTACACTGAAACCAAGAAGAAGAAAACAAGCACCAGCTTCAAGATTGGATGTATTATCGTCTCCTTATTTCTGCTTCATCTGCTGGATGGATGGACATTTTCTTCTGAGAATCTCACAACTTACTACCTCCTGTCTTTTGGTAAAAGCGCAGTTGCACTTTTAATCCCAACCACTCTGGTTCCCTGGGCTCTCTGCGGGATTTGCAAGGGAAAGAGAGAAGACAAGAACTTCTGATAAAAAAATACATAAGCAACATCAATATACACGTGTAAAAAAGGATTTTTATACAATTGTTATTAGCAGCTCAATGATGCAGAAATATTGGAAGGAAAATATTGTTAGAAATTTAAATAAAAACTTTTGCTTTCTATGAAGTCTCATGCTTTCGTTAGAAGTTCTCGTTTTCCCCGAACGTCTCAGTCTCAAACTGGCAGGAACAACAATCAAACATTAACCAGAGCATGCTCCTGTCACTCGGCAGTCCCACATAGTGACACTGCCTTTCACCACAGCTCGCAGCACAGACGCGGAGGGTCAAGGGGCAGAATGCGTTGCGGACAACACGTGTGTCCCTTCAGGCTCTAAAAGTAGTACCTTGCTCAGGCGACATATCAGAGGAATGGTGTGGTACTGAGATCAGCAGGATTGCAGACAAACACGCCCATGCCACTCCACTAATTAACTATAAACCTATTTTATAATTTGCAGGTGATGTGTCACCTGAAGTCATTTAGATATCTGATCTACTTTCACATATTTGATCTTATTTCATAAAAACATGGTTAATAGAGTCGAGGTGAGACCGCCTTTGTGACATTTTCCACCGTCACCAGTCTCCCTTTTGACCAGCTTATCTCCGAGGGCCCTCTTTATTCTTTTCCGGTGCTTATCTCATAAAGCCGTATCTATATTGTGCCACTCTGCTGATGTATTGTGGGAGACAGACGGAGGAGAAGGAGGAGACGGGGACACTACAACCACGTCAGGAACGTTGAGCAACATGACGATGTTTACATCACCTCATGTTTAACTCAGATTGCTTGTTTTTCTCTAATTTTATCTTATCACTTCCGTCCTTCCATATTGGGAAAAACACCTCCGTCTGAGAAAGTGTGTCAGGTGTAGCGGACAGAATGTTTCCCATGTTGAATTTATTCACCCGTCTTTCTGTGGGCTGAATTAATCATCTCTTAATTTAACTGAACTTGGCCCGAGGTGCACGAAGAAGGTCTTTCTGCACAGGAATGCAGATAAAAGTTTGTAAATTGTGTTTAATGCTTCAGAAGTTAACTTGTAAATGTTGAATTGTTTTGCAGACTGTCTCCGATCAACACATGACCTCGCTCAGAGGAAATACTTTTAGACCAACAGCTCCGTGTCCAGGCCTGCTTTCCACAAGAACAAAAAAACAAACCTCAGTCTGCAACAATCGTGTTTAGTTTGCTTCCGAGAGACTTATTTATGATCGAATACGTCGATTTTTGCATCTTTACTTCAAGGAGCAACATTTAAGATGTTCAGATTAACATTTATAATGATTTATAACACATTATGACGACCTAAAGTAAAAGTACTCAACATGCAGAGTGGCTTAATTAAGGATCATATATTATATCAGTGGATGCATTCATGTTCATCTATTTAATTTTGCACTTGACAAAGGTGACATTACTTTAATTACTTTATATACTGCTGGATAACTTCATCTATGACATTACATCATCATTTATTAATGTGTTATGTTTTTATTGGTTTAAATTCAGCTGTAAAGTCACGACAGCTGCCACATAAATGTAAAGAAGTGAAAAGCAAAATATGTGAAGTAGCTTCAAATGGAAATACTCAAAATAGTGCTTGAGTAAATGTACTTAGTTACTTTCCACCACCGCTAAAAAGAAATAAAGAATACAAAGAGCCAAACCTCTGTGTAGTCACATCAAAAATAAGATTTTTTCTTTTATGAAGATAAGTTAATTTTGTTGTTGAACCACAAAAAACTCAATATTCAAAATAAGGAAATGTGTCTGTCGTGCAGTTACAGTTTGTGGTGCTAAAGCCACAGTGACCTCTGCAGGCCTGCGGGAAACATTACAACCCGACTGTCCTGAATTCTAATAACGGATATTTTTCTGTGTCTGAATACAAACACACTGATCTGAGCGTGAAAGAAACTCATCCGACATCCTTAGAGGAACGTTGACGAACCCAAAAATGGCAAAAAGTAAATCTCTTATCAAAAATGTTTTATTCAATAGAATCAATGCCTCAACATAAGAGATGATTTGGTGACTTAAGAATTTTCACTGAAAACCGATAAGCCTGTGGACCTAAAACCTGCTTAGCTTTCATATTTATGACCTCTAAACTGTAACGTATGACACAAAACAAAACAAACAAACAGCTTTTCGTGTTGCGTATCCTAAAAACGAGCTCCACACGCTGCCTAACATAAAAACACTTCTTCTTAAGAGCTACAAATGAAGCAATTTGACAAAGATCAGAGGACGAAATGTTTAATTAAAATTAAAAAATACATAGCGCTTCTTGTTGTCTATGATCTATCCCTCCGTTTTCTGAGAGAATATTTGTCTTCAAAGGGTTTAAAACAAGAAAAATATTTTACAATTAAACAAAACCATGTGCGTCGTGTCCATCTATGGAAGCTATGTTTCTGTACTGGGCTGATTGTACTGATGTAGGTGAATGTCTAAGACGTAGTCCAGGATGGACCGGGGGCCAGGCTACTGCAGCTCAAACAGGCATGGCGGGTAGACGGGAGGGGTAAGGGTGGAGATGGGCGGTGGAGGCTGAGATGGTTGGATGAAGATCAGTACAACGCGTCAGCATTACTGCTTCGAGGCCTCTTGATCTTCTCAATGTTCTTCAGGATCATGTCGTGTAACGTTACCTTCACGGAAGGAAAGAGGCGGTGAAGAAGTGAGAACACGTCCAATAATTTGTCACTTTAATGAAACAATGAAACAAAGACGATGACATACGTATTGATTCCGGAGCTCCGAAACTATGATCTTCAGACTGATGTATTCCTTCTCGTCAATCTCCGTTACTGTGCGCCGATAATCCTCCTAATAAAAGAAGAAATCAAACGTCAATATTCGTTCTACATCGTCACTTAAATTAGTCACAGTCGGACAGTGAAAATTAACAAAACGTCTACACAACAGGATTTAAATAACCAGCTTAAAGATTTTCTTTGGGAAATTGTTAATATTCTGACAACAGCTTGAGAACTGCTCCAGCTCCCAACACGTTATCAGAGCTGTATTATGTGTTACGCTTCCTGCTGTTGCTGCCAGTACACAATAAAAGTGTTTAACTGAGACAACAAGGGGAGGCTTTTATTATGAAGGACTCAGAGGAAACAGCATGACAGCGCTCCTTTTGATATCTGATTCTTTTTAGATAATCTTCACTTACCACATGTGGATATTTTGCTATTTTAGAAACCAGCTTCGCCCTTGTGATGTAGTATCTAGAAGGAAAGAAGACAGACATGAATACTGAATAAAACAGAACCAACCTTGGAAATTATAAAGACACCTCACGTGGCACCATTTCCACAAACCTTGATATCTGGTCGAGGTAAGATGCTGCCTCTCCTTCAACTGTTCTCAGTTCAGCTACCGTCTCCTCTTGGATGGACACCCCGAAGTTGTTGCCATCCTCTATCCTGGGGATAAGCAGCTGCACCCACATTTTGACCTGCAGAACACAAGAAGGCCGCTCAGAAGAACAGAGGACGCAACATCTCACAACACCAGCCCCGAACTGTCTGCAAAGATCAACGTCTTCACGTGCTGGAGCTTTAAACTTTGAAGCACGTCTTGTATTAGCAGCAGATTGGATCATCCTGCAGAGTCTGTTTTAATAACTCTAATCAAACTTATATTATTATTACTCTGGTCATCAGTCGAGAAGAAACATTTTGTCAGTTGAATCTCTGAAGTTTTGCTTTTTATCGCAGAGGAACGCAGGCAGAGCAGGAGAAGGGTGATAACAGAGGGAGGCACGACGCTGGCGACGACAGAGTCTGATCCAGCCCTAAACATGACTGAGATAAGCCACCAGTCCACGGTTACAGAGATTACTTACTGTGTTACATTTCTCTATGAGCGTCCTGATCTCTGGTTTGACCTTTTCAATAAGATCAACGAGGTTACCGTTGCTCTTCATCATCCCGCCAGGCATGACAAACACCTTGGTGCCAGTCACTGGGTGACACGGGAAAGAGAGAGAGAGAAGAGGGTGGAAGGATTAGATTTGAAATGACATGCGAGAGCAACAAAACTCCTCTAATGTTATTTTACACTCACCCATGTCCTCCCCTCCTCCGTCCTCCAGCTTTCTCTTTTTGGCATTTTGCTGTGAAACAGAAGCGACAGGATGAGGCCACACTCTCACCTCTGAGCCGAAGAACACTGGAAATGATTCATATGAAGATGGAGCCTCACCGCTTCTAGACCGTCATGCAGGTTTGAGAGCAGGATGGGGTCCGGCACCGTCAGGTTTATCTCAGAGTGGATCTCCTTCAGTTCAGTGATGTTTATTATAGGATCCTGAAAAACAACAAGGATCATACAAACTGTGATCTCTGACTTGATTTGACATGATCTATTAGATATAATCTGACTATTCTGGATTCGACGTGGAAGCAGATTAAGACATGTGAGAGGTGCTGACATTAGTCAGGTTGTTAGCAGCAAGCTAAGGCTGAAGAAAAACTCCACACACACAACATTATCGTGTTAACAGGAGCACGCACGGTTATAAATACTGTTTTTATTTTCCAGAATAAGAAAAACCTCAGCAGAACTTGATGTAGCGCAGTGTGAGAGCTATCAGCTCGTTCGTGCTTACTTCACGTATGAACAGCCGGCTGCTGCAGCTGTTCTGCAGCGTTTGATAGTGTAAGAAGATGCAGATGTTTTCCCAGCTGTCATCGCATCTCATGCACGCTTTAAACTCTCTCTCTCTCTCTAACAGAAGTACACAGATCTGAGAAACTGACCTTAAGGAAGTGATCGAGTTCCAGTAACTTCTTTGGGAAAAAATTCGCAACTAGGTCCTCTGCCTGGAAGAAAAGCGAACATTTAGTTTAGTGAACAGCTTTGGTAGCTGTGTGTGTGTGTGACAGTGCTCACAATGTGTTTGACTTACTTCTGAAGTGATACGTTCCCTGAAAGCATCAACCTGCAAACAGAGAAGACAAGAGTCCAGATGTGAGGAGCAGAAACACACACTCTGACGCAGCTGGAGGCCTCAGCTTCACCAGACCTGAGGTGGGTTTAATTCTCCACCAGCCTGCCGCTGTGTGACTGCGGCTGCTGTGTCAGGATCACAGGTGAAGGCTGTGACATGACGCAGGTGTGACAGCGGCCTTTTTGTTGTGCTGCATGTGCTCCTCCGTCAGTGCCCTCCCCTATTCAAACACACACACACGCGGTGTAACGGTGCGACGTGAACGTCTCACCGCTCCCCGTGAAGCTTAACGTCACCCTGACACCTGTTTTAAAGCTTTGACAGGTGTGTCGTAGCAGGAGGCGGGAAAAAAAGGGAAGCCGGTTAGCCGCTGCTAGCCCGCTAATTAGCCTTAGCGCTCACATCATGCTACAAAACGTGGCTAACGTGCTAGCAGGGAGGTAGCAGCAGCAACAACAGCGTGAAAAAGACAAACAGTTACCTTGGTTTTAATTTCATTGTCCACCTTGAGGAGTGAAGACATCTTATGTGATCAAATAGACGAAGAGAGATTGTCCCAACAGCATTAAATTCACTGTGAACGTGTGTGTGTGTGTGGCTTATTCCTTGTCAGCCACACTTTGCGAGCTTAAAGATGACGTCTTTGACACGCGCGACACTAGTGGTGTGTCGATCGCGAACGAGTCGGTTCAAAGAGCCGACTCCCGTCCACGAATAAGTAAAGTATTCGCCTTAATATGGCAAACAAACGCAGTGGAAAATACTATTTTACGGTTTTAATTACTTATTAACGAGGGGAGTCTGTGACAGGTGTAAATTGTGACCCGTCAAAATCTGACTCCCCTCCTTTTTTCCTCTCTGTTAACACTAGTTACAAATAACGTTATACTTAAGTAGCAGAGGTCAAAGTATGCCAGCAGAGTGAAAATGGTTATTGTTACATGTTGCATTTTTAATCTAAGAGGGGAGTCAGATTCTGACAGGTGTAAACTGTGACCCGAAAAAAAACTGACTCTCCTCCTTTTTCCCTCTCTGTTCACACTAGTTACAAATAACTTTACACATAAGTAGCAGAGGTCACAACATGCTAGCAGAGTGAACATGGTTGGTGTTACATGAAACATGTTGGGTGAAATGGGAAATAACATTACCTGTATTCCTGTATGCTCGTTTACAGACGATTTAGCTTTAGGAAAAAGAAGAAAACAAGAAAATGTCAGACTTCTTACTTACAGTTAATCTGTGTATTGCTGGTGAGCCGAGTCAAATGATCCGGCTCCCTAAAAAGACTCGAACTTCCCATCCTTACGCGGCGCCGGTCGTCGCATCAGCGGCAGCGAGCGAGCGACGTGCCGCGCTGACCGCGCATGCGCGAAGTGATACGTCACCGTATTTTTCTCGACGCAGCTGACGATGTAAACAAGAGAAGACAGTCGAGGGCAACGGGGGGATCAAACAGGCCGGTGTCACCGCAAATGATAGGCATTAAACGCGCGTAAACGGCTGACATGGGGCTGCCCGTGACCATTAAAGTCAACTTCAGGGGGAACGTGAAGAGATTTCTGGCTCAGGATCTGGACAAACTGGAGTGGGAGTCCGTTGAAGCCTGGGTAAGATGGTAGCTCGCTAGCGTGTTGTGTGGCTAAAAAAAAAAAAAAAAAAAAAACCGCTGGCGCAGTTTGGTGAAAAAGCAAGGCCCAGACACGGCCTAGCCAGACAGACAGGCAGGCAGACAGACAGACAGGCAGGTAGGCAGACAGGTAGTCGATACTGTTGCGACAAAACGTGTACACAAGTGGCCGTTTTAAAGGCCAGACGGCACCGAACAGCGTAAACGCGAATACGTGCTCAGTTTGGCTGTGGTGCGTTTGTCCCGGAGCGAGCTGTACATGTTGATGTTATGACTGATGTCTTCAGGACACGTGAGGGGGGAAAAAGTTGATTTAATATCGTTTGATCCGATTTTTTTGAATCATGTTTCAGATCAAAGCGTCTTTCGGGATCAACCACTTTCAAGTGAAATACTTTGACGAGGATAACGAAGAGGTAAAGCTGCTTTTATTAGGAAATGATAGTGCTGCTTGTGGCTCATTCACTCATTCTCGTCTCTTTCTACCTGTTTTCAGATTTGCATAAACAGTCAAGGTGAGTAAAATACTTTATTTTTTATGTTTTGTGAGGTCTGAGTCACTCCAGATACTTGCCATGTCAGTTTTTATTCATAAGAGGTCAATTTACTGTCAAATATATTATGGGACATCTTTTCCCACCTTCGCCGTTACACAAACAGACTTTTATATCATGTTCATATTTTAGTTTTTATATTGCTGCTCTTTCATTCCTATGTCTGAGTCTGAGTGTTAATCGGTCTGATTGTGACCTGCTGTTGATTTGTCTCGTTTCAGATGAATACGAAGAAGCCATCAAGGTAACGGATTCATGATTAAATTTAACGTGATAGATTTCACACATTCCACAGCACAGCCGAGCTGTGAAACTTCATTTAAAGTTTGAGGATAGGATGAGGTCGTTTCGGCCTGGGGACCTCTAAACGTTCACCTTACCAGATAAAACGGCAAAACTCTGAGAGGGAACCAGCTACTAGGTGCTTTAAATAGTCTTTTGCCCTGATATCGAGGTCTGATTTGATGCTTTACACATATAAGCCTGGAACACACACACACACAGACAGACACACACACAAAAGGCTCTTAGACATGCAAATGTGGAGAGCTGGTGGAGTGATAGGCGGCACCCTGGGAGCCAGTTGAACTGATCCCTATAGACTGAGTTACAGCCGCATTAAAACACAACAGAACATAACACAGATCAGTGTTATTACAGAGATGCAAAGATGAACTGTGACTGTACTTGAGACGTAAACACAAATATGTACTTGTTCCAGTATGGCAGCATTCACCTAACACACAAAGGAAATCAAACAGACACATAAAGATAATTACAAGCATGTTATGTGCAGTCAGTCTCCTGTGGTGTGTGTGTGTTTAATGCTGGTTCTCCACGCAGAGTGCCGAGAAGCAGGGGAACCAGTTGCACATGAACGTGTACAAGATGAAAGGACAGGCCTGCGGAGGCCCGCTGAAGACGGAGGTGAAGGAGCTGAAAGGAGACCTCCGGCCTGCTCCTCCTTATCCGTCGAGGGTGAAAACAGTGGACAAGGGCACACAGGTCACCCCGGAGCGAGAAGCTGTAAGGAACCAACCGATTCTCCGTCTTTATACACACTCACGTGTCGAGTCTTCACAGAGTTGACCTACTTAAATATTTAAGATAATGTAACTTGATGTAACTCTGGATTTCGATACAGGTCACAGTGAAGGACACCAAGGGGAGCAAACCAGAAGATGAGCCACCACCCATGTGGTTCAGATCATACATGGAGAAGGTGAGACTCAAACCGATGCAAAGCAACAACTCCACCTTTAAACCTTTGCTGTGTTTACCGTCTGCTAACGTAACTCTTGTTTTTTTTCGTAGTTTAAAGATGAGGTGGTGAAAGAGGTGGTGGAACGGATGTGCAGCGACTTTTCCGGCCAGTGTTGTACCCACAAAACATCTGATGTGCCCCACGAGGCCGCCGGGGCCAGTGGCGGTCCTATAGGGCCCAGGCCCGGACCGTCCACCTCGAATGGATCACTTGGCTACACCCCAAACTGCAGCAGCTGCAACAAACTCACCTCTGAAGGGGCCTACAAGTGCAGGTAGGCATGAAACACTGATATAATGTGGACTTTGAGGAAAAGGGTGACCCAGAAAGTTATTTTTTTAGACACAGAATTGCATTAAATAAATAGTTTTTGCCTTTAAGAGTCTATAACTTGCTTTCTCTGTTATTTTCTATGTTTTCTTGATGGTCATATTAATATCTTCATGTTTCCCTGCCAGCGTGTGCCCGTCCTGCATCCTGTGTGAGATGTGCAGACATAGCCATGACCCCAGCCACAACCTCGTGAGAACCAAGACCCCTCTCTCCATCCCTGAGCATGGAATGTCCGGAGAGTTGAGGTAAACCCCCCCAAAGACTGAGGATAAATCTTCCCTCTTCTGGAAACTTTACAACAGTGCTTCTTCTGCATTAATGGAAGAAAACTTCAGTATAAATAGATGCAGAGAAGGATTGTAAAAATGTGTTTTAGCAGCTAGATTACTGTAAACATTGAGTGTGTATGTGCTTTTTGCTCTTGGAAAATAAACTTTTGATAGTCAACAAATAGGTGTTCCTGATGACATTTCAAACCAGGTTCCCAAGGCGAGGAGACAGGACAGTGCGCAAGGCCGAGCGACAGCGCCTCAAAGCTGAAAGGAGGCAGCTAAGAGCTGAAGTCAAGGAAATCAAGAAGAAACTGAGACTGGAGAAGAGGGGGCTGCAGTGGAGTGGGCCCTCTACCTCAGGCAGAGCCAACCTGACAAACATGGCGTCCGCGTCAACCCAGGTCCCAGCCCTGCCCCCCCCTGCTGCCTCAGAAACAGCCTCAGGTCCAGCCCCAGCCCAAGGTCCCATCCCTGCCCCGGTCCCTGATCCCCAGGCCTCCAGTCCAGAGTAAGCGCCACCTCGGAAGGGCGTCCGACAGTGCTGGGTACCTCGAAACCCAGCATGGATGCAATAAAGTCTTTTTTTTCCAAGAAAAGAAATCAAAAATATGCCATCTTTGTAATCTAGTCTGTATGAGTGTATCGCTGGCTGCTCTGGGGTGGTGGAAAATGTTGGAACTACCTCAATGTGAAAACTGCTGCTGCTGCTTCATAGATTTTCTAAGAAAAAAATGCTTTTGAGCTGCAAAACAAACAAACAAACAAAAAAAAAATCTGGGGTCCTGCTTTTTTGATTCGTAGAGAACAAAAGAGATTATAAGAAGCCAGGGCCATTTTCAACAATGCTCTGTACACTTGAAACTAGGGGTCCCGGGGTCTCGCACACGTCCTTGGTGCCCACTATGGCTGCCTTGTTTCTGGATGAAAATCTGCCGGACGGCACCCGTCTGGAGCCTGGTACCAAGTTCATCAAATACTGGAAGATGAGGAACTCGGGGACTATCAGCTGGACCTCAGAGACCAAGGTACCCCCACCCACCCTCCGAGAGGACAGGCTGCACTCTCTCTCTGCCCCCCCACCTCTTGCTTCACTTCCACTTCGAGCCCCCACTCAGCTCATTGCTTACCTCCTATCCACTAACACCAGCTAAGATTTCTTACCCAGCCTGATAGAATCTAACGCCCCCTGTTGTCTGAGATGTTTATTATTTGAATTCAGTTGTTCTGGTTTAAGTTAAGTCTTTGTCATCGAATGTGTGTGTGTGTGTGTGCGTGTGTGTGTTTCCCTCACTTTAGTATTATTTTTCTGCTGCGTGATTTTGGTTGCATGCTCTCGTCTTTGTGCTTTTTCGCATGTGTATTTCCTATTTTGTGTTTTGTGTATGTGTGTACGTGCACCCAGCTAGTGTTCATGTGGGGGAACCTCGGCCTGGCGTCAGAGGAGAAGAGGGAGGTGCCGGTCCCTCTGCTGCTGCCGGGACAGGTGGGAGTGGTCAGTGTGGCCTTTGTCGCTCCCATGATGGAGGGGACGTACACCTCCCACTGGCGGCTGGCGCACTGCGGGTGTCAGTTTGGCCCGCGTGTCTGGTGCAGCATCGTGGTCGAACACGGCGACGGCCGCAACACACTCGGGCAGCAGAGCAAACGACTGGCAAGTCTGCTATCCAATCATCAGCTGTCAACATCTAGATCATGACATTATGTATGAGTAACTCAGTAGATAAGACGTAGAGGTACTATATTTTTTTATATCTTTGATCCAGTATGTAATAGTTTTTACTGTACTACATTTATTTGACAGACGCAGCAGATTGTTTCATTAAATTCATTTCTGAAGGCAGAATTATTCAATATTTAACCAAAGAATCTAACAAATGTTAGAAAAGTCCAACAGATTTGTGCAGCAGAACTTCTTTCCTCTCCCATCAGTCACTTCATGACCCCTTCACATTTCTCTGGTGACCTTTTTAAAGGCCCCTGATTCGTAGTTTGGACAAAAACAACCAACCACAGCAGACAGTTTACTGCGAATCACGACTTTAACCTTTGATACGTTAAGTAAACACAGACCGGCCACTTTATTAAGTCCACTTACAATCCAGCATGATCCAATACACGATCTTAGCCATCAACAACAACAGCACGCACTACGACCTCGATAATAAATAACAGATTAATGAGTCTCTGACAGTGTCAACAAAACCTGATTCTGCTCTTCAAATGTAGGACTTGTAATTGAACATTTTTATGTTTGTATTCAAACTTTCATTTATTTTGAGTGCTTCCTTCACCACAAACATCATTTCTGAAAATAAAGAAGTAAATTTAAAACACGTCTGTGATTAAGATTTGAGGAATCTGATACAGACTGTTTTAATTAAACCGTGGAGCTTGTTAACACAAAAGCTCGTCTCTGTGGTGACACTAATGATTCTCGTGTGTGCTTCAGAAGGAGGAGCTGAGGCCGGTGGAGAAGGAGAAGGAGGTAAGGTCCAAGGACGGCGGGCCCGGCTTGTCTGTAGACCTGAACCAGGAAGACTACTACTTCCCCTCAGTTGACCTGCTGACTGCACAGGTGCACACTCACAAAGCAGCCAGTGCTTCTGTGTTTGAGACGTACTGTAAACTGATCACTGATCAGCTTTTATTCTGTCTGTTTAGGATTTACTGTCATTTGAGTTGCTGGATATAAATATTGTGCAAGAGTTGGAGAAGGTTCCTAACAACACTCCTGTGGGTAAGAAGTCCTGCTGATACTGTCTCTCATGCAGCTTCCTTCCAAAACTGCAGTTTATTTTCTTTTCATGTCACCGTTTAAGAAACTGTAAACTGTGTTTTTAATTTGCAGATTTGACACCCTGCATATCTCCTCTGCCCCATGATGCACCAGTGTTGGAGAAGGCCGTGACTTCACAGTTAAAGGAAGACGCAGAGGTCACCGGGGTCAGAAAACTGTTTGGTAAGACCGGAGATGTACAACAACGCTTTGGCATCTTACACAAGTTTGTCTAGACGTCTGTGAGAGTGCTACATGTTTAAAAAAGAAGCCGTTTGAGGCTCCAGAGGGAGCCAGAGTGCCTCAGGGGATTGTTGTCAAATGGAGCTGAAGTTGTGCAGAGTTAGAAAGTCAATCAGTGGATCCCTCTCTGAATGTTTGCTGTGTGTCGTCCAGGAGTGAAGCTGAGGCAGCAGAGGGAGCTGCTGGAGCCCGTGAACCAGGAGGACGACCGGGAGGAGGAGATCAGCGGAGCGCAGTTCCTCTGTGAGACCGTCATCCGCTCCCTCACCTTGGAGGAAGCCCCCGATCACAGACCCCCGATGCGCAGAGCCCAGCATAGCAGTCACAAACCACAGGGTGAGGAGCTCCTCTGTCCCCCTTAACAACACTGTAAGAGAAATGCTGTGCCTTGTTTTGTGTTTGAAGACTTGATTTTGGGGTTTTTCCAGTTGTTTCTCGGGGTCCCAGCTTTTGCTTTGAGAGATCTACGGAGACTGAGAAGATCGAGACGGTGCAAGAAGGAAATGAGGAGATCTGTGCCATCAGACTCGAGAGTTCAGCTCTGCCTCCCAACCAGATCACCCGGGAAGAGGAGACGAAGCCAGGTTAGAGAACATCCAGGTTTATGTCCAGCTCAAGTTTTCAACTGAGCCTGACCTGCAGCTTTAAATCCTAATCTTGTTTTTCTTTAAAGTTCTTCTGCTGGTGCCAACGAATGAAAACCTGCATCTCAGCTCACATCATGACAACGAGGACGAAGAGGTCATGGTCTTAGCTGACATGCAAAACATGAGAGACACCCACGAAGAGAAAGAGGAGGGTGGAACCAGAGGGGAAGACTGGGAGGAGGTCAGCCTTTAACCTTTTTAGAAAGCGGCTCATAAATGAGTTGTTAGTCTTTGTCATGTCGTGAAGTCCGTCTTTTCCTGCTGCGTCTCAGGTCAGCAGCCAGACTTCCTCAGTCTCCTCCTGCGACGATTACATTATCGTCCTCCCCGACTGCTTCGACACCAGCCGGCCTCTGGGCGAGTCCATGTACAGCTCCGCCATGTCGCAGCCCGACACGGCTGCTGCTGCTGCTTTGACCTCAGACGATCCAGACGACGTACAGCAGCAGGAGAAGGAGGAGGAAGAGGAAGAGGAGGAGGAGGAGGAGGAGGAAGAGGAAGCCGACAGGGTGGCATCGCTGAGAGAGAGGCAGGAGTGGACAGAGGAGGTCAACACTGAGGATTCCCCCGTGAACACGTGGCCTCCAATCGTCCCCTCCATCCACAGCAGTGTGAACCAGATGCTGTGCGCCTCCCAAACTCTGGACGCTGTGACGCTCACCCCCGAAGTGGTGCCACCACCGGTGCTGCCTGACCCCCTGCTGCCTCCACCGGCCCTCTACTCACCCAGGTTAGAGCTGACCTGTTTTTCTGTTGTGTTAACCTGCACGTGACAAAGAAACCTGAAACTGACATGTGTGTTTCAGGTCTGAGGCACTCTACCTGGCTGAGGACCCGAGTCCTCCGGCCTGCGAACCATACGAGCCTCCCCAACCAAGGGTCCACCTAAACGGTGAGTTTGACTGCAGCCTCATGGTTCATACTACAGTTTTTAGTTACTTCGAGTTGTTGCCTCGTCATGCGGGGGAAACACAGTTTGTCCTTTGCGGGAAGTGAGATGGCACGGAAGCTTCTCAGGATTTGTTGCCTCAGCAAAACTCTGAAACTGTTCCTCCTCTGATGTTGCTGCGTGTTTGCTCTGTGTTGTTATTTCCTTTTTTTTTTTTTAATAATTTGTTTGCATATCTTGTCTGCAGTATCATCTGGTCTGTCGAGATCAGCGGGCTCAGCATCCAGTGCCTTCGAGACATACAACCCCAGACCCAGCAACGCTTTGCAGCCAAGGTGCAACAGAGTAAAACTTTAGTTTACTGCACTTGAGCTTCTCGTTTATTTGTCTTCATCAGGTTTCTGTGCAACGGCCTGAATCGGGTCAACACAAAGAAACGTGATACACGTTTCAATTTGTGTTTTCTGATATCTCTAAAAACAAAACAAGTCGAACTGGAACATGCTGTCCTCTGCAGCGCTGTTACATAACCCAGCATAACCACATCCTTGTCTTTACACAAGGGGCCAAGGCGGCATCACGGAGGGACTCGTCAAGGGAGCCCTTTCTGTGGCGGCGTCCGCTTATAAAGCTCTCTTCACTGGACCAAACTGTTCAATACAGGTACATCACAAACGCACGACAGCGGCAGTGTTAAGTTTCAAGTACGCGAGCTGATGATTACAAAGTTTTATTTTGCAGAGATCTGGTCAGGATAAGAGGAGCAGAGGGTAGAAGCATGAGTCAGCACTTCCTTACAGCAAACACGGAGAGAGAACTGAGTTTGTTGTCCCTCATAACTTAAAACAAAAATGTCACGGAGGTGTGAGACAGCTTCATCCCTCTGTGACCAAATTAGCATCAGCAGCCGTTTTGTAATTTTAGGTGCATTTCAAGAAGATTTAAAGCAGTTGGACTTCCCCTCAGCTCGTTTTTTTTTTTTTTTTTAGCGGCTCATATTTTGGTTTTTACTTCTTTCTTTTTTTTCCACTCTCACTGTCATCTACCGCAAAAACAACATACTAGAAATTACGTTATAGAGCTGCCAAAGATCCAGATGTGTAACTCAGGGGACCAGACGCAGCTGAAAGATGCATGAATGGGTTTAAATGAATGATGAAGGAATGGGGAACTGATCACAACAGTTTTCTAATGATGTCGACGTCAGGTTGTTTCCACTGGATGACTGTGAGTCAGCTGTTGTACTGCTTCATAGGATGCTGTTTCAACACGAGTGCTGCCTGACCGAACCAAGTTCTGTCTTCCAGTTTGGTTTCATAGTTTTTTTACGCTCTCATCTCTGTTTTGCAGCGAGGCATCGACCCGGCCACCAGACAGGACCCCTCCATGATGGCGATGCTGCTGGAAATGGGCTTCAGAGACCAGCGGCTCAACCAGCGGCTGCTGAGGAAGCACGGCTACAGCCTGCTGCACACCGTCAACGAGCTGGTGCAGATGGCCGAGGACAGCCAGAACAAGGCTGTCAACACTCAGCACTGAGGGAGACAGACGAAGAAAAAAAAAGAGTCTTAAGAAGGAATTTATTTGACTTTTAATGTAAAAGAGAATTATTTAGATTACGACCTGTGTATCGCTCAAACTTTCCAGTGTCTTTGTTTGGAATTATTTAAAAGAGGAGACCTATTTATGATTCATGCAACTGATTGATTTGTTTTTCCCAAAGGGTGGATACTTTGTTTGAAGCAGGAGTTAAAGATAATAAGACACAAATGTCACAAACGAACGAGGAGCATGACGGCCGATTTGAAAAGAACGGCTTCTCACGCCTTTGCCTTTAATTTAGCTTCAATACTTTGAGCAAATTAACCCACGTACACGCTTGTAAATTAATATGAATAGTGGTTAATAATGCCTTGTTTACCCGGGGCCATAGAGCCTTATTATGTGTTGGTGAAAAAGGAGCAGGGACAAAAAAGTGTGTATTTCAGCTCTTCATCTTAGTGTTTGTGTGGCTGTCGTAGCTGCTTCCTCCGCGCTGAAAAATAATCGTCTTTTGACCGGGCTTGGCTAGATTCTTCTCACAAATAGAGCAGCAGTGTTGAATGTCATAAAACAAAAAAAAGAGACAGGAAACGATGGGAAACGCCAGCTCTCGTTCGAGGCGATGCTCCTGGATGTTCTGGGTGAGGAGGGTGGGCGGCGCAGTGCTGAGAACGTCAGATATTTAAAGACTTTTTCTGGATTTATCGTAGTGAAATCTGCCTAAACAATGCAATCTTTTTTCTGTATCAGAGTACTGTTATTTTAGACGTTGACATGTGGAATGTATACAAAAACCCGTCCGAGCGGATCGCTCGTTCGGACCCGGATGTTTTCTACTGCTTTTTAGGAGACACCTGCATGACAGGTAGAGGCTTTAGAGATGAGTCGTGTTCTCGTGGTCTTAGCACAGTCACAGTGGAAAATGTCCGCTTTGCGTCAACCTTTTAAAACACACACACACACACACGCACACAACAACAAACACCCTTGCCTGCATTCTTCTCGTGTCCTCATTCAAACCTTAGCAACAACAGTCACTCAGCATTAATCCAACACGTGATGTCTCTCAACACATTCCTCGACGTTTGAACCAAGTTTTTTCTCATTGCATTGCCTTTTATGAACGACCATTATTAGTTTACTGAAATATACATGTGGTGATTTGACATTTGTGGTGTGAGTGTGCAGGTTTAAGTTCATGTACGCCTCTGTTTATCTGGATTATTCCTCCTTTATGTCTGTCTGTGTGTGTGGTTGGTCGGTCGGTTGATGGGGCTTTCTGAACCATAATTTCTGTCATTGTTTCCAAGAATCATGCGCTAGAGAATAATTCTGAATATATCTACTACTGTCTGCTTGTCGAATTATTCCTCTGCCACAGAGTGTATACATTAAAATACCCTTCGACTGTCAATCCGCCAATAAACTATTTGCACATCTCTTGTCTCGTGTCTGAATGTGGGTCGCTGCATTAAAGTACTTTCTGTGCTAGAACCTGTCAGAAGTACAAAGGGTACATGTATGAGTACTGCACTATGCTGCTGTTTTGACAGGATGAGGTTCAACATATGTTAACAGTGCAATAAAGTATAATAGCAACCAAGTCTGCATGATTATATAAGCTCAGGGCTTGTTTTGAAGATCCAGTGTCAGATTTAGGGCGCTCGAGGTATTTATCACTATCACAATGTTTTTGCTGCCTTAGACTTAATATCTGTGCGTGCAGTTAGCTTAGCGTAGCATGAAACAACATGAAGCATCAGAATTAGTTAGCTTAGTCGGCTAAGCTGACTAAAAGTCAGTCCCACTTGTTTGGTAGTCTCGTGTTTTCACAGTTTATCACTTTGTTTCTTTCGTCAGCGCCCTCTTCAGTCTCAGAGTCCGGTTAGCCTACATTTCCTGCTTGACCGGCTCCTGTTCTGGCACGACACTAGCTCCCTGTCGGCATCCCCCCCGCCCTGACCCTGAAAAACTCCTAAAAGTTACACAAAGATGGAAAATTATTATTATTAATAATTATTATTGAAGGCTGACCGATGGTGGTGGTCAAGGTGCCCAATTATTTGCCCCTGCGGCCCCGTGACAGGTTAATCCGGCCATGATAACAGTGAAAATATCCAAACCTTGAATTCTTCACACGTTTGTATCTTTAACAGTAAACGTTAGATTGGCGTGCAGCCCTGTGAATGTGTTGCAACGCCGTATGAAATGAGATGAAGCCAATCAAGAGCAGCACATGTGATCTGCATGCTGTCAACTGAGCTGTCACCCACAGAATAAGGAAGTGTTCCTCCCAGACGAGTTCGGTGTTTTGAGACTTGAAGTAGTTTGTCGTTGTTAAAAAAGCTTGTCAACAACAAAACCGAGGAAGCTGCTCGGATATCTGAAGTTTAAACTCAAAGTCTTCACCTGAGGTAAGCGCTCGTCTCAGCCGTCAGCTGATAAATATATATGATGACTCATGTTTAACAGAAACGCATGCGGTCTTAATGTAATGATACATTATATATAGTTTATTTTGAACTGGGCTCACACACAGAAGAAGTATTCAGATTCAGATCATGTACTTTGTACTTTTATATGCGGTAGTTAAAGCTCACTTAGTTTATATGTTTTATCACGTCCGGGAAAAGGTGTGGAGATATCGATCCAAACTTCTGGTACCGATACCAAGGTGAGTATTGGTATCGGATCGATACTGCAGTTTCTCCTCAGGCATATTTATACATAATTTATATAAGTATATTTACTTTATATATTTATGTTTCTGTTATGTTGCTGCGTTTTTGTTATTTTGGACACGTGACTGAAATAATTGTGGTAGCAGAGAGATTTTTTTTTCATTGTTGAAGCATTTTTATTGCCTAAAATCTTTGTGCTGTGTTTCACCATAATCATAATCATGACATTTCAAGTAAAAAGTATCGGTGCCAGTATGGTGATACAGTCCTGTATTTACTTACCTGGCACAGCACCAGTGGAAGTGCTGCGTCATGACTACATATAACGTACCTGATGAGTTTTATGCGGTCTGTTCTTCTTGTCTGTAGGACTCAGAAGACTCATGGTGACCCCGGGGAGGAACAGCAAGCCCGCAGAGGGCCTGACAAGCGGGGAGGAGAGCGCGAAAACTCTGCGGCAGTTCCCTCCATACGGCAGCATGAGCGGACCCTCATCTGGAGACAGCTGCCCCACCTGTCGAGGCACCGGGCGGATTCCCAGAGGTTGGAAAAACTTTTATTTCTCTTCTTCAAAGTTTCATTTCTGATTCAACATCTAAAAGGAACTAAGTCGGATGAAAAGTGCACGGTCAGCTGAGCCACAGTCCGCTTTCACATCACTTTGTGGTTCACCTCGTTTCTTTTGTGTGTTGTCAGGCCAGGAAGACCAGCTGGTTGCTGTAATACCATGTAATGATGTAAGGCTGAAACCCAGACGCACGTAAGTGATGAATACCTCTGCTATATGTGACCTGACTGTGTCTCCTATACAAAAATGTACTTTTATATAGTTTATTTGTACAGATCGCAGCACGTTCACCTTCTTAACTTTCACTTCTCTGTTTAATTTAAATCCAGATTCATCTTATATCTCTCTAAATGTGTGCACTCTAAGAATATGAAGTGATATTTGTTTTGCACTTCAGGAAGCTGACCGTGTGTATCTCCATGGGCATATGCCTTTTTTTATGCTGCCTGATCCTCTTCTTCCTCTTCCCCCGGAGTGTAACCCTGACGCCTGTGTCCGTGCTGTCAGTCATGGTCTACTTCAGTCCAGATAAAGTTCAAATGGAGGTCACGGTAAGTAAAAAAAAGGGAGTACACCTAGTTAGTGTAAGGCTGTGCCTCATCTTCGCTGAGGTAGGCTGTCCTGGGATTGCTTTTAATCTCAGCTAAAACACAGTGGCTTCCCTGTTTGGTTGAAACTGAGTTAAACCAAGAATCTGGCTAACGAGACAGTAAACACACTAACACATAGTAAACTCAGCAGTAACACAAAACATAGTTTACAAGCCAGCAAAACACGCACTGTACTTCCTGCGGCCTGCCGCTAATTTATAGATTCATTTCACGTTAATTCATGATGCCAAACGAAGCAGGAGAACACTCAAGAGACGCATACATACAAAGTACATCAGATATGTACTCTGCTTGAGGTTGTTATGTAAGTGTATACATATATTACACTACCTGACCTTCGCTCAGCCGTCATATTTTTAATGTGTGTGTCGTTCACATACTCCAGATAGCTGCAGGAGCTTTGCAGGACAAAGGTCCCTGACACTTTTTAATGATGGAGAGTGGAGCTGTTTGACCCGATGAGCTGCGTGCGTGTGTGTGTGTTTCCTCTCCTAGAATCTCATGAATATCACCAACAACAACTTTGCATCGGTCACGATTGTCGACTTAACCATTCAGAGTTTGGTCTCTGACATCGTCGTCGGCAAAACCAAGATATCTAATCTGACCACGCTCTATGCCCGCGCACAGAAATCTGTGAGTTTCACACAGGATGGATGATTCACGTCAAAATATCTGAATATATCTGTCATGCAATGAATTTCTCGCTCCTCTCCTCCCTGATGTTTTGCAGTACACCTTTAAAATCGACCTGCCAATCACTGATGAGGGCTTAAAGTAAGTTTGAATCAAACCTCTATTCTTATTTAGAGCTTTCTACATACATGCCGTGTCCGTAATTAATGTTTATGTCTGAATTCTCCACGCTTCAACGCTCTTTATCTCTTTCAGTTTTTACTGCAAGTCGAGCACTATCAAGATTCACACTCTATTCCTGGAGCTGCAGTAAGTGTCAATCTGTATCTGAAAATCAACATCCGCTTCATATAGGGTGTTAAATGCTTCACTCTGACAGCACAGACACTTGATTTAACACACAAGCAGAAGAAAACAAAGCTAAACATAATATTATATAATTATATAATATTTATTTTGGCGAACGTACAATGATAACATCAGTCTTTTGTGGTGTTAGTTGGTTTGTGTTGGTATTATATAACCCACCAGTAAAGATTAAGCTTCAGTAAACGTAAATACTGCAAACCAACCTGTTTCTAAAGTTGCAAACCACATTTCACAGTCTAATTTCATTATATGCTCCACCGTAACATTGTATTTTCAACGGGGGCAGCAGAACTAGCTGAAAACATTGACAGCAGGAAGAATAGACGGCGTATGCATGACGAGGTTTCCTAAAAGAGGAGACCAGAACTGTTTTTTGTACCAGGCTGTAAACATGTTTAATTCTGCTGTGAAGACATTTTAACGTGGGGACTTATGGAAAATTGACTCACTTCTGGAGCCAGCTGCAAGTGGACGTTTGAGGAACTGCAGTTTTTGACACATCTGCATTGGTTTCACATCCTTGACGTCAACTATTAGCTCGTTCACAACCTTTGAGTTTGGCATTATGGCCACCATATTTGTCATTTAATCAGCTCTTAATATGAACATATCGACTGGCGCTGCTTTAAAATGCTGTGAAAGCTTCACAAGTCTTAAAGTTCCTTCTCCTTTTTCTGTCCTCAGAATGACGATGAACATATCTTACCTCTCTCACTTGGAGCAGGTGTCTCTGGACACCTTCGAATACGTCGACTGTGGCAAGAATTCGACGATCCCGCATCCTGTGAGATGATGAAACCAGAGTGAAAGAGTGAGAGTGTGAAGTGATGAATATTCCGGCACCTTTATCTCCTGTGTATGCGACGTGAATGATGACTACTGTGAAAATGCATATTATTATATTCTGTATGTTGTTTTAGCATACTTTTAATCAGTCACTACAGTCTAATAATTTTAAATATCGATGCTTTAAAGCACTTTTATGTTTTGCTCTTATTCGTCTGAGATCCAGCTGCGTGAATCTGTATTACAGGCAAACTGATCTCAAACAAGCACCATGTCCTAAACGCAAAATAGGAGAACTGTGTTTCTTTCTGAAGATGTAAATTTCTTTAAAAATGTCACAACGTTTTTGGCCTGACGCCACATATTGTGTAAATAGGATGTTCTCTCATCTCTGATCTGATCTGATCGCTAATCTTGTCGTATTAATTGCATTTCATTAAACGTTTTTGCCGTTTTAGCTTCTGCGTGTTCGATTTCAAAGTTTCAGAATGCTCAAAGAGTTTGCTGATTCATTCGTCACCCACGTGCGGCACATTGGGCGCGACGAGGAGCTTTTTTTCTGAGAGTTTAGAATCCACATGTGGCAGAATTTCAATTCATTAATAGAAACTGGTGAAGAGGTCCGGCTCCGTCCTCAGCTGCTCCCTAGACTGCTCCCATGAACAACTCTTCTCACCTCCTGCGTGAGACCGTGGAGCCCAGCTCCTTCAGCAGCAGACTGCTACTCCCACCATGTCAGCGCACTACGTTAGGAGTCAGTAAGTATTTTTACACTGTGGAAAAGACACTAAGATAAATGATCTGAGTGGTTAAACTGTGCAGATGAGAGAGAGGTGTTGTGTGGGCAGACTGCATGTCTCTGATTTATTCTAACAAACTGTAGCCAGACGGGCAAATAAACAAAGTTACTCCACTGTTGTCTTTGATTTATTCAGCAGAGTAAGAATAAAATGAGGTTAAGACAATCTGAGCGTAGAAAAACTGTAGTCAAATACAAAGACCACAGTTAATAATTATTATTTTTATTGGTGTTACTAAGACTTCTATGTTACTCAGTCCTTGACGTTCTTCAGAGTGGACACAGGGTGGAGCCGACGCTTTGCCAGACTGACAGCTAACAAGCTTTGTTAGAAGAACTGGTTTGAATCGTGGTAAATGACTTGATTTACTTCCTACCCAAAAACCTCTTGTATCAGCTGAGGATTATATATTCAGCATATCTGATATATTTATTCAGATTGAAGTGAGATAAATAAATCTGCAGCGGTTCGGCAGAACACTCACCAGAGTGTAACTAAGTACTTTTCTTGAGTATTTCCCTCACTGTTACTTCACTACATTTATATCAGTGATATTAGTATTACTGCATTGATCTGACAGCTGAAGTTACTTTTAAAAAATCAGGACTTTATGCTCAACATCAAGCAGCAGAGTATATTTCACAGGAGAGCTGAGGAAAGGTGCAGTTCACCTGTGCACCGGCGGGGGGCGTGGTGCAGCGTCTCCAGGTGGCCGTGACGTCACTCTAGGCTTTAGGTGGCGTGCGCTCGAGCCTCTCCGGAGCTCCTCAGTGCTGCTGGAGGAGAAGGAGGAGCGGATGTAACCGGCTGGGACGAACATCACTTGTTTACAAGTCAGCTATGGATGTGTTTATCGCCTGTGGATGATGTTCCCGCCTCGATTTTAGAAGGTAATAACGTTTTTTAAGAGACATGCGTGGAAGATTTTGGTGATTTCACTCTCATAGGTTCCGTCAAGCCCTTCAAACTGCATGCATGTATCCCTTCATTAAGTTTATCCCTTAAAGTTAACCTCGCAGCCTCTTGGAAGTTGTTTGCGCTCTTCATGGTGCAACACAAAGCAGATGTTTCATGCAGGAGAGGAAGAAAGGTGGATTATTCCCTGCACAATCATTTAAAATACAAACATGACTGTGCACTTTGCCTCTGCAGACACTGTTTGTCGGTTTACACTCCTTTAATTTGCAGTGAGTGAATCATAAATATAACCCTGCAACACATGCAGGCTCTGTTTTTATGCCCAAAGGCAGCTGTTTGATGGGCATCAGGATGTCAACAACAACCGGATTAGTGCTGCTGCAGCAGTCCTCGCAGACAGTAGACAGAGAGAGTGGGTGAATACATATCATCCATCCCCTGCAATGAAATCAATCTGCCCCCGAGAAAAGCCTGAGCGGTCTTAAGAGGATTTAGGCTTTAGATAACCTCGGCCACCCAATTAGCTGTTGTTTGGCTCTGCAGTGTGGCACTTACTGGTTTATATCATCAAGTTAACCAAGTATGCAAGTGTGGATTCAATAAACTGAAGTAGCATAGTGACACATCAGGAAGTTAATGATCATTATCTTGGTTTTCTTCAGGTGTCTCATGCAAACACACTTTTTAAAGGCCCCATTGTCCTCTCATTAAATGTTAACTCCCTCCTGTGTGTGTTTTGATAAGGTCTCCAGCACCATCTGATCCCGTCTGCCCCCGACGGCAGGGAGCAAATGCCAATCTTCTGAAAAAAGGATTAAATCAGGAATCTGTCACCTCGCCTAAGTAGGTGTGAATTGCTGGCTGCAGTCATGGGGAACCAGCTGACTGATATGGCTCCAAACACGCCGTCGTTCCTGCCAAACTTCCAGTCCCTGCACGTGGTGGTTATCGGGCTGGACTCGGCCGGTAAAACGTCCCTGCTCTACAGGCTCAAACTGAAGGAGTTTGTGAAAACCATCCCCACCAAGGGCTTCAACACGGAGAAGATCAAGGTGCCCGTGGGGGCTTCTCGGACCATAAACTTCCAGGTGTGGGATGTGGGCGGCCAGGAGAAGCTGCGCCCACTGTGGAAGTCTTACACCCGGCGGACAGATGGGATGGTGTTTGTGGTGGACTCCACTGAGCTGGAGCGTATGGAGGAGGCCAAAGTGGAGCTCCACAAAATCACCCGCACCTCGGAGAACCAGGGCGTCCCCGTGCTCATCCTCGCCAACAAGCAGGACCTGGATTCAGCGCTGTCGGTCAGCGAGGTGGAGAAGCTGCTCTCTGTCCACGAACTGAGCATGTACACGCTGCATCACGTGCAAAGCTGCAGCGCCGTGGACGGTCAGGGACTCCAGCCGGGCCTGGAGAGACTTTACGAGATGATCCTCAAGCGGAAGAAGATGGTGAAGCACAACAGGAACAGAAAGAGATGAACTGTCGGCTCCCTGCTGTGGACATTATCCACTGTTGAGACACTTCCAAGCTTAATGGTTCCTTTTAATGGGGGAGCGATTTGTGCCAACAAAACAACGATTACAGGCGGCCTCGGGGTCAGGAGAAATGGATTTGCTCATAACAGCTGAAGCAGTATTGACATATTCTTTGTTCTGCAAGTGTGCAGCTGCCCTTTGAAAAATTAGATTTATAGGGAACCTCGCTAGCAGTTAGTCTTCACTAAGTGCTTGTTTTAAAGAAGCCTGTTGGTGCTGAAGAGAGATAGAAAACTTTAAACACGTTTAAAAATGTTCCCGTAATCCTTCACGAGCTCTGCTCACACTGGATGGCTTCCCCCGAAATATTTACTCCACGTTGTTGTTGTTTGTGTTGGACGGAGCGACGTCAGCTCCGTGATCGGACACCAAATGATATGAAACTTCAATGCCAGGAAAGCAGTAATCCTAAATGCATTCCCTTCATGGCCACACAGGTTACGTTTCAGTTACGATAAGTGTTTATACAAATTGTACATTTTTTGTAACACTGAAACTCTTAATAAATCTAAGCACTGTACAGATCATGCATTGCTTTCCTTGTAGTTAATGGAGCCAGGATCTCACACAAAGCTGTCCTCTTTAAGCTGCTATAATAAGAGTCTACGGAGCATTTTAGTGTTTTTCAGCTCTTTGTTTCGGTTTTCAGCCTCTAACTTTACTGTTTCACTTCACAACCTCGCGGCTCTCGCTTTGTATCGACTGTAGCAGGATGCTACAGGATGGCAGACACGTTTAACAACTCTCTGGTGGACTTAGAGTCAGATATTTCCTCTTCCAGGAGTCGGTAGAGACCCAAGAAGAGCAAAAAGGGGTGAGAAACATCACGACAAATCTGTTGGAGGGGTAAATACGCAAATGTTTAGTAACCAATCAATCATATCAGCCACAGGAGGTGATATTAATGCATTTTAAAATGTTTGTATCATTTATAATAGACATTTTTTGGATTATAAAAAGACAAAATCTAAATTTAGTCCAAAGCTGTGACTCCCCTCGTCCCTTAGTCATGGATTAATCAGCAAATGAGGCAGTGTGTGAGAGAGAGAGGAGGGGGAGGTGTAGTCCTCTCCTCCTCCTCCTCCTCTTCCTCCTCCTCCCACTCAAACCAAAACAGCCTATTCACTTTAATGCCCACCTTCCAGTCTGCCAGCTGCTGACATTGTAATTGCATCAATTAGCGGTGAGGTGGCTCAGAGGTGAGCCGGTTTTAGTCCTTTTGTGTGACCGTGTAGGCCTGAGCCGCCTGAGGCCATCAGCAGATGTTCTGATTTACTGTACTTCTGATGCACTGACCGCCACAACAGCAAAAACATGAAGTAACGCCGGTTTGAGTTGAGGTTATTTAAGTTGTTTGTAGTCTTTGTTTTTATGACTGAAGGGTTAACTGACCAGTAGGAACCATTAAACCTGCTCTTAGCAGTCCAGTTAAGAGTTTTAACCCACTTTGTTCCCAAGAACCTCTTACGTTATGATATTATGCAACAAATACAAAAGGTCACACATTGTCGACCTGCATACCGTCACTGTGCGCGCGCTTCTGCTGCATATTTATCTCGCCTGACACGATAAAATAATGACTTGTTACCTACTCAGGTGTCTCCTGCTGAGCGTTTCTAAACACCGGATGTCAAAACAGACATAAGTGTGTGCGCATGCGGTATGAAAAGAGACACGAGCACGTCCTGACTCCGGCGACCTCGCCGTCATCCATTAACAACGGTGAGCTCGTTAAAAACTTTCAAGGATGTCTTTTGCAGAATCATCTTGACACAGCAGCTGGTCCCTGAATAAATTAGCATCGTGATGTGGCTTTTTTTTGGACAGCTGAGACACACTGTGGCCACACGAGGAAGCATCGATCAGCCGATGAAAAACAATATTCTCGGCCAAGAGCGAAAAATGTGGAAGAGATGCCGTAATGCAGCCGAGGAAAAGAAGCTGCACGCCTGATTGACTTGCTGATTTGAAGTCTTTGTCTTTTTCCTCCTCTGTTTTCGGCACAGTGGTGGCTGATAAGAAACACACAGAAGAGGGAAGCCCTGGAGATTGTACCTTAGTACGTTAGGGAGATCCCTGGAGTCACGTGACATAAATCAAACACAGGTTCACCTTCGAAAAAACACGCATTTCCATCAGTCAACCCAAGGACATTTCAACCCTTCATGCTTAAAGAAGAAAGTAGTGGCAGTGTGTTTGATTTTATCAAGAGGTGTAGTCATTGATTCCAACCCTATGCTTTATGGTTCATGCTAACAGCTGTTGGATGTACAATAAGAGCTGAGTACGTCTTCGCTTCCACACAATTCTGACTCTTTCTCTCAAAGTTTTGATCCCTGGAGGATTTTTAGGTTTTGTTAAACTTCCCTTAAACTAATAAAAGTGAATTAAAACTGATGTGATCAGAATGTAGAGTCTGTGTGTATTCATTCGGTTTCATAACCAAAAAGTAATTCAGCCATTCTGACCAGATACCCAAAGATAGCGCCCACCTTTGGGGAGGTATTTTGTCATAAACCGAAGTATTCGACATCTGACCTGATAAAAAGTCAAACGGTCGATTCGTCCTGAGGGGAACATTAACATCTGCACCAAAAACCCTCCAGACATTTCACTCACAATCAGAAATATCAATCTGACGGTGGCACTAGATTAAAAGTTGGGCGGTCACCAAAGTCATTAGGATTCGGCCTCTGGGAACCATGAACGTCTGTGCCAAATTTCACCAATCCATCCAGCAGTTGACCGACTGAGAGATCGTCCACGTTGGCTTTCGAAGAGCCGCCAGCGTGGCCAAAGACAGGAACACACTCAGTCAGCTGAGGGACGTGAACAGACCCTTCTTCCTCCTCTCAAAAACAACAATGCAACGATGGCGAAGGGAATACGTATATGATCATCCAGATAAATAACAACACAGCATTAATGATCTGCCGCAGTCTCTTTACAGCCCCTATGATGAGAAGCAATGGGGGCACTGGGCGCAAATCCAAGCCTCTTAACAGGGGAGGGGGGGGGGGTGCAGACATAAATTCCCGTCACCATGGCAACCTGAAGTCAGCAGTCACTAAAGGGTGACCTGTGAGGGTGGCGGCGGGGGGTCAAATTGCTTTTTGTGGTTGGATGTCCAATCCAGCTGTGGTTACCGAGCGGGCAGCGAGATTGGAAAACGAAGCTCAGATCAATACGGAGAGATCCCGAGATCACCACCTCCACCTCACGCTGTCTGCCCCCGCTCCATCCATCCATCCGTCAGGCGGTGTGTAATCTTCGGTTTGAAAGTTGTTGACGACCTCTGGTTTGTTTGCTTTTTTACTCTCCTCTGCCCCGTGTTTGTTGGATGTCAATCTCTGAACATCTCTCAAATTTCACGCCAACTGGGTCCGTACGGGAAATCGACCTTGTTGACATTGCAGTGGACGGAGGAGGCGGAGGGGAGTTAGCAGTGGACACGCTGCTGAGTGAAGGTTCAAAAAGGGACAATGTTTGTAGGAGGGCTGGATTAGTCGCTTTTATTCCCGAAAGATCGTAAAGCTGCCACTTGGCCTTCGTTTAGAGCCGAGTTTGTTGGACTGAATGGATGGGAAGGGACTTTAAAAACACAGTACGGTCTTTCACCGTCTTGTGAGGAAAGAACAAACACCACAGAGGCTGTATTTCTTAGCTGTAAAAAAAGACAATGTCACAGTGGGTAGGGCTTCAAATCGAGGCGGCCCTGCACCAGAACATATGGATATAATCATGTGTTTGCCATCAGCTAGAAGAAAGTAATGATGTTCATTTTATTTGTGAATAAAGAGGTCAGGGAGCGCTTCTTGATGTTCAGAGTTTGGGATGATTCATCGCTCACGTGGCCACAAATGTAGATGATTTAAACTTTATGGTTTCCAGAAGTTGTTCAGCTGCAGGAGGGGATGTAAGTATGACTTCATGGATGATTTCATAGACTCTCAAAGGGTCAAAATTAAATCACGTTTGACGAATTTGTAATTGGATGCCTTCAAGGTTTTATGATTCTTTTGTCTTGGCTGTGTTTAATCCAGTGTGGATTGTGTACACCCACACTATCGCCCCCCCTGATCCCACGCTAGGATTACCCACAAACCCATGAGCCATGAGAAGTGCTCGGCCGGCCACTAAACACCAACGCTTGTTAATCCTGACTATTACTGCTGTTTAAAGGCAGACGGGGCCTCTGAGCTGACACGCTGTGAGGTGATATATCAGCAGCAGGGCTGTTTATTTGTGTCCACCCGGCTGTGGGTGGATGTGGGAATGTGCTGACTCGGGAATTATGTGACTTGATTTAGTGGGACAAAACGATTTAATGTGACACACAGGTAAAGGTGGAATCACAGCTGGGACTACCAAAAACAGAGCTTAAAGCAACTGACTTGTAATCAGGTGAATCTGTGCGTCACACACCGCCAACCATTTCACTGATTTTGGTGAAACTGGATCGTATTTTATGGAGAAAATGTTTTCTGGTTTTCCCTGCTGCCGGCTGTAGCTGCTGTTAGCTCAGTTTGTTAGCCGGGCTGTGGGCTCAGAGCACTGGGGGGCCACCCGGAAGAAGAAGGAGGAGGTTTTCAGGGAATGCTGATTGGGAGCGGAGTCAGTGTCGTGCCAGAACCGGAGCTGGGCGAGTGGGCAATGTAACCGGCTCAGCAGCCTCTGTAGACATAATGACGTAGGTAAAAAAAACAAATAGGACAGCACAAGAGTAAATCTGGGACTGCTGAGCTTGGTGAAATAAAAAAGGTTTAAAACTCATCAGAACTCTACTCAAGTAAAGTACTTGAGTACTTTGTAACCTTTCACAACTGCTGTTGCAAATAAGCGAGGGGCCGCTTTTGAACGTCTCTCTCACCTCATATAAAAATGCATTGAACCACAGCTGTGCCTGAAGAGGAGATGACTCAATCCGCTGCAAACGCACAGTCCGTCTTTGAGGTCGTACAGTCGCTCCCCACGTGGCTTTTGTTGACACTGCGTCCCGCTTGGCAGATCAAGCTCACATCTCAAATCAAATGTGGGGACGCCCCGTGCCGTGGCTCTCCCCAGGATGTAGAAGCAGCTGTAACGAGCGGCGCTGGAGTTTTGTTTCAGCTTTGTACAGATACGGAGTACACGTGGGAGCGAGGCTGCACGTGAGCCGTGGAGCTCATGGCCAAACAAATCACCCTGGACTGACGGCTCGTGTTGGAAAGGTTTTTCTCTCTGCTTGCGATGGGGTGCGGTAGATCACCATCAAAGAGTGGTCAGTCGTGCACATCTGTGCTTTTATTGTCCTGGTTCTCTTTTCTAAATTGTTTTCCTTCAGACGAGACTGCAACATTATGTATAAATTGGTATTTTGTGATTTAACGCCCCCAGTTTCAGAGTGCCACCAACTGTACACGTGTATTTGCTAAAATTAAATTGTTAAATTTACTCTTGTCCGGCAGCTTCTTGCTCACTCACTCTCTACTTTTCTCCTCTTTGCTTCCTCTGTCAACATCCTCTTCAGTCTTTTCTCCTCTGTCATTATGTCCACTGAGGCTGCTGTGCCCAGTTATGGTTCAGCATTCCTCCATGCCCCAGGCCTGTAAACCTCCTCTTCCAGTGGTCCAAAACACCTGTGCTGCAAACGCTAACGCTCCCCCCATTGCTCTGAGCTCACAGTCTGTGTAGCCCGGCTAACAAATGGAGCTAACGGCAGCTACAGTTGCCAGCAGATTACTTCAGGAAACTAATTTTCTCCATGAAATATGATCCAGCTGCACCAAAATGCTGTAAAGCGCTACGTATTGCTGCAGGAGTAGTAATAGTTTTCCCATTTCGTTCCTCATTTTGTCACTTACTGTAAATATTAATCTGAAAAGCTCTGATAAAATCTGATAATAAAACTCACTCACTTATGAATGCTACCTCTCATTGTGTCTGTACAAACTGGATTGTGTTGAAGAAGTCTCTTGACCGAGGCTGTGAAGGGGAACCCATGCGGATCAGATCTGGTATTTGGGGCCTGATCTCCTAAATGAGGCGCCCATAGTGGCCTTTTTGTTTATCTCGGCTGCGTGCTCGGGTCTTTCACAAGCCATCGCTGCATTCCTTTTGTTGCCTCGCTCTGTTATTTTATCAAAGATTTCACTGTGCAAGGGTTTGATGTTGGCCAGGCTGTCACACGTCCTCCAGATAAATCCTCCAGTGGCTACACGTGACAACCCAATCTAAAGTGAGGTCATTCCCACAAGGAGATGTGGTCATTCAAAACTATATCAACCTGGATTTAAATTAGTTTATAGAACAGCTGGCTGCAAAATGATTCGTCACAGTTTCCGTGCGCTCATATTTTGGCCTCATCTGCACTTTGTCAGTTCGTTTGAGAGGCTGGTGACCTACTTTTTTCCTGCAGTGTGTTCGTGCTGCCTCTAAAGCAGACAATTAACAAAAGAGGACTGATCCAGTGCTGAGAAGACAAACGGCTCTTTAGCCATGTCATTTCACTCCACACTGTCATTATGCTCTGAGTGAAATCAAGAAGTGGGCTGATATGTTTAACATGTACAGGAAGTTTTCTCCAATAACCACCGTTACTGCTGAACGCTGCAGGGCCAAGCTTTCTCTCAGTGTTACACTCCTACAGGAACACTTCTGGAGAGTTATATTTATTCACTTGCTTGCCAAGACTTAGGCGAGATGATCGATACCGTTCTTTTATCTTACGTCTTTTAAATGTGCAGCTCCAGCCAGGACACAGTAAGCAGTTAGCTGTCTTTTGAACTGCAGTGATTGATTAGCAGATCAGGAACAGGTGGTGAGGCGATCAGGCAGGTGAGAGGAGGCCACGCCCAGCGACATGCACACGAGGTGAGGGGAAAATGAAAAGCACTGGCCTCTACGTGACAAGTTTAGCTCTCAACATAAAACATCTGGTTCATCTTTGTGGTGCAACATCTCACTGAGTTACAGATCTCATTCATCTCATTCTACCTTATGTAACGTTGCTGTGAGCATCAAGGGCATCTCTGTTTGTCTAACTACGTCTACTGACCCCCCGTGTGCAAAGGTGACCTACACAAAGTCCTCCAGCGTGACTTAATCCTGTTATACAGACCTAAAGCTGGAGTGTTGCTGTGTGGAATGAGACCGGCAGGTCACAAATAGCTTTAAGTCCCGTCTAGACAGGAGGGCTAATGGATGGTACCACCCTGCATGTGCAGACACCCGGTACAATTATTAAGAAATGATGTGTCAACGAGGAGGATCGGGAGACGTCTGGGCTTTGCTGCCACTATGTACGTCAATAGTTGGGTTTGAACCAGTAAAGGCAGGTCGCTGTGCAGCATACGTATGCTATACATGTGTCCATGCATCGACATCAACATATAGTCGTGTGTGTTTTGCTGTCCTGTGCTGTCTGTCTGCTGTCTACAGTTTTGATTTGTGGAAATACAGCTGCGGTTTCCTCTTGTTTTCCGAAATAATGGGTTTTCGGTCAAAGTCTAGTGGAAATTTTTTGGACTATTGGTATTTCAGAATTTATGGGCCATCACAGGAAGTGGGTTTTTGTTTCCAAAATAAAAGGCTCTCGGAAAAATGGGATATTGGTCCAACTCCAATGGGCATTTTTGGCATTATTGGGGTTTTGGAATAATGGGTGGTCCCCAATGCAACAAAGATCTCTACATAACGTAACAACCAAAGAATTCAAGGAACAAGGTAAACACATGCAAGACAATACAAACACAGAGAGAGACTGTTCACTGGTTCATCTGTTTTGATTTTCTGAATTGTTTTCTGAAATAACACGCTTTTGGACAAATGGGCTTTTGGTCCAAGTCCAATGGACATTTTTCGGACTGTTGAGGTTTGGCCATCGGATCGATGAAATCTGAAATCAAACCAGGAGGTCTCATCTTAGTGTACTTAATCATCAACCAACCATTTCTGTGAGAAAGCTTCACACAAACCAGAAGTGAAATTGTAAACACAATGATACTGTTTTGATTTTCGGGGGGTTTCAAAACAGACTCTTGGACAAATGTGTTTTCAGTCCAAGTCCAATGGGCATTTTGGGGACTGTTGGGGTTTGCGGAATAATTGGCCATGGGAACAATGGCGTAACGACGCAACTCTTTCTGCAAGAAAGCAACACATTTAGTCAACAAAGGACAGAATACACGTTTTCCTCCAGATCCTCAAAACTCATCAGCATCAAACAATTCCGCGAGACATTTTTCATCCGTTGCTAATGAATCTCAAAAAAAAACAGAAAAATATTTGCAGTGTCCGTCATTTCCCTCGTTATTTTTTGACATGGTGCAACGTGGTGAAATGCAGTGCTGCACGAGTAGTTTTCGTCTTGATTGAGTGTGCAGCTTTATTTATTTCTTTATTTTACGATGACACTCTGGTGCACACTTAAAACCATCACGCAATCACCAAGGAAATGAGGCGGGTGGTGGTGGTGGTGGGGACACCACCATTGTGCTTGTCTTTGTCTGTCGCCTGAGACACCCCCGCTTCCATTACTATAATAGCAGAGGGGAAGGAGGAAAGTAAATGGAAAGCCATTGTGTGAATGCTTTTTTGGAATCTGTCCCATGGCACACATTTAAATCACCCTAAATGAAGCATCCAATGATCTGTAACTGTGTAGAGGAGATTGACTCAAACAGCTTCCGCCTGCCCTCTTTCATTAGGAACTTATTAAACCTGAATGGAGACTCGGAGAGCCTCAGGCATCAGTTGAATGCGACTAACTACCCTGTCATTCTGTCAAGGACGCGCTGCAATTTTTAGGGAAATGCAGAGGATTTGAGACTACAGCACGGCACTTGATTTCTACTTGGTTGTAGTTTTATTAAGGCAGCGGAGGCCACGGTTTGACACTCCATTTATTATTCACCAGCTGTGTTTTATCTGTGTTAAAGCACACATGCTGGGATTGTGAACAGCTGGGTGAAAAACAGCTGGAAAATACACTGAATATGTAAATATGTGTTAAGAAGTAGTCTTTTTATTCCTTATTTAAACATTGTGAATCACATGATATGTTCTTGTTTTCCTAGAGGGGGACGCTTCTCTTTGCTGTCAGCTGTGCCGCATGTCATGGGACACACACCTCCGAAGGTGAAGCGGGAGGACGGTGGAGGAGCGTATTACTCGGTGTGCTGCCCGGTGCTCTGTGCACGGGAGGGCAGAGATGACAGGCAGAGGCCAGCCGGTGACACGCGGTGCATATGCTCTCCTGACAGCTTCAGACACTGCAATGCAGAAACAGAGAGAGGAGGAGGGGGAGGACACAATTACAGGTGCACGCTGACACCAATAACTTCCATTCTGTGGTGTAAAATGACTGTTATTAGACAATCTCACGCTGACATGATTGAATCGATATTAAGAATGCATGAACAGTTCCCGGGTAATTTTCACACGCTGCGAGGAGAGATGTACTCGTTCATGACAACTCGATGTACAGTATAATGAGTAATACTTGAACATTACAATTATTGCCTTCAGTTTCATCATATCTTGGGCAAAATATCAAATCATTTTAATGTTTTATTGAATTTTTTATTGACATATACTTAGTGGCATTTAACGACAACCTCTCCAGACGAATCAGGAGACATTTTTGACCTGCCTGTCTCTATATCTTCTCATCAGTCTGTTTTCATCGAAGATGATCTGCAGCAACTGGACAATAACTTTCACAACCTGCTTTCATCCATCTACACAACGTCCCCGGGGATCAGGGAGACCTGAACGAGCAGCCGACCACGATTTGACTCAAAGAGTTGATGTTTATTTCAGGGGCGTTGCACTGTTGTTACATTAAATAATAAAGTTATAATTCTGTCCATTTCAAAAGACGACAAAAGACTTCTGTGCACATCAGTCTCATCCTGACGTCTCGTCTGTGAAACTGAAGTTATAGTTTCATACTTGCATCCCTGTGATCTCTTTAGAAGCTGCTGTTTGGCCGTCCTCTCTTTAGCCTCAGTATGGCAGCATTTAACGTGATTAATGCCGAGTTGATTGACCAAGCTATTTTGGGAGTGTTTGATTAGAAAAAATTAGACTGTATCGTTGTAATTAATCTCCTCCAAGGAGCTGCTTTTGTTTCTGCCAGACATGCTGAAGAATCAGGAGAGCTTTCTTGGAAAATATTCAGGCTAATTAAAGGCTAAAAAAGTATTAAGAACAGCCTGAGTTCGTGATATACCGTGTAAAAGTAGCAGCACTGGGCCATTACACACACATGATAACAGTGGGAGTACTACTGACTGACTTTAATATGTTTTCAGCCAATAGGAATACAAATGCGTATCCTGTGAGGCCCGTGGCTTATAACTTGCCTTCAGGCAGAAATCATGGCCGCTCAGGGAACACGAGTCAGTCTTTCACTCTGCACCAAGAAACAAACATCATGCTCATGTTTTTATCCCAGAAGTAGGTTACTTCTAATCTGCCCAGTAACAGTTATGCAGCGCGCACATGTATGTTACGGTAGTGCGTGCGTGCGTGTTCGGTTGTGTGCAAGCATGCATAAGTGTGCATGTTTGCATGTGCAGCCAACAGTGAGTGGGCTGAGGGGAGTAGTGGAGGAGGAGGAGGAGGAAGAGTGGGAAGAGTAGGAGGAGGAGGCCAGTGGTAAAAGCTTCAACAAAAGCTAAAGATAGCACAGTGCTCGCAGGCACTCAATGAAGCTTAGCTTTCCCTGTCAAGGTTACACACACACACACATACAGAGGACCACAGGAACGACCTGAGAGTGCACGAGGAACCTTTTCCCCAGCAGAGAAATGAAAACAACCTCACAGGTTATTGAGCTTTCATCTGTTAACGTACAATTTTGTTCATAATGCATTACAGTGATGTTCAGATCAGGCTCGGTCTGATGGAAATGTGCAAAATGAATATTTATGTTTAATATTCTGCAGCGCGCAAAATCAGTGATGTTCACATCACTGAATGTAGTATGAAAATTATGCACGCTATTACGGTTTTTAAACCTTTAAAGTCACGTAAAAAAATCTGAAAATAATATTCTGGAATAGATTCCAGAGTCCCAGATTTATTCATGTCGCACACTCTCTTCTTTTCTCTCCTTAGCTTCAACGTCCTCTTCAGTATCTGTCATTATTGTCCGGCTCCGGTTCTGGCACTACACCGGCTCCACTCCCTGTCAGCATTCGCCTAAATGCTTTTCTTCTTCCCAGTGGTCCAAAACCTGTAGTACAAACACTAACACTCCCCCGGTGTTCTGAGCTCACAGTCATGGCAGCCCGGCTAACAAACTGAGCTAACAGCAGCTACAGTTGGCAGCAGTTTGCTTCACTGTCCATCGGGAAACTCTGTAAATCACGGAGAGTTGAGGCGATACACCGTTCACCTGCCTTCATTGCAGCATCAACACCATTTTAAAGCTGACCCTAGGTGTACAGCTGAATTGAAGAGACTGTGGAGTCTGCAGCACAGGACTATCATCAGTGAGCATCGGTTTCTTTCAATTCGTCACGTAAACTTGGTAAAGCGCCACATTTCCTTGTATAAAAGTGTGTACCATATGTCTGGGTGTGTTTATCTGTCACACCATCCCTGCAAACCATCTGATTTATGATGCTGCACAACGCAACAATATGGCAGGCTGCCTGGAGTCTTATCAGCCCCGTGGTGTAGCAATGCATTTCAACTTAACGCTAATCTTGACACGAGGTCTTCACTCAAACATGTTTTCCCAGATTTCTCAGGATTTAGGACATCTTATTGGATCACCAGTCACCCGGTCGACTATTTCCTCCAACCAGTTCCTGTACGTATAGATGCCATGAGTCTAATTGATCAGATTTGGCCACCAGACCTGCTAAACGTGAGCATTAAGTGCTTAATTAAACAGAAATTACATCAGCAGCAGCAGCAGCGGCGGCACGTTGATCTGCTTCCCTTCAGCGACATGTCAATACGTCTCGCCAACTCTATCCGCCTCACTAATAGCCTGAGTCTAAAGAAAGAACTGAACTAATGGACATTGTACAAAAGATTGCATGAGCTCAATCACAGAGGCTACTTAAAACTTCTGAGGGGCTCCATTTAGTAGATTTGTAGCTGTTGGATAAAATGCTCAAGTACTCAGACTCCAGCCTCCAACACACCTTTGTCTCAGTGCTGCAGAATGCCGGGATCAGACTACGTGAGTTGTTCATCTGAAAATATCCCAACAAAAACAACAAGCATGTCAGATTTTTTGCCTTCTCCCACCTAGTTTCACAACTTTTTGGTGATTATTTCAACACCAGAGCGCTCTTCCTGGAAATGTAAGGCCGTATTCACCAAATCTGTCATTGCGCTGAATTTCCACAGTGTTGTGTTTATTTGTGCTGAATGTAACCGCTCTGAAAATAACGTTTTATTTCTCTGATTCACCGGCTTTCTCGACGCCGGTGCTCCCTCACTCTCATTCACTGTCTATGTCACTCAACCACTGCTCGCTCGTTCTCTCTCTCTTTTTTCAAAGCATCGGACACAAACCAAATTAAACTTCTTTGTGTTGCTGTTTTGCAGCGATTTCGAAGCTGAAATAAACAAAGCCAGAACACAGCAGGTAGATTATGAGAGTTTAGTCCATGAATCCACCTGGACTGCCTCAGTTTCGTCCTCTAAAAGCTGAATCCGGCTCAGACTACCCGCTGCTTGGGCACACTGACCATCTCAGAAAAGTAGAGTGTGTAGTCTGATCTCTGCATAATGGTGCAGAAAAGGTCACAGGGTCACCATAATCATTAGAAACCATCTTCAGTGTCTCCTGGGGCCATGCGTACCAAATTTCATTACAATCTGGCCTCTTTTAACAAACCGACTGAAATTAGAGCTACTTTAATTCTTAGATGTCCTGATGTAGCTCACTGCCCCCCTTCCGGTCTTTATGCTAAGCTAAGCTAAATGTTTCTTTAAATAGTGAAAATACATTGTGATTGTGCTTTTAAAAGCAGGTCGTGATCTTTTCTTATGTAACCAGATTATCAGAGAACTGCTGTGAAAACGATTCACTCATTGTGCTATAACGCTATGACATGATCCGGCAAGCTTACGTAAGAATTGCTCGACGGATCGTGACTTCTGTTGCTCTTCCAGCCTAACGTGACATAAAAAATTACGTCTCAATCTGAAATGCAGTGAGTTCTCGAATGGTGCATGTCAAACACTGAGTGAATACCACAATACACAAGGTTTTGTGTGTACTGACAAGTATCCAAATTGTGATACAGCATTGGTCAATTGTTAAACAAGTTAGAAAATCACGTGTGAATGTGAGTTTTATACCCTTAAATTGGCCTCACACTGGACTTTTTGCTCGGTTTCCTCCAAACCTTCATGAAGTGATTAGTGACGGCGGTGCTGTCAGCTCAGACAAACAGCTCGCCTTGTCTTTATCACCTCAGACTCTTTTCCTGGGGGTCATTATTAGATCCAGTCCCAACGCTGATTACCTAAGACAACACAGTGCGGCCGTGGTTATCACATTATCACTCTCTTGTTGGAATAACGTTAAGCCTAACCGCGGCTTGACAAAGAGGCCATTGTATGTCAAACACAAACACGCCGGCTGTAAATCGCATCTCAGGAAAGGGGAGAAATCCTCAACTCAAACATGCCGCTCTGCTTATAAGACGAAGGTTTATTTGTGGTGGAAAAGCGAGCGGCGTTTGTTGTGGTAGGTGAATGTTATCGGTTCTCCCAGATGTTGAAGTGTTAAGCGCCGAGCAGAGCCTTTAATCGTTATTTTAGTGAGTTATGAGAGTGTAAGAATCCGGTTAGGGTTAGCCGTAGCCTGTTTTATACGGGATCTGCATAATATGAAGGACCTTACTAAATAATGCATTCGAGTGCCTTAATTTATAATGTTAATAATTTACACGGATGGAGGGGAATGAGGCAAGAAGGGTGATGTGGTTGCTCAGTCAGAGAATCGTAGAAGGACGATGAGAATTTCACACAAACAAGACAACACAACACAGCGGACTACAAAAATGCTAAACGTTTTAGATCTTATGTGACACTCTGGCTGTCAAAGTGTCAATTTGAACTTCATAATCAGAATAATCAGAATTATTAGGCCAAATTATCAACAATGAAAATCATAGCAGCCTTAAAATCTTCATCTTTTGACAGCTAAGGAAGCCGTAAGGCGCCTTGACTGCTAGCTGAAGGTGCTGGTTTCACCTCCCGGACACAGCCCAGATGACCTTGACATCAAACCCCAAACTGCTCTCATGGTGCTGCTAGGTTGTGTTAATTAATTAATTTAACCAGTGAGGAAGTACATAGTCGAGCACAAAGGGTACCGAGCCGAGCTCACATCAGAACACGAGCAGACTGCCTAGACTGAAAATGACCTCGCCTGAAAGAAGAACAGCCGAGGTCAGGACCTCATCCCTCCGCTGTGAGATGAATGCGGGCACAGAGTGACCACCCAGAAGAGACGCCGAGTGGTCAGCTTCACCAGCTAACAGATCAGACTGTTAACGCACAAATAAACACTGGGAGTAAATTCACAAATTGTACTGCACCTTTCACACTGCGGCTGTGGTTTCATGATTCTCATACCTTGATACTTTCCAAGGCATCAGCATTCAGATTACACTCCTCTCCTAAAGTTTAATCAAGGTAGCCAGTCAGGCAGATGGTTATATCAATCACACTTCACACGATTGTTGTTTCCACCCCGCTCCTATAGAAACTTCTATTGTTATATTTCCTCTCACATAAGACAAATAACCTTCTACTGGCTGGCTACAAAAGCTTCTGGCTAAAGCCGGACCGAGCGGTGGTCACTACGGATAAAAGGAAGTCAGATTGATTGAGACGCACCGATTCTGGTATGAAAAGCTGGAGCCTAAAAGGCACCACGTGCAGATATGCATTACAATGGAGAGAGCATGTAGAGAGGCGGCTTTAAATGATAGAGTACAGCACATGCAGAGACCATCTGGAGAATTCAGCTAAAAGGGGCTGCTGCTGGGTAGAGATCTCAGATTAAGAAGAATAACTTTGTTTTGTGTTGTAATGACTGGCTTTCTTAACGTATGCAGAGTCTATAAAAAGACTTTCAGCTGGAGCGCCTGTTTTAAATTTAGACTTCTATTAGTGTTTTTTTGGACAGTTCATTTCCAAGGAAAAAAAAACAAATGCATGTTTCACCCACGCAAGTTTGGAAGGAGACTGCAGTCTTTGGATTTTGGATTGAGGTTGGGAGCGAGTTGCTGGAAGTTCAAGTATCTCGGGGTCTTGCTCACGAGTGATGGGAAAATGGAGCGTGAGATGGACCAGCTGGTTGGCGCAGCATCTGCAGCATCTGCAGCATTGCGGACGCTGCACTGGGCCTTTGTGGTTCAGAGGGAGCTGAGCCAGAAGGCAAAGCTTTTGATTTTGTAGTCCATCTATGTTCCGACCGTTAACTATGGTCATGATCTTTGGGTGGTAACCGTGCCAGGCTCCTTAGAGATAGAGCGAGGATCTTGGGCTGCTGATCCTTTGCCTCAAAAGGAGCCAGCTGAAGTGGTTCAAACATCCGATTAGGATCCTCCTGGGTGCCTTCGTTTGGAGGAAGAGACCCTGAACCCGCTGGATTGACTTCATAGTAGCCTTGGGGTCTTCCATGAGGAGCTTGAATGTGTTCCTGGGGAGAAGGACCCCTTCTAAATATACCTGCCCACTGGATTTGCATGAGGAAACGAATATCTCAGATTCAAATTTATATGCATATTGAAAAACCTATTCACATGTTGACAGCAGGCCCATATTCAATCTGCGAGTATGCATTGCTGATAAACATGCAAACAAAACCATTACTCCGGTCAGAGGTTTACCGGGCTTCTCTCTCCGTATGGTAACAAACGCAGAGACGGAAAACAAAATCTAATCAAAGAAAACTCTTTAAAAAATTATAAATAAAGAGTAACAAACATTACCAAGGGTCTATTATGTCATATATTCTGTCAGCCCTTCACTCTCAAGCTAATTTTAATATTAAATCTGCCATCTATGCGAATCAGTTCGTATAAATCTGCAGATTTACAGGTGGGACTCAGATGCTGTTGCTCTAATCAGCCGCTCACAGACTCCACGCAGGCTTTTAATATCAAGATAACAAAGCCAATATCAGATATTAGTCAGGAAAGGGGTCATTTTAAATCAGATTTCAGCGAGCCGCCTGTCACTGAGAACTGATTTGCAGAAGGACTCAGGTGGTGGTCGTCCAATTAGCTCGTCATGCGGTATCATGATGCAGGATGAGGAAGGGGGAAATTGTCAATAAGAACGTTACTAAATCAATGTTAAGTCTTGACTTCTCTCACAGATGGGGCTCTCCTATTGTAGACCCCCTCCCATAATTTATCTTTTCTGCTTTTTTACGCTGCATTGCCCGCTGCTGTCCATTCTTTCTTTTGAATGGGTCATAAAAAAAACTCATTATGGAGATTTTAATGCAAAACGCCACTAAAAAGAACATAAACAACTGCAACTGAGCATGGGACAAATATGTACTGAATGCAACACATACATAACATGCAAAAAACATACAGCAAACTCTGTGATGAAACCGGCTCTCGTGAATATCAAGAGCCCACGTAAGAGCTTCACAGAGTTCAAGTAGAAGACACGTCTGGACAGCAAGTGTTCAGAGGAGACTGCGTGAAGCTGCTGCAAAGAAACCACGACTGAGGGAGACCAGCAAGCAAAAAGAAATCCTGAATTTGGAAAAATCTGGACTTTGGTTAGTCAAATTTGAGATTTGGATGTTGTCTGCATGTGTGGTTCCCACCGTGAATCATAGAAGAGCAGGTATGATGGTGTGGGGTTGGAAATTTATTGAAAATTCAAAGCCTAGAGTGGCGACAGAACCAGAGAGCGAGGGAGCAACTTTACCCAGAACAAGTAAACACAGCCACACCTCCACACAACCCTCGGATGGCTCGCATTGCTGGATTTTTTGTGGGTATCTAAACTCAAACAGACACACAGAGCACGATACACATAACTTGCATAGCTGAGTTAGTTTATAATGTGCCAGTTGGCCTTGGAAATAACTCCGAGTGCAGAAAGTAGCAAAGTTATTTAGCCATAGTAACAGAATGATGAACTTTAGTTGCTGTGCTCCCTAAAATAAATATGAGAGATTCGAGCATCTTTTGTGAAAATAAAAGATTTTAAGTGGAAGCCTGTGTTACAGTTGACACACAGGTGTGTGTGTGTGTGTGTGTGCACAACAGGGAGCTCAAATTTTGTTCCACAAGATCTGTTGTTGCCATGGCATTGCACTGCATCTCCTTACATTGCCATGGAAACACAAAAAATTATGACTGGCATGGGGCTTTAAGTGAAGTGGGTCAAGAGCATTTGAGTCAAGTCAGTCAAACTGGATTTGTCTGTGAAGCCCAGTCACGTGTTAAATATCTCAGCGGGCTTCAGAGCGGCGACACAACTCAACAAACCGAGTCCAAGGACCCACGATCGGGCTGCACACACCCAAAAACATGCCACCGATTTGTCTGGATGATTCACGTGATCACAACTTACTAATAAAAAACACATTTGTGTAAAATTACACAAAAAAAAGATTCAAATTAAACTAATTATGTGGAGAAATATGAGCCTAACAATCATTTTAAGGTTATTTTAATGGGATGAGATCAGACTGCAGGTGACCGTTATGACTCATTAACCTACTGTTGCATGACGAGTTAAATTAGTTAAACATGATCATTACTCATTTATCACATGTGCATTGTCTGTTTGGTTAAACTGACCCTCTCTGTGCTGCCTACAGTTTCTTCTGTTATGGAGAACGGTAGCACAAAAACTGACAGAAGACTGACTCTTCTTCAAACAGTTTTTTGAGAGCACAAAGGGAATGTGCAGTGCAGGTGAGAGAAGACAGTCGTGGGCTGTCCGGTGGTGGTGGCAGGAATCCAAGAGTGCAGTCGTGGGAACAAACAGAGCTGGATGAGGTGGGAGGATGGCAGAGGAGGTTTTCCTGAAGTACGGGGCGATCGGAATTAGTCACAAAGTTAAAGATCACAGAGAAGCAAAGATACAAAAGAAGACATGAAGTACAGTTACTGCTGCAAGACTGAACCAGAAAGGACAGCGTACTTCCTAATGGGCTTCACCTCCAGGCCACAGAGGTTGCCACTTGCACTGCTGGAATGAGGATGGTTGAGTCAGGGTTTTGTGCAGCATGTGTTGATTGGCTGATGAGGCGCAGGTGGTGAAGTAATCAGGCAGGTGAGAGAGAAACTGGAGGCCACGGCCAGAGAGAGAGAGAGAGAGAGAGAGAAGAGGACAACACTGGAAAGGAAGAGGAGGACAGCTTCAACTCACTCTGATAGAAATGTGGCTCCACCTTGTGGTTCAGTTACAGTCAGCACTGTGCAGGTTGGTTTCACTGCCAGGCTGTTTAAGTTCACAGAAACGTGTATTCACTGCAGCAAAGGAAGCAATCACAACGTCCATATTACTACAGAAAATCCAGATTCAGTCATATGTTTGCATCAGTGTGGCAAGATTGATACATTAACACGGCTATAAATAATCTGAATCTGCATGAGGTGAAAGGACTGTGCTGACATCTAGAGGTGAACCGAGTCATTACATAGTGTCAGGATGTGTGAAAGCCGGAAACAGCCTGGCTCTGTCCAAACCAAGCGGAACAAACTCTGCAGTTCCTCAAACGTCCACTTGAGGCTGGTTCCAGAAGTGAGTCAATTTTCCATAAGTCCCCATGTTAAAAACTTCACAGCAGAAACAGAAACAGCCTGGTACAAGAAGTTAGTTAGTACTTCGATCGACAATCCACGTCCACCACACTTCAGGAACATCACCGATTTTATTTTATAGTGTCAATGGTCCAAACATTAAAGAGTATATGTCAACACATGAAGCTCTCTATGATACCAACACACGTTCCTTTTTGTTGCATGTATACTTTTACTGCAGTCAGACATGCACAGAATACTTTAAACCACTAGATGGTGACCCCGTACAGCACATGTGGTCGAAGAAAGGTGGTGTTTTTGTTGACTGTGCACTGCAGGTTGTCTGATTTTACCTTTTTAATCTTCACTTAATGAATCGGTAATTCAACAAAACACCAGAGGTTATTATCCGGGAAATCAATTAGTCTTTTAAGTTATAATTACTTATTACAAAAACACCACATAGAAACGAAAAACTACACAACACAGAGGGAGAAAACAACGCAGTGCAAGTACACAGAAAACTGTACAACAAACACAGTGTGGTACAGTCACAGCTCATGCTTTTCTGTCTGCCAACCCTTTCTCTGTATTTACTGCAGAGCATCTGCAACTCACAAAACCCCCTGCAGGATTATTTTATTAAATATGGTAATCAATGAGAAAACACTCGGCCGCTGGCAGACTCAAACAGAAGTCATGAGTTAGAAGCATCAAGTAAAAATCATTTTGACCACATTAGCACCATCTTGTGGTGATCAGCCACATTAAACAGCTCAATGGAGCAACACCAAGCTGGTTTTTGACTTTGGTTTGAATCCTTGCACGCCGGTACTGACCCCTCTTGTCATTTCTGTCATTATGTCCACACAGGCTGCCGGGTCAGACCCTGGACCTGTAAACCTCTTCTTCTTCTTCTTCTTCCTGTGGTACAAACACTAACCCTGCCACATGTCACCAACAGCAGCTCACTCTCTCCTTTTCTCTTCTAAACTTCATCCGTAAACGTCCTCTTCTTTCTTTTCTCCTCTGCCATCATGTCCACAGAGGCTGCAGAACCCGGTTGCATTGCCCACACGTCCGGCTCCTGTTCTGGCACGACACTGGCTCCGCTCCTCGTTAGCGTCCCCCAGTGTTCTGAGCTCACAGGCCGGGCAGCTTTTAATCATTTAAATCCAATGAATGTAACTCTATTACTGCATTACCGGTCATACTGTTATTATGCTCATTTCGTCTCTGTGAATAACTTTTTTACAGTGTAGTCAAGTGAGGCGTACTTCCTCCACCTCTAACCTGACTTAACTCAGACCTGCAAGAACTAAAACTGGTGCTCATGAGGAGGCAGAGACTGGGCATGCCCAGCCCGGTGAGGGAGGGAGGGAGGGAGAGAGAGAGAGAGAGAGAGAGAGAGAGAGAGAGAGAGAGTCGAAGAGTTGAGATGTCGAATAAAAAAACGACGAGGAAGCTGTCCATTTTCCAACATCACGTCTGTTTCCACCTGACGTGAAACAGACCGTCCGTCCCCCTTCTTCTCTCTCTTCCACACGACACACACACACGCACACACACACTCTGTCTCTCTCTCTCTCTCTCTCTCTCTCTCCCCCGAGCTGGAGGCAGCAGTTAAATGCGGACCGCAGTGTCTCATTCGCAGCATCTCATCATCTCTGGCACCGGGGAGACAAACACTGCTGCTGCTGCTGCTGCTGCTGCTGCTCCACAGATAACATCCTATTTTCTGGTGAGTGGTCATCTTATCTGTCGTGTTTGTGAAGGAATGACTGCTGCGGTGCGTGTGCGGGTTTTTTTTTTCCCCGTTTCCCTTTGCGGGGTTTCGGTGCTGCTGCTGTTGCCTCAGATGCATATAACTTGAGTCAGTGAGTGCACTGCTCATCCAGCAGGACCTGTAGGATGCAGAGCAACACCAGAGAAAGGTCATATAACCGCCACAGAGAAGAGACCTCTGTCGTCGACGCATCTGTGCGTGCCACTCACAGCCAAGCCAGCCAAGTTTCGCCCTTGGGCAGCAAAAGTTGGCTTATCTATGGAGGTGAGTGTGTACGTGAGAGGATTTTTAGATAAGTTTGTCGCACCTGAGCACACAGGTGAATGCAGACCTGCTGGTATTTTCAGTCATGTGCTCTCATGGATGGATGGATGGATGGATGGATGAGGGGGAAATCATAAGATTTCATGATGCATGTGTGGTATTTTACTGCAGTCGGTTGGTTTATCAGGTGAAAACAGTCAACCAAACACAAACTTTTCCACCCATTCATAGACTTTTCTAGATTTTTTTCATAACTTCGATCTAAAGCTGGAACAGTCAGGCAGGGAAATCCATTTTTCTTAGTACATTTATTGTTTTTTAAGCTGCTCAAATGTTAATTGAGGATGCTAGTTCGCTCTTCTCTCATGATAAAGTTTCCAGCAGATGGAAACCTGTCTCATGGGCGTCCAATAATTCATTTATTTTCCTGTCAGGACACAGTTTAATGTTTGACAGGATCAGATTTGCCTGTATGCTAATGCGTGCTCCCCGTTGATAAATGACACTGCAGGTAAAGCCTCTGCAGCTCGGAGGGGGACAGAGGCTGCATGGCCGGTTGGAGACCCTGTCAGATATTAGCTCGGGAGCAGAGCCATTCCCAGCCGTCAAGGGCAGCTGGAAGCATTTTGTCTTCATTTGTTGCAGTTTATGAATCCAACCCCCCCTCCTGCTCAACTGGGGCTCAGTCTAGACTGGGTCGTAGTGAATGGATGGTGGTGCTGCTGGTGGTCGGAGGCTTGTGGGGGTTGAAAAAAAAGGCTCTTTTCTTTTCACCTTTCCTGGAGAGAAGTAAAACACACACAGGAACACACACCTACTTCATCACGTCTGCAGGACTGCTTGTCAGGACGTTTCTCTCAGCTGCTCCCGAGAAGAAACCTTTAACTGTTTTGTGTTTGTTATGAACTTCAGGTTACTTTTTTTAAAAGCAGTATTACATAGAAATGATGATTTAGTGCCCCCAGTTTTAGCGTGAGACAGCTGTACACGTGTATTTGTAATGATTTCATTATTTATGATCAAAAACTCCCAAGTCGACAACTTTGCTAACAGCCAAACATCAAGCAAGGTCACCAACAGCAGACACAGCGTCTGTCTTTCAGCCTTTTATTACGACTAAAAATCAGCCCCAGATTTACTCTTGTCCGGCGGCTTCCTCCGTCAACGTCCTCTTCGGTCTTTTCTCCTCTGCCATTATGTCCGTAGAGGCTGCTGAGCCCGGTTACACTGCAGGACACGTTAGCATTCCGGGAATACTGAGCTCAGAGTCTGGACAGGCCTGCTAACGAACTAAGCCAACATTAGCTAACAGCAGCTACAGCAGTTTACTTCACTGTCCATCAGGAAACTCTGTAAATCACAGAGAGTTGAGGCGGTGCAGTCAAAATCAGTGCGGATTAACACACGTTTGCTGATCTAGTGTATTATCTTGATAATTAGACTAAAATACCGGTTTGCATTGTTTCATCCTATTTTCTTTATTTTTCCACCAATCAGCTGTAAGTGTCTGGAGGCGTTCAGTAGACGTACAAACAAATCTTCATAGATTAATTTAATCACATTCAAAGTTGGTTTTGATGCTGTTAATGAGAACCTCAGCGGCCTCAAGTGCAAACACCAACAGGAGACTGAATCTTGCTCATTTACAACACCAGTGGGAATGTGCATTGCAGGTGAGGGAGCCAGTGTCCGGGTGACAACAATCCCAGAGTGCAGATGTGAGACAAACAAGGCTGGATGTGGCCGGAGGATGGCTGACGGAGGTTTTCTTGAAGGCACAAGGAAAATAACAATTTGTCCTAAAAGGTCAAAAAACTCAGCGTCAGCTGCAGGGTTGTTATCACTGCAGAGGCTGAGGTCTGGAAGATTGAGCCGAGGATTTATGCAGCATAGGTTGATTGGTTGATGAGGCGCAGGTGCGGTAATCAAAAGGTGGGAGGAAGGCGGAGGCCACGTCAGAGACAGACAGAAACATGACGAAGGGGGAAACAAGGAGGTGAACAACTCAGGACTCTTACCACTGAATGTGGAGCTTTGGTGGACCTGAGATCGTCTTAATGCAGCCTGGGTGCTCAAATAAGCCACCTGTAGTGGCATCTACCTGTCAATCAAAGCATCCATGCTCTTAATCCTGCATAACTTTAAGCCTTAATATAATGTGAACAGGTGAGTTGTATATAAATTCACCCTCAGTACAGTTGTCATGAACGGGGAAATTAGCTATAGAGACCAAAACTGTTTTTTGTACCAGGCTGTAAACATGTTTATTTCTACTGTGAACATGGGGACTTATGGAGACTGACTCACTTTTGGAACCAGCCTCAAGTGGACGTTTGAGGAACTGCAGCCACAGAGGGTTCTACTTGTGTTCAAACTCTGATATACTAGAGTCTAGTTTTGTATTTTTCACTGAACAAACTGTCTGAACTGGAGACGAACGAGTCTGCAACCAAGCTAAATGCACATATAGGATTTACAATAGTGCTTTCATGCTAATTACAGGACATGTGTGGCTCATTGATGTGTTTTAAATGGAGCTTTCAGCCCAGATGAATGAGAACTATTAGAGTCTGGGTTCACAGGATCAACTCATTATCGGTTTTGTTTTTCTCGTGACATTTATTGACGAGAACATATCGAATATCGTCGGGTTTATCCCTCGGTTAGATGATAAAAGCTTTTATTGTAGGAAGCAGGAGCGCACGCAGATGCCTTGATGGCCTGTGTGAGAGCTGTGATAACAAAGTGGTTAGTGCTAACAATGTCCCCATCAGTTCTTATTGGAAGATTGAGACGGCCGGGCCTGTTTTTTCGATTCTCATGTTGTTAATGGTGCTGAGAAAACAGCATTAGTGACCAGAGCAAGCTTAAATTACAGTTATATTCTCCTTCCCACGTCTGTTTTTATTTCTTCCTACACTCTCCCACTCTTTGCCCCCCCCTCACTAGCCCATGGTTGTTGCCTTGGTTGCCTTTTTGTTCCAGAGAACTAGCACGTTTCTGCAAGTACAACTTCAACGTCGAGCTATACGGTGTATTTTCTGCTCACAAGCGCTGAAAGCCAAGAATACGTTTTCGGAGGTGTGGTAGTGGGAGTATTTAGGAGGTGAGAGCGCTGGCAATGAAAAGGGCCTTTTAGCATTTGGATAGGAGTGAGTCTGTGTGATGATGGCGAGCATTAGCATTTTACAATCCTGCTGTGTTTCTGTATAATGAGTGGTCGTCTGCTGCTAGCTGCTCCAATCTGTGAGGCTTTTTCTGTATGTTGGCTGCGATGCAGATGGAGCGCTTTGCAGTGGCCTGGATCCGGTGTGATTAATGAAACGCAAATCTGTTGTAGAGTCGCTTTCTCCTTGTTACATGCCGAAATGCCTTCTCATTTTGTCATGCCAGTCACTCGACGGTGTAATATGAGTACGGAGATACAGGCTTCATTCTTGGCTGTTTGGTAACATTTCAATGCCAGTAATTGATTTTCTTCTGCATGCTTGATAGCCCACAATGCCCTGCAAAGTGTCCAGCAGTAAGCGATATCACAGTTTATTTGATTCCAAAGGTTTTAATGGCGAAGTAGAGTTACATAAATCTTAAGCTCCGTGAAACACTGATAAATATTTTGACTGTCTTCATTTGGGTTAAAATCCTCTCCGTTAAAGCGACACTGCAAGTTTAAAATCATGTTGATGCTACACTGACCTGTGATCGGGTGAACGGTGTCTCTGTCATTCGTACGTCTGTTCTCACACTGTGTAACTTTGTGCTCCAGGTCGGGAGAAGTACGTAACACACAATGTCACACACCAGCTGTAGCTGTTGTTAGCTCAGTCTGTTAGCCGTGCTGCCCGAACTGTGAGCTTAGAGCACCGGAGGAGCGTTAGTGTTTGTACCGCGGGCGTTTTGGACGACGGAAGTTTTCAGGCCTGCTGAGAGGGAGTAGAACCGGTGTCATGCCAGAACAGGAGCTGGGGAAGAAAGCAAGCAATCTGACATTATGGCAGAGGAGAATATACTGAAGAGGACGTTGATGGAGGAAGCTAAGAAGAGAGAGTGACACCAGCTTCATTTAATTTTACAACTAAAATGATGCAGCTAAATCCAAATATATTGAATTTATAATGATATAAAAACAGAAAAAAGTATCAACTGTTTGGCTTTTTCCTTGACGGATGACTTAAAATCATTTAATTGTTTAAACTAATACAATAATCAACCAGTTTTTTACCAGTAATCAAAATGTAGACTTGTGTGTATTCTTGATCTGTGGTGGGGAAAGACAGTTGGGAGTGAAGGACAGATTGAGAGGAAGAGGAGATCTGATCTTGATCCTCCACTTGTCACATCGAGGAGTTTATTTTTAAATCTCCATCGATCACAACGAGCGGCATTGTTCGCTTCTGTAGGACTCTCAAGTTCAGCCACAAAGGTCACCATTGGCTGTTGGAGGCAATCAACATGATCGTTTAATTTGATTGTCCCTAATGTTGTTTGTCTGAAATAGAACAGCGGTCAAGATGTTGTCTTCACACGGGCTGCTCAAAGCGCCTCCCCTCTCTCTCTTTTCATCCACATCTGCCTCAGGAGTGCTGACACTGCTAGAAGGTAAAAAGCTGGCTCGGTGTTGCTTGGTGCAGTCTGCAGCGATGGGCTGCCGCTGATAGCTGCCTGTCATTTTCACCTGTTTCACCTCATACACTTATACATACATATACATACATACACACACGCAAAGAGGAAACCTGTGATTGGGCAGCTGCCAAAATGTTGACTTTAGCGCTTTGTTGAGGCCGACGCAGACTCTGAGGAAAAGGTTGTGAAAGCGGTGATGAATCTTCTATCAGAGGTACGTCATTGTCAAACATCTCCAAACTCTTTACGGTATTGTTATAACTGAAGTGCTTTAGTTGTGACTTTTCTTGATCTGTCTGGATCTGATGAGCCGACGTTTCTCAGAGTCCGACTTGACTGTTGTGTTCAACACAAGAGGACGCTGTATGAGCGGCAGACTTTGCTGACGTTTTCAGCAACGGCTTTTGATAAATGAGCTGTTGCTCGCTTCAAGGGCTCGGTAGAGGTCAAACTTCTATCTATCTATCTATCTATCTATCTATCTATCTATCTATCTATCTATCTATCTATCTATCTATCTATCTATCTATCTATCTATCTATCTATCTATCTATCTATCTATCTATCTAATGCAAAATGCTGCAGGATTTGAAGAAGCACAGGGAAGAGTTTGTCAGTGCGAAGGTGACTAAACAATCTGGAAGGTTGAGTTCGACCTAGCCTCCATCATAAAGATAATATCCATCACAAGTTCTTGAAACTCCAGTTGATGTTTAGACATAAATAGCTGCGTTAACTCCTACCTAATGTAATCATAGACATGTAGACATTATAGACGTTTAAACTTCTTAGACCTCAGAACGCTATTTTGGTCCGTTCTCTACATGACTTCAGCTCCACCAGGAGTATTTCAGAAGCGTTTTTCATTTGTCTGTGGTTATGACTGAATAATTGACCCCGCGTGTGCTCAGAGCGAGCTCTGGTGTGGTGTTTGGTGTGGAAGAACTTGACCTGCCCAGAGTCCCTGACCTCAAACTTGTCCAACACCTTTGGGATAAAATGACTGGTATCCAAACCTGAACATCAGTGTTGGACCTCGCTGAAAGGGAGAAAATACCTGCAGCCAGGGTTCAAAATCTTCTTTCTGAAAGCTTGAGAATAGAAGCATGGGGGCTGATTGTTTGTCCACATACTTTTGGCAATATAGTCTATCTACACATCTCTCTTGAAAAGTTATTTCTGTCGCCGGCCCAATTAGAAACTTCTCTACTCTCTAAAACTTTGATTTGAGGGTCTGTTATAGCGTCCGAAGGCTGTTAGGATGAAGCAAGATGGAGGAAGTTGTAACTGTGAAGGCCAAAGTTTAATACTGGCTGTAAATCTGAGAAAGGTCTGTTGTCTCACGGCCGGCCAGCCTGACATTAGATATCACAGAGATGGATGGATCAACAAGTAAAACCACTGACTGACTGGCAGACTGTCTGATTTTGTTTTCTTTGTTGTGCCACAAAATATCTCACATCAAGGTCATCCTGTAGGCTGAACACGAGACCCTGCAATGCAGGAGAGAGTTATTATGCTTTAAAGGCAAATAGCTCGCTCTCCTGGATTTCTATCTACAATAATGGGCGTAAACCACTGACAGTTTAAAGAATATAATCTAAAAATAAGCAAAGACGTTGTGGATCATCGGCGGACCTGAGGCCGGCTGAATGAAGCTTGATACAGCCTGACAGATTTGTCGTTAATTAGCTACAAATGAGAAGCTGCCTTTGTGTAAATCTGTCTGAAATCAGGGACACGCTGCTTTAAAGAGTACTATGGATTTCTTTTTGTCAAGCCTGCCACGTTATCATCGTAGACATACAGTGGGTAGAAATCAGCTTTTTTTTTAGCATCACAGTCGACCTTTAAATAAAAGCTGCACAAGACCTGAAGTAACAGAAAGTATGACGGCATCTAACATAAAATCCTCCTCAGACGGAATTACATTTTTCCTTGTACGTGTGAGAAATGGAGGCGGTCAGGCTGTGCATTTAATTCTCACTTGGAGAGGACGGGATGCTCGAAATCACTTTTTTTGTAGCTCAATTTTATGATTCGAGAAAATCACACAGGTATATTTCCACACCTGGTGCAGCTTTAACCAAAACTTCGGATGAAATCGATCATAAACACAAAAAAAACTTTAATCAATGAAAGATTTGAGGTTGTTTTTTCCTCACCCACACCTGCATTTAGAATTTGAGTACCTGAGTGTGCGTACTGAGTCAACATGTTCGAGTGAAATAGCGTTTTTGTTCATCCGAGGCTTCCATGCTTCTCTTTAATATTTCAGTACAGTGAGCGTGAGCTTGTTCCTGCTCTTTTCCCTCTGAGGTTTTCAGATCCTGTCAGAGGTTTTTGATAAATCATAGCTCACATCTGTCCCTCATTTTTTTAAAAATCTGCCTTCAGAAACCTTTTTATTAAATATCTCTCACACAGAATTGCTGTTTTATGCATCTAGTCCAGCAGCATTGATGGGAAATTATGTTACTATGTATGTTCTATTGAATTATCTGGCACAAAATAACAAAAGTAAACACTTACACTGTACGTACCAAATATAGACGTTACGCAACATGGCCTATGGTTAGCTCAGTTTGTTAGCCAGGCTGCTGAGTGTTAGTGTTTTGAAGAAGAGATTTTCAGGCCTGGGCTGTCGGGGCAATGCTGACCAAGGAGTGGAGTCAGTGTCGTGCCAGAACCGGAGCTGGGTGAGCAACCAGGCTCAGCAGCCTCTATTGACTTAATGACAGAGGAGATGACATTAAAGGGGAAGCTAAGAAGAGAAAAGGAGAGTGTGTGCGAGCTAGAAGTCACCGGACACCAGAGTAAATCTGGGACTGACTTTTAGTTGTTTATTTGGCTTCGTATTCCTGAGATATTTCACCCACCCACATGTGAAACAAAAAGTAAAATTGTTGTGAATAAAACCGTTTACATGTGATAAATCCACATAGTATTTTTCATTTTGCTTGCCATCTTTTCATTAACCACTGAGGTGTTTGGGAGGAGGAGTTCGCACATGCTCGAGATGTCGCCGCCCTGCAGATCCGACCACATGTCCAGTTTTCATCCACTCACATCTGCCACTTTTATTTTGAACCGATGCCCACACGCACACACACAGAGAGTGTGTGAGTGGTGGTCCAGCTTGTACGAGTGCCCGGTGCCTTTAAACACTCCTCATGCCTCCCTGTCTTGCACGTTCCCTCCCTCTACTAACTACTTCACACTGACTCAGCATGCATGTGAAAGGCAGAGGGGAGGGGAAGGGGGCAGGACTAAGGGTGGCTGAGCGTGAGCGTCGCTGCCGGGGAAGGAGGGAGGGAGGGAGGCTGGTCGGACAGGTCTGCACTGCTCTGCTGTGGAGAGAAGGAAGGAAGATGAGTGGGAAGGAAGAAGGAATAACAGAAAGGATGAGACGAGATAAGCCATGTGGGAGGTGTAAATCCTGTATGGATGAACGGCTGTGAGAGGAGGAGAGGTGAGTGTGAGATTGAGATGAGAGAAGAAGATGAAAGATTTGGTGTGTGTGTGTCGGTGTGTCTGTAGTACAAATGTGGCTGCTGGTTTGTCTGGTTTGTGCTGACAGTTCAGGGTTGATCCAGATAAACAACCGGCGAGGAGGTGGCACGACGATACAGCTGTGTGTCATGTCGTTAGGGTTAGAAACGGTTAGAAAAAAGTGGGACTCTTCGGTATATAGTGTGTGTGTTTGTGTGGGTGGGTGAGGTTGTGAGTGCGAAGGCATGAATGAGAGAACATGTGTGAGGGTGTGTGAAACCAAGGACTGCATAATTAAGCTGTGTGAGCGTGTCGATACATGCAAGGCCACCACTGTTTGTGATCGGCAATATCACTTTTCATCTGCAGTGTTTCTACTGGTGATGGTGAAGAGTTGTTTTACATGTCAGGAGTTTGTTTAACAGGAGGACAGTGCATCGCTTTGAACCATTTAATGTTTCTGTATGTGATTTTGCATAAATTGCATGCCAGAAAATATTTTTTCAATGAATATTGTGGTGACGATTTAGCCCAACGCTTCTCCCTTTATTTTGTAGGAAACATCTGAAATCAGTTGCAAAGTTTCCATCTTAATTTAGCCCCAAATTGCCAAAAGAAAAATGCAAATTCGACTTAAATCTGCATTATTTCTTATGGCCAGCAGGGGGAGACTGCACTGGTTGCAAAAACAAGTCTGATTGTATTGAGTCTTATGAGAAAATGAGCCTACTTCTCTCCTCTGCATGAGTTTATGGTCTCAACAAAGGTCAAAGTTTGGCCCCATTTATAGTAAAATAGACGACTGTGCTCTAAGGTGTGGCTACGTTGTGATTGACAAGTCACTACCGTGGTGTGTTTTTAGGTCCTCCGTCAGATCCAATCAGGATAGAGGTGTAGCAATGCGTATCCTCTTCATCCTATCAACCAACGCGGAAGTGCCAAAAACTGCAGTTCCTCAAACGTCCACTTGAGGCTGGCTCCAGAAGTGAGTCGGTCTCCATAAGTCCCCATGTTAAAATGTCCAACTTCACAGCAGAAATACACACCGAGCTTCACAACGCCTGCGGGTGACGTCATGGACACTACATCCTTGTTTTATACAGTTGTCCAAACTGTAGTGCACAAACTAATGGGCGACGTTACAGGAATGAATGAGTTACATCGTTATATTATGTATATTATTGGATAAACAGTTGCTGGCACTAATTCCTAACGCAGAAGAAGAGTGTGAATGCATGAATACTTGAGTAATAAGGTAATAAGATGCACTGTGGCAGTGGCTTAATCATTTGTTATGGGAAGTAAATCAAAGCTTCAACACCCTCCATGTTTTTGGGGGGACGAGAGTCTAATCTGTGCAGGTTTTCATGGTACTAACTGTCTGTGGAAGTTCTGCAGAGTGCATCCCGACGGTGAAACAGTGGGTGGGTAGAGGTCAAAGAAAAAGTCAGTCTGCTCTGTGTGTGTGTGTGTGTGACGAACTGTCGGCACTCGGCAGCTCTGCCATTAGAGCTAAAAGATGAGTCTTGTCACTTAGGTGTGATTTGTGCACCGAGGAAAGGGGCCCATGCTGTGGTATCAATCAGCTGATCAACAATGAAAATAGACGTAGTTGCAGCCATATATACCAGTTTGGAACCACATCCATCACTGCTGTGGATAACACGGTCGTTCAGTTCTCCTTCCCTTTGGCTTTTGTTTATCTAGAAAGGTGTTTAAAATCAGTCCCGTGTGGCGCTAAATGATGGCCTATTTTGTCTGCATCAGGGTCAGTGTGCTGCTGTCCTCTCTACATTGACCCGTTGAGTAGTATATGACCCTGCAGTAAAGGATGAGCGGGGGGAATGTGAGATTTTACCAGTTTGGAATCATAATCTGGGAGCAGACAACAAGAAAACAAGTTATTTTGGGTTTTGCTGGAGGTTGGTCTCATCTCAATGAGCCTCTAATGACTTTTTAATCATGCAAATGGAAGCTGGGAGCTGGTTTCTACTATTCTATAAAAACGTGGCACAGGTATAATATAACTGGCCAAATTACAGCTCACAAAGTCGTATAAAATAGCATATTTCTTCTCTTTAAATAGTCCAAAACCAGCTAAAAATAGAGTTTATGGAAAAGAGGGACACGGCGTCCAGTAGTGAGTGTGTGGCAGCATGTTATATCCACATCCCCAGGTGCGTTTATGCAGATTTACACTGGTTTTTAGCTGCCTTGAGGCTTTTTGACTTTTGTTGAAACTAAATCTAAGTATCCTCTTGGGTGCACAGAGCAGCAGATAACCCGCCATCAACCTGTGGAGGTGAGGAGATAAAACGCTGTGTACGTTGTGTACACTGTGTAAGATTTTGTCTTTGTTTCTGGCAGGTTGGCAGCGGATGAGCTTGTCGCAGGTTTAATCATCAGTCATCAATCAATCAGTCAATTATAGTCACCATATTTATGATTTCATAGCCATATATATTCATTTCATAGCCATATGTATTACTTTCATAGCCATATATATTCATTTCATAGCCATATGTATTACTTTCATAGCCATATATATTCATTTCATAGCCATATGTATTACTTTCATAGCCATATTTATTATTTCATAGCCATTCATATTACTTTCATAGCCATATATATTCATTTCATAGCCATATATATTTATTTCATAGCCATATGTATTACTTTCATAGCCATATTCATGATTTCATAGCCATATGTATTACTTTCATAGCCATATTTATTATTTCATAGCCATTCATATTACTTTCATAGCCATATATTTGTTTCATAGCCCTATTTATTATTTCATAGCCATATTCATGATTTCATAGCCATATAATACATTCATATTGATATATATTAGTTCTATAGCTGTATTTTTTGTAATATTGACTAAAATTGCCTTCCATACAATATAAGATTATAGTAAGTATATAGTATCTCATATTCTAAGTATTCTGTCTGTAATTTTATTGCCACACAAGTTTCAGATTTAACTAAAGACAGTGTAGCATGTTACACCTGTCAGCATGGACACATACCAATATAAACTCTACAACTATAATAGTCTAGTGAAGATATACTCGTACATGCAGCACGGTCATGGCCAGTGTGGTGCAGACTGAATGCCTCTCCTTTCTTTTCTCCCCCAATAAGCCTCTCTGCATCACATACACACTTTTTGTGCCTCTGCATGAGTCAGAGGACTCTGCTCCTTTGTCTGGATGTGTCTTTGAAGACAGCAGCGGAAAAGAAAAAAGCTGGAGGCAGTCCTCGTATCAAATGCAAACAAAGTCATGTTTCCTAGACAGCTTTGACACTCGCCTCTTTAATACCAGTTCATCCTCTTTACTCGCCGCTTGGTTAATTATGATTCGGTGCGGTGGAAGTTCATCGAGCTTGAGCCGTGTATTTTGGGTGTGACAGTGAGCCCTTCTCGGGAATTTGCATGAGTAGGCAGCTGTGCCAGATGCAGTGTCATGTAACTTAGTATTATATGTAGAGAAATCAATAGCTTCGATCAGCGTTGGTGCATGATGAGGGGTTGCACTGTGGTTGTCACCCGATCGGTTCAAGCTTTTAACGTGTTACTACCTAAACTGCACAACCTGTCACATTGCTGAAATCGTAGCAGCTAGTGCACCACGTCAGCAACAAGCAAACTGAGAGCTAATATTAGCACAGCACCACCCTCCCACCCCATCGTATCCAGGGAGCTAATATTAGAGCTGCGCATGCTGACTGGGGTTTAATTACCTGTGTGATTTGACTCATAAAATACACAGCCACACACCCCGATGGAGTGTATCCACATATGTGTGTGTGTGTGTGTCCTTCTGTTAGCATTATGACCCAGAAGGACAACAAGAAGATGAGTCATCATCACTGAGCAGCTCAGGCCTTTTATGTTTATCAGCTTACATACATTTCGTCCTTCAAGTGTTGCCAAAAAAGTGAGCAATCCTGTCAGAGATGAAGTAGCACAGCGAGTAAAGAAATGTTGACACTATAGCTCCCCTCGAAGGCCACACAGGAGATTTTTTAACCGCCGCTCAAACCACCAGCTGGTCGATTGCACAAGACAGACGTCCATCTTAAAACATCTACGTGTCATCGTGTACAATAAAAGTGAGTTATTGGTTGCTTCTGTTCAAAGAGATCTGACTCCAGTACTTTCAATATATATCATTCAAAAAATACATCAGCAGTCTGAGGGGGACAGATCAAGAGGGAATCTTACAGTGTTGAAGTCTTTCTGGCACAAAATTCAGACAGTGTTTCCTCGCCGAGCTGCAGCAGACAAACACACCAGTCTCCCAACCTGACTGCGCAAGACGTCTGATGACTGGATGAATTCGATCAGATCATTGAACCATTAACATAGTCAAACTCGGTCAGGAGAAGCGCGAAAACATTCCCCGTTGATTAAAGTCCAAGTTGAAGTGTTAAACTGTAAATCAAGCAGAGCGTGGCAGGTGGCGAGTGGTAACGGTCTGGTTCTATTGTAACTCCTGGCACGGCAGCGACGGTCCCACCAGGACCTGGTGCCAAGCTGTCAGAAAACACTGCAGCACGATTAGTATGGATCAGTAGATTACTGTATGGATCGAAGAAGAAGGCAGAGGCGCAAGAACGTCAGAGATGGCACTGATTATTGGACTTTTAACAGCTATATAAAAGTTGCCCGCATAGTGCCTGAGAGTCGAAACTCGGGGCAAAAGCACAAATATAAGTAAACAAACCAGTCAGGGCTCATTGGTTTGAGCACACGGTAATAACTGAAGTAACTATGTACATTTTTGTTTTGTGTTTCCTGTTTTATTTTGTAGTTCTCCCATTTCTACTTCCTTGCCTTGTTTTCCGGCCTGTTTTTCATTCGTCTCACCTGGTGCTGTCTTGTTTTTTAGTTCCTGTGTTTTCTTTGTCTGTTGGGTGTCTGATGGTGACTCCATCCCCAGTGGAAATGACGTCTTTGCATGTCTAATCTCATCAATCATTTTATACACATCCCTGATATTTGCTATCTTTTGGCAACTCCACTAGAATTTCTGCACCGGGGATAAGCAGGGAAAGTATTGTTATTCAGGTGAACTGACCCTCTAAACAGCCTCTTTGCACGTTGATCTGCAGCCGCGTGCCTCTAACATGGACCTTCCTGTAACTCTACACTCTCATCACTTTGGCCGACTTCCAGCACAGCTCTCTCCTTCACATACATGACTCCCTCATCCTGTTTTTACCTCCTCCTCCTCCTCCTCCTCCCTCGCTGAGTTTCCTGCCCTCCATCTATCTCCCCCTGCTCTTTCTCTCTCACCCGTCTTTATCTCGCTCGCTCCCATCAACATCTGTCTCAGATGATGAATCAATGGATCAGAAGGGGCACAAATGAAGTTCAGGCTCATCTCAGCTCTTTCCAGAATCGATACCGGCCAGTGTTGTCCTACAGGACTTCCTCTCTTCATGGTGACAAATCATATCTAAGAATGAATCCCTGTGGATCCCTCCACCAGCTCTGTCACATTTATGAGTGTGTCCGTATTAACCTGAAAACACTGCGTCCACCCGAGTGTCTTAAGGTAATTTTCTTATTGATTTCAGTCCAGATTAAAACACCAAAAAAACTGATTCAGTTTCCTCTTCTTCATCCTATTTTTAGGACTGTGCATCAGAGCCAGTCTACCCCAGAGTGTCGGACAGACCGGTTCCACAGCGTTTCTTGGAAGCTCGGTGCAACGCAGCCCACGTTTCCACCAGTTTTGACCGTAATCATTGTAATCAAGGATGTCTCATCGACGGAGGGTGCAACAACCACCTGCAGAATTTAAACCCACCAGCTGGGTTCGCACTTTAGGTCAACTATCCTTGATTTGGTTTAAAATGGTTCAAAACTAGGCCCATGTTGATGTTAGAGGTCTCCTGTTCTTTGTGATCGCCAGTACTCAGCCAGAGCTGCGGCTAAAAGCAAAGGAGTTCAAGTGTCCTGTGGTCTTGTTCATGAGTGATGGGACAATAGAGAGCGGATTTGTGCAGCGTCAGTGCACGAGTTGTACTGAGCTGGATGGCGAAGCTCTCGATTTTCCAGTCGATCTACATTCCACCCCTCACCTGTGGTCCTGAGCTTCGGGGTAGTGAATGAGTAAATGAGTTTCTTTCGTTGAGCTTGATCGACAAAAAGGACAAAACTAACTGAAACAGATTTATTTTTAGTTATAGCTTAATCTGGAAACAAAGATGGCTTCATTCTTTAACCGTCTCATGATGCGGCCACGCTGTCTTCCTCACACCTTTTTAGAAACAATGGGATCCCGTGGAGCCACCAACAACTGGAATAAAAACAGCCTTTTTTGTGAATGGTGTAGGTGTGGGAACAGGAGCTCCGAGGTGTGAAAAGACTGGAGAGTGTGAGAAATGGAGAGGCAGTAAAAGTTGCTAATTCGAGAAACAAAAAGTTGCGTTTCAAGTTAAGGATATTTGCTCACAGTGAATAGATAACATTTGAATGAGGTGGCCAGTAGTGAATGTGAGGAGCAAACAGCCACTCCGTGCAGAGAGGCTGGGTGAAATAATTAAGAGCCAAGAGGAGAATTTGTTAGACGGGAAGGATCGGTGAGATTGAGTTTGGTGTCTTTGAAGCGAGGGCAGAAACATCAGTCGGGGTCAAGGAGGGAACTTGCTCGCCTTGCGTGCCAAGTCTCTCACAAGTTCTCTTTGTTCTGTCAACTTCAATTCTCAACACACACATTCTCTCCCACTGCTACCATAAGGCAACTCCAATCTGTCGCTGCTGGCAGCAGTTTGGAGTTCACCATCCCCGTTTGAGTGACTTTTTTCCCCCCCTTCTACACAAGAGTTCTGTTGTCTGTTGGTGGCGTTGCTGGCGCGGAAAGCCGTTCTGCATCGACGCTAAACAGAAGGGCGGCGATTGGAAAGGGTTCAGCTCGGTTGAGTTGAGTAACTGCCGGGGGAATCGGCTCCAAAAAAAAGAGGAGAAAGTGGCCTGAGCGCCGGGTTTAAATGCAAAATAACAAAGACGTGTCTCGGTCTTGGTGCACGATGTGATGTGGTTGAGCACCTCTAGTGATTCTTGGATGCTTGGCTTGTCAACAGACAGATACAGGTTGAGAGAGACGGGTAAAAAAGCTGTTACCCTTCTTTATCAATGCTGCATCAACGTGACAGCAGCGATTCCCAAAATAAAATCTGATCCGGCTAATCTGGTTTCCCGTGATTCATTTGAGCCTCCCGCAATCAGAAATTCAATCTCTCTAATAGATTCGTATGTGGCTAAATCCTGAGCGTTGAATTGTTTCATTCAGAACTGAGATAAAGCACCAGGTCTTATCAATGAGGAGACGGAGGGCACGAGAGGAAGTGAGGGATAATTTCCTGCTTCCTCTCTCAGGAAGATGAGCTCATGTTCTCTCGTGAAACTACTCATCCCCACTGCAGTACAACATATATCACACAGGGCATACTGTGTATATATGCAAGATATTTACCTCTTGGAAAGGAGACAAAATAGAGAATATGTTATGTTACGTTGTGTTTTTTGTGATTTGCTTAGGTCCTGAGAAAACACGTCTCAGATTACGACTATACACCCAATAAAATACCAGTTAGTTAAGAGTTAAGTCTCTAACAGTTGTCATGAGCGGGGGTCATCCAATACATTTACAGCTGACGTCAAGGGAATGCGTTTGTAATTCAGTGTTCACTGTAACAGCGGCGTCTTTATAATGCACCAATTAGCTGTAACGAGGCAGTCACGAACATCCTTAGCCGTATTCATTTAGAAGAGGTGTGAATTAAACGGATTAGGGCTTTAACCTGCTGCAGTGATCTGAAGGGAGGCTGTTTTCCATCTTTTTGCCTTGTTACTATTTTGAGGCACTCGCCCTCATCTGCTACTGTACCTTGGCGAGCGATAGCATTTTGTTTTGGCAGAGAGAGAGAGAGAGAGAGAGTGCTGTTACTCTGCTTAAAAATAAAGGATTAAAGTACTATTACTTATTTTCTTAGAAATCAATTAACACATCAGACAGCCTCAGTTTGTGTGTGTGTGTTATTTATGGAGAATTAAGTAACAGGGCTGCCAGGAGAACGAAAAATGACCTCCGTGGATTGTGGATTTCACTCCAGACGTTAATGAATGAGGCAGGCAAGATGATATTTTCACAAATCCCCAGTCAGCCCTGCAAACAGTACACTGTCCTGTCATGCTGCATGACACCATGTGTATTAATCCATACCTAAAAATAGCCCCCAACTAAATGCAACTGCTGGAGTGCTACTGCAAATAGCTGAATTTCAGCTACTGTGCAGATGTTAGCTGTAGGTAGTTAGCAACTTAACTATACTCTAAACTATTGCTGGCTTGTTTACCTTCATGCCATTAGCAACCAGGTTGAGGTAACGTGTAGGTTGCAGCGATGAGGACTTGAATTCAATCCAGCTGACTAATGACGGGCTGCAGTGCATACCATCAACTTTGCGTGCCGTGTGTTGTTGTGTGTTTACGTGAGAATGACTCGTCTTTCTGGTCTTTTTCCGCGTCTGTCTCGTCGCCTTATGTTCACAAAGTTCAGGTTGAAACATCATGCCACGGCGTGTGTCACCTGAGGCGAAATCGCGAAATCGTGCCGCCTCGAAAACTCACATTTCTGTCTAAACAGACCTGTTTTAAAGGCTGAAGGACAGAGTAGGGAATTGAAAAGTATTGAGGCATTGTTGGCTTTAGTCTTGTTGTGGGATTTGTTGACAATAAGAACAAATGTAGTACAACAGCAGCCTTTAATGCTGCCACGATTCAAACTAACATAAAGACTTATTTGTGTGCATCATAAATACTGGAGTGTCCTGTGTGTACTGCGTGTATTTACAGTCATTTGAGAATACAAAAGGTAACAACTCCTCCCTCTTTCATTCACAGGTATGAGGAATAGGGAGCTGTTGGAGGTGTCCCATGGGCATGTTTGTCCTCTGGCTGTTCAGCCTGTGTGTCTCTGCTCTGCACACAGACGGAGGGAGAAGAAAGACCGTCTAAAAATAAACTGACACCCACCACCAGCAGGAAAACAAAAAAAAAAAGAAACCAAACCAACAAATAAAAGAAGAGGACAAAGAAGAACTTGCTTTTGTCACCCTGTCAGACTCTCTCTCTCTCTCTCTGCTCCATTTCTGTTTTTCCTGTCCTCATTGCGGCCTGAGGAGGTCATGTCCCAGTCTGGAAAAGTCCTTCATTTGTATGTGGAAGTGAGGTCTGCCCCAGATCAGAAAGGAGGGAAAGTAGCGTTCGGAGAACACAAGGAAGGGATTGCTCAGGGGCATTCGGTTCAGGACAATCCTACGGAGCTCCTTTCTCAGCTAGCGAGTCAGACAACCTGCCAGACCATCACCAAGACCTCCACAACTCACCGTCTGGTTCAGGACTGTACACACAGACAGTCTCCTTCGAGAAACACTGTTAGCTTTCAGCTCCAGCAAGCCAGCAGCTCCCCAACGGTCAATAAACGCTGGAGTGCACCCTGTGATGAAGTGTCTGCTGTCCACTCTTCACCAATGACCTCCGCTGGAAAGGTCACTCTCCCTCACACACCTCCCAACTGCCGGAGGTTAAAGGAGGATGAAGTCTGTGATGGGAAGCGGTCGGTAGTCACCTTCAGTTACATTGAGAAGTCTAATGTGAAGACGTTGGACAGTCCACGCAACTCTGTGTGCGAGAGAGGCACCAGAGAGGAAAAATCCACCCCCTCTCACTTTCGTAAAAGGCTCAGCGACCCAGTCTGGTTTGGGAGTCCCGATTCATCGTGCAGCTCCAGTCCCAAGCTGACTTTCCGATCTCCGGGAAGTCACCAGCAGACGTTCTCTCCTGGCCTTCGTCAACCTCCCTTGGACCCCATCGGCAGGGCAGCTACCCAGAGGGCTGTGGAGGAGTTTGGCTCCCCTCTACTGAGGATTAAACTAGCCCATGCACTTGAGCATACCTCATCCTCGCGCTACAACCAACAGCCACGCTGTCAGTCCTGGGCTGGGTCTCCTGTTCAGCGTCAGTACATCAGCGTAAACCCCAAAGACCAGATTATCGACAGGAGCCCGGTTGTTTACGGGCTGCCTCGGAGCCCGGCATCGGACCAGCTATCCTCCCAGTCCAGACGGTCTCCTCACTCGAAGCCGGAGTTCTGTGCCGAGTCCCAGATCCCACGTCACTGGTCAGGAGAGGACAGAGTGAAGGCTGGCAGTCCAGCCACCAAAAGACATGTTCACAGGACCTGTAACAGGAGCTCTTCACCGCAGGGGGCAATACTCCAACTTGGCAATAATGTAATTGAGGGCTTGAACCAGTTAAGCGATAGTAAATCTTCCTCTCCAGCTCATAGTCCTGAAGTTGCCCGCAGGATAGCAGAGGAAGCTACCAAAGTATCTTCGATTTTCACAGAGGCAAGAAGGTCCTCATTGCACAACGCTTTAGGTGAGCCTGCAAGCAGCTCAAACTCTGGAGAACGTCACAATTCAACGTCAAATGCACAACAGTCTAAGCAAACGCTTAAGATGAACATCCCTTTAAATGACCAACACACGCCAGCAACTGACAACACAGACTGTCACCAGCCTGAAAACTCTATCTTGCAGTCGCAGTCACTTGAAACAAACTCCCATAATAACTCTGAAACACACCAGGAGGAGTGCGTTCAGAAATCCCAGCAACATAGTTCAATTTTATCTGCAGCTCCAAGCTCCCCCGCCATTCCTTCACGTGTTCTCCGTCCTTCACATCCTCCCACTGAGCTAAGCTCTCCCATGAGGGACCCCAGGCTATTCCAAGCAGACCTCCGAGCACCAGAAACCCCAACCCTGCATCGCCGTCGTCAGCTCCCGCAATACACCAGAGACTCCTGGTCCCAGAGCCTGGACAAGAGGGGAGACCTGAGCTGTTTCGAGAGAGGGGACTGCACGGAGCTCGCCCGCAGGCTCTTTATCAATCAGAGTGTTGAGGAGGCACCTGTTAGCTGGACATCCAGGCAACTGTGGGGGAATCAGGTGGAGAACAGTCCGAGGGCAAGCCCTGAGCCTGGATGTAGATCCGGCAGTAACCAAATTGCTGATCGTCCGGCAAGTCAACGCCACAGACCGCTCAGTCCCACCGCCCAGCAGAAACGGGCTGAGCAGAGGAGGAGGGAGATCCTGCTTCTGGGACCGGTGGTGCTGGACTCTCCAGAGGAGGATGAGGGATGTGAAGAGGGAGTACAAGGCAATGAGATAGAGGTATTTGGGGAACGGCAGCAGCCACGCCTGCAGAGGGTCGAGGAGCCTGCAGAGGTGGAACAGAACGGAGCGATGGGAGGGTCGTCCTCGCGGAGCTCCAGCGGGGTGACCGGCAGCTTGGGCGACAGGGACTGTGTATCCCCAGAGTCCAGTCAGTCCAGTCACCAGAGCAATGAGACTGGGGCTGCCACCTCAGGAATACAGGTGGGTGATGAGATGTGATGAGAAAGAGATCCAATATATTAGCTACTTTAGCTTTTCCCCGCTGCCTTCAGATATCTACCCTCCTTACTCTGGCTACATCCCAGAATCCACAAGAGCTTCCCAAAATGTCTGACTCTTCCTGTAATGCTACACTGCAGAGTGATCCTCTAGTTTTTGTCTTTGTGTGTGCCTTTCAGACGGACAGTGCCTGTGCGGCGCCCGTGCCCTCACTCCATTGTCAGAGGATCGCTCGTGCCAAGTGGGAGTTTTTATTCGGGACCCCCGCTGAGGAGGCTGCTAGCAGGGGGGAGAAAAGTGAGAGCATGTCCTCCTCAATTTCATCCGGTCACTGCACTTCAGTTCTCGTGTTATATCAGGGTGGAGGTTTTATTCACTCTTCACAAGATGATATGTCAGTGCCAGAGTCACAGTGTGGCTTGTCAGTGTCTAAGTTATTTAGGGCAACATGTTCCGATGTTATATGCCACTCTGTGCCTTTGTTATCATTTAAAAAACTGGAACTTCTAGGGTGCACAAAATAGCCCCCAACTGTGCAAGATTTTGCGGTGAGGTTGTAGACAGTTACCAGATGAATACCTCTTGCTTCACCCTCCCTTTAAAGCAGGTCGGTGAAACTACAGTGGCTGCAGAACTTGCAAAAAAAACGCCCTGATTTGTCTGATTGAGTTTGATGTTTAACTCTCTCCGTCTGCAGACTCTCTGGAAGCCTCCACAGCTCCTCCCAGTGGTAACTCCAGTGAGTCTCCCACCCCGACTCCACCTTCAACCCTGCCTCTGCTTTCCGCCAATCACGAGGTGCAGCACGTGGAAGTAGAACTGGTGACGCCTCCCCCAGCCATCATCGGCACGTCGCCCAAAACCGGCATCATCCGCCGCACGCTGAAGTATTCAGAAACCGACCTGGACGCCGTCCCACTACGCTGCTACCGCGAGACGGACATAGACGAGGTGCTGCAGGCCGAGCAGGACGACGCAGACTCTGCGTTTGGGAGTAATCGCAGCGTCCAGGGCAACTCACCCAGCAGCCCGCTGAGGGGTCTGGGGAGGAGAGGGGGAAGGGAGGACGAGGAAGATGAGGAGGAGGAGGAGGAAGAGGAAGAGATGGTGAGCTGGGCAAGTGTGAGGATGCAAGGAGATAACAGGAAGCAGCAGTATGCAGCTCAGGAAGAGCCGGAGGTGTTTGGTCACCTTCTGAAGAGGTGAACATGACAGGAAAACACACACACTCACAGTCTGCAAACACACACGAGTTCGCAAACTTTCTGGTGAAGCAGGATTTTCCCTTGACCCACATTCTGATCTGAATTTGGATCTCACTTGTAACCTATTTTTTTTAGTAGATTGTAAACAGATTTGGCGGCACTTCTGTATGAATTAGTCACAGCTCTCTAACGGTACAGTACGGTACATCCTGGCATAGACATAGACTTCATAAAACTACAGTTGGAGTCCCTTTTTCTAGATGTTTCCTCTGTAACACACATTTAACTTTTCTACAAACACAGCTGTGTTGTTGCGGTGTTTCTAAAATCTCCCTCTCTGTCCAGACCGATGGAAACATTTTTTGACAACCACCACCCAGCCCTGAAATCCCCCATCTTGGTCTCTGGTCCTCGTTGCGCTGCAGAGGACACCTTCAGCCGCCACTTTGAGAGCATCATGGAGTCTCACCGAGCCAAAGGGACGTCGTACAACAGCCTTGACAGCGAAGAGCTGCTGACCTCGAGCACCCAAACTGTCCTGACCTTTGACCTGCCCACGCTAACCCCTGCGATCCACGCTCCGGTTTGCCAGAGCGCCAGGCAGATCGTCCAGCTTAGCTTCGCCCCGCTGGCGCACGATGAGAGGCCGAGTCTCTCTGATTCTATCTTTACCGTCACCGGGGACTCGGACGCCACCCGAGCCCCGTCCAGTGAGAGGCTGAGCAGCGGTTCAGACGATACACCTCCCCGAAGACGGGAGTGTACACAGCTGGGGAGCAGCTGGTACAGCAATATTTCTTTCTCATTACCAAGGTGAGTTAGCAGCATGTCACATAGCCATGATAAATGGTATAATAGTAACTGCTGAACAGTAATAAAACTTGGATTCATTGATTTTATTCTGGGACGCTTGCGGCTGTGCAACAAGCTGTAAACACTACGACACATCATCAACTTAAAAAGTTGTTACTGTGACTCAGCTAAGGTAAACAGCTGCTTATTTACACATCTGCACACAGAACAGCATTAGCTTCCATTCACGTATCTCTAAGTTCATTATCCGCTGTCCTTTTAGCTCCATTTGGGTCTGCACCGACTCCCAAGAGGAATATAACTGCTAAATGCTCCACTGTGTTACCCAGCAAGTCACTAATGTCACGAGACTCAGGATAATAGTCAAAAGTTATCTTCCTATTAGTAATAAACTGTCTGCAGTTGAACCGGTTCGACTACATACTTTGAAAACCTTCTGAGTTGAAGTGTAAAAAGCTTGGAAACACTGAGCTACAACACAAAGTGATATTTATAGTGAGCTTTGGGGAAGACCATTTCCAAGAACTTGGCTTGCACAAAGCCCTCATCCGGCATCTTTGAACTCTGAGTCCTTATCGCCCAATAAATGGTAACAAACCCTTGCAGGCACGTTCCAGACACCTGGTGGAGAGTCTTAAGAGTGGAATCTGTCGGAGCAGCAGGTTAATACCCGTAGTATCTCACTAACATACATGATACGGAGCGAGTAGCTGACCGTGTTGATAACTGATATGAAGGTGACCGATGCTGGAGAATCTGGGCCACGCTTGTTGTCACATATCATCTCTACTTTCTTCTTTTAATTCTCTGTCTCCACTCGACACTCAAGCACACAACAGTGTTGTAGTTCTTAAGATCCGTCTTGGTCTTGAGTCCGTTCTCAAGACCACCTATGTACTGTCCGGTCTTGGGCTTGACTCGGCCTCTACCCCTTAAAGTCCTGGTCTTGTCTGGTCTTGGACTCAGTCTCAATTCAGTTGGTCTTGACGACAACACTGGTCTTTGTCCTGTATATATCACACACTCGTCTTTGCTCCTTGTAACCTGATATAATACGTGCAGCATGCAGATATTGATTGAGGCTCAGAGAACAATACAAAGTTAACCTTGTCTCATGTCAACATGTTTCCCTTCGGTAAACTGTTGAAAGGTCATAAGCAGTTACAAATCACAGTTTTATATGCTAATTCAGTATTAATGTAGTTTTGATTGCCTCCTTCCTGAGGTCAGAGCCCTGTTAATGGACTGTTGTCAGTCTGCAGACGGATGAGTGTCTCCGTCTGTCGTCGTTCTCCTTGTGCAGAGCAGTTGCTGCAGTGCTATTCTGGAGCCCGGCAGCTTCGAGTGAAGGTCGCTAGAAGGCTGCCTGTGGTCCCTCTGCTGCGTGCCAGGCCGGCTGTGTGTGTGTGTGTGTGTGTGTGTAATATATGAATCCATCTGTGCAAGTGTTGGAGTGTGTGCATGCACGCGGATCTGTGGCTGATTTTTGGATGGTTGTATACTTGAAGTGCATGCTTTTCGGTGTGTGTGTGTGTGTGTGTGTGCGTGCAGGAAATGTCAGACAGAGGCAGATGGCTGCTGCTGCAGCAGTCAGAGACTCACCTTCACTGTCAGAGTCCCAAAGACTCCATTTAACTCTCTGCAGGCTCACACCTGCAACATCCACAATCCCTCGTCCTTTTGTTGTGCACCGTGTGTTATTTCTTAATCCTTACATCCGTCTGTCTTACTGTCGGATGGATTCAAACTATCACTATAAATCTGCAGCCACCTGTCTCAGATACGGTGGAGATTTGAGTGCCGTGGTGCTCGCGTGTTCACGGCAGAGATCGTCCGGCTTTGTGAATGTCACCCTAAGTTACTGTGACAGCACTGCAGATGTAGTGACTGCACCGGGTCACCTTGTTGCTTTGTCCACTAGGTGGCAGAAGAGGATCGTGCTGTCTTCAAAGTGTTTTTTTTTTTCTTTGATAAGAAAATAAGTTGAATGCAGGTGGGTGAGTCCTGAGCAGCAGGTCCAGAGATATGTGTGTCACAAAAAGCAATCTAACCTCAAGTTTATTGCACAAACACCTCCCGAAGGGTTAAAAGCAGCACAGCAGCTTCATTTTGTCTTTATGTAAACTCATATTTTTCTTCCTCCCTATACGAGAACTGAATCACACTGGACGAGTTCAGGTAAATGTTTGCTTAGCACTGATCTTATCACAGTTTTATAACCGGCCGTCCTTTGGCAGCCGAGGAGTTGCTGGAATCCAGGAGGGAGAGACGACGAGGCAAATATTTCTGAAGGCTTGTCCATACTTTGATAAAACTTGGAATTTCACCCCCTCCTTCCTTCCTTCCTTTCTTCCCTCACATCACTCTTTTCAGATGCACCATTAGACAGTGGCTCATTGTGCAGGGCTGCCCAGCGAGCTGAGTTAGAGGGGGTGGGATACCGTCAAAGCGGAGGCTGACACCAGGAATTCTCTCAGGACCTCTCGGGCACCGTGCCGTCTCTTGATGAGGCGACGCTAACAGGTGGTGCCGCCTTGAACTGGAGTGCCGGCTTAATCTTTTGATTATGGCCCCCCGATGAAGTGTACGCCCCAAACACACTCCACAGACGCTGACAAAAGGCCACCACCAGTTCTTTCTTCTGGGGCGGTTATGGTTGTAGAAGAAACAGTTTAAAGGCACACACCCAACAGATATCGCTGCGAGTTACAACCTGACACCTCCTATCTTGTTTTCTGTGTAGGTGTGCTAAACGCTCACACCAGAAACAAGGCAGACTGGAGTTTGTACAACCCCCAAAGGATGTATATCCTGACTGTGTGTGTGTGTAATTGGAGATGCATAGAAAGAGAGCGCGAGGGGGGGAATGAATGAAGGGTAAAAAAGGGAAGGGAGGAGGATTTTTAGGCAATAGACAAGCCAAGTTTCATGCCATGCTTTGAATCCAAGGTCAGCAGGGGACAGTGAGAGTTTACTCAGTGGAACAGGGAGGGAGAGAGAGGGAGGAGTGAAAAGAGGGAACAGAAACAACAGCAAACAGACTCAGAGGGAAAAAGATAGAGAAGGAGAGGCATTGCAGGACAAACAGCTCTTTTACTTTGGGGGAAGGAGCCTTGCTGTGAAGATCAAATGACAGCAAACACAGAGGGAGAGTGAGAAAGTGGAGGACAGAAAAAGGGGGGACCCATGAAGTCTCAGTCAGACTCAAAACCAGAGCAGAGGAATGTCAAAGCCTGCAGGGCCTCTTCGGAGAGACTACAGGTGTTCCTCTACGTTAGATCCGCTCTCCGGACCGGACGGTGATGCGTTCAGGTAGCGAGGCCCGGAGGAGAGGAGGGGCCAGTCGGCCGAGCAGCCTGAGGCGAGGTGGCAGGCGCGGGACGGCAATGAGGACACAGACTGTCTTCTGCTGTCATGGCTCATCTGCAGTTGGAGAGGAGAGGTATTTGTCGATCAGGCACTCTTCCCACAGGTACGTCCCCACCCAGGAACCTGTCTCACCTGTCTGCCATGTACTGTGTGGATTTGAATATCATATTTAGACAGACTCGGATCAGTCTTTTTTGGGTGAAGTCGTGAGGCGTCTTGACTCAGTTTCATGACAGAAAACTGTGTGACCGTACATCTCCTGAACTCAAAGGCCTCTACAGACATTCATGGTCCTCAGAGGAGCCTACTGACTTTAGTCATCCTCTGACCTTACCTCTCGTCTCCCAATGAGGTTGACATTTGTGAAATTCTCAAAACTAATTGGATATACTGTCATGAAATCTGGCACAGACGTTCACAAAGGATGAATTCTGACATAGTTTGTGACCTCCTGACTAGCAGGTCAAAGTCCAGTGAAATATCTCAACAAGTATTTGGTGGATTGGCGGCAAATTTAGGACATTCGCGGTACCCAGATGATAAATCTTACCAATACCAGTGCCCTTAAAGTGGTACAGATACTTCATGTGTTACTTGGTGTTAAAGAAGCTGTGCAGCCGTCCAGCACTCGACTGTCTGAGATTGGTTCGTCCTCTAGTTTACTCTGAATGAATCTGTTATCATGAAATTTGGTAGAGGTATCCATGTGGTCTGTTGTGAACCTCTGACTTTTACGTTTGCACCACCTACACGCTCACATTTGTGTATTTATTCAACACATACTGCATTCATATCCCTGTCAGGACAGGTTGTACTAAATCAAGTGTCACCATCAGGTCAAAAGAAGTGGACTGTAGACTTATCGTGTGTGTACTCTGTGAAGCCACCCTTGTAGCTTTCCTTAACCAGTCAGCTTGTGTTATTAATTACTTGTTTGCTCTGCTGTGATTTCGCCTGACTCGTTGACAGTTTAAGGATGTGTAAGTGTGGGAAGCCAAAGCTCTGGGACTGTGGGCTTTGTTGGCTTGTTCCTCCTGCTGAGAAAATCCAAATGAGAGCGCCACTTGTTCAGGAAGTGTTTTTTTGAATACAACTCTCGGCTGTTGGTTGGACTGTCATTGTTTTCTCTGGCCGGCTGGCGTGACTAGAATTGTCACACAGCTCCCGACGGGGGCGACAAATGTCACCATCGCATCGAATTCTAAGCAACTGAACTCGGAGACCTCGGGTTCAAGGAAAAGTAGTTCTGTTTTAGCCGAGTGTGACGTAACATGCTTAAATTCTTATCACAGAATAATTCAGATACTTTGAAGATGCTTAATCGAGCGATGCAGTTATTTACGTGTATAATCACGCCAAATGTTGTTTGAATACAAAACGATTTGCATATTTTCTCCTCTGCTCGTTATAAATGTAAATATGGGCTCTGTTTACCACTGCGCTCGTTCATGTCTGCTCTCTCTCTACCTTTATTATACCTTCCATCTGTCAGCATCCCTCTGCATCCATTCACCGTGCATCTTTTAGTTTATTTAAGAGCTATTTTATCGTTCTTTCACCCTTTTCTCATTTTTTTCCTATTATTTTTGTCTGTTTGTACAGCTGGAAAGACTATTTTCAGATCAGTGCTGCACCTATCATATATTAGTATTGTTAAATTATTGATATACTGGAGTTATTAGTTTTATTATTATATCACCATCATTCTTTGTTCCTCCTTTGCTCTCTTTGCTTTTCAATTATTTACCAATCTCTGTAATTTCCACTCCTGGCTCATTTCCCGTCTTACCCTTCCTCTCCACATCCTTTTCTGTCCACCTATTTGTGTCTGATTTTAATTATTCACCACCTTTTCTGCCCCCTCTCTCCAACCTCTGACCCCCCGCTCTCACCCCTAACAGCAGGGAGAAGGCCCGCCTGGCGACGGATTCGGAGCTGGACCAGGACCTGAGTGACCGCCTGGGTCTGGAGAGCAGCGAAACCCTCACAAACGGCAGTCACCGTGCCGACGTGGCAGCCGCCAAACGTCTAGCCAAACGTCTCTTCAACCTGGATGGTTTCAGGAAGTCCGACGTGGCGCGCCACCTCAGCAAGAAGTGAGCACACGTATTATAATCCTGCTCATGCAGTTCATCACGCAGGTTTCTGAAGAGACGTTCCCCGCCGCCTCCTGGCTAGTCTAAAAATTGTCCTAGACGTGGATTATTGGTGGATTGAGGCCTGGTTGCTCAAACAAGCCATCTGTAACAACACCTACCTGTCAATCAAAGCAGCCACGCTGTTAATTATGCATAACTTTAGGCTTTAATATAATCTAATACATTTATAGAAATATGTATTAATACCCCTAGAACTGATGCTACTAAAAAAAAGAAGCACTCCTCTTAACCAACATGTTATGCACTATAAAGCTGTACTGTATCTCCTTTCTGCTGCATCTCATGTTTAATTAATGAGCGTTAATCTACTGGCACATACTGCACATTCAGTTTCCTGCACATTTACTGTGTGTCAGTTTAAATTTTGCCTACAAAGTGCAGAGTGTTAGTCGATCTGCATTCCTCCTGCGCGGCGCGGCGCGGCTCGATCAGGCCCGTCAGCTGCCTGCTCGTGCTGATGAGAAAGAATTTGGGATTAAAGGGTTTCCTCACTTTCTGACACGCGCACCCCGTGAATCCACTCTTCTTTGTTTTTTTCTGGTCTGCATCTCCAGCTGACTGACTGACTGACCGACAGCGCAAACTGAGGCCAGCTGGGGAAAGCTTGCATCTGAACGCTTTGATTGACATTTTGTGCATTTGTGGTCACTAGAGAGATTCTTTTTTCTCTTTTTATATCCCTCCTCATATGCTATTTCATGTCTGTCTGCAGTAATGACTTCAGCCGTATGGTAGCAGAAGAGTATCTGAGCTTCTTCAACTTCACAGGCCTCGGTCTTGACCAAGCACTGCGGTGAGAACACAAAGTATTTAAATACATGAAGGCGAGACAGTGAAATATCTCATATGTATGTTGTCTGCCCCTCACATTATTGATTTGGGTCCAGATGTTTTGACTCCATCTGTGTTGGTGTGTGGTTGATACTGTCAAACACTGCTCTCTAGAGGGCAGCTCCGGCCTTACAATAAGACTGTTTGTATCTACAGTAAGCGGCCGTGTGTGCAGTCAGTGTGTGTTTCACTTTCACTTTTTATCTGTTCACATAGACATTCATACAGTTCAACACATACAATTGAAGATACACTGCTTTGTGTTTTAACATCAGATCTTACTCTGAGAATGTTACTGACAATAGTTATATTTTGGGATGATTATAATGCTTATTACGTTTGTCAAACATGTTATCTTTAAGCTGTAATGTTATTTATTAAAGACCTGCTGCCTGTCTTTGTGGCTGCAGGACTTTCCTCAGACAGTTTGCCCTGATGGGGGAAACTCAGGAGAGGGAGAGGGTGTTGTCACACTTTTCTAAGCGTTACTTGGACTGCAACCCAAGAGTCATACCATCAGAGGGTGAGTGCTGCAGAGAGTAGCTCAGCACCAGCAGTGGAAAAACACAGGAGAAATGCAGGATATGTTAGCATGAAAGAGGCAAAGTGGTGGAGACCAAAAACAGAGATAAAAGTTAGTCATGTCACTTCAACAGGTAAACAAACAGTTTAAGTTTAATTTAATAACAAAATGCCAAAAATAACTTTATTTTTATCCATCTGGGAGGACTTAGCTTAGTTAACGTTAGCTACCTAGAACGCTGTGAGCTAAAGTAACGGTATTCCAGATCTGTTTACTATCTTAGCATCAAATTAGCATGGATATAATTACTTCATCAAGAGATTAGTCATATGTTTTGAATTTGTGTTATAGCTGCAGTGCTAGGCTACTTAAAGCTAAAAGCAGTAACTCAAGTATCTCAAACAAAATTAAAAGTTACATATTTATAGATGATATAGATAATTTAATAGCAAAATGCCCCAAATAATAAGTTTGGTATCATTGTGACATCTTGAAAGATGATTTTTATCCATCAGGGAGGTATCCGTTTTACGTTAGCTTACGTTAGCTTGCTAGAATGCTTTTAGCTAACGCAACGGCATACCAAATCTCTTTAGCTATTTCACAATAATTAAATTATTGACTTAAGCGTATACACATTAAATTAACATGGATTTATTTACTTTAAGATAGTCAAACATTTTGTTTAAACAGTTTTGTGCCATATCTGCTACGCTAGTATTAAGCTAATTAAAGCTAATGGCATTCAAGTTACTTTAAATTCAATTTAACTCATTAAAATGTGTTTTATGTGTTTTATCTTTAACCCAACACTAGTAGAGGACATCTCTTGTTGACATACGTTGCATTTAAGTGTCTGTAAGCTTGGGTTTTGTAAGTTTATAACTTTTGCGGACAGATGCTAACGCTAACTCACTGCTTCCGTCCTTTAGATGCAGTTCACACTCTCACCTGTGCCCTTATGCTGCTGAACACTGATCTGCACGGTCAGGTGAGTATTAACGAGTATTTGAACGTATTTTTCTGTACCTGTATGTGTCTGCAGATGTTGCAGACACATACAGGTAACAGACAAACAAATAAAAGATGAAGTTTTGAGAGCTGAGGCTTTTTTTTTTTATTAACTTTGGACTTTGGGGAATGTAAGACGCCGCCTGATCGCCAGCTGATCTGGGTCTGCAGGTCTGCCTGCTGAGCTTCTTTCACCATCATTAATCTGCTACTTTTACAGTCACAGCCTTCCTTTGTAAATCTGGGCCATTGGCGGCTCTCCTCAGTGATAGTACAGCTCTGCGGATGAGTGATTAATTAAAGTGGCTATAGAGGTGACTGGAGAGGGGATCAGCTCCTTTATGGAAGAATAGATGAGGAAAGTTTCAACCAATGTTACTGTAAGTTTGACCTTTGCTGTGACATCATCACTACCAACCTCATCATAGTTAGTTTGTTGTATTGAATTCAGATTGTTTTCAGATTCAGCTTTTCAGAGTGGAAACTTTAAATCATTCATCTAAAAAATAAACTAAAATAAATTAAAATAAGTTTCAATAATCACTGATATCTGAAGTTTGATCTCTGCCTCCTGCTGACTAATGATTTCAGGATAATACGGACAAATTATTTCATATAAATCATCATTTTTCGTGTTTTATTTAAATCTTTCCTGTCGGTGTCAGTGTTGTGATCTCGTGTTTTATGATCACCAGATTAACCGGTCTGTAAATTCATTGTTAATTTAATTAAAGAGTCAAAGAGTCTTCAGTCTGTCTCCACCGTTCACAGACAGAATATTAGAACTTCTAATAGAGGAAGGTGCTTCCTTTAAAATTAATTAAAACCTGAATAAAAACTTCACTGAGTTAATTGAAAAAAAAAAGACCAAATCAAGGAGGCAGATCGTGTTAAATAAAGAGCACGATGAGTGTGTGAGCGCGAGTGTGAAACAAAAGTATGGTTTTATTTGTGTTTTGTTTGTTTTTTTTGTTCAGAACATCGGCAAGAGGATGTCGTGTACGCAGTTCATTGGCAACCTGGAAGGACTGAACGGCGGCCAAGATTTCCACAAGGATCTGCTTAAAGTAAGCGACTTTCAAGTCTAAAATAGCACACACACACACATGCGTTCACATGCTGTCATGCACAGACACACATCCAAAATGAGAGCGAGCAGACTGTGTGTGCCAGCATTGTATTGTCCCTCAGATCTGTGTGACTGGCTGAGCCTGGCTGGCTGTCTGGCCTGCGCTCACTGCCAGCTGGCGTTTGCTTTATCTCCAGAGGCCTCCAATCAGAGGCCTGCCCGGGCCTGCTACTTCCCGGTACACTCCGGCTACAGCGGCAGGGGTGGAAGACTAATTGTTATGCGATCTGGAGACATAACAACCCTTAGGGTATCTCTGCGTGACTTCCAACGGCATTAGATTAGGGCTATTAGGTTAACCCAGTTGAGTTTGGTCGCGATAGATGTTGAGCCATCAGACAGGGTTCAGACGGAGGCCCGGGGGCCACATGATGTGGCGAAATAACCCAATCAGTGCGGCGCTGCCTGTCCGGCGCTGCGCCCTAATGATGATGCAGCTGATTAGTTTTGTCTGCAGAGTGGTCCGTCAACATGCCACAGGGCCCCCGGAGTCAAGTCAACAAGTTGTAATGGGGTATTTATAATGCATGAGGGAGAAGGAGAGGGCGCGATGACGGGAATGAAAAGCCGCGTGTTATCAAAGGGCAGATAGTATCAGCGCCGAGTCCCTGTGACCGCGAGCTGAGCGAGGCCGAGCCACAAAGAAACGTCGGTGCATTAGCTGTTTTATTAACGCTCGCACAGATCCACGAGCCGCCTTTTCCTCTTTCCTTAACCCCGAGCTGCACTCTCTTTCCTCTCTCACTCTCTAAATGTTCCTCCTGCCCACTCTCATCTCGGCCACCACCTTTATCTACACTCTTTCACCTCCACCCAGTTCTGCTCCCTCTCTCTCTCTCCTTCTCCGGCTTCCCGCTCCTGACCCGACATCTCGGCTCTCTGTCCTCGTCTTCGCTCTCTTCTGTTCTCCTCCATTCTGTTGCATCACAAAACCAAAGCTAACACGCTTCTATGTGTTAATTTAAAGACTTATTTGCTGTTTTATGTGCGTTTCTTGGCCATGAAGAAGTCGGAGATACATTTTAAAGGTCCAGTTTGTAACTTTTTGGGGTGATCTATTAGCAGAAATGGAATATAAGACGTATAAGTATGATTTCAGTGATATATAATAGAATATAATGTTTTTATTGGCTTAAAATTAGCATTTTATGTTTATATATGGAGCGGGTCCTCTTACACAGAGTCCGCCATCTTGATTGCAATCTGCAGTCTCACCTCTAGGTGTCACTAAATCGTACACGCAGTACCTTTAAGAGACGATGACGTCTGTTCTGTCCGATGTACGGAGACATGAAGTTGAGCGTCCCGAGTCACTCAAATCAAACAAAAGACTGAACTGAATTTAAGTAAACTGAACTTAAAACACTAAACTGAGTAAATACCACACATATAAACACTAAACTAAATAAATACCACACATATAAACACTAAACTGAGTAAATACCACACATATAAACACTAAACTAAATAAATACCACACATATAAACACTAAACTGAGTAAATACCACACATATAAACACTAAACTGAATAAATGCCACACATATAAACACTAAACTGAGTAAATGCCACACATATAAACACTAAACTGAATAAATACCACACATATAAACACTAAACTGAGTAAATACCACACATATAAACACTAAACTAAATAAATACCACACATATAAACACTAAACTGAGTAAATACCACACATATAAACACTAAACTGAATAAATACCACACATATAAACACTAAACTGAGTAAATGCCACACATATAAACACTAAACTAAATAAATACCACACATATAAACACGAAACTGCTTTGCTAGCTCAGTTTTGTAGTGACTGAGATATTTTGCTGTTTCCATGGATAAATTTATCTCCTCAGTACATCAACTTCATTTTTTTAAAAGATATTTTTTGGCCTTTTCAAGCTTTATAGGATGGAGACAGCCGGAGAGTGACAGGTATGTGGGGAGAGAGAGAGAGAGATAGATGGGGGGGTGACATGAAGCAAAGGCCCACAGGTCGGATTCGAACTCTGGGCGGTTGCAGCACAGACTGAGCCTTCGTACGTCGGGCGGATGCTCTAATTAATTACTCGCCCTCTCATGTAATATTAGCTAGTTCTGTCAGTTAGCTACACGACAGCTACTTGACAGTTAGTTGGTGTAAATATTTAACTCTTTTGTAAAGTGTGAATTTCCTCGAAGTAAACATGAAGTCGTGGACAGCTGGCTCCTTGTCTTTCTTGTTTTTTCCTCTCCACCCTTTTCTCTGTTATCGCTCCATCATTTCCTCCCGCAAAATGATTGCCATTCCTCCCCCTCCATCCTTGCATCCCTCATTTCCTCCACTTATTTCCATGCTTTCCCATTTCCCCTTTTGTGTGTCTGGTATCTCTGATTGTGTGCGCTGTAAACGCATTAGGACAGAGCCAGAGAAATCCTTAATTTTTCTCCATGGCGCTCATTCAGCACAGCACACAAACATACCGCATATCTCACACATTGTCCCAGACTCAGCACTTGTTTCCACTGTCACCATTTTGCCATCAGCACCATAGCGACCATTGTGCCTCCATCACATCGCTCCTTCTGTGCCTCTTTCCTTCCCTTGTCTCCGGGTCTAAAGTGGTTTACTCTCACTCAAATACAATAAATTATTGTGTTGCGTTGGAAAAAAAAGAGTGATCGCCTCTTGAAGAATCGGATATTCGTGTTTTACTAGACTGCACAGCAGGAGGTGTGTGTGTTTGATTGTGAGTTCACAATAGCAGCAAGGCTAGATGGATGACGACGTCTGTCTTTGGTCCAAACTGAAATATCTCAACAACTACTGGCTGGATTGCCGTGGTTCATGGTGCACAGAGGATTAACCTTAATGACTAGTTTTGAGTGAAATATTTCTTTATCATGTCCAGTTGTTGGTGGTGTTGGAGAGGAGGTCCTCTCTGAAGAGCTGGAGGTCTTCAGGAGGTTTGTGAAGGTAGAGAGGGACGCCCCTGATCTGGTAGGAACTGGTAGGACGTTCCACCAACGGGGAACAACAGAAAAGTTTGGATTGCGTGTACGGGTGTTGGATATGTTACCTTATGTTGAAGACGACGGTAGCTCCTGTAGCTAAAACAGAAATCAGCTGCCTGCTGGACTGGAAAATAATGAGAGGGGCTTTGCATCCCCATGACACCTCTTGATGGTCCTCTGTCCTCCCTCAGGTAGACTCACTCCTTCGGCATCACTTAGTTTCTTTCTTTCTGTATTTTCGTTTCTGTCTGTCTCGTTTTCGTAGCTCCATTTATCTTCCTCAGTAACTCTTGTCAATTGTGGCTGAGTCTTCCTTTCTCTCAATTATTCCCTCTCAACTACTCTCCTCTCCCTCTCGCTCTCACCAGTTCAGCTTATTTTGATTAAACCTTGTGATATGTTTCCCATTACCGCCACAATAGAGCAGCAGAATTGAGCAATCTTCTGAACCGAGTGTGTGTGAAGCTTTTGGCTTCACAACCCTCTCCAACACGCTTTGCAGCACACTGAAGTAATACACGGAAAGCCTTGTCTTTTTACTTCAGTATTTTTGCTGAGGAATCCACTATCACTACAGAAATATCAAGTACAGATTATATATCGCTCAGACAGACCGGATTATGTTTCTTTTGTCATATTTAACATGTTGTAGCCTTTGATTTTTTTTCAGTGTGCAGTGGAAAAATAAGAAAGTCAAAGTTTTATGATTTAAAAGATTCAGCGTTCTTTAAATATGAATGCAGAAACATGAAAACTGAGTCGATAGGCATACACGTCTCTACGACCTGCCAGTAACAGGATGGATGGAGGCTGACAGAGTGTTCATACAGCACAGCTACACGTCCATTCGAGTACTGATGCCTGTTTGTCTCAATCAGTGTGTTCTCGTTCTGGGATTCATAATGAGGCAATAAACTATCTTAATGTTCTCCAGAGGATATTTTCCTCCCCCAGTTACAAACAGCGGACCATCAGTCAGCAGAGACGTGACAGGCTGCTTATAATCCAGACGCAGAGGCCAGCCAGCAACTCAACACAGCAAAACACTGGTTCTCAATCACACATGTGATATTCAAAGTAGACATTCATGTCTTTGGGATTGCTGGAGCGCAGGATAGTTCTGGTTTATTGACTGTTTTCTAATAACGTCGTATGAACAGATCAGGGAACGCGCTGACATCTGTCAGCGTAGCCAAACAAACACGACGGGAAAGTTGAATTTAACAGTACCCTGAATAGCTTAGCATTAGCTTATCTTAGCACTAAAGGTGCAAAAAATAAAAGCTAACGAAGTGTGAAATGCTGAGCTATACCGTCATGGATGTAACGTCTCGAGCTGGATGCTGTAATTTATCCACTTTCATAATTAATCTACGTCTTTATCGACTTTCTTCCTCATTTCCGTCAAAGACTTTGTTTCCGCTGCACTGCAGTATTTGGACTAAATGTGTCGATAACAACAGTGTTTAGGCAATTACCACAAACAGAAATGATGAAAGACTTGTGGTCCCAGTGCCACAATAAGCTGTTAAGCCTTCACAACCGCTCCATGTTCCTTTACCCATCTATACCAGCTTGCATGGGAAACGTAGCTGCTGTGTAGTTACCACATGCTCCCTGCAGAATTTGAGGCTGTGGCTGCCGGCCCGAGCTTTGGAGGAAACTTTATCATGAGGCTCAGAGATACATAGGTTTGCACTCGCTCTCTCCCTCTCCTCGGCACTGCTCAAGGCTTAAAGCTTGAAGTGGGAGCTAATGATGCACTGAAGTAGGTTACCAGCCCGCATTAGAGCAGGAGAACAAATTCTGCTGAAATGAAAATGTTGTTGAGCTCAATCAGACGCCGAATCCGCGCTCTTCAAACAGTAATTAGGCGCGCTGATGTTATAGATTGCGCGGTGGCGTCGGCGTCGGCGACGGCGAGGGGGGAAAAGACGGATGGCTTATTTGTTTTTTGTAAATGAGAGAGGAGAAATCATTCTCGCCTGTGTCGCTGCTGGATGTGTCTGAAATGTGCACGGTGCCAGCAGTCGACGGCCTCGCCAAGCCTGGGCAAAGACAAGCAGGTCACTGCTGAGGACGGAGAGAAACCTGAGAGGAAGATGCTACCATTTACACGCATCATTACTGATTTAGGGAGAAAATATGTCACGGCTGAGTTATTTAATTTTTTCGGTGTTAAAGGTCTCAAACTCGCATTATTTTAAGGCCTCGGGACGGGTTGTCTTCTCTGCTGCCCTGCGTGTTTGGAGAATAAAGTTGATTTTTCACGTTAAAATCCATGAAAGAAAAGATTGTAAACTTCTCTTAAAACTAACTGCACTCCAGTTAACACGTGTCTCTTATAAAATGTTGTATAAAACAAAACGTTCTCCAAAAACTCTCCACATACACTGTCCTGCTGCCCCAAATACTCACTACGGCACCAAATGTGTATTAATCCACGGCTAAAAATAGTCCCCAACAAATGCACATTTACTCCTTAAAGTAATATTTGTATTTTATGCTGTGTTGGGCAAAGGTGGGCCAGAAAATGAAGTAAAGAGAGGACATGATGTGACACGCAGCAAAGGACCCGGGTTAGAATTAAACCTGGGATGTTGTGGTAAGGACTTAGACCTGATGCACAGCAGGCGATCTGCCAGGAAACAGCTTTTAAAGAGAATTATTCAGTATTGAAGTCTTAATTTGGAAGTACTGAGAGATGATTATCCTTTATGTGAGATTTACGGGTATCTAGTTTCTTCCTGGTGGTGAAAAAATGTCAAATCTGACACACTGGACGTTCCATCGGTCGTTTTTTATGTCTTGATTCAAAAAATAGTTCTGTAAAATAAAATAAAAATATAAATGGAAATCAAAAATGTATCATCCTCCTGTAAAAATATTTATATTAAACTTTGAGACCTCTGAGCTTTGACAGTGCAGCTGTCTTTTTCTACAAAAATCTGAAGGTGCAGCACTGAAGCAGGAGAAAAAACACATGCTCAAACAAGTTTTCTTTTATTGAATATCTCGATCTTTAAATCCAGAAGCAATAACGATAAGATGCAGGCTTGTATCCTCTTAAAATAATTGAATTTCTTCACTGAAACATCGACCCGACGCCGGCTGTCCACAGCGGCTCGCTGATTGTAAATGGAGCACAGCAGAGCAGACGTCGACTGAGATACAAGTCTCACACGTTTTCAAAGAAAAACAAAAACACGCAGCGGTGGTGGAGGTGAAGGGGGCAGCGGGAGACGTAGTGAAAGAGAAAGATGGAGTGTGAAGAAGAGACAGCTGCTTGGGTCAGCAGAGACGTGAGGATGTGGATACACTCCCCCTCTCCCCGAGCTGTCTGGACTCTCCGCGGAGGGACGGACGGAGAGATTTCGACAGGATGTGAAATATTGAGTGGGATGAAGAGAGCGAGGGGGAGACTGACAGCAGGCGGGGGAACATAGAGGGCATAAGGTAACGAGAACGACAGATTTATCATGCTTTTTGCCGTCGTTTTGGCGAGCGGGTGTTTAGCCGTTGGGCTGCAGTGACCCAGCTTCATTTGACTAACTCGTGGGGGGGTTAGTCAAGTGCCTTGTTCAGAGGCAAGCTTCAAGCTTCAAGCATGAGCCCACAAGCTGTCAGAGAATTACAAAGACAGACAGAGAGGCCAGCAGCAAAGGCTTTACCTCCTCCTGCTGTATCAGGCTGCCGTCCTCGCCGTGCAGGTTGTTTGGGGTTTTCTCCACTTCCCCCTCCGGGCTCACTGATGTTCCTTTCACCACTCACATGTCAGGTCGCCAACATGTCCACCCTGATGGTGCATGTCAAAAGGCAGACGCTTGTCATGAGGGAGTCACAGCACCCGTTAAAGTTTCATTAGAATGTTTTAAATTTAGCAAACGTAAGACGCTGAACAGGAGCAGGAGGAGGAGGAGGAGGAGGAGGAGGAGGAGGAGGAGGAGGAGGCTGTCAATCGGACACAAACAAGAAGTTCAGTTCATCACACGAAGGTTTGGACACATTAAGTATTTACAACAAGCCAAAAATAAAAAAAAGAATGAAAGAAGTAGAGCATGACACAAAGTCTGTCTCCCATTTCATCCACTGTTTTTGCCCTGGGGATTTATTCAAGTACAAATTGGGCTTTACTCGAGTATTTCCATCTCATCTACCTTCATACTTCTACTCCACTAGAAGGACTTGTGGAGCTGAGGCGGGCTGAATGACGCCCGGGTGCTCAAACAAACACCCATCTGTCAATCGGAGCGCTGATTTGAACAGGTGAGGTGTATAAAGACACCAAAACTCCAACAGGAGAGGTTAAATAAAAGGTACGACGGTCTCTCTTTTCCCTCAGAGGTCGGCGCCGTCAAACCGGCTAGCTATTGGTTAAGCTTTGGTGCGTTTTGATTATAGATCCCACAAAAATCAGTCCAATCGATCCGCGCCGTCTATGACTGACGGAGCCATTAAATCTCCCGTCACACTCCTGTGGCTCCAGATTTCTGTTACTCACTGTCACGTCGATAATTCTATCTGACCGCTGTCTCTCGGGGAAACACCTCATTCATTTGTCTTGTAAGCAAAGGTTTCTGCCAGACGCTCAATTTTCTGCCGGTTTGATTTGAGGTGGGAATAGTTTTGGCCGAACGCAGAGAGAAAATGTGCGGTTTAACATTCATATAATCACTCGGAGCTGCCGTAAATCTGCGTGCTGTGACAGAGTAGTTTGTGTATGCACGGCCGCTGTTTGTGAAGCTTTTAAGGACGCATTAAATCACAAACACACTAATCATCGGAGGCATTTGAGCAGACTAAAAGGACGGGGTGAAATATGGCTGAATGATTTCGCCTGTTTGTAGAACATTTAAAGGAACAGGTTGAAATTTGGACTGAGATGACGGCGTTAAAGTGGCTATAATCCATGTTTGGATTCTGAAAATAGATCAACACTGCATAATATTTCTGGTCACTGCGTCAGACGACTTCGAGTGGGTCGCCGGACAATCATAGTTTGCACAAGGTCGTCAGGAAAGAGATGACAAGATGTCTTGTCTCGGAAAAGGAAGAAAATCTCCCATTAAGAGCTTTAACTCTTGAAGAAAAAGACAAAAACACCTCAAATGTTAAATGAGACAACTTAAAAATTAAAATATTATGATAGGGTTGGAGCATTGGAGCATCTTTCAGCTCTTTGTTTCGGTTTTCTGGCCCCAGCTGTTACCGTTTCCGTTAGCGCCACCTGCCCAGCGCCAAGAACAGACAAAGTTAGCAGGTGGAGCATTGAGCTGCATGGACATGGTTTCATTGTGTTTCATGCAATGACAGTACAAAGAGCCTGACTCACTTTTGGAGCCAGCCTCAAGTGGACGTTTGAGGAACTGCAGTTTCTGGGCACCTGTAAAGAATTAACAGGTCATCTTAAACCTGTCAGTGTGATGCCAGGTGAGCTTCTTCCAGCAGACCTGACGCTGGCGTTCATCCTCCCAAAATGTGACACACACACACACACACACACACCTTTTCACACTCTCCCCGTGCTGCCGATTCTTCGCATGTTTCGCTCTCCTCTCACCTCACCAGTCGCTCCCTCAAGACCGCAGCTGAATACTGATTTAAGTATATTTTTAAAAAAGTGAGCTCCTAACCTTGCATGAGTGCGTGTGTGTGTGTGTGTGTGTGTGTGTGTGTGTGTGTGTGTGTATGTGTGTGTGTGCACATGCAAGAGGCTGTTGGGAGACTGTGATTTGCTGGTGATGACTGAGAGAAGGAAGGAAAGGGAGGGAGGGAGGAAAGGAGGGAGGGAGGGAGGTACGCATTGACGAAGCGAAGGGAGAGGGAGGCAGAGAGAGGGAGAGCACCGTCACTATCAGCTTCTTTTTCGCTCTGCGATTCAGGCAGCCAGCTCTCTTTGCATCTCCTCCTCCTCCGCATCAGGAGCAAAGCGGCAGCAGGAGCAGCAGCCGGGAGAACGGGAGAACAAAAAAGCGCCGGGATTTGGACGGAAAGATTGCAACAGATTGATGAAGCGAGGATCCACAAACGGGAACGAAAGAGGAAAGATATGAAAGGCATCAGCGGCTGGAGAGCTGCGTTTTTTCCCTCAGACACCCACAATCGCCGAACGTGCGATGGGAAGAGACCGAAGAGAGTCTGAGAGAAAATCCTGACTGAGAGAAGTGGATCACAGACGAGGGCAAAGGAGTAAACAGTGACGGCGAGCGGACCTTTTACACATGGACAGACAACAGGAGGAAGAAGTGAGAGTGTAAATCTGACAGCGCTGTGACTGTACACAACTGATGGTATCCATTTTACTGTGGGAGCAACAGGAACGTTCAGCCTCCTCTGTGCCAAAATCTGAAGCTCCTCTACGTGCTCGCCTGCCTCTTTCCTCTCGTGTTTTAATTCATTTTGTTTATATCGCGTCTGCGGGCTTGTGACGAAATCGAGGACGCACTTTGGAATCCCTGCTCTGAAGTCCGAGGGCGGCCGTCCCCTCCCTCCCTCCCTGCCTCCCTCTCCATCCATCCATCCATCCATCCATCCATCCACCCCCCCCGTTGTATCTCCCTCTATTGTGTGCGTTTGTGTTCATATAAGCAGATATTGTATGTCTGCACGCTCGCCTGTGTGTGCGCGTGTGTGTTCTTTACCTCCTCGTTTCCGCATTTTGCACCCATCTGCTTCACGCTGGCTGTCCGTTCACACCTCCGCCAGTGTTTCGTACCATCTGTGAGAGTGTCAGCTCAGGTCCGTGTGTTTGGGAGGATTCATCTCTTGTCTGTCTCCGTGTGTTGTCACCGGACAGGTGTAACTCTGCGTCCCTCTTGAGAGATTTTTACCCACTTCCACGCAGCCGCCTGGAGAAATTACAGATTGAACTGCCTTAATCTGCTGTTTATTCCCCCCGTTTGAACTCTTTGAGGGGAAAGTGCTGGATTTACTGCACCTGCACCAACTGGCAGCGAAGGACTCGTCTCTGTACATATATAATACATGGTCGTCTCATCAATAATTCAGCGTCAGGTGGGTATCCCAGCGTTGCCTGGTGGGCGTTGATCAAGACGTTGGAGGATGAGACTGCTGGGGCTTGATGCTCGCTGACTTGCCTTGACAGCCTCCAGACGACGTGTTGCCTCCCTCACTGCCGCTGTCGGGTCACACTTCATTTCGGATCAACTTTATTTCATCAAACTGGGCTAGATTTTGAATGTCCGGCATCTTTTGGACTGTGTGATCCATGCGCCGTCCCCTCCAATCATGATCGGTGTTAACAGCCTGCACTCGGCGGGGCGCCTGCGCTCACGCTCTCTTTGCACCGTGCGCTACGGAAGGGACTTCCGGATGATGGACCCGTTCCGCTATCCCAGAACCCCGCGCTCGCGTTCCCTCAAGCCGTTGGTGTTTCCAGACCTGCTGGGAAAGGCTCAGGACGGGCAGAATCACCCACAGGCCAGAAAGAGGAGGAAGGTACTGAAAACCGGTTCTTCTTTAAGTGCTGCTGCTTGTCTGATTATCACACTTCACTGACACACGTCACAACAAACCTCATCTCACCTCACATTACATGAATGACGGCGAGGTTTCCGTGACGTATCTCATTGTATTACAGTGTGATTAACCACGTGAGCTTCACGTATGGGGTGTCTGGTGAAGTGTCAGGCCTGATTGGCCGAACACAACAGCTCGGTACGGCTCATTGTGTAAAGCCACCGCTCGGAGCTAATGGCTCGCTCGGTGACGTTGATGAAGCAAGTAGGTGAAGGTGACGAACATCCATCCTTGTCTCAATGAACCCCCAGACTTGAATGAGAGACTCCATCTACCTTTAAATCCACAGCAGCAGAGTCTCTGTGTGTCCCTGCAGGATTTACAGTAAGAGGTGTGTACTAGTGAAAACTAGTTTTTCAGGGACGCAGATAAAAGACTTTTAATCACAAGAAAAAGCCAATAACGTTCAGCAACAATACAGGAAAATAATCAGCAACTGTTTATATAGATTAATCGTTAAGAGACACTTTTTCCAAGCACAAATGTAAATTATTCTCCAGGTCCAGCGTCAAACTGCGTCGCTTTTGGCAGAATTGTGACTAAAGCTGAGGGACAAAATGTGCAATATTTCAGCATTTAACAAACCAAACGCCAATAAAATATTCTGCAGATGAATCTAGAATTAGTCACAGCTCCGTTACTGACTGCTTTAACTGCTATATCATGAGATTTACACGTTCTTTATTGCCATGCCATCAAGCCAAAGCTCTTTATTCAGTCTTTTTTCTTCACTGGTACGCGATGAACTTCTGCAGACTGTTGTGGCAGATCAGTAAACTCATAAATTCACAGTTAAGTGTTTGATGTTGACCGGATCGATGCTAAAGAAGTCTTCCACTTTAAAATACAGCGTCCCACGAAGAAGAAGAAGAAGAAGAAGAAGAAGAAGAAGAAGCTTCGCTATTAAAATGTATGAGCACATTTAGTTTGAATGCAAAGATTTTTTTTCCGAGTCGTATGGAAACCAGAACTAAATCTGTAATGGTCCAGGCTGGGTGTTCATTAATATTCATGACACTCTGGAAGTATTTCTGATTAGGCGCAGTCTCAAAGAAAACTCTGGAAATGGACCTGATTAGGCACAGTGAATCAGAGCCCATTATAAATGCAATTTCATTTAAATAAAAGTCACAATGTGATGAAACGACATCCATAACAGGCCGGACGCCTAAACCAGCAGCGAAGACCATTAGCAGAAGTTGTTTAATCAAAGGAAAGTAATAGAAAATTATTGATTTGAGCTGCGTTTGATGGTTCTTCTGTTCGGCTTTTGGTCTCCGAGCAATTAAGAGGTGAACGAGGTGGTGATGAACTGCCTGTGAGTGTCCGCTCCATCATCTCAGCTGTCACAGCTGTCCATCAGCGGCGTCGATAGCCGTCTTAAACACGACAGTCTGATGGCTTCATGCTGTCTGCTGCGGACCGGCTGCAAAACCGAGAAATCACATTCGACTGTTAGCGGCCGGCATCACCGGGGGCCGTTTGAATGAGAAATGTCGGCAGGATTTGGAGGAAGCCAAATGTGCTGCTGCCGAGCAGAGACGCAGCTCATTAAACTCCCTGCTGCGTTTTTTGTGTTAAATCGTGAAGATAATGTTTTGTTTTTTTTGTCCCCGAGAGACGAAACAATGACACAATGACGATGCTAAAAGTGCTAAAGTCTGACATACTCTTCATCCTTTTACAGTGACGCAACGAAATATTGAAGTTTATTGACACACGTGCAAATATTACACATTTACTTTCCTGAGGTACCACAAGGTATTTACAGAGTAACAGAAGGCTAACATTAGCTCAGCGTTAACCGGATACAAAGCTACTTCTCCATTACACTCTAAAAGGAGTAATATGATGTTTATAGTTACTTAATTACTCACCACTCTTCATGTAACTAATTATCGCCTTTTTTATGATTAATTGAATTAAACTGAGTCTATAAAGTCAGATATTATCACAGTTTCCTGTCGTCCGAGGTGACGTCCTCTTCTTTGTCTGAACAAAAGTCAGAAAGCTCGTTCGTGTTTTTGTCATTAACGTTTAATAAACGATACATCAGATCGATTAGCCATTAATCAGCTAATCGATCAGCCCTGCAGTGAATCAGTCGCAGAGTCTTCGTCCTGTTTTTGTGTTATTGTTGTTTTTGGGTTGTTTTTTTTTGGGTGGGTGTAACTTAATTTTCGCTTGTGCGCGGATCAATGCGTTTGCGTCAGAGTCTGAATTATTTATTGATCGATTGATTCTACCGGTCTACCCGTTGGCGGGCCGGGTGCTGCTTGGTTGGATAATGGGCTTTGTGGTGGTGGTTGATTGGATGACTGATGGATTGTTTGGCAAAGAAAATGAGTTAAGCTCGGGCAAAGGGCAGCTTGAGCAGCGTGAAAAGGGATGACATTTCTCCGAGTACGGTTTATTGAATGAATGAAGCCGGCTTGCTTGCTTACCGTGCAGCTCCACCTCGCCGCCCTGTAACACCTGATCGAATCAATTGAGCTCCGCTGAACGGAGCTTCTCCTCGTCATATTTGTCTGAAGATGTGATTTTCTTGTTTTCCTCCGCAGGCGCTCTACAACTCAATCAAGAATCAGAAGCTGCAGTGGACACTGTAAGTCATTTTACATTCACTCTTGTGTGACTGCTTCTCTTCACCTCCACTATGATTAACACACACACACACGCACACACACACACACACAGATTGTCCTGAAGGGCAGGAAACAATAAGGGATTATTGATTAACTTGTTAGCATCCTCATTAATGACGTGAGTGTTGTCTGGCATGTGAAGGAAACATTAGTGTGTCAAGGGTTGCTATTCTGGATCACAGCTCCAGAGTGCCTCAGAGATGCCAATTAAGTCACTAGCTTTCCAAGCTTTGTTGCCATAGCGACGGCACCATGGATACGACTCCATAGCTACCGCATTGCTCTTTCCTCCCTGTGTTCTCTCTCAGCAGCAAACACACACACACACACACACACACACACACTAACAGATGGATATACTGTACATACAAATACATACACAGGAAATGCATTTGCATGCGTGTTTGTGTGTTTGTGTGTTTGTGTGCGAACACACGGAAAGCGAAGAATAAAAGAGACAATGACTACGAGGCAGAGAGACAAAGAGAGAGCGAGGACTTCATTTAAATGGCTCTTTACCTGCATCCCGTACAAAGGTGTGACCACAGCCTCCCACTACCTCTCCAAAAATAGCTGCAGCAGCGCTCCCGAAGCAGCCGAATAAAAAGTGGTCAGAGGAGCAGATCGAGGAGGAGATCCACAGAGAGGCAGGCAATCCAGTTCAAACATCTCCAATGACATATAGACAGCTATTTAAACACCGCCACCGCGTGAAAGGAGGCCGCGCGGGGATAGCAGAGAGAGATGTCATTTTTAGACACGTAAACACCGTCGAGCAAAGAGAGAGAATCCACCTCCAAACAAGATGAATTAACAGCCCGCAGCGTTTTTTCCGTTTTTTAGTTTTTGGCAGAAGACGCTGGCACGCGTTTGTTTTTTTAATATTTCAGCTGGCCGAGATCTTTAAAGAAAGAGTAAATTCTGTCTGCGGCGCGGAGTGCTGCTTTTGGAAGCAGAGCACAGTGTCACTTTTGCCACCGCTTTCACACCCTACTTGCTTAGTTGATGCATATTTCATCACACAGAGGACGTCTCTGCAAAAAACCCATTGACTGAGGACAGACACACATCAGCTCCGGGGCTGCAAGACGCTCTGCGTGTGTTGGGAAACATTCGCCAGCAGTTTTGTGCGTTTGCAACTTGTAATCAGGCCACAATAAAGCATATTAGATTCTATATATAGATCAGCCAAGCATTGATTTACTAATTTACTCCACAGATTGAGGCTCTGCCGCCACACAAGTAGTCAGAGGACTGTGATCAAGGTGTGATATTCAGACTAAAACAAACCGCTTGCTGTGATTATATGAATACAGATTGTATATGTGAAATCTGGTGTTTGGTTACAGGTGTGTGTGTGTGTGTGTGTGTGTGTGTGTGTGTGGTGTGTGTGTGTGTGTGTGTGTGGGCACAGTACCATGTAATTTTTGCGATGAGAAACACAACACGCAAAAAAAACACAGCGATGGATGTTATTTCACACCCCCGTAGAGAAAGACACGCACATGGACACACACACACACACTCGACGATGGTGCACCCACATGTTCTTCACACACACACACACATGCAACACAGACATATATATACAGCACGCACATGCTTCCTCATTCAGGAGCGGGGGTGGAGAGCAGAGAGAGGTGGTGCTGGTGGTGCTGGTGGTGGGCATTGTGTGCACTGAAAGAGGAGAAGCAACAAGTCGGAGATCCAGAAGAAAATAACGGAGGAGAGATCACGTCTGCGTGAACGCGAGCGTGAGGCACAGACGGGATCCATCTGCTCCCTCAGTGAGCTCTAACCATCCCGTCTCACTGCCACCTCTCACCTGCGGCAGAGCAAACAGACCGTGTGTGTCCGTCCACTCACATTGCGTGACGTACAGCACGTCCATCGCCTGCTTGTTAACTCAGAAAATCAGATTTTAGAGCAGGAAGTTCAGTTGTGTTTTATTTTTGGCTTCCTTTGTCGAGCGAAAACTTCCAAAAATCTGGACGATGATATCCAACCTGATTGCACATAAGGGAGGCTTATGAAGTCATGTTTTAATTACAACTTTATTTATATAGCGCCTAAAAATAAAGCAAAATAACAGACAGAGAGCCAGACGCCGAGGCCGGGCCAAGATTTAAGAACATGAGGGAGAAGATGATTAAAGATGAGGACAGCAGAGATTAAGAAACATATGTACCACTGAGAGTTTGAAGAATGCATGACGTCGACCAAAGCTCAAAAATCTTTGAGCGGTTTACGTTCACGTCAAGGTTACTATTAGACTTCTTCTCTGGATGTTGAGAAGAGGCTCAAGACTTAATAACAATGGGTTTTAAGAAGAAGTCACTGAGTCTGCGAGGTTGTTAAAAATGTCCTGATGGCAAACGCACGGCCACGTTTAGGTTCGAACCTCAACCTGAAAACAGCCTGAGGATTTGAGGTGTCGAACCCAGCCGTGCTTTCCACAGGAAGTCCGTGCAGAGGCGATGTGACGTCGGAGCTCGTCTCTGGACGACGTGAAGTTTAAACTGCGGGTGAGCTGCGTGTCAGAGAGGACGTGTGGATGAATTAACGTCGTCTTGTGTTCGGGGTGTGTTTGCAGTCCGGTTACGCTGACTCGGTGTCACAGGTGAAGCTCAGCAGATCTGTTTCTATTGCAGCACAAAGAACCCAGCATGCACTTCTTCTTTCAAACGGGCCGACCTGTTCGGCCGTCTTTCCTTCGTGTTGCATCAGCGACCTTTCCTGTTTCCTCTCCTGTTTCCTTTATGTTCTTTTCTTAACTTCCTTTGCTCTCACATCTATTCCTGTCTATTCTGTCGTTTCCTCTCCTCTTTCCAGATATTTTTCGTGTCCTTTAATTTAATTTTATTTGTTTCTTTTTCTTTGTTTCATTTCGTCGCCACCGCCACTTCTCTTTCCTCATTTTCATTCCTTTTCTCCTCTCTCCTTTTCTTCCTTTCCTTACCTTTACCTTTCTTTTATTCTCCTCTCCTCTCCTCCTCCCTCCTTCCTCACTCATATCATCGTGGATAATGTTCTGCCATCAGAGGAGGATCATCTTCTTTTGTCTTTTTTTCCCAGCTCTCTCTCTCTCTCTCTCTCTCTGCCCCCCTCTGTCTTCGTCTCCTCACTTCTCTCCATCTCTCTCTCCTCCATCCATCCCCCCACTCCTCCAGCTCCTCTCCACTTTGTCTCTGTGTAGAATGGGATTCAGGCAGGCCGGCAGTTACCAGGCAACAGGCTACATGCTCATTGGCTCCGTCTCTGCCTCCCTTTCTCTCTCTGGCTCCTGCACGGGGTTAACTGCTGTTATGTACTGTTGGTTACTCATAGCGTGGTCTCGGGGGGGTTCGGCATCCAGCCATTATTCTATTTTCAGGCTGAACTTTTGCATGGGTGCCGCCTGGTGAGGTAACAAGTGGAATTGCCAGTTTACCTCACCAGGCAGATGCAGAGCCGCTCGGCGTTGTAGCCTAAAGCGCCGTCTAATGTGACAAATCCCTTTAAGACACTGAAAGAATGCACACAGTGCACGGTGAGGGAGTATTATAAGAGAATGGGATTAACACTGCTTTAGCACTGTGTAGAGTAAGTACTGTCCATCAATGACGCAAAATACGACACATATTCTGTCTTACTGGTGTTATTTATTATATCCTGCATTATATGTTCACATAATGGAGCTCAAAAACAGGTTAACAAGGAGTTTAACAAAGAAAAGCTGATGGATGCATGAAAAATACAGATGCAGCATGCAAACATGGCAATAAAACACTAATAAATGAAACAAGAAAATACAGTAACATGAACATTAAACTGATATTTTAAGTAAACCAAACAGAAAAAGTGGTTAGAGGATAAAAAAAAACAAAAACTGGACGGGGTAAAAAATACAGGCTAAAACAAAATCTGACATCTTCTAAGTTGTGAAGTGAAATGAAGAGTTAGAAAACACACACACACACACACACACACACACGAGGGCAGTTAACAAGAAATGAAGCCGCGGTCGAACGCAGTCAGAAACTCAGCAGGTTGTCGTGATGGCTCCTCCAGGCCTCATTGTAATAAGCCAGCACCTGAAATCCACCTGCAGCCACTGCTGTAACACCTTTCCTTACACAGATTTGAATTAGGATTAAAGGATGAGTCAGTTTATTACAACCTGCAATGTTTTTATGAGACTACTTTGTGTGTTTCTGCATACAGAGCTCCTCAAACGGCCCTGAGAAACCACGAGAATAGATCAAACATGAGCAAAAAATGTGAGAAAACACAACTTAAAAAGTGACGCACGCGGCCGTCGTTGCCGAGGTTTGTGACTCATGAAGTCACTGAAGTCGGCCGGCGTCGGGAAAATGAGCTAAAACGGAAGTTTGTCACTTTTTAGTGTCTCGCTGTCGCCTGTTTCTTGTGAAACGGTGAAGATGTTTTCTTAATCCGCTCGTATGTTTTCATGTTTATTTTTCCTAAATCGGGAGTTCATTGAGCTCTCAGATGGAGACTGCCCAGTAAATAACATCCACGCGGGCTCATAGGACTGAGATTGCTGTGCTGTGAGGAGACACAGGCAGAATAAAGCGTCTTCCTGTCTCTCCCTTTCTTGTAAGTCTGTAGAGCCTCAGTTTTGGTTGCGAGGCGCTGAAGTCTTTCTCACCTCTGCGAGGCTTCAAGAGGAGGAAGAGTAGCAGTGATGCGTCTGCATTTCTGAGACGGCTCGGTCCCCCCTGGGTAACGATGCCCCTGTTTTTCACCTCAAAGCTGGAACAAGATAGATGGTGTCACTCTTTTTTTTTTCTTGCTGAGGTACTTTTTGATCAAGGAGAGTGGACCGCTCCTCAGGAGAACCGGAGCAGAGCACAGAGAGAGAGGAAAACACACAATTAAAGCTTTGAAGACAGCTTCATTCACTCAGGTTTTCCCCGCAGATACGCGATGCTTTGTAAATGTCTTGTTGCAACAAAAGCTCTGCCAACACACACACACACACACACACACCAGCAGTGGACTGCGATATTACTCATGTGTACTGTATGAAAGCAAAGTTTTTCAGCAAGCGTGTGAAATCTGTGGACCTTCTCGTCCTGGTGTAACAAGCACAGAGTGAGAGGCAAATGGACAGGATGAATGATGATGTGTTTGTTCACGTTGCTAATGAGACATGACACATAAGTGTTGATCACCATGGCATCTTTCTTTTCGTCTCCATAGCGACGAGGAAGAGCTGCGGAAGTCGTTTTCGGAGCTCGGGGACAGCCTGTGCGACTCCAACGCCTCCAGATCGATGAAGCGGGTGGGCAGCAGTGGGAAGCCCCTGTCAGATGTGGCCGAGCCATCCGGATCGCTGCTCTACAAGAACGGGTTCCTGGTCCGCAAAGTCCACGCCGACTCAGACGGCAAGAGAAGTACGTTTACGCGTCTTTTTGAGTGTGAAGAAGCTTCGATCGTAGATTAAGCTTTCACTGTTGACATGATCCACCTCGAATGCAATCAGAGCTGCAACTAACTCTATTAAATAATCATTAAAAAACAGTCCCCGAAGCTCGAGGTGACGTCTTCAAATATCTTGTTTTGTCCACAACCCAAAGACAAATTCTGTTTGCTGTCACAGAGGACGAAAGAAGCCAAAAATTATTCATATTTGAGCAGCGAAATCAGATAAAACCGCCTCTGCAGTCAAACGAGCAACTTGATATGTGAGCATGACAATAAAGACACATTTCCACTCATCGTCTGCGTATGAATTCAGCTGGTGGCAGGTTTTACCTGCTAGCACATGATTGGTCATTAACACTCAGACCACAAACAGAAACCAGAACGGATCCAACTCCAGGATCCAGAGTCGTGTCCTCTGACTACAGATGCTGCATTCATATGCAGATATCTGTTTATAGAGATTAGTGATTCCCCTGGGCCGCAGCACACATCCCCAATAATACTGTAAGTCGTGCCATGTGGAGTCTGTACTGTACGGAGTGTTAGCACGGCTCACTTTCTCTATTGAATGCATCCTGTGGAAATAAAGGTTATGATCATCTGGACGTCTTTTCACCTGCAGCTACATGAACTGTTCTGTGAGAAAAAGACAAAAGATCCACAAATCCACGGGCGCCGCTCGCTTTAATCCATCTCCAACAAATCCTCATATTTGCATTCCGAGCGGCGCCGACGACCGAGCGACCGAGCGGGGAGCGCTTGCCTTTAAAGCTCGTGTCACAACCAATTTCACCCCGGTGTTTTATTGGAGATCAGCGATCATGAACGCCACCGTTCTGTCCGACTCACGAGAGATCAGCTGACTGATTAGATTGATCCCATCCAGTCTCCAGGCCTCTGGTCTGTCCTAAGATAGCTTTCTGTGCACGTATGTAAAGAACGTTGTATGTAACTGGAGTTGTAACGTTCATGTCTTCACCTCCTTTCAGCGCCAAGAGGGAAGAGAGGCTGGAAAACCTTCTATGCCATCCTAAAAGGGCTGATCCTCTACCTGCAGAAAGTAAGTCACTCATTATTTAATGGACATTTAGATACGTGTGTGTGTGTGAGGCGATTTGTAACAGCTTCTACTTGATATTCATTATTCAACCTTTAAAATAACAGCTGACTGCACCTCCGTAAACATCCTGTTTAACTTTCATGGCAGCAGCAGCAGCAACACATTCGTAACAGACGGTGATTCTTTTAATCCTCGCAGCTAAAAACGAAACAACAAAATGTTCTTTTGCATCACGTCATTCCCGAAATATTTTATATCCAGCGATCTGTCTGAGGCAGCCCATTTCCTGTTTCCTGTGTCGACGTCCCTCCGGCGGATGTTGTTGTTTGTCTTGTGGTCTTGGTTTCGAATCTGGATCCTTATTTGGTATCAAACTGTCAAGAAAAGTTTAGATCAAACGTCAAATGTTTATTTCGCTTGATCTCGGATCAGCTGGCTGCTGAATTAAACTGTCACAGAGGACGAAAGAAACCAGAAGATCTTCACGTTTGAGAAGAGATCAGACAATGTGGAGCTTGAGATTCATTCATTTGTTGACAACTAATCAGCTGTTGCAGCGCTGAATAAAAAGGGTCTGAACAAATTCGTATATCCATCCATTTTCTGTAACCTCATCAGGGAGCCGATCCCAGCTGATTTAGGGCGAGGTACGCCCTAAATCAATTTAGAGTCACCAGTTAACCTGTTGAGTGTCTTTGGACCGACCTAGAGAGGTTTGAACCGGGAACCTTCTTGCTACGAGGCGACAGTTCTAACCACTGCACCACCGCGCAAAAATAAAAGGTGTGGTGGATGAGGTGTGTTTATCAGGGTGCACGTAGGCATGAGTGTGAGCGGGAGGTGTGAATCACGGGGCTCAGGTGTTTCCGGCTGTGGTGATCAGCTACCTGTAACACAAACCGGGAAGCCGACACACTCTCGTCCAGCACTCCATCTCTTAAAGGCACGATAATAATTTTCCACCAGCGGTGGTATTACCGCTCCACCACTTCTCCAATAAAGTCGACTTTAATAAGTGTTGCGACCCCTCGGCGTTAATCATTTCTCATTTGTAATTGTCACACCAGGGGGAATACAGGCCTGATAAACAGCTGTCTGAGGAGGACCTGAAGAACGCCGTGTCCATCCACCACTCTCTGGCCATGAAGGCTTCAGACTACAGCAAGAGGCCCAACGTGTTCTACCTGCGGACGGCCGACTGGAGGGTGTATCTCTTCCAGGCACCGTGAGTCCCGTCTGATGTTTACAACGTAGACACAGAGTTAATATGTTGACTTGTAAACTCGCTGTTTGAGCCATGTTACACGTGCTGTGTCTTCTTCTCGGTTGTGTTGTCTCAGTTCGAGTCCGGCTGTCGTGAACTTAAAGGAAATGAAGATCACATCTTCTTACGCTTGGCAGCAGTGGTGCTTTCTCTTTCAGCCATGCTTGTAGTTCACATAGTATCACAGAATCTTATTAAGACTGCTTTGTGTGAGTTCGTACTTTAAATTTTAAAAACAAGGACACCGTCATGTGCATCTGTTTCTTTCCCCTCTGCAGTCTTCGGTAAAACCTGAAATCAGGTTTCTTTAGTTTTCCGGCATGTAAACACACTTTAATGTTCTTCCAGTTCTGTAGCAACAGTTAGTGTTCATCTGTCCTTTTTCCGCATGACATTGAGAATCGATTTTCCCAGTTTGGGTGTGGAGTAACTTCACACTCCGATCCAACACCTTTGAGATGAAGTGGAAGGGGCGATTATCGACGTTTGACCTCACGAAATGAGAGCAAATCCCTGCAGCCGTGTCCAAATATTTGATGGCGATTTTATAGCGACGTGTTCAACAACCAACACTGCGCCGTCTACGTACTTTCCACCGCGCGCTGCAGCTGCGGCCGGCTTAATCACAGCTGCACGCCCACCCTCATGTTAACAACACGCGGCACCCAGCTGTGCACATGTGCCCGCGGTGTGCAGAACACATGCTGGGGAGCACACGGATCAATGCCACACACACACACACTCACACATGTTGAACAGGGTGTATTGTGAATGTTAAGGTGGAGGTGTGTGTGTGTGTGTGTGTGTGTGCATCAGGATCCAGGAAGTGGCACATGAGTGGCCACATGTTTCAGCCCCCTGGAGGACAGGCTCTGTGCTCCAGTTGCAGCTTGCATTTGTCCCAGATACTGTACCCCTCTCTCCTCTTTCTGTCTCTCTCCGCTTTGTCTCTCTCTCTGCGTCTCTCTCAGGGGATTTAAGCAAGGCTGTCTGATTCAATCTGATATTTCTCATGGGTCCCTAATGGGTCTGTTAGTGTAACCCTTTTCTCTCTCTCTTGCATTAATTGGCTCCAAAATAATTTCTTTGTCAACAGCGCGGCTGCATTCTCTGATAATTATCCCTTTGAAGTTGTAAGCTAGCCACGTGCTGTGCTGATTGTTGTGTATTCACGTGTGTGTGTGTGTGATCCATCGCAGGAACGCCGAGCAGATGCAGTCCTGGATCACACGGATCAACACGGTTGCCGCCATGTTCTCGGCTCCTCCCTTCCCGGCCGCCATCGGCTCCCAGAAGAAGTTCAGCCGGCCGCTGCTGCCGGGGACGATGTCAAAGCTGTCCGAGGTACGAACCCGGCCCGAGTCCGAGATCCTGTGAGATCCATCAGAGCGAGCCGATACGAATCTGTCAGAATTAAAATAATGATCCGTGCAGTGCAGCTATTTTCAAAAAGGAGCTGACACGTCATTTTTCATAACGGGGCCAGTAATTAGAATTTAATTTTTCATGAATAAACACTTTTAACACAAATGTGATATATTAGCAGTGGCCACTAACGAGAATATTGACGAGGTGTGGCACAGGGGAGTATTTGATCTATAACTCAGTATTAAAATCATTAAAAGATTCACCGTCAAAGGTTTGTCAGATTTCACATCAGACAATCATGCACGGAGAGGAAAGTGTTGAGGTGGGAACAGGTGAGTCAGTGAGTCAGAGGGGTAAAACAGGCAAAGCATTCAGAACTTAAACACAAGAGTGTACTGTCACGGTGAGTTCAAGGAGCAGACACAAAAGCGAAGATGAAGCAGGCGTCCAATGAAAGATCAAAAAACAAAATCCAGAACAGGAAACACAACCAGGTGTGCAGAACCTAAGGGACAGGTGGAACAAGTCCGGCTGGAACAGGATCAAAGACAGGAAGTAGAAATACAAAACATAGAGAGGCGAGAACTACAAAATAAAACAGGAAACAAGACAAACTCTAATCTAGATCCCCGTCATGATGATCCTCTCCCTCGTGTTTTTCAGGAGGAGCAGGTCAGATCCCACGAAGCTCGATTCAGAACCCTCTCCACCGAGCTGGCTGAGCTGCGCTCGTACCCTCCTGACCGCAAGGTCAAAGGGCGCGAGCTGGAGGAATACCGCCAGCGTGACGAATATCTGGAGTTTGAGGTGAGCCGGACTAAATGAGAAAGGCAGCGAAGCATGAAATCATTATCACAGCTGCAGCCGTCTCCATGGTCCAATCCTAAATGTCCTCTCTTACAGAAAACACGGTATGGAACCTACGTCATGCTGCTGCGAGCTAAAATCCGGAGCGGCGAGGAGGACCTATCTGTGTTCGAGTCCCAGCTCCTGGAGGACAACGGCCTGCAGAGGGCTCACTCCAGCCCCACGCTGCAGGACAGCAGCCAGGCCAGCCAGATCAGCCAGGCCAGCAGCGCCAGGGACGGGGGCAACAGCAGCAAAGCCAGCGGCTGCAGCAGCAAACCTCGGCAGGAAGGCCAGAGACACAGCTACCGGCAGGCCGTCAAGAAGTGAGACGGGGCGGGGGCGCCGGGAGCGGCACAGCGTTGCACTGCCAGCGGCAGGCTGTCTCCCTGCATAGGTTTTTATTTGAGATCCAGGAGGGTTTGGAGCTCTGCTTGAAGGGGGAGCGGGAGCGCGGGTCTAAGCCCACGCTCTTCCCCCAAACCACGACGCCCTACCCGGCAACCCCAATCTTCTCGTCTAACAGAGGAGGGCTGGGAAACACCAGCGAGGATGTTGGTGCAGGAGGTGGGAGGATCGGCTGGGAGGTCACAGATCTGCAGAGACGAGGTGTCTTTGAGAACGTACGCTGGGTGCAGCGGCAGCAGATAGCGGCAGCAGCAGACTTGAACTGTGCAGCGAGATAAAGGGTGGTGCTTTTACACACTGAACACCCGACAGGGACGTACATCCAGCATCCTTTCCTTTCTCTCCCCTTTTGTTCTTTCAAGGCACCTCTCCGGCTACGTTCTCCCACCTTTATTCTTGACTTTTTCACTCAGTTTTTTGGGACCAAACATTTAAAAAAACAAAACAAAAAACAAAACAAAAACATTACATTTTAGACGACTGATGATTTCATTTGAAGACTTTAAAACATCTACAGGTCTTAACGGAGCCATTACATTCCAGCTCCTTCTTCTTTTTTTGTTTTTGGTCTGTTTTTTTGGTGCGTTCACATTCCACACTAGGAGCGGGACATCACGGCATTCAGCTCCTGGACGTTATTTCACCGAACGATACGGACTCATTTTGTGTGCGTCTGCAGCGTACGTACGACGAGCACGATGACGATGAGAAGGTGCAGCTCGGTGCGGCTCGTCTCTCCTCTCTTCTCTCTAGTCACTCACGACCAATTAGAGGCAACAAAAACGTCAGTAGAAGTTCACAGTGCTCCTGATGTGCAGCGATGTAACTGCGTCTCATCACAAGAGGTCTTTTCTGGTTTTTTTTGCTCTGCTTGAACAGGCGATCTCTCCCTCTCTCCCTCTCTCTATCTCCCGGTTGCTTTGGCTTCTGTCCCGTGGTGTTGCTTCTTCCTCTTCTTCTTTCTCTTTCTTGGCCGAGGCTGGTTTTTCCTCCAGTGATCCGCATGCCTGCATCCAGCGCAGCTTCTTTTTAGGCCTCTTAGAGCGACAAACTTTCTTTTTTGTTTTTTGTTTCCCCCCCCTCTTCACGCCGGTGCCATAGCCAACATGTGTAATCTCTTGTCTGTACTTATAGCCTCTCATTTATAAAAGCCTATTTTAACACTCACCAGGCAGACCCTGAATGTTCTTGTTTTTCAATATTTTTACAGTATTTTACAGTCGTTTGTTGTTGATGTTGAACCTGTTCCACCTGTGTATGTCAAGTGTATGATGAAATATGAAAAAAGGAAATATGTTACCCCCATACTCTTTGTAAACATCCAGGATATGTTGTATATAACGCGACATCCAGCTTATATTGTAGGATATATGACGGTATATTTACAATATATTCAACACACTGTTGTGAAGATGCATTAGGTACAAGTCCCAAAAAGCGCTACGCGATAATCATGTGTTTGTTTTTTGTTTTTTTTGTACATGGTGGTAATAATTCAGCACAATATGAGTATTATAGTGACGCCTAATGTACCTAAAGATTAGTAAGTGATGGGAAGGTGTTTGTGTGACGGGACGCGGGGATGTTTTCCAAAGACGGCGCATGGTTCGGGATGACCCAACAGCATGTTTTAAAGGGATCAGGGTTGATTCTGTCTGTCAGAGATGCATGAAAAAGGCGAGGAATGTGAGAAACGATGAGCCTCCTCATTAAAGGCGGAGGACGAGGGCGGACTGTTCTGAACCCTTACAATGGTTTCGGTAGCCGTATACACCTCATAGCGTTAGCGATGTATAGCCATTTTCTACTCAGGCTTTTCAAAAACGACACCTTGAGCAAGCTGCAGGTGCCAGCGTCCGACCAGCAGGGAGCGCTGTCGACGTTCACATTGTGTTTGTTTGTTTGTTTCTCAGCCATAATCACACCTGCTGCACCTGCAGCCAATATGCATGCAGTCACCTGAGGATGGGGGTGATGAGTATCGCAGGGCTAAACGAGACACGTCTGAATGTGTGTGTGTGTGTGTGTGTTCAAACGTCCGTCTTGCCGTATGTGAATGTGTGCATGCTGTGACTGAGCCTGAGAAGTTTGCAGCCGGTTTCATGTCGTCTGAAAGTTAATCGGCGACTACAATCCCCAGTTTCAGCTTCTTGATTATGAGTATTTACGTCTTTTCTTCGTCTCCTGTGATAGTAGACCTGCATATCTTTTGGTTTTCGACTGTTAATTGGACAAAAGAAGCAATTCGTTGCTGTTTTTTTCCCCACATTTTGTTCATAAAATCATCTGCAGTTTATTCTCATCCTCACTTCTCGCTTCTCTTGTCTGCACTTCCCTGATATCACTTTTTTCAGTCTGGTGGTTTAACGTGGACGTTGTTGCCATCGCTGACCTCCTGTATCTTTTACCAGTTACGTAACGTGACATTACAGCGCTGTATTTATTAATAGTGTTTGACTCTGCTGTTTGTAATGTGGCCAAACTGTCAAAGAGCTGCCAGACTCATGTTGAGTGCCATTCATGTTCTACCGAGGGGACGGATGATGAGTTCTGATTCAGTATTTCACATGTTTGAAAGGTTTTTATCCAGCACTGAAATCATTTCCACAGTGTCGACAGTCCTTAACGAGCAACCGCCGCCGACACGTTGTCATTTAGCACAAACACATTTAACAATCTCACCGCTCAGCAGCTGTTCTGGAGCTTTCGATCGCTGCTGATCTTCCTCAGCATTCAGCTTCATCTGGGTTCTCCAAATTCAGAATGTCGCAGGTTCGAGCCTCGGCTGGAGAACCTACAGTCCAAAGACATCAAGGTTGATTGGTGACTCTAAATTGCCCGTAGGTGTGAATGTGAGTGTGAATGGTTGTTTGTCTCCGTGTTCCCTGTGATGAGCTGGCGTACCCCGCCTCTTAACCCCACCGTGACCCGGTTAAAGAAAATGGAAGGATTGATCCATCTTTGCTGTCATTTTCTGCTTTTATTTAACACATACGACGGTAAATAAAATATATTTGGGTTACATACAGCTGAAGATCTGATGATCTTAAATCAGCTGCGCAGAGTTCAATAACTTCCATCCAAGTGATGGTTATTCTGGTCACAGGCTCTTTACACACCGTACAGTATGGATGGATGTAGTATGAAATGAAGGCAGCTCTTCAGAGGCTCCACCTTGTCAAAGTCTCCAAGGTCCCCTCTCTCTCTCTCTCTCTCTCTCTTCCCCACCTCCTCCCTTCATGTGTTGTCACCGCTCACTTACATCAAAGAGGCTGCTGCAGGATCTCCATGGCACTGGTTAGCATGGAAATGGCTGGTTCCCGTGGTGACGGCTCTGTGATGCTCAAGTGAAAGTCACCCTGTTGTACTGCGTTGGCAGCGGTAGAATACCTCTGTTTAAAGCAGCAGTGCATGCCTGCAGCGGTTTGAGGCGGACTGTCCTTTAAACTGTTTCCATTGAAAGCCTCGTTTCTGAATGTGACGTGTAAATAAAGCATGAGATATTACGGCCTGCGTTCATTTATATTATGGTTAGAGTATTAAATGAAGGGTTAATATATAAGGTAGGTCAACATTTTTCTTCCTGTCCTTGAGCTCATGGTCATTTGTTTTTATTTCTATCAATGTGAATGAAGGAAATGGCTATATTTAACGCTGTTGTATGCTGTTGTGTTTTAGAGAATCGAGCCAGCTCATACAAATCTTTTTACACGTAGAGAGTCTGATCTGATCCATCTCAGTGTTTTTTAGACTGGTGCAGGTAAAAGGCAATGTTCATTTTGCTCAGTGCTACACATACAGTGAGCTACGTGTGTCACTGCCTTGTTAAAACTCACCAAGGAAAATGTTGTTTGTGAGCTTCCCTTTTCGGGAGGCGCAGAAGATGAAAATAAAAGTGTTTTGGAAGCTTAACTGTGTCCGAACGTCATTGTGCTTTTCAGACAATAACAATAAATATAATATTTATTATTAAACTAAAGCATTTATCACAAACACACAATAATAAGCTCACATCGCTAGATGAAGCTACAGAGACTGTCATGGCAGCAGAAAGTTACACTCTAATTTACAGCTGCCAGTTTGTTTCTTACTGTGAACACTAAAACATTTATTATTTACATTTATATGGCATTTTAAGGGATTTTATATGATAGGCTGTTAATTATACAGTAGAACACTAATATGTAATGACAAAATACTTCTTTTGATAAAAAAATGTATACAGTAAATAAATGTGCTAACATTTACTGCAGTACTGTATGCCATATTGTATAATTCTGGCAACCACAACAGTTTTTTTTATTGTATACAGTAAAACACTTCATATTTCATGGCTTTATTTGCCATTATACAGAATTTACAGAGAATAAAGAAAGTAAAACACCATCATGTTTTATATGACTTTAATATGGCAGTTTCATGTCCATTATATGGCAAAACTTTTAAAAAATATGGAATAAAACGTCAACAGAGAACTAATGTCCTTTTACCATAATATTAGAAAAGTTATACTTTTAATTTTTTACCATAAAAACAAAATTATTACAGTAAAACAGCATCTTATATCATGTTTTTTATTTAAAAATATGGAATAAAACACCAACTTTAATTCACATCCTCTTACCGTAATATTAGAAAAAGTTATACCATAGTAATTACGGTAAAATTCTGGCAACCGCAGCGTACAGTTTTTTACTGTAAAAATGAGACATTAGACGAATATTACATGTAAATGACAGATTAATACATAAATAACTGACAAGGTGTCGTATTTATGTGTCGTATATTCAAACTGGTCTTCTACGTGTTGGCGTTTGTTGTTTAAACCCGTCGTTTGGTGATTGTTAAACAGTTTTTTCTTAGCAGCGGTTGAACGCGCAGCAGCCGTCGTGTTGTTGAACGCGCCCCCGTTTCGTTATCACAGCCGGGGTTTCTGGTGACGTCACGCAGGAAAGTACACATTCTCACGGTGCCGCCGCCGCTGCATTGACCCCGAAAACAACCGGACTGCACCCGCTTACACCGACACAACGGCTCATGACACGCTCGTAGACACACACGGTAAGTCTCTAGGACCGGCTTGCCGGCGGTGCGACGCGGCCGCGGGGCAAAAAACCGCCGCGAAACGTCACTTAACCGCCGACGGAGCCTTCATTTCCTAATGCTCAGTAGAGCTAGCGACGGGCTCCGTCTACTTCCCGAAGAGTGTGGCTAAACTGTTTATGCTGCGTTAGCCGTCATAGTATAGCTTGTGTGTGTCTTATAGCCGCCTGACCTTAATTAACTGTGTCGTTGTTAAAATATACAGGCCGCAAAATACCAATTTGACACCAATAACGTTCAAATGTCGACGATAATCTGACGTTAGCCGTTGGCAGCTGATCCAGGATGTAGCCACATCCCCTGCGCTTGTTTTTGGGTCTTTATTTCGCCAGCTGTGTGCAAAACTCAAAGGTCAAAAGCGGCTTTTAAACACGGATTACATGTACACAGCCCCGGTTGCTGTTTTTTAAACGGTTTTTTCTACGTTTTCAGCTTGAGTCTGTGCAGGTATACACAATGGAGAAACCTCCGTTCAGGCAGAACCAGAACTGCGGAGACTGGGAGCTGAAAGAGAGGCTCGGCATGGGCGGGTTCGGCAATGTTTACCTCTACCAGCATCATGTGAGTCCAAACACTTGACACTGAACTACAACCAGAGAAGAAGAAGAAGGGATTGCTGGGATGTTGCTGCTCAAAAGTTTTCTGATTTCACCCTGATTTCATTATTTAATCCAAACCATTGTTTTTATATGAAATAACAGGCGCAGGTTCATCAATCCAATCTACTCAAGAAGACTCAATTAAAAAGAGTTTATGTCGGTGCAAAAGTTCGTTAAAACAAAGCAGTTCATCTGAATCAGGTGGGACAAATTGGTGGCGCTAGAGATAATGCATCACTGGTTGAAACCAGGTCGCTTCAGTCTTACCCGGGTCAACCCGTACAGGTCGATCATGCAGACAGGACCTCAGGAAGGTCGGGAAGGCGGGTAGCTATGAAGTCTTCGTTCCAGCGTGAGGCAGATCTCCTGAAAAAGACTAGAAGTGGGCAACCTTCTAAAATATTAACACTGGTAAAGGCAGATATCCTCCAAAGTAAGTGTGAGAGGCAGATGAGTCACTGCAGAAACCGTTGGTCGACGTTAGGAGCTGCAATATCCTCTGAAGGGGTTCACGTACTTTTGCACCCATGAAATCAGATTTCTTTTGTTTGAGTCCATTATTTGGAACGTCAGTATTGTGAAAAAGCGTTCGAGCAGCGCTGTAGCGCCCGGAAAGCTGCACACAAGCTTCTATTCCTGTGTCTGCGTTCATGTCCTGATGTAATAACTGTGCGCTGATGTAATAATGTGACTTCTGTCGTCTGTCTTTGTAGGAAACGAACGAAAAACTAGCTCTGAAAATGTGCCGCCTAGAGCTCACACCAAGGAATAGAGAAAGATGGACCAGAGAAATCCAGATCATGAAAAAGTTTGTCTCCTTTCACACGTAACACGTTGCTACAAAGACCTGATACAGTGATTTTCTTTCTTGGTGTCATGACAGAGATACTCGTGTCTTCTCTCACTCAGGTTAAATCACATCAACGTTGTGACAGCCCGAGATGTCCCGGAGGAAATGTTTGACATAAGCTTAAATGGTCTTCCACTCTTGGCCATGGAGTACTGCTCGAGGGGAGACCTGAGGAAGGTGAGGACAGGGTCAGGATTCATTTGAGTCGGGGTCGTCCGTTTTGGCTGCAGAAGAGTGAAGTCCAAACTCTGATCCTCTACCTGCTGTGTTCTGGCTTTGTTTATTTCATGAACCAGCTTCAATTTAAGCAGCAAAATAGTGACACGAAGAAGTTTAATGTGATTTGTGTCTGGTGGTTTGAGACAGAGTGAGAGAAGTGAACACAGGGAATGAGAGTGAGCGAGCGCTGGCCTCGATGAGGCCGATAAATCAGAGAAATAAAAAGTTATTTCCTGATTGTTTCACATTTTACAGTCAGCACATACAGACACACACCCACACAACCCTCGCTGCGTTTCCCTGCAGAGCCTGATCCTGTCGACTGAGAATCTTTTTTTCTTTTCCTGTTTGGGCTTTCCATTCACACGAAGATGTTTTTCACACCTAAAGGTGACAGTTTGTTTAACTTGAGAGCAACACACAGAGTATCTAAATCTAAAACAACCTACATCTCGTTTCTATTGTAGATGCTAAAAAGCTTTTTGGAAATAAGAACCTGAGTTTTGTAGTTTAAGGAGGGAGAAGCAGAGATACACCTTGTTCTCCTTGTTCAGTGTGTGGACAGATGCAGTCAGCGGTGAATCGCTGGCTACAAACAAAGCCAGGACACAACAGGTGGTGAAGTGGTAACCCTGACGACCGCTAAGAGGCTGAGTCGACCGGTCCGATCGTCTGATTGGAGGCTGCAGCGTCACGTCGAACTGCGTTTTTCCAAAAGTTGAATCTGGCTCTTCTTTGGCAGACACCGTCATGCTACTGCAGCCGAAACAAACCCGTGTTTTAGCAGCAGCGCTGGATCCCGATTGCAGCCTTTGTCTGAAACACAGTGCAGCCGTGCAGAGGTTAACGCTGCGCCACGTGCTGCACTGTAGCATGTTTTAAAGGAGCACTGCAGCATCGAGTTTCTTGTGTTTGTTTGTGTTACAGATCCTGAGCAAACCTGAAAACTGCTGCGGTTTGAAAGAGAGCGAAGTGCTTTCATTACTCAACGATGTTGGTACGTCGGGTGTTTTTTCTTCGTGCAGCTCGTTCACTCTCGTGCGTCTTATTAGAGTCGTGTAACTCTGTTCAACCTTCTGCTTCAGGATCTGGTATCCAGTATCTCCACGAAAACAAGATCATACACAGAGACCTTAAACCTGAAAACATAGTGCTGCAAGACATCAACGGAAAGGTACGCAGCCGCTTGTGGATCTCGTGCGCGTTCTGTTCTGAAACTGTCTCACGTTTATTTATTCTTCCACAGCTGGTTCACAAGATCATTGACCTGGGCTACGCCAAAGACCTGGACCAGGGCAGTCTGTGCACCTCCTTCGTTGGCACGCTTCAGTACCTGGTAAGAGCTTCACGATCCTCACGTGCACCCAGCTCGTGTTGAAATCTTTTACTCCTTTACTTTACAAGTTGTTGATCAAACATGTCGCGTTGACCCGGTCCGCTGCTTCTCTGCAGGCGCCTGAGCTGTTCGAGAATAAGCCATACACGGTCACTGTGGACTACTGGAGCTTCGGCACGATGGTGTTTGAATGCAGCTGCGGTTTCCGTCCGTTCCTGCACAACCTTCAGCCTGTGCAGTGGTGAGTGATTTATTCGACGCGAGCTGTCATTTGTTGGATAAAAGCACAGTGAAGACTTCAAGCGCCTCGGGTCGAGTGCGAGGTTGAGACACGATGTGAAAGGAACAGGTGCGCGCAGGTGTTATGAGGTAGTTATTGTGCTTAAGTGTGGCGATTTGGCCGCTCACCAACGCACACGCAGCTCAGACAGGATCAGTGACTCACTGCAGGCCTGTGCAGCGGTGTGTCTTTTTATTCCTCTGATTAACCGGCTTTATCGAGGTCGGCGCTCGCTCGCTCTCTCTTCTGGACCCGACGCTCCATTTGAGCTTGATCCGGTCTGATACCGCAACAAAAACAACGCTCTCCTACTGCCAGAGATGGAGACTGCTTTCCCGGCAAGCGAGCCGTAGAGTCTGCGGGGAGGACTGACCGGGTCACACAGACTTTTAGCCTTTGTACCACTTATTAACCAGTAGATATCACAGCTGCAAGCAAAGCTACATATTGTAAGAAAGCTGACTGAGGACCAGCAGATGGAGCCAAATCAAAGAGCGCAGCAACTATCTGAGCAGCTGGTTAGTGTTTGTTTATCATTAGACGATGACGCAACAGAAGAAAGTGTGTTTGGGTAACTAGACGTGTTTAAAGTGTCCAGATGAGCTTTTATTATTGATGCAGGACTCCAACAGAAAACAGCATCTTCTTCCACCCACAGGGCGAGCAAAGTGAGGAATAAAGGTCCAAAGGACATCATGGCTGTGGAGGACGTGAACGGAGAAGTCAAGTTCTCCACGCACCTGCCGTACCCCAACAACCTGAGCAGGTTAGACACTTCAGGCTCCGTTCATGCGCAGCGTTTCACTTTTTTCTTCTCGGTCTCTCAGCCACGTGTTTTAATCGCTGTTCTTCAGGACGCTGTTGGAGCTGATGGAGACTCTGCTCCAGCTGATGTTAAAGTGGGATCCTGTCCTGAGAGGAGGCAAAATCAGCACCGACACCAAGAAACCGAAGTGCTTTGAAGTGCTGGAGCAGATACTCAGTATGAAGGTGAGTTACAGACAGTCGCAATATACGAAGGTAGCGATGAAGTGCGCCGACTCGCTTCCTTCTCGCCTCCGATGCGAGCTGCACGCGTGCAGTGCTGATCGCGCGCTCGCAAAGAAAATGTCGGCAGGTCGAGACAAAGCTTTCCCTTTTCTTGGAGACAGGATGTTAGTCAGATTAGTCGGGTGCGCTGGAGGATGTGTGAGGAAAGTTTGAGAACAAAGGAGAAAAAACTGTGTCGAGCTTCTGTTTTATTTATTAAGATAAGGTCGACTGTATTGATCCCACAGCTCACAACATGCAAGGTGGATAAATAAGGATTAATAAACAGCTGAATAAACTTCAGCTGTCCGCCCTAACAAGTTGACGGCCCCATGGCAACAGATTTATTAGCAGGTTATTTCAAACATTTGAGTAAACGGCAGATCAGCGAACAGTTTGTCGTCTCGTGCGTCTCTCCAGGTCGTCCACATCCTGAACATGACCACCGCTCAGGTTCACTCCTTCCAGCTGACCCCGGAGGAAAGTCTGCACAGTTTACAGAAGCGCATCGAGGGCGAGACCAAGATCGAAGTCGTGAACCAGGAGCTGCTGCAGGAGACGGGAGTGTCGCTGGATCCCAGGAAGCCCGCCGCACAGTGTGTCCTCGATGGAGTGGTCAGTTAATGTTTCACTCCTCTGCAGCAACAGATGGAAAATAAACTCTTTATTGTTTGTGTAAGTGCTGATTTTCTTCTGTCCTGTGCAGAGAGGGTGGGACAGCTACATCGTCTATCTGTTTGACAAGAGCATCACCACGTACTCTGGCCCCTTCAGTGCCAGACAACTTCCCGATAAAGTCAACACTATCGGTGAGTTGATTTTAACGTCCGCCTGCAGGTTGTGATGAGGCTGATGCAGTACTGTCAGAGTTCTCCACAACAACACGTCGCCTGTCTTCAACTTTACAGTGCAAGAAGCCAAGACACAGCTGCCCCTCGTCGTGTTGAAGAAGGTTTGGGGTGAAGCGGTGAGCTACATCTGCGGCCTGAAGGAGGACTACAGCAGGCTTTTCCAAGGACAGAGGGCTGCGATGTGAGTCCCACAAAAACACGACGTTCATTCATAATCAGTTGACTAAATAATCCAGAAATCAACATTTTGTTTTATCTCAATGGAAAAATAACAGTTTTAAATGCTGTTACTGTCCTAGAAGCGGTTACGGTTAATTTAAGATTTTCGCAATATGTCGATCAGACCTGCACCTCAACGTGTCCGTTAAAGGACGAAGTATAACTTCCTCCTTCCTCCTGTCAAACTCTGTCCTTCCTCGTCCTCCAGGCTGAGTCTCCTGCGCTACAACACCAACCTGACCAGGTGTAAGAACAGCATGTTCGGCTTCTCTCAGCAGCTGAAGGCCAAGCTGGACTTCTTCAAGAGCAGCATCCAGTACGACCTGGAGAAGTACAGCGATCAGATGCACTACGGCATATGTGAGTGTTCGTGTGTTTAATAACTGAGAATATTTACATCCGTGAGTATTTTATGGCTCTTTTTGACGAGCTGTCTGCGTCTGTCCGAAGCCTCTGAGAAGATGCTGAAAGCCTGGCAGGAGAACGAGGAAAGAGCGGCTGCTTTTGCTCAGGTGATGCAAAACATTTAAATCATCTCATCTCTGAAGAAATGCTTTTATTGTGGCGGTCCTGACATGTTCCCGGTTTGTCCTGCAGGTGGCGGAGGTGAGCCATCTGGACGATGAGATCATGGCGCTGCACTCGGAGATAGTCGAACTTCAGAGGAGCCCGTACGCTCGTCGCCAAGGAGACAAGATGGAGCAGCTGTGAGTGCTGACTAGCTGCAGAGTTTATTGATTTGAAAGACAGAGGTGACGATGTGATGCTGAAGCATGATAACTCTTCACCAGCAGGATGAATTTAACTGACGAACAATGATTTGTTTTGTTAGTTTCACGGCGCAGAAAGGCAGAAGCGTGCAGGATGTTTGGATTACACGTCACTGTTTGCACCAGCTCCATGCGTGGGCTCCGTAGCGATGTCGTAGATTGGTCAGCGGTTATCTTCTCCCATATCTAACAACTCAGCTCCACCCTCATAATGGAGCAAGGCACCATCCCACCATCAGAAGAATGTAAACACAATCACTGTGTGGTATGAATCAGTCTGATCGAGTATGATACGTCCTTCCAGCGTAGCTGCGGTGACTTCAGCTCGGTCATAAATGTGGCTCCACTTTTTCACAGCGTCATCCCGTCTGGTTAAAGAGAGAGTGACATGCACAGTGTGCAGAAACAGCCACGTTTAGCTTTGGGAACTTATCCCGAGATGTTTTTATCGCTTCATCCTGTTCTTTGAAGCGTCTTTATCTGCGTTAGATCATCTTTAAAGCAGACAAACAAACAAACCGTCCTCTGTGAGCGGTGACTGGTGTCACTTCAAGGAGTCAAAGGGACAAACCAGGATGGACATGCGTATCTGTTTAAAGAGCACGAAATAAACAGATGTTACTGATCCTCTGTCAGCGTGTTATAAATGTTTAACCGTGACTCATGTTTTGTGTTGCAGAGAGGAAAAGGCCATCGACCTCTACAAGCAGCTGAAGATGAAATGCAAAAGTAAGAAACGTTTCAGTCAAATTTATTGTCGGTAAAAGTGTTTCGACATCTGATGAAAACACGTGTTTGTTAATCTGTCAGCACCTGAACCGGACGTGAGCAGCGACAGCTCCGAGATGGTGAAGGCGATCATTCAGACGGTCCAGAACCAGGACAAGGTGCTCAAAGATCTGTACACACACCTCAAGTAAGAGTCCGACAGCCCCGAAACGTGTTCAGTGTTTACTACGAGAGCAGCAGCTCTGAACTCACGGATTAATGCCGCGTGTGAACGTCTCCTCCCGACAGAAAGATCCTGATCAGCAAACAGAAGATCATCGACTTGTTTCCGCGAATTGAGAAAACCCTGGAGAGCATAAAGGACGCCGACAACACCGTGATGCAGATGCAGATCAAGAGACAGCGAGAGTTCTGGCATTTACTGAAGATCGCCTGTGTAAGTTTATTTACGCTGGACGGGGAAACAAACCTCCCTCTGGGACGATGGACACAGGCCGTGTCATGCAGTTTAGTTTCCTCTAACGTGGAGTGTGTTTTAAAGTGTTTACGTGTGTGTTACTGCTTTCTAACGCTCCGTATGAGATCTGGCTGCTGTAACTTAATAAAAACCATGTCGCACTGTGTTACAGCTGCAGACTAATTAGCGACTTCTCTCGGGGTTATTGTCAAAAAATGTAAAAAATCTGTCACAATAATCCCAAAGCCCAAAGTGACGTCTTCACATTGTTTGTTTTTGAGTTTAAATCCTAAAATATTCAGTTTCAGTCAAGAGAAACAGGAAATACTCGCTTCGTGGGTAGAACTTTGTAATGTTTGACATTTTTCTGATTATTTCAGCTCCGTCTTGTGTCTCATAAGCGAGTCCTCTGGGTCAGAGTTTGGCCTCCAGCTGTTGTCCTTTGTTCCCTCTCAGACTCATCAAAAACAGACAGCAGCAGGACGAGCTGCCTGAAGGAGAAAGATGAAATGTTGCGTGCTTTGTAACAGTCTGATCTCTCTCTTTTCTCTCCGGCAGGCTCAAAACTCGTCGAGGAACTCGATAGCAGCGAGCCCCGAGTCGTCCAACCTGCTGCAGGTTTCTCAGTGGTCACAGTTGGCGCAGCCCGTCAGCTCCCCGCATCCCCTAACATCCCTACCGGGGCAAAACGACAGGTAACTCCCTCTTTCATTCATTCATTCAGAGCGATCATGTGACTCGTGTTTGCTCTGTGAATGCCTCCATTCAAAGCCAACCCTTTGACCCATTTCGTGTTAAAACACATCACTATAATCGGAGAACGCCGAATGATTGATGACACAAATGTTCGTCTCCACCTCGGGCGGTTAAAGAAAAACAAGCTGCAGTCTGTGGATCCGTCTGTATCAGGCGGCTTCACGCTTCGTCTCTCCGTGAACTCTCTACATTAGAAGGAGGTCGCTCGTCCACTCGAGGATGTTTTTCTTGTAAAGCTGCAAACGCAGCACTGATGTCGCATCACCTGTAAGAACATCTTTCACGTGGGGTCGCTCCGTCTTTGGTCTCCAACAACTCCTGAGGGAAACATCTGCTAAATGTCTCTGTTTGTTTTTAAGTTTTGAGTTTCTGTAAAACCAAAACAAGACGAGCTTAAAATCATACAGTCACAGCGCAGGCTGTTTCTGCTGTGAAGTTGGACATTCGAACATGGGGACTTATGGAGACTCACGTCTGTAGCCGGCCTCAAGTGGACGCTCGAGGAACTGCAGTCGTATCGAGTTTCGTTGGGCTCTTAATGTGATCGTGTGTAAACATTGTTTCCATAGTTGTTGTGGGTCGGTGCTGCTTCTCCCTCTGTGAAATCCTGAACACAAACGTCGGATGTCTCGTGCGGTTAAATCACAGCTGACGGTCTCTGTGTGTTTCCTTCAGTGATGCTGCACCGCGTCTGCTGCAGGAGAACCAGAAGTACCTCACTCAGCTGACCAGCCTGATGCAGGAGGCTGCAGACGAACAGACCAAAAGCATCGTGGTGAGTTCCCTCGCTTTAATCTGTGGCACGTCAGATATTATGAACCTCTTCAGGTAACGAGGTCTGAATGACATTTAGTGTTTTTTAATATTGCTGCCATGACAACACAAACTGAAAACGAAGCTTCTTCTCTCGTTTCTGACAAGAACGGGCTCTTAAATATTTCTCGCGGTCAGCTGGACTCGAGTCAGCGGTCAGGTGTGAGAGAAGCCGTTTAAATTCCCAATCTGAGGTCACCTCGTCTCAAGAACCGTTTGGGAATTTGCTCAGATGTTTTTGTAGCGATGAGGTTTGCCTTCGGTTACTGCCACGTTTGAACCCAAACCACAAACCCTAACTAGACTTTGTCGCCGTCACCTGACTTCCTAAAGTCAGACTGAGTCGCTCTTTAAAACGACAAATCTGCTCCTGGTTTTCACCTCGTGTGACTCTGAATATTATGTTTGCTGCAGCAGAGTCGCTCGTGTGCCGAGTTCACAGATCTAGATTTACCTGCATGACGTCATGTGATGTGACAGACATCGGTGTTTGACTCTTCACACGTTGGTTTCTCCTCTCTCAAGGACCAAGACTGGAGCTGGACGAAATACGAAACTTTAACCACAAAATTAAAAAAGAGAAACGCGTGAGCACCGTCGCCTCGTCCTCCATCCTCCTCTCCCCCTCCCTCCCTCCCTCCCTCCTTCCCTCCTCCACCTGTGCTCCGACTAACACTAAAGACTGTCAGCAGAGCGGCGCCACGCCTTGTACAGCTGTACACGGACTGTTCACGTGAGTTCACACACGCTCTCATCGTCTCACATGGTGGAGAACAGCCGCCGCTGCGCCGCTCCACCTTTTTTTTTGTTTTCTTTGTTTGTTTTTGCTGCACAACATTCATCAAAATCCATAAACACGGTAACTGTTATCGCAGAAATGTAGCAGCAGATTTTGGAGGGTTTGAGGTGGATCGACGACACGGGGGAGAGTGTCGGGACAGAAACATGGGAACTAGTTCAAACTTTTGTGACATGCAGGGAAAACACAGGAAGTGGTCGCGGAGGGGTTGGTGGGGCGGGGCGGAGGGGTCGCGGAGGAAATTACAATCAAGCAAACAGCACTTTGATACTCCCTTGTATCCTCTCTGTGAAGAGCTGCGTCGTTCCGGATGAAAACGTTCCAGGCTGCCAAAAAAAAGAGTTGCAGATTTACACGAAAACAAACAAACTGTTTTCATCAGTCGTCGTCACTTCGATGTTTCGTTCTCCAGTCTGAGGTTTAGATTCTATATAAATGTTATTTTGATTTAAGGTTTTTTAAAGTCTTTTTGTCGCGATACATGTGACCGACGTGGCTGGCCATTATTATTGTTTATATACAATGTCTATACTGTACATCTCTACGTCTTTTTACTGTCTCATTTGTGTGCACATAATGTTTCACCGGACGGTTTTACGCCGCGTTCATGTCACGTACGGATAAAACGATGAGTCGCTGAGTCGAGTTTCTTTTCAGATTAAAAGCAGATTTTAAAGGAATCAGAAAGTTTACGGGAGACCAAATTACACCGCGGTGATCCCGGACGTTGATTTTCAAAATAAAACCCCCTGTGCAGACTTAAGATCATAAAAATAATTCAACCACGTAGCATGTTTACATGTCGGAGCACACAAAGCAGAAAAAGAGCGCCGTAAACCGTGAACGTGACGTTTCTGTTTGTTTCATGAACGAATGTCACACTCTGTCATGAGTTTCCGGTCTTTACACTCCAATATATACGCTCTGTTAAGCAGTTTGTAACAGAGACTGCATAGATATGAAACATTCAGAGTGATTCACAGCAGCAGTTTTTAGACGTCAGTGTGGGCTGAGAAATCTAATAAGAGTTTGTTAATAAATAAATTAATCAGGAGATCAATTAATAACGATAAAACCGAGCTAAAGTCCAATTTGATGTTTTAACGTCAGCTCAGCGTTTTTAACCTTCAGTCTGATTCTGCAGTGATCCGATGATGTAAACTCCTGAAGGTCAACAAATGTTTTTTGATCATTTGGTTATTTTGTCAGATTAACAGATTCAGACTTAATTTATCCAGCAAACAGCCTTAAAATCCAAACTCATTCAGCTTGAAATCATGTAAACAAACTAAAGTGAAGTTGTAACCAGAGAAAATTTGACTCCTCTGCTTGAAAAATCGATCAGTTATTGAAACGGTTTCAGAATAATCGGTCGTCTGACGTGAGCGTGGCGTTAAACGTGGAGGTGTTGGAGGTGTGGCACCGCCTAGTTTCCGTCGAGCCGCAGTGAAACAAACGTGAATGATCGGATCAGAGTAAACGGTTGAATGTACTGCAGTTACACCGCGAGGTGGCAACTGAATCGTGGCGCGGTTTCTTCTAGGCCAGAGAGAAATTAAAGAGTTGTATTTATGAAGTTAAAGTGCAATGGAAAAGATTTTTTTTTTATTTATGTAACTCAGATTGTCAGTTTATTTTCCATTTGAGTTTTTGTTTCCATCTGATGGTTTAAATTTGTCTCTGAATGTTTCATTTTTTTTGAAATTTCATTGTATAAAGATCAAATGTTTGCCTGGTAATGAAATAAAACAACTTTGGCATGAATCTGATGTCCGCTTCTTCACACGTTAACTTTTATTTTAAAGATTTATTGAGCTTTATTCACAGAGGGTGGCAGAAGTGTATTATAATATTCATAACTGTGTTTTTATTGGTGTATCATCACCTGTTACTTGAGCAGGAGGGCGGGTGGAGGTGGTTGCAATCAACTACGCCTCTAGATGGCGCTAAGTCCTGCACACTGACTCTTTAAAATGTTAAAGTGGGGGCGACTCAGGAGGTAAAGCGGGTCCTCCACCAATCAGACGATCAGTGGTTCAATCCCCGGCTCCTCCAGTCTGCATGTCGAAGTGTCCTCCTCTCGGAGACTAACCGAGTGTCACGTCAAAAACTGAACTGTCATCGCTGCTGACGTCACAGAGTGGAAAAGTCCAGCTCCTGCAGTGCATCATCTCATAAATCATCATCCGCTTTGATCACACACCTGCGGTCACATCATATGTTTACCCAAACTGTGACACAATGGAGGACATTTTCTAACAGCAGTGCACTTCCAGTTTGTCTTAAAAAAAAGAAAAAGGAGAAGCTGGAAACAATCAAGATAATTTGACTCAACTTTTTAACCAGCGTTGCTCAGCCTTCAAAACTGAGTGATTAACAGTGAGTCACTGAGATAATCTTGTTCACTTCTTCCTTCCTTCCTTCACACGACCTGCGTTTAAGTGTTTTTTTCTGGGTCAGTTGAGGAGCCAACAACGTCTGTATCACATCGAGGTTTTGTTGGGCGTGTTACACGAATGAAAAGTCAGCTCAGATTACAATCTCACTCTCCCAGAGCAGAAATATGCAGAACTATCACCAGTTGTATTCTGTTAGTTTAGACGCTGAGACTGAGGTTCAGTCGGAGCCAGAAAACCTTGAAACATGGCGACCACACACGGCCCTATCATGCTTTCACTGCAGCCTGTGTGGTTGGAAAGTCTGAGTTTAAACATCACAAACACAGATGGGCCTCACGTTTGACTGAACGCCCCCAGATCCCTTTTGAAGAAGGCATGTCATCGTCGGTATATCATCTGTCCCACAGACCGTGCCGGGGGTTAACCACTGAGCGGAGACGGAGATTAGTTGTAGGACAAGCCGCGCTCAATGTAAACTGTGTTGTTTTATGAGCTTCTTGGCCGGTGAATCAGAGTGAATCAGACGAGCTCGCTGTGAGAAGCCGGCCTACATTCCTCAACGCTCCCCTCGACTCCCCTGTCTGAGCAGGATTTGCAGTTTAGACGCCTGACATTAAACATTTGCTGGTGTGAAAAAGTGTTTCTAACAAAGTCTGCAGTTTTACTGCTTCAGCGTGCAATGATGTTTTAAACAACAGAGCTCTTCCAACTTTCTGTCAACAGTTTGTGTTAGTCTCTTTCCTGTTGGAACATGACAATGTCCCTGTGGACAAAGACGCCTCTGGTAAAAAAATGGTTTTCCCAAGGTTGCAAGAACATGACAGAGCCGTGATCTCAACCCCATCCGACGCCTTTGGGATGAACCGAAACTGACGGTGTGCCAGACTTCATCACCGGAAATCAGAGTTGGACCGACGGTGAAGGTTCTGGGCGATGTTGGCGTGTTGACCTAAGAGTGTTCATAGCTCCTGTGAAGAATCTCAGCTGCTGAAACGAGGTTGATGAGACTGAACCAAAACATCTGTCAGCCGTAAAACCAAAACAATGAGCTGAAAGATGCTAAAACGCTCCGTAGAGCCATTTCAACCTCTGTGGCTGCAAAGTGAAGCATTTTACAGATAAGGTCACCGTGACCTGATGGCAGCAGAAGGATTCATCCTCTGGGGACCAGGAATGTCTGTACAAAATGTTTTAGCACTCCATCCAGAGAGCGGCGTCTCTAAACTTGTCAGCGTTCTCGTGCACAATCTAAGTGACACTGTGACAGACATATTATTATTAATTCCACTCACACGTCAGCTCGTTTCCCACGATAACTCTGAGTGTGTTGAGCTGGAAACACAGAAGCACATCAGCCTTTGTGACCAATTGTTTGAGAGGCCTGAGCAGGAAACGCATAATGGGAGCTCACACTGGGAGTCTGAGCCCGGCTGCTTCTCAGCCCATTTCCTCCGACGTCTCACTGAGGACCAATAAATATGGATTAACTGTTATGTGGACAAACAATAGAGGACTTCTCAGGAGCGTTCTTGGAGATAAAAGCGGAAACAACAGGCGTGATAGAGAAAGGTGTATTTTTTTAATCGTTATGCAATTCACATAAAGAACCTCTGAGAAAAACACAGAAGTCCTCTGTCATGTTTTGATTGTGTAATCTGCTGATGCAACACGACCGCCTCATCACACTTTTGTAATAAAGTTTATCTGCAACAACAAACGGCTCTCTCATGGGAAGTTTCTACACCCAGATCGAAGAGAGAGAGAGAGAGAGCGAGCTGCGATCGTGCCACAATCTAACGTTCTACAAGGTATGAAACCCCGTGACCGTCGCCATAGAAACATCAGTGCAGTAAAAAAAACACAAGTACTCGCTCCTCAAGGCTCTGTCTCACACACACACACACACACACACACACACACACCCTCGAGACTGGAAACAAAGGAGCATGTAAATGTTTCAAGCTGAACCACAGTAACACACACACAGGTCGTCTGAACTGCGCATAACCTCCCATACTGTGCGTACCGATCATGATTTTCAAGTACAATGCAACATGGAGGAAAAGAATCGACCCGGGTGAAGGCACAGACTGGCTTTAGATTCAGTTTAGGGACTGTAGGAAAGTTATTGTAGAAGGTTCTGGGTGGAGCGGCACATTCAGACAGATCCGACTGTGGAGAGTCTGTCTGTGAGGAATGTAACTATTGTGAAACAATCAGGAAATAACTTTTTATTTTCTCTGATTAACCGGCTTTATCGAGGCGGCGCTCGCTCACTCTCATTCACCGCCTACGTCGTTCAACCGCTGCTCGCTCTTTCTCGGACACAAGCCAAATTAAACTTTCGTGTCTCTTATTTTGCTGCTTAAATCGTGAGTCAGACTCAGATTTAGAGATTCAGGTTTAGCTTTGTTTTTTAGCATTTAGCAGCTAAAGACAGATATTTGTCTCAGGAGCTGGTGGAGACCAAAGACGGAGCTGAAAGAGTGAATGAATATTGGACTTAAATTCAACAGCTGGCTCAAAATAAATGCAGCTCGGATCGAGGCTGAAATAAAATCTGAGGTGAGAGAAAAGACGACCTTCTCCTCTCTAATAATTTTCACACAGTCCCTCGCACAAACTTTAAATAAATAGAATAAAAAGTACATTTCACGTTTGTAAAAGTGCATTGAGATGATACGCTCGTTAAAAAAAGGGAAGTTAGCCGAAACAAACACACAAACAATGACATCTGCGACAGTTCATGGAGAGTTTTCCAGAGTTTATCTGAGAAAAATCACTTTTCCACAGCAGGCTGAAGCCGTTGGTCTCTTCATGTCTTCAGAGGCGTTCTCAGTCGAAGCCGCGGTCGTGCATCAAGACTTTGAAGACAAAGAGTAAAGTTTTCCACAGTCTTTGGTCTGTGACTCACTCTCTCTTTCTATAAGTACGACTGAACGTCTTCTGCTTTGGTCAAACTTGATACTTTTTAATGAGAAGCTCATGTGAGTCTGTGGACTTGTGGCTTCGCTGGGGGCAGAGGAGGAGGGCAATGCTGGGGTCTGGCAGCCGGAGGAGGGCTGGGCTTGACCGGAGGTACAGGAGGGGGGCTCGGTTTGGCTGCCTGATACTGGAAAACAAAACAAGAAGGACTTTAGAGACGTGAAGTGGCTACTTTTGCACCTAAGAGGAGGTTTGGGGAGAATATTTTTAATGTTTAAGTCAGGAAGAATCAAACTGACGACAGAAGAAAAGCCTGTAATGAAAACTCACAGCACGATAAACAGTTGAAGAACTATTCACACGATTCATTAAATAAATTAGACGTAGATTTTAGGGCAGTTTACGACCTGCAGAAGACTTCACCTTTACTGCGCTGTAATGAATGTTAATGCTCTTTAAACTTTTAGAACCTTCAGAACATTTCCTCAGACGACTCCAGAGAATACTTCAGTGCATGACACCAACAGGTCAGTGAATTCACGTCTTTACAAACTCCTTCACTGTATCAACTCTTCGTGTGTTCATAATAACATGCAGGAAATCGTCTAATCTCCGCTGAGGCGCGGACTGAGTGGAAATACGTCACACAAGCAGTCACTTGACTTTACCGTGGGTAATTGGGATGGACCCAGTTAGTCATACAGGCTGGAGTTTCTGCAGAGTGTGTGATCAGAGAGCAGCGACAGCAGCTGGAGGTGTGACTCACCTGTGTTTTATTGAGAGGCGGTAAAGGTTTGGACGGAGGTTGAGGTTTCATCTGTGAAGAAGAAGAGAGTGAGTGAGACTGACACTGAACACAGGAAGACTTCAGGAGTGTTATGAGTGTGTCAAGGTCTGCTGTATCTTCTTCCTCTGTGCCACAGAGCTCCATTGTTGTCTGACTATCTGCCTCACTAGAGCACCAAATGTGGATTAATCCGCTGCTGAAAATAGTCCAGACAAATGCCCTATTTCCTCCTGCTTGAGTAACGTGAAACGAGATATCTGAGGTTCAGGGTAGCCAGAAACTTAGGAGTCATGATCGATGACCAGCTAACCTGACTCAGCATGCTGCAGCTCCTGACACAGGCTGACACCTCGCGCCTGCATACAGATAACTTTCTCCATGTATTATTTAGTTTGACTTCTGAACTTTGCAGCCAACTTAAGCTGCCAGCTCTCAATGCGATCCTCAGTTTACATTATGCAGTGGATCTCAAGTTTTTTTGCAGCTTACCGGCTCGGGTTGTGAGGTAGGCGGCGCTGAAGGGAACTTCTTTGGAGGCTGTAAAACAAAGAAACACTTTGTGACTATGGCGCGGACGCTGTAGGTACTGTTTGTCACACACACGATGAGCGTCCATGACTAACTCCCGTCGTATCGCTGCTCCGTACCTGAGGAGCGGCTCTGCAGGGAGTCACAGTGACGAGAGGAGCGCAGGCGTGCGTCGCCGTCGACTCCATGAAAGTCGGCGAGCTGATCTGAGGTCTGTCTTTAGCGCTCGGCTCCTGGAACATCGGGTTCAGCTTGTTTGGAGCTGAATGCACTTTCCTGTGAACGTGACATGAATTCAGTGAATTCAAATATTTAAAAAAACAAAGCAGCACGTGACACACGGGAGGGAGAAACTACCTTTTAGAGATGTAGTTGTCCCTGTTGTCCTTCTTACAGCACATCAGCCCCGCGATCACCATGGTGATCACCAGAAGGATGCTGATAACGGCACACACGCCAGCTATTATCTCGTTCTGACCTGCAGGCATAGACAGGGAAATGAACCATTACTGCACTCTACACTAAATCTATGTTTTTTTAGCCAAACGAGGGAGACTGAAATAACTCAGCAGCGATCGGACGGGTTGTGATGAAACATGTCGTGAACTGATGAACTGTGAGAACGTTGTGGAGAGTCACGACGCTCCCTCTGTGATGAGTTTGATGCTAAACCAAGATGCAAACATTTGTTTATTCAGTCCTCGCAGAAAAAGGGAGAAGAGACACTCAACCACAGCAGAAGGTTTTTGTTTAGTTTCACTGAGTCAGAGGGTTTTTGGTTACGTGCCTGAAATAAAGCCTCAAGAGACTTTCAAGTTTCATTCTGTTCTTTTTTTTGTTCGTACACTTTAAACTTTACAAAAGGTTATCTTGATGAATAAGTTTCATAAACATTTGGTCTCCTTTTCTGGAATAATCCCATTTGCTTTTTAAAAGAAGCACATCTGGAGGAGTTAACCTCTGGGATTACCGGAGTCCTCCGTCATCCCTGCAGCTCTCTCCCATCTGGAAGCTGTCCGGTATAACCGAAACAAGAAGTGCTTCTTATCGTTCAACGATAAAAAGGATCTTGTGTGAGCAAGTGTCACGTACAGATACAAAAGAGGAAGGAAGCTCTTGTAATACTTCATTCATCATCTTCGTCATCTCAACGATAAATTTATGTCACCAGAAGTTACTGAGAACAGCCGAGGTGTTTCACAAGTTTGCTGCGTTCAGGGTCAAAATGTCTTTCATTTGTGTTTGGAACGTTTATAGCGAAGGCCGAGCAGTTTCTGTAGCACACGTTAAAGGCGACCACTTCCATGTTATTAACTTCACACAGTGCAGTTTAGCTTAAATGGGAATAAAAGTACCGATGTGCTGGATTTACAACTCCCTCGCTTCAAGGCAGAAGCTACGGTGGCCACGAAACACGTGAAAAACATGAAAGAGTAGATATAAAAGTCTCAATCTAAGGTACCAAAAACACAAAAAATCTTATTTTCAGGTGATTATTCACTAATAAAAAACATAGATATGAATATTATCTCACATTTCTGTCTGTTGCTGTTTTAAGGCTTTTATCTGAGGTGGATTTGAGGATCTGTCAGGAACTCACTGCTCACTCATAATGAATCATTGCTGTTTCTTTCTTACTGGAAGAATGATTCAACGAGCAGGTATGACCTGTTGTTTCTTTCTGCAGGGCTCGCTGAGCGTTAGCCTTCAGTTTAAACTCATTTAACATCGAAATCTGCTCCAGAAGTTGGACTTTGCAAACGTTTCCTGTCGCGGGGAAGCGGCGTGTACCTTGAGGTAAATCTGCATACTGGATGTCGCAGTAAGGCGGAGCCCAGCCCGGATTACAGTGGCACTCTTTCTTGTGATTACACACCTGGAGATAAAAATGCAATAAAATTAATGCAGTCGTGAGTCAAGCACTTGGATTTGACCTTTGTTCCAGTAGCGTCTCACTGAGAACAGACAAAGAACTCACTCACCCCGTTGTTGTTGCATTTCTTGGAACATTCCTCCTTCCCTCCGTAAACTGATAAATCCACACATCTGTTGTCGAGGCAAACCTGCACACAAACGTTCGATTCTGAGCAAAACGCCCAACATAACTCATGAAAACACTGACGTGTCTCCACGCTCAGAGTTTTACCTTATTTTCTCCGCATTTGGCTCCATTTGGCACCATGTTCATGTTTCTCGTCTTATCGTCGTCCACAGCTAGTTTACATTCGATGCCGTACACGGTGTAGGACGCCCTTTTACCCGTGATGGACTCGCCGCCTCCTCCACAAAACATAGATCCACACTTAAGATTTCTACAAAAAAGAAGAAGAAAGATCAACAGATTAATCAAGAACTTGAGGATTTATTGTCCAAGGATGGACACCAGAGGTCTGCAGATCTCAGGCAGGCCCATCTCTCCGGTAGGGAAGGAACCAGATCTATTGTGGGAGATGGAGCAGTACCAACCAGATACTGTAGCTGGTGTTGATTGGAAAGGATGCTGTCTACAGCATCTGTGATGTTTTACTGTCACTCGTTTCACAGTGTAAGTTATGGGAAAGGTCCGTTTCTGTCATTACACAGTTCAGCCTGTTTGTCAGATTGTCTTCAAAGCGCCGCGCTCATCCTGAGGACTTGGCTGACCCCGGATAAGCTGCAGAAAATGTATGTAAGGACGTGATTTTTAAGTCCAGTCAAAACGTGATACGTACGCTGGTGTGCAGCGGGTGTAGCCGAATTTGCTCCTCCCGCAGTTAGCGCCTTCTTCGCCCCGTTTGTTCAGGTCAAAACACATTTCTAACCCAACTATGGCCCCTGAAAAGAAGAGAAACGCAGCAGCGATGGTGAGTCAAAATGACGAAACACTGAGTGAACATTTTGACTTCCTAAAAATGCTTCTGTCATCCGCACATATGAGGTCATAACGATGGAGTTTGCCATGAAAAGATGAAAGATTCTTAGAAAGAGTCACTTCCACCATGTGACACATAATTTTAATGCTTCTACGAACAGACAGAAGCTCCTCGAGGCTCAGCTTGTGCCAGCAGTGAGCGTACCTGCTCCAAACAGCCTCCAGCAGTGCTGCTCGTGTGTGGGGCATTGGCCGTTGTGGCAGTAGCCCTGCGCCTGGTTGAAGCACGGTTTGCCGTTCATCTCGAAGCTGTCTTCGGGACAATCCTCCGATGCTCCGGTGCAGTATTCGGGCAGGTCACAGCTGCTGGCCGACTTTCTGCACACGCTTCCAGCCAATTTGAGCTGCGGGTTTAAAATACATTTCAGGTGACTTCAGGTCAGGAGTCGCCTCAAATACAAGGTGGCTAAACTGATATATAATTAGCTTGTGTGTTTATGTGACATTTTATTATGGCCACCACCTCTTCATCGTTCAAAGGAAGTGGTGTGTTACATGGAAACGGCAGGATGCCACCCTGTGTTTCCTGTTATTGAGCAGCTGCTGTTTCAATGTGATTTTAAGAGTAACCTTCTACTGTCGCTATTTTAATGCCAGCATCTATCAACCGGCGGCAGGCTGAGTCTGTGTGACTGGCCTTTCTGTACTCTGCATTGTGTCCACTCACAGCTGGCAGCGTGACTCTAAGGATGGCAATGCTGGTGTGTCACTCAGCCTGAATCATCTGAACAACTATCGGATGGATTGTCGTGATTTTTCATCAGTTTTGTGCAGGCGTTCATGGCCCCCAGAGGTTGAACCCTACTGACTTTGGTGATCCTTTTTCCACTAACAAAGTTTTCACGTATCCAGTGTGAAATATCTCAACATCTGGATGGACATTCATGGTTCCCAGGGGATGAATCGTGGTTCTAAATGAAATATCTCGACCAGTATTGAGTGGATTGCCATCAAATTTGCTACATTCATGTCCCCCAGAGGATGAACTGTAAAATGCCACATGTCATGTGACCTCAAGTGGAACAGACAAACTTGGTAATGGCAGCTGAAGTACCTGACAGTTTTCACAGCATTGTCCGTGAGCACACTGGGATCCTTCAGTCAGGCGACAGGTTGAGGCGTCACAACAGGGGTTCTTACATTCCTAGAAAAGAAAAGAAATGCTGTTTCAGATGCGGTGTGTTTGTGCATCCAGTTACACGCTGAATCTCTGCCAAGAATTTAGTTTCTGATGAAACATGAGCTCAGATCTATTTTCATTTCTGCGTCTGCCCTCAACCACCACTACCTTCCCTTTTATTAGCTCTAACCTTGCACGCAGGAAAACACACCAGTCAGCTAAAACGGAAAACCAAAAATGCCGTCTTCCTTCACCAGAGGGTATATTTAAACTTTCCAAGAAAATGACTAATACAAGCAGAGAGCTTTACCTCCACAGGGCCACAGTCACACTCCTCTCCGGGGTCCAGCAGGGCGTTGCCACAGCGGGAGCTCACAGCGATGGTCTTAATGGAGCTCGGCGGCTTGGACAAGCAGCTGGGCTGAGCGCGCTCCATGAATTCAGCGAGCTGCTCCACGCTGCAGTCGCTGAAAAACTCCGGGAACGCTTGAGTTCCTGTCCTGAAGAGGAGCAAAGAGGCTCGATGAGGTCTGTGCTGGTGGACCCAGTTCAAGACTTCCAACAAGAACGGCTCCTTACCTGAGCTTATCTGCCATCACACAGTTCCCGCTGCTGTAAAACGGACCGCACACACAACCTGCAGCATCGTGGGACAAGCCAAAATTATGTCCCATCTCATGAGCGATGGTGGAGGCGAGGCCTATCGCGTTCTCATGGTGATCCTGGAAGAGAGATGTTGCTTTAAATTCAGCAGGAAGGTCCATAAAAACAGCAACACACTCCCTTCACATCTCAAAGGAAGTCAGAAGTCATTATTCACACCTGATTGACTCCACCGGAGTTTTCCGTACACATGGCGAACTTGTTTGCCAGTCCGACTGTGTCTCCGTCAAAATCTATGCCACTGTCGAGGGAAAAAAGTCAAACATCAGGTCAAACTGGCAGCAGCATCGTGTTCAACACGTGCACAGATAGCTGAGACTGATCCTCACGTCACAAACTGGGCATTGTCGTGCTTCACCCTCTTCAGGAGATCGGCCTGGCGCCACACAAGGAAATTATCCAGAGCTCTCTCCGAATTACTGTCGACGTCAATGTAGTCTTTGTTTGACCAAATCTCCAAACCCACCAGCATGACTCGGATGTTTATAGATCTGTACAGCTGCAAGCAGAGGAGGAGAGTGAATGATCCGGGAGCTGACGGCAAAGAGCGCTGATGGTCCGATGCCAACAAGCAGCGACCAAACATGAGCTTCAACAGAAAATCATGTTTACCTTGTCGACGTGATTTATGACTTGGAGAATGCGGCTTTTGGTCTCGCTTCCAAATCGCTTGGACTGGAAGGAGAGAAGAGACAAACAACATCTGATTCTTGTAATCGTAAATAATCGTGGTGAAGGATTCAAATGTTTGAGATGTTTACCTCAGCGTTGTCCACCACCACAAACAGCTCGACGAACCTCTGTGGACCCTCGACGGGTTTGGATTTCTGAAACAGAAAAACACACAGTACAACCTTCATGCTAATACTCTCATTTAAATCAACATAAAGAAGATTGCCTGTCTAAATGTCACCTACCCATGATCTGGACCTGAAGAGTCCGGCGGGCTTAGGGCCCTGCTCCTTGTCCTGGTCGTACAGTGCAGTGGTGTTGGAGCCGGGCCTGCCGCCGGTCTTTAGGTTCTCCTGTCTGTAAACAGCATGGTCATCATCTGCAGACTGGCCCAGAGGCTCGATCAGATAAAGCTGCTGCCGGGCTCTCATGAAACCACTGCAAAGACAGGACACAGGAAGACAAAGGCTTAATTTATAGATGATTGGACATAGAACATAAACACATTAAAAACACAATAAAATAGATCAAATGAAGACACAGAGCAGCTCTTCCTCCCGTCCTTGACCTCTCCATTATCACGAGAACCGTGCGGTGTCCCCCGACTTGGACCTCACCGAGCCTGGGTGTGACACTGAAAGACCAGCTGCCAACATCGCTACAAAAACACTCCTGTAGATTCATTCATTCATTCAGAAGGCGGCGAATAACAGACACAATCCGATTCAAGACACTGCTACTTGCCTACTGGGCCCATCCTACATGAAATACTCCCTCAGTTTGAGGACGGCCCAGCCACCGCTCAACAAAGTCGCGACTGTTTTGACACTGACATCAGGAGGGCAGATATGCTACACATCTTCTGTCACAGACTCATCTGTTCAGATACAAAACTCTTATTGTCTCTACATGTAGCCCGTTTGATGAAGTTGGCGTGTGATTCTTGTAATTCCTGGGTCGTGTCCACGCGCTTGAATGCTCTTATTGTCAGTAAATGTAAAAAAACATGTTGAAAAACGAACTCATTACTAAACATCATGAAGCAACGCGTTTCTCATGTGGCTGAGAAACTTTGTAAACGGCAAATTACAAACGGGAAGTTCTTAATGTTCTCACCTAATGCCTGAACAAAGCCCGACGCTGACTGAAGAGTCCTCCATGCCTTCGATGTGGCCGTGATAGTAGCAGTGCTCCTGGATGGAAATAGATTCGATTAAAGACATCTGTGTGTTCAATCTGCTGCAGTTAGTCTGCAGGTAGTCCTGTTACTCACAGAGGATTTCTTTGTTTGCGAGTCCATGAAATGAATGAAATGAATCGCACAGTAGGAATGTCAGATCTTTATCATGTTTACATATGAGTGTAGTGTATCTGTGAGGATAATCTCAGAGTAGGAAGTGGTTTAAAGGAGTTACACTGATAATCAGATTAAGCAGAACTGAGTCAAATTTATGGAAGATTTGAAATGCCTAAATAAAAATAAACAAACACAAATAAACTGGGCGAAATACATAAAATACATAGTTATTTTATGATATAGCCTCAAACTATAATGTGTCTTCAGACAAAACAAACACTGTACTCTGTACATATATATAAACATTATTACTGACAAGTTAAAGCAGTTAAAATGATGTCTGTTTTAATTGTTAATAATACTAATTAATACACATACAGTATGAAATGTAACCTCCATTTACTGCAGGGCAAACAGAGATGATCAGCCTATATAATGTACAACATGGAACAAATAACTTCTTAATTATTTATTTCAATAAATAAATAAATACTTTTTTCTATATGAAATGTCAGGAAACAGAGGAAAACTTGAAAGTCTCACCTCATTTGGTGACGATGTCACCCGCTTCCCGTCTTCTGTGTAATATGTCTCAGTGTAGCCTCTCCCAATAAGGTTCCTTTAAAATCCAAGTGGAGGAAAAAAAAACTTTATATATAAATATATATACATACTTAAATATTAAAATACATATTTGTATTTTTAAAAGCGTTTACCAGTTTTTTTCCAGATGGATTGTGTGATTCCTCCCTTCAACTGTCAACTCGTACCGAACAGTGTCAGGATAAAGCTGCTGAAAGTGATCAGTCACACATCAGATATTAATTATTATTAACTGTAACAGTTATCACCAATCTGCAGCATTTACATCCTTTACGTAGGTTAAAGTACAGCAGAGTTAAAATACACTCTGTTATAGCTTTACTCGGTCACATTTCATAAGGTTATAAAATATGATCCATTGTTCAAACTTCAATCTTAACAACACTAAACATACTTCTTCCACCAGTAATCATATCCTATAAGATGATCCTACGCTCTGTACAGTGACATTGCCAGGTATCACAGGTGGGTGAGGTGGGTGAGGTGTAGTCACCTGGTTGTCCTGCAGACTCCTCTTCTCTCTCCCATGAAGTCTCTGCGGTCTGACCACCTCATATCTTTCAACATGAGACAACATCCCAGAGGTCTGCACGAGACAAACTACACCCAACAAACATAATAAACACTTTATTATTATTATTGTTCACATTTAAATATGGTACAGTGTGGAGACAGAGTGTATTAACAGGAGTTTAAGCTGCTTTTTCCATCTGTTTTCCAGGCTTCAAGGAAGTCATGGACACTCCCTGATTAATTAATTATATTCTCTTTATAAAGAAGACACTGAAATAACAACAACAGTGCTTTAAGACACAAATAATGTCATTTAAATATGCGGGAAACACTTAATTATACACTTATTGCAACATCTTTTTCTATTTTTTCTCTTGTTAATTAGGAGTTAGCAGTTAAGCGTTAAACAATTTCAAAATAACAGTATTTCAGTTGCAGTGTGAGTCTGATAAAAGTGTTTTAATTTGTAGTATGAACTTACCCCATGTCAGCCACAGTGCGACCGTGTTCTCTCCCATCATGGTGCGCTCTGCTCGGGCACTGCTGCAGCTCGGGCACTGCCGTTACCGTTAACTCACTCCTCCGTGAATCATCGGTGATGACTGCCTTTCCGTTAAAGCTCCGCCTCCGGTGCCCTGCTATCTCTCCGCCCCGACCGCCCGCCTCCCTCTCACACTGACCGGAAAGAAACGGTCAAGCCAGCCCCCGGCAGCCACGGTTATATAAAACAAACAGACATCCGGTGAAATAAACCGTTGAACATAGCTGAAGCATTAAATTATATACATTAATCCGTGATTCGGTCATATAGATGTCCCTACAGTAATTTAAAGGAAAAAAATAGAAAGTTTATTTATTTAGTCGTTATGTATGAGTGTCTTGTCTATAAATAATATATAAATTTAATGTAATTACCGGGCTGAAAGGGCGAAAGTGTCAAATCAAAGTTTAGCTGGCTACTAGGCTAGTTAACCGTTATGCCGCGCGGCAATTCTGTGGAAATATGTCCGACATAGAGTTTAAAAGTTGACACGAAATTCCATTTTAAAACGTAATTAACTGGATAAAGAACGAAGCGTAACATTTTTTACTTAAAGTTACTAAAATAGTTACATTTAAGAGGTCGTCTGTTTCTTAAAAACTAGCCACTTTAGCTAGAGTCTAAAGTGCTACTAACGGTCAACCGCCGTCGACCGTTAACATTAACGGCAGACGTTTCAACCGTTAATTTAAACTGACTTTAAAAACAAAAAAAAGCAAAGTAAAACGTGACAAACACATCCATGGAGTATAACTAGTACACATAAGGATAAACTACATATTTATGACTATATTTATTTACTTTGTATATAGTCAGAAATGATTAGACAAAACTACATGCAAGTCCATGTAGTTACATTTTTTTTTGGCTAATTTGAGTCGTTAACACTTATCAGCCCACAAACCAGCAAAAAAACTTACTATGTTCTACTGACAAGTCATTACAACAAATGCCTACAATGTAAAGGAATGATTATTCACCTTAAGCATTAAAAATATGTATAATTTAGCAAGTTTAGGGCTGTACATCTGTTACCACATCTACTTATTTTGCTGATGTTTGTTTATCGAGGAAGAACACATTAAGTCTTTTATGAAGGTCTCATTTTAATGAGTACAAACATACATTTTTATTGTACAGGTACAATAAGTTACCCATGAGGAGTGCCGTGGCCCGTGACTTTAATTCTCTGAGCAGAATAAACATATCAGTTCCACATTTCTAAAAAATGTACAATAAGCATTGAAATGAGGCAGAAAACATCAGACTGTAACTCTACATTTCATACAGTTCATAATATATAATATAAACACTCAAGTATCAGCTCTTTGAGTCAACAGCTTGTGTCTGGATAGTGATTATCTCGGCGGTAGGCGTTGGGTGTGTGAGAGGCAGATATGATAAAAGGACGTTTTTTTTATTGCTGGGTGAGTTAATACACACAAACATGACACAATATGCTACACTGCTGCTTTCTGACTCCGCTCTATGGCCATCCTCTCCAGCCGCTCAGTGTAGAATCCATTGAAATCCAGCCTGTGAAATAATATAGCTGAGTTAGCAAATTATGACAAAAATATCAAGGTTATTATTATTATTTTTTACAGTTTGCTTTCTGTTGTAGATTATCTACAGTAACTCAATGCATCCTGCTTCGGCTCATATCTGAATTAAATAGGAAACTGTGGTGGCCAAGTAGAGGGCTCTTAAACATCAAATTCAAGCACCTTTCCAAGACTTTCCAGACCAAATGGGCTCAAATTCAAGGATCTAGCATGGCTGTAGTAGTAACATGTATGCAGAACAGCCGGCTCTGTTTACCTGTAGATGATGCTGATCATGCTGTGCTCGCAGTCGTTGGTGCTGTAGATGCTCAGCTTGTCCAGCAGGTCCAGCAGCTGCATGCTGAAGTTATTGTCAAACTTGCTGATGGTGGCTTCAAAGCCCGCGTCTGACTGAAGGGCGTCCACGTACTCGGCTAAAAACTGTGAAAGAACACATCGATGACCTTTTTGTGACATATTGCTGAAAATCAATCAATCTGCAGTACAGGATCTACTTGTTCAGATATCAGTTTCTTTGCTAGGATAGCAGTCCGTCCAGACCTTTGTGGTCAGCCTCTTTCTCTCCGCCTCGTCAGCATGTTCGCTCTGACTCGGAGGACCATCCATCGTCCCTTGCTCCAGGGAGAGACGCTCTAACCTCATGCTCTGAGTGAACCGCTACAACAGCCGAGAGGAAACAAACGTCTGAGTTACAAACATTTGACGTCTGCCTGGGTTTCAGAGCAGCAGAAAACAGACATTTATAATCGTGTCAACAAACCTGCATGCAGTTTGTGAACATGACGCACACAGCCATGAGTTTAGAGAAGATCCTGAGGAGCTCCGGGTTGGTCAGCATGCAGTCCTTCAGGCAGTTGTCCAGGAAGCTGGTGTGGTGGCAGAGCACATCGTCGATGTTGGACGCCTGGAGAAGAAAAAGAGAGACGGTCAGCAGAAGATCACATTTTGTGTGTTCTGACCTCCAGCATGAGCGTGAAACTGAAGCTGCTGTCAGCCGGCTGTGCTTTCATAAGATAAAGTGAGTCACTCACTGTTTTCAGGTTGTTCTCCATGACATGCCAGGTGGGCTCCATCACCTCAAACATCATGTAGTACTGGATGTTCTGAACAAAGTTGAGCATGCGCTGTCGGAGGGCGAACGCAGCAGCAAACCTGCGCACGGGCAGTTTGAACAGAGCGTGAGGACATTTCGCTGGATGGGACTTTCACCTGGATTCACCTGAAACTCTGCATCGACTCACCATTTGGGGGAACGTAAGGAGTACTGCTTGAAATCTTTGTTGCTGATCCAAACGTTGCACAGCAGCCTCTCGACGTGTTTACAGTAAAACATGTGTCTGAACAACATCTGGTACCTCGTCAGGGCTTTTCTGGAAAAGGAAATACGTAAGAAATATAATTATAGATCACTTTAACAGTTACAAAGTGTGATATAAACCCAAAAGATATTCAGTTTACTGTCATGTATGACAAAGAAATCCATCAAATCATCACATCTGAGAAGCTGCAGCCAGTTTTATCAATGATTCTGGCATTTTTGTTGAAATAGAACAACAAAAACGATTACGACTATCAAAATAGGTTGCATCTGCTGATCAGATAACTCAGATCATTATCTCATGCCATTTTGTTTGGCAGCTTGTAGCTCCTTCAAACCTTGTTGCTTCAAGTCACCAGGGGAAGGAAGGAAGGAAGGAAGGAAGCGCAGGGTTTGGATTTAAGAACAGCGGACCTTGAGATGATCCACCACAGCCAGATCAGCCAGTGATCGTCTCAGGAGAGAGGGGACAGAGCCAGGATAGGAGGCGTACTAACCCAGCTTGGACTTGAAAGCTGTGTCTGGCTAATGTCTGACTAACATGGTGAAAACAGAAACCTGCTCCATCATCCTCTCAGTGTTGTAGTCAAGACTACAAGCACAAGATGCATGCTGAAATATCTCACCCATAAAAAACTAAATAACGTGAAACTGTAAATAAGATGAAATCGTCTGGCGGCGGCAGCGGGACAGAACCTGTTGATGATGAGCGAGAGCGGCCATTTGACGATGTAGTCGAAGGAGAAGGCCTCCAGCCCGCTGAGGGCCGCATCGGTCGGGTCCGCGTTGATGATGGCCTTCTCCTGTTTGGTCTCGATGGCCAGCACACGCAGCAGCTGAGTGATGACATCATGAGGCATCAAGTCAATCTGTAGAAAGATGAGAGGAAGAAGAGAATGACTCATTAATCATGAGCTCAGACTAATGCAGTAATGAACGGATGGACTGCTGAACACATTCTGTAATTTGTCATCTTTGTTGAGAGGAAGTTTCCTGAGTGAGAAACTGATGACGAACCAGAGACTTTGTAGTCAGCATTAAAGATCTGAATTTAATGTGGGCTGCTACACGTAGCCAGTGAAGTTCGATGAGCAGCAGAGTAACATTATTATTCATATATCATTATTATTATTATTATTATTATTATTATTATTATTATTATTATACGGCCTCTTTAAATCTGTCAGTTCTAGTTTTTGTGCAGTAAACAGACCTACAGTCTGATTTGCGCCCACCTTGAGGTCGTCTTTAAAGGGATCTGTGTTGGCTGTGCTCATCCTCAGAGCCAGCTCCAGAAGGGCTTCCAGTCTGGGGGGAACAATGTCGTCCACTGGTTTTTTCAGCTCTTCCTCTGTCAGATCCATGAAGTGCACGAAGAAGTCGCCTTTGTCCATCAAAAAGTAGTGCTTGATGGATCTGATGAAAACCAACACAGGGACACAGTCACCCTCTCTCTCTCCGTTACGTTTGTCACTCAGTCGTTCTTTTGACTTGAAAGTCTGTTTACCTCAGGCGTGAAACCAGCTCCTTCTCCTCCATGAGGAAGGCCAACAGGACCTTGCTGGCATAGTTGTAAGCTTTCTCTATCTGCTCCACGTATGCTCTCTCCTTCAGGGTGTACAGGACCTCCTTTGCATCAGGACACGTCACATCACGGCCGCACTCACGCACCACATTGAGGTATTTTCCTACACAGTAAAAGAGAAGAGATTAAATCTTCTGTCTAAGAAAGGTTCTTATAATTATTTTTGTTTTTTGCTCTTACCTGTGCTCAATATTTTGTCTGCCATTTTCTGTAGAAACGAGGGAATCCGATGTTGCACGATGGTGTATCTCTGATCCCAGTACTTATCGTTGTAGTCCTCCTGAATTTTCTCTTTCTGCAGCTCGTGCTCTTCCACCATGAACTCACTGTGAGAACACAACGGATACAAAGTCAGATTTAAAAAACACACACCTTGGTGTCTGTCATGTGTGTGAATCTAAACGGTACCTGTATGGATCCTTGATGATGCCCCTGTAGATCCACTTCTCCAGGATTTCAAAATACGGGACGCTTGCTGCTTTGGTGAGGTAGAGACAAAGCTCCTGAGCCTGGCTGTCGCCGGTGTAGTTGAAGGTTCGGTCATGAAGAAGACTCAGCGTTGACCCGCCCATGCACTCTCCTTTGTCCACCGAGGACGCTGTGGAAATATGTAAAATTCATACATCTTTAGTTTTTTTAACTCTTCGTGAAGAGTTAATGAACAGTTTAATCTTGTATTATTTAGCAGCAGTGGATTAGGATGAGGCATCTTTTCCTTTATTGATTTGTGGCTCCTTTAAATCCTGTGGGAAACACTTTAACAAGTACTAGCTGGTGCTGAATTTCTCTCTCTAATTCGGCATCAGATCGCCCTCAAGTGGTTAAAACGAGCAGTTCATGTTAAAAAACAAATGTGTACCTCATTACACATGTTGTAAAAAAATGTTTATTATTCAGAAAACACTATTACAAATAGCAGCAAAACATTTATACAGGAGCAGAAATGCCAGGATCTTACCAATGGAGGCGAGGATCTCCATGGTCCTCATGGTGGGCTGGATGTAGAACCAGAGCTTCTGCAGGGACAGCAGGCCCTGCCGCTGGAGGTGCTCCAGCTGAGTGACCAGGATCAGGTACTCCTTCATCAGGGTCCTCATCGCTGCCGTCAGTGCATGGTTGACCTGGCCGTACTCGAAGGACGACTTCTCCTCAATGAAACTGAAGGACAGAAACAACGCCACCATGAATGTATGTGAGCAGCTGAGCTTTAATACTTTGAGAGGGTTGATTCAGATCGATGTTTTTACACACGCACCGTGTTATAGTGGAGTAATACGACGCGACCGGTAATATTCTGTTCACCAGCTCTTTGATGGACATGTCCAGCGTTGAGTCGACAATGAAGGAGCGGTTCTGCCGGCCGAGTACAGGCTGAGCTGTGATGTCTCGACCGTCAACTCCAACCAGAACAAACAGCAGATCCTCCACCAGAGCTTGTTCTTGAGCAGGCAGGGCCATCGTACCTGACCACAGACAACACTGTTACAAACACTACCAACAATAACAAAGGAGATTCAGTGGAGTTTCATGCAAGCTTGAAATGTAATCAGTATGAAAGTAGCGCACCAATGGCCACAGCTGGATCTGCAGGAGGCGTGGGACTAGTGATGAAGTCCCCGAGGAGAGCAGGGCGGTCGTACACCCAGTTAGGAAACACAGGATTGGGCTGGGTGGGGTTCTTTTTGTTGTGCTTGTCTCTCAGCATCTTCCGTGTGACTTCAGCAGGCTGGAGACAAAAATCACAAAGAGGGATCAACGAATTACAAACAGCATCAGATACCATCCGTTTTGTGTGCAAACATGGACTGTGGAGATTAGTGTTTTGTTTTCTGTCTTTGTTTTTTTCAAATGGCAACCCAACCTTCGTCTTTACTGCATCCGAGTAAGAAATGCTCACCAGAGGAGCGTTGGAGCTCGCCGTCACGTTGCCGAGCTTCTTTCGCAGCTCGTCCAGTTCCTGCATGGACATCTTGGAGCTGGTCTGAGGGAGACTGTAACTGGTGGTCGTGGTTGCCGTGTTGGCTGATGACTCTGACCTTTCTTTGGCATTCTGCTGCAGAAACTGGAGAGTCTACGAAAAATATCACGACAAAGCTGTGAGACACTGAAGGACTACGTTAGGCCTGATTCCTACATGTCTTCCAACTCCTTGTACTTCACTCTTCTGAACACTAGTCTCATTGTCAAGAGATAACAGACATAACATTTTAAATCTGTGAAACGGAGTGTGAAATAAAGGAAATTAATTTCCATGTAATAACAAATCAAACCATATAATTAGCAGCTTGTAAAATGTGTATTACCTCTTTATCTTCACAGAGTTTGGAGAGCAAGTAGACCAGAGGGTCGAGGTTTCGAACATTTTTGGACTTGAGCTCCTCGTACTTTCTCAGGAAGTCCTCTGGGGTTTTAGAGAACTCAGCTAATTTGACCTAAAAACAAGAAAACAGCACTCGTTAAGCCACTGTGAGCAATGCATTTCCTCAGCAATACGCTGCTGATGCTGTCTGATTTAAACTGCATGGCTCCAGCTAAAAACCTAAACAATATGTCTCTAAGTAAAAGTGTGCACAGCATGTACTGCAGGGTTACAAGTGCTGACGACAAGGCAAGAAGAAATGCTATGCATGATGCATGTAAAGGTTTATGATCCATCCTTCCCGGACACCTCTGGTGTAACACCCACCTTGGCACTGTGAGCAGAGACTGTAGTGGTGACATAGGGCGTCCTGTGTTTCTGCAGTAGGTCTATGTAGCCCTCTGCTCCATCGCCTCCTCGGACATGAAGCAGGCTGAGCAGCTCGTTCACGTCATGGTGGATCCTGAACTCACTCATGGCTCAGGCAGCTGCAATGACAACACACTTAAGACGAGACTAGCTTAGAAACATCACAGCTGACAGCAACATCAGTGCTACTGACAAACAGCCTGAGTACACGCAGCACGTTCAGGTCTCAACAACCGATTTTAAAGGCTGTGTGTCCTCTTAGGAGCTCACAGTGATGTCGAGCTAATGAGCAACGTTATTTGACGCTAGCGCGCTAACTCGGTGTTGCGGTTTAACGAGTGACCATGTTATCTGGTGACCGTGAGTCGAATGTATCCGTCGTTGTCGTAGTTATAACAGCTAGAGAATGCGTGGCTGTAAAATAAAAACACCAAAGACGAACCATGTATGTTTTTTAAAAAAAATTATTGTTAATTTAAACACATAAATTCACACGGACAGCCAACGGCTGTTGTAACTACGACAACCGCGGGTACATTCGGTTCACCAGTTAACACGGTCGCTCGTTAAACCGTTACACTGGGTAAACTGAACTAGCCTGTGTGATGCTAAAAGCGCAGCTAGCTCGTCCCGAATGAAACGTGTTCGTCACATGAGTTTAATAATGTAACTCGGTCAACATAATTCATCATTACGCGTTCAGATCGAGGCTCGGCACTGTACCTGTCAGTCGTGTGGAGTACAATACAAACAGCAGCGGGCACCAAACGCGCCCACAGCCAGTCAAATTCTTCTTCTTCTATAGCTGTAATCCGCGCAGCGCTGGCGCCACAGCGCCCCACGCAGGACGAACACGGCGCTGCAGCTTTATTTAATGGCAGATTGTATATTAGCTACACTCTTTGTTTATACACCTTTAATTTTACTTCTGCATGATTATATCTGTGCTGGGGAGGAGGCAGCAAGAAGAGCTCGACTGGGCAGAATGGTGAGGAGGGCTGGCTCAGTGGAGACAGTCTGCTTTCCAGGCTGGACAAGGCCCACCACCCTCTACACAACAGGTTCACCAGGCAGAGGAGTGTGTTCTGTGGCAGACTGCTGACCTAATCCTGCTCCTGGTCCCCCTGGACAAAAGACTGACAACAGCTCTCAGTTATGGCAAGGAGGGCACAAAAGATTTCTTGACGTTTTGCACCAAAAGTCATGATTCAGTTTGCACTATCTGCTCTGTGCTATGTTGTGACTTTCATTCATGTTCTACAGTCTAAATTAATTGTACAGAGTTTTTATCCCAAGTTCAACTTCTTATATCTGTAAAAGATTTGTTCATAATTTGTACTGTTTATATAGTTTGTATCTTTGCACACATTGCTTCTTTGGAGCTTTTGTGCAAAATATTAAAATAAATACATTCCTGTTTTATCACATCTTGATATTCTATACACATTCGTACATTACTAAACCATGACATGTTAAGATGCCAAGATAATTGTAGTTTGATTAGTACAAAAAGGGCAAACGTCATTGCTATTGATGTTTAATGATGTGTTGGTACTAAATATTAGGAATCACACACAACAAAGAATTTATTCAACATTTATTCCTCAAACAAACATTTATTTATTGAGTAAAGTAAAATAATAAGCAAAAAGTTGACATGCCTATTTTCTTATTACTCTACCTCAATTATTTTATTTATTTAATTCTAAAATATTTCAGTTAAAAAACTAAAATATTACTATTTGCTTTTATTTTGAAAAACGGTGACACAGCGGAAGTAAACAGTAATCACGTTACAACCCGGAAGAATTGCCTTTCTCTGATTAACGTTTGAATAGACGACAATGATCAATTTATCCCGTGAGGAGACGATTAAACACGACGCTGCTAACGTCGTACGACCGTCGGTAGTCTTTAGTCGTGTCTTAATCTTTGTCGCCGGAGGTTAGAGGCGGTCGAGTGTGAGCAGCAACGCCCTGATGCCAGCCAGCCCGTCGGAGAAAAATACCCCCTCGCTCTGTTTACAAATCGGCTGAGAGAGCTTGTTTCCCCGCAGTGTGTCGTTAGCTAACCGTGTGTGTGTGTTTCAGACGTTAAATAAGAAAACATGGCTGAACTGCATGTTGTCGAACCGAGCGGTACCGGCACCATAGAGCAGCCCGAGCACCGCGACGTCCGGGGCTCTGTGCGCCTGGCTTCGCCCACTCTCATGGTTCCGCCGCGGAGCAGCCAGCTCAGTCCCGGCGGGGTGTCATCGAGCAGCGGCGGCGGGCGGTCGGTGTTTGGGTTCCCGGTGAAGAGCAACCCGAGCTCCCCGTCCGAACAAATGGTGGACAAACCGGGCTCACGCTGGGTTCGTCTCAACGTCGGTGGCACCTACTTCATCACGACCAAACAGACGCTGTGCAGGGACCCGAAATCTTTCCTGTTCCGACTGTGTCAAGAAGACCCGGACCTGGACTCTGACAAAGTGAGTGTGAAGTCACAGGGAGGGAATATTATATTATTTATATGTCATCAAATCAAGCAGCAAACAATAAACAGAATATAGGTTCGGATCTGGATGATTATTGGTGGCAAATCCTTTAATTTGTGTGATTTTTAGGCATTACCTTCACATCATAACATTACAGTATAATAATTATCTTTATTATTATCATTAAAGATAACATTTTATCATTTATTTTAAATCCCGTGGCCCAAAAATGTTTCTTAGCATCACTAAATCCAAAAAAGCCTTCATCGTCACCCTCAAATCCCCCAAAATATCCAGATTTCTGTCACATGACGACTAAAGAATCCAAAAATATTCACACATGTGAGGACCAAAGCTCGAAGCAGATACAGATTCTGATCACTGAGACCATTTAAAGGTCCGATGTGTCAGATTTAGGCGTCTCTATTTACAGAATGTGGCAGAATGTGTGTTCCCTCTACCTCCACAAACCTCCTGAAGACCTCCAGCTCTTCAGAGAGGACAGATAAATCTGTCCCCACTCCAACAATGACGCCACAGTGCAGACAAACCGAGTCCGCCTCTCTAATTTCATCTCTCAATGTGTTCCTACAGGACGAGACAGGAGCCTACCTGATCGACAGGGATCCCACATACTTTGGCCCAATCCTGAATTACCTGCGGCACGGAAAACTGATCATGGATAAAAATCTGGCAGAGGAAGGTAAAACATGCGGATCATCTGCTCGTCGGCTCAGTCAGTAAAGACCGATTTACGGTGTGTAAGAGACCAAACGGTGATGATTTATTTCACGTCAGGTGTTCTCGAGGAAGCCGAGTTCTACAACATCGCGTCACTGGTGAGGCTGGTTAAAGAGAGGATACGGGACAACGAGAACCGGACGTCTCAGGTACACGACGACGACGACTGAGAGTAGAATAAATCAGCTCAGCAGACTTTCTGCTTGTACAAATATAAATAACCCAAAATAGTTTTATTTTTATTGGTGTTTGTGTGAAATCATTTATGTTTTTGTGTGCATGTGCTCTCCTCGTCACGTCCCTCAGGGCCCCGTGAAGCATGTGTATCGAGTACTACAGTGCCAAGAGGAGGAACTCACACAGATGGTCTCAACCATGTCGGACGGTTGGAAGTTTGAGCAGGTGCAGAAAATGTGTTTTTGTTTCTGCTTTAACGGCTTCAAAGCTGCAGCTTAGAGATAGACCTCAAACATTGATGTAAAAATAGATACAGAGTCAGAAAGTCTAAGATATTTATGATATTAAAGGCTTCAGCGCTTTGTTGAAATGTGTCAGTATCTCTGAGCTGGCATGTCTGGTCATGTTTAAGGCTGCTACTAATTCAAATTCAACGATTTGTGTTTCAGCTTCTGTGAAGATTTGTTGCTTTTCTTGTTTTCTGACTAATTGAAAAAATAATCGGTTTGATGACCAGTAGAGCTGCAACATTGTGACGAATCTCTCAGAGCTTGTTTCAGAGAAACTCTAAGAAACTTTATATTTCCTCCATGAAGGCAAACGTATCATTTTCCGCCTTTTGCCTCTTTTCCTTCAGCTTATAAGCATCGGCTCGTCTTACAACTATGGCAACGAGGACCAGGCGGAGTTTCTATGTGTAGTTTCTCGGGAGCTGAACAACTCCACCAACGGCATCGTCATCGAGCCCACCGAGAAGGCCAAGGTGAGGGACGAGCGTCGCAGCTAGGGCCGAACATAAACGATCCGATTAATCTTATTAATCTTTATCTTTCTTATTTATAGATCATCTATATCTAGATCTATATCGTTGTAGATGTAAAATCTACAACGTCCAGCTGTTAGAAACATTTTTAAAATTATTTTAATTAATTTCTATATATATGATGTGAGCTGTTTTTAAGTCTTCAGTAGGAGCAAAGGTTACAGGAAAACAGGAATAAGTCGTCTTCAGTTTGAGAACTTTATTTCCTCTTTCTGTCCTCTCAGATCCTTCAAGAGCGAGGCTCGCGGATGTGAAGAGACCCAGACGCTGAGCTAAATAACACTTAAACAACAAAAACAATAACATCGACATTTGCTCCAGTTTTATCATCAAGATCCACAAGTTTACCCTCCTCCTCTTCCTCTTCCTCCTCCTCCTCCAAATCTCTACCATCATCGCCAGCATCAGCTCCCTTCCCTCCTCCTCTGGTGTGCCTTTCCACAGCGGGGGCTCCCCGACGGCGGCGGCCTCCTCCTCCTCCTCCTCCTCCTCCTCCTCCTCCTCCTCCTCCTCCTCCTCCTCCAGTGCTGCAACACGACGACCCTGACTTGTCTTCTCGTTTCTTCTCCTCGTCGGTCGCGGGCTGTGGAAACCTTCACGGGGAGTTTAAAAGGGAAATACAAGAGAGTTGTTTTCCTCACAGCAGCTTCTTGATGGTCAGTGTCACTGCGGTGCAGGCTACGGTGCTGATTGTAGCCCCTCATCATCATTATTATTATTATTATTATTATTATTATTATTGTCAGTGGATGTGGACGCCCAGCACAGAGCTACTGTAAGTCATTATCATCATCATCATTATCATCATCGCTATTAACAGACAGGATACTTCCTCTCTCTTATGGCTCTGTCGACTCTGCAGAAATCTCCTCAGGACTCTCAAAAGGACATAAAGGAATGAACACAACTCCACTGACTGAGCCTCTCTCTCTGTCTTTACCTGAATCCTGTTAACGGAGCGAGCGTTTGGCGCCCGCCGTCGTCTCTGCTGTCCCAGACTTCCCTCGAGCCAGGAGGTTCGAGGCGCAGCGTGACGCTCCTCTGCTCCCTTTGAGTCTTTAAAAAAAAAAAAACGAGTGACGTGGCGTTTCGTCTCGCAGACGCCACGTCCTGGTTCCGGTCCTCACGTTTCCTGTTTTCAGGCTCGATCTCGGCCCTCGTGGGGGGAAAAATTTCCACGCAAAGGAAAACAAAAGACTCCAAAAAAAAAAGAAAAAAAAGAAAAAGACTACACCTGTGTACAATTTGTCAAGGCATGTGAGGAATCTATATAAATCTATATAGGCTACATGATGAAATTATATGAAAAATTGAATGCAAATGGTGTAATTATTGATTTTTCTGTATCATAGTTGTCATATATTTACATATTCTGGTGGGTGAGTATTTAAACAACGGAGAAAATATCTTTTTTTTTTTCCATACACACAGTTTTCCTGAAGGTTTCCCACCCGGTCCACGTGGATGTGAGTTGACGTGTATGCAGTGCCTCTCTCTGCTTTTCTGTCCACGCCGAAAAAATATCACGCGAGTTCTTTTCAGCTGCACGTGTTCGCTCGAGAAAAACACTTTTGATCTCTTGCATATCTTAAAATTGTAATTAGGGATAAGGAAAACTTCCGTCATAGCCATTCGTCCAGACAAAGCCCGGCGTGGCGTGGCGGCATTGGACCGTGGCCATTTTTGTACGTTGCCTCAAACCCCCCCTGACGTGCTATCTCATGCCAATACTCACTCACTCTGCAGCTGCCTCTGTTGCCAGCCCTTAACTCGACACCCGAATCTCGTCTTTACGTTTCTGCAGCACTTGTAGCAACCGTGGAACAAGCTGAATTGTACTCCTCACGCTTAAAGAAGCCCTGAGATACCTGAGCCTACATTATATTATCACAGGAATTTTACATACTGTCAGTGAACCTACCACCAGACGGGAAGTGTCTTCAGAGGAAAGCCTTTTTTTATTTTTATCTTTACAGACGTTATGTGACTTTTTGTTTTTCTGTGCCAGCAGACAGGTACCAACTTGGCCAAAGTATGTTTCTCTTGAAATATACTCCACGTTAAGTTGCTGCGTGATAGCGCTGTTTTTAACGACTTGTAACAATATATACGCGCCTGCTTTGAGTCCTCACACGTCTGTGATTTCATGCTGAGAATGAACGCATGGAGCTGAAATGATCAGTCAGTTAACTCTTTTGATTTTTTTCAGATGTGTTATAGAAATCATTGTGAGAGAACCTCAGCAGTCACCAAACTATATTTCTCTAACTGTTTATCCTCATCAGGGTCACATGGTGGGAGCTGGAGCCAATCCCGGTTGACTTAGTGCGAGAGGCGAGGTACACCGTGGACAAGTCGGCAGTTCATCACAGGACACACAGAGACAAACAAACATTCACACTTACAGACGGTTTAGAGTCACCAATGAACCTGTTCAGTTTATGTCTATGGACTGTGTGAGGAGAGAACATGCAAGCTCCACACAGGAAGCCCGAGCCGAGGGTCCAACCAGGAACGGTCTTGCTGTTAAGGTCCTTTTTTCAATTAATCAATCAGTTTTGGCGACCTCACAGCAAGAAGGTTCCTGGTTCGAACCTCGGCTCGGCCTTTGTGTGCAGAGTTTGCATCGTACAGAGTGAAGTTCTCTTCAGGTACTCCGTCTTCCTCCCACAGCTCCTAGACATGCACTTAACGGGTTAATTGGTGACTCTAAATTGTCCGTAGGTGTGAATGTGAGTGTGAATGTTTGTTTGTCTCTGTCTGTCCTGTGATGAACTGGCGACTTGTCCTGGGTGTACCCCGCATCACGCCCTAAGTCAGCTGGGATCTGCTCCCACCATGTGACCCTGATAAGGATAAGCGGTTGCAGATAATGGATGGCCTCCACTTCAAATGTGCATTTACCAAAAGTAAGCTAATTAATTTAGTCAGTTAATCGTTGAGGATACAGAATGTTAGAAAACGTGCAGAAGGGTCCTGGTTCGAACCTCGGCTCGGGCTTTTCTCCTGTTACTCCGGCTTCATGTAACAGGTTAATTAACTGACTAATTGTTTCAGCTCTACGCTCCGCGTTGACAGGTGCGAGTATGTTGTTACTGTCGTAAATGCGGCCTTGTCACACGAGCAGCTTAATGCAAAGTTTGAGCCATATTTACACATATCAGACGGAGAAACATGTCGTCGTCGTCGCCCATCGTGCAGACTGAACTCACATTTTAAATCCCCAAAAGCTAAGGTGCGTCCGATCTTTATCATGGATCCCTTTTAATAGACCCCGTCTTTGTATTTATAAAAACATATTTGATGCATTTATGTTATATCAAGCATGAACAAAAAGAATGCATTTAACCAGAGACAAACTGTACCTTTGCTGTTGTCGTGCTCCCTGACCTGAGCGTGCTCAGTCAGGCCTCAGAGCTCAGACTTTGATGTGACTTCTTTGGCTTTTCTTTCCTCTCGACTGTGTTGTGCAGTTTTATTCTGCTGATCTGAGTCGTGAGCAGACCGTGCGCTGCTAAGAACGCCCAGACGTCTCATTGAGGAGCACTTTTTCTGTTCTTTAGTTTAGTTTTCTACCCTCGTCGTTCTCTGGGCCTTTTGCAAAAGCACCTTGGGTGTTGTTTCCCCCTTCGTCTGTGTCCGGTGTTGTGCCTTTTGACCTGTGTTGTGCACAGTTGTTCTCCCCTCTCTCTTATCATGAGGTGCCTCTCATACCTTAAAAAAGCCAGGAGGCACCTCACCTGAGGTATATGATGTATAATGCGGTCTTTAGCTTGTTTTCTATTGTTGGTGTTTCAGTGAGAGGCAAGCCAAACGAATCCACCGTCCTCCCCCTGCCTTCGCATTGTTTTATGTTTTACGATACATACCGACAAACTGAAAAAGAACCACCAGCTGCTTTCTTTGTGCCATTGCTTTTGAGCTAAATCCACCCACAGTCCCTTACGCTCCCGATGGTTCAGAAATTTTGGTCCGAATCTGCCGTTGAACGCTCGCATCGCGTTTACGGCGTTACCAAATCGGGGGGAAGCGGGGAGCGGCGGTCAAAAGCAGGTTTCCCTCCTCTGCTTTTATCTTAGTAAAACTCCAGCAGTGCACTTGTTATCGGAAAGCGATTTGACTATAAACTTGCCGTCATTTGGCTTCTCTTTCTTTTCTTGAGTTGCATGCTGAAGCCAGATTGGATTTTTTAGATGTGTGTAATCAACCTTTTAAAGCACTTAACTGTACCTGTCACCTTTTGTGAAACCCAGTTTTATCTTTAACCTTTTTGGTCGCGCGGTTCAGTTGTTCCCAAACTGAAGATTTGAAAGCATCTTGTGACCTTTTAAAAAAATTGCTTGCTTAACCTTAACCTTGTTTCTTGTGAATTCCCGTACAGATTACCTTTTTGAGGAAACTAATAAATTATTTAAACACGATCAGGGAACTCGGTTGCCGCGGGTGACGAGGTTGCTTCACCTTGAGCGGGAAGTTTGGGAACGACTGACCTAGCCGAACTCTGCGGTGTGATTATCCAAACGTTTGAATCAAGCACCCGTTTTTTAACAAACGACAAAAAACTTTTGACCATTAATCTTTTACGTTCACCTGCACTAGTTAGTCTCCAGATAATGTGCAATTTTTAACAAATCTGCAAAAAAAAAATAATATATATAAATATATATATATATATATCTGTTGTTTGGGCACGTGAAAACACGAGAGCATGCATTGTTCTAGAGATTATGATGTCGTGTACTGGATTTTGTCTGACCTCCGTGTTGGTGCAAAGTGTCTGTGATGCATGGTGGGGCGAGCAGAGGGAAGGCATGGCTCTGTGGTATGTAGGTGTAGATTTCTTGTGTGGAAACAGTAAGGTCTACAACGAGACACATTCTCTACTCACATGTTCTGTTTTCTTTGTTGTTTTTGTATCTTTGTCATTGTCAGTTTAACCTAAACGTCGTAGCTTTGAACGCTAATTAACCAACCAATCAGATTGCAGATTATAACCCCCCCCCTCCCACCACCACCACCTTCTCCTGTTAACCTTGGTTTATATTTATACAGCATTTACCGCAGACCCGCAGGTCAACACACAAAAAGAAAGTTTGTTTTTGTTAGTTTTTTTAATTCATGGATCATTTTTGCCAGTTTAACCTGTAAAACACCTGCATGCGTTTGTGAACACGCACACTTGTACACTCATTTAGACGTATTGGGAAAAAAAAGTCACCTATTAACAGTTACTTTGTGTTCATTTATCAACAGTATTGATGTCAAATGTGAATATTGTTAATGGAGACTGTGGAGAAACTGTTTGGAAGCTGACAAAAAAACAAACATTTTTGTCCGATTTTTGTTTTGTTTGTTTGTTTCACTTTTATTTATTTTATATTTTTTGAATTTTGTCTACCAATGTTGTTTCTTTACATGTAACAATTTTAACAAAAAGCCCTGTCTGGTTTTTAATCATAAAATGTGTCTGTGTTTTAAAACGTGCCTCGCTGACTGTCTGTTGGTTTTGTTGTCTGTCTCAGGAACATCATTACACTACTAATCACTATTTGCTTAGATTTACATCACAGTAAATATTTATATAGTTTTGAGATATCCTGACTCTAGAAGATCTTTTGCCACTTCAGGTGAGTTCAGTTGCTCAAAACATGAAATAAATACATTTAAAGGAGCTCAACAGCAACATATTTCAGAGAAACTGTATTCCCACTGAAATTGGGGTGAATACAACCAACAACAAAAGAAACAAAGATCATCGGCTGCCCCGAGGCGGGCTGAATGACGCATGGGTGTTCAAACAAGACATCAGTAACAGTACCTACCTGTCAATCAAAGCATCAGGTGAGTTGTACATAAACTCACCCTCAGTACAGTTGTCATGAACGGGGAAATTAGCTATAGAAGTTGGGAAGTTGGACATTTGAACATGGGGATTTATGGAGACTGATCCACATCTGGAACCAGCCTCAAGTGGACGTTTGAGGAACTGCATTTTTTTTTTTTATGCCAGCATGCTCATCATAAGATACTGATGATGATGATGATGATGGGTAGTAAAATCTAACAGTAAGGCCAGTGTGTAGGATTCAGCTGCAGAATGCAACCAGTTGAATACTCCTGACAAACACGTAAGAGGAAACGTGGTTGGCAAATTCACATTAAAAGCAGGTCAGAGATTGTTCAGTTCAGTTTGTCCGCTCTGGGCTACTGTAGAAAAATGGCGGTTCAACATGGCGGACTCCGTGGAAGAGGACCCGCTCTCACTGTAAAGGGCTCAACGAATGGTGATTATACACTAATTAAAACAATATTATATTCCATTTATCTACCTTTAATGAGATTATGTGTTTAGAAAGTACAATGTGGATTAAACAGTAGCAGGATAAAAGTTAAGTACCTCAGATTTGTCCACATTAACGCACCTTTCAGCCCTGTGTGTGTGTGTGTGTGTGTGTGTGTGTGTGTGTGTGTGTGTGTGTGTGTGTGTGTGTGTAGACCTGAGGCTGGGGCCTGCACGGCACAGCCCGCATCCAGCCGACGCTCTGAGGCAGGAGGACACGTTGAGTCTCCACCCACCGCGGGTGAACGCTGGAGCTCCGTTAAGAAGAGAGAGAGAGAGAGAGAGAGACCTGCAGTGGCAGTCGCTTCTCGGGGGGAGTCATCGAGGAGCGACCGCTCCTTGTGTGTGTGGGACGGAGGCGGAATCAGCATAAAGAAGGTGAGATATGTTCGTTTATTCACGGGAGATTTTCCGGTTTCGTCGCTTTTACTCTTTGCTCTGAAAGTGCTGCGCTGTTGATGCCCGGGACATTTCTGCACGAGGGCTGATGGGAGCAGGAGAAAATATGGGTCAGTTATTCATTTCGAGACACTTTTGGTGGAGCTGATTGGACCGGACGCAGCTGCGGGTTGGGTTTGGAGTGAAAATACGCGCGTTGGTGAGCGCTTCATCCGCAAACAAGCGGAAAAAAACAACGAATTGCCACGTGGGTGACGCTCCCCCAAAGAAGACTGCGTGTTGTCACAGAGTAGATACATAAAAAGCTGATAGAGCTTCCTTTGTGCAGCCGCTAAACAAATTCCACAACCCGACATGTAAAACAGGCGACATTTACGCAGCGCTCTCCTCCGTCCTCGGGCTGTCCCACAGGGAAGATCAGCTGCTCAGCATCACTTTTATTTGTCATGGGAGAAATGATATTCTCCCAACATCTTCCCTCCCCGAGTGCTTTAATAAGATGTAGAGGAGGAAGTAAGGCTGAGAAGATGTCATCCATGGCTTTGGTGGCTCAGATTTCTGAGATATGAGATGCCTTCCCCCGCTTTCATTGGACCTTTACACACACAGGAGGGAGATAAAGGTCACACACCACCTGTAACAGCACCTACCTGTCAGTCAAAGCGTCCACTCTTAATCCTGCATAACTTTAAGCCTTAATATAATGTGAACAGGTGAGTTGTATATAAATTCACCCTCAGTACAGTTGTCATGAACGGGGAAATTAGCTACAGAGACCAAAACAGTTTTTTGTACCAGGCTGTAAACATGTTTATTTCTGCTTTAACATGGGGACTTATGGAGACTGACTGACTCACTATTTCTGGAACCAGCTCCAAGTGGACGTTTGATTCTCCGCCGTGGAGGTCGTCGCTCGGTTCTGACTAACCTTTGAGAAGTTAAATGTTGACAAATGGAGGAGAAGAAGAAGAAACGATAGATGAACTTCCTAGCCTTAGCTCGCTAATCTTCGCTTTTATCGGCACAAAAACTTTAAACTCCCGTCTTAAAGAAAGCGTTGTCATCTTGGATGATGTATATTCACCAGCCGACAGCTGATGAGCTCAGCATAAAGACTGGAAAGACCTGCCCTGGTCACTATTTGACATGCTGTATTTGAATTGTTTTAAGTCGGCTTTTGTTCCATCTGTTTGAATCCAAAGGTGAGAACCTGCATGTCAGAACGGAGCCTGCTCCCGCTCATGAAGTGAGCGCGGTGGCATTGTACTCTCTGAGGATGAGGACGAGCAGCTCAGTAGCTGGTCCATCTGGAAATGGCATTAAGAGTATTCAGGAGGGGGAGAAATTCAACTGGAACATTTGCACAGTGGTCTTTTCATTCGAGGGATTTCACAAGTTTATGTCAGTCTCATGCGAGCCAGATTCCTCACACCCAGTCAGACCTCTCCTTTGTTAGCTCACTCACAGCCTGACCTGCAGTCATAAAGTCCTGGATGTCGTTTTCTGATGTTAAATGCTGATACTAGCCCCGAAGCACCTACAGGAAATGAGCCGCTGCAGACCTCCTCTTGGTGTTTGCAGTCTGCACAAGAGACAAGAATCTCTGTGGCTTCTCGGATCTAATTTAAGCCTCTATGAAGATTTTAGCGGCGTAAAAAAAAAGTCAGCTGTTTGCCTTTTGGTTTGGATTACTGTAACTCAGGCTGCAATGAAAATTAACTTATCGCTTCCAGTGAGTACAAAAGATCCGTGCACATTTCCTGTTGGTGTCCCTGCACCGGCTATCGACGGTATTTTATGGCTCGGTTATAAAAAGGAAGCAGTTACTGTCTCATTCACTTTTGCTTGCCTCTTTCTCTTGCCACACACTGATCAGCTGCACACTGTCATGAACCTCTTTTTATATCTGCTTTAATCGATATTCTTACATTAATAATATGCACCAGACTTCCTCTCAGGTCTAGAAGAAGATTGACTTTGTTAATCCCAGATGGGAAAAAGTTTTTTCACTCACATGCGTCTGGAATACAACCACAGAGGCTTGTAGACGTGCAGATGAACCAACCACCCTCTGGAGCCTTTTAGCTTCTTTTAGCTCACTGATGAATGTTTTTGTTTTCTACCTGCCCACGACCAAAAAGCTGAACAGCTGGAGTGGAACATTTAGCAGCCAAACAAATAATCAGTTTAGTATTGTATTGTTTGTTATGCAGCATCATGTTTGTTGTTGTTTCCGTGCAAACAGTCACTTCTCACTTCTCATCTATCCATGTGAAGTTGTGGCCACCTCGTGAGGTTAACCTCTCTTTTAGGCTGCACTCGGTCATGATGTGTGAAGCTGATAATAATGCTAACGTGTAGAACCGCTCACCCTTCACCTGCTTCATGCACTCTGACAGATGGTACGCTTTGTTGTCGTTACAGGTGACCTGGAAGGTGGCAGCAGTTACAGTGTCATGGGCCACGCAAGTCGCTACACACCCTGCAGAGCTAACACGGGAATCTCGCCTGAACAGCCGAGGAGAAAATGACTCAGAGAAATGGAATCAGTGGGACAAGCGATCGCTCCCTCCACTCCGAGGCCTCGGAGGTCTGCGAGGACGCCGATGATAAAAGCATGGAGCAGGTCAACGAGCCCGATGAAGCGGGACGGGGAGGTGAACGCGGCGGCTCTGTGGCTGTAACGGGCCCGGTCACGGCTCCAGATGGCGGTTGGGGCTGGGTGGTGCTGGTTGCCACCATCATGGTCCTGGCTTTGACCCTGGCGTTCCCGTCCTGTGTGGGAATCTTCTACACCGACCTGCAGAATGAGTTTGATGCATCCAACAGCGAAACGTCCTGGGTGCCCTCCATCATGACGTCCGTGCTCCATGCAGGAGGTAAACTAGTGTGTAGATTACCTTAAATATTGTGTCTATTGTACCTTCATTTCTTTATTTCTTCATTTCTTTATCATGGTACATCATATATTTTAATTGGATCTATCATTTATTCAACCAGGAAAGGCCTTGTTGAGATTAAAAACCTCTTTTCAAGGAACTCCTGGTCTCCTGTCCATCACACTTTTGAGAAATATAAGTACATAGATAAGACGGGAGCTCTTTGTATATGAAAATATACCAGCGTGTGCCGCTTCAGTCAGACAAGACCATCCAGTCTGAGTGTGAAGCTCGCAGTGGTGAGTCAGGCCTTTACAGTTAGCACTGAATCTGAGAGAAGCACGTGTGTAACGTCTGAACACGGGCATGCATGTACGAAAGATCTGCGTAAAATGTGTCAGCAAAACGTCGGCATAGAAACTTTAACGAGCATCTTTCACGTCTTGACCTGAAGTATTTATAAAGACAGTAAATGTCAGTATATCATCATATTATTTATTATTACCTCAGTGTGATGGAAATATAAAACCAGAGAGAGCCTCTCTGTGTGTGTCCTGCTGCGTCGCTGTTGTTTTAAAGAAGATTATTTCACACGACCCTGGGAGACTTCACACCAAGAACTCACTGTTACAAAGAAGTTACAATTCGTGGTCACTCGTCTACACGTCCTCCCTGGATCACTTGTAGCCAAAAGTAGAGGCCTGCTTTAAAAATATTAAAGTTTCATGCTCTGGATCTCTTTCAGCAGAGCTTTAGACACAGTGTGTGTCATATTTTGATCACTAGAACTAATAATTCGATGTTATATTGATAAAAAAGTCACATTTAATGTGTTTATTTAATATGTTTTTAGATTTTCTGACCGTACGGGCGGCAGAAACAGGGACTTTGTTGGCCCGTCACTCCCTGAAACATTTAAAACTGATATCAGTGAGATAAAAGTCAAAATGTTGCACGTTTCCTGTGAGCCGCTCGTGCGTAGGTGGGCATATTAAGGGAGAGTACCACACAGAGATGTAAATACCGGCCATAAACCTCTCTTCTCACAGTGGTGCACGGAGGGGAGCTCTCTCCAGCACGTAATGCTAACTTCCTTCCTTCGTTATGTAACCTGCGCGAAATGGGGAAGTAGTGTCGGCTCTGCGAGGGCACATAAAGTCAATATAGAGGATCAAATCAGACATAACTAACTGATATAGCACAATGGCTGTTGCACACTTTATTCTGTTTATTGGTGTCCAAGAGAGTCACAGAGAGTTTACTACACATTACACACACACTACCGGAAGGAATGTGTTTAATCTGGCCCTCTCACTCAGTGGAGACTTTGTGTGTTGAAGGATTAGAAACCGGTTAATCAATACCGTGACAGGATTGGTGCAAATAATGAACGAGTGAACCAACTGTCAATATTTGTAGTGCAAAATCTTTAAGCGTTGTTTCCTGGTGGAAGAAAAGCTGGGTGAAAGTGACTCCATGTTGTTACGGCCTCTCTTCACTCCCAATTAATGACATCTATTAATAGCACAATCATAAAAAATAGTATAAATCCTGATTCTTTTAAAATATGAGTGCCTTCGTGTCCTTGTGAAGAACTTGTTCCCACGGTTCCCCTCAGTAATGACCTCTTGCACCGGTTTTCATGAAAAGAAAAGCTCTGATTACACGCGAACACTTTGTGCTATCAGCCCTCCCACCTTCCTTCCCTACCTGCCTGAAAACACAACCCTGAGCTCGTGTTGAATTTGGTTTGGCACAAATCACAGGTGTGTTCGACGTCTGACTTACTTTTGCCCAATTTCTGATGAAAGGACCTTTGTGTTTTTCTCGAGAACTCGATATAAAAATGTGTTTCTACCACGGAAAAATAAATGTATGGTTAGATACGAGAAGAGTGCCGAGTGCTGAGTGACTCATATCCATTAACTTGATCCAGTATTCTTGTAAAATTCACTGTAATCACAAAGAATCGAGGAAGGTAAACAACTTATATTTTTACTAAAATAATCCAGCCTGTTATGTCTTATCTCATCTCCGTCCTCTGTGCCACAGAGCTCCACTGTTGTCCAATAATAATTAAAAACACATCAGCGAGCCGCGCTGTCGCACCAGATGACATGTTCCTTCATTACCATGAACACACACACACACCGTCCTGCTGCCACAAACACACACCAGAGCACCAAATGTGGATTAATCCGCTGCTTAAAATAGTCCCCCAATAAACGCACTGTTTACTCCAGTCTGAGTAAGGTTTGATTAAACTACACGGCCCAGCAGCTTAAAACATATAAAGTCGTGTATGCTGTCGAGAGCTGCTTTTAAAAGGTTTACAAGTTCAGTGAGAATCAGTGTCCTGATGGCTCCTTATCATTGATGCATTAGAAATGAAGTGGACGTATGTAGAGTATACAGATATACAAGGATGTGATAACTGTGTACACTTCTCATGTTTTTTGGAGACAGGAATGCTTTTAAATAAATAAAAAAATCCCTCATCTGGCAGTTTAATCGAGATCAGTCGACGTTGTGAGGTTGAACTAAAAGTTCAGACGCGGGTTGTTTCCCGAAAGCGATGTAGAATATTCTAAAGTATGAAGAAAATGTTTTTATCAGTGCTGTGTGTGTGTGTGTGTGTGTGAGCTCGGTTAGCTCCAGGTGTTATCTCCATCTGTACCATGCAGCCATGTTGCCTAACAACTAAGGCACCTCCCGTGTGTGTGCTGAGTTTACCACCCCTGTCGGCGACCTTTAACCAGAACACCCCGCTGCTCTTAGCAGCGAGGCTTCAGGCTGCTGGCATTATTTATAAGCAGCAAACTGACGCGTCCTGAAACTCAGTATATTTTCATGCTGACGTCATTCAAATCTCAGCGACAGTTATATGGGTCAACTCGTGAACCTGTCATACACTAAAAGAGCAAACATATTTTCTCCGGTGCTTCCAGCAGCTAAACTCGAGTTATGTGAAACCTGCTGCATGACAGGATTAAGTAAAGTGAGCTCGCCGCTCGGCTATGTAAGCCTTTGTTTCTGCTCCGGTGTGCATTAAAATAAGAGCATTACATCTGATCCACAGGCCCCTTCTGCAGCGTGCTGGTGGGGAGACTTGGTTGCCGAGCGACAGTCATGTTGGGTGGAGTCCTGAGTGGGCTTGGAATGGCTGCAAGTTCGTTTACCCGGTCCATCAGCGAGCTCTACGTCACCGCTGGGGTTATTACAGGTCAGCAAACATACAGCAGGTTTATTATCCTGACCGGACACTGCATGATGACGACGATGATGATGATGATGGTACACTCCCTCTCTACCTGAACAATTAATCCTGAACAGAACCGGTTCTTGAAGCATCCACAGATGTAGACTGTGTTCCAAATTATTATGCATAAACTGTTTTTGTTGTTTATTTTCCTCAGTGATCTATGAAGTATTTTTTGCATTAGGGGGTCATTTTTCTCAAATCAAAGCTATTTCAATCATAAAGGAACAATTTACAGAGTTACATAATAACATACGAGCCCTTCTGTGACATCACCTTAACAACTCTCTCATCCATTGATTTTGTAAGTCCATGTATTTCTTTTGAGGATGCCAGAATCACCTCCCAGAGCTGCTGCTGCTGCTTTGAGGTAAACCGCCGCCCGCCCTGATGGAGCTTCGTTTTAAGGATGCTCCACAGGTCCTCAGTAGGGTTGAAGTCAGGCGGTGTTGGTGGCCACATCATGATTCATCTTTTCTCCCTTCATGCCCAAAGCAGCCAAGACCTCAACGGTATTTTTTGCAGCAGTTGTCTTGCGTGAAAATGATTTTAACACGTTGAATTTGCCTTACGCAATCTTTTCCTTAGCACGCATTTATCTGATCTGACATCAGCACTCTGAATCAGACACAAACTTTCTCACAGTGTGACGAACTCCTTTTATTTTTTGTGAAATATCCTGTGTTGTCATACATTTTGCAAGACACTGGACTATTTTACACTTTATCTGCAGAAAGGTCTGCATGGACCCCGTGACTTGGAAACTAAAACTAAAAATCAAATGTTCGTTTAATTAAAATTGTATTTGCATAATAATTTGGAACACTGTCTATGTGTGCTATGTTTATAATCGTGACTACGCAGCAGGCTGATACTCACATGAAATGATGGTTTGTGATTAGATTAGACTACAGTTCTGATGTAATGTGATGATCAACGTGTTCCCAGATCTCGGCTTAATCTGATGAGCACAGTCTCGTTATATCAGATCAGAATCACGTCCTAAAACCTGAAAATCAGTGTTGGGTCCTGCTGTTGTCCTCACGTCTTCTTCTGTGGTTTCAGGTCTTGGTTTCTGCTTCAGCTTCCAACCAGCCGTGACGATCCTCGGGCACTACTTTGTGCGCCGCCGTGCGTTCGCTAACGCCATGTCGTCCACAGGCACCGCTTTGGGACTGTGCACTCTGCCCGTCCTCGGTAACTACCTCCACAGAGAGTTTGGCTGGAGGGGGAGTTTCCTCATTTTGGGGGCTGTCCTGCTTAACTGCTGCGTGTGCGGCGCCGTGATGAGGCCCCTCCAGCCCAACAGGCGCCGGGGCCAGCCGCTGATGAACCACGGACCCCCTCCACCAGAGGAGGAAGATGCGAAGGGGGGGAAAGGGTGGGTGCGAAGGATGTGGAGCCTCCTGGTGGCTTCCTTGAGCGAACACATGGCCTTTGATCAGTTCTGCAACAATTCCCGTTACTGCGTGTACGCCATAGGCATCACCTGGATGATGCTCGGGTTTGTGGTGCCCTTGGTGTATCTTGTTCCGTACGCCACAGCAAACAGCATGGAGCAGGGCCGGGCCGCGCTGCTGCTCTCCATCCTGGGCGTCGTCAACATCGTGGTGAGGCCACCGATTGGCATCATCTTCAACATGCCCTGGTTCAAAGGGCGACACGTTTACGTGTTTGCCTCGGCTCTGCTGGTCAACGGGCTGAGCAACAGCATCTGCTGCATCGGGCCCAGCTTTACTGTACTGCTGACTTATGTGGCCGTCTACGGGTTGTCCATGAGCGTGGTGGGCTCCCTGATGTTCACCGTCCTCATGGATATAGTGGAGATGAGCCGCTTCCCCTCGGCTCTGGGCCTGCTCGCTATCATGGAGAGCATCACGCTGCTCATTGGACCTCCACTGGCAGGTAAACACAGAGAGATGAGACGGAGAGCACAGATGTGATCGGAGGGTTCAGGTAGATGTCAACAGCTTTATTCAGCCGCTCTGGAGGAAAACCAGTGAAAGCTGGCTTTGAATTACTCAATGCCGTATGCAACTCAGCTGAACCTGAGCCTTTCATCATCCGTCTGGGGCCGAGGAAGGCTGGCGTGGCCTAGTTTTAATGAGTCACAAGCCAAGTCATGCCGGTTATGTCCTCTAGATTTTGATCACCTCTGCTGATTTGACTGTGTGAGTGACTCTTCACGCTCACTCCAGTCTTTTCCTGCTTGAAATCATCAATCTGGTGACCAGAAAGCTTACCAAACACATACGTGTAGCCAGAGGACATTTTCCTGCATGTGGTGTTTATGCTTGTGTGTGTGTGTGTGTCGTATGAATGGCAGAAATACGAGAATAGAAAATCCGACCCCTCCTGCTCGAGGCTGTTGCTGTAAATAACCTCAGTCAATATGGCTTCAGCACAGAGAACAAAAGGAACAAGGCAGCAGCGGTGCAAGAAGTACTCAGATCTTTTATTTAAGTGAAAGTATTGATGTTAGAAAGTACTCACAGCGCAGTAAAATGTTCCCTGCCTGTGTTTTCCTGTTCTGGGGTTAATATTCCATGTGGAATTAATGCTGTAGATGCTGAAGGTTCAGTTTAACTACTTTATGCACTGTTGGTTAGTTTAATGCATCATGGTTCATAAGATCATCGTGATTGTAGCGCTGCTGCCCTGTGAGAACTAAATATCTCATGGCTCAGACCCGCGCTCACCTTCATGACGATTAGATTAAATTATATTTATTTATCTTATCTTCTATTTAAGTTTCTCAACCTATTACGAACGCTGATCTGTAAAGTAACTGAAGCTGTAGTGGAGTAAAAAGCACAGTCTCTGAGATGTCGTGGAGAAGTAGAAGAATTGGAATAAAGTCAAATTTGTACTTGAGTAAAAGTACTGCGAGTCCGAGTTTAGTTTGGTGTGCAGCAGAGTGTGGAAAGGGCAAAGGCTGGCCTTCTCAAATAACAGCACACGGCTCTTAAAGTCAGGCTGTGATGCAACCACAGGTACAAGTCACAACAGACTCACTTCAGGCATGCACGGCCAGCTCTTCCATGTGATACGTACAACAGGGAAACTGATGTTGTGTACTGAAGCTGTGCTGAGTTCAAAAGCAGATGAATTTTATCGAGTTGCTCCATTTAAAACTGACTAAAAGAGGTCAGCGATTCCCAAAGGCCCCTTTTAATAATAAAAAAAAAAGCAGGAATGTCTAGATTGCCTCATCCTTGCTCGTCTCCAGCAGCTGTTTTTGATGCATCTTTTCACCCCTGAGATTCGTCTTATCACCGCTACTCTATGCCTTTCCTGTAATCGGTTCTCTTGGAAATTTAAGGAGCGGTAAAATAAAATGTCATCAAGTTACAGCATGAAATGCCAAAGTTATTGATGTTTTTTTCTTGCTTACTGCAGGAATCCTGGTTGACAGGACAGGCCAGTACTACCACGTCTTCTTTGCCTGCAGTGCCGTCGTTGCCTCGTCTGCCGTGTTCCTCATGGTGTCTTTTTGGTGGCTGGATAAAAGGGACAAGACGTGGACGAAGCCGTGTCAACCAGCCTCACAGCCTGAGCCACCCAGATCTGCTATAAATGTCGTTCCCGGCTGTCAGTACAGCAGCGTGCCCACGGAGGGAGACAAAGACAAGGCCTCGTCTAACGGGGCGGAGTATATCAGCAGCGTCTGAACCTGCTTACACTGTGCGCCCCTCTTAACACACATCACGCTGCAAATCACTTTCACCTCCTCACCTTTACCTGAACTTAACTGACCCGAAGCGTCCTGTAATGAACCCTCGCCATCTGGCACGCCATAAAAAGCCAAAACAAACACTGTCAGTAATTTGCACTGTTTGATCGAGGTCGGACTCGATCCCACGTACCAAAATGAAGAGATGTGCACTTACAACTACAATGTGATTGTACTGTTTATCGTCAAAATGCTGCTGATCACACAGTCTGTATATATACACACATATATATGAGGTATCTCACTTTATCAAGCCAACAGATGTCCATGGTCCTTTGTTGAAGAAAGATTGCTCTCTAGATGTTGCTGCAGTGGTGTGTTTAATAGTACGAGCACATGATCTGCTCTGAGTAGAATAATGAGACGGTAGCCTGAGTGGTTGTAATCAAATACAGAGAGTATGTAGTCGTAATATCAAAGTGAGGAACACACAGTGGAGTGGAAAGAGCGAGGAGGACGCTGTTATTTATTCTGGATTAGGTTTCCTTCTGTCAACAAATCTCAACAGACCAAAACCAACAAAGTGTTATCACGTCCAGATTAACACAGCAGAGCAAATCAGCTGCGGCCTTCAAGTTCCCATCATGCACAGAGAATTTATTATTCCCACACGTTCTGTTTTTACGTAGAAGAGAGATGACGTCACTGTTCCTCCTCCTCCTCCGACTCCTTCCTTCCCAACTTATGGTGGGGACGTTTACCCCGATGCTGATCAACTCAGTGCCTCAACCGATACGGAGTGACGTCACCCGCAGGCCTAACGACACCCACTGTTAATTATGCATAACTTTAATTCAGCGTTAAAATAATGTGGAAAAAGTCACACTTTTATGGAACCAGCCTCAAGTGGCCGCTCAAGGAGCTGAGATGCAACATCACGTCACCTTTGAGGCCTACTAAAGATGTAAATCTTTAAAAAAACAGGTCATTCATTTGATAAAACAGCTTCTTCCTCTAGTTTGTAGCAAAGGGAAAGTCTTTTCAGCTGTGCATGAATCCACGTCTGCTGATCTAGTGAGTATTTACAGCCTGTTTAAGTTATTTTCAAATGAAGTAAAGTAACACTAGACAACGGAGGAATGTGACACATCAGGTTTCGCATGCACATGATTCATTGTTGGTTTTGGGTTTTTGGTGAGATGCTAAAGACTCGTTAGCGAGGTGTCTCATTTCATTATCTCTGAGAAGGCGATTAAACACTGAGCATATTAGACCAGTGTTGACGAGTTACTGTAGGTCATTGAAGGTTGATTCTGTTCTGTCTTTCACTGTCACATGTAGAAAATGAATCATGATTTTTGTGTTTTGCAGGCTTTTCATTCCTTAATGGAACAGTGCCTTTTTATATATATAACTCCTATATTTCTATACACAGCCACAGGATAACACCGAACCCTTTCAGGGAGACGGAGACGTGATTTCATATTAAATGTCGGAGGAATATTCAGCAGCTCGTGTTCAGACTGAAATGTTTGATGACACTGTAACTGAGTTTACCTTCGTGTATCACACAGCCTGTACATGTACATGAACAAAGCTATATTATGTCACATGTGACTGGAAAATTAAATATAAACTTGCAGGTATGAGCTGTACTGCAGTAAAACACAGCCAGAGGCTTCTCAGCGATCAGAGGATTTATTAGTAACTTTTTGAGGCTTTTTCTTGCTTTGGGCCAAATTCTACTTTTATTATAGATTCTTTATTTATACATTATGACCTGAGGAAAAAATAAATGTTTGACTATCAGGAAGTGTGTCCTTCTTTTGTGCGAATACTTTCAGATTTTTAATATTTACTATTTATTTTTTTTACTTTATTATTATTATTATTATTATTATTATTATTGTTGTTGTTATTGTTATATCCTCTTTTATTTTATTTATTTATTATTATTATTATTGTTGTTATTATATTATATATTCTTTTATTTTTGTTACTTTGATTTTATTTTTGTATTTTTTACTTTTTATACACAACAGTACTTTTATTTGAGTGAAGTATCCGAGTACTTCTTCCACCACTGAAAAAAAAAACAGCTTCCTGTTGAGCTCTGTTTACGTGCGCGCAGACAGGTGAACTGGCGCCATCTCGTGGTCACGGCGGGAAACTACAGGCTGCCGTTAAAATCCGCGTGGGAGCGTCAAACTTCCAGACAGACATGAAACAGAAAAAAACGGATAATGACTAAAAACGAGGAGAGATTTTATTTATTTATTTTTCATGTTTTAACTTTTAGTTTCAGGCGCGTGCAGTCGACTCAGGTCCAACTGAAAGTGAAACTGAAAGCAGCTGCAGCTGGTTAGCTGACGTGACCGCCGACCGGAGAGGAAACCCGGTAAGTCTTCTCAAATTAACCGTCACAAACCTTCACGGATGAGTCGGTGTGTCACAGATTGTCTGTTCAAACCGTAAAGACGGTCCTAACATGTCAGGACGGAGCGTCGGTGGAGTTCATTAGCCTGACAGCGGCTAGCTGCCTTCATGTAACGTTCAGCTAACGTTCATGTAACCTTAAAGTAACGTTATGAAGCTCAACAAACTGGCGTCAGTATGTCGTATATATCTATAAACGTCACCTAGCTAACAGTACTCCTACTAGTGATGCGTACTTGTACCTCAGTACAACTTTAAAGTACTTGTACTTTACTGAAGTATTTCTATTTGTTCCTGTACTTCCACTGATAGTAACTAAGTACATTTACTCAAGTACTGCACCAGGAACATAATGTGTTTTGTACTCATGTACTGTGAAGTACAGTTTCAGGTACTTGAAGTACTTTTACTCAAGTATTGAAGTACAGCTTTGAGGTACACGTGTTTCAGATTCAATAACAAATATTTGGTCTGGTGAGTTAAATTATTTTTTAATAAATGAGGCTAATTAGTTGGATATAAAGCAGGGGTCTTCAACCAGAGGTTCGTGACCCCTAGGTGGTCCGCACAGGTACCGCAGAGGGTCTGCCTTCTCGTCATAATTGGTAATATTTGTCGTTCCAGGATCAGATCCAGCCTCCAAAGGAAGATGAGGGACGTGGTTAAATGTGGATTAGTCCTTCTTCTCTTCGACGCCGGGTTGTGGTTGTCCCTGTGGGCCGCCCTGGTGCTGTACGAGTGCTCCACGTGTGGCGGACTGGCAGGCGTGTGGGCCTTCGGGGCGGTGAAATGGGCCGTCCTCCATGTGTTCACCTCTACACTGACTGACGGGAAGCACCGGGCGGCGCTCTGCAGGCTGGCAGCGCTCCTCTGCCTTCTGTTCCCTGTGTTTGAAAGCGGACGGGTCCTGGTGGCGCCTCCATCAGAGCCTTACACCGGGCCGTATCCGGACCTCGGCATGCTGCTCCTGGTGTCGGGCTCCTCGTCGCTGGCGTGCGTGGTTTGGGAGAAGGGGAGCGGTGGCGGGACGCTGATGAAGCTGCTCGTGAGGCTGCTGAAATACTTCAAACCAGACACCGTTTATCTGATCGCAGCTTTCAGCTTCCTCATCTTAGGCGTCGTCTGTAAGTATGAGAAACAGAAACAGGCTGTGACGACAGAAAGGAAATAATAAATGTGTCATCTTTCCTCACAGGTGATACTTTTATTCCGTTGTATCAGGGGAATGTGATCGACATGCTCAGAGGTCGAGTACTGGAGCCCAGATTCTTTTATACACTTGGACAGCTCGCGCTTTTCTCTCTTGGAAGGTAACAAATGAAGCGCGCGTGCACGCATCCTTCGTCTTTTCCTGACAACAGCGAAGATTTCTAATCGCCTGTCTGTGATTTTTGATGTCTCCACCTTGACAGCGCTCTGTTCTCTGGCTTAAGAGGAGGCATATTTATGTGCACGCTGGCCAGACTGAACAAGAGACTGAAGCATCTTCTGTTTCACGCTCTGCTGCAGCAGGAGGTTCACTTCTTTGAGGAGAACAACTCAGGTGAGCAGAACACACACCTTCAGGACCTTCAGGACCTTCAGGACATTAAAACTCACTTAACATTCTTGAACTTTCTCCCTTTCACCGCCCAGGACGTCTCTCGTCCCGCCTGCACTCGGACGTGGACAGGATGGGCCGCACGGTGGCGCTGAACGCCAACGCAGCGGTTCGCAGCACGGTCAAAACCTGCCTCATGCTCTGGGTGATGATACACCTGTCCTGGGAGCTCACCGTGCTCACCTGCATAGAGATGCCACTGTTGGCCATCTTGCAGAACAAATACATCAACTGGTCCAAGGTAGGCGTGAAGAGAACGGACTCCAGTAGTTTTAGGGATAGATGTGTCATGTCCAGTAGGGTGGAAGAGCTGGAGGTCTCACAGTCACCAGTGGGGGGCGCTCTAATGCTTAAATAAATGATGATTCAGTGCTTTGAGGATTTGATTTGTTTTATTTGACACTCACAGCAGATTTGAAATCAGTTTGAAATTAGATCTTTACTCAAAAATGTGTTTCTCGCTGATCCTTCACTTTGATGTCCGAGCTTCACCGTGCACGATGAGCGTGCGGTTTGACACCTGAGGGTGGTTTTCACGTCTCTCTGTGCTCAACTTAAATATGTGTACAGTGCACACACGTGCAGGAGTTTGGAGGTCAGTCACGGAGTGGTGTGTGAAACTTCCACTGCACACACACAGATATCTGGTATCCAGGAGTGACAGTGTTTGTAGGAAAGTTTCAGGAGTTTTTAAGAATGAACTTTTTTGAGGAAGCATCACACCCAAAGAGCAGAGTCATCAGGGGATCTTTAAGGAAAACACAATCAAGCCAAACATGTTTATGTTCCTCTAGGAAATATCAAGGGGGAAGAGATAGAATCAACAGGAAAAGCAGTTACGAGCTCTCTGATGAGAAAAGGAAGATAAATAACTGAATCCAGACAAAGAAGAGAACATTCACTGCTCGCAGCTGAAAAGAATGAAACAGTAATTCATGTCATTTATCCAAAGCTAACCTTCATCTGCATCCGTCTGCTCACGTACTGTTTCTTGCAGGAGCTCAAAGATCAGATGCAGGACTGTCACGCTCAGAACAAAGACCTGGCTTTACAGACAGTCAGCGGGATTCGTACGGTCCGCAGCTTCAAGGCGGAGAAAGAAGAACTGAGGAGGTACAACCAGGCTCTGGACCAGATGTGCGCCGTTAAGAGACGTTCGGGAATCTACAGTGCAATCTTCCTCTTAACACGGAGGGTAAGGTGGCACACAGGCGGCGTGCAGTGCATCTGAAGAAGTGTTCAGAAAGAAACAGAAATATGTGAAGACATAAACGACATGAACACTGTCACAGTGGTACCGCTCCGTACGTCTGTCCTGCTCCACTAACGCTCAGAAACCTTTAACCTCAGCTCCGTGTTAGAGGAGCATGTTTCATTTCTCTTGTTTGGTTTAACTACAGTTCAACTGCACTGTCAATCATTCCTCTCTGTTCTCTTTCCGCTCAGCTGGTCAGTCTGGGGATTAAGATAGTGATGCTGGTGAAGGCCCGCGGTCTAATCTCACTGGGTCAGCTCAGCATCGGGAACCTCGTGTCCTTTTTCTTGTACCAGAAGCCGATGACGAACAATTTAAGGGTGAGCTGCTGCACATATTTCACACCGCAGGATTTACATGAGCTGTAAAATGTGTGATACGTGTTTGTTTTTTTGTTACAGGAGATCTTGTATTGCTATGGAGAGACAGTGTCCACGGCCGGAGTCATCTCCAAAGTGTTTAGTTACCTCGACAGAACACCGGAGTGTAAGAAGGCCGGAGAGCTCGCCCCCGAGAAGCTGGAGGGAAAAATAAGTTTCAGAAACGTCACCTTCAGCTACCCGTCAGCTCCTCAAGATAAGACAGCGCTGAAGGTAACTGTAAAAGTCTGACACCGCGTCCTCCGGCGTCATGGTGTTCAAACATTAACGAGTTCATTGTTTTCATTAACGTGTCCTGTACAGTCGGTTTCTCTGGAAGTTCAGCCGGGGAAGATGACAGCGCTCGTCGGGCCCTCGGGCAGCGGGAAGACTTCCTGTGTCAGCCTCCTGAAGAGGCTGTACGAACCCCAAGAGGGGGAGATCCTGCTGGACGGACAGCCGCTGCACCAGTACAGTCACAAATACCTCCATCAAAAGGTACTAAAACCACCGCGACACGTTATATTTGACATCAAAACATCAAACTTCCAAGAAACTGCGTGGCTCTGCGATCTGGAAACCCGTCAGCTGTGATTTTAGCCTCTGATAGCAGATAGCCTGAACACTGATAACGAGCGTCCGTCTCTACACAAGAAAGACGAGAGAGTTTCTGTCAGGGATTAAGAAGGACGTGGTTCGTGTCAAGGCCTGTATCGCCTGATACTGTGTGTGTGTGTGTGCGTCATTTATTTAGGTGGCCCTGGTATCCCAGAATCCTGTGCTGTTTTCTGGTTCACTGAGATACAACATTGAATACGGCCTGAAGGATTGCTCCATTGAGAGGGTGAAAGAAGCTGCAAAGAAGAGCAACGCTGACGGCTTCATCTCTCAGCTGGAGAACGCATACGACACAGGTCACACACACACACACACACTACAAATAGCTGTTTTCATTTGTTTTTAATGGCATTCTATTAAAGGAGTGTGATTTAACGTCATTAAGGTGCCTTAATTTGTAGTTTGTTGTTGTCGTAGTAGTTCGTAGCATTGTAGCATGAGAGCACAGAGGTCGGACACACAAACACAGACACAGTAATAGAAACAGCAGCTGTAAGCACCGTGGCAGATTTAAGATTAGAGAGCAGTCAAACATTAACTTTAACAATGCCGTGGTCAGAGCAGGTTCACGTGTTTATAGCTTGAGATGTCCGGCTGTGGATCAAAGGCCGCCACGCAGAAACAAACTGTTCGGCTGTTTTATTATTATATATTATTATAACGCAGGCTGGCAGAGGTGACGTTTAAATCATCTGTGTTCTTCTTCACAGACGTCGGCGAATGCGGCGGCAGACTGTCCGACGGGCAGAGGCAGTGCATCGCCATCATCAGAGCTCTGGTTCGAGATCCGCAGGTCATCATTCTGGACGAGGCTACGAGCAAACTGGATGTTGAAGTGCAACATACCGTAAGTGAAACACGTGGTGACGGCAACCTAGAAGATGAACTTGATGCAAGCTGTTGCTTTTTGCACGGCTTGTTTGAGATGTCACAGATGACGATGTAGATGTTTCAGCATAAGGTCAATGTGGTCAAACCGTGAAGTTTGCAGATACATCTGGACGAGATCTGATCAATATGGGAACCAGACCAAACCTAAAAGACTGTTTACATGTGAGGAGAACAAAGAAGATTTCATGTCTTAAGAGTTCAGCTTATCGTCCTCAGGTTAAACATGGAGCAGATCTGATTAAATTCTCTGAGTAAAAATTTCTGGACCGGATAAACTCGTGAATCTGCTGCTGTGACTGTGACAGTTCACGTCAGACTTCATTCCTGCATAATTAGAAGCTCCTCTCTGGAGTTTACGGTGGAAATGCTGAATATATTGTAGGTGGTGTCATCTAACTAACATCTAACACCCCTTCCTGCAAACTCACCAGCTACTGATGTTGTTTACACTAGAGATTTCTGACACCAAACGTCTTCACTGTCGCAGACAAATTTTCAACTTCCAAGATACGAAATCATAAAAGTTTTGTTCAAGTTGTGGTGCGTCCCCGTCATCTCACTCGTTTGGTGTCAGGCTGTGTCATAAAAATCAGTCTGAGCTGTCGTCAGTCTGTATTTATCTCTAGTAACGCGCAGGCGATCGTGAAGTAACTTGTTGATGTTTCACTGTCGGCGTTCTGCGTCTCAGGTGCTCCAGGAGGTTCTGTCGTGTGGTCGGACAGTCCTGGTGGTGGCTCATCAGCTGAAGACTGTGGAGAAGGCAGATCACATCGTCTTCATAGAGAAGGGAGAGGTCGTGGAGGAAGGGACCCACCAAGAACTCATGGCCAAGAGAGGACGATACCATCGTTTGAAAGAGGAACTGTTCTCTCAGTAAACATTTGTACGCCTGTAAGCACTCCCACTGACCTGCCAACCTGTTTTTCATCTTGTAGAAGCTTGGAGAAGCAGCGTGTGGATTCATGATGGTCTGCATGTTTAATGAGCATCAGTTATGTTTATGTGCGGGAAGGATTAAACAGTTTAAAGACAGAGAAAAAAACATTAACCTCAGCAACACGACGTCTGTCTGAACGTTAGCCGAGCTGCAGGTCACACCAAACCAGGTGAATGTTTTTATGTGTGAACTGCGGCTTCATTTGAGAGGAAGATGTTGTACTTTTACACTCTGGTGTTTATACTTTTACTGACGTAAGAGTACTGCTTGTTTTCTTGTTTGTGTTTTGAATCACCAAACCAACATAAATTTAGTTTATATGTGAAGTTTGAAAAAGAAAAGTTTCTCTGCCTCTACTCAAACAGAAAATGGTGTCGGAGATTTACTGAGTTCAACAATTAAACTAGAAGTTTTAAGCAGCCTTTTATTTCACCAAGCTCGCACCGACCACTAAAGTCAGTCCCAGATTTCCTCTTGTCCTGCAGCTTCTTGCTCGCTCACTCTCTCCTCTCTTCTTAGCTTCCTCCGTCAGCGTCCTCTTCGCTCTCTCCTTCTCTGACATTATGTCCATAGAGGGTGCTGAACCCGGTTACATTTCCCTCTGGACCGTCTCCAGGTGCGTGTGTTTGTTTTTACACAACTTTGCAGTCAGCCAGCCTTTTATTTCAACAACCACTAAAAGTCAGTCCCAGATTTACTCTTGTTTTGCAGCTTCTTGCTCGCTCACTCTTTTCTCTTCTTAGCTTCCTCCGTCAGCGTCCTCTTCGCTCTCTTCTCCTCTGCCATTATGTCCATAGAGGCTGCTGAGCCCGGTTACTTTCTGGCACGACACCGGCTCTGCTCCTTGTCTGCATTTCCACCCCTCGCTGCTGTAAACTACTTCTTCTTCTTCTTCTTCTTCTTCTTCTTCTTCTTCTTCTTCTTCTTCTTCTTCAAACACAAACACTCACCCCGGTGCTCTGAGCTCACAGTCCGGACAGCCCGGCTAACAAACTGAGCTAACAGCAGCTACAGTTTACTTCGCTGTCCATCAGGAAACTCTGTAAATCACAGAGAGTTGAGGCGGAGCAGCCGGAGGACATCAGAGGGAAACCCAGAAAACATTTTCTCCATAAAATATGATCCAGTTTCACCAAAATCAGTGAAACGGTGAATAGTAATGATTTAAATCTGTTATGAAATGGTAGAAAAGTTACGCATGCGTAGCGAGTTGCGCCGTTTTGGCACCATTATCCAGTAATTAAAGATAGTGTGTGCACTTTAAAGGTGTGGATCTAATCGTGCAGCGCGGGGCTGGACTGGTGCTGCTGTCACTCCACCTTCTGGCAGCAGCGGTGACGGTTCAGTTAGTAAACACGGAGCCTGCAGCCAATAAATTGCAAAGCGCAGTTGTGCGTACGGGAAGCGATTTCCTGCTCGTCAGCACCACACCAGAGTGGATCGGAACCCTGCAGCCTGCAGAGTACAGCAGACCCGAACCAGAGACTTCACCCACGCCCAGCTGCACACGATGATCCCCAAAATTGCGCTTTGCTCCCGGTCTCTCCGGAGTCACTGCGTTTTCTCCAGAGGTGCCAAAGTTTTACAGAGACCATGGACACCTCAGGCAGGATTACCTGCAACAAGTCGGTGAGTAGACGGACGTGAATGAATCTAATGAGGATTAAATTGAAGCACGTGCGCCTTCGCGAGCGAAATAAAGGAAACTCACTGTTTATAAGAACAATAAACACATTCATGTAAAGAGTGCATTCATTTGAATGATTTAAAGTTTGGATCATGTAACAGATTAACCGCGCCTTTTCATATTTAATGTTGCACAATCTTCACTTGGCTTTCTATCAAACAGCTGTTCGGTATTTGAAGGAGATAGTGAATGTAAAGCTCTGCTATGGACTGCGGAAGGAAGAGGAGGAGACATAAGGAAGAGCAGGGGGGTGTTTCAGGATAGCACAATGGAAATCGACCTATACAATGTACACATGTGCGGAGACCAGAAATCAGTCTTTAAGATTCATTTTGTCGAGTACACTCTTGATTTCCATCAAAGTCACGAATAATGTAGCAGTGTGTTGGACTCCAGAGGAGTGTGCAGCTCTGTTCTTCACTTTCATTTTTTCATCACTAACCTTAGAGTTACATAACAAAGGAACACAAAGAGCTCCAACTTTAGTTCACGAAACTGCTGAGAAATCGAGTTTAATCCGATATTTTGGCATGACAGGCGGAAAATCAGGAGACTGGAAAGGTCTGACTCAGAGAAATAATAAATTATGAAGCAATAAAGTTCTTAAAAACAGTCCTGCTACTTCACTAACATGATAATCAAACCTACATTTTTGGCTCCAGATTTAATGAAAGTTTTCAGTTTAATGAATTGATCATTAATATTTATTTTTACTATTTTAATGACCCCAACAAGACTATTTCTGATTTTTTTAAAAATAATTTAACTAATAAATTTGTTTTTAAATCAAAGCAACATAAAATAAATTGGAATTTTTGCAATTAATTAAGTATATATGGACAAGATTAGCATCTTTGCTGAAAGTCAAACATCAAGCGAGGTCAACAACACAAGACATAGTAATAATAAAAATAAATGTGTGTTATCTGGCCAAGTGGAAGCATGTTAATAGAAAATTAAAGAGGACCTAGGTTAGAGCCTTGAGGTACTCCACAATTCAAAAGGGCCAGCGCAGTATATTCCTGTTGGTGCTAGTTTTCATGTGATTGTTTATTGTGTTGTTATTCTGAAGTCATTTCCCATTCCAAATATTTAGACCTGTGTTTAACATGATTTGTGCCCATGCTTGAGCTGTGAGTGTCTGAAAACATCTTCTTCTTCTTCTTCTTCTTCCCCTGCAGCGGCATTCACGTGGACTCTCCACCCACGATCCCAACTCTAACTACCAGCTACGCTCACGGCACGTCCAGCTTATCGTTACTACACACTACGGTCGGAGAGTCCCTGCTGAGGACTGTGGAGCGCTATCCCGACAGAGAGGCCATGGCATTTCTAGAAAGCGGCGTCCGCAAGACGTTTGCAGAGTTTCAGCAGGATGTGAGTCTTTTCCCCAAAGTCTACTGTATGTGCCCAGGCAAACCTCGGGTTTATTCTTCTCTGTCTTTACCACAGAGGTGAGGAGTGCAAAATTATTTTGGTCCATAGTCAATTTATTAGAAAATAACAGTATAAGGTCTTTTTCTGGATGCATAGTAATGTAGTTTCCATAGATAAGTCTTGTTGTAGCTCCAAAAACTCCTACAGAGTGACACTTCCTCTCTAGTTCTTTAGCTTTTAGCCTAACTCAATATTTTTTTGAACCAAAACTTTCAGTATTTAATCAACATTTAAATTCATGTATCAGATTGAACTGGGAATGGGACAAACTTGATTAAGACACCTTTGATTTCTTTTAAATATCTCCTCTGGTGCATATATTGCTCTACAACCAAAGTGTAGTAGTTAGGAGTTTATGAACATTTTCTGATCTCATCAAAACATCTTGATTTTGGCAAGAGGACCCAGTTTAAGACACATTTCTGTGAGTGAATCACTGTAGAGAAGAAGCTTCTGGAAAGTGAGAAGGACGTGGTAATATTTTACAGCTCCCTGCAAACACAGTTAATATAGATATACATTAGTCAGATCCACAGTAAGACATTTATCCCTTTTTAAATGAGTACAAATTTAAAATTAACATCCCTTAACAGGAGAACACATTTTGTCAGTCCGTGGTAACGAGGTGGTGACAAGGAAATGAAGCTAAGCTGTCAGTGATGACAGTGATCGGAGAGCCACCCGCACGTTACGGCCTGTTCCCTCTGTGAACTTTCACCCAGTGACCGTAACAGAGTCGCAGATAATGTGGAATCCGGGCTTGGACACGTGCGATATCACAGATTAAACTCATTCACCTGCCGCAGAGATTATCTGCAAACAATGCTTACGTTGCATTTAAAGTCCACTCTGCTACTCTTCTAGATAAATTTGTGTTGTTTACTTTCACTTCTGCTTCTGTTCATTATCGCTACACCAAACATCTTTGTCCTCAGGATCTTCGTTAGGAATAAAACATTGTTTAAAAAAGGTGTTTTGTTTGCTCTCACCGACATTACACGTTCATTTTAAGAATATAGTAACAGTGTTTTTGCCAGGTGTGTGTGTCAGGATACTTTTTTGCATATAAAATATAAAAAACAAACAATGTGACACACACTGCACCACATTTGTCAACACAGCATGAATAGGATGTTGTCAGATAGACGTTTGTGCACGTTGAATCTTGTTTTGTCTTCTCTTGTTTATTGCAATCAACATTCTTAATCATCAGTTTAATCATGAATTCCTGAGAGAGGGAGATAGTGTTTGGAAATATGTGGTCAGGTATGAATGACAAAAGGCCATCTCTTAACTCAAGATGCCTTTAAACTAAAACACCTCAGGTCAAACTGGCATCAGATAAAGTTGGAAAACGTCGTCTCTACCTCAGCTAACAAAAAAAACCTGTTCAACTTGTTTGTCTCTGCGTCTGCAGGTCGACCGAGCTGCAGCCGGGCTGCTGGCACTCGGGCTGACTAAAGGAGACCGACTTGGCATGTGGGGGCCGAACACTTACGAGTGGGTCCTGTTCCAGTTTGCCACAGCCAAAGCCGGCATCATACTGGTGAGTCCAAACTGCAGCATGCCGACGAGCATGCTCGGCACTGAGAAGAAAAATAATAAGCGAGCACTGATGCTCTCGTGCAGCTGTGGAACCAGCATGTTACCGCGCCTGTGAACTTTCACCCAGTTACTTATAGAACAGCTGATGTGGAATCCAGGGCAAACCCTTTGATCGCATAGATTAATGTCATTCACCGGGTGCAAAGACTATCTGCAAACACTGCTCTGATAGCAGCTGTCCAGTATGCACAGCATTGGCAAGAATCATGATCTAATATTTATTTAATGCAGCTGTGACATTCATGAGTCCCGTCAGGGCTGAGAACCGTAAGAGACGGACAAACAAGCCTGTTATCATCTTTTTAGTAAAAATGTATCATATTTTTACAAAGACAAACTCTCGTCTGTGCGTTGTTTTCTTTCCCTGAGCAGTTTTTGACTGTTTTTCCCACCCGGCAGGTGTCTGTGAACCCGGCGTACCAGCTGAAGGAGGCTGAATATGCATTGCGGAAGGTGGGTGATATTTGCACACAACACCTGTTTGCTGTTGTGGCATACAGCGGCGTTAACGCGTGCGTCTGCTCTGCTCCACCCTTCACAGGTTGGATGTAAGGCTATAGTGTGTCCTGCGCAGTTTAAGACTCAGAAATACTGCGACATGCTGAGACAGCTATGTCCGGAGATCGAGACGTCCACGCCAGGAGACATCAGGAGTGCCAGGTACATCTGCAGCACATGAGCCAGACTCACTGTTGTGATCACCACCTTTACTCTGTAGTGAGTAAGAAGCAGTGGACTTGTGCCAAAGATCTCTGCAATCCAGTTTACAATCTGCTAATAACCAAAAGCTCCACAGCGCATAACATTCATGCAGATTTACTTCAGCTCATTTGTGCAAGTCAAATGCTGCTGTGGCTTGACTCCTGACCTTAGTATGTGAAGCTACAGCCCTGATTTCAATGAAACATGGGTCGCTGGGTAAATTTGAGAGACCAAACCTGAGGCTCCCAGTGAAACTTGGCGCTCTTCGTGACCCAGATATTTGTGTTCGTTCTTCCCTCCTCAGACTTCCAGACCTCCGCTCCGTGATTGTTCTGGATAGTCGACAACCGGGAATGCTCCATTTTGATGACGTGATGCAGGCGGGCAGCAGCCAGCACATGCAGCAGCTCCAGGATCTGCAGAAGAAACTCTGCTGCGACGACCCCATAAACATCCAGTTCACCTCGGTAATTGTTGCATAACTCCCGCTGACCTTAACACCTCTCGGTGAGCCCTGTGCTGGCTGAAACACGTCTGTCATCTGAGCCCTGCAACCTGAGTGCTGGGCCTGTGGCAGGCTTTCTTCTTTTCTGGGTGGACGTCCCGTCTCATTTCATCCTCTGGGAGAACATCTGCACACTGAATTACTGATCTGTTTAACAGTTGACTTTTCAAGCCTGGAGATTGGGAAAATGCCTGCACACTAACAAAAATGACTCTAACGATGGTCCTGTGACTTTCTTATGATTATTTTGGACATGTAATAAGTTGGTTGTGCATCTGAAGAGCCAGTTTTAGGCGTTTTTTATCAGGAATAATGCCAAAATGACCAAACTCTTGATAAACACAATGACTAAAGTCACTTTTTATCATCTGTTACAGGGCACAACTGGAGCTCCAAAGGGCGCCACCTTGTCTCATTTCAACATCGTCAACAATGCCTACTTTGTTGGCCAAAGAGTGGGCTACTCCTGGAGGGTGAGTGTTTTTATTTTGACAATGATTAAACATTCTAACTGAGAGTTTTCTTCTCCATTAAGATCAGTACTGGAGTTATGATGGAATCTGTTCAAGATCTGATCCATTGAAGAACCTGATGACACACAACGACACACACTCAGACTGAAACCAAACATTTCAGGAAGTGCAAAACTTATTTTAGTCTTTTAGTTGTATGATTTTGATTGTATAATCTCTGCAGTTTCTTCTTCCTCTCTGCCACAGCTCCACTGTTAAACTAAAAACTGCATCAGTGAGTCACACTGTTGCACAAATGCCGGGCTTGACGTACAGGCCGAGCCGTCACATCACGTGCAAACTGGCCTAGAAAGGCTTTTTTCCTCGAGCTTACAGTGTGAAAGAACCGGTTGATAATTATTTTTGAGCGTCACGCATCAGCGGAATGTTTCATGATCAGAGTTTGATCCAGTATTTTTATCCCTGTGAACGTTAGCAGAGGGCTAAACTGGAAGTTGGTGTCTCCGGGTGTTTTTGTGAGCTGTGACTAACTCAGAAAGGGAAGTCGGGTCAGGAGGGAAAGGTCATGTAGAAACGGAGCCAAACACCACAAAGTCAGAGACTCATGTCATGTATCTCCACTGGTTGTGTTGCAGCCTCACACTCGTATCTGTCTGCCGGTGCCTCTGTACCACTGCTTCGGCTCTGTGGGCGGCGGGATGTGCATGGCCACCCACGGCGTCTCTTTGGTCTTTCCCTCTGCTGGGTACGATGGACGGGCCAGCATCGCAGCTCTGGAGAGTGAGAGGTAATATCAGAATCAGAAGGAACGTGTCTTGGTGTTTTTGGTGCATAACGAACATTAAATAAAAATAAAGGAAGATGAGTATTAAATATAAGCACAGCACAGCTGGGCAGAATCTCTCCTGCCGGAGGCGAGCGTCTCAAAGAGTTTGTGTCCGGGATTTAAGCGGTAAGCTGCAATCTTTCCTGCAGTTGAACTTCTTCATCCTCTGCTGGGCTTTCTTGTCTGACGTTCCTTCCCGCTCCACAGCATCGATTGGGGGGAGTCACATGTGGGTTAGGTGGGGGTGAATTCCTCCTTCGGTCTTGGACAAGTCCACACATTCATTAAAAATGTGCTCAAGCGTCTGTTTGCTGTAACACCCTGCGACAAAGGGTTTAATGAACATGATCCCCAGTAATTCTGGAGCACTATTGTACCGCTGGCTCCATGATACGAAGGTGATTTGAGCTTATTTCTATATAAATCTGAAGGAATGCAGTCTGTCCCACATCTCAGATTCCCTCTGTGCGCTCACGTAACGCGGCGTATACAGTAAGGTCGCACACACCGCGAGGAATGTTCAAACCTCGTGTGCAGTTTCATGGTAAGTCTGCAGAGTCTGGGAAGCATTACTGTGAGATCCTCTGAGCAGATAGACTGTGCATGAAGCCGGATCAGATGTCACACATGTTTCATGTTTGTGTTGTCCTCCAGAGACACAACAACCTCAGCTTCACCACACTGCTCATCAGCCGGCATCCAACTTTGAACCTTTTATTTCTTTCCAAATCAAACAAACTGTTCGTTTCAAATAAAGGTCGAGCTGCCATCGACATGTTGGAACTAGTGCCCGATCTGGGCAGCATGACCAAGTCTGGGACACTCGGACAGCGCTGGGAAAAGGCTTTTTTAGTTTTTTGCTTAGTTTAGCTCAATTCCTGGATGCCCGTGGGACCACGAGTATGTTATTGGATCCTGTAATTACTCAACAATCGAGGCGAAACCGCCTTACATGGCTCTTTGACAAAACTTCAGACTGCACAAATGATTATTAGACTTCTGCATCCAAGCACAGAGGTCAGCTGTGATGTGATCTCCCTGTGAAAATGAATGAGTTCTCCTCTGAGGAGGCACGCCTCCCATTTTAGAAGAACCTCCAGCGTAAAACGATGCAGCTGCCATTGTTCAGGTTGTTTAGGTCAAACGTGGAGATGCAAAGTGAAGCAGTCGATATAACGTATCCTTGGTTTCTTCTGTGAGGTGTGAAGCTGCCACCTTTTCTCGGCACACTCATTCTGCATTGATCGCTTCCCCTCTGTTAAAGGGCGCTGAAACCAAACATAGGTCGTCTATCTGCCTGAGCTGACGTGTATTACAGCTTGTAGTTTAGTCTAATCTCTCCACGTCTATCTGATCTTCGTTGCGCCAAGAGCAGGCTCAGCTGGATGGACGATTATTGTGTCAGATAGAGCTCCAGACTTAAAGACTAATGGACTGTACGTATGTCGTGCCTTTCTAGTCTTTTGACCACTGGAGGTGTTTTTTGGTGACAATACATTTTCATATTTTTGAGTCATCTAGCATCACTTTAATTTTTTACTTTTGGGTTTAATAACATGTTTTTAGATCTGAAATTAATTTGCCCATTAAAAAAAATCAGATTTCTGCAGGTTTGTGACACACTTATTCTGTTTTTTGTGTGTTTTCCATCAAAGGTGCACCTTCATCTACGGCACTCCCACCATGTACGTCGACATGATCAACCAGCCGGACTTGGCTAAATTCGACCTCTCGTCAGTCGAGGCAGGTGAGGGGGAAAAAAGAGCGATCTCCAAACAAAAGATTTGAATTGCTCGTCCTGTAGTGAAGCTGATTTCACAGGACACACGCTCTTTGGTTTGTTTTAGGCATCATGGCTGGCTCTCCTTGTCCTCCAGAGGTGGTGAAGCAGGTCATCTCTTTAATGGGCATCAAGGATATAACAGTGAGTAGATCTGTGATCGTGACTCAGTGATGCAGTTAAGCTTTCACACACTAGTGGGAGACAAATCCTCAGAAAAAGATCTTTCAGAGTGGACGTGAGGGTTTTTTTTTTCATGCATGAGATCCAACATGTGAAAATGTCTTAGACAAAAAGAAGACTTGATTTTGTAAAAGGTTTTTTTATTGGATGTGAGCACTTGTTATCACGTCCAAAAGTCCAGGAAATGTAAAGATATTGAATATACATGAAGATCATAGTTTGTGTGCAAGGAAAGGTTTCACTGTTTCCTCCAGTTTAAGGTGGATTAAATGTCACGTATGTTACAGATAGTGAAGATGCGATGATGTCGGCATCCTTTGTGCACATTCTATGAGAAATGTCCAGTTTTACGGAGCTTTGGGATCTTAAACTACTTTCACACAAGCAGCACACAGCTTGGCACTGATCCACCGTGAAGCTTACCCACGTCTTCTTGTAGAAACTGTCTCTCTGGACGTTTTCTCTCTCGGGGAGGGTCACAAAGTAGAAAAGAGGACAAACAAGTGTTGATGTGTGTCTGAGCGACAGTTACAGGATGCTTCATAATGTTTTTCTGACTCTTTATTTTGTTTGGAGCCAAGATCAAGGATCAAGGTGCATTAAAAATATTTTAAACACACCTTTTTCCGCATCTTCATGCATCAAGTGATCACGTGTAATGATCACTCTGCAGCTCTGTTGTGTTTTCTATCCTGTAACTTTACTGCTTCGCTCTCATTGGCCTGTTTCCAGCTGCAGGCACGTAGTGGAGCATGTAGCAGCTAAAGAGACGGAGATGTTTCTAGGACATAGTTGAGACCTGAACTAAAAAACAGAGAGTGAATATCAGACCCGCATTCAACAGGTGGACACACGACTTGTGTCTCGTGAAATGTTAATGTTGCTCTGCGGGATGTGCACTGCCCCCATGTGGGCAAAAAAGACATTTTGAGAAACATGCTTATTGTTTTCTTGTCAAGAGTCACAGCGGCCATAAAATTTGATATTTATGGAATAAACAAATGAGATAATCATGTTAATTGCACTGACGGTATAAAGAATGGACTCCGTGACGCCTCAAGCCATCTATAGCAACGCTCACCTGTCAATCAAAGCGTCCACGCTCTTAATCCTGCATAACTTTAAGCCTTAATATAACCTGAACAGGTGAGTTGTATATAAAGTCACCCTCAGTACAGTTGTCATGAACGGGGAAATTAGCTACAGAGACCAAAACTGTTTTTTGTACCAGGCTGTAAACATGTTTATTTCTGCTGTCTAACATGGGGACTTATGGAGACTGACTCACTTGTGGAGCCAGGCTCAGGTGGACGTTTGAGGAACTGCAAGTTTATAAACTGTTTCTAGTCTGTGTGCTAAGCTAGGCTAAGCTAAGACATGAGAGCGGCTCTCTCTGAGAAAACGAGTAAGCATGTTTCCCTAAATCTGTTTTCTATGATGAAGACAGAGTTCAAAGAGAACGCTACCCTCAGGGAAGAACATTCAGACTTTTTTGTACTTGTATTTATTTATTTTTTGTGTAAACTTGTTCTTTGAGGCTCCTGAACGCACCGCGGGAAAAGATGACACATCTGTCCTTAATGCCTCATTTACTCAAATGCCTCCTTTGTTTTTGGCGGTTCCCCTGGACTTTATTCATTTCCAAGTCTTCATCTTTTGATATAACTGAATGAATGTGAAGCTCTTCATGTGTTTTGGGTGTGAGAGAGACGGACAGAGAGCATGTGTGTATCTATGAATGTGTGTGTTTACACTGGTGACAACATTTGGCAGATGAATAGACGGACAGTCTTGAAGTAGAATGAGTTAGCATTGCTTTCGTTGCATGTGTGTAGCCGGTCACCTGGACAGGCTCCTCCTCAGCGTCTCCTGTGGAAAAGACACAAAAAGAGCAGCCAAATTAAACAGTCCACCCTCCAACCAGAGACCCCATGACCTGGACTCAGTGTACTGGACCCCAGGGCCAACGTGGAAAAGTTCAGACGGGGACAGCGGGGAAGGACAGAGAGTTCTGCGGTCAGGAAGAGAGAGAAGTGAAAAACAAAATCCTGCAAAGCCAACTCTCGGCCACTCCAAAACCAACTTAAACTTTGTGTGGTAACGTCTGAATCCAGCATCGCGTTGTGCAGAATTACAGCTGAAAACCTTTTTACAAAGACCATCATGCGAGGGATGTGATTTTAGACTTAAAGAGAGGCCATAATGAGGAGGAAAAGTGCACATCAGGGGTTTGCAAAGGTGGTGATCAGCGAGGGTGTCCCACGAAAACATCTCACCTTCAAATTTAAGGGTTATTTGGACCTTCGTCGACGGTCCAAAGTTTCAAAAACAGCCAATAAAAAGTGACTGAAGAGGAACATTTTAGATTTGGCCACTTAGCCATCATCCACCATCATCTTTAGATGTTAACTGTAATGAAGCTACAGTCAAGAGATCGTTACAGGGCTCCAACAGCTCCCTCTAAAACAGAAATCCACCTTTTAAGATCAATAATGTTTCATCTCATTTGTTCAGCGTGTTTCAGGCGTTCAGATACCTGGACGGCTGCACGTTCGATGGCCAATGGCGCGTGCCCTTTTTGGCTCTCTTTGGCTTCACTCTGCAGCCACTCATGGCGGTGCTGTCTCTGACTTGTTTGCCTTTCTGCTGAGGTGGAGAAGCGCACACTGCGTCCGGACGATTGCGGCTCGAGTCCATCCACCTGCAGAGAGGAAACCAGAAGGTTAGGAGGAGAGTTTGCAGAGTTGGCTCACGGGGTCGGACTGTGGGCTGCTGGTGTGAACATGAAGATACAGAGCTTGTGTTTGTAGTCAACTCAGCAGTGAGGCTCTTGGGCTGGAGGTCAGAGATCTCCTGATTTTCCATCTAGCATCAGCAGACTTTTGGTTTGGCTACTGTCATGAAGTTTGGTGTTTAAAGGTTCACGTGAACTAACTCTCCTGTCTAAATCTTTGAGGTCTAACAAACATGCTGAACGTGTTTTACATTTTAGAGAACCAAATTCTTCAAGAGCATTGTCAGAGCTGCTTCAGGTGAGACTCTTACCTGCGCAGTGGAGCTAGTTGGCACGTGCAGCTCCATGGGTTGTTGGAGAGGGTGAGGTTGGTGATGGTGCCGTACTCGAGGCTCCTGGGAAGAGACTTTAGCTTGTTGTTGTCGAGGTGCAGTGACTTGATCGCCGTCACGCCGGTAAACGCGCCGTCAGAGAACTGGAAAAAGGGGTAGAGACATTTTTTGGTGAAACGGTTGCATTTATTTGGCGCTCATCGTGCCAAGCTGCTGGCCTGAGCCCTGCTAACACCCATCCTTACGCCTCTCAGAAGGCAGACAGATGCACAGGCGAGGGAATCTCGCCAGTGTCTCTTTGGCATGAAAGCCTCCTCTCATCCTTCCTTCTGCACCAGCACTTATGTAAACACGGCCGGTCACTGCCCTCCTTTTTTTCCGCCTCTGCTTCACATGGTGCTAAAAACTTCAGAGAGGTGCTAGATGAACCCATCCACGTCGTGTCGAGTTTTGTCTCCTCCAGGAGAAAGAGGAGGGCGGATATGAGAGAGAGAGAGAGAGAGAGGGGTGCTCGGCTTTGAAGGGTTGTTTTATGTGAGTCTGGCAGAGATGAAGCTGTTTGGAAATTTCCACTGTAGAGCGACAAGTAGCCGAGGGTATTTTGAAGCAATGGAAGATGGATGACTTCCAGCATGGCCGAGGTGTTTTCACTCTTTCTGTCGTCTCCCTCTTCGGGCCGTTCCTCTGCCAGGAAGGCTCGCAAAGGACCCAATTGTCCATTCAAACTGGGGCGATGGCAAGCTAAAAATACTCCTCTTCATGCACTGTGGAACACCCTGCCTCTATTTACCTGTCTCCTAACCCCTCCTGACCTGTTTACAAGACCCTCCCAGGGAAAGTAGAAAACACACCTTGCTGAAAATTGCACTTGTTTAATAATTAGGCTCAGACATGCTTGGCCGAGGTCCAGCAAACAAAAACACTCTAAAAATACCTGCGTTTGGCTGGAAAATGGTTTCATCTCGCCGTCTCCCCTGCTGCTTCCACCTGGCTCTCTCACAGTCCCAGCATGAGAAGGTTGTTATTTTACAGTTTTCCCCTCTGGGATGCCTCCACATGTGGCACAGGTACCCTCAAATATTGGATTAACCTCAAGTATGAAGCATATGTGCGCTCAGGAATGTCTGAAAAGTGGCATGCTGTAACATAGAGCGCGTACTGTACGCGGTCGTACTGAAAAGATCTGCGCGGAGAGACGGACGCCCTGCAGACTGCTGTGAAAACATCTGCCTCCTGTCTGATAGCTGCACGTCACTCTTGAAGTTCGACGATTGATGAAGATTGAAATCCTGGTTCAGGGTTCAACCAGATGTTTATGGAGCTTTGATGTGTAGGAAGGCGTCGGCTTCGGTGTTTTTATAGAAATAAAATCGACCAGCCGTCCAAAAATCAAATGAAATTGATCAATTTACAAATGTCAACAAGCAGATTCTTTGAATTTCTGCTTGGTAAGTAACTAAAACGAGACTCTAAACATGGAGAGAAATGTCAGATCCAGACAGAGATGCATGTGCACGGTCAACCATCCTGAACATATGGAGATCAATCATCTATAATTCGGTCTATTGAAGATTAACATGCCACTTTTCTGTTACAACTCCAAAGTCTGAAGCATGAAAAAAGCTGCAAAAGAGGCATAAACCCAAAAACCTGCTGCATACTGTCGATTCAGTCACAGAATTTATGTAAATGGTGGCTGGTTATGTAATGTATGTTGGCTGCTGACAAGGGGGTGTTGGCCTCTGGCAAGCGCGTACATGTAAATATGCTGATGAAATATAGTCTGGACGGGTTTGCCAGACCAAAACAAACAAACAGACGCAGAGTATAGAGACTTTTTTCATGCAAAGAATGCTGACGATTAAAACGACACATTTCATCTTCATTTAACTCTCATCAACTCTCCTGATTCCTTCTACGTTTAGTAAATACTCCGAAAGTAGACTGACCTTCTCCAGCCCCATGTTGTCCAGGCTTAGTTTCTCCATGTAGCGCCCAAAGCTCTGGAAGGCGTTGTCCGGGATGGTCCTCATGGGGTTCTTCCCCAGCGTGAGCTCCTCCACCACTCGCAGTTTGCTCATTGCCACGCTGGGATAGGTGGACATCTTGTTGTTGTCCAGGTGAAGTATAGCGAGGTTCTCCACGTCGTCCAGAGAGCCCGGCTGCAGGGTGGTCAGCTCGTTCCCGCTCATGTGCAGCCAGCGCAAGTCTTTGGCGCCTTCGAAGGTCCCCTGTCGCAGCTCCCGGAGCTTGTTGTCATTGAGCTGCAGGATAAAGAGGTTGATCATCGGGGAGAAGATGCCCTTGGCCAGGTCGCTGATCTGGTTCCCGTCTAGGTAGAGGTAGGTGAGCTCGGTGAGGTCCTCGAAGGCGCCGGGTTTGATGCTGTTGATCTCGTTCATGGACAGGTAGAGGTAGACGAGCTTCTTCAGCCCCTTGAAGGCCTGGGATCCGATCTCCCGGAGCTGGCAGTGCTGCATGTGCAGAGAGATGAGCCCCTTGCTTTCACTGAAAGCCCCCGTTGGGATGTTGCCCAGGCTGTTCCTCTGCAGGTTCAGCAAACGGGTGACCTCTGACACACGAGGGATCTTCTTCAGCCCGACGTTGTCGCAGATGACGTGCTGAAGGTCGCCGTGGCAGTGGCACAGGCTGGGGCACTGGCCGGGGACTCCCTGCACCGCTGGGCCCACGACCAGAAGGCAGGTCCCCAGCAACAACCAGCTCATGCAACGCATCCTGACAAGCTGGTCAATCTCAGTTTGTCCGCTGACTCGGTTTGAGCGTCTTCCAGTCTTTTGGCAGAGCAAGAACAAGCAGAAAAATCCTGTAAAAAGCTGTAGAGGAGGACGTAAAAAAAAAGGCTGAAGTGAAGTCTGTTTGTGTGTGTGTGAGGAGAGAGACGGAGAGAGAAGGAGTGAAAAGGTGAGTGACTGAGCAAAGGTGGGCTGAGACGTTCACTTTGAGAGGAGGATGGCCAGTCAACAGAACACACAGCACTATTTATAACATTTACTTGAGGGGGAAAAAAAACGAGGAGGGCTTGCCAGGGTGTTAGAGTGAGAGGTTTGCAAGAGGAAGTCAAGTGTCTGTGAGAATTTAACCCTAAAAGAGCGGGAAGAAGGCGACGGCGATGCAAGACTCTCTGCTGCAGAGCACGGCTCGCTGCCGGCTGCACACATGCAGACCAGAGAAGACACAAGCTTTCTCTCGTGCGCTACAGGTGAATGTTTCAGCCACGTGGCACAAGGTCAGGTTCGATCCGTGCACGCTCCCAGACATCTCTATTGTTTTTCAGTCTGCGGTGGCAGGAAAAGGAGCCACTCCTGTGCAGATGTTTTATAACCCATAATAGTCTCCAGATGGCCGGCGTGAAGCGAGATGCTGTTTCAAGTCATAACAATCGCAAAAAGCTACTTTTACAAAGGGAAGTTTTAGATGGCACTTTACATTCCTGAGTGCGCTCCTTCTTTTTGAAACCGTGTTATGTAATGGTCTTCCTCAGAGATGTTGGCATGTGAGAATAAAGCTTTGTTCGTGGCGTTCATTACAGTGGGAAGGTTAGAGCAGTTGTTGACTGGCTCAGGTCAGAGGACGGTTTGGCTTCAGGTGGCTGCGTTTTTTTATAAGATGGATGGATCCACCCAGGATAACTGGAATCTAGAGTTTACTTAACAAATCTAACATTTTATTGGGAATACCGTCTCCTCCCTGAATTTTCCAGGTGAAGTTCTCACCGGATCCTCCTCCAGAACGGTCCTATTTGTCCAACAGTGCTCTGATTGAATTTGCACCTGTGAGCAGTACAGTGTAATCCATCTCTGTCTCTTTCCTCCTCGCAGATTTTCTTTTATTTTCATGAGCTCGTCTCTCAGTGAATAAGCCGTCACTGTCACCGTGCGACCTGAGCTCTCAGATAAATATAATGAAGGGAAAAAAAGGCCTGAAATTCAATCTGCATTTTGCATTTTGTAAATATTCAAGTAATAATGCCAAAATATTTGGTGGTTTCAGCTTCATCCATGAGGATTTGCTGCATTTTTCCAGTTTGACGTCACCTCGGACTCGAGGAATCACTGTTTTCATAGAAAAGATTTTTGTGGAGCTCCTGTTTGACAAAAGATCGCGTCTTCTAAGTATTCTCACTTTGTTTACAGTGAAATGTTCACTGCGCTTCACGCTCTGAGTCATGCACGCTGGCCTTTTGTTGTCAATGACAGTAGTAAGAAAGTAAGTCGCCAACTCTCCAACAAACAAACAGAAAGCCTGAAGCTATTGTTTGACTGTTTCTCTTGGCTCACAGCACTCAGGTCATTATAGTGAATGGACTGTACTTATGCAGCGCCTTTCTGCACTACAAAGATTTGAATCAGGTTGATATTTTTCACTGTTTTCTGAATAATAATCTATAAAACTATCTGCAGATGAATTAAGTTACTTGCAGCTGATTAGTAAATGAAGTAAAATGTTTAATATTTGCTTCCAAAAGTACAAGTAGCATGAAATTGTAGAGTAAATATACTTTGTTACATTCCACATCATCCTGAAAGCCACCTTGGCGGGATTGGTTGAACCAAGACGAGAGCTTTTTGCTTCCACCACACACCGAGTTTATTTCAGACGAGGCTAAAACAGGTCCTGATAAAAATATCAGTAAACATCGCCGTGTCCTTCACCACCACGTCGACCACTACAACAACCTCACCGAGCTCCCGGGCTCACACAAACCTCCGGTCGACAGCGAGGGGAAAGGCGACTCACAGCCCACATCCTTCGCTCTGCTCACAACATGCTGTTTGTTTGTTTGTGTGACTGACAGATCGGATACGGCACCACGGAGAACAGCCCCGTGACCTTCTGTGCCGGGCCGATGGACAACATGGACAGGAAGTCTGAGACGGTCGGCTTCATCATGAACCACTTAGAGGTACTTCAAACACCAGACACCTACATGACTGTCAACACACCTTGACGTCACTGAAATTAATATAACGAAGAACACGTCTCCACTTGATACACGTTTATTTGCTCGGTGTATGCAGCATATTTTGTGTGACTCTTGAGAACGTGCGATATATTTCAAATGAAAGCTCTTGTTGGGACACATTTGATTTAAACCGATCCAGAACCAAAATGACCTGAACCCGTCAGCTATCATCTGACAAGTTGATTTAGCTTTTGGGGACAGCGGCCAATGTTTCTGGGCTTCCTGTGCAGCCAGCAGAAATCCTGAAAACTGATAGATCCAGGTCAAGACTTCCTCTGCAGTCTGATTAGAGTGTCGAGAAAGACACATTTCTGCTGCTCTTTTTTAACAGTTATCTGCTAAAACGTTAGTCGTTGTCAGACAAATTGGATTCTAAATAATTCCCATGCAGGTTAAAATCAGGACAGAGTATGGTCGTTTTCCGGCTCTCGCCCTGCTTCTTGTTTTCTGTTTTCTGATTCTGATCTTGGGGTCAATGCAAACGTCTAAACAGCTGATCACGTAGCAGAGTCTCAGACTAAACATCAGAAATCTGATCGAAGTTACTATCAGTGCCAGACGTGGTGGTCTGAGTATCTCAAAAAGCTGCTGATCAACTCAGATTTTCGCACGCCACGGTCTCAAAAGCTTAGAGGGGAAAACAAAAACTTTGGACGAGATTTTCAGCCAAAAAATGGACGAGAATCCATTTCCAGCACAGCGCTGAAGCTAAGCCACAAAGAACTCAGGCTGTTGTAGAAGCAAACTGAGGCCGTACGCTATATTAGAAAGATGTACTGAAAACTGAATCACTTACTTAAACACTGATTATTTTATACGCTGAATGAAAGGTTTGAAAACATGAGTCGACTTCTCTGCAGGCTAAAATCGTGAACCCGACAACGGGAGAGGTGCAGCCTCTGGGGGAGCTGGGCGAGATCATGATCAGAGGATACTGTGTGATGTTGGAGTACTGGGACGATCCAGCCAAAACAGAAGAGTGCATCACTCAAAGCGGCTGGTACAAAACAGGGTGAGCGAACGCCGTCAGTTAATGAACCTGGAGTTTGCAAATATGCCGTGTGACGCCGTGCATGTGCAAGGAGAAATGTCTGCAACATAATTAACATAATTTAGTCCAAACGTTTGTGTGTTTAAATGTTTCCTGCAGTGACATTGGCAGCTTGGACGCCTACAGCTACTGCCGGATCGAAGGCCGGATTAAGGACATGATCATCAGAGGAGGCGAGAACATTTACCCGGCTGAGATCGAACAGTTCCTGCACACACACCCCAAAGTCAAGGAGGCACAGGTGAGCTCAAACAGAGCAGAAGAACACGCCGTAACTGGTTTCTGTAGTACTTCACACCGAACTCCGATACTTTATACTCAACTTCAGCACTTTTCACTTGTAAAAGTTGACTCGATTTTGAGGAATTTCTAAAGTTGTTGTTCTAATATCTAATTATCTCTCTATTATATTCTTTATTTCTGTATTTTAAGTCCTGACTCAGTTTGTGTCTGGTTTGCTGGTGGATCTCATCATCTATTTTCCGTATTCTGTGCATTAAAACCAGTAAAATTACTTGGACATGTTTTGTTGTTTCTGTCTGTCAGGTGGTCGGAGTTCAGGATTCTCGTATGGGTGAAGAAGTCTGTGCCTGCATCAAACTGGTAGACGGAGAGGAGTGCACTCCAGAAGAAATCAAAGCTTACTGCAAAGGCCAGGTGAGGATTCCCACTAAACTCACTTTACCTCCGTGCCAAACGTGTTTTTAACTCCTTCGCCTGCTCCTTTCAGATCTCTCACTTCAAGATTCCTCGTTACATACTTTTCGTCACCAGCTACCCGCTCACTATTACTGGAAAGGTAAGGCTGCTTTCATCCTGTAACCGTACCGTGTACCGTGTTTATTAAGATGACTAAAAAACACATCTGTAATTAGCAGCCGCTGTGTTAGATTAGCCTGGTTCTTGTGTTTCTCTCATGGGATGCTGTTTAAAATGACTGTAGACATGGTGTTGTGTTTGAACAGGCCTGCCCTTATTGCCCCCAGACAGGAGGGAAAGGGAGCTATTAGCTTGTCTGCACGCACACCGGGTCCTGTTAGATGAACCCAGAAGGGCGGCGGACCTCGTCCCAAAGCTAGCGTATCAGCAGCAGTTTCACTTCACTTCACCGGGGCAGTCCACTAACTGCAAAACATCATTTTAAACCCCGCACACTAGTTCAGTTCGTCTGATTGTAGACAGTGACACCATAATACTGCAGGCTGCTCTTGAACTGCCTGGATTTCAAGGTGATTTGGACTCCAACCCCTGAAATGCAACATGACGCATGCAGTTACTGTAAAGACTCGACACCACCTTCATGCCTGCAGAGTAAACATGAAGCTGCTGAGGATCAAGAAATGATTGTTTTGCATGAAATTATTATTCATCTCACGTCATCCCCCCATCATGGCTGATAAGATTTTGAGTGACGACCTGGAAAAACGAGGCTCAAACTTTCTTTTTCTTTCTTTCTTTCTCTTCCCAGATCAAAAAGAACGATCTACGTGCGGAGGCTGAGAAGCAGCTGGGACTGAACAAGGGAAAATGAGATGGCCGCCTCGTGTATGAAGACGATTCAGTAACAGTTCCACAAACACCAACTGGGATTTCCATGCCCGGCCATCAGAACATCTTAAAACGTCTCGAGAAATAATGACAGACGGATTTGGACGCGTGATGGCTGGTTATGAAACCGCGCGCCGGGACAATAAGTCGTCCTGTCCTGTAACTTTTAGGGATTGATCATATTCTTTATTTTACTCACTGTCAACAAATCTCACCGAAAGACCAAAACCAACGATGAAGTGTTGATAATACTCAAAGGTATTGTCTGTGTATGAACACTGTTCCACTGGGCGACAGTTTATTTTAATTCAGTACCACACACACCGTCCTGCTTCTGGAAACACTCGCAAGAGCAACAAATGTGTGTTAATCCGCAGCTGGAAATAGTCCCGAACAGATGCACCGTTTACTCCTCTCCTGAGTAACGTTGTTTTTAACCAGATGTGATGATTGAGAGGTAAATTAAATTTTTAGTCATTTCTCAGATTTTATACCCTCGCTTCCTTCCCTCGCCTCCTCTCCTCTAGTTCTAATCCGTCCCGCTCGAGCGGAGGCGGCGAAGAAGTCGAGGCAGAACTTAAGAGAGTGACACATCCTCTGTCGTCATTTCTTAACGTGACGTTAATTAAACATGACGTGTGGCGCAGCTGCATCACCTGTCCATCGTCACGCCTCCGTAAAGGACACACCGGTGCATCCTCTCCACGAGATGGAGAAATAAGAAGTTGGACAGTCTTAAACTTGTTGCTGATTTTGGTCTTTTCATGGGATTTGTTGACAGCATCTTACTCTCCAATACTGTGAACTCAGGAGCTACAGACCAGTCTATCAGAGCTGCTGCACTCCAGTACTACTCCAGCTCAGTGCAGAGCCTGCTGTGGATGTTGAACCTCTAATTTCTCCAGTTTTTTTTAAAATCCTGAATAAAATCTTTATTATTTTTTTTTTACATCAATTTGAAATAAACTTTGTACCACATTATTAAAACCAGGCGTGGTTGGGTGTTTCTCTCTTTACGGGAAGAATGAAGGTATTTTTATTGATCTCGGTGGCAGGTGCACGCCTCTTAAGCCTTAAGGAATGCCATTCAGAATACACACACACTAAATGATTGAATATGAGAACTTAGCAGAGGTTAAAATGAGCGAACATCACAGACGCACGCTCGAAAAGCTGTAAAGAATTTCCTCTCGGGTCTGACCGGGCTACATGTGCAGTCCAACTGACGCTGGGCTGCAGGATCAGGTGTCGTTTTCTGTCTAGACCTGAAGGACTCGGCCCAGAAATAGCTCTTAAAAACCCAGAAGAAAACAAACGGGGGGCTCCTGGCTCTTAAAGAGGAACCTCAAGGTTTATTTTACATATTTTGGTTTGGATTTTAAAGGTTTCGGGACATGGTATTCTTACAGAGGGCGCCAAGTGTCAGGAGTCAACTAGTTGGCCTCGACGTGCTCCAGCATCCGAACCGGGTCTTTAGGAAATCACTTCAGAGCCGAAGGAATGTACATTCTTGGAGGGGAAGAGGTGGTGATGAGGAGAGTACAGTCAGTGAGAGGCTGTTTTTACACGTGAGGTCTGCTCACCTTTATTTCAACAGTTTAGAAATCAACAAAATTTAATTGTTGTTGCTGTTTTGTGGCCTCAATATTCAACTGTATGAATCTCTCAGCAGCAGCAAACATTCAGTCTCCCTCATGTGGTCAGAAAGAGAACAACACTTAAACACACACTCGCTCTTTCATGGTAAATACAGATCTGACAGATTCTTGTCACCCCGCTGTACTGAAGCATGTGGTGTCTGTGGTTCAGGAGGTAGAGCAGCTCGTCCACTAATCGGATGATTGGTGGTTCGATCCCCGGCTCCTCCAGCCTACGTGTTGAAGTGGCCCAAGCTCTGAACTCTGGACTGCTGCGGAAAAAGACTGAGGCTTTGTACACGGGGCAGATGTTCTACTGATGAGCTAAACATCTTTTAAAACATTTCTTAAGGTCAAATCGATGTCGACACTTCAGGAAAAGAAAAACAAAGAAAGAAACAAAGAAAAATCACTGCTGATCTTGTGGCAACAGTTTGGGTTTGTCCCCTTCCTGTTTCAACACGACGACGCCCCGGTGCACAAAGAGAAATGTTTTTGTTTTATTCCCAGTTTGGCGTGGAGGGACTCGACTGATCTGCACCCAACCCTGACCTCAACCCTCATCCAACACTTCTGGGATGAGATGGAACGCTGACCGTGAGCCAGACCGTATCGCCCAACATCAGCGCTGGACCTCAGTGATATTCTTGTGGCTGAATGGGATCAAATCCCTGCGTCCCAGTTCAAACATCTGGTGTGAAGTCTGAAACCAGAGGAGTGGAACAATCACACATTATGGGTGTGATGTTTATACGTGTCTTGTCCTCTCATGGAGAGTATTTTTATCCACTTATATACAAATAATCTCCCACATGAAGACCTCAGCTGGAGTCCTCGGGCAGCGGTATGCCGACCGCCGTCTGCTGTCCCTTCATCTGCTGCTCGGCCTGGGCCACCTGCTCCTCGGTGCAGCAGTCCTGCAGGAACACGGCGGCCAGGTTGCGCAGACGGGGGCTCTCTGAGAGGGAGAAGCGCAGCATGCACTGCAGGATGGCCGGATCAGTGATCTCAGAGCGTGACGAGGGCTTCGTGAGGTTCATCAGTACAGTGATGGCCGACAGGACGGTCTCTTCTCTGCGGCTTGACAACAAATTTGTGACCAAGCTGATGCCGCCGCTCTGCAGGATGATGTCTCGGCACTCAGGGTCCATACTCAGGTTACACAGCCCCCCTGACAGCACGACACACAAGAGAGGTGACGAACAAGTTTGTTTTTTTTACATTAGGAGACAGAATTTACAACAATAAAAAACTCACCCATGCCAAACTCCACAAAGTTCTCATTCTCCTCAGTGAGCATGTCCAAGAAGAGGTCGGTCACCTGCAGCTCCTTCAGATAGTCCATGTTCTTCGGGTCGTACGCAAAGTTGGCGAGGTTCGCCAGCACTTGCTCCTTCGCCTCTGATGTAGTGAAATGAGTTACGTGAGCAGCTTACAGGGACAGTTTGGGTTTGAAGCATAGTTCACAGTCAGTGTCGACGTATTACCTACATCAGACAGCAGATGGCAGAACCCAAGTTTGGAGAAGCAGAGAGGAGGACCAGCACTGAAGCTACGCTATGTGCTGCTGTGAATGGAGGCAGCGACAGAAACTGTTTTAACAACCCGAACGAAGGGAAATCAATGAATCTGTGTGCGCTATATGTAGAATATTTTTACTGCTTCACCCTGTCAGACAGCCCGTTACAAGGAAACAATAATATCACTCTCTCAAAAGACACCAGACTTCAGTGATACAAAACAACTTTACCCCACAGAGGACAGGAGATGCTGGTCAAACCACAGCAACTGATGTTAGTTAGCAGTGAGCAGTGGACCACAAGTCCTGTGTTCTGTGGAGCGGTGTAAACATTTCAGTGGTGAAAATACTGGAAATATAGCACACACACTGCCTCCGTCCTTCCGTGCCGATCCTCCCGTCTCCTCCTTCACATGTTGGCTGATAACGTAACGAGAAGATGCAGCACAAAGATTTTTGAGATCATTGATGCTACAAATATAACACCAGAAAAAGAAATGCTGTGTTTACATGCATTACACACACTTAGATTACACCTTTAAATCTCTTTGTAATTCACCTTCATTCATTCAAAGGTATTCAGGGAACTTAAAGGTCCGCTGTGTAAGATTTAGGGTGTGTATAATCAACTTAAGATAGGAATAATTATAATTTAGTTTCCTTATAATGAGACTTTTATATCTGCAGACACTAAGGGTCCTCCTCCATGGAGTCCGCCATGTTTCTACAGTAGCCCAGAACGGACAAACAAAAACTAAACACAAACTTCAAATTCATCTTCTCATCTCTCTCATTGATCTGTATTTGTGAATAGATATCATCAGATATTAGTATGTGTTTATAATTATAGTAAAGTTATGTCCAGGACAGGTGACTGTGAGCTTCACGTGCCTGTTCACACCTGTGAATGACAAACAAGCCCAACGTGTTCCCACCTTCACTGTCCGTGTCCTGGAACTCGGTGACCAGAGTCTGTAAATATTCAAACCGGTCGGAGCTCTCAGACGAGCCTTTCCTCCACATGTTCAGTCAGCTCCGCACAAACACTCAGATTAAAGATTAAACTTCATCAATCCAACAAACGAGCCGCATTTACGGTGTTTCTTGTTTTGGTCCGTCTCTTAAATGTGTCCGCACGACAAGATTAGTTCCTACGCCACACCGGGGAACGGAAGTCGAGCTTACGTGCGCGCCCGCACGCTGAAGAAGGTCAGAGCTAACGATGCTAATGTAGCTAACGTGTGTTTACATCGGCTACGATGAAGCAGCACCAGCTGTCCAGAGGGAAGCGGCTCACCAAGCCCATCTTATTCGGCACGGTGGTGGTCGGGTTAGCCGCCGCCTTCGTCAACAGGTGAGAGTTCATGTTAATCTGTGTGTGTGTGTGTGTGTGTGTGTGTGTGTGTGTGTGTGACCTGCTGTCATTCCCCTTATTAATCATGTTTTTAATACCACAATGCAAACATACAGTCATCATTCAGCTGCTGCATGCAGGCTGCACACAAACATCTCGAAACCTGTCACACAGTCAACAGTTTTAACAAATTAAAGGCTAAAAAATAAAGTTAATAAAGCAAAAACAAGGTCTGCAGACAGAAACATAATTTGTTATAAAATAAAAGCAATGTAAGGATGTTTTTCTGATCTGTGTGAACTCACGCTTAGAAGATGCCCGAGCATCTCTTATCAAAATGTCAGTAAATATGCTGTATTCAATTTTCCATTTTTTGCTGTTTGTGTGTGAATGCAGCACGCAGCCTGACAGTCAGTCCTCGTGTGTCAGGCTCCAAAAACACCAAATACTACACATCCCATAATGCAGCGTGACAGTATTTTTAATTAAACCCTCAGTGGTCTGCCCCTGAAGTTGTAACTGTGTGTCATTCATCAGTGTAACTCCTCCGTCTTCACGCAGGCACAGGTTCTTCGAGGACGTGGAGGAGCTCAGAGCTCAGGAGCGAGAGCGCAACAATGCCAGGAGGGTTGAGATCGTGGAGAGGAGGCAGAGGCAGATGGACGAGGTGGCAGAGAAGAAGAGAGGAGGCAGCAGCTGAAGTACGGCCTGAGCCATCACTGAAGATAATGTCCAGGTCTGCAGACACATATCCTGCTGCACGTCACCTTGTTGACTGGTCCTGCTTCAGTATGTTCCAGTGAATATACGCAAAGTTCACTGGTGAGAAGCCAAAGTGTGTTTTGATAAATGAATGATCGGTGGATGATGTTTTGATAAGTCACTCATGAACAGAAATGTAATCTATTATTGTGTCTGTTTTGAGACATAAATATTAATTATTAAATGACCAACATGCTCAAAATGAGACATCTTTTTTCTTTAATGTGTTTCTCCAGCAGGAGGCGCTAACAGCTTACAGGTGTTTCTCCTCCTCGTCACGTCTCCTTTATATTTTTTCACCCACACCGAGATTTATATTTAATCTGTTCGATCACACTTCCTAGTCATCCAATTCCTCATAACCATGATCAGAAATTATAACGTGACTCTGACAGTTCACGCAAGTTTAGAAAGATTTCTGATTCGTGTGCAGGATATTCAATTTGCAAATGCTGAAAACGGCAAATATTCACATCTGAGGAGCTGGAACGTGAATGAAAAATGACTGAAAATAGTTGCAGCTCTGATTTCCTCCACAGAAAGAAGTGATGGAAACACGACAAGTGTAACAGATGGAGTATAATTACAGCTTTATTATTAAAACATGCCGTGAAAGAAACCTGAAATAAATTAAACCCACAAACTATATCAAACAGGCAACATTGCACTTGAATGAAAAAAAAAGAAAAGTTCCCACAAGGTCAAAGTGCTTTAACTCGTTCATCGTGTACACTAAAAATGTGTAAAGAAAAACTACAGAATACAAGAATGCTGGTTAAATGTTCTGAACACGACGACAGCGTCACGTAAAATGGCTGTCTATAAATAACGATCAATATGACCAATACTGTACACGTTATGTCACATAGTTCAGAGGATGGATGGCATGTTTGACTCACTACAATGACACAAGGCCTCCCCTTCAATACAGACGTGTTAAAAAAAAAAGAAATCACATGAATCCCCGCCGAGACGGCGGAGGAAATGTTTAAAACATCGGCCCGTGAACTCACATGTTGGACACTTTGAAACATCAATAATTGATGGGAGACATTAGTGATGTGGCACACGATTATCCAGGATATCTGCATACGTGCAAACCCATTAAACCTGTTAATTTTCCAGTCATGGATGTGAGAGTGCACTTGGCCTTAATTGAAGTTATTGCTAGTGAAAGTAGTAGTTATTTAACCGTGCCATCTCCAGCTAAGAACACATCTTAATTGCATAATAATTTAGCTTTTTAAAGAGGATATGGTACACACATTTCACAAATCCGGGGAGGAATCGTAGATCTTTGTACGACCCAGTGAGCAAACAGCAGATACAGTAACACATGAAATATACAGACAGACAGGGACCCATAGTTACAGCAAGTGTGGAGGCAGAAGGACAGAGGAGAGGGTCCGGGGTAACAGTACATCAACAGTTTTACAGTATTAGCCATTTGTGTTCCCGCTTTGTCTGGGGCCAGTGTGTTGGAGGTTTAAGGGGAGGGTGGAGGCGGTTACCGTCACACAGCGAGGGGCACTAAGCCTGGGGAGGAGGCAGCAGGAGGGGCGGTGATGGCTGTCAGGGCACCCGGTTTCAGTCCGTTCACGGTCCTGCTGAAAAAGAAATAAATAAATCAGAGCTGCATTAAATCAGGAAGGTCTCAGCGTGGCTGAAAAACTGGAATCATTAATACATTATTAACCCCATAGATCAAAACCACCATGCACTTTGATTTAAAGCTGCAACAATGAAACAAACTCAAGTATGGAAGCCCGTTTCTGTCAGGAAAAGAACAAAAAATACAAACTGCCAAGTCAAAATCGTGAGATATTTTTAATTTAAGTCAAATTATGACACAAAGAATGTGGAATTATGTTTCTCTGGGCTGCATGTAAGCAAACATTCATGGGACAAATGTGACAAAATAGGCACTTATATGCATCCACAACGACGTATAATTCCACTTTAAGTCATAATTATAAATATCATGTCATGATTTTGACTCACCATGAGCAGAAAAATTTCCTGAAGCTTATTTTCATGTTAATTCTCTAAAAAAAACTTGATAAGTAATTAATTATATAAAAATTATAAATAGAAAGAGGAAGACAAAGAAGTGTGCAGTTAGTAGTAGCTATGGCAGAATCAGAAATTCTACGATACGCCCTTAAAAACAAAAGTTAGAATGAGAAGTGGTTCTTCATGTTGATGCCATCAGTTTATTTAGTGTAAATAGAATTTGTCCCCGAGTTCATTAAACTGCAATAAATGATCATTTAAATTTTAAATGGATGGTAATCAGCATTTAGCAGCTGTTAGTTAAAGCCACGACGTGTGCGTCAGGTTCACAGTGTTCAGCCTCTCCCTTTGTTTGTTTTTCTTATCACTCATCAAGAAGCAGGTTTTATTTGAGTGTCGATAAACTCAGTTGTGGGTTATTAAGAACAAACCGGAAACACAGCGGTGTAACATCAGAAAACAGTCGAGTAATACTAGATAGAAACTAGATGTGTAGACAGACGAGCCACAGAGTTTGGTTTAATTACGTTTGAAGGTCACAAAAACAACATGCAAATGATGTTTTAGTCTGATTATGAAGTGCATTTTTTAAAAACAAAAACAGAGATAATTACTAAACTATCCTAGTTTTTCCTTTCCTGGCAGAATTAGACTTCCACAGCTGAGCTACAGACTGAAGATGATAAAAAAAACTGCTCGGGTTGTTGGATAAACTCGTCATCTTCCTGTTCGATTGAAGCTTTTGTATTTTCAGTCACTGTCAGTTCGTCTCCTCGGGCTCTGTTCCCTGCAAACGCAGCACAAAGCGCTGACCTGAACACCGGCAGGTCGCGCTGTCAGTCTGTCCTCATTATGAACTGAATCTGTCTGCGTCTCATTCACAGAGGACACTGCGGATGACGCGTTTCTCTTAGCATTGCTAAAAATGGAAGTTGACTGGAGAAAGTGGGAAGGAAGTTGAGTCTGACTGACTGGTTAAACTGGTCCGAATCCCCGGTCTGTGTAAGGATGAGTCATAACTCTGGAGAGTGGAATGACTGCGATGCAGGCGTGAGGCAGGATGCCTTTAGCTCCTTCAAACCTGACTGAAGGTGAGCGGTGTGCATGTCAGAGGTACAATGACCTTGTTGTGTGGAGATCTCAAATATGCGCACTGCCTCTGAAACTGCAGAAACTCTACACTCCGTCCTTGCTCACCACCAGCCTCACACAAAAACAAAGCGCTGTCAACGAGACAGGAGTGACGCAGCAGAAAAACTGAACAGTGCTGCACTTTTCCCATTAAATGTGATTAAATATTCTAGATGTTTATGACCATGAACCATGACGCAGTCCTGCTTCATTAGAGCAACAAATGTGGATTAAAGTAGTCCCCAACAAATGTGTCATTTCCTCCTGTTTTGTTCTTTTCATTTGTTGATGTGGCATAAATCACCCTAAAACATCTTTATCCTCCTCGAATGATGGTGACACTTTCACCTTCTTGTTGACTTCTGCCTGGAATTTCCCCAAGTTTGTTTTTAACAGCAGTTTCACTGTAACCAAGTTTCTCTGCCACAGGGCGTCTGACAAAAATCCCAGTGTAGAAAACAAAAAATCAACTTTGTTAATTAGAATTAATGCTCAGACAAAACAAAAACAGCTCACAGTATTATAAATATATTAGAGGAAGGAGATTAAAAAAGGGCAGCGGGAAGATTCCAGCACCGTTTCAGCACCACCACCACCTGTTAGTGGCCAGCACGTCATCTAACCCACAGTCATGGTTATTTCTACGAGCTCTACGTGGGAAAAGAGGCTTGTTAAAACCAGAAGCAGCATGCAGGATCCCCAACACACTCAGGTAACAGACGGAGCTACGATTACCCAGAATCAGTGCAGGGAATGTGACCATCTCTGTCCTGCTGGGAAGAAAATGCACACAGCTCTCAGATACTCCTCAGTATGCTTAGACATCCACCACACCAGACACAACACACACTGCTCACACTCACGAATGACCAAAAAGGGAGGACAGGATTTGTTTTCACTCACGCTTTGTCAAAATACGACGTATGCAGCGATTGGGAGTAGTTGGCCGTGTTTGCGTTGAGGATGTTGCCGTTGTCGAGAGCGAACGCCTTCCTCGCTCTCTGGTCCTTGGCAAAGTTCCTGCAGGCGGCAAGCTTTGACTCCAGAGCCTGCAGGGGGGAGACGTGACACAATGATCTCCTCTCCTGTGAACATACAGGGACTTTCTACATGAAGCTTGTGACGTGGTGAAAGAGAAAGCGAATGACTCACCCCGACTTTCCGGAGTAAATCACTGACGATGTTGAGGGCTGATATTCTTGCAGAGGGAGTCAGCGGTGAGTTGCTGCCGTATCCATTTGATAAACCTGAGTATGACAGAGATACGTTGAACTTTAGTTAATAGTTATCACGTTTACTCTAGTTAACAGTGAGGTTATAGTTACATCTGCATTCTTCAACATCCAGCAATCACAGAGCAACATTAGCATTCACGTGGAGTCGTGTTTCTTTTCACCTGATCGATGCAAATCCAATATTCACTCCGTTTGAGCTCCGTTTTGAGTCTCGACCGACTCCTGAGGGACATATCTGACTCTCTAACAGTGTCTGTCTGCATGTGCAGGCAGAGCACAGCAGGATTTTAGGCAACACTATGAGACAAATGAAAATGAACCAAAATAGTCAGGCTGTGGTCTGTAAAAACCAAAACAATGAGCTAGAAGATGATAAAACGCTCCATGGAGCTCCTTTTCCTTCTTCAAGCACAGCGGACGCAGGGCGTTTTAATGAAGCCGTCTGTACATCATGCACTCAAGGGAAGAGGGGCTGCAGCTACCTGTCGGGTTGGCAAAGGCGTTGTCCAGACCTTTGCTCAGCGGGGTAGCAGGGAGAGAGAGAGAGGCCTGAACAGCAGTGTCCATCTTCACGTTGTCCTGTGTGGGCGAACTTGGAGCAGACATCCTGGTTACGTCTGACTGCCTCTCTCGAACGGCCAGCTCCTGCCGCAAGTCTGCAACAGACATGAAAAATAACGTTTTGTAGCTTTCAGCAGAGACCAGCAAAGGACTCAAACACGGCTGATGGAAGCTGAGGAGAAGTGCAGCAGCTGTATGTTAATGAGCTGGAGGGTTGATTGACAGCAGGGCTCATTAGCAAAAATCTAGTCAATAATCACCTCTGGCTTCATCCTTTAATCTCTGCACGGAGACCAGAAGCGACTCCTTCTCATCCAGCTCGCTCTCCAGGAAGGCGTTCCTCTCGATGGCCTGGTTCAGACGCTGCTCGAAGTTCTCCAGAGACACGATGGTCGCTCTGAGGAAGAGGTACAGAGGAAGGAAGCAACATTTTATTCATTAAATGCAAATATCCTCTGAGGGCTGCCGTCTGTATTCTGCTACTTATTAAAGATTATTCAAGAATGAATAAAGGGATCAATATTTCAGGATTATGCCACAGGAACAGACTTTAATTTAATTCAAGCCAGCAATCACGTGAATTTGAGCCATTTGCTAATTGCAACAAGGATGAGAACATGTCCATACATAGCAGCAAGAGTCTGTATATCCTTGATTTTTTTTCAAGGATCTATGAGAACCAATATATCAAATATGGATCACGATATATCTGATTTGATGTGGGGGGGGAAAAAAACACCTTTGAGTCGAGTTAAGGTGTCACAAAAAAATCAATCCTGTATTATCCTGATAAAAAACAAAACATTAAACTCTTGGACAGTCAGAAGAAGTGACTAAATGATGTGCAGCAGTCATCTCAGTGATCATTAACAAACCTTTTGGCTCTCTCCAAGTCGTCATTGGACTGTTCGAGCTCTCGGACGTATTTATGGAGCTGGTCCTTGATGCTGCGTGTTTGGCCGAGGTCGTCCTCCAGCATAGAGATCTGCTTGTAGCTCTGAGAGTACTGATGCTCCAGCTTGTCCTGAGGACAGAAGGGGAAGTCATAATGATCACATGAATACTCAGAGCAGGAGAGCTCCATTTCAGGATGTGATTTAACAGCTCCAGACGTAAACCACGTACATGTTATCATCCATTTTTCAGTGTGACCTATATATGCTCCAGCTCCGAGACAATCAGCTCAATAAGTGCGGCCGGGCCTGCCCGATTATGTCTGACCTATATCTGCTGTTACTGTGGTGCCACGCAGAGGCCAGACAGCCTCGAGAAAATCATTCAACATACTGACGTGACAGGAAATATATTACAGTGAACATGTTCAGTGTACGGTGGCCGTCTGGTGCAAAATGCAACATAATTGGACAGAAAATGCTGTTGCGTAACTGAAATCCATTTTTCAGTTACTGAAACACTAACAGCACAACGCTGCTCCAGAAACTAGCACTACTGCGTGGTCTCCTCCAAACAACAAGCCGTGTCTTCACTGCGGAATCTAAAACACGACACACACCTCAGCACATACGTCACATTCCTGCCGGTGACGTGACTCAAACGTGGACACAAAGCTGTGCCGCTCGCCTCTTTGTTAATGTGGAGCAAGAATAAGAACGAGAGACACGACCTGATGCATTATGCACGAGAGCTGCAGCAGTGTAGGACAGAGCGAAGAAACAAACCTCAACACCTTCCTGAAGTCAGATTACTGTTTCTACTGCTCAGACTCACCAAGGCCAGTAAACACCGTCATAACAACGAGCACGGACCCACGAGAACCTTCTCTCAGCGTGTTGTACTATAAGCCCTATAGGTCTGACCTCCATATTCCCATGATCTCTTACATGAAGCAGAAAGCCGAGGCTGCAGGCCAACAAGAAAAGATAAATAAGCACTGAGTGCATCCAGGAGAGCAGCAGCTGTTATAGCGTGACTTCGCCTCTCCTCGCCCCCCAGAGACTGCACTCAAGGGCGACTGATGATATAAGATAGCTACGGAAAAAAGAGCATTAAATATTCATTTCAAGGGTACGTATGAATACACAGTGTACTTTGTTCAGAGCTGGTTGTTTGTGCTTCCACTGTAATACTTCGATCAAAAAGGTTTCAACCCGGAGGTCTGGTTGGTGATTATTTTCACTAGTTATTGATCTGACGGTGCAACGATATGTTTGAATAAAACCCCCAAACTACAGATTCAGAGACACCGATCAGTCACCTTGAGAGTTTCCACTTCATTCTTGAGTCTGTGGTTCTCGGTCTGCAGGTCCTTCATACGATGCTCGGCCTGGCCCAGCTGTGCTTCCAGCTCAGCCTCCAGCTCCCTGCTGCCCTCCTGAAACTCCACCAGCTCCTCCTGAGCCTCCTGGCAGCTGCGGGCAGACAGAGGAGGAGGCATTAGACAGCAAGTCGAGACAGAAAGAGGTTGGTATGCAAGCCTGGTGGGTGAATTCATTAAGTGTTGCAGCTTACTAGCGCTGCTTTTTACTTAGTTTTGATCTTTATTTTATGTTGGCGCTGGAGCGCTGACCCAGATACTGCTTCACAAACTCTAGTATGAATGTGTTACTTCATCTCAGCTCCTCTCATGAGTACCTTTAACCTCACAGGTCACGTGATCGGTGAACAGCTTTGCCATGTGATTACGTAAGCGTGTGTGGAAATAGCCATGGATGAACACACACACACACAAACCTGGCTATTTAAATGGCAAATGGAGTAACGAACCGGCATGTGATCGAGTGCTGGAAGTGGCGCAGAGTCAGAAAATCCATTTATAAACGCTCGTGTTCAGCCCACTATTGAACTGGTCCAGCATTGAAAAGGCTGGCTGCTACTGATCTGCAGACTGGCGCTTCCGCTTCACAGTTATTAGCCTTTATTCAAAGTGCTCTGGTGCGTCTGAGCGGTCAGTATGAGGGAATCCTCAGCATGAAAACGCTTATTTCTGCACGTTTAAAACTCATTTTGGGGTTTTGTAAATGTGCTTTTAGGTTTTTAGGACAGTTCTGGTACTGCAGGGTTCACAAAACTAAAATATACTGAATGTACTAAAGAGCAGGGAAATCCTTTTTGTGCATTTTAAGATGGTTAAATATTAAAAACACAAGTGAAACATGGGACCTTTAAATCTGCTGATGAAGATCGAGCCATTAGCTGCTAAACAGAACTTGTTTTGTCAACTGCATTAGAGCTCGGATAAGATCAGATGCCTGAAGCAACATCAGTGAACTAACAGAAGAAAACACTTGTATCACACACACGCTACACACAAACATGTAAATGGTCTGAACTTTGAAGGAAGTTCATTGTCTACAGACTCTTGCATAACTGGGCGTAAGCCTGAGCTTGTTTCCTTGCTTGCTTGCTTTTAATCAAGTGACATGTTATAAGATAAGATTTCATCTTGGGAACAGCTAATTTTAGATCATAAAAGTGTTGAGTAATCACAGTGGTAAAAAACAGCAGCGGTACCATTATATAATATAGAAACATCAAGCAGAGACGAGAGGACAAAAGAGACATGAGAGCCTTTTATGTTTAATGTGAAACATGAGTCACCGCTTTCTTTAAAAATAAGGCAGAGGTTTCGCTGACTCTCCCACATTAAACTGTTTCAAAAGTGTCACTGGATATGCAAACACTGAGCTTTAAATGGAAGGATGGGCGACTGAGGTGATGTATTCCTGCCGTTCCCACAGGCACAAAGAGGCTATAGTGTTACTATCAGATCTTGTGATCTCAGTGACACAATCTGTGATTCAAATGAAGCGGACAATGAAGAACCTCGACTCTGAAACATCACGACTCAAACCTGCACCGTCAAACTAACGCACGACACCCAGATGTGAACAAGAGCATTAGTGAGGTCCAGAGATCTTCCTCACCAAACTGGAAGAAACATTTGTTGATGGAGCTGGCAAGAAAAGGGACAAAGACAAAGCTGGAAGCACACTTTCCCTCGTACTGTACGCTGAATCTTTAACAGGAACCAACAAGATTATCCTGAACTATGAAAAACAGATCCAGACCTAAAGTACACAAAAGTAAAAGGTGGGTTTACCTGAGCGTACAAGGATAAACACAACATCAGATATTTCTGACATTCATCAAAATGTTTCCTATCTGTAATAGGACACATTTATATTTTTAATTATATGAAATAAACTATTATTTCTGACTGCAAAGACACAGATTGTGACTTTGCTTCAGTGTCTCTCTGCCTGCTGATACATTAGCTTTCATCTCGTGACAGAGAGTGTAAATGATGAGGCTGCGGGATGCCTCGGAGATTGATTTGACATTTCTTGGAGCCCCATGGGACGAATGTGGCGTCTCTCACACACATACAAGCAAACAACTGGCAAGATTTGGTCAGAATTATTCAGGAAGATGGAAAGTGGAAAGACTGACTGACCTGACAACAAAAAGCTGGTGAAAACACCAGACATGATGATCTTTAAATGTTCAGATATTGTTTCTCAGACGATACCTGTTGTCAATAAGTAAAACACAGACAGCCAGCAGCAGAAATGACATACTGAAAGGCTGACATCAGAACTATAACAAAAGATGACATCATGATGATGTCAGCCTAGGATCATGGGAGTTGTTTTCTTTACTGTTAAACAACCGTCATGGCTGATTTGAGTCTCTCACTCAGGGTGAAATCATGTTCATGGAGGAGAGGACATTAAAGTTCAATTCACGTTTACAGACTTCCTTCCTCACTCTGATGCATCCTGTGAACGCACGGTTAGCTTCAATAATATTACACACGTCTCCGGGTCTCATTTGAATGTGGAAATGTGTCTTATTACACCAATAATGTCACCGAAGGAGAAAAAGAGCGTTCAGGTTACAGACCCGTTCTTGTACTTGAGGGACAGAGCCTTCCAGAAGTCAATTTCCTCGTCTTTTGAGGAGAATTTTGGTATCATATCCGTTTCCATGGCAAACAAATCTGTAGAAGAAACAAACAAAGTGGTTACGATGGGAGGAAGAGGACAGCGCACGTTTATCAGACAAAATTTCTTCACAACTCTCTCTTCGTCCAGCAAAAGGCTGCACTCTGCAGTACCTCGAGTGGCCACTCGAGGTTGGCTGCAGAATCTCCATACGCTCCTATGTTGAAATGTCCTTCCTGTTGACATGTTAAACATGCTTACAGGCCGGTTCATCCACGTCTATGCCCACATTTAGACGAGCCAACCACAGCCACAGATTTTGAGCTTCACAATGGAAACATGTGACATCACGTATATGTGGTCCATTCATTTTATGGTCATTGATCAATTAGAGTGGCCTAAAACAATAAGACATGTAGCGTTCACATTCAGCAGAACAATAACAGGAGTATTTCTCCAAAGCATCTTTTAATTTAACTTGATTAGCATACCTATCAAAATTCCATTTAGATTTCAAAGAAAACAGTCCCACGAGGAAACGCTGTGGCGAGGAGCCTCATTCATCAAACTGACTCATGATTAAATTCAAGACTGGAATTAAACCCCTGAACAAACTAGCTGTGAGCAGGAACAGACGAGAAGGCGACTAAAGTCTAAATTAGAAAGTAGGAAATTTTAGAAAATGTGTTGTCATGTATTCGTGTGCTCACTCTGACTTAAATAGGCCACAGAAGAGACACAAAACAACGTCGGACAATATGTTTCCTGGGGACAAAGCTCTTTTGTCCCGTCTTTGAAACAGGCTTTCTTTCACTCTCTTTCTCTTTGCTCGATCTTAACAAAACGGTCGAGGAACAGGATGGTTAACCTGTAAACCACACAAAGCAAGATTGATGCCACTTTCATGTCTGTACATCAAAAATGAAGCCAGAACCAGTTAAGACTGGAAGCACATACGACATACGACTTCCAGCACGTCCTCAGTTCACCAATAAACATTTCATGTCACGCTTAAATCCATCAGGATGAATTTATGCATATCCAAAAAGTTAAAGTTATGAGAAACACAGAGACACAGAGACAAGGTCAACAGATGCTTCTGCTGTATTTTAGTGTCGCAGTAAATAATACCATCCTCTAGGATCACGTTAAAAAGACGTGTGTCCACTCGACATTCAATAAAAAACACTTTACAACCACCAAAGGACAGCGGAGGGAGAAGTACTCAATTTAAAAGTACTACAATGTGAAAATACTCCTCTAAGAGTAAATCAAAGTACAAGTACTCCCAGTCAGTGTTTTTTTAAATTATATTATACTCATTTTAACTACGTTAATCTGCAGCAATACCTCATGAACTATAAGATCATCACTGTGAGAACCACTTATGTCTGAAAAGTTTGTTTTTCTCAACACTTCATCCTTTAGTTTATCACAAACATTCAAAATCACCAAATGTGGACAGAAATTAAAAATGTAAAGCTGTCAGACACATGAAGTGCAGTAAAAAACACAAAATTGGGCTCTGCACCACTAAAAATAAAGGTTTGAAGTGGTTCTTTATCATCAGTACTCCAAATACTCTTAAACAGCAATAAATGGTACTTAAATAATTTACCCATGACTCATGTACTTCGTTACATTCCTCCACTGGACGAGGACCTCAACAGTGAGCCTGAATCAAACAGAAATCTTAATATATTCCTCTCGTGAGGTCCTCTGAATAATTCAGATTCAGAATATATTCAGTCACCTGAAAGCCTGGAGGGAAACTCAAATGTTATTACAGCAGCGGAAATAGAAACACAAGCCACTGTGACAGAATTATAATGTAAGGCCTGGTACGCTTCTCAGATCAATAAAACATGTTTCCTTTATGTCTATTTTTAGATCATAAAGATGATCTATGATTTTAAAGCTGGGTTAAGTTTGTGTGTAAATGAAATGAACTGTAAAATCTGATTATTCAGACACATTATTTTAACTCTCACACTCCGCGAAAATGATTGAATCCAAATGAGAAATGACCCTGTTGAACACTGACACTGATCACACCTTAACGCAGCGGTTAGGAATGATTCAAACATGAGAAGATATTTTAAAAACACCTCAAACGCATCGACATGTGTCGATTTCTAACATTAAACAGGAGGCAGAAGAAAAAAAAAAAAAGAAATCACACCAAGATCAGCGACTGAAAGCAGAAAGATGATGCTGAGCTCAGCTGTCAAAACTGGGTGTGCAAACAAGACGTGAGCCGACACACACGGGTCCAGATCCGGAGCCAGCCGACAGGTCGGATCAGCTGTTCTCCAACAAAACACCAAATTCAATAAATAATGACGCTTTCTGTACCTGAACATCGCCCCAAACTGTGATGGTGATCAGTCCATTAATGCTCGATGCTGTGAGCTGCTGAGGCCGACCGTCTCCTCTGCTGTCTGCTGATCTGCTGCCTCCTCTCAGGGGCTATTTAAAGGAGAATACACCCTAAATATAAATCTTATCTGGTTTCATATCACCTTTCATTTAACGCCATATTAATATGAATGTTAGGACAGCATGGATGCAGAAATAATCTTGTTGCATGTTATTGCAATAATAGTTATCAAAATGTCTGACCAAAATGTTTTTAATTCTTAGATCAACTAGAAAAACAAAAAATATATCAAATATTAAATTATTTACTTCTGATGTATCTCCGAGGACTGAATGTGTCTGTTTGATGGTGATCACGGTACAAACAGATTATAGCAGTGACTGTATGAAGAAATGAACAAACAATTTTAGGGTGGATTTCCTCAGAGCTCTGTTGCGTTCACGGACCTCACTGCTGCACACTAACTCCGCATAACACGCAGCTCGTGTTGAAGTAGCATCACCTGCTGGTCGTCCAATAGTGACTGATGTCATCATGATTTCAGAACATGTTAAAATGCCCATAAAGCCTCAACTATAGAACACAGGTTGAAATAATTTGATAACATGTTCAAATAAAAAAATATGTAATGATAGGTTAAAATTATGATCAATTATTCCACATTAAGCGATACAAAGTCAAAATAGTATGAGATAATAAGTCAAAGAGGTAGTAAATCAAAATGATGAAATACAAATACAATATTCTCTGATAAAAAGACCAAATTATAATTTTAAAAGTCAAAATTATGAAGCAATGAGATACAAAAGTAATATTCCTAATTAAAAGACCAAATTATAACGTTCAAAGTCAAATAGTATGACATAATAAGTCAAAATTATTAGATGAAAAGATACAATTTTGACATCAGAAATCAAAATATTACTAAAAACTATCAACATTTCGACTCCATAAGTCAATTTTTGAGATAAAAAATTTCGTTATCAAATCTTATATTATCAGTAATATTAGAATAAATAGATTTAATGTGATAATTTATTTAAATATTAGATTAGATTTTTTTCTGACGTATTTCTCAAAAAATGCTTACGTTCCGGTGACGTCAGCGCGTCTGGGCTCGACTCGTTGCTATGGTAACCCGCAGACAGACCCCCACCTGAACCCTTTAAAACCTGAACCATGACCTCTGCAAAGAAAGTCCGGAACTTCCCCGGCAGGTCCTGGAGAGAGGCCGGGGAGGAGGACAACACGCTGACCATGTTCGAGGTGTACCAGGGGAAGTCCAGAGAGGTTCGTACCGGGACACTGACGTGAATAACGGTCACAGCTAGCAGCGAGCTAACGGTCCGAGGGTTAGCCCTCCAAAATAAAACCAGACATCATTTCTAACTGTCCAAACTGGAGTTTTTCTGTCATGAAATACCATGAACATGAAATATCATGACAGTAAATAAATAACCGTGTCTAAAATACAGTGTATTCAGTGGTTTAAGTAGCAAAATGTGTAGAAATACTCAAAAACACAAAATATTAATTTCAAAATAAAAGCATACTTAAAAGTTGTTAAGTTAAAGTACTCCTTATGCACAGTGGCATGCAACTTTAATATACAGTATATTATTGAATTATATTTATCCATCCATCTGTATGCAGCTGTATATATACTGTATATGCTGCTGGGCAGCTTGTGATTTTCATTAAGAGATCAATAAAGTTACCTATAATATCCATAATACAGCATTATTTTTTGATTACACTAAAGTTATCAAATCAATTGAATGGAGCAGGTGGAGTAAAGAGTATCATTACCTCTGAAATGTAGAAGTACCTCAACATGAGAGTGCATGTTCTTACTTATTCTCCACTACTGAATATGTTCAAATGAAATTTTATTTTCTCCATTTTCTCCTGTTAACAAGTTAATTAAATTTGTTTTCTCTCAAATTATTTATGTTATCATGTCTACCTCGTAGCGATGTCGGAGGAGCACACTGCAATTGCAAATATACTAAATAAACTATATCAGGATAACAACATTTGTCTGAGCGCTGGATGACATCAAACTGTCTTTTCCTCTTGAACTCGGCCTCATTAGCACGCAGCATGCATGACAGCAGCTTTAGACCATCAACATACAGTAATACACTTCCTCCTCCTCCTCCTCCTCCTCCTCTTCCTTACCTGTCCTGCCGTGGGATTGGCTCACAGGTGTATTGTGTGTATTGTGTGTATATTGTGTGTAATTGCAGCAGCATCTTGGGAACAATAGGTTTCTAGGATATAAGCTTTTCTAAACACTGAGGCAGCTCGCTGAGGCTTCACTCACTCAGCTGGAATTGGACAGAAAAGTCAAGTCAAGTAAAATGGAGGAAACAAAAACAACAGAGACGAAGAAAGAGGCTGAAACTGGGACTAGTTTATTTCACCGGCTCATGGCACAGAGGAAGGATCCGGAAGAAGATGTGGTTTGTGTTAATGAATCTTGATCAGAACCTTTAGAGCCTTATAGTTTAAACGTGGTCTGTTCTTCTGTGTGTTTCACGTCGTCACCCTGCAGGTTTTCTAACACTTTTCTTCATTGTCTTTCAGAGGATCATGCTACAGCGGCTGATAGTGATTGCTCGGCTCCCCCACCATCTTGCTGACAGGACAGAACTGGGAGGTCAGCCAGAAATTACCTCAGAGCCAACAGAGACTCAGAGCACAACAGCGCAGCGCTTGATAATAAGGCCTCACTACTCCACCTTCATACAAATCAATGAGCTAATCACCTCACGCTAATTTAATCCAGCTTCAGGGGGATTGAAGGGCGGTGGTAACCTCATTGATATGATAAATGTATAGATCTACGCTGTTTGCTATTAGATGTTGAACAGTTTTCTGCCTCAGACATGCTGCAGTTTCCAGCAGAGCAATGGAAGACTGTCTCTTCTCCTTTGTTTGGGTGTTTTTGTATCCTATGCATCTTTATAAGAGCTTGAATTTCACAATAAAAGCCCCATAAAAGGCTGAAGTACATATCAACAACAGAACCGGGCTTTCATGTCCTCATGCTCATCTCTGTCCTGTTGTTTGTTTCCGTGCAGCTCATTATGAAAGACTCAACTTCCAGTTAGGCAAACAGTTCACGTGGGATCACATCACGGGCCTGTTGCTGATTTACCCGTCCGTCCTGCTGCACGTCGTCGAGGTAAGTTTTACTGCAGGTAAACATCGAGAGCGTGAACGTCTGCGATGACGACGTGTGACGTTAAAGTTTTCTGTCTCCTCCAGTCATCCAGGGACGTTCTGCTCTCTGTTCTGAAAGACCTCAGAGACCTGCAACAAGAAACAGACTGGTGATGATGCAGACTCTTTAACACCAGCATGACTTCATACTTTCTTATTTATGAGTCATTTCTTATCAACCCTGTGTATACGAGCTGCTGTGACTAGTGAATTTTTGTTACATGTGTAACTGCCTTCCTCGTTATCACCCTCATGAGGCTCCCTATGAAACTGTTCACTCTGTGTTCACGTCTCTTTTTAGTGCCTTGCTAGAAGCTCCCAAGGTTGTGTTCATGGCACATAACCCTGAAAGCCGGCTGTTCCAACAGTGGAGCTACAAGGTTTGCTCTTCTGGTCTTTGAGGTCACATTAATATGAGGCGATAAATTAAAGTGTCTTAAAGTGTCTTCAGTAGATCTCCTGACTGAAGGCCGTTGCAGTCATTCAGTATCTCATCTTTTCCGTGTTTTCCTGTATGTGTGCTCGCTGTTGTTGGCCGCAGGTGCTCAATGTAGATCAGAAGCCCGGAGACGCTGAAGCTAAAGAACCAGAGGAAGAGGATGAGAGCGCCGAGACTCTGGTCTGCACTGTCCTGTCCGCTCTGCAGAAACTGAGTGAACATCTTGAAACGTCTAAGAAGGTGTGTTTACTCTGTGGATAGGCAATAAAATGACCCTCTGTTACTGTCAGAGGGGGTTTATGACTAAGACTGACTGTTTATCTGACTGTCCTGTGAGGCTGTTCGCGGGTCGGTGCTGGATGATACACCGGGGCTGGTCGTCTCTCAGGCGGTTCTGGAAAAGCTTTTGGCTCGAGCTGATTTCCTGACTCCACAACAACACCTGCAGATGTACGACTCACCGTTAAACGTCAGGATGGACTGTGGTAAGAATCGGCTGAGTTACTAAACACGACTTTCAGGAGTAGCTTAGTGACTTTATGATAATCATGTTTATGTATGTTTTTAACAGGACAAGTTAATCGAAGCAGCTTTCACACCACAATTTAACTGTTCAGACATAAGGTCAAAGGTAAGACGTCATCGATCATTTAAAGACATTTAGCCGTGAAAATGTTGGTTTTATTTGGTTTTGAGAAATCTCTAATGTTTCTACTTTCAACTAGCGGGATATGATACGTCCATGTTGGTTTTTCTGAGCCAGAAGTGACCATATTTGGATATTTGGACGAACAGGTGAAGCTCAGGAGCTCAGGAGCTGGGCTGGAGTGTGTCGAGCTGGACGGACTCGCCCCCAAAGCATACCCTGCTTTAGCGACATGCTGTGTGGACTGTACATTACAGACTGAGACCATAAACTCATGAGGTCATAACCCAAAAGACAAGTCGGCTCAATTCTCCATAAGACAGATATTCATGGACCCCAGAGGATGAATCCTTCTCTCTGACCTTTTCGTGCTCTACAGTGAGATTAACTTTCTTGTTCTTTTGTGAAAATATTGGATGAACCGGTGCAGACATTCACAAACAATAAATCCAAACGACTTCACTGACATTTGTGGTTTGTTGTTTTATGTTTCTAACAGCTGTTTTATGACAGCTCAGTCGCGTTTAAATGTCATTTTTCATCGCTGTAAGCTTCACAAACAAATTCTTTCACCTCTCTCTCCGTGACTAGACACCAGACTACCTTCATCCTTCATCTTTTCTTTGCATGTTTTGACCATGAGCACGGTATATTGGAGGATGTTAAGCTGTTGGCTGTAGCTTCACACAGCATGTTTGTCATCACAGAAGTCTACATGCCAGACGCATTTCAATGCTTCACTGTCAGCCACTTAAAACTTTGATTTACTCCGCAATTCAAGAATGTAATCAAATGTTTTATGCCTCTGCAGAATGTGTTTGGCCTTCCCTAAAGCACCTTGGAAGTGCCTGAAAGCTTCCCGGCAGAGAGAAATCACTGTGACAGTTTTATACCAATATTTAATTTACTGGAACAGAAGAAGAAGTAACACTGAACAACATCTACAAGAACAAAACACAGCAGATCCAAGTTAATATAAAAACATTTTTAATAGTTTGAACATTCGGATGAGGTTAATTTTATTTTTTAATCTTACTGTACACTGCGTGTTCCACTTGGTGACCGGGAGATATCGTGTCCAAGAAAAAGGCATTTTCCTCTTTTACTCCGAAACTTTACAGAGTCCACAGCGTCACCACAGTTTGACACGAAGAACTTTTAAATCTAAAAAGGTTCCTTGATAACTTTATGTGTTCCCTTTTTTTATTTTGGCCCCCGTTACTTGGAACTTAAACAAAAAGAAACGAACATATGACTGAAGATGGCTTCATGCACCACAGTGTAATCTACAAACAAAAGTAACAAACACACCTGTACGCAGCAGTTTTTTTTCTTGCTTGTTTGTTTGATTTCAGTGTAAAGTCACAGGAACTTTGTTTTAGTCCTCTAAAAGCGCAGTATTCTGGGCACAGTCACGTCAGCTGAAGGTTCTGGGTTTCCGGGCATGTCCGGATGTGCTTTCTTTATTTGCTTTAAATAAAAACGTTGCAACGTACAGAAGATACACGGCGAAAACAAACTGTTGGCAGAACTGATGGTGATGGAGAGTTTGACTTAAGAAAAAAAGTCAAGGGCAGCACTGAATTATTCTTCTTTTATAAAGGTCGATCTATCGTTTATAAAAAATAAATACAAGCACATTTATATAGGACCAAAGATGAGACATATTTCATAGGCATGGTTAAAAAGCATGCTGCTGAGTTTCACACAGGACAATGTCAAATCAAACGCCCCCTCCCCTCCCCTCCCTCCCCTCCCTCCCCTCCCCTCCCCAAAATTGGTCATAACACACTTTTTATCAAACACCCCGCCACCCTCTTTTACTTGAAACTATGTCCACGACACACACGATCCGCCTTTTATCACGACCTATAAGGTGAACATCATCTATCACCAGTACATTCCACCTATTCATGTGAAAAAACCAAACAAAAAGGCCTTCTTCGTATTTTACTGCTCAAAGGGCATGCTCGCACAAAAAAGCTGCAATACTAGAAACTCTCTCTGCTCGACGGGGGGGTTGGTATTATTGTTAATAAAGGTGTGTTTGATGAAATACTGTATGTACAAGCCTCAATCTGAAACCCTTTAGTACAAAACGAAGAGCAGCACGTTGTAACACAGAAATCCAGACAAAGACGGGACAGACCGTTCACCTCAGCACAGCCAGATTTCAACAATTACTTCTTTTTTTTTTATTTATAAAAAAACAATTTTGTGGTCAACTTTTTCTTTACATGTTATACCGGTGATCGCATTTCACGCTCTCAGCTGGATGATCTGATTGAGTCGAGCTGAATGTAGATTAATAGTTTCCTTTACTGCTCTTCCTTTGGGATAAATTTAGGCAACGCTGTTGTGATTTTTCAATATTTTCTGACATTTTATAGACCAAACAATTCAAATAGTCAGCAGATTAAAGGATTTAGTGGCACATAGCAGTGAACTGAACAAGCAAGAGGCCATCTCTAGATCAGTGTTCGGTTTGTCCGCTCTGGGCTACTGTAGAGAAATGGCGGTTCAACATGGTGGACTCTGTGGAAGAGGACCCGCTCTGTGTAGATATAAAGGACTCATTTTAAGACGGCAAAAACATAATGATTCTTATTTTCAGGTGATTATAAATCTCACACACTGGACCTTTAATTGATGATGAAAATAATCGTTTTTTTTGCAGCCATAAATCTTTAAATCTGCCGTTTTTCTACTCGTGAAAACATTTTTTTAAACACAGATCTTACATCTAATGTCAAATATAGGGGACGTGACTGTTTTCAGTCATCTGTTCGCGATGCAGCAGTTTCCTCGCAGAGTCTCTCTACTCGACACACCCGGTTAAACTGGTGGGAAAATGCATAAATTGATGTAACGTAGCATCACGTAGCTGCAAAGACGTGTTGGAAAGGAGCAATAAAAATGTGATATTAACATCGTTTGTTTTGTTTTTTTTCTACCTGTAAAGCTAAAATCGGGGTTCAAGAAGTGAATTCTTCTGCGGCACGAGCACTATCAGCAGTTTTTATTTAGAAAACCTAAACTAACTTTGAGGTTACGTCAGTGCCATGAGAGCTACTGCATCATATAAAGTTACCGTGTGATGTTATTTTGTGTGAACGTGACATTATTGTGCTAGAACCAGCAACATTATAATATTATCTGCACAGTATAATCTTATAATGTTCGTAGTCGTTTATATTTTTCAATACAGTATTTGTATATATCTATATATATTTAAATTTCTCCCCCAGTCAGTATATACAGAACACGTATGTACAGACAGTATTTACACGAGTCCTGTGAATGATATCGCACTTGAAAGAAAGAGGATGGTCGAGCAGCACAGTGACTTTGAGGCCGTGTGTCGTGGATGTTCTCAGGACTTAAAAGTCTTACAAATCTGGATAGGTCACAACAAAACCCACCGCAAGGCAAATAACAAACTGCTGCTGTCGTATGCAAACCTTCAGTTACTCCAGTTTTATTGATTTTCAAGTTTTTCTCTTAAACTAAACCTCTTGATTCCTGAAAAAAAAGGTTCCGATACGACAGCAGGGAAAATTCTGGTCCCGTGTTTGAATGATTTTTTTTTTCTTTTGTGTGTAGTGGAAACAATCACAACTCTTCAGACCTAGTAAAAAGTATTCAGAAATATATCTGTATAAATACTCTCATCAAAATAAACACATATACACATATCTTTGCACTTGCCTCTGGTTCACTAATATAGACCAAAAATATCAGCATCATCAGACCTATAAACTGCAATGTGGTGGTGGATCGAACTGAAGCTGCACCGTCAGAAAAAGAAGCGTGCTTGTTTTGTCACCCGCGCGCTGCAGAGTTTCTGTTTCTGTTTGTTTTCTGACAAAAATAGCACCTTTCTTTTTTCTGGGAGTGTGACTGTGTGTGTTCAGTTCTTTGATATGATATGATATGATATGATAGGATACGATGGTGTAATACCTCAGGGCAGGAGGACAGAAAATCTCGTGCCTGCATGCTCTCTCTCTCTCTCTCTCTCGATGATTCTCATCATGTTTGTCACAGGTCGCACCACGCGGAGCCTGAAGTGTGCCATCGGAGTCATCTCATTTAATTAGACCATAAAATAAAGATTTTAAACCATGTTGATGCTACATTGGCTCGTGATTGGGTGAATGGCGTCTGTAGCTGCTGTTAGCTAATGCTAGCTCAGCTTGCAGCTCATTGTTCTGGAGGAAACAGAGCTAAAAGGCGGCAGCAACACACGAGGAAGTTAAGAATTGAGGCAAAGAGGATTCTCAAGTGTCTCATAATGAAAGAAATGTGTTCAGCGTGTTTATTAGCTCTAGATTAAAGTGTTTTTTTCGAGTAAGAAACACTGATGGTAAAAATAACTTCAGTTCGTTAACAAGAAAGCTTCACAGGACTCCGTTAAATAAACCCGCAGAGCGGCAGCGGGAGCTCTGATTGGCCACACTCCTGCCAATACATAACAGCTGCTACAAACAAGAGCTCCCGCTGCCGCTCTGTGGGTTGGACTTTAATTTAATTATTAATTTAAGCAAATGTTCTGGTGGCACACTGCAGGCACGGTATGAACCAAACCTGCACATCGTAGTCTCTCTGTGGATTCAGCTCCTGAAATCACTCTCGTGCAACTTGACACGGAAAAATGAAAAATCCCACACGACTTTTGCTCTGCTGCCAAAATAATTATGTGTAATCACATGGAGTTTTTCATCTCCCCGCGTACTACACTCTTTATATGTGTACCTTTCATAATCTCATATATTTAATACCTCGACTATGTTCTCTCTGGAGCACATGGTACCTTTATAGCTCTCCTGTAGATACAAAATATGATCTGATTTGATTTATAGTCTCATTTGTATCATATATTCTGGAAATGTACAGTATAAACAATAAATATTCAGTGATTGATCCTGATCAAATGTAAATACAGAGAAAAGTGTGATTGGGCGTTTAACCTGCTAGTTATTCTCCTAAATGTCTAAAACATGCATTCTTGTTTATGCTCCACGACACCAACAGTGCAACATCATATAGTACAATTACCAAACACATATAAACACACACACACACACACACACACACACACTTTTCCAAAAACGACACACTGGCACACTCACAGTGAACGCTCAGGTGAGACTGAAATTCGAGGAGGGTTTGTGAGGGAGGGGGCTGTTGCCATCACATGCCAGAGCGAGGCGTTTTCACCCCTGAGGAATGAGGGAGGAAGTTGAGATGGAGGATAAACAGTGAGAGGAAGAAGGAGAAGGAGAAGGAGAAGGAGAAGGAGAAGGAGAGGAGAGCCGACGTGCTGGCAGGACCGGTGTACAGTACTGTGTTCTTCCTCCTGAAATAATTCACTCATGAGAAGCAGCAGCAGCAGCAAAGAGCGCTCATCCCTCCCAGCGGTCTGTTTCCAGTCTCATGTGTGAAGTTAAAGGCAATATTGCAAGTGAATCAAATAAGGCAGAAAGAAACATAAAACATTAAATAAAAATAAAAAAACATCCAGCCAACATAAAACGTCAAATTGTGTCTGAACAGTCCCCTGACAGTATCGTCGCTAACACCTTGTGATTTTTTTTTTCTCTGCGTGTTTCTTTTGATGTTTTCTAGAAGAGCTTGTTTTTACACGTGGACCAGCCCTCTCTGGATCAGACTAGGTGAGGTGTGACGATGAGATCCAGAAGTACTCCAGTTTGAGAGGTGAAAGGTCACTGAATGAGCGCATTGGTTGGTGGTTGGAGGGGAGGGGGCGAGTTTGACGGTGCAGCGGGGGCGTTGGGTTTCATTTCAGGGGATTTGAGTGGGATCGGTGTTGGGGGGGGGGGGGGGGGGGTAACTCAGTGGCGTCATAGCACTGTGCTCTCAGACTCTTCCTCCGACTCCGCTCTGTTGCTGGTCGACTCGAACAGTGCCACTGAGTTCCTGAAGGGGGAGATGTGGGGCAAGTCAAAAATACCGTCCAGTTCCACGTTGATGATCGGGATGTCCAGGTTGCAGAGAGAATCTGGAGGAGCAGAAAACACACGGAGGACGTGACGAGAGTGAAAACAAACAGGCCAGATGTGGATTCATCGACGCTGGGTGATGTTACACACAACATGTGAGGTCATCATACATTCAAACCATAGTTACAGCATGAATGAATAAAAATGCACGATAGAGATGCACGATATAAAAGACGGCTCATCATGCAGGGTAATACATATAATTTCATCAAATGCATGGCCAAAAATATGCGGACACTCAAACTTTACTCCCATATCTCATCGTTTGACCAACAATGAGCATTAATCTGCTGCTATAACAGCCGCCACGCTTCTGGTTTGAGGTTTTTAGCACCGGGCTGCAGAGATTTGATGATTTCGTGTGAAAGGTCAGGACTCTGAACAGGCCAGAAACCCGTTTATTTATGGTTGTTATGCTGAAACAGGAAAGGAATACACTGAAAACACTGTTGTCTAAACTATCAATGCATTGTGCACCATTAAAATTCCCAAACCAGGAAAACCAAGACCAAATCTAGACCAGAGTATGTAACAGATTCCATTAAATCCTACAAAACCCATGATGCAGCTCAGTAACGTCTTTATTCAGTCGTTCCCTGAACTCGTCTTTTAAACTCTGTGCCTGCAGTTTATAAATATCTGCTCATCAGCGCGACATCGCCGAGGTTATTCACAGCTCTGTGTGATTATTAAAGCCCGACAGAGCGTTTCTTTAAAGATTACGCTGTCTTATCATTATTAGTATTGTTATAAATGTCAATATCGTGCATCCCTACAGCTTTACAGCGGAGTCAGACATGATCGATGACCGCCAAAAAACAAAAACTCTCTGAACACTGTCCAAACCCAAAAACCACAAGATCAATGTAGTTAATTTATACTCGTGTATAAACTAATATATTGATGCACATTACAGACGTTCCTTTGGAGTCACGTGTGAGGATGATGACGTCCACAGTGTGATGAACAACTGCACAGACAGGAAGTGTGCTGACTGAGGAACAGTGGGGGGGCAGTGAGGAGGCACGACACTGTGGAGAGGAGCGTGTGGAGGGGGGAGGGGGCAGTAACTGTCAAAGCCAGGAGGGGTAGGAGGGCAGCTGGAGCAAGGCATTATGGGTGGGAATCTTGAGGGCAGAAAAAGGGCGGAGGTGTTTTTGGCATCCGCCCCGGTCTGTTCGACACGCCCGTGTAAGCCATGCATCGCATCAGTCTCAGCCACCATGCACAAGCAGCTGTATGTCGGTGTACACATAATGAGGAATCATGTACGGGTACATAAGGAGAGGCTGTAGAGTGAGGCTGCAGTAGAGCTGCGAATCAGACAGAAACCTGATCCACAATCTGCATCTACTCGCAGCCTCACCCTACTGTGAGCTGGCTCCACGTTCAGCCAACACGGCAGCGGGATCGGAGGGGTGGGGAGGTGAGGCTTTAGCACAGGAACTCCTGCTTACCCTAAAAGTCCCTCTCACACATAGAATCACACTGAACCTCTCGGCTCATACGGCTGTAAGTGAGACAATAAGAGCAGTCGACAAGAGGGGAGATTAGACGAAAACATGATTAGAACCTTCAAGTGATGTAGAGGTAAAGTCCAGAAACAGCCAACATAATGTCATAATGTTTTAGTGCAGTCAACCTGATACACAAGTCTGATGTTATTATTAAGTATGTTTGTCTGGTTGTAAATCACATGAAAAACCATATAGCTAATCAAATCTACACGTGAAGTGGGGTTGTTGTTTATACACCTTACCTGTGGACATGCTTTCCCCAGGAGACAAACCATCCAGGAGTCCTGAATGCTCCAGCGGCTGGGGACTGGTGCCGGGCGTGGTTGGGGGCTGAGGAGGAGGTAAGCTGGGCCTCTGCCGGGGCGGCTTTGGGGTCGGCCTGGCCTTGGTGAGAGTCCCGGCCAGCGAGGGTGGAGAGGACAGGGACGGGGTGGTGGCCATCTGGGCCATTTGTCCCGGGGAGCCGATGGTGGCGTATCCCTGCGGGTAGCTGAAGCCGTACGGGGAGGGGGTGCTGGGAGGAGTGGGCGACAGGCTGACTGGAGACGGCTGACCTGTCGACTGGTCGGACATGGCTCCCGTCTGGCAGTAAGGACCTTTAGGAGGGATCGGGGCCAGTTTCTTTGCTGCAGAGAGAGCAGGAAGGAAAAACAGATCTGAGTTATATAAAAATGATCAGAATCAGAATCAGAATCAAGTTTATTGCCAAGGAGGTTTGCACTTACAAGGAATTTGACTTGGTGTAGTTGGCGCAGAATAAACATTAAGTAAAAAATATAGAAAATATAGGATGATAAAAAAAAACAAGTATTAAAATATAAACAATATAAATATATGTACAATATCTTCTAAAAACAAAGGAGCTGCAGTGCAAGCATAAAGCTGCAGAGACGTTTTGAACCTGTTGTGAAGCAGCGTCACTGCAAAGACGTGATGGATTTCAAACTGTTTGGAGATGAATGAATGTTTGCTCGTGTCTTAATTAAACCTCAGGGACTGTACTGTGCTTCAGTTACATTTGGAGGCTTGCAAGAGACTGAATCTTTTTAAAAGAGGCTGAGCTATCCGGACTTTTAGTCCGTTTTAATGTACAGTAGCTCTTCCCTGCCTGGTAAATGCTCCCATCTTGAAACTCTAACAAACCCTAAGCTGGTCTTTTGTCTTTTGTCTGTAGCGTTTATGTTAATGTGTCAAACTTAAGAGTGACGTGAACTTGGCAGCGAACAAAGCCACCCTTCGGCAGACACATGAAGCCAGCAAAGCTTTAAAAAAAAAAATCCAGAATTCGACGACTTAAGTTTGGTCAGGAAATTAAAAGTGTTCAAACCGGTGCCAAGGTGGGCCGCTGTGTGTGAAGCCACGCGGTGTTATTACCTCTCCTCAGGGTGTGAGGGCTGTGCTCAGAGTGCTGCGACTGTCCACTAGAGGTCATCGTCCCCTGGATGCCCTTCTGTCCGATCACAGGAGACAGCTCCTTGTTCTTCAGAGTACTGAGGAGAGAAAAACACACAGGAATCAGACGAGCCGCCTCCACGCGTCCCACTTCTCTTTAATGATATGTCAACCCTGTAAATCTCCGTGGATGTTAAAAATAAATAAATATGAGAGCACCCATAGTTCAATGTCAGATTACCTGAGCGAGTACAGACATGTCGTCTGTACTGCGGAGCAGCAGAAGCAGTGCAAAAAATCCCAAATAAACCTTGATGGCTTAATGGATTTTCCTTACTTTTACAGCGCAGTGCAGCCAGAATGCCAATGGGCGGGGAAGAGGGCCTGAAGGTCACAACGTAACCGCTTTATACTCTCACTGACTGTCACTCTCGGCAGATGAGGCATGAATGGATGACTGAAGCTGCTGGGATTTGAAGTCGGAGGGGGGGTGGGGCTGTGGTGGTGGTGGAGCGATGCACATGAGCATCTCGTTGGGCTTTCTTCCAATGTCAAACACGGTAATGTGATTAGAACCGGCGTCGCCGCTCGTGCTGTTTTGCTTCAGCACACGTTACGCCGTGTTTGTTCATTTTTCGAGGACTGATCGTGCAGATCTACCACTCAGGGCTGACTGGGCCCACTGGTATGACTCATTAACACCCACTTTTGTAATGATATGCACTGAAAGCTTTGAATTTCCTTTGTTGCCTGGCAACCAGGCTCCTGAATATCCTGGGCAGCATGGAAAGTTATGGATTGCGTTCATGGGTATTAAATTAAAGATGGATCTGATAATGACATTCCTAAAGAGCGTTGACTGACACATACACACACACACACACACACACAGCCAAAGACAGAGGATAGGGTGGCGCTGTTGGGAGTATCTTAATCTCACTCATCCCTCTCTCTCATCCGTCTTAGTCCCTGCGGTGGCCTTCTCTTCATTTGTGTGTGAGTTGTGTTGGAAGTACGAGCAGCGTTCTGTATTTACCTAGTCAGCTTGGCTCCTCTCTCCTGGCTACAGGCACAGGCTGCCCATGGAGGGGGAGCAGATAGAGGGGTGTTGGGGGGTTTGGGGGAGCCCAGGAACAGATCGTGACGAGTAAGAACGAGCGGGGGTTTGATGTAAAGGGTGGAGCCATTCGTTTCGGACAGGGCCGCATGCGAAGGAGAAGAAGAAGCGTCGGACAGGGAGGCCTGTTTGGGCAGGTGCAGGGAGCTGGGCTTGGGGTTGGAGTTGAAGTCAAGCTGCTGAGGGGACGGGCAAAGGGAGTGGAGGAGGAGCGGTGGTGGGCTGTAGCCAGAGCGGCGGGAAGGAGGGGACGGGCCGGGAGGCGCGGATTCAGGGCTGGGAGCGACGGGACGCATACCCGGGGGTGCTCGGGTGTAGAAATGGTGGTGGTGGTGGTGGTGGTGAGGAGGAGGGAGCGAGTAGGAAGAGCAAGAGGAGGAGGAGGAGGAGGAGGAGGAAGAGGGGTAAGGGGGAGGCAGCCTCTCCTCCTCAGGGGAGGGGTAGGCGTAACAGGAGTCCGACCAATTGGAGGATGCATCATCCGAGCTGCAATGATAAACATATCAACGTCTCATGGGGAACTGAGCTGGTCTCCAGAGGCTGAAAAGCTGTTAAAGTGGATGAATTCATTAGTATCTAGAGGTGAAGAGAGGCGGGGTGTGTTGATTTGTAAGTTTAGGGAAATCAGGCGAATATTAACTATTATATCGTGTCAGGACGTGAGGGCTCCGAGGGGGGAACAGCACAGAGGAAATAAAGATCATGAGAATCTTGGTGGGTTTGAAACAAAACAGAAAAGTCAGTCACCTCATCCATTGCAGAGCCTTGCGACAATGGACTGTTATGCTGTTAATGATGCTTGGACTAATGAACAAAACAAAACAAGATATATAACACATGCACATGCAGCAATGAACCGTATCTACTGAACCACGGGTGAACTTTAATCTGTTATAACATGATATACAGCGTCAGCACTCGAGCAGAAAATGAGTTCTGATGGCACACACGGTTCTGCAAATCCACGATGAGAGAACGTAAAGACAGAAAACCTAAAAGAGCAACCACAGAGTCTGAGACGTCATGCTGCATCAGAGGTGAGGGGTTCACACGGAGGTGACGAGGTGAGAGCGACAGAGACAGGAAAAGGTGGCAGACAGCGCTGTTCTGGTGTCAGGTGCAGGACGCAGCAGCAGCAGCAGCAGCACACGCGGCGTGGGGAAGGGAAGGGAAGGAGCAGCGGCGGCAGCAGCAGCAGGTGGGAGGCGTGTGCTGTAGGGAGGTGAAACAGGAGGACAGAGGGGGCACGACAGGGGGGCGGGGCGGGAGGGGACGGGAAGGGAAGGGGCCTTACCTGGCTCGGTCACTGCTAGTGGGAGGTGGGGTGGGGGAGGGGGAGGCAGAGAAATCCCCAGGCGGCTCGGGGATGAGAGCGTCAGTGGGCGGGACGGGGGGGTGCACGCTCGGTGGCGTGGAAGAGCTTTTACGCGTAGAAGACGAGCCCCTGCGCGACACCCAAGAAGTGTCCATCACCCTGACACCCATGCTGCAGTGGGACAGAGATGCACAGCCAATCAAATCAAGGGAGGGAGGGAGGGGGCGTGTGTGCGTGGTTCGGGGGGGGGTTAGGCTTCCACACCTTGAACAGATCGGCACGGGAAAAGGGAGAAGCTTCCCCCGTCATGTATAGGATTAGTGCACTGCAAAAGGCCTGACCGTGGGTCAGCTTGTACTCCACCCAAACAGCCTCGTGTGAGCGTACTTACGATCCTCAGCATGCAAGAAAAGAGAACATTTCATCTACACAGTGTCTTGAATGTATAATTTCTCTTTTGTTATGATCGTGGCGTGTGCGAGAGGTGAAATGTTGAATCTTTTGATAACTGCTGCACAGGAGCAGTTTGGATGAAATGAACAACAATAAGATGAACGTCATGATCACTGTTCAAAGGAAACAAGCTCACCTGTCCACTCAAACTAAAGCTAGTAACACCTGTAGCACCTTTAAAGCTGGTCACTTCCTGTCGCTATTGATGACTTTAAGTCATTCAAACAGCATCAAGTAGAGAACACGGATCTGCATTCATGACGAGGTGATACGACCTGCCAACAAAACGTCCACTAAACTAAAAATCTGCAAAGACAAGGATCAACAGTGGACTTAAAGTATAATGAATGACGCCTGGTTGCTCAGACAAACCATCTCTAATGACACCCACCTGTCAATCAAAGCGTCCACATAACTTTAAGCCTTAATATAATGTGAACAGGTGAGTTGTATATAAATTCACCCTCAGTACAGTTGTCATGAACGGGGAAATTAGCTACAGAGACCAAAACTGTTTTTTGTACCAGGCTGTAAACATGTTTATTTCTGCTGTCTAACATGGGGACTTATGGAGACTGACTCACTTCTGCAGCCAGCCTCAAGTGGACGTTTGAGGAACTGCAGTTTTTGACTTCACAGCCACGGAGGTCAATGCTCGGTTACAAAAAGATAAACTAGCTCACTTTGTGTTGTAGCTGTAATATGCTTGACGTTTCTATGGTGACAGCAGCTGTAAAGCTACTTAACTATATAACTATAATAAATATTTTTTATTGATAATATAACATTGAATTATCAGCTGGTTACATATTCTGACCATTCAGTATGATTATTATATTACATATTAGACATTATATATTATGTGGTATGTTGTACAGAGCTAGCTGTTTCCCTCTGCTTCCAGTGTTTATGCTAAGCTAAGCTAACCAGCACAGTTCCCAGAAAGATTTTTAATGTTGATATGATGGGAAAGAAAAAAACAGGAACTAGCTTAACTATGTAGTCGGCAACAAGAGGCTATTGTTGTACTCACAGGCTGAACAAGTTCATCCAGTGCCGGAAGCTGCAAAGATGCTACTTATGTAAACAGAGAAAGAAAGGCCCCCTTTGTCCACCCATTTGTCACCCCACTCTACTGGAGACATTGAACTATAGGAGTCCAAGTTGTGTCACTTCAGGCAGACCTGACTGGAGCTTTAAACACACACACGACAAATGACAGACAGCTCCTGTCAACGTGCAGCTGAGACGAACAGATGATGGATAGACCGATGAGAGGGTGACTGGAGGAAAAGGATCTATACTGTACCTTTGTATCTTCCTAATGCTGCACAGTTAAAACAGAGACAAGCACAATGAGGACAGGAGTAAGGATCATGGAAGACAGAGTCTCCCCGTGCTCATTAACAGCATCGTTATCAAAGCAGCAGAGGAACTTTGGCAGGATAAACTTTTAAGACGAGAGCCAAACGGGGAGGCCGGTCCTGGCAGGGGGCTGCAAAAGGACGAGAGTCACGCTGAGTGTAATGAGGAGAGCGTTTTGAGGGGTGAAATGTGCTCTCCCTGAAGTGCTCCAACGACGTCAAAACCAAGTCAGGAAATTATTGTTCTATTTAGCCCTAATTAGGTTAAATGTTCCCTAACGGATACAAGGAAATACCCCCAAAAAGAACTAAGCTTCTAGCCGCAGTGTGGTTAGTTTGTAATGGTACGTTCAAGGATCACAGTGAGTATTTAATGCTCAAGGTACAACTGCAAATGCTCCTTACTTCATGGGTTGGACCTTCCAATAAAGGAAAGATCTTCATGCTACAGCCTAAGATTATATTTTAGATAACAGCGAGCCTCCAACTTTGTACCAAGAAGACCAGTTTCAGCACGACAGTGCCCCTGTACACAGCCAGTTGCGTAAGGAAACTGTTGGTTCCAGTCAGGTGTGGAAAAAGCTGATAGACCGGCATAAAGCCCTGACCTCAACCCCTCTGAAAAGAACTGGAACAAGGTCTCCAACAGTGCTGGGCTGTGTGGCGAATTTGGTTTAAGTCTGAGCTGCAGTTCAAGTAATGCACACTGGTCCAACAAGACCTTTTTTCTGAACGGTTAATAAAACATCTCCAAATCTAAACTATCGCACTTTACGGCTTCTTTTGCCTTGTATGCTCAAAGAATCCTGGGAAATTATGATTTGTTTTTATTCCTCACATAAACTAAAAAATGTAAACTTTAAACTAAACACAGTCACGTTCAGACGTGAAAATCTTTTGTACATGAAAAGTAAAGACAACCTCCCTTTCAAAGGAGCAGCAGCCTTTTACTTCTCTTCTGAAGAGTATTCTCTGTTTCTCTTTTGAAAGTCGAGCTCTATTGATCAGACCCGACACACACACACTCGGTTCTGGTTTAATTAGCTGGGCTACTTGTGGTCCCACGGCCGCAGAGCTCAGACTCCCCGCAGGGCCTGATAAGACCAAGGGTGTATTAAAGCATTAAAGAAAGAGACACAGAGACAGAGAGAGAGAAAGAAAGTAAGCGACTGACTGGTTTTCAGCTAATCCTCCAAAGCTTGAGGATTGTCAGATTCCTCATTTCACAGACTAAAATGTCATCTCTCTCTCTTTTTTCTCTCTCGGCTGCAGAAACCTTGAGGGCAGGTGGTGCTGATACAGTATTCCTGCTGCCCACCTCACAGCGAAACTGAGCTTTTGAACTGAGGTCACATCCCACATGAAACTTGTGCAATCAGCGGGGAATTCTCTTACTCTTACTTCACATGTCTGACTGTCAAAAGCAAGTCAAGTGGAAACTTTACGTGCCTCCAAGTGGCCTCGGATCCAAAGCTAACTTGTCAGTTGAGGTGTCAGTTAGGATCCGCCCTGAAAGAGGCTGTGAGGACCCAACAGAGAAGACGCAGAGTGACATGATTGTGAGCGCAATCACTGGGAGGATTTAGATAAGTGGGCTGGTTTCCCCTAACTTGCGGAGAGAGAGCTGTTGGAGCAGTTTCTCCTCGCTTTACAGGCTAAGCTGAGCAGACGTTTGCAGCTCATGTAGATGTAGTACTGGATACGGCACTCAGTTTAATTACTGTACTGCTGCACAGAGTCTTGTATCAGTATTTCTGTGCTATTAGCGTGGCTCTAGGGGTCTGCAACTTTGACTGCAATAACTCAGCGGCTGGAAACTTTGGTTCAGGCAACCTGCTGCAGTGGTTGGTTGATGTTTCAAGAGTCTGATGCTAAAACTCAGTGAAACACTGCTTTTGTTGTTAGTGCAGTGCAAACTTAAACTCGACTCCACCGATCTCGGTGCCTAAAAAGCAATCCTAACTTTGCACATCTTCCCCAGTCTTCAGGATTCTGGGAATGATCTCCAAACCGCAGCTACACGTGTTGAAAATGTAATCCCAGAAGAGACAGAAGGGTCCTACCCGTCCTTCTTATAGAATTCCAGCATCATGTTGTCTGTGGCGACGCTGAGGGGCCGTCGACTCTGGTCGTTCTGCCTACGGTCGATCTGATCCATGTCCGGGGACGGCATGGAGCTGTAGTTGGCGTTGTGGTTGGTGTGGACGGGGCTCCCGTAGTTCCCTGTGACGTTGAACTCGATTTCTGAGAAAGACGAAGAAATAATTCAGTATTTGATGTTGGGAAGAAGTCAGTCGAGACTGTTTCTTCTTGTGTCACCTCCCCTCACCTCCAGGGAAGAACCAGTCGGCGTGCTGGATGATGGGCTCGATGATGCCGACGATCTGCAGGGAAACCGTGGTCATCATCTCTGTGATGTTACTGCAGCGGACAGAGAGGAGACAGGAAACTTTTTTATGGCGGGACGATGAGGAAAAACATCCATCTGGATCATAAGAATTTACACTCTGGCAGTGATTAACGATATTAGAGACTCATTAAAGGGAGAAAATTAAAACCATTTCGGAAATGTTGGCTATTAAAATACTCCATTAAAAAGAGTTTACAGAGATATAAGGGCGGCGTCCTTCACCCTATCCAAACCGCTGAGTCATCATCATGTTGAATACACTTTATGATGAAACGTCTCCAGCAGATGCGTTGGAGCCTTGTGCCTACTGGTCATTTTGTTATGAGTACGTGTAGCAATTTGAACAGCATCGTAAATATTACGAGTTCAAAACGATGACAGGATCCCCGCAGACACAGAGTCTGACTGTGTGAGCATGAAAAACAGATTATTTCTCACTTCACCAACACGTAACGGGACAAAACAAAATGTGAGAAAATATATTTTCCTGGTCTCTCTCTCTCTTCTTCTTTCACCCTCAAATTAACCCAGATAAAGAGGGTCAATCGATGTAGCCTCACGCTGTGCAACCAAACTCTGTGTAATCCCTCAAAATTTTAATTCCAGTGGACGTGCCAAATGTCAGGTTAAATGTGTATCCAGTAATGCACAAGAGTCCCCGTGTTTGCATCTTTCACACAGTGTAAACATCATTTAGCTGCAGTGAAGAGCTGGAACAAGCTGATACAGAACCATAAAGTCACGTAAGGACAATAAACGGGGAAATGGACGTTACATCTCCTCATCCTCGTCTATTAAATCCACACTCCTGAGTTAAGTAAAAGATTTCTTCTATGCACACGTTATTTTTCAGTACAGTGTGTGCCCGAGGAATAAGATGTATCAGACAAATCTCTGTTAGTTTCGGTTCCTTTCACAGGATCTGTTGACTCGTCTTACCCTTCGTTGTGCATCCACAGCAGGTTTGGTCCGAGGACTATAGCGATGTTTCCAGGCGTCATCTTGTTCACGTCCTGGTATTCAGTCAGTTTGGAGAGGAATTTGATCAAATATCTGTTGATACAGGAAAAAAAAAGGGTCAGACTTCTTCAAGAACTTTCATTTAACCTCTTTAGAAATCCGTTTTAAACGTTGACCAGGGAGCACTGATAAAGAAATCTTCCTTCTTTAAATAAATTAAACCAAAGAAAAACATTGGCTCCTGTTTCTACCTTTATAAATGTATACATACAGAATGTAAAGTCATATTCCCGCAGATCTACATTTCCACATCTTGTTTTGAGGTTATATACGGTGAGTAATTGAGACATGTAAAGTGAGAAATGTGTGAAATAGCCAAACAATACTGATCTGTTCTTGTCATGGTCAGGTTTCTCAGCCTCTCTGGGTTTTATCGAGGTCTTCCAACAATAGACTCACAGTATACTGTGTGTAGTGTTGTGGTTAGGACAGAGCTTATTATTACAGAAAACTATTATTACTCTTTTCCTCGTGGGTTTTCTAACTTACAGAAATGGGCTAGTGTGTTTCTGAGAGCGGCCGAGCTGAATGACTCATCCCGAGCGGAGGTATATAGTTGAATGAACATCAGGCAGCTCATTCCAGCGAGCAGCGATCATCTGGACAGGTCTGACAGGTCGTCTCGGAGGACGACTGTCTAAAAATGCGCCCTATTTCTGCGATTCGATGATGACACTGACAAGTGCTGCGGTATATCGCTCTTCCAGGTCCTCTCCCATCCCCCCTTTTTTTCCTCTCTTTTCTCTGGCACCTCTTTTGATCATGAGATCAAGCCCTCCAGCAAAGATGCACGGCTCGTACGGCAGCACGTCAGACATAAGGCCTCTCAGGTTTTCAGCACGGTTTCACACGGAGGTCATATTTTTTTCTGGCAGGTGTCGATCAGAGTTTTTGATTTTTCTTTAGGCCTAAATTTGAGGAAACTAACCGATGAAAGGTTTCATTAAAGAGCGAAGAGACGGAAGGAGGGAGGACAGCTGAAAACCTTTCAAGACTTGAACTTTTTAAAAGATAAACTAGAATTACTCTTCCGTTAATCTTGTGTATACATCCAGCAGTGACTGGGTGGTTGATGCCTGATCCACCGGATTCAAAACTTTATGAGACGGAGCAAATAATAAACGAACTTAAGCTCTTGTAATGGAGTCCTGTAATGGTTTTGCTAATGCAGTTTTATCAATCCACTACAACTCTTATGCTATTGCCATGCATTTCCTCCTGCTTATTAGACCCCCACATGAATAATTCATTATCATTTAAGTGTTTTATTACCTTTGTTACTTCATAGATTTTGTTTCTTTTATGATTTTCTAGCTTTGTGCAACAAATCAAAGTCTAAGACTAAGTGTGGACCACCGAACACTAAATTAAATTTATGGAAACTATTCTAAATTAAGATAAGGTGTTTGCACAGGGTGTTTTATTTTGAAAATCCTCTGCCCAGCTCAAGCTGCTCTGTGCAGACTTGGATTTTGATCAGAGCAGCTGTGATTAGCTCCGGTGGCTACAACACACACCTACAGTAACTCTCACTGTGCAGCAGCAGTGAAATCAGTCAGTCGGTGACTTAACGACAGAGAAAGATGAAAACATGGCTCGTATTTTGTAGTTTTCTAACAAATGTAGTGCAGAGGAAACAAGTGGGGAAAGTTTTTAATTAAAGTTTCATCAGCGAGGACATCGTCAGTCATTTTCTTTTGGAAACTATCCTGAGCCTGACAGACGAGTTAGCAGAAGTACTGTCGCATTAAAGGAGTCAGAGTCTTTGCAGTAAAATGTCTTTTTAACTGTTTCAATTATTGCAGAAGGCAAATGTTTTCTGCTGGACTGAACAGAGCCGAGCAGTTTGATGCGGTTACTTAGTCAGCTGTGTTTTTCAATCTGAATAAAACGTCTCAATTAGCCTGGAATTCATGAAAAATTTGTCGAAACTAGTCAGGATCGTGCAGCAGATGCCTTTCAAATGATCATGTTAGCTGGCTGACTCCATGGTGGCCTGGATAAACGCAGCCACATATGAATAAACAGGATCCAGAAGAAGACTGCGAGGAGTGAAACATGGAAACAGTGACTCACTTAAAGTTGTTGTTGTTGGCTGGGGGTAGTTTCTCACAGGCGTTCAGAAGAGCTTGCAGTCTCTTGTCTTGATCTTGAATGCTGCATGACGACAGAAAATAAATATTTGAAAGAGGTCGAACATGTGCAAACTTAAATATTAAGTTCAAAAGAAAGGCACATCGCTACTGATTTAACGACGGGATACTGAGAGGACACAGACTTGGAGGCTTGGATCCAATCATTGTAGAGCTCGTATGTCATTAGAGGCTCGGGCAGCTCCCGCAGGTACGACTTCAAGGCTCCTGGAGAGATCAAAATAAGATAAATGATTGACTTTGTAATTAGGTGAACGGTGTCTCTGTCATTATTACGTCTGTTCTCACTGATTTTGGTGAAACTGGATCATATTTCATGGAGAAAATGTAACAAAGGTAGTGTTGTGCCAGAACCGGAGCTGGGCAATACAACCAGGCTCAGCAGCCTCTAGTTTTTGATCCTAAGTAACATAATCAGAACAAATACTCAACTGCTAAATCACAAAAATACCAATTTCTACATAATGTTGCTTTAAATGGAAAACTTCATCAACTCCATTCTGTCCAAACGAAATCCCAAAACTTTTATCTCTCCCAGAGGAACTTCCTGCAGCCAGTAAGAAAGAAAGAATGCAAACTCAAAGTATCAATATAAACAGATATTCATGAAACGTACACAAATCAGAGTTTGCTCATTTCACAAGTCGCTCTCATTGCAATGAAATTATTTCCAGCCATCGCTTTAATGATTAATGAACACAAAAAGCATTTCCCGCTCTGGGAAATCAGTAGCCCGTCCAATAAGTTTCCACTGGCTACAGGGCTGAAGTGTCTATATGATGACAGGTGATATATGGATGTACAGCGCGTGTGAGACAGCAGGAAGCCAAAGGGGATGAAACCTGCATGATGACAAACAGGAGAATCCTGCCGAGACCGGATTAGCACTTCAGAGTCTCAATGCAGAATGTGTTCAATCGGAGATATCCTGTTTGATTCATGCCTCTGGCTTTTGTTGTGGAGGTGATTTCACATCACTGCGGGAAGAAAGATCACTGCAGATGTACTCAGTGGACTGCAGCAGGTATGAATTAAGTCTGGATAAGCCTGGCAGACACGGATCTGACTGTATATGTGAGTGAGTGAAGCATAACTTGCTTACTTTAACTGACGCAAGTAACTTAGACTTAAAGAAATATCACTGCGTATGCCAATGATTGACTTTTCCTCCTCTGCCAACTGTAGCTGCTGTTAGCTCAGTTTTTAGCACGGATAGGGAGTGGAGCTGGTGTCGCGCCAGAACCCGAGCTGTGCAATGTAACTGGGCTCAGCAGCCTTTATGGACATAATGGCAGAGGAGATGAGACTGAAGAGGACACTGATGGAGGACGCTAAGAAGAGAAAAGGGGAGAGTGAGCAAACAAGAAGCCGTTGGAGTAAATCTGGGACTGACTCGGTGAAAGACAGACACTGAGCTGGTTGCTATGTCTGCTGTTGTTGACCTTGCATGATGTTTGGCTGCAATTTAATGGTGCTTAATAACAAAATACCAATTTTGTAATGCTTTAGTACACTTAGAAAAGTTCAATGGGGAGTCATAAATCTGCTTTTGACTCCGACTTTCACTGAGGCAAAGAGCAGAAACTCTGCTTAGGTTTTTGTTTACTTAAATTAAATTATTCTTTGTGTGATAATAATTCAATTTTCTCTGCCCACTCAGAAATAAGACAAATATAACTCCAGGCAGGCCCACCTACTTTAGTACGACACACACTTTAAAATAAACAGTAATCTATTTCCAAACACTCTGATCAGTACGAGTGGGTGGATGTGTAATTCTCCAGTGCCGATGAGGACGACGGCAGCGACGGCAGCAGATGACTGAGCTTCTCTCCGACTCGTCTTCTCTCTCTCTGGTCTGCTGCGTTCGATTCCCCCGGGGATGCGTGGGACGGATGGCAAACAACGCAGGCAGGGCATCCCTCACTGGGAGACAGCTCGGAGGCTGCCATCGTTCTGTCTGACTGTGTGCACGAACGTGTCTGTGTGTCTGTGTATACGCAGGCGTGCTGTCTGTGGCTAATAAACACGTTAAATTGAACAGTACTCGACACTCTGTTAGTCTGCTATATTTACAAAGAAGATCCTGCTGCTTTTGATTGAGGCTGATGGAAGATGAACCCCTGCACCGCCATCGGGACCACCACCTCCTCCAGTTGGACGGGCTCACAAATTAGATTTGCTGTTGGAGCTAACCCAGTTTAATATGGGATCATTATAGAGGGATAGAGCCTCGGCGAGGATTCATCTCTCTTTGTCCACGCGCTCCAGTGAACACAGCTGATTGACTGCCTCTGATTTGATGTTTAATAAAGGGACATATTGTTTCTGACGGGTGAAAAGCTTCAGCTTCAGAAAAATGAAAAAATCTCTGCCGAGCACTGAGGAGGTTTGACTTCATTTCAAAATGCAAACATCTGCAGAGGAGCAGAGTCGAGGCACTCACATAACAAAACCTTTACAAGCGTTTATAAAACAAGTAAAAGTTTCGACCTTCATGGGGATTCAAATAAAGAGACATTTTTTGCATATATTCAGTTGGAGCCATTAAGACCAGTCAGTCAACTCTTTGTTTCAGCCCGATGAACGCCACCTGTTCAGGTGTAGCTATTAGCATGATTGATGAGCCTAGAATTGCCACATAAGGCTGCGCGCGCGCCTCGATTTCATTCATAAAACATAGAAGACAAAAAATAAAGAGTAAGTAGCAAAGAGTAAACAAAGAACTTCACAGCATGACGCCTCAGAAAACAGCGACTAGTCATCACTAGGCTGTTTATGGATCAGCTGTATTACGTGTGATTAGAAGAAACACTCCATGACAGGCCTATGAGATATTAGATGAAAGATTATAATATTATATCAGCTGTTGGATCGTGTACACACATGTATACAGTACATGTACAGGTATATACGTTAAATAAATTCATTTCTAAATCTTCTAGAAATTTCTAAATCTTTTAGTCAGCTGTGTTTAAATAGTTAAACGATTTCCAAACCCGCATTTCTTAATAAACGATCATTGCTGTTATGTTGTGTGTTTTTCTCTTACGGCTTTTTGTGTGTGTCCTGTGTGAAAACAATTACGCTGGCAAACAAGACAACAGAGCACAGAGGCGGTGTTACAGCTGATTAAATTTATCTGATCTGTTTGTATATTCTCCTGTTAATGACACTGGAGGCACTTGAAGGCACCCGAGGGCTCCTTCAGCAACACATCCCAAATGACTAATTTAAAAGTGCATTGTTCTCAAACTAAAAATATGTTCCATGCCTCCTGAAAAGTTTTGTTTTTTCTCAAAGATATATACGGTTTTCATTTGCCAACATCATTATGCAGCAGTCTGCCCCAGTAAAGACAAACACCGTCCTCTGAAGGGAAGATCAATAACAGCATCATAAAAGCCTGAAAGCTTTTCTTTCTTTTGCAGTCCATCACAGCTCTGATTCAAAAACTAATCAGTGACAGCAACAAAAACACACCAAGACAACAGATGAAGAGTCTGTCTGACGCTAATCCAAGTTATATGTGGAGCTTGTCACCAGACGTTTTTAAAATTGTTTATTGAATATCTCTAATAAAACAAAAAAACATCGCACAGCCGCAAAATGGACAAAAACATTTTTCTTTTGTTGCTGCCGACTCTCTCGCAGCAGATCTGAATACAAATGAAGTCTAAAGTAATCTTTTAACTCTCTTACGTCAGACTTGTAAATGAACCTTTAGGAGGACGTTCACTGCTGCGGTTTACAAATGAAAGCTGCAGAATCATTAACGTGTGCAGGAGAAATAAAGGGAGCATTAAGACATATCAGGGATTTCTTTGTATGCAGGCAGCGGGCAGCTTAATTATGAGCAGACGTCTCTGTAACACATGGACGTAAAGAGAGCGTGCCAAGAAAATGTACTGCAATTAGATTCCTAGTATGCAAACGGGTGCCAGCTCATATATTTACGGCTGGAAGGCAGGTTTTCACATTGTAGATGATGATGGTAATCAGTTGTCATGGCAACAGATTAGGTAGGAGATGGCCGAGGTGCGGTGGCGCAGTGGCACAGTATGTGTGGGCGGTGTCGTCGATAGCTCACCTGCGATGGCGTGCGGGTCCGCGGAGTACTCCTGAACGTCTAACACACCGCAGTCCAAAGACGCCTTCAGCTTCTTGAGTTTGGAGGCCGACGGAGCGACTCTGAACAAACCCTGAGACACAAAACACGAGTCAGGCCTCAGTACCAGAGTCAGGACGTGAGAATTCAGACGTCAAACTGACACACGAGGGTGTAAGTTTCACTTTGGACGGAGGTCAATGGAAACAGCTCCAAACCTGCTGCAACATAAAACTGAAGAGTAACTCTGCTGCTACAACACTGTTAATTAATATATAATAGCTTATAATAGCTCCACCTGAACCGGCTCCATCCATTTTCTTCCATTTATACGGGTACGGGTCGGGTGGCAGTGAGTTTAGCAGGGCGCTTCAGATGTTCTTCTCCACAGCAACACATCCAGCTCTTCCTGAGGCGTTCCCAGACTAGACGGGCTATGATGTACCACGTTCTGGGTCTGTCCCGGGGCCTCCTCCTAGTTGGACGTGCCTGGGGCATCTTAATCAGATGCCTGAACCACCATGAGATCGCGGCACAGACTGGGAGGAGACCCAGGGACAGACCCAGAACCTGCTGGATCTAACCCGGGAACACCTCAGGATGGATGTGGGAGAAGGACTTCTGGAGCGCCCTGCTAAACCCACGACCCCAGATAAGCTGGAAAAAAATGGATGGATGGACGTTTTAAGTAAAGTACACGCTCTGTGTGAACCAATAACTACAGCAGGGGTCGGCGTCAGTGTAGAAAAAGCTTGTTTAATTATTTATTTAGTCTCTCTTTAAGTCTCAAAGATCGAGCCTTCGTTTTCCTGATGGCACTCACTCGAGGTCTGATCTGTTCATGTGGTCTTAACAAACCAGCTGTTATTCTAAGACAGATGTGATCCGTGATTCCTTTATCGTCTGCACCGGCCTGATAACATTCACACATTCATTAAAACACTGTTTGTTTTTCTCTGCAGTAACTAACAGTGACTTCTGCAGCGTGTGTCTCCGGTATATTTGTTTACTGTGTCTGTGTGTGTCACGTAAAAAGCAGTGAAGACAGATGCGGCGTGTTTGCTGCGGAGTCTGACCTCCTCCTGCATGCCACATTCCAGCAGCATGGTGACACAGGCCTCGATAGGAAAGGCAATATCTCTCCCACTGAGCGCTAAGTGCTCCTCTAATGGTTTCCCGTAGCACGGCTTTTCCACCCAGGTCTCTGTCAAACACACACACACACACACACAGTTACATAAACATGCACAGAATACAGTAGGAGCTCTGCTGTTAGGATGCTGTCACATTATGCTGAATACAGATGCAAAACATTTTCTCTCCGTTCAAAACAAGCAGGAAATAGATTTTTCAGGTGACCTCAAAAGGACCCGAAATTCGACCATTCATTCAGCCTTTCTGTAGCGAGCACGGTTAAGGTGTTAGTAATTGACAAAAAGTAAGTAATAATAATCACTTTTACATTAATATGTAATGAGTAACTTGCCAAACACTCTTCGTGCCTATTCCAACAGTATAAATCTGTGAGTATTTACCTTAAGACTGAGCTGTATAATTCAGGATACTTAGTTCCTTTGTTGTTTTACATATGAATGAATCATCGTCCACATCGGAAGATGTCTGTGCATTTTTACTGTAAGTGAAGCTGCAGCGGTGACCTCTTGACCGCAGCTCATCTCTGACACGTGCACGCTAACACACATGGACACGCCCTAACCGTGAGAGTCACAGAAAAAGACTGCATCACTGCATCATGTGTTGGTCCCAAACTCACCCTGATGAGCTTTGATCTGGGGCAGAACGCTTTGAAGCAGCTCTAATGACTTCCTGTGGTACTCAGCCTGGACCTCTATCAGCTAGACAAGACAGAAAAAGACCAGAGGGCGACGTGATGGACAAGCAGAATATTTTTGTTTTCTCCCTCATGCCGCAGCCTGCAGAGATGTTGCACTTACTGTCTGGAAGTAGCTTGCATAGTCGATTTCTTTGGCCACAAAACTGTACATGTCGGCTGATAATTGATCCTGGTGGGAAAAAAACAAACATACGTTCAAACAACAGAATGCATGAGCAATGAGGGAGGCAGAGGACTCACACAAACAGAGCGCAGACTGTTTTCCATGCAGACATTCTGACTTACGGAGGAAAAACACAGGTGTGCTCATTTTGGCTGCAAATTTTGGGTCCTGCGTTTAGCATGTGGCTGAGGCTTCCATATTAGTTACACCTGTGTGTGTTTGCTGCTATGTCTGCTGTGTGAAAGGTCAAAACATTAATCATCACACAGCGTCTCCACAGAAAAACACAGCGATCTGCGGCGGAGAGGTTGAGTCAGATCCAACTTGTGGAAAAATGCAGCCCGACGTCACGCTAAGATACTCAGACCGCTCAAACTTCCACAGACAGCCTGAAATGTCTCTGAAACTCTGATGCTTCACCTGTTGTGTTCTGGTGTTGTTTATAAGTCTGACTCACAATTTATGTACATATAAAACGTCATTTTCAGAAAAACGTCATTTTCAGGTGATTATACACTAATGAACTTGCCTAAATCTGACTCACTGGACCTTTAAGAATAAAAAACACCTTGTATCTTGCATCCATTATCATTACATCTTTACAGATTATTTATATCCTGTGAATATATGGGCTTTGTGCAAAGATAAACTGTCCTATATAAATTCAGGAGCCTCCTCTCGGTGACATGCATCCAATTTTGAGCTGATGTATGCCATATGTCTCAAAGAGTGTATGTAAAATGAGCTGCACCTACAGGAGTCTGACAACCATTTACAGGAAAGCAGTGTGGAATAAAAATATATTGCCTCTCCGCTGTGCTCTCTGCTGCTCCATCTTTCCCTGCTCTGCTCTACACCTGATTATCTGAGTCAGGTGCATTCAGCCAAAGGAGAGCTGATCAGGTGTGAGCAGAGTAAGAAAAGCTGGAAAGACACTAGCGGCGTTATCTGCTGGTGTTATCTGTTTACATTGTCTCAAGCCTGTAAGGATTTATCAGCTGATGATATCGGCTGTGCACGTCTCATCCTGTATTCAGGTCAGCTGCAGGACAGCAGATTCAGTTCATGTCACCATCGTAAACACAACACCACCATATTACCTCTGTTTTGGTCTCCACCAACTAGCGAGCGAATATCGCATATCTTTAGCAGATAAATGCTCCTTTATGTTCACCAGCTTGTCTCTAACTTTACCTTTTTCGAGCTGTGTGAGACTGAACCAAAACAGGCAGGACGCTGCGTCGAGCTGAAGGTAACTGCAGAGTCACAGTTAATACTCACTGTTCATTTAAAAATATTGATTGGGCCAGCTTGAACCAAATAATAAAAGATGCTTAATTTAAGACATTATGGAAGTAAACAGTGAATGAAGGTGATCACTGACTCGACAGATCTCCATGCGGTTGGCTGCCTCCTCCATCTCTTCCCTGAGGTGGTCGGCCTTGGCTCCTGTTGGCTGCAGGTTGCTGGACAGTCCTGAAGACTTGGTGGACTGATAATACCTGCGAACAGAACACGGTTTTGTCAATATCATGGAGCTGTTTGAATAAAGAGAACAAAGAGATTTTTGATTCGCCTCCACGAGCTTCAGACTTTTGTTCCTGGGAGTGATAATCATCGACAACTAAATCTGACAGCTAGAAAATGACTCATGACGAACGAAGAAAACAGTTTTTTAAAGAAGTCCTCATTCATTCAACGTTTTCTCTTCTAATTCTCTCCATCAAACTCTCCCCTGTCTGTCTGTCTGTCTGTCTGTCTGTCTGTCTGTCTGTCTGTCTGTCTGTCTGTCTGTCTGTCTGTCTGTCTGTCTGTCTGTCTCTGAGACTTTCTGTCTGAGTTGTGTCTCCGGGAGATAATGTGCTGTGCTGCCAGAGCAGCTCAGCACACAGCGGCACGATGGGAAAAACTGTCTCAGATTTGGGTCACAAAAAAAAAATGCGGTGAAGCAAATCCCATTTCTCCATGTCACCGCTCATAATGGCACTGCGATGACGGTGAATCAGCACAGAGAAAAAGTGTGTGTGTGTGCTTCAACGGTCGCCGACATGATGATTCTGAGAATTCAAGGTCACCAAAGTTTCAAAAACACGGAGCAGAGCGTCAAATCACAAAGTCAAGGGTGCAGCTTTGGAGCCAGAAAGACCAAAAGACATCGACATCTGTGTCCAGAGGAGCTCAACAGACAGAAGACGGCGATGTTCAGTGCTCGCCACAATAAGAGCGAGCAGTTAAGGGCTGCCCGTCAACATTTGCATGTCTGTGAGCCCTTTGTGTGCATGTTTGGATTTCGGGCACTCGATCACCCGCCCAGGATATGATGTATGGATTTAAAGTATGAGACTGAAACCAACAATTCATTGACGTACTGTTATTGTGTGACTATCAAATGTCTTTCCTGTGGACTGCAGAGCTCCATTATTGTCCCCAAACTAGCCAGCGTTACTCAGACTCGAGGATTAGTCCACATTTGTTGCTCTGGTGAGTATTTGGGGCAGCGGGACGCTGCTGTGTGTGTGATGTAAGATATACTAGTGTGTGTGTGTGTGAACATGTTATGTGTTTTTAATAAACAAATATATAATATCACAAGCCTCACCCTGCGACCAAAAGGAATTAAATCAGCTGAAACTGGCATTAAGTGACGTTTTCTCCCTCTGACCGCAGTGTGGTGTGAGGGCTGCTGGCAGGTCCAGACATTCATGATTACAACTTCAACTGTGTGCAATCAAATCCCAGTGACATTCAGTGGGAAGTCTGAGGACCAGACTTTTCACAGGGGATGAAGTTTCTCACATCACAGCCAAGTCTCTGTCTCACAGCAAAAACATAGTAACAGACTCACCGTGTGCGAGCAGAGTCCATGTCCAGGACCAGTTTCGCTAAATGTTTCCTTTGTTTCTGGATATTTGGGATTTCCACCTGAGAGGACAGAGAGTTTTTACTTCAGTGTGTTGTTTTGTTGCTGTGAAAGAAGACCACAAACAGACTCAGTATTGTCAGCGGCCTTTGCACCTGTTAGGAAAAGCTCAGCTCTGTACGTGTGTTCTTTGCTCTCATGAAGATTAGTTTACTTAGATTAGTTCATTAGCCTGTATGTCCCATATGAGATACAGGTTTGCCTGCACATGGTGAGACGTTCAGGGACCTGAGTCAGAAAACTGTAAATTTATTCCTATTAATGGATTCAAATCAGCAGTTTTTGAGGCAGCAACCTCCGTGGCTGTGAAGCAAAGCCTATGTTGAAGAGCAAAAAACTGCAGTTGCTCAAACGTCCACTTGAAGCTGGCTCCAGAAGTGAGTCAGTCTCCATAAGCCCCCATGTTCAAATGTCGTGTTTACAGCCTGGTACAAAAAACAGTTTTGGTCTCTATGGCTAATTTCCTCGTTCATGACGGCTGTACTGAGGGTGAATTTTATTACGCCCTTCACACGCCGTTGTTTCCGTACCTCTGCGAGGTCGTACAGAGGCTCGACGACGTCTCTCTCGATGGTGAGCTCGAACAGGATGAGCTCCTGAGCGAGTCTTTCCTGCGTCTCGCCGCACAGCTTCAGCATCTTCCTGTAAAACGAGCAACAGGAGCAGGAGTCATCAGTGAACAGCTGAGCATGCGTCACGGCGTGGAATGAAGGTCCACGAGGCTGTCACTGCCACAGCTCTCCTTTATAATTAACGAGCTTTGTGCGCCTTTACATGAACTGTTACGCAACAAGGTGATGTAACACAATGTAATTCACCACAGTGGGGAGCATAAACACAGAGATGTGATGTGTGCATATGAGAGAAATAAATCACACAGATGATTCTGTGCAGGAGGAGTTAATAATTCCACTGATTTTTTTTATTGTCATCCAAACGTCAGCCGAGCTGAAAAATACAAACTTAATGACGCGTTGGCCCTGAGAGCTGGATGCACTGCAGCTTAACTACATGCTAATAGACTGTGCAGGTTTGTCAGTTTGACAAGAGTGGAGCAGCATTTAGAAAAAGTGCCGCAAAGTGTCAAAACACACAGAGAACAACAGAGACGATGATTTATTTCATAAGAATAACCAAGTTTGGCTGTTTTACATTATGATTGTCAGATATTATTACAGGTATGTGCTGCTAATCTAGTGTTAGAGCCTTACTGTTACTTACTGCTGCATAATATCTACATTTTTTCTATGTTTTACTCTGCAGGTCTTTTTTCTAAATGAATATTGTCAGATCGGTATAAATATGTTTTTTCTGTAGTTGCTTTTGTCTTTAGTTGTTGCAGATTTGGACCCAATTTTTAATCCCCGACTGAAGAAACGTTTCACAACTACGATCACAGGAGTAGATTTAGAAACAGTCCCTACCAGCTGCTCAATATTTTCACAGTGTGGTAAACTCACCTGTTCAAACGATATGAAGGTTTAAAGTTATGCAGAATTAAGAGCATGGATGTTTTGATTGTCTGAGCAGCTAGGCTTCATTTATCTCGCCTCAGCTCCACCCACGTTCTACGTCTTTAACCATTTTTTTGTATTTTCGGAGAGACAGCGGAGGCAGGACTGGCAGGATGGACACAGCCAGAGCCGCCACGACACTGAGCTTCACCTCTGTGTGTGTGTGTGTGTTACAGATACTACGGTTAGATACAAAGACTGAAGTGATAAAAGTAAAAATAGATCTGATTGTGTGTCTGGACATGAACAAACTGCTACCAATGTTAATCAAAGATGATGTAAATGACTGTCTATGTGTGTGTGTGTGTGTGTGTGTGTGTGTGTGTGTGTGTGCACTCACCCGAGTAGAGACTCGTCCCCGAGCACGGCCGCCCCCTCCACCATACATTGTGCTAGTGTTGTGAGAGGAAGCTTCTTCTGCACAGAAACAAACAATCGATGAGTCAGCCATCACAGTTTTCTCAATGTGTCATTCGACAGTGAAAAAGCTGTAATCAACACACAGACGCAGAATCTGTGCACACAGACATGAAGGACCTGAAGGAAGCATTAACCCGTTTACTCCCTCAGACTGTCACACATCATTAAGTGTATTTGTTTGGTGTCCTCACTTTTCCTCGGCCAGCCTTATCTACCCCTAACACTTTAGTAATATTATTACTATTAAAGTGTTTCTGGGTTGATTCTTCCAATGAGTCTTGGCTGCTTCTCACCGAGGGTGACCTGACAGACTTCTTGTCCACGTCCACGCCCTGCTGACCCTGCAGACAGGCGGTCAACTTCTTGTGCGTGCTGTGGGAAACCTGCTTGACCAGCTCCAGACGCTTCTCCACCTGACGGAGAGAGAAGACACGATCACATGCACGTAAAGCCTCGAGCTAGAAGATACAGTTTGTCTCTAAAAGTACTGCTATCAAAACAAGCCGCTGACCGTTACCGGTCTCACTTTAACGCCTCTTATTTCATTATTAAACCAGCTCGGTGGAGCCGATGTCGACGCCACTGAGGGCAGCCGTTAATCAGATCAATTAGAGCGCTGCACCCCGAGTCAATCAGCGGGGACGTTCAGCCTTTTGTCTCACAAAGCGGTTCAATTTCAGCGCTCACTAATGTTGCCCGAAGGCATCTGAAAAAGTCATTTTATGCACGCTGAATATTTTGCACCAGTAATGATTTTTCTTATGAGGGAAAGCAAACACACACACACACACACACACACACACACACACACACACACACACACACACACACACACACACACACACGTGATTGATTAATACCTGTAGTAGATCTTCACTTAATACTTCTGTTTTTTCAGCCCTGGAAGAGAGGAGAAGAGAATAAACTGTTAGGGTGGAGGGGGAATTACTAAATTACATAACTCGTTACCGTGGGAACAACACGCACAATACTTCTCTATCAGTGTAATTACATCATTTGCTGAATTTCTGTGCACACAATAATAATGGCAATAATAATGATACTGCAGCTGCAGCCTGGAGCTAATCCTCATGACGGGAAAGTTTGTTCTGTTTCTGAGGCTCAAACTGCACGGCGACGAAGCCTCAGGTTGGAAATCAGAGCTTGAACGTCACCCGGGATGTTTGTTGGATGTTTAACAAGCTGCTGACTCGGTCAGTCTCTCTCTATATATATGTGACATTAAGTGTGTCTTTCTGTCCTCCTGGGTTTCTTTCCCTGTTAAAGAGTTTTTCTTTGTGGAGCTGTTGAACAGTTTATAAAGCCGTTTGAGGCTAAATAAAATAGACTCGAGCTGAATTAACAGTAACAGCAGAACTACAATCCAGAACCATCGCACACATCAGCTGATGACACAATACACGCTTATCAAATCGATTCATTTCCAGTCTACAGACATGCGGAAGTGCCAAAAACTGCAGTTCCTCAAACGCCCACTTGAGGCTGGCTGCAGAGGTGAGTCCCCATGTTCAAATGTCCAACTTCACACATGTTTACAGCCTGGTACAAAAAAACAGGTCGGTCATAATATCACAAACAATCCAGCATTTAAAGAGACATTTTTGGTCACAGCTGTTCCATTTCCTGTGAGTTATTAGATCATCGCTTCCTTCAGGACATTTCTTTGAAAAGTCACAACACAGATATCGACTACGACTCGTATCCGGACCTTCAGGCGAGCGCGCAGAGAGAGTGAGGTGTTCCCGCAACTTTGATCGATTCCATCGCTGCCTTCAGCAACGGTGAGATTGACAGCTTGACCTAAATCAATGTGCACATTACAACATGTGAGGAGGCTACGAGGAAGTAAAGGTTAATAAAAAAATACAAGATGTACTCTGGACAAAAGTGTTGCCTGGAGTGTCGTGGCCTTTAGAGAACATTACGGCAAGATCAGCACTTATCTTCTGCTTCTCTATTGGACACCATCCAGATAAACAGTTTTCTATTTATGTTTTATAAGTTTAAGTTTTATTTATAAGGGTTATATCATCCATCCTCAGCATCGTGCTCCAGCATCAAGGACGTCATGTGATCCAGAAGGAGCTTCCAGATTATAAAGGAGCATTTTCAGTCCAAGACCTCCTTTATCCAATCTGCTAATTTCATAACAATAAAGCACCCAGCCAGCAGCAACTACTGAGGTCAGACAGATTAAACATAGATTAAACATACCTTCATATGCAGTAACATCACCTCGTGTCTTGTAGCTTGACTCTGCAGGATAAACTCTGTAATTCTCACCAGCGTTGTTTCCTCTTTGTGCAGATCTTTTTGACTAATGGATGTCTCAAGCTACTCTGGGGGCCAAAGCTGACCTTTAGAAGCTCTTTACACCGCTGTGCACCATCAGACTGTGATGTTTAGCACATTACAGAGGTTAAACAAAGTGTTTCCTCGTGTATTATTTTGTTGAGACCACATTAATTCAGCTGGCCTTCCTAATTCACTGTCAAACAGGACCAATGCCTTTCATCAAACCCAATGAAACTTACTTGTTTCTCTGCCTGATTTTACTGTAATTATATTCACGGCTACGGAGCCCCTTAAGGGTCATATTGTAGGGGAAAAACAGGCTTTTGACATCTGTGCAAACGTATTAATAAACCAAGAGAGTGGTTTGTGCAGACGGATTCAACTTCATGAGCTCAGCCCCGCGGGACGTAAACTACGACGGGCACCATCTGTCTTCAGTGGCACCTGCAGAGAAAGCGGCTAACGATAATGTACATGTAACAATATTAAATGATAAATCACCGCACCCTCACGATAGCTTACATCCGACAGCGCCGAGGTCATGAAGTTGAATGGCGTGCACTCGGTTTATTAATTTCTACATTGGTATTTCTTTTCTAAGATATCTGCTTCATGCATGTTTGTGTGACTTTGTGTTGCTGGACTACATCCTCTATCATCAACAAGGTAGAAAAATCCTTGTTATAATTTTCACCCAACGTCACAGATACGGTGTGCATTCTTTATACTGGCAGTGATTCATGCTACTTTGACCAACAGTCCACCAGATACTCAGTTTGCATCATTAAATCACTGCCGATTGTTGCAGCTGTAATTCTCTAGTGTGGCCCAGCAGATGAAAAACCTTCCTCACAGTTCACTTCTATGACGGCAGGTTACACAATTAACAATACATTCAGTGGACGGCCTGTGAATACCATGAACAGATGATAACATGAAGCTGCAGCAGAGGCTCTGCTCGGTTTGATTATACGTTAGGCTGCAATCTGCATCCCAGCATTGAGATTCTGAAATACAGCGAGTGAAGTCTGGCAGAGATAAACCTGCACAGTGATTTATAACCCGTTCACACCCTGCAACAACAGGCTGAACATGTTTGGAAGTCACTTCATCCCTCCATGTTCTGACAGCCTGCGCACCAAAAATAAAAACACATTTTGCATTGATTTCACCGGCCATGATGTCTCCTGTCAACTTATAAGTAGCACAATTAATAAACAGGTAAGAATGAATCACCTGAGGTGGTGCACACCTCTTGTTGAACAGGTTGTGAAATAGGTCACATGGGTCTAAATAAAGACAACAGCGAACTGTTCTTCAGTGTTCAGATCCTGGTTGACCACATGCTTGTAGAGCCGAGCGCTGCAATAAAAACAGCTCAGACTTCCTTCATAAATCACGTCTACGTTAAAACTTAAAGGTCAGATATATAAAGTCTGCTGCAGCTCATTGGAAACATGATCAATGCTCCGTAATTTTCTCTTTTTCAAGGTGATCTGCAACAAATTATACGACAAATACAAATACTTAAATTCAAATGAATGAAATAATAATAATAACTAATAACAAATGAAGTTTAAAATGATCAGTTCTGTCAAACTCAATGGATTTCCCACACTGACACTTTTCAGTCCACTACAAAGCTTTAAATATTTAATGCATGGTTTATAACACACTATAACGTAGCTGTACACCGCTATAATCACAATATAACTATATTTATTAATGTACAGTATCGCCTGTCAAGTCATATTCTTACATTATAACTCATTAGTTAGTGAAAAAACGCTGATTGCAACTCATTATAGTGTGTTATAAACACTCATTAATACTGTCTATTAAACAAAGTGAAGCTGCAATCTCCTATCAGTAGCTAATAATTGATCTATAGCATCCATAAATGTATTATTAGCCATTGGTTGCCTTATTCATACACGTTAAATCCACCTGCAGCCAATCAGATAAACTACAGCCGCAGCACACAAGCTTTAAAGAGACACAAAGATCAATAATCCAAACCAGACATCAAACCAATGAAGCCAGCCATGAACAGAACAGACAGCGCGTCTCCGCTGATTCCATCCTGACACAAACACACCTCATTTAGTCAAAATAAAAAGGCCACCGCGGGCGCCCCGCCGTGATGGTGCCGGACTTACAGAGCAGTGCTGTTCCTGCGTGAGGCTCTAGTCCTGCTGATCTGCAGCTTTCTCTTCCACATCCCCCCTGCTAATGGGAGGAAACTACCTGCTTTCAGGCAGCAGAAGGCGAGTGGCAGCGCGGGGAGAAAGTGGAGCGAGAGGAGGCGAAGAGAGAGGCTGAGGGAGGCTGTGAGAGGGGGAGGGCCTGCTTAAGAATGAGACCTGACTATCTGGTCCATTCACTCCTTCTCTCATCACCCACCAATCCTCCAGAGTCGTTTTTTTTCTCTGATGTATGTTCACCTCTGTCAACAGCTTGGACTGCAGAGAAACAGATTGAAAGATACGTTTGTATGACTGCACACACGCTGCAGAGACATAAAGGCAGCGGTTTGATGGTGACCTCCTCCTCCTCCTACTCTCTCACACCTCTGCTCTTATTTTTCTGGATTATTAACAGCCATCGGGCTGAGGTGGAGCAGCTGGAAACAGGAGGACAAAAGAAAAGGCTCTTCTCTTTTCTCCGTCTCCTCGGCTGGTGTCTGCTCTGCTGTGAGCCTGCACGCACTCCAGCTCTCTGTTAATGCAGCTATTCCAGCTTTTACGTGCTCGGTTAAAACAGAAATATATATTTTTTAATACGCCGCCTGTCGGTTTGATCTTCAGCAGATGACAACAGAGGTAGTCAGCTCGGAGCTTTTTGTATAGCATCTAATAAATTATGTATTTCAGGAGAGATTTTTGGATTCGGGTGGATTCCTGCACCGCGTCACTTCAGTCATCTACGTACATGATGTTAAAAACTCTTATAGAAGGTCTCACAGTAACTTTGGAACCAGGAAGTCCAATGAGGAACTGCTGGCACCTACAGCTGTGGGTTAATGTGTGTGTGTGACGACGTGTGTGAGCGACACTGCAGGCGTCTCTCGATGGAAAAGATGCTTTCGCTCTTCGACTGACGTCATTATTACGTGATGTTTCGTTCGCCATGATGGGCGCCGACAGACAGATGGTTCATCCAATCAGGTTAAATGTATTGGACAGATTAAGAAGGGGATGTCAATATCAATATCATTAAAATCTATATTCTGGACCATATGTGACAATAATCCGCCAAATAGCTGTTCACAAATGTCAACCTCGTCACTGGGGTTCATCCTCTCGGGACCATGAATGTCTCATTTCACAGTAATTCATCCAGTAGTTCAGTATGAGCCAAAGTGGTACAGCTACACCTTCTTTACTCGAACATCCACGCTGACTACACGAACAGCCTGCAGACGCGAGACAGAAAGGAATCGGATCACGTCCGGATCTTTATGTGTCTGTATATACACTGCGAGGCTTTGTGAGTGTGTGTATAGCTGTAGCACAATGACAGTGTTCCTGTTAGCACAGTCACAGCGGCTCTGTCTCTGTATATTGACTCAACCTAATTTATTTCTGACACACTGTGTACAAATCCAGGATTTTTTCTGAGGTCTGAAGTGGAGTAAATCACTCGCTCTCCCTCTCTCGCTCTCTGGATTCATTTCCTCTCTGACAACAAGGAAATGTAAGCAAGGTTCACTGGCTCGGTGGGTTTGTCTGTGGGATAATGATCCTCGTGCTAACACTCACAAACACACGCTAATGAGCAGGTTAGCAATTAGTCAACACTCCTGGAAAGTGCAATGCCGCTCTTTCACACAATCCAAACAAGCTCACAATGCAAAAGGCTATCGCTTATTTTCCCTCCTCCATGACAGGTGTTTAGATAACACACACACACACACACACACACACACACACACACACACACACACACACACAGCTCGTCTCGTCAGGCATGCTATGACAAACACAATGCTTAAACACAAGCAAAACAAGCTGCTGTCAGCTGCTAAAGTGAGTTTTTCTTCCAAACAGACGATGGCAGATTCGGTGCCGTCTCCTCCTTGACCTCACAGTAACGCGTGAGTTATATCTGCGGATGCAGCTGCATAACAGTGGAGTATAATAACGTCTACGGGAGCAGCAGATGATTCAAATGTCTTGATTTTGAACTGCCATGTCCTCAATTACCAGCAGGAGGCAAGATCCCATAATACTTTGTCCACGCGTCTGCCCCGAGGGAAATGAACGTGAGATTAACTTTGTATTAAAGTTGGAGCTGCAGCATAATGTACCTGCAGTGCTGCTGGGTGCGTGAATGTCACCGTGGCTTTCAGTACAAATCAGCTGTGTGCTGGACAATGTGTGTGTGTCAGGAGAACCTTCTCATCCTTAAGAACCATTGTTTGCTTTGGGGAACTGAATGCAAACAAAGAGACAGTTGCAGCACTTTTGAAGAACCTGAAGTGACCCTTTGCAGTAAGTAGGTCTTTGATTCTCAGCAAATAAACAGTGCAGAGGACAAAGATAGGAAGGATAGACAAAATAAATGTTTAAATTTGATGTAAATACAGAAACTGTGAATAAGAAAGCAGGTACGACTGATTTAAATCCATGAATATCTTCGCTAAAACCTTTTAATTCACATTTTGCACACTGCTAACACCATGCATCTGCACGTGTTACGGAGGTCAGCTGTTAATGTGCTGACGTTTGCACTCGCAGGATTTGGCCCTCGTAACGCAGCATGACGGGGGTCACAGCTGAGGAAGGGAGAGGTTTGCAAACACATGGTTCGTATTTTGGAAAAGGATAAAGCTCAAAGGGACAAACTACGCACAGGGTGGGTGAAATAACAAGAGCTAAACATTACATAAGGAGAGAGACAGCCGTCCCCCGTCTTTCTCAACACCCTGACTCACTCTGACTCTGCTCTTCTCTCCTCTCTCTGCAGCATTTTTGTTAATTCTCTGACACATCAAGGGCGTTACAGCATCCCGAATCAAAGCCTCAGCAGCACAGTCAGTACTTTACTGCAGCATCAGCTTCTGTCGTCACACCCGGGATTCCCACCGGCACAGAGAAAAGAGAAGGAGGAGGCCGGGCCGGGGTGGATGTGATGAAGAATACGAAAGCAGTAGGAGAGAGGAAGATAAAAGCGTGGAAAGATAATGGATGCGTAAAAGGGGTTTTTACAGTGATGAATCTTTTGAGAGATTTAGAAAGAGAGCTGGAGTGACTGAGGGCGAGAATACATATTGTTCTCTTGTCTAATGACTCAGCTGTCTTTGTCTTTCCTCTGTCGGGTCCAGAACATTTGGCAGAGGACCAGATACCTTTGAGCTTTTCATCCTGGTAGAAAGAAAGGCAAAAATAAAGGTTCAAATTCTATAAAAATTCACCCTCGGTACAGTTGTCATGAACAGGGAAACTGTTTTTTGTACCAGGCTGTAAACATGTTTATTTCTGCCTCGCTTCTGGAGCCAGCCTCAAGTGGACGTTTGAGGAACTGCAGTTTTTGGCATCACTGGCCTCACTTCACAGAGCCAAAATCAAATTAGCTATTTACTGTGGCTGTGGAGTAAAAAGTACGAATTAAAGTTATTAAATTCATCGACTGTCAAAGAGTCAGAGGTCAAACACAGCCCACCTCTCTGAAGCTGCTGTGGTTGTAAAAGCATTTTATTTCTGATGATATGTTGTTTTCTTCACTTTATTATTAAAGTTTGCAGCTTTAATTACAACCAATCGCGCGGCGTTATATTAAAATCTTTGCCCTCCGGGTGTTACCGAGGCTGAGCTACACCGTGAAATAACAGTAGATGGATGAATAATGTTACATCGCGCTTTAACTGCCTGAAGAATAACAATCCTGCAGAGCCCTTCAGAACAATAAAAATAGAAAGCCATCATAAACACATGCATCCTAACAAGATTTCCCAGATGATTTCTCTGATGAACGTTTCCAGAGATTCTCTCTTTTAATTCTTTCTCGACGCGCCGCAGCAGCAATAACGTGCCGCCGACGTTCTCCTGTCTGCTGAACGGCAATCTGAGTGGTGACAGACGTCACTTCCTTCCTGCCATATTTAGGCAGAAATCACCTTTCATTAATTGCATTTGGCCTTCAATCAATTTTTTGGCAGCTGAAAATGCCCAGTTTGTGTTGTAATGGTCCTTTACACGAATTCCAGGCTGTCCTGTGAGCTCAGATCTTTATATTATGAAGCTCTAGAATCCGATCAAGTCATATTTAGGCAAAAGAAATACAACAACACAAACTGTCTGGACTTCACAGCTCTTACTCACTAAACTATTCATTTCTGAGCTCTCTGCCGCGAGCTCCAATCAATACAGGCAGTAATGATGCCATGTCCGCAGAAGCGGTGGGAGATGACGGACCTGCTTTAATATATTTAAAATACGTCTGCTGACTGATGATTTAACCCAGACTGTCTGGAGAAGCAGCAGCAGATATAAGCAGGTAGACTCCATTATGCAACGTGTGGGCTAAGATTTGAAAAGGTCGCATGCATGGAATATTTAATTCAGTCCATCGCAGGCAGGGGAATCAGTATATGATGAGGAAAAAATGGTTCAAGGACAGAAAAATCCCCCAGGAGAAATGTTCCAGGTGAAGTCAGATTACCCAGCATGCTCCTCTCCGCCACACAAACTGCAGGAGGAGGGGGTTGCTATGGCAGCAGGCGTTGCAGCTGCAGCGGCGGAGCGGATGGATGGATCAAACGTCGAAGCGGGTACGGCGTGCGAAGATGAATGAAGCGGCGGAGTGAAGTGGAGTCATTCCTCGAGCGGAGAGCCCGAGGTGTGGCGCCGGTGGCCGAGCTTTCATTTGTCACAACAGCACAACCACCTGAGATGAGATCTGTATCTTCCTGTCACACACACACACACACACACACACACTCACACCTTCTTCAGGATTCAAGGTCATTCAGCGACTGTGAGAGTGGGGGTGGAATAAGAAATCATCACACAGCCTTTAGAAAAGATCCGGTGAACTGACGCCTCGGTGAAATGTAAATCTACATTGTGTCTGCGTGTGCATGAATAATAAACCTGTTTCTCCCTTTGCAGAAGAAATAAATCCAGATTTTGTTTACAGATTATTCTCTTTTCACCTGTTTGATCAGCACTGAATATAAAAAAACTCTACGCAGGGCTGCTGTTTCACATTCACCCCCTCAGCGACTGGATGTGATCCTCCGCCTGTCCTGCAGACTCACAGTCATTTGGCAGTTGCTGGTGAGACTAAACAGCATCGATATCATCATCATGTAGCCAACAGATACTCTGCCCTCGTGCGACAGCAGCCACAGGATGCAATGTAATGGATGGAAATGGATCCATCTGATTTTGGTTACTTACTTCTTGAATTGATTTGTTCGAGTGTTTCGTGTTTCTGACAAAGGAAACTGTCAAAAGGGGAATTGTGTGATTGTGCAACATAAATACAAAAACGTTCAACATAATTCACATCTAATTATTGCACAATTATTCCACTCTGTCTCTCTTTTCGGGATCAATTCCAGCACTCGGACACGTGACGACATTCAGCCTTGTGCCGTTCACAACAGACCACCTTGATTCTGATGTCAGTGCTGCATCGTAAACAGCCCCAACACAAACGCGGCACAAGATAACAAAACACATCCCGAGGATAAAGCTTCCCCCAAATCAAAATGCTGCTCACAGCCAAAAGTTTCGAGTGTCCAGGTCCAGCTCTCCAGAGGGTTTGCTATTTTTCTTGAGGAGCACTAAATCCCGGAGCTTTTCTCCGCTGAATACAATGAAACGGCCTAACTCATTCCAGATTCATCCGGAGTACCGCGGCCCTGTTGGCCCTCACGATTGACAAGGCAACAAAACAGAGCGAAGCAAAAATAAAATCCACCGTAGGAGGTCGCACACCTCTTTAAAGCCTCCAAAGATTCACTTTTCACCTCCGGGGACTGAATGTTGTTGCCTGAAAATAGCAGAGAACACTTCTCTCTGGGTGGGAATTGGAATATTTTTAATAAGAAAAGACAGTTTTAGAGCTGAAAAACTGGAATTATTATTAATGTTGTTGGTGTCATAGGCTGTGTGTGACATCTTCTGTGAGTAATTAACCTTGATACCCAACGAACGTGTTAGTACGTAGACCCAGCCCGAAGCCAGCCGATCTCCTGACGTGATTTGATTTAAATCTGCCTTTAAAGACTGAAACTTTAATCCTTCGTGTCTCAACGTATTGTAAGAACGGAGAGAGTGAGTGACTGCTCTGAAGTTCGGCTCCAACGATTACTTTCACTATCGGTAGATCTGCTGATTATCTCGGCAGTTCAGGAGAAATATCCGACTCGGTTTCCCAGAGCTCGAGGTGACGCCTTCAGATGTCACAGCCCAAAACCTGAAATAACAAATTTATCATGATATAAAACAGAGAAAACTACAAACTACTGTATGTGCATTAAATCAGAGACATAATCAGAAGTTTGAGCACATTAATCTCTCACTAATTATAATCCAGCGATATAACATATATTTGTTACGGCTGTTGTGGCTCTGCTTGCGGTGTTTGTTTGTGTATGCAAAGCTCGGTGTGTGTGTGTCTCTCATGTCTCACACACTGCCTGTAAAAGTATGAATGGGTATGACGCGGGAAAAAAATCCCCTTGACTCATTATGAAACTGTGCTGGACCAAATTAGACGTTATTCACTGAATAAGGAGAAAAACTGGTGATAAATACTGCAGTGATGGACCCCAAGAGACCGAGACAAGGCTGAGTAAAGACACTGTCGATTTCGAGACCTTAGTAGTTACCTCACCTCTTTTTATTATATTATAATTAATCCACATTCCAGAAAATAAACATTTGTTTCAGTAAATACAGCTGGTTTTATGTTCCTTCCCCTCAGGAGCTGAGATCCGGGACGTCTCGCACCTGAAATGGGTCATTCTGCACGATGAGTACTTTTACTTTGGATACTTTAAGTACATTTGGATGCTTTTGTACTTTTTAAGATTTTGAATGTAGGACTTGAGTATTTTTACTTTGACTCCAGTGAAGTATCCGAGTACTTCTTCCATCACTGGACATGAGTAAGTAAATGATCTTCTGCATAGCAGCTGTTCACAGACAAACGCTCCTTTTAACAGCTTCACAATGACAAGAGAGTGTGTTGCTCTGAGTCTGGCAGCCTGCAGCCCTCACACACACACACACACACACACACACACACACACACACACACACACACACACACAGACGTGATGCTCATGTGAGACCGCAGTAACCAGCGTTGCCCTCGTCATCACCACCGCCGCCCCGACTGAACTCTCCCACACTCTGCTGTCTGTCCACCGTCTCCTCACACATCAGCAGAGCCAGAAGGCACACACACACACACACATACACACACACACACACACAAGCACTCCAACCCCGTGGCTTTCTTTTCACGTCTTTACACAGCTGGCCTGAACAAGACGGATAGTTCTTCTTGACACCAGAGACACTGAGACATGTTGGAATGTGCGAGCTGAGGACAACGACCTCAGACACCTGCAGGACACGGCTGTTTCTGCTGTTTTGTGTCCAGACCTCCAGTCCATCTGACGCAAGACTCGCCAAACAAGTGCACGGAGGACATAATTAACAGATTAATCAGTGATGAAAACAATCCAGGCTCGTCCTGCCTGTCTCAGGTTGTGTGAGCTGAGACTTCATCAGGTGGGCTGTGCAGGTAAAAGCCCCGCTGGGCAATTAGCCAGTCTGCTGTTAAATCCAAATACATGTTAACAAATTCTGCAGGTCCCAGAGAAAACTGAACATCTGGTGAAGTGGCTGTTCTTCATCCAGCTACAGACATGTTGTGTTTATCCAGCCCCCTCCACCACCACCACCACCACCACCACCCAGTCCTCCCTCCTCGACAGAAGTTGGTTCAGAGCCAGCGATGGGGGTGTACGAGGGTCTTGCATATTTTGGCAGGCCGTGCGGCGCTCTGACGCTGATGTTTTTCCCGCTCCCTCCCTCTTTTGTTTTTTATCTCCCTTCCCGCAACACTTCTTCTACGTAAAAAACTGTGCCGGTTTCCGTCTGAGTTCTCTCGCCGCTCGCTGTCAACCTTCCCGAGGAAACACACAGCGTTCTGGCAGCCGGGCCCGAGGACAGCTCATTGGACCCGTCTCTCTGCAGGAGTACTGGGATGGGGAGGCTCCTCTCCTGCCAAGTTCTCATCATACTCAACAATTACAGAGAATGACTAATAACTGTGAGAAGAGGAGTGAGGAGGAGAGAGAGAAGACAAACACCCAGAAAGCAATCCCAAAGTTAGAAAACGCTCCAAGGGTGAGAAATCTCTTGCAAACAAAAACGCCTTTATATTCATGTTGGCATCGCCGGAGCCGTGAAATAACTCAAGCAGGTGACAGGCGGGACGAGACAATATGGTGCAGAGCCCTGGAGTTGTGACAGCATTGTCAAACTGACACTTGCTTTGCAGCTTTAAATGGAGTGTTTTGTTGTTCATCCCACCGAGAGCTAACAATAACAGTGATCTGTGAGAGCGCAGGCCCGGCGACGCCTTCATCTCCCCCCTCTCTCTCTCTCTCTCTCTCTCTCTCATCTTCGGCCCTTTTTTTTCACCCGTCTCAGAGAAGTGAGGTTAGGCCATCGCCGTGGATACCGCTGACCTCGTTCTGCCGCGCGGTCACGCAGCCGGTGCTTCGCTGCTCACATCAGAGCCTCGGCGTTTGTGCTTCCACGTTTCTCTGAGTGACATTTCACGAGGGAAATCAGTCGGGATGGCTTCGGTCTGATCCAGGACAGGAAGACCTCGAGCTGCAGCTTCGGTTTTAAATTTGGCGGGGAGACTTTTTGCCCCATCGCTAATAAGCACACAAACAGCTCGACTGAGCATAACTCTCTCACTCTCTCTCTGACAGTATGAATTTATCCGCGACGTCACCTGTTGAAGCTCACTGTGGTGGCTCCGCCATGTTGGCTGTACTCCTTCTTCTTCTTCTTCCGCCTCACCGCTAATCTAAAAATCGGCAGAGACGTGGATCATCGTCAGGCCTGAGGTGGGCTGAACGAAGCCCGGCTGATCAAACCAGCCATCTGTAGATAAGGCGAGGAGCTCGGACATCCAGGGGGAGCTCCAAGTAGGAGCCAGCTGAGGTCAGACTAGCCTGGGAAGACCTCACGATGCCGCAGGAGGAGCTGTAATGTTGCTAAACCTGCTGCCACCACAACCTGAACCTTCCAACCGAAGAAGAAGAGGAAGAAGACGGACGGATATAATATATGACGCTTGTAAACGAGCACAGTAATTAGCCGGGCTGAAAATCTGAAGTATGTGACTTCATATCTTGAACATCCTTCATGTTTTAGGTGCAGCCTGAATAAGTCAGATACAGGATGATCTGTGTCGTAAACAGACCACCTTAAATATTCACAAATACAACTCATCAAAAGGTCCGAGTCAGGATACAACTGCACCGCTGATGAAGCACGTCTGTGGCTGGAGCTGTTTTGATCATGTTCACACACATGCAGACACACACGCACAGTGTACCGCATGTGAACTATGAGCTGAAACACACACACACACACACACACACAAACACAAACATGTGAGACTCCCACAACAGGGAGGAGACAGCAGGCATGAATCCAGGCATTACTGCAACGCTGATGTCACATTTCACTGTCAGATCAGATTAATTAGTCTAACAGCTGTTTCCAGCTCAGACGGCAAGTCAGACTAACGCGAGCAGCACCGAGGTACAGTACAGAGACAGATCTGTGATAAGTGAACTAATAAAACCCGTGACCTTAGAGGAGACTTTAATGAGGTGCGAATTCATACTCCAATACTCCAACTCGTGATGTTTCCTCATAAGTTTGCTCTCAAAGGATAATTCCAGTTTATTTGAGTGGCAGTTTGGAAGTTTTGTTCCAGGTTTGATGACGGGAACGCAACAACGGGGCAAAAAAACAGTCAGATGGACACGTTCATCAACTGTACATCACTTTATCTGGATGTGATACCAAAGAAGTGCAACAAAAAATGAAGTGCAACTCGTCTATGTCACTCGACCACTGCTCGCTCTCTCCTCTCTCAAATCATCGGACGCAAACCGAATTAAACTTCTTAAATTGCGAGTCAGACTCTCGGATTCAGAAGCTGGTTCATGAAATTAACAAAGCCGGAACACAACAGGTGGAGTATCAGAGTTTAGATTGTTTCAGGCTGACTGTGGAGGTTCGAACCGGTCTGATCGGCGGCCGCGGCGAGACGTCAGGCTGTGTGTTTCCAAAAGTTAGATCAGGTTCACCTACCGCAGACATCTCCGTACCACTACAGAGACAACAATAGTGAGTGTAAATCGACAGTAGATATAAAGAAGAAGTCAGAGAGGGAAGTTCTAGTCTAGATTTTCTTCTATAAATGATGGCGAGCCTGTCGACGACCAAATATAGATCCGAAGCTACGCTCTGACGCAGAAACAGAAAATAAGAACCGGCTTTGATATACAGTGTTACATACCCGGCAACTCCCATCGCCATCTGATGGTGCAGACGTGTGTATAAAATATGTTTAGCATGCAGCCTCTGATGTGTCCTCGTGTGCATCTGGCTAATGGCCGCCTTGGGAAATCCTGCACTCTCACACAGCACTGAATCTCTGTCAGCGCCTCCGCCGGCACTTAACCAACACTGTGTTACAGCTGAAACACACACACACACACACACGGTCACACCCAAGCAAACACACACACACGCACACACTGCTGCTGCTGCTGCTGGGATCTAATTTTAGGCGACTCGGTAGATTTACGAGGCGTTTTCAGTGGACCGAGCAGAACCGCCTGTTCATGTAATTATCATGTTATGGTACTTTGGTGAACGTGTATCAGTGCATGCATCTATATGACTTTACTAATTCTATAGCATGTTCAAAGAGGCCTGTATCTCTGCTGGGTCACCATGTCTATCTTTGGTAATATGTCTGAGCTCCACCACATTTAAAGGGAAATGTTGTAATAAAATAAAATAAGAAAGTCACGAAGTCGTGCAGGTGTTTAAGAGTCTGGACCTGAGGCAGAGCTCCTTCTTACATGGTGGGAGAGGCAGTCTGCTGCTGAAGGAGCTGTTACAGGCCTCCACGGTGTCATGCAGGAGGTGAGAGGAGTTGGATGTCAGCCTCGCTAACATCTCTGTTCAATAGCAACTGTGGTATTATATAAAGAACCTGAATATTCATGCCAATATTCGCACCTGCCAGGAGTCATTACACACACTTCACCTAACCTCTTGATAACCCTCTGAAATATAATTAATGGACAGTAGCACGAGGTTAATTACCTTCGATTGCTGCAAAGAAAGCGACAGCGGCTAAACTGAACTGGCGCACGGCTGTTTCGAGCGTGTCGTACGCTGTGGCAGCACGTGTCTTTGTTTGAGTTGCAAGGCCAAAGGGTGACGCTTTGGCCAAGACATAAATCAACTACGTGTGTATTATTACAGCACAACAGAGCGAGAGGAGACGGCGACACACGTGTACCGTGTTACATGACAATCAGGCGACATTCCTGCGAGGGGGGAATGCAGTTTTAATCCCGTGTTGACGGACGCGATGTAGAGATAACATAGCTCCATGTCAAAGTACACGACAGCTATGATTATGTGTGTGTGTTTACATGCCTCTGTGTGTGTCGTCCTGCCATGTCTTGATTTAATCGCACTTCCACACCTCGCACAAAGCAGCAGCAGGTGGAACTCTTCGCCCACGAAAACTCCTTCATCTGGATTAGCTGCTGCTGCATCTGTGGCTCTGTTTAATGTCTCAGCGAGGGTTTGCAAAAATGTTCCTGGGTTCCTTATCCATGTTCTAAAATGAATAAATATATACTATATTAGGTTTTCCCAATCCTGTAACAAAACCTGGAAGTTTCAGTTTCTCTTTGACTCTTCATAACACACCACCCACGAGGCAAAGCTAAGCTGTAAAGATAAACTGTCCCAGATGCTTCGTACTCATGGTCTGCAAACCTTCCCGACACTGAGCTGCAAAGATGAATGTGCATCAAGGAACTTCATGTCTCCTCATCTCCATCTCATTAGCTAATGAAGTAGATCTCGTAGGTTGAGGCCCAGCAGGGATCGAGAGTCTCACCTGGATTCACCTTCATAAAAGGAGGTGTGACTGAAACATTTTGTGCCCAGGTGGAGAACACACACATACAAGCACAGCATGAACACAAACGCTCGCTCACGACGGCTGATGAAATTAAAAAAAGGAGGAGAAATATCTCTTTCGCTGGGATGAAGCAACCCCACGCTTCGGGCTGTTCTGAGCTCCTCTGGGTTTCCTTGGACCTGTTACTGTGAGCTGCACAGACACACAACCCTAATAAAGCATAACCATTAAAACCAGAGAGAGAGAGAGGAGATATTTATGGCACTCCCCGCAAGGCCTCGCTTCCTCGTTGCGACCCACATTCCACATTCTGTAACAGCGAAATATTCATCGCCGTTATCACAGCTGATCAGGACGGGAGCCTCAAACGGCAGCGTATGTCGAGTTTCACACATCAGGGTATTTTAACAGACAGGAAACAGTTAGACTCCTTTCACTGCATTCGATGTTCAGCATCGTCGTGCAAAAACAAGAATGTTTTTGGGGGTTTTTTATGTCGATGCATGTCCAATCGTGAGCCGGAAAAAGGTCACTGATGCAGGAGGAAGTGAAACTAAAAGGATAGAGGATGGATGGATGAAAAAAGGTGGGGAGATTTCTGCGTATTCGGCTCTGAACCAAACATAATCCTTCAGTCGCTACGCTTCATCTACTGTGCTGGCCACATTCACGTTTTCAAAATGTCAGCTGTGATTTCATCAGGCATCATAAGGCTCTCCGACCGGGCACCAGATGCCTTCAGAGGAGAGGCCCTTAGGCAACACACCCCGGTTCCTCATCTGTCTACAAACACACACACACACACACACACACACGCTCGCTTTGTTCAACACTGGAACGACATGAGACAAAAGCCTCATGAAGTGAGGCTACATAAGAACTGCTACTGTTCTGCAATTCAGCACAAAAGCAGAGCTCCAAGGCGGAGGCAGGATAAAAAAGAAAAAGACTCTGCATTACAGTCTTGGGAGGAAGACTTTGAAGAGTAACACAGCAGAGAAAGTCTGCTTCACCACACGCGCTGGGAAGAGCACCTGCTATGTTATTAGGGAGCATATGTTGCTCTTCTCAGCTACAAGTCATCGAGGGCGCTTCACTACAGGAGGAGCTGGGAACAAGGCATCCGTCATCAGAGAGGAAAAGTGGCACTGACACGATAAAAAATGAGGCGACACTCTGTAGCTGTTAAAGACTACATTAGTTGAGAGAAGTCTGCAAACTATATTTTTAGATATTGAACATCAAGCCGCTGGTTTAATACATTTTTAGCCTCACTAGCCAAGAAGCTGCTGAGGCTAACGCAAAAGGGATGGACAGATGGAGAAAGATGGTGTAATAACATTACATCAGTTAGCATGTTATTGTGAGTATGTTAGTGTGCTGATGTTAGTAAAAAAAACTAACTAATGGAGTCAGGCAGACTGCAAAGCAGACGGACGGTCGAATAAGGTAACTTTTTACCGTCCACCACGGCTGGATGTTACGTAGCCTCTTCAAATAATCTTAAGTGTAACAGAAGTGTAGCAAAACATAAATAAGAAACAATAAAAATCTCATTTTGCATCTTGTGTCGCAGCCGGGACTGCTGACATTCCTGTTGACTGTAAAATCTGTTTTATTTTTATGTTATGGACACAATACTGACACATCAGGGTACACAGCAGTTATGAGGCAACATGATCATTCATTTTGAGCCGCTTGATTAAATTAAGTCCCATACTCACACTCTTTTAGCTCCGTTTTTGGTCTCCACCGACTCTTAAGGGAGCTATCTGGCTCCATAAAGCTGAAGGTTGCATGTTGCAGGTTGTGTGTTCATCGCTGTGACCCCACACCATCCCAAAATGATTTTTCAGGATGAACCGCATACATTTTTGTCCTTGCATATCTAAAATGCTAAGCTAGTTTCACTTTTAAAGTTCGAGGACTGCATCTGAAATGGATACGTGACGCTTCAAATCAACTCAGAGCAGTGACGGCCTGTGATGTGCTGGAAAGCATGTCACGACGGGAACAAATTGCAAGCCGAAGTCCTTTTTGTGCTTTAATCAAAAGAATTCCAGATCTTGAACAGCACGCCGATGATTGTGAGCATGAAAAATTAGCTATGAGAGTCAGATGAAAGAGGAACGTTCATCTAATCTGGCAATCAAGCAGCATTTTCTGAATACGCTCTTCAGAAACTGGACGTTTGATTTTATTTTAGAGTAATTCTACCATTTCCCTGCACTGAAAATGTCCTCACATCTGACAGTCAGTGTTCAGCTGCATGAATCAAACACAATGAAACCAGAAAAACGTGTTAATAATAACTCCAGGTGAGACTCTTGTTTACTGTAAATGCCCCTCATAATATTCTGAATCACGAGGTGAAGTGCGCTAATATTGGCTTCAGTGACGTGAATGTGCAGTAACCTTTGTTGTCCACAGTCATGGAACTAATTGCTATTTACAGTGTTACATAAATGACATTTTCCATTATGTCCGCTCAGCGCGGCTTCGTGCTTCGTTGCAGGCTCTGAAAAACGCCGCAGAAATCCGTCTTGAGGGAGACGAGATGAGATGCAGAGGGGGGAAGCCCGTCTGTATGAGTCATCACCTGCATCGCTTACCTTCAGGCTGCCTGATGCCGAGACTGTCTGAGCCTGCTGAGAAAGACTTCAGGACGCAGTCCAGAGATTATTTTAAGTTTAAGATTTTAAGGGACAACAGCTTTTCTCTAAATCTCCAAATCTAAAAACTAAAAATCACTGGGTCGAAAAAACTGACCCAGTTTGGATAAATATAGCACAGACACAATACTGGGTTAACTTCACTCAGTATCAGTGACATATATATGTGTTTTTTTTACCTATACATTTGGCCCAGTGCTCCACAATAAGGTCAGCTTTTTACCATAAAAACTGTTGCACGTTTATTTTTACTTGCATGACATTCAAACCTGCAAAGCATGCTCACAGTATTTACAATAAACACACAGTGACGATCAGAAGAAGAGCTAGAGGAGCTGTGTGTTTTAGTCTGAGTATATAAGGTATATTTCTAGTCTAATTCTGCTTGTGTAATATTTTAGATTTGGTACATCTGAGCATGTCTTGGAATCCTATCGACTACAAAGTTTTCTTTCATCCCTGCGTGCTGTCTGCAGGCCTGCAGCAATCAGGGGATCAGACTGCAGCCTGAGAGGCAAACCAAAGGGCAAAGAAACACCACAAAAAACTAGCTGCTGTTTCAAAGCTGGCTGATAATAACTACACCGCACATGAACGATCCCATCACTTGTTTTTATTTGATTAATTCTGCAAACTTTGCGCTGTTTAATCATCTGGAGTTCCTCTGGGATCCGTCCACTGCTGCTCAAAGTGTGCGTCTGTTGTGACGGGCAGGTTGAGCAGATGTGAGAAAAGCCGGAAAGCGAAAACAGCGAAACCCACTTAACCAGTCCACAAAGTGGGTCAGAGCTTTGTTAAGTGTGCCAGAGGAGCTGCCTGAAGGCCTCGTACAGGCATGAACACGGTGCCATAAAAAGTAAGTAAACTTTATGAAAGGGAATAGATGTGATCAGTATCCCCTGCATGTAATTATAACCTCTCTGTACTGTATACTGTAAACAGTCACACTGAATAGCCTTCTGATAAATGCTAAAATCTCACCCTGTCATCACAGCCGACATCCTCCGGGGTCGCCCTACATCAATAAAGACTGAACGCCTCAGCGACGCGGCCGTCATGTACACAAAAAGACCTTGAAGCCAACTTATGATGACACACAGAGTCGGTACATCAGCTCAGAAGCGGCTGTCACGGCTGCAAGGAGACGTATGGGCTGACATGAAACCTCCGCGCATGATGAACAGCTTGTGTCTATAACCCAGCAGCTACGCAGGCGTCAATGGAGAAGAGATTCGTCTTTCTTAAAATGAAGAGGAGGGTCTGCGGGCGCTTTTCATTGTGAATAATGAGGATGAAGTCTTATTACAGAGCGGGGTAACAGATGTGGCTTAGCCTTTGTTTAAGAGACAAACCTACACTGTAGTCAGCCAAAGACTTCAGGGATGCTTTGAAGAAGCTTCTTGGTTTAGTCTACCACATGTAGGTTAGCGTCAGGTCAGCACATGAAATGTTTGACGACACATTTCAGGCCCGGATTTCAAAGCTGCTGATATCAGGATGCAGCTGAAGTTGCTTCAACTTAAAGTTCACTGAAGTAAAGTTAAATACATTTAAGGAAATGAAGACAAATAAACAACTCCTCATTATGATTAATGTTACCGCAGGGCTGTTTTACAGTTAGTTTGCAGGCTGCACAGAAGTGCATTAAACTTATTGGTTTTATTTAAGGAACAAGCACAACTTAACTTAACATTAAAGACCCACAGCAAGTTTTCCAGGCATTCGGTTTATGATAACTGATGACTTGATTGCACTAAGTGTGTGACAGGCTGCTGGCTGGAAATTAAATCTAAGGACTAGCCTGCATCATTTCAAGGCTCTGGCGGCGGGCCCTTTATTCAGACACTGGACAGAACATGCTGAGGCTCAGCGGTCAAGGCGCTGACCAAGAACTACAACATCGCTGCCAGTTCAAGCCTGAGTCTTTGTTGTTGTCTGTCTTCTTGTCATCTCTCTGCTATCTGTAGTGAAGGATACATATATGTAAATTTAAAACCACGCTGCTGGTAGATTAGTGTGTAACATGATAAGTGAAGTACAGTAAACCTCCTTAAACACTCCATCTATCGCTTGTATTTCGTCTTCCTCTGAAGGGAACTGCCACACAGACTTCTGCCTGCAGAGACCTGAAACATCTCGTGGATGAAGGTTTATAATTTTGTATTTCTGGAAGTTTTCCTCCTCTCTCCGGTGGAGTCGGGGTGTTTTCCCGAAGCCCGCTGAGTATTATAAGACTTCTCTTTTATGACTCAGCTGCTGAGTCATAAAGTACCTGCCAAACCGCGTCTTCATGGTTTAATTCATCCTTCTCTTTAGGTATGTGGGCTTTAAATAACACAATGCAGATTATACAACAAGCATATTTAAAGCTCCGTTTCATATTCAGCTGTGACAGGGTTGCTGCTAATCCCGCTGAGGATCGACAGCCCCGTGCGCAGATCTCGGCATTTTTCAGGGTCTTTAAGGTGGAATTTTAAGGCGGTTTCAGTGCATTCTGAAACTACAGTAGCATCTTATGCTGACACACTTTTCTCCTCCTCTTCTCCTTAAAGTCCAATCTGGGGATATTAATACATAACTCACTCTGTGGCCTCCAGTTTTACAGAATATCTAACTAAATACAATTTTTATATGAAGTTAAAGTAGCTAATATATATATATATATATTTCATTTCCCATATTCATTACACTGGGTGTGAAAACAATCTTTCCTCTGTCTTATCAGATGCCAGCAGCGAGCAGGAGCCGATCTCTCGTGTGCTAAACTAAATGACACTGACGCGGAGTCAAATTAATTTCAACGGCTCGGGAAGAAGCAGGATGTAGGTGTGATATCTTCATGCGACGCCAAGTCGTCTTATCGCAGCGCTGCTCGGCTGATCGCTATCGGACAAAACTTATTTTTGATGAGAGGGTGAGAAAAGTTCACAGAGCTGAAATAACAGCGGGAAGACACACAGAGGAGAGAGAGCGGACGAGGGGTGTTGTCTGCCTGACGTTTGAAAAACACACTCCAGGGAGGAGGAGGAGGAGGAGGAGGAGGAGGAGGAGGAGTGTGTTGAGGTGTGCGATGAGCTGCCTGGATCACACGCCTGCTTGTCTGCGTGCTGTCAAACTGAGTTTGACTCTGTTACTTTGTGCAGCGGTTTGGACCTGCAGGTTCTCAGCAGGATCCTTGTCCTGCTGCAGCGCTTTGGAGCATGATGGTGCAAAAAAAAGAAAATGTGCGATTGGTTGCACTTTAACAAACTCCAAAAAGAACACCTTGTCAGCATATTTATTTCAGAATCCATCCATATGGAAACCAACCAACGTGACACTATTTTGACGCGGGCGGAACAATGCACCGGCTGAACGCTAAAAAGTAAAACTGGTGTTTCTTTCTTGAAGCGTCACAAATCGCTGTGCTAAACCTTTTAAAGTCTCCTCTGCTGTTGCAATATAAACATCTGACTTTGATTAATAATTACTCTGAAGGACATACGAAACGTGATTAAGATGTCGGGTCAGGACATGAAAGTGTAAACGAGACAGAGGAGGCTGAAAAGAAAAGCCTGTGTGTATCAAGATTTTCTTTGGATATCAGTTCGGATGACAGAAGTAGTTTGATTTGGTGAATTTCCAAGACAGAGAGCTATAAGAGTCTCTTAAGGCTCCGCTCCTGATATTCTGAAACCAACCCTGCTGCCAATAATGTCAACTGAGATCTGTTTACGTCCAGCTTTTTGCTGTCCACAGTATCTTCACGGGGTAGTTTGGACGGCAATAATTGATTTTTTGGGGCAGCAGAAACAAGATATGAACAAAAAAACCTGACGTATCACCAACTTTCAAGTCGATGTGGTGAACTTAAAAGCAAACAGCTGCTATTCGAGCAGTTATGGAGCAAGTATCATTCAGTGGGTGTTGACTTTCTGGACGCCTGATGAATAAAGTCCAACACTGCTCTGCTTTTAGTCTCTACCAGCTCCTGTGGGAAATATTATGACCCTTTTGCTGCAGTGAGATTGAACCAAAACAGCAAAGGGGAGCTATAAAAGGCAGCTGCAGACTGAGGTGATAACTCCACGTCGCCATTTGACACTTTATTATAAAAAATAGTGATTATAGCCGCTTCAAAGTTGGGAGGAGAATGCAGCTATGGCACGTAAACTTTGAGGTAACACTTGGCATCGGCAACTGGAAACTAATCACACCATATTTATTATAAAACAATATTAAATCTCCAATAAAAAACATATTAAATATATTTTTATATCTAGAATGAAGTCATAGCAACTTCAATAAGCTGTTAGACCGAAGATAAAGGTATTAGTTGGGTAGGTAATTAGATAATAGTGTGACTCATTACCCACGAGATTAGTTTTAAAGAAGCATAAGAGTATTTGAGTTTGAAATAGATCATTTAAGAGTTTAAAGGTAAAGACTAATGATGTTTCTGTCCCACTTTCTCCAGTTTACTGATTCACTTCACCAGCAGAAGCCATTTCCATTTTGAGGACAATTAGCTCCGTTCACCCACTTCTGGCCAAAAATAACACTTTATTATGGACAACTGCTGCGCTTTGTGCTGAAAAGCTCAGTTAGCAGATTAGCAGCTTTCGTGCTGTTTACGAGGTGTGCAGACTGAAGACTTTTCCGAGCCCCTGCAGAGGACGAGAGGCTCTGATTGTTCTAAACGAAACTTTAACTGCAGCTGGCGTTCGTCTTTGCCGATCCTGAACAACGCGGCAATTAAAATTCCAAGTATTAATAAGCCGTCAGCACCGGTTCAACTGTCAGCGAGTCTGTGATACTTTATATGGGAACATAATATTATGAGAATGCCAGAAGCCATTTCATTTTTCATCTTATGACAGCTGGTAAACAAAGTCAAGTGTTTAAAGACAGATTTACTTCAAACACGCTCGGCCTCCTGTCATAATTACACCCGATTAAGTCACCTGCACTATCAGTATGTTTGCATCATCATCTCAGCAGCTTCCTGAGAAAATGACTCAACTGCTGCTGCTGCTGCTGCTGCTGCTGCCGTGGACACCCAGCACAGAAAATGAGGCCGTGTGGGCTGAGGCCCATTAAAGTGATCTATGACTGAGAGTCAGTGGGGCTCTAACTGAAGGAGTTAATGCCGGGAGGAGAAACATGCTGAGGGGTGGAAGTAAGTAAGAAATGAGAAAACGACGTTTCTGCAGCTCTTTCACTCCTCTGCTTCCCCTCAGACAGACACTATCTCAGCCATCCATCCATCCACTGTGCCGTGATTACCTGCTGCCCCTCGTGCACAAAACTCATCATCATCAGACGGTCCTTTGTGTGTGTCGGCAACTTCTCAGAATAAATGACCACAGTTCAATCCAAACTGTGATTGTCCAATCGCAACACTCGACATGCCAGTGGTGGAAAGTTACTACATTTACTCAAGTATCGTACTTAAGTATAAATTTGAGGTACTTCTGCTTGACGAGTAATTCCATGTTGTGTTACTTTATATTTCTACTCCACTACATTTTATATAAATATATCAGATTTTTATTAAGTATCGTCATAGATTAAGCTACCTAACATATTTCTGCATGAGTACTTTTACTTTTGGTACTTGCAGTATGGTTAATGTTGGTGCCAATGCTGTTGTACTTTTACTCTGTACTGGGAAACCTCACCGAGCACGACTCGGCTTGTGCTTGAGAGAGAGAGAGCTCTGGTTGAGCGACACAGACAGTCAATGAGAGTGAGCGAGCGCCGACCTCGATAAAGCCGGTAAATCAGCAAAATGAATATTTCCTGATTGTGTCGCAGCGGTTAGGTTCAGTGCAAACGGACAGACTCCCGTCGTCCCTTCACAGCGCCTGAATGCGGCTTCAGTTTAGTGAGCTAGCCAGCCATCAATATTTGACATTGCAGCCGTATCATCAACGGTTGCTGGTCAGAGTTGAGAAGCTGCTTTTGGCTACTTCTGTCTGAAATCAAGGACTCATTGACTGATCGAGGTGCCTTTACATGCTACATCCAAAAGGAAGTATATATACACTATAAATGCACCTGCTGTGCATCAGGAAATGTGTGTTTGCTTGACAGCTGGCTCCACGTCCTTGTTCAGAGAGTAAAAACACTGATCAGGATCATCCAGCTCCTTCTGAAGAAGCAGTAATTTCCTAAAACACTGTAGTTTTCATCAAATGGAGGCGCTGTGAACAGTTTTTGTTGGGGACTATTTTCAGCTGTGGATTAATCCACATTTGGCGCTCAGGTTACTATTTACAACAGCTCAACCACACACAGGTTTGTCAGGTCGTGTCCATTCAGGGCGGCCTGACAAATGCAGACAAGACTGCCTCCATTTGCATGTAAAGCTGTCCTCTTCACCCCTGCCTCCCTCATCTCACACCGCAGTCGGCGAGGCAGTGACAGTGACACCTGAGCTGCGAGGGTTTGACTTCCCATTAAAGTTTAACAGACATGGATAGGAGTGGCGGCGACCGGGCAGCAGGTACAGTAGGAGAAGCTCGTGTGGCTTCTCTCTGGCCACGCCTTCAAACAGCTGCTGCTCAGGCACATTTCAGCTTCGTACAGCGAGGTACAGAACCCCGTTCACCTCATTAAACTGGTCTGATTAGAAACGCACGCCTTCATATTTCACGCTGAAGCACATTTACATGTTTGCAAGTCGTGACAAGTTAATCTGTGTTGACTGCCGTGGTGACATGCAGGCCACCTTTCCGCCCCCGCTGAGCGGCTCGTACTGTTACACTGAATATCACTCAAGGAAAGCACACAAATAAACCTACACACTCTACAGAATAACTTCATTTCACCGTAACACTGGCAGCTGTGGTTGCCAGAATCATACCGTAATAAAATGTCCAAAAAGTGTAGATCTGGCTGTCTACATACTTTTTTAAATTAAAAAGAAATTAGTCTCGCAGTCTGAAAGAATATGTTGCAATTTGTGCTCTATTTACGGTTATAACCTTTCCGTTTAAATGATCTCCTGGACTGCTCCGTGTTTGACTGAAACAATAAACCCAGAAAACGAAAACAAAGCTTGCTGCATCATTTCAATGTGTCTGAGATGGCTGGTCTCCATCAGCCTCCACTGAGAGTCTGCACAGGCCAAAGCCTCTCGCTGCAGGAAGTGAAAAATCTCTGTAGACGGATGAGCCGAGGCGGAGGGGACTTAACAATGGAGGAGTAAAAAATCTTTCCCATTAGAGCGGGGAATGAATGAGCCTGGCTCTTTCTGAGAGAGCCGGCTACACGAGATAATGTGTAAATAACGAGCATGGCTTCTCTACTCGATCAAACTGAACTGGTAATTTCAGGCGGCCTGCTCTGTTTGATGTGAGAACAGCTGAGTGGGAGATTTTTAACCGTGTCATCTCCGATGTGCTCGACAACAGAGGAGAATTCAAGGTCTGACACTTTATGTTTGTTTACATCTGAGCAAATTGGAACCATTAAAAGTTTGCAGAAATGTAGCTACTAGCATGCTATCTAACTAAAACCTGACTGCTGGAACTGTAAGAAGAATAATTTATCATTTAGAAGCAAATTCATGGATATTTATCTGCGATTATTTACACCGAATCTCCCTGTGAGTCATGCTGAATGTAAAAATGTGTTTCATGTCTGTGTGTTCAGTTCAGAGAGGTGCCATCTTGGATCCAAATTGCAGCAATCAGGAGCCAAGTGTCTTAAAAGTACCTTTAATTGCATCCTTGAGCTGTGTGACACAGACACTAATGCAACTCCTGATGGCATTGTCAAGTGGCTCCAACTACAATAACCAACTTCCTGTTTGTTGTTTTTGGAACATCTGCGTGCCCCCGTCACGCCGTATCACTGCCGCATGTCTCCCTCTCACCTCACAGTACAATAGTCCACCACGGTTGTATATCACGGATTATAACCTCACCATCATGACAGACGTTCTGCTGCAGAACTCCTGCGTCTCTCTGCCTGATATTCCCAATTTGGAGCCACGATTGCAGAAATTTCTGAACCATTCATTCATATTTTAGCGTGCAGCTAATCAGGAGTGCATGCCCGAGCGACGTGCATGAACGTGACTGACATTCAAACAAAGTATTACAAGAAATCTTATGTTAAAGGTGCAGTGCGGCATCTAGTTGTGAAGTTGCAGATAGAAGCGAACTGATATCTACTCGCCTCACCCATAAAGATCTGTTACAAACTGAAGCTTTTGTTTTTGAACTTAACTGATGCACACATTTTTGATGCTACTTTCACTTTTAGATCTGAGTACTTCTTCAGCAGAGCTGCAGTAAGCTGGCTGATGAGAGCTGCACTCCATCACGGTTTAGAAATGTTTACTCATGGTCGCCTCGGACCGTCCCTCATCAACACGAGCACTCCGGCTTGCATCAGGGAGCGACAGGATGTTGACGCGGCGTGTTTTCTCTGGGACCTCACTTGGCAGCTCGGCTATGCTCATCCTGACAGCTCCGAAATGAGACATCAGCGTGCCGGCGTCGCATGCGGCCAGTGGAGTGGAATTCATATTCCATAACTGGCTCCTAATTAGTGACCATTACAAGAGCGAAAATCCTGCAGGAGCTCTGGGAGTGTTATCCCCCACCCCTACCCCTTCATGATGTCATTTCCTGTCTTGCTCAGGCTCTGCTCGCATGTTGATGAAGCACTCCGGTTTCGGCTGACGGTGTTTTAATAGTCCGCAGAGGCTGTGGGCTGTTTTTAAAGCGAGGTGGGACCCTGTCACAGCTGAGCTAATGTTTCCAGGACAGCTCAGCGTTGGTGGGTGTTCGACACACAGGAAAGGTGGAGTGTGGTTTGGACTGGGCGGGTGACGTCAGGGACAACAGAACTGGGGCACCCCGGTTGCCGTGGCATCATGGGTGTGTCACACACACACACACACACACATGCAGGACTTTTAGGGAGCTACTATCTTGCATGTTGCATGCATGTTGAATACACCCCAGTTAGTCTGCGCTTCTTAAAGCTCTCTTAATCTAAACGATATTTCCAAGCCAGCTTCGGTGTCCTGACCTCGACCCCATCCGGCACCTTTGAGATCACAAACTGTGCAGCAGACTTTATCACCCAGCATCAGCATCGGGCCTCGCTAATGCTCTTTTGGCTGAATGGGAGCAAATCTCTGCGGCCAGGCTTAAAATCTGCGACTGTAGGTCAAAGAGTTCAGAACACAACAGCAGAGACGTTTGTTATGGCTGTGTTGGCAAAATAAACTGAAGGATCTATTGACAGAAATGGAATATAATATTCACATCTATCCACCGAGGTTGCTGCTTGCCTCACGTCTGAACCGAGAGGGCGAGGTGAGGGGTTTTCAGTTGGTTGAAATCTGAAACTTCACCAGTGGACGCCACTAAAGTCTAAACACTGGACCTTTAAAGCCTTGATCAGCGTGCGTAATGAGTTACATTTACTGCAGTACTCTTAGAGTAAAGTAAGACTTGCTGGTTGCTGCTATTTTTACCAAAAAGATCTGAAAACTTCTTCCACCGTTGAAAACTTGGAACCTGTCAGGTTCAGCTGGAGGGAGTATCTGATCTGATGTCTGGGAAAATATAAAAAAGTAATTATTCTCAGTCAGACTTCTCTGGATATTTTATTTAAAAGACGACAGAGGCTTTAAAGATGGAAATCGAGCTCCCTGCTTCCATATTTTAGTGGCAGCTTAGCAACATGCTGCTGATTGATTTCCAAACTTTGTAAGTAAGCAAAACTATTTTTCCAAATGTCACGCAGTCGTGAGCGGCAGCAGAGCTCGAAGAGGCCGGGCATCTGTCTGTCGGCTCCTCTGTGGCTCGGCAACAACCCGGAGCGGCATCTCCATCATCACACTCCAGTGACTTCAAGAACGCTCTACTGGAAATGACATCTCCCTTAGTGACTCCCACGGTTTCACCCAAAAAACCTGACGTCCCGGAGGAACCTGACAGACAAGTCCAGAAAACATGTCAAGTGTTGCTATTTTATTCCTCCTGTAACCCAAAATCCACTGCAGGATTAAAAGCTCAAGCATGGTCGAGTTCTGTGAGCATCAATAGCACAAGTTGAATATATAATCACACACCTCAGCCAGTGTCAAAGGGAGCTATTTTTGTCAACACAGCCACCCCGTCATCTCCTCTCTCTGTGCTAATTACGCTCTGGGTAGAGCTGTCAGAGCGTCACGTCAGAACGTGCTGCGCTTCCACAAAGTAAAGTTCACACCGGAGGACGGAGAGAGGCTGCAGAGGACGTCAAACCCGGGAGGACAGTGAAGAGACAGATAAATGAGCGTGTGAGGCGAGCAGGGGAGGAGAGGTGGACATGTTTGTGTGTGTGTGTGTGTTGATGGAATGAAGGTGTGGGTTAGTGTGGTTTCTCAAACTGAATCTATCAAGTGACTGACGACAGCAGCAGGAAAGGCATAGTGAATCCTCCACAGATTTAGCAGTGAACTCCAATGCAACACTGTCGAACATGCGAAAATTTAAAGTCTAGAAATCGATGCAGCAGGATCAGAAATCATCTTTTTTATTCTATATATTCTCCATTGCCCAAAACTGACACCTGATGCAGCTCGACTGTCGACATCCGGTGCTCTGCAATGCCCAGAGATCAGGACTACTGTGTGTAAATGTGTGACAGTAATGATGCTCATAATAATGCAACACATCCGGCTGGAGACGAAATGTCGTCCATGTCAGGTGAGTCCGGTCTCTTCTGCACCTTTCCACCCTGAGCAGCTTGTGGCAGCCACACGGAGACCGCCGTCATTAATACTCACCTAAATGATTTCATTTAGCTCCCAGGACAGCATATTCAGCCTCGCTATGAATACTAATTATGTTCCACATAAAGGCCAATCAATTATCAAATCCTGTGGATGTTGTTGGAATTAGCACACATGCACACACACATACAGCGCCGTGTTTGACAAATGGGTTCATTATCTTCCTACTGAATGGTCCGACAGTCGAGCAGAGCGAAAAAAGAAAAGAGCACAATTTATTTTCACCTCTGCGGAGTCATTTGTACTAATCTGGTGTGTGTGTGCAAGACAGGCGCTCCTTATTTGCACCGTACAGGAAGCTGAGAGTGTCTTTCTTCACCATCAAGCAACTGCGTGTCGAGAGACGTCCACGCGGCGGGAGGTCGGGGACCGTTGGAGATACAGCGGCACCCATGAGGACTCAGACACCCACACACTCAGGCTGAATCCAAGTGTCTGGATTTCCCTGCAGGGTTTTAGACTGAACGGGGGCGTTCCCGGAAAAATCCCCAAATCCTGTCCAAGTCCACGACTGAACAAGATCACAGTGTGGATGCAACAAGAAATGATCTTCAGGCTAGGACAGGTGAGAAGTCCTAATATGCCATGTTTTAATGTATGTTTTTAGTAGCAAATCTTGATTCACAGACAAAACTTCCGTTCAACTAATAACGAAATCTGCGACGTGAACCCTCAGTCGACGGTTTGACGTGATTATAATATTATCTGTGTTCATGTTCAGAGCTTTGCAGGCAGGATTAAGAATCATCTTCCTGCAGCACAGCCAGAAAAATATGTGACAGAAACAATCGCCACGTCACCGCATCGTCCACGCTGACTGAAAACGGCATGGATGGGACAGATAAGTCATTCAGCACCGATGGATTAAAGTAAAACAAAACCGACTCTCCAGAAAAGACGTGAAAACTCCAATCAGTGTCTAAAAAACAAAGACATGTTTACCAACGGGCGACATTTAAATGTATATTTTACACAGTATCTGAACTTTCTTCCTTCCTCCATGACTCACAGCATCAGACGGTTCAGCTCTCTGCTCTGAGCAGCATGACTTGCTCGACAGATTAAACCGTGTCACAGACAGGAGCAGAGGTCTGTGAGCATGTCAGGGTCACCGCAGGGCATCCCGTCTTCTCCTTCCTCCCCTCCTGCTGTCACAGCGTCGTATAAAGCCTAACAAGCATGGCTGGATACACGAGTTCTTCCTCCACCGAAGGGAGGCCGAGAATAACAACCGAGCCCGGCGTCAACAGCGAGAAAAAAACACTAAGAAATGCTGGACACGGGACGATCCATTAATCAGAAAGTCAGCATTTGTTCCTGCAGTCCAGAATATGAACGGGGGAAACAATAACACATGAAATGAATAACCAAAAAACAACAAGGCATTGCAGGCACGCCTGAAAAAACAAGCAATTTACTGTGAACTCTTCAATCACCAAAGCTAACGGACTGACAGTTGATAATGGCTGCAGCGAATACAAACAATGCTTTCTGGGGTTTCGTCGCCCGCAGCTCCACACTGACAGTAAGAAACAATTTCCCAGCCCGTTGATGGAGATTAGAAACCCATTTTCCAACATGTCTTTAATAGATTTTTTTCTGCTCTCAGCCTTATCTCACCTTGACATTCTTCAGCATGTTCTACAGAACATCTATTCTCTGCTTTCCAGGAAGAAAACATGTTTCTTACTTCAGGAGACTTTTCTACCCACAGTCAAACGGCTCGCTTTGTCGGCAGCACAAGAAAAACGTGAATGAGAAGTCGAGTTAAAAATACTCTGCAGCAGAAGTGACAGAGCCAGAAGAGGATTAGGCCCTCACTGCCATAACCTCACAGAGAGTTACACATTTTCATTCAGTCTCACAGTTTACGCAGCATTACGCAGGATTAATGGTGCAGCCTGACTGTTTCAGAGATGAATTTAACTGTGTCTGAACCTCTCTTGACCTATATCCTTAAGTGGAGCAATGCAGCAGTGTCGTGAAGGGAGATGCGCCATTAGTTTAGAGGATGCTCATGTGTGTGTTTACCGCGCGGAGTAGTAACTATAAAGACAGATGGACGTTTTAGAGGCTGCAAACGTTGCTTTAATGCTAAAGGAACACTGAGGAAACAGATAAATACACCCGAGCTTTACATTTCATTCCCTCAGCTACGATCAAATCAAATCCCTGGACCAGAATGAAAAAGTGAGCAGAGGAAATGAGCATTTAAGTAAGTAAGACAAACAACACAATGGAATTCTGCAATTAACTCTATAATAACAAGAGACGTTAGAATGCAACGTGTGCATAATCAGATTCTAATAATAATTTAGTTTTACATAAAAAGGACTTCCTCTTGTTGCTTCTACCTGTCGCTCCAAGCCGAACTGTCAGGTGCTGAAAATCAAATCATCAAACCAAGACTCCAGAACGATCATAAATCCGGGCACGCAATCAAATCCAGACTGCAGAGTTTGCAGCGTACGCGCCAAAGGTCGATCCCGTGGTTCCGGACAACAATCTGTATCTCTTGATCGCTGCTTGCTATCTCTGAAACCATCGGACACAAACCAAATTAAACCTCTTTGTGTTACTGACGTCGGGCCTAAAGGTTGATGAAGCTAAACTTCTCCACCGCGGGTCGCTGCGGCCTGCCCTGCCGCAGCCAAAACAGATGGCCGACGCTCAAACGAATGGAAAAACCTGCAAACAGGGGGAAACAGCTAGCTTAGCTTTGTCCAAACGTAACTAAATCCACCTATGAGCTTCTATAAAGTTCACCAATTAACATGTGATGTGATTTTTGTTTAGTACTTCTGTTTATTCCAGGTAAAAACTCCCGTTTACTGATTCATTTTCTCTGTTTTTGAATAAAGTTTATATCATTCACTAGCGTGGAAAAATGAGCATATATTCAAGGAGTTTTAGAGTTATTGGTCATCCAGCTTACGTGATCTAAATGATCATAAATCAACACATAATTATGCCTGCGAATGATCCAAAACATTTGGTGTGTTATTCCTAAATCTGTGAGACATAAGGAGCCTCCAACCTTCAACACAGACCAGGTGATGCAGGCTGTCAAGGTCATGGAGGAAATATCACCAATTACCTGCGAGGCCAGCAGTGAGGCGTCATGTCGGAGGCTCTACCCTCTAAATATGACTAATTGCCCCTGCTGTTCTGCTTCTTATGATACAGGTTAGAACTCATTACCGGGCTGTTCTGCCTCGCTGGGCTCTGGTGCTCCGGCTCTCAGGCAGATGAGGAGGTATAAACAAGCACCTGGCCTTGCACAGACAAACACACACATATTTTTGTATTCTTAGAAGTACTCGGTCAGTTTAATCTGTTAAAGTGCGTTACAGGTTTCATCCCTTCGAGCTCCAGTAAGGCACAATTCCAGTTTTAGGTAATGGGTAAATGTCTTCCAGGGATTTCTGCTCCCTCTGCCAAGTCCACTCTGTTGGGCATTAGCTGCAGTAATACCTTTTTCATTGATTTGTATCAGCGCCTGTGCCTGCAGTCTAAGTGTGGGTGAGTGAGGAACAACATATCTTGACACAAAATCCTTTCGGTGTGCCAGCGTTGTCAGTTAGCGCCGCGAGCCAAGCAAAACAAACAGGTTATAGTGCACTTACAGCACCTCAGCGATGCAGCCAGGCAGTGACAGGCTGCACATCAACCTGTTTACTGATCTGAGGTGAAAGAAACACGGCGATGATTGTGTTTTAGGGTTATGTAATGCAACAATTACAAAGGGTTAAATAACACTGGATCCAAATTGCCAAAGGCGCAGTGTTGACATTGACTTTCAGTTACGAGCCGAGGGTGGGGTTGACAAACAGAAAGACAGGAGACAAAGACTTAACAGCACCTATTGAGAACTAAGCTGCAGCAACACCTCTTCAACTGGAATTCAGCTGTGATCCCTCCCTCCACAGTCCAATCCGACCCACAGGTTCAAAGAAGCTGGAATACCGCGACTTCCTGACAGGGAACTGAGATTTACTTGTTTGTAGTATCACAGTGAAGCTACGTGGATAAAGTTGCAGAGGCATATGGAGCTGGTTTTCAAACTATTGGAGCCAATTTAGCGAGCCCCAGGTCCTGACTGTGAGTTAAACAGACTGCTGATTTATCTGTAGCATCAAGCCTCGCAGGAAAAAACAGACACACTGATAACAAATAAGTCACATCAACCTGAGCACATTAATCTCAGTATTCCTACATTAGCATACTATCAGATGCAGGCAGGATTTAGTGAGATGAATCACGTCTACGTTTAGAAACTGAGACGTGTCGACGTGTTTGAATGTTAAAATACGTGAGGCACTAACTCCAGGATTTTAAAAAGCTTTTCTGAAGCTCGACACCGAAGTGACCAGTTTAATTATCGGAGTTCCCCAAGGCTCAATCCTCGGGCCACTTTTAATCAACATTTAAATAATTCAAAATAATCATGAGATATGTACAATCATAGCTAAATATAATAAAGTCTGAAAAGAAGGCTGCAGATTACAAACCCATCAGTAACTCTAAAGTCTACTGTGCATATTAAAGCTTAAAGTTATGCAGAATAAACAGCGTTTGACAGGTAGGTGCTGCTACAGGTGGCTTGTTTGAGTAACCCAGCTTCATCCATCCTGCCTCAGCTCCGCGTCTTTGTCACTGACAGCATAAAGAAAGGACAGCGTATGCATGACGTCACCCGCAGGAGCCACTTTGAAGCTCAAAATCTGTGGCTGTGGCAGCCGCCATGTTGATGTGGATTATCAGTGGAACTGTGGCGGGCTGAATGACGCCTGGATGCTCAAACAAGCCACCTGTAACAGCACCCACCTGTCAATCACAGGTGAGTTGTATAAGGTAACAGTCTCCTGGCTGTAGCTCCACATTTGAAGTGGTAATACCAGGAAGTAGAACCAACCATAGAAGAAAATCTGGGGATTCATGTCCAGACGTGACCAAACATAAGATGCTGACAACTTCCTTCATGCATTAAATGTGTCAAACAAATGGGAATGAATGGGTTGCCATGTTTGCATGCCACATCCCCCCCTCTAACCATTAGATTCAGAACAAACACATGTTAACATGCATGTCACTGCAAACATGTTAGCGGCCCTCCCCCTGCAGGGTGCCCCTGATGGGGGGGTGGCCGCCCTTTTTCCTTTTTATTGGCCAGCGGGCAGCAGCCCTGCTCTCTCTGGGTACCATGTCCGCTCCCTCCTCATCTGTGTGCGGATACGCTCCTCCCTGCTGAGCGCAATCAATCACACAACGTTCACACCGCAACTGTGACCTACGCTGCCAGTTAACGCTTTGTGCAAATCAAACCAGCTGAGCAGCAACATAATAAATAAATAATAATAATAAAAAAGCGCATCGTGCTGTGGCCATTTAAAGCGGCTCCATGTCTCCATGTCATGAATCCTGCTCTTACCTGCCCACTGTTTGGTTGGCGAGCTGTCTCATTCGGTTGAACTGCTTCTTCATCTTGTGTTTTTCTGCGTTACCACCGGGCGGTACAGCCTCTCCACATATCTCTCATTGATAGAATGAAGTCAGATCTCCGCGCTGGTCTATGGCAGACGAGGAGGTTCAGTCGTTTAAACATCCAGCGTGTGCATCGCCTTTTTCGGGGTGAAACATCGGAGTTAAATCCGCCTCATTCCTGCTGATGAGGACTGCGTGTCTCTGTCCTCCGCTCCGCTCCGCCGCTCCAGAGATGCTGGACCGATTTCTCTCTCTCCCAACAGCTCCCCCCAACACTGACAGCTCGCTGGCGACACGACGCTCCCAGCCGGTGCACTATGGGAAATGTAGTTCATAAGTCATAGTACTCCTATAGATGAGGTCCAGTGTGTAAGGACATTTACAGATAATGCCAGAAATTTCGTATATTATTCTTAGCTATGTTTCCATTAGTGTATAACAGTCTGAAAATAAGAGCTGTTGTGTTTATGTTACCTTACAATGAGAGGGAGCGGGTCCTCTTCCACGGTGTCCGCCATGTTGCTACAGCAGCCCAGGAAGGACAAACCTCTACGCCGGCACCTTCCACTGTAGTTTCTCCTTCATGCTTAAACCGGTGAGGGGATCTCAGGTGGTTGCAACCTGAAACTTCACCGCTAGATGCCACTAAAGTCTGCACACTGGACTTTTTTACATTTTTAACACGTTTCACGGTCACCATAAAATAAAAAAATTCACGCCTGGTGCAGGAAGGCAAGCGATGGAAGGGCTGCACACTGTAATATTTCATGGCAAACCCATGATTTTATATGACAGCATTTAGGGTAAATATAGACTAAAACACCAACCTTAAACGTGACAGTAAACAGTATCAATATGTTTTTACCGTATTATTTGAAAGGTTCTAACACATTGTTGTACGTGTTGTTTACTGCTATTTTTTTTTAACCATAAAAACTATGAACTATGAAGAAGTTGCACTTTAATTTCTATTAAAATTAACTATCTGTACAATGCTATATTGTACACTGGATAATTCTGTCCTCTAAAAATCTTCATATCAAGCTGAAAAGTAAAAGCTTTGCTTCAAATACTCAGAGCTCATGTCCACAATGAGGTTATAACCTGTAACGAGGAGTCACAATGATCTGTTTTAATGACCTGAGACACTAATTCTACTCTGATTTGCCATGAAACAAAAAAAAAAGTTAATTAAATACACTGACAATATAATTAAAGTCATTGTAATAAGAAAAGTCATGATCATCAGTCAGGGGTCATTTAAAGGACTCTAATAACCCTGAAAGATTTGCACAAAATGCATTAAAAATTCTGTAATTGGTTCATCAGAATCAGCCTATTAGCACCCATAATAACATAAAATCATTAGTTTTTAAAGCTACATTATTTTAAATTAGTAATGGTCTTTGGTTTCATGGGGAAATTGAGGGCGTGTAAGGTATGAGAGAAAATGTTTTGGCTGTGTTTTAAACTGTTGTGATAAATGTCAGCAGCATCAACTGTCTGCCCGGTCTGTTCATCTGGATTATTGACTGTTACTGCAGGTTTATGATCTGACGTGCTGGGCTTGTGTTTGAAATGTCAGCTGCACTACTAGACTAATCAGTCTCCACTGGAGCCTATTTATAGCCCGCAATAAGGAAATGTCAGACCTGAATATTCATAAGGACTTTGTTAATTTTCCATACAGGCTTTATTGTCCATCCAGGTGAGTTTTCATGCTCAGGTTCAGTCTTGGTGACACATTTTAAAAGTGCAGTTAAGATCCTAAACTACAACTTTATTTGTGGTGCAACTATAGAGTTTGTGCAGGCGAACAGCATCATCTTGTGGCTGTCAGAGTCAAGTAGAAAACTTGTTTAGTCTGCAGGAGCGGCAGCGATGCACCTGCCTGGAGTTGTTACGGGTGTAACCACCCCCATAAATATAGATATATGTATCTGTCTACAGACACTGACAGACATTTGTAGATGGTGATGGTGCAATGAAATGTGTTCAGTACATGAGCTGGGTGTATATGCATAGCTATGTACAACAGACTAAATGTAAGCAGTGAGGATAAGTAAATAAATTGTAATAAAATAATAATATTATTAGTATTATTAAACAATGAGGTGCATAATACCTGTATTAATAATAAATTAACTATAAATCAGGGATGCCAAAAGTCCAGCCCAGGGGTCAGATTATATCATTTTTATATTTTATATCTTTATAATATATTATTTATGGCCTGCCAGGCGTATTTGTCTTTTTTACCTCACGTAACAACGCGTCTGATTGGCTCCGGCCGTCTTCACTGATATAAACACTCAAACGTGGAATTACTCATCTGCCCTGTGCAGTTACACTCCGCGGCCACACAGGGGGCGCCGGCGAGTCTGACCGTTCAGTGTCGTTGAAGAGCCGCAGAAGAAAAGTTTGCCTCTGTAGTTCACTAGTTGAATGACATTAAAGTTTAACAGTTAGCTTAGCTTCTCTTTCTGCTTTGTGGGGGACGACTTGAACCGACTGGCTGCTCTTTTCTTCTCCTTCGCACCCGGCTGGTTGGCTGCTCCGAGCTGAAATCATGCGGGACCGGACTAAAGAGCTGGGAAACGTGAGTGTGGAAGTTAGCTGTAGCGTTAGCATTAGCGCCCTGCTAACGCTAAGTTAAGTTGAATCTGTCGGGTTAGCGGCGGCTAACGTTGACTTAGCGCCGTGACAGCTTTAAATACAGACAGCGAGCCGACAGAAGCGGTTTAAATGAGGTTGTTTGGCGGTTTGAGTGCTAACTTTAGAGACGGTTCAACTCCCAACTTCCGTTCCAGCCCAGCACTCCGTGAAGGAGGCGTCAGGCCGGGGACAGGGCACGGCTGCTGCCGGAGCCTGGAAGCTGCTTGTTGTTGTTGATGTGCTTAGAAGAAGATGAGTCAAAGAAAACTCACTGCGTTTCTGTCTCTTATTTTGTGGCCGCAGAGTGGAGAGGCTTCAGATGAGGACGAGGAGGGCAGAGCTCTGATGATCAAACCTGGAACCTCTTCAGCCAAAGAGGAGAAGGAGAATGAAGCCTTCTTTAAAAAGGTGAGCTCCACACACTAACTAACACACACCTGGTGCAATATATGGGAAAATATATGGGGAAAACCCAGTTTATGTCGCTTTAAGTTGGCGGAAAGGTGGAAAAATAGGAGACACCACAATGATGATGATGAGAGATCAATGATATATATCAGGATCAGTAAAGAAAGTGATCGTGGTGAAGTGGAGGGATGTAAAATCACCAACCGTACGTCGATGGGTGCAAAGATGGAGCGACTGTCTGCAGCTGACTGTGCAAAGATTCTTCCTTCTAATAATGTTGTTGTGGTTTATCAGTGCCGCACTACCTGATCCGATCTTCAGGTTTTTGCCTGAAATGATGTGCTGATCGACAGAGCTGACGCAGCTTTAGATAAAGAGGCTGTTAAATCTTTGTTTACATTGTTAAACTGAGGGAAATATTAATATCCAGCGCTGAAGCTTCAAGAAGACGTTGGCTCGGTCTTGTTTCATACTTTCAAAATGTTTTGTCCAACAAGCCGTCGACTACTCAAAGATAATCAACATTTCTACGAAACAGAGAGAACCAGAAATTTCTCCCGTTGTTGATCAACTGATTGAAATAATCAGCTTTAAAAAAGCTGCTGTTCTCTGTGTTAAACTTTAAAACTAAAGCTTCATTCTCTTATTCTCAGGTCCACGAAATTCACGAGGGGCTGAGCAACCTCAGGCGGATGGTGTCTGAGCTGGAGAACAAGCAGAAAACTGTGCTGGGTGTGGCGCTGCCGGAAGAGAGTGAGTGTGTCAATGAATTCAGCCCAAAACACGCCTGACAAGTGAACAAAGTCAACAAATGTTTAGAGAGAAGTGAAAGATTCAAGTCTCAAACTGCGACACACTCACAGAGGCTTAATGAATCTGAAACAGCATTTGTGCTGAGTGTGTCGTTTCCTTCTCTGGGTCAGGTATGAAGAAAGAGCTCCAGACTCTTCGAGAGGAGATCAAAACGTTGGCGGGTCAGATCCAGAGAAAACTGAAGAGTGAGTCTCAGTGACAAACCAGTGAACACTTCTCTGTGTGTGTGTGTGTGTGTTTATTTGTCTGTTGCTTACACACACGAATCATCTGTCCACAGGTATCGAATCAAAGAAAGGAGAGGAGGATGGAAAATATATACCCATAAACGTTCGGATGCAGCGGACCCAGGTTGACTCTGATTCTTTAGTTTACGCCACAGCTCTTCGTCTTAAGTTGTAGGATGTAACTTCATCGTCTCATCAGACCTTTTTAAATCTCAAACGAACGTCATGTTTCATTCCACTCACAGTCAGACAGAAACGTAAACCAAAGCGGAAAAAATTGCAACATAAAGTTTGAATAATCTTCTTTCACAATATTTTCAGTGAGCTGACTTGTTGTTGTGTAAACACTCAGATTTCCAGTTCGTCCACTTCCTCTGCACGCGTTTAAAACTCTCACTTTAACATCTGTAACCTTTTAATCTGTCGGGCGTTTAACTCACAACAGACAACAGCTGATGTAGTGAGACGCAGAGCTGCGGAAACTCGCACGTTTATGAAGGTTAATAATGTTGAAACTGATTGAGAGAAGTGTGATTTTTAGGGGATGTCGTCTCTTTTTACATCAGTCAGGATACATAACTGAAACACAACGACGTCCTTCAGAATCCAAATCATCAGACAACACTTCTCTGTTTCAGTTTCTGGAACATAAAACCTTTATTAGATTAGATTAGACTTTATTCATCCCGCAGCGGAGATGATTTATTGCAGACTGCATTTGTTTTAGTTGTACCTAATAAACTGACAAAAATGCACCAAGCCAGGAGAATTCATCCACATCGCCCACTCAGTTTGAGTTTGGATTCGAGCCTTGAATATTCAGCCACCGTCAAAGTAAAACTGTCACGTCGTGACTGAAATGTTCCCTTCTTTCCCAGCACGGCGTCTTGTCCAGAGAGTTTGTGGAGCTGATGGGTCACTGTAACACCATCCAGGCCCAGTACAGAGACCGCAACGTGGAGAGAATACAGAGGCAGCTCAAAATCAGTGAGTACATGTGATTTCTTCTCGTGTTTTTGTGGCGTGCGGTCGTCTTCAGGGAGATCCCAGCTGTACTCAACACTTCCCCCTCACTGCCGGGCTGCAGGTTGTGTCATCACAGGCTGTCTCATGACATCTGTCACATGTCATCTCACTTTCTTCTTTCTTTACTTTAAAAACACCATGTGATGAATTCATTAAAGGTTTATGACGTGCTTTATATTGATTACTGCTTACAGCTGCATTACAGCTTCATCAGAATGTTCATCAGCAGCATATAACAGACTCTGAGACTCCCAGACGATGAAACAACTCATAATTTAATGTTTTTTTTGGCCGCCAGTTTTAATTATTTCAGCTTTGTGTCTAAGAAATCACGTGTTGTCATTTTGGCTCAAAATACTACAATTCCCATGAGCTTTGTTCACTGTTGCCATGGTGAAGAAGCCAGTGAGAGGCATGAAACAGCAGTCAGCCGTGCAACAGGTTTTAACAACCTTAACCTTAAAACTGTGACACACACCAGCCTGTGCCGTCTGCATGGTTAGTGACAGTTTAACTGTGAAAGTTTGAGGCTGATTCCAGCTCACGCTGTGAGTCACGCTCTTCTCTGCCGAAGAGCCGAATGAGGTTTTTATTTTCTGCAACCACAGCTCAAAAAAAAAAGAAAAGCTGCGTCCACTTCACTTCCAGAGCAGTGGACGAGAGTGACGCTCCAGTTTGTCTAGAAATCTAAAATCTTCTTAATAAGAATAAACCTCCGTCTGTGTGAACTGTCTGTAGCTGATCAGGGTCGGTCCTGATGGTGGTACGAGTATTAAAAGTTTACTAATTAACTGATTCAAGTCATTTTTCAAACAATATTAACAAACATTTTCGCTTCCATGTTCAAATTTGCTCTTTTTCACGACAGTAAACTGAATATTTTTTGATTTTTGGACTCGTCTGTTCCAAATAGAAATACTGAGATGGGCTTTTTCGCTGTTTTTAAATGATGAAGTTCAAGAATAATTAGCAGATTAATCAGTAGGAATAATACAAATAATGGCCAGCTGCAGCCTGAAGTCGTAGTCGTGGTAATCTAAACGTACTTCTCACTTTTTGCAGCTGGGACCAATGTGACAGACGAAGAGCTGGATACGATGCTCGAGAGCGGGCAGACGGACGTCTTCACCCAAAATGTGAGTACACACACGGCGAGATGAAAGAGAGAGCAACAACGTGAAATCCACGACACGGCGGCGGCTGCAGATGTTTTCCATCAGCCGCCATCTGGCAGTAGAAGTAGTGAGTTGAAGCGGCGTGTGTGAAATGACGACAGGTCTGCTCTGTTGTCGCTTCTCTTGATGCTCAAACTGGACGACAGACGCGGTAAGAGAATCACGTGCAGCTCGTAGAGGAGTCCGTAGTGTTTGAGTAGCTCGTAGTGTGAAGCATCCAGTCCGTCTTATCCGAGTTAATACTTGTACTCGGAAATGTACTTTGATCTAGTTACTTATTAAAAATAAAACACACACGGTGAGATAAGAGACTCACAGTGTAGCGAGTCCTCAGTGAGTTCTCTGTGATGCTACACCCCCGTCCTCCCTCTGTAGCCTGGTTAGCTCCTCCATCGTGTGGAGAGATCTTAACGTTCCTTGTGTCAGCAGACGGTCCTCATGGTTTGTACCGTCTTGGATCCAGCTCTGCATCCCCGTCTCCTTCTCCTATGCGAGCTCCTCCAAGCTCACACAAAACTCAAAAAAAGTACAAAAAATACTAAAAACAAAATGTTTCCAACTTTTTGGCTGAGCTGAGACTTCTCCTCACAGTTCTGCCAACGACTCAGAGTCTCGTTTAATCCGATATTTCCCAGAAGATCCAGTTTGTGTAGCAGAACGTCGTCGTCGTCGTCTCACAGCCCCTCAGTTATCAATAATGCAGCTAACACACATTCTCTGCACTGTGGCAGATCCTGATTGATGCTAAAGCTACAAAGCAGGCTCTGAATGAGATCGAGTCCCGGCACGATGAGATCCTGAAGCTGGAGAGGAGCATCAGAGACCTGCATGACATGTTCCAGTACCTCGCCATGGAGGTGGAGGCTCAGGTAAAACACTGATGATGGAGTCTGTCCGGGGGCATTCAGACGGGGTCCGTGCTGGCCGGGCCGGTCAAACCTCCTCCTCTGATACTCCACCTGTTGTGTCCTTTATTTAATGAATCAGCTTCTGGCTGAAATTTATTCTGCAAAATAAGAGACATGAAGAAGTTTGATTTGATTTCAGAGAGACACAGACGGTGTTTGGGTTTTAAGTGTCTGACTCTGATGTTTTTTCCCTCCTGCAGGGGGAGATGGTCAACCGGATCGAAGCCAACATCATACAGTCTTCTGACTACGTGGAGAAAGCGAAGGAGAACACGGCGAAAGCTGTGACGTATCAGCAGAAAGCACGCAAGGTACGGCGCCGCTTTCTCCCAGCAGGAGCGAAGAGGTTTGCACACGGTTTGATAAATGTTGATCCGTCTGTTTGTGTCTCCTCCGATGCAGAAAAAGTTCTGGATCGCGATCTGTTTGGCCATCCTCATCCTCATCCTAGTCATCTCATTGGTCACCAGCTTCACCTAACACCGGGGCGGCGTGAGTCGGCTGTAGGTGGAGTTTGGCAGGAAGCACATTCTAGGTTTAAAACGTCTGTAAATAACTTCAGCCTGCAGAGGATGTTCGGGTGGATGTCGGCTATCGTCCCTCTGCTGCTGCTTCTTTTTTTAAAATTCACATTACAAGTCTGTCTTCCTTTAACCTGCACGTCCTCCTAACAGGCTTCTTTTTTTTTTCCAAGAAGAGATGTGCTCTCTGTTGTCTTAACTCACAAACGACTACAATCTCGCCTGCATTTCCACTTTCCTTTCGAGAGGCAGCGCTGCTGGTTTATGGAAACACCTCCCAATCCACACCCACACCCACCACCACCACGCTCTAACACAAAGACCAGGAGGAATTTATGACCGATAACGTCCCTGCTCCCCCTGTTACATAAAAAAAAAAGGAAATAAGCGGCCTTGAGCAAAGCACAATGCAGTATTGAAACCCAACACTGGCGCTGATCGTACCGTACTCAGGAAAACTGTGCTTTGAATCTTGTTACGTTGTTATTTGTGGATGAATTTGAGACATAAATAATGACTGTAACCGAGTAGGGCTTTCTTTTATAGGCATATATAGCAAATAGACTAATATAATTGTACATAACCGACATTGCTGGTGATTCTTTATGCAGATTTTAAGACTTGAAAGTTGTTTCAAACTGCCTACATGTAACAAATGTAAATACAGATTTCTGTTTTTTTGTGAAACAACAGCCCCCCTTTTTATTTCTTTTAATTTTACAAAGGTGTCTCGGCGCTGCAGTAAAAAGGCCTCACGTTTTATTTGTCCTACCGGCTTGTATTTATGATTTGAACAGTGTTGTGTAAGCTGCTAAGATGAAAAGTTCTGCAACAACACAATGAAATCTTCCAAATGGTGCCTTCTCCTTCGTGTCCAAGCCCCCAAACTGAGAATGTGACGTGCACTAACGTTAAGAAGGGATGGAGTGTTTTTATTCTGTTCATATATATATTGTATGTTTTGAATTCACGCCGCAGTGTTTCAGCTGCAGGTCCTCACGACTTCACGTATATATACTCTTATTTTTCTTCATCTGTTTGTCACATTGTGCTTCATTTGTCTTGCTCGTGCAGCGGAGGGGAAACAGCGACGTGTTAACTAACCAGGAAATCCACTTTGACGAACAGCAGCAGCTGCTGTGCGCCACGATATGACAAATCTGTAAAGAAAAATAAACCATCACTTCTTATGTTGAAGGTCGCCCAGTCCTCGCTCGAGTCTCCTTCGTGCGGGCGGAGCGGTGACTTTGCTTTGTGTGATATCACGGCTGTTGAATTCTGTTTTGCTAATTGTAATATAGTTTTTAAAATAAAATACTGCCATGTTCTATTTTTGTGTTTGGATCTTTTTTTTGTTTGTCGACGCCGTTATCTGAAGAGACTTAGACAAAACGGGAACAATCACGGTACACAGCGACAAGGACGCAACAAGTTCTGTGACAGTTGTAGAGGGGGGGATAGATTTATCATGTCCAGGAGGTAGAGAGGGACGCCGCTGACGAGAAAAAGTTTGGATTGACCCGAGCGTACGGGTGTCAGAGCCAGGCATTGCTTAAGAACCAGAGACTACTTTGTAGTCAGCGTTAGAGATTTGAAGTTAAAGGTCCAGTGTGTAAGAGAACCACATCCACATGTATAATCATCTAAAAATAACAATATTCATGTTTTTACTGACTTGGAATGAGACTTTGATCTACAGATGGAGTAGATCCTCTTCCATGGTTCACCCTGCATGCTATGCAATCTGCAACTTCACCACTAGATGCCACTAAATCTCACACACTGTACCTTTAAAGTGGGCAGCGACAGGTAGCCAGTTCAACTCGCAGAGCAGCGACCTAACGTGACCTTTAAGTTTTGATTTAAAAACCATCAAACTTTGGATCATCTCAAAGTTTAAAGTTACCCTATCGAAGCGTTTCGATGACACGACGCGATTAAAAACAAAACCTGCAACACAATGAGGGGGGAAAAAAAACTGGCAAACTAATTTTTGGTCTTTTTATTCAACTGTAATTGTCTTAGTCTTTCAAGTAAAACAATGTGGAATTACAAGGGATCAAAAAGGAATGCAACAAATGAAGAGACAAATCAAAAAATAAAATAAGACCATCACCATAAACTACCCACCCCCCACCCTCCCCCGTCCTCCTCCTCCTCCGGTATCACCTTTGATCAAAGGAAATCGACAATTTACAGTCATCTGGAACTGTACCAGTAATTTTATTCACATATTTTGTCCAAGTATTTTTTTTTTCTCTTCTTTTTTTTTTCTTACATGAACGAAGAGCAATGAAGTGACGGTGACAAAAACCTCTGGTGAAAAATAAAACAATTTGGTTGCACTGATGCACAGGGTGCTTCTTTTCTTGATGTTTTCTGAAGAGGGTGGTGGTGGTGGTGGTGGGTGGTGGTGGGTGGAGGGGTTATATCTTTTTTTTTTTTTCCTTTTCTGTCTTTTTTTTTTTTTTTAAATAACGAGAGAAGCGCCACACCTCCAGTTTCAGGTGCTTCACAAGGCAATCTGAGGTTCAAACCCATTTTCGGCCAAAGAGGCACTCTTTAATATCATTTACTCGCTCGCCCTTTTCAATATAAATACATGACAAAGTGAACCGGAACAATAACTGCCTTTGGGAAGATTTGGAAAAATTTGATATTTTTTTCTCCCTTCACTCCAGGTCATGTCAAGAGGAGCAAAAGGTTTCAACTTGAATTAATACATTTTTGTTTGAACTGTAGAGATACATCATGAGGTACCGGGAGACCAATTAATTCACTGAAGTTGATGTAAAAACTTATTACTACACCACAATGTACTCGAAAAAGCCGAGGGCCACGTTATCAGATGTGCAAATGAGAAATGCAAGGCTGGATTTTAAAAATGAATCCAATTAACAGAAACATGAAAAACAACAACGAAAAAAAAAATAAGGGGGGGCCCAAGCAAAGACAAGCTCCAGCATAGTGCAGCAAAGATCACATTGACAGATCAGTTCTCTTCCTAATACCCTGGAAGAAATAATAAAATATGCATAACTTATCGACTGACTACAAAGAAACAATAGTCAGGACAGCTGACGAAATTTTCAAAACCAAACTTTCTAAAACCTCCAACTTACAATACAACTGGTCACTCAAAAGTTTTTAATGTCACACAAATGACTTTTCATTTATAACCCTAATAAGAGGGTGCTGTATAATCCCGTCTTAACACATAAGATCTGAGTGTTCCAGTCTTTAATGATTACAGTACATAATGTGAACTAACAACTTTCCTTTATTACCTCCTGCACCACCTCTGTCACCCTCAAGTCCCAGCGGTTCATTGAATCCACTGTCTCTCCGTCGGTTTTTACGGACGCCACAAATGACAGCGCCGCGTTTTATTTTATTTTATTTTTTGAACTCTCAGTCCGGCATCCCTGAGCCTTCCCCCCCAGCTGACAAATGGCTGGAGCTGGTGAGGGGACCAGCTCCAAGTGGAAAGGGAGAGGGCCCCAAGAGGCAGGGAGGGGAGGTCCCTAGCTTGTGCAGCACTCAGTTCCCTTGCATTCAGTCAGAGTGCAGACAAAGCAGCAGCCGTAGGAGGTCGTGACATGCTCTCGCATCGTGCTCTGCAACAACACTCTCGCTTCCGTTTTTATTCCCTTTGGCACTCCGATCATGTCTTGTTGTGACGATGTTGACCAGAAGAGGAGCGCGTGCTTGCGGCCGGTGACCTGGCCTGCACTGCCGCGAGCGCCGCGACACTTCGCAACACCCTGTCCGGCGTCCCCTCTGCTCCAGAGCTGCTGGTCACCTCCTGTGAGAGCCTCTGAGACCTCCTGCTCTCCTGCCGACCCTCCCTGTGGTGGCCCTGCCTCTCTTTTTTGTCTCTGTTCTTTGCCCACTCTGAGCTGCGCTCGCTGCCGGAGGAGGCGGCGCGGGACTCCCTGTGCTCGGTGTTTTGAGAGCTGATGCTGTGGGTACGTTGGCTGCTGTTGCTGCTGCTGCGACTTCTGCTGCTGCGTCCACCGCCGTCGCCCTCGCCGTCACTGCTCATGCTGCTGCAAGCGCTGTGGCCCCGGGACGAAGACTGAGCCTCTGTGTCGCCTTCCTTTCCGCCTGATGACTTCCTGCTCCCCCTTTCCTTTTCCTCTGCTTTGGACTTCTTGTTCTCCGCTCCCAGCGGTGGAACCAGAGAACCCGGGCACTGTCTGGTGGAGCGTGAAGTAGAGCGGCTCGTCTGATTGGGCGTTGATGATTTGTTGCCACTGCTTTTATTATTAGTAAGGTTGACAGAGTTGCTCTGAGGGGAGGCTGGCACACTTTTGCTTTTAGGCTTTTGGTTCTTGTCCGAAGATGAGGCGGGGGAAGTCGTGGTGGCCTTGGTGCCGGAGTCTTTCCGAGTGAAGTGACCGGGGGAATCCACCCTGCCTTTCATTGCTAGGAGCTTGGCTGCTGCATTGAGTGCCGAGCATCTCTTCCCAAGAACTTCAGGCTCAGGGGGCAACGAGGGCGCACTGTTTGTCTGAACTTTACTGTCTTGTGCAGGTTGAGATCCTGCAGACTTCCTGGTGATCCTAACAGACGATGTATCGCTGCCAGACTCTCCACCTGTCGATGTGTTGGCATTGTTCGATGCGTTTTTGTCAGAGCTGTGTGCAGGTTTCTTCCCTTGCCGGCTGTTTCCTTTCTCCCTTTCCTGATCTTGTAGCCTGTGCTTGGCCGAGCGAGTCAACCGCTGCTCCTTTCTGGTCTCACTGTTGTCAGAGTCCGAGGAGGAAGAGGAAGACCTGGATCGCCTTCTCCGGGAGGGAGCGGTGCCGAGCTCCTTCTCGTTGCCATCCTCCGTCTTCCTTCCACCATCTCCCCCTTTCTCCTCATTCCCCGTTTCTGAGGTGACGTCCATTCGCCTCTTCTTGCTTGGATGTCTGTTTTCATAAGTCCTCTTGTGGTGAGCGTGACGAGTGAGGGTTGATGTAGAGCAGCCAGACGATGGTGAAGAGGAGCGAGTGGACTCCTGGCTGCTCTGACGACTAAGAGGCCTTTTCTGGATTGGAGATTTCTGATCTTCAGTAGTTTGCTCTGCTGCCTCTTGCTTTGGTTCTTCTTTCTGCGGGGCAGTTGCAGACTGCGTTTCTCCATCTGTCTCCTCCTTTCCTGACTCAACATTTTTGGTCTCAGAGGAACTCTCAACCTTTCTCTTTTTGGGTTGAGACTTACTGACATCTTGCTCTTTGTCATCATCGTCCTTGCTAGTTTTCACTTCAGTCTTCACATCATCTACCTCCATTTCTGTCGCCCTGTCCAAGTCGCTTTCAGACGTTTTCTGTGTCATCTCTAAAGATTTGTTCTCAGATGAAACACTAGGAGGAGCAGAGGTGGGTACCTCAGGAAGGGCCTCTTTCTGGGGTGGTGTGGATACCTCTGGGGAAACGTCTGTGGATGCAGAGCTTTGTACCTCTGAAATGGCTTCAGGAGTTTGTTTGTTGGACACAGGAGGAACCGTTTTGGTTGTGGCAGCTGTGGTTGATGACACAGGGCTGACAGTTTTGGTAGTGGATACTTGGGTAGTTGTGACGTTGGTGGTAGTTACTGTAATGGACTTTTCTGAGGATGGGGATGACGTAGTTGTGGTGACTGTTGGGGCACCTGTGGAAGATGTTACTGGGGGTGAGATCTTGACAGTCTTTTCTGGAGTTGTGGGGCGGGTAGTTGCAGCTGTGTGCTCTTCGGTAGGGACTGTTACTTGGACTCTCTCTGTTGAGGTCGATGTAGTTACTGTAACCGCCTTTGCCTTGGCTGTGGTAGTTACACTGGCAGAAGTTGTAGCGGGGGCATGAGTGCAGATGGGGGTAGGTGCTGGAGGAGGTTTTGCTGAGGATGCACCAGCCGCTGAAACAGTTGTTACCTGTGCAGCCACGTGAACTGTTGTTGTTGGTGTGGTTGTCACTGGCTTGGTAGGGACTCTGGTAGTTGTTACATTAGTCCCTGCTTGGGCTGGAGGTGATGATGAAGCAGATGATGAAGCAGATGATGAAGCAGATGATGCCACTGGTGGTGTTGGTATGGACGTGGTTGGACTTGCAGTGGGAACAGGACTTGGGCTTGTTGAGTTTGATGAACTAGACTTCACAGTTGTCGTCCTAGTTGTTGTTGTAGAGGGGGAAGACGTTGAGGTTGGTTTTGGTGAAACTGTAGGTGGACTTGTAGCTGTAGCTGAAACCTTTTGGGGGGCAGCGGGGGTGGGCATTACAGTAGCTGGGGCGGAGGTTACAGGTGCTGGCGTAAGTGTTGCAGACGACAGAGCAGAGGCTTGCGGTAAGTCCTTCACAGCAGTAGCTTTAGTTGAGACTGGTTTAGCTGTGGTGGTTACTGCTGGTGTAACAGTCACTGTTTTTGATGTTACGTTAGTAGCTGTTGAAGTTGTTGTGGCAGGGACTGACGGTGGAACTGCTTTGACAGCCATGGGAGATGATGACAAAGCGGATGGAGTGGTAGCAGCTGGTGCGGCATCTGTGGTGGTTTTGGCAGAGTCTGGTCCTATTGTTTTCACAGTAGATACTGATGGTTTTGGCTCTACAGGAGCTTTAGAGGCTGTGGAAACCACAAGCGTTTGTTTTACACCTTGGAGGGTTGATGTTGATGTGACAGTGCTGGAAAGTGGCAGTGGGATTGTGGTAGTGGGGGTAGCAGTGACTGAGACGGTGGAAGATGTGGAAAGTGCGATAGGGGATGCAGAGGAAGCCTGGGCTGAGGCTTTATCTAGGCTTTGAACTGTAGCTGGAGCTGAACTAATGAACTGCGCTGAGGCTGATGTGGAGGCAGCCACAGGAAGAGGTGTGGGTGCAGGTGTGGGTGCAGCGGGAGCTTGGACTGAAGTTGAGACTGGTGTGGAAGGTTTATCTGTTGTTGCTGTAGTAGAGGTTTGAGCTGGATTTGGAGCATGGGCAGAAACTGGGGCTGAAACCTCAGCTTTAGAGTCCATTTCCTCAGCTTTGGTAGACTGGGAGGCCTGACTTGTAGTGATAACAGCAGCTATGGGGGTTTCCGACTTGTGGGGAGATGTTGGCTCTGTGCTAGCATCAGTTTTTGACATACCAGATACAGCAGTGGTGGTGGTCTCATTTTTAGAGATCTGTACTTCACTAACAGTTTCTAGTACGGTTGTGGAGTCTTTGCGAGGACGACCCCGCTTCCGTTTGGGGGAGAGCGGCGGGCTCCCTTCTTCACTTAGCGAGGTGGGCTGTGTGGGAGGAGTCGCTGTGTTGTCGGCGTCAGGTAACCTAGGAGGAGTCTTAGGGGGCCGGCCCCTCTTTCTTTTCAAAGGTGTTACGAGAGAGTTCACAGTGGACTCTGCAGAAGTTGAAGTGGCGTCTTTGCCTGGTGGAATGTCCGTTTTTCTAGACTGGATCCCTCCTCTTCCTCTACCCAGGAGCTGCTGCTGCTGCTGCTGCTCTCCCAGCTGAGCAGCCATGCGAGATTCAGTCTCCAACCTGCGCCGTACAGGAAGGTTTCTCAGCACGGGCATGTCAGGAGAAAGATGGGGTGGGGAATACGGAGGATAGCTTCTGACAGGCTGTGGGGGTACAGACGGACTCGGAGAGTCTTGGTCCTGAGGAGATTTGGTGACGATCCCCTTAGTTTTGCTGTCGGGGCTCGGTGATGCGTTGTCTTTGCTTGGTTCGTCTGCGAATCCAGATGCGTTCTCCTCCGCAGTCGCCTCCTCTGAAGAAGCACCGCCTCCAGTGCCGCTTCCTCGCCGCCGCCTCCTCCTCGGCTCTTTGTCTTCCACCACCGTGACCAGCCGCCCGGGGAGCTTCCGCAGGACCTTGGCCGATGGGGAGTCTTCAACCAGGCCCCGCAGGACTTCACCATCTGCTGACTGACGCTTGCGAGGCGATCGTGAGCTGGTGGAGGGTGGAGACATGGGGCTGTGGTCTTTGCTGTCATCATCTTTTGACTGATTTTCTGCTGGGCAGGTGGATTCTAGCGAAGACTCAGACATCCTCCTCTCATTCTCCACCTCTTTCTCCTCTCGGCTTGCTTTGGAGCTCTTGCTGTCGGTCTCCCCGATACACGGTTGTTTCCCTCCAGTCGGGGATGTTGTAGGAGGCGAAGGCACTGGGCTGGAATGAGAGCGGTTTTGTAAAGTCCTACTTTTGGTGGCCTGGTGATCTCTGGCAGGAGATGAAGCTTTTGACGATTTAGAGGAATCTTGAAGCCTGGTTGATGAGGAGGTTTTGTTGTGGTCTGTACGGGACGGGGTGGTAGAAACAGTACTAGTGTCTTTGGCAGCTCCTCGTCCTCTCAGACCAAAGCGGAGTCTTTCAGGCACTTCTCTCGGGGTCGTAGCCTCGGGTTCAGTTTCAGGCGAGGCCCCACGCAGCCGACCACTAGTCCTTGTAGAGGTGGCGATCTTGTCCTTGTCCTTGGGTTTACGGCCACGGCGGGCTGGGGTTGGCTGAGCCGGCTCCACCGAGGCTGGCGGTGACAGAAGGTAATCGTCGTCGTCATCGGATGAAGCATGAAGTTTCAGGCCTTCCTCCTTGGCCTGGTCCAGGCCCTTCCTGGCAGCCTCCACTTGCTCCTAAGCAGACACAGGAAGAACAGATTTTTACTTTGTTGCATTTATTTGATCAAACTTTTAGAAAGCTGTGGTGATGAGACACAGCTTTGTAATTAAAAGGTGAAGGTCTGGTTTACCTCAGCCTGCTTCAACTCTTCTTTGCACACATCTTCTAATGAGGCTTCCAGGAAGTTCATGGCGTAGCGTTCGATGGGAGTGAGCTGGAGGATATGGAGAGAATATGCTGAGTTAACGGAGCATAAAATGACTACAGACATAACGCAGACAGACACTTCTGGATTTTAAATTAAATCAGTTACAGAAGTGCATGATGATTTACCTGCTCCACCAAAGCAGCTATTTCCTGCTCAGCCTTGGAGAGCTCCTCCACTTCTTCTTGTTCCCCTCCGTCATCCAACGGTATATTCTCGTTGAACTCGGCCAGTTCTGCCACCTGCTCTGCTTTGGCCTGTGAGGCTGCTACTATGTCCTCCTCATCCTCGGCACGACACAGCGCCTGCGAGAATCATTTAAAAAGATAATCAGGATATCTGTACACTGATTGGAAAAGCTTTGGCTTGTGCTAAATGCTACGTATATCTATATGTGTTATGATGCAGCTCACCTGCTCCAGGATGGTGGTGCTCTGCTTGTTGACAGCTTCCTCCTCCTCAGCTTGAGGCACCGATAGCTCCATGGCCACCTCTCTCTTCTCCCCGTCATTCATGTCAAAGAGCTCTCGGATTGTTTGCTGAGGAACAAAGTGGAAATGAGACACAGTCGGCAGGAAAATGGCTCATTATACTTGACAGGACAAAAAAAAAAGAGGCACTTGTACTGCTTAATGTCCTGACATCGTCACCATAAAATAATCAAAGAAAGAACTGTTACACTAATAGTGTCATTTATTTAATGCATTAATTAGGAAATGCTGGTGAGTTTTTTAAATCACATTTGTTCAGGTCTACCTTTTAAAGTAAAAGAGGGCAGACAGACAATTAGGGACCTCAGTCATCAAACGAACACCTACAGCATGTTTGTGTTTGCAGAAACCAGCGATTCATCATCATGATTAACACAGATTATGTGAGGCAGCCATGAAACTAACGATTATTAGACAGATGAACGCACTTGATTGAACTTTATCCACCTGGATAGACTCTGTATGTTACTGTGTTTTGTGTACAAGAAGCCGCTCTGAACAACTGAACTGAATTCATACCTGCTTGAAGAAGGCGGTGGTGAAGTTTCCTCCTTCGATAGCCATATCTCCCAGCATCCTCTTCTGATTGGCCTTCTTCAAAATGTTCTCCTCCACTGTGCGCTCACTGATCAGCCTGAAGAGGAAAATAAAACAAAACATTAATGTTGTTTAAATTCTTCCTTCTGGAGTTATAACTATAAAAAACAGAACACGGAAAAACTTGATTACATGACATTTCCTCCTCCGCTCACACCAACATTCCTCGATCAAACACCTTCCACTGCAGTCTGATTGTCCCACCTGCTCTTTGTGCTGCAGTGAGGACACGCGCTGAATCTTTTTTCAGACCTTTAGACTGTTCAATAAAGATCGATCCCCTATAATCAATATTTGCTGCATTCTGTTGAGCTGTAGGACTCTGTTCATCCTGACTAACACACATGGATTACAGCCGTCATTAATGTTATAAGTAACACATGTGCTTTTACAACAGCAGCATCAGAATGTTTGCCACGAGAAAAATGGGATTTTTTGGGACTTCCCATGATGATTCCTTGAAGTTCGAAGTACAACAACATCTCCTGAGGGCTCAGCAGTAAACTGTGGCATCCTGGGACGCTTCACTGCACACAAATCTGCGGATTTTGTGTGTGTGGGCTGAAGTAAAGAAGTAAAACCACTGTGCTTTCTGGTTATGATTATACTTCCTGCTTTGTACTTCAAGTCAAAATGAAAGTGCATCCTAACAAACATTTAAAGAGATTCTTTTGTGTTTAACCGTCACAGAAATATTTCTTCATGTAAATGAGGTCGTTTTTATTTTTTTGCACGGTCACCTGTAGATGTGGACGTCTCTGGTCTGGCCGATTCGATGGCAGCGATCCTGCGCCTGAGCATCCATGGTGGGGTTCCAGTCACTATCGTAGAATACGACCGTGTCAGCTCCAGTCAGGTTCACCCCGACGCCTCCGCTGCGAGTCGACAAGATGAAGCAGAAAATACGGCGGTCTGCATTGAAGCGTTCCATGAGAGCCTGGAGGAAAAGGCGATACACAGAATCAGGATTAGATGAGTTTAATAGTTTCCTTTTCTTTCTGTGCACAAAGATCAAGACGACACTTTCTTGTCATAAAATATTCTGCTGTAATTTGGGCGAGGCAGGTCGGGCAAACTGCGTCAGTACTAACCTGTCTCTGCTCCACGCGGGTGCTGCCGTCCAGACGGAGGTAGATGTGTCCGTGGTAGTTGAGGAACTGCTCCAGCACATCTAACATGCGCGTCATCTGAGTGAAGATCAGCACTCTGTGGCCTCCAGTCTTCAGCTTTCGCAGCAAAGTGTGGAGAGTCTGCAGCTTACCTGCACACAGAGGGAATACAAATTATTTAGAAAAACAATCACAGCCTGTCGAGAATATTAAACTGGGAGAGCAGATTTAAAAAACAGGGAATGTTGGGCACTTAATGTCTTTAAACTGATAAAGAAGTGTGTCATTTTATTTAAAAGGTGACTTGGCAGATTATTTTTCTAAGACTAGTGGCCTGAAGGTGAAAGCAGCCTTTTCTAGTTCAATTTGTCAGCATCAGCGAAGTGTGACCAGAGCTTTAGAGCAAGAAAAATCTCATTTAAGGAGGCAATTTATGACTTTTGTAGATAAACAATTGTCCAGAATATCAACTCTCTTGACAACTTACCACAATCATACTGTATGAGCCTCAGGTCCGGGAACAGGGTCCTCATGTTACACTGGATACGGTGGAGACTGCGAGTAAGCGGAGCGACTTGAGTTGACAGCGTAGAGGCGAAGGCTGCCTGCTTGTTGCTCAGAGAAGGAGGAGGATGGCAGCAGTGCATGGAGATCGGAGGAGCCTCCACCGGGGGGATCGCAAATGTAAACCTGAAAAACAGGCACAAACACAGTTAAGTCACAAATCTTTCCTCTCCAGCAGAAAGGAGGACTCAAGGGAAACAACATCTAACCTGTCTATGATGTTGCTGAGCAGCTCCAGCCTCTCCTCGATGCTGTAGATGGCCGCTCTCACAGCGTGGCTCTGAAACCAGTAGTCGTATTTGTTTTGCCACTGTGCGAACAGGCAGCTGCTTTCTCCCGAGCGGCCCCACTCGCCCTCAGAGCTCAGGGCGGCCGGCGAGGGACGGGGGCCAGGGAGGAAAGTCAGGAAGTTCAAAACCTCTCTGCCATACATGGGCTTTGCACTGCAGTGGAGCTCGTTGACTCGAATGATGAAGTCCAGTCGGCTGTCGCACTGCCGTTTATGGTCATCTGCCAGCCATGACTGTTGTGAAAGAGGGTAAACATTAGCAGAAGATACTACAGTTGAAAGCAGTATCCATTTTGCAATCTGATTCTGTTCACGTGTGATTAAATACAGAAGAAAAGCACATTTTGCTGAGGCCTGCTGATCTTACCATGTGGAAAGGAGAGCGAGGGGGTGGACGAGGCACTTTCCTGGGTGGAGGGTAGACTTTTGCCCCTGTACTGGGTCTAGACTTTGTAGGAACTGGTGTTTGACCGCTGCTGTCACGTGGTACAGCTGAAGATTTGGATGAAGAGGACGAGGAGGCCACCTGAACTGGAGCTGAGGCGAGAAGGAGAAGGCAGAGCAAGGCAACATTTTAAATATTAAAAATAAGCTCCGAGTGGTTTGTCAAGTTCACAAGCATCATTTTCTGACATCACAGCTACTTTGGAAGTTAATCATGGTCCAGCATGCGACCACAATGAACTGCTGCAGTCTGTCATCTTTTAACACGCACTTCTCCGGGTTACTCAGCCAAACAATGCAATCGGTTCGTTTCTGGGCCAAAATCTTGGCCGCCTACAGAGTCGGAACTCTGATCTGTTTATAGAGATTATGATGTGAGAATTTTTGCACGCACTGTGGTAGTAGTAGCTTGACCACCTTTTGGAACAAGAACTGATTTGAGCTGTATTAGTGGTAGAGGACACTGTGGTGGTCTTATTTTAGTTTTTTGCCGGGTGGCTCAGACAGAGCAGAGCTCTCCGTTGAAAAATTTTAATTTTTAGAGGGAATTCAAGGACGGCCCATCAAGTGTCTCTTCTTCCATTTGTTCCTTTTCCCACCGTTTCCTCGCTTGTCTTCAGTCTTTTGTTACCTGTATAACCTGGCAGAGAAATTGGCATTCTCCAGGAGAAAATCGACTTGGGCAGATCATGTTCCATGTTCAACGTCACACCCAAATTACAGGAGCGGGGTATCTTGTTGACACGTTTGCTTACGGGAGAAGCCGATTGTAACCAGATTTTTTTAAGTGCAAGTTAATGGCTTATTAAATGAGGGAGAAGGAGTAGATGTAGTGTTAGGATTTTATTACAAGATAATTAACTTTTTGTTAATGGAAAAACTGTATTAGTCAGAGTATTTTTATCTCTTTAAAACGTCTGCAGGAGATCTTTAAATACAGCAACCTGGCTTCCCTAAACTTCCCTGCATGTTTCGTCTTACATTACACTCTGCAGACATCTGGTGCTCTAAGCGGATTAAAAAAAAATTGGGTGGTAGGAGAAGCAGAACTGGGTCGGATCATTACTGCAACTAATCTTGTCATGCATGCATACAGTGTTATGAATTATAGCTCAGAGAGAATATGAACCCGAGCTCGTTCTCTCACCTGGCTGCTCGATGCTTGACGGAGGAGGCTGCACTACTTTGAGGACAGGACAAGGGTGGTGGGGCTGGTTCGGGGTGGAGCTGGGGTTCCCGGGAGGAGCTATGGTGTAGTGGGCGGTAGCAGGACCGGGGGTGCGCTGGGCGATTTGCAGTGGAGCAGTGTTTCTGACGGGGGTTGTGTTGGCGTGAGGGTGCGGGGATGGGGAGGCCTGAGGGGCAACACGGGGGGAAGGGGCCACTGCCAGCGTGGGCACCGGCCCGCCCTCCTTGCCTGCTGCCTGACGCACAACGATCTTCACGACGCCGGGGCTGCTCACCATGGAGGGGGTCACTGAGGAAACAAAAACCATATTTAACAGATATGATCCTGATCCTGAAAGATTTAAACTGACAGAAGTAGTCAAGAGTCAAAATTACATCCAGATCTTCAGGCAAAATGACCTTTTCTTTAACAAAACAGTCAATTTAAAAAATATTTGGCAAGAGAATACAACGAGTTGAAAACCTTGTGCGGGGGCGTTGTGAGGCAGCCGATTGGTGGGGAGGGCAGTCGAGGAGCTTGCAGGATGCGTGTTGGCTGCGCTCTGGACTGTCACCTGGGCAGGCTGGCTGATGAGGTGGTGCTGCACCCCGCTGGACACCAGGTGCATCACATTACCTGCAGTGTGACATTGAGTCCGACAGGTAATTAGTGACCCCAGAATCTCCAGTAAGCACATTGTCATACCTGATTGTTTGCAGTGACTTTAGCGGTTCCTTCTTTAAGAGATCAGGTTTAAATAAATATAATAAACACATTCAGTGGAGCTGAACAACTACTGAAAACAAAAACATCCCTATTAGTTTGTGACCGTGTGTTTCAGTACTTTCAGTTCCAGGTTTTGTTGAAGCAGCAGCAGCAGCTACAACGTCTTGCTTTCACTTTAAACATCATTAATTCTACTGCAGTCTGGCTTTAATAAGAGTTCTGTGGCTCTCCTGAAGCCAAACCTTTCCTATAATCTGCGCTCTGACATCTGGTGCGAAGCCCAAAAAATATCCAAATGACAAACTGAGATTCACTTGAAACTAACAAGAATATATATCTGATTCTCATCCAGGGATGGTCTGTGGAGGGTTGCTGGAAAAACTGCCTGCTTTTACATTTTTACTTCATGTGTGCGTCAAACATGCAGAAATAGACCTTATAGACGAAGATACAACTTTATTATGTACTAACACTCCGAAACAGTGTTGCAGTCGTGACCCTTCTGTGGTGGGATTCAGGGATAACACTAACCTTGAACCGGGCGTGCAGGAGCTGCTGGGACTTGGTGGATCTGAGCTCCAGACAGAGTCAGCTTGTTGCCCTGAAGCTGGAAGGTGACGGGTTTACTGCCCTGACACGAGGACACGGGTCGCCCTGCCAAGGAGGCGAGCTGGGCTATGCTCACTACCTCTCCAGCTTAGGAAGGAAAACAGAAAGAAGACGATTGGAAACAAGATTGCATTCAGTTTATTGTGTAGCAAGAGATTACAGACAAGGACCTGTGTGTGATATTTCAAAGACGTCGGTGTACACTTACAAGGCAACCTAGCTTGCATATCCGGACTGAGCAGAACCCTCTGGGGCATGATGCTGCTGGTGTTTGGAGCTGGGATGCTGGCTGTGCAGGAAGCAGTGGGAGGCCGTACAGTCAGCACCGGCTTTGGAGCATTTGATCTCACTGCAGGTTGAGCAGTGAGCTGCATGGACGGGCGAGGAGAGGGCGTGGTAGCGACGGAACACACCACTGAAGAAGGAAAAAAAGGAAATATAAGCAAAAGAATAAATCACATTCAAGCTTTGCTGTTACAAGTTCTCTGTCTTTGACTTGCCTTGTTGAACTACGGGAGCAGGCGCAGGAGTCGAGGTGACTTCAGTGACTGCAGGAGGTTTGAGGGTTTGTGCTGCAGGGGGCACGGAGCAGGTAGGTTTGTTCATCAGTAGGACCGGTCGATTATCGCCTTTAGGAGGCGGCTGGAACATCCTGAAACAGAGACCAACGTACAGGAGATCACACATCGCTGATTCTACACTCAAACATCTGGTTTCATGACAACACATCCACGTCCAGAAGTATCCAAAGAGATTGCAGTGTGAACTTTTCATCGTCTGTTCCTTGCGTGAAGTTAGGATCAGACTACTGCCGGCTCCAAATGTTGGTCAGTGTTTCTTGCCGATGGCAGAAATGACCTTTAGAAAAGCCCTTAACCCAAGTTGCTCCCGCAGTACAGTGCACGGCAGTTAAAGGTGAGAGGTGACCTAACACAGGCTGTTCAGTGGGTGCTCCTGCACAACCTCTGGTTATAAAAGTCTTTGAATCATCAGCAGCTGAGCTGTGTACCTGTTGACCTTCATGCGAACTGGTTTGGGTCTCGGAGGAGGGTCAGGGGACTCCAAGATCTCCTGGATTAGTTGGCGGTTGACCTTGTGGCGCGGCAGGAAGACATCTGCCTGGTACCGGGACACGCGGCTCTCCAGACCGACAAGGTCAAACATTGAAAGGTCGCAGCGCTGAGGATAAAAAACAAAATCCGACCTCAGGATCGCTCGATATCTGAAAAAAGCACTCTCTCTTTCAGGATAATTTCAGACCAACTTTTTCTTCAACGCTAACCTTCAAAGGAGAGACCTCCAGGGCGTCCTGCACCAGGGAGGCCGTATGGAAAACAATGGGCTGCGTGATGAAGGGAGACTGGATGGGTCGAGGGTCAAACAGGTTGGGGTGGTTGCACACTTTGCGGAGCTGCATTAGGATGTTAATCACAGACATGAAGTGGCCGCTGGCTAGCGTTTCCCGAGTCCTGTGAACCAGAGACAAAGAGGCGATGAAGGGAGAGACCAAAGCAGGAAATAATCCTAACAAACATCTCTCTCTACAAACTTACGAGGCCTGCGCCATGAAGTCGTCGTAGAGAAAGCGCTGTCTCTTGGAGAGGCGACAGCGCACCACGTGCTCGTATTTCTTGGGCATCTGCTTCTCCACGTCGATCTTGATCCTCCTGAGCAGGAACGGCCTCAGCACCTTGTGCAGCCTCTTGACCAGGCCTTCATTGTACTCCTGGCTGCCCTCGATCATCCCCGTCAACGGGTTGGAGAACCACTCTTTAAACTCGCGGTGGGACTGGAAGACGTGGGGCATGAGGAAGTGCATCAGAGACCACAGCTCCATCAGGCTGTTCTGTAGAGGGGTTCCTGTCAGCAGCAGGCGCCGGTGGCTGGAATTGAGAGAAGACAGCGTGGACGTTTTTAAGGTTATAGATGACGAGAGAAGATAAACAAATGGATTTCAGAGCTGCTGTTTAAGACTCATTAAACCTGCATTAATTGATCTTTTCTGGCCACCGTATTATTACTTCATCAGCTTGTCTGCCAAACAGCTGCCTCTTTACACATTACAGATAAAGAAGAGCAGACACTCGTTTGGAGTTGTATTTGTGACCACCTGAATCCAAATACTCGCTCCGCACCAACTCCTGAGGGAAATCTCTGCCTCTTTAGCTGCTAAATGCTCCACTATGTTCACCACCCAGTCTCTAACTGTGTCTGCCTGCTGTTTGTTGCTGAACAGATAGTGTGCAGTCGATTTATTAGAGTTTTACCTCCCTGAAAGAAGCTGCTGAGAGCTGTAAGACTGCATCAGATCAGGAGAGTTATTGGCCCGAAAACCAAAGCAAAACAGCTAAAAGACGCTATAAAGGAGAGCTTCTAGCCTCCGTGCTTGTAACCAGTACATCTCATTAGGACAACACTCTTGTTTTTAGATTTTAGACACAGAGTTTGGCTCATCACACACACCAGAGTGCTCTCTTGCTTGGAGAAAATGTACGACTAAAAGCTTGTATGCAGTAAAAACACTGTGTGCTGAAGATATTCTTTGAAGCCGTGAGAAATTACCACCAGCTGGAACAAGCCTTCAGCCAAATGATGGCAAGTTACTCTAATTATGGCCACTTTAATGAGAAAAAAAAATTCAAATAGGAAGATTAGCTGCTGAAAACTTCACATCCACACTCAGCTGAGGCCTGTAGATAAACTGTTCTGTGGTCTGAGGATCCATCTCAAGTCAAACATGGCTAATGCTCAATGACGGCTCGTCTTCTACAGCTGAATGCACGCCGACTTTTAGTGACAAGCAACTGCTTACAGATGAGACACAAAGGCGGCCTTGAATGTGCTTCGACAGAGACAGGAGAGATTTTCTTTCCGATGATCATCACCACTGTCGTCTGTACCAGCCTACATGGTACATAAGCATTAAACGTGTTGTCTCCTGGAAGCCTGAGCTGTGATTGTGTCAGTCCACTGGGCTGTGCTGTCAAACATCCATCCATCAATCATCTAAAACTGCTTATCCTTTGCAGGGCTGCGCCGGGCTGGAACCGATCCCAGCTGACACATTTTGTTACACAGTGAGTAATATATTATATCACAGCGTTCTGAGGAAAACAAACTAAATAAAATGATCTGGAAACTGCATGAATATTTGCGTCCAAGCTTCCTGTCCTGCTTCAGTCACAGCAAACCATGGAGACAAACGTGAAGCTCGTCCTGCTTCTGTGTGTGTGTGTGTGTGTGTGTGTGTGTGTGTGTGTGTGTGTGTGTGTGTGTGTGTGTGTGTGTGTGTGTGTGTGAGAGAGATACATAACGCCATCTCCTGCAGTGTTTTTGATATTCATTGAAGTGACCTTTGGACCTAATCTGGCAGATGCTTTTGTCCAAAACGACAATTTGAGGGTTCTGTGTGTGTGTGTGTGTGTGTGTGTGTGTGTGTGTGTGTGTGTGTGTGTGTGTGTGTGTGTGTGTGTACGCTCCAGGATATTTCCTGATACAGCTGCCAGGGAGTGAAACTCCAATCATACAAGTGATTACTGGCCAACTCACACAACCACCTGAGCTACTCCCACCTGAGGTTAGGATTGGAATATGAATCTCTTTCAGCCTTTTTTAAAACAAACCACGCTGCACTAAAAACATCTTCATATTATTTTTTTATGACTGAGTGACATTATCTTTTAGATTCACACATTAAAACCTGAGAGTGTTTGGATTGTAAGAACATCATGTGTGCTGATGTCTGGCAAAGTCAGATGTTAATACCAGAACATCAGCATTCCTTCGAGGGAACGAGCACACAGCTCATTTATTCTACAATGTTTCAGACAGTTCACACTCAATCCAAAGCAGTAAGGCTTCAACACAGAAGGAACTATTTCACGTCCCCGATGATGCCTACAAGTTTGTTCCTGTTAACAGCAGCAGTAACGGCAGTGTGAGCCGTCTGGCTCTACTGACCTGTTGAAGTTCAGCAGGCTCTGCCAGCGTTGGGACTTGAAGTTTTTGATGTTTTGTGCCTCGTCCAGGATCAGGTACCGCCAGGACTTACGTCGGAAGGCCTGGTGATCCTGAAGCACCAACTTGTACGAAGTGATGCACACATGGAAAGCGTTAGGCTTCGTCCAGCCCTGCACAACAAAAAAACAATCAACACAGCAGAAAGGAAAGGTCGCACCAAGGTTTTTCTGTTGCCATGGCGCTGTGCAGTTGGCAGCCAGTTACAGTAGCTCTGAACACATCGTGTGTTTTTAGCATTTTAAGACTTTTTTTCCGGGGGGTTTTCGACACTCATCTCCATCCGTTTGTGTGCAAACTTGGACAGTGAACTGTGGAGCGAGCTGCCAGTTTTCTGTTAGTCAGTCATTCCAAGTCCGCTCGTCCGTTAGAAACCAACACGTTACCTGTCTCTTTAGCTTTCTCTCCTTTTGGCTGCCAAAGTAAGTGAGGATTTTAAACCCAGGACACCAGCGTTTCAGCTCCATCTCCCAGTTCAACATCACGCTGGTGGGGACGATGATGAGGTGAGGGCCCCAGTTACCTGAACACGACAGGACAAATGACAAAATATCAGCAGCTGGACATGAAAGAGTGAGAGCTCCATTACTGGGTGAAAATATTAGAAGCACGCCAAAATACAGTCCCCGTCTGTTACCTTTTTCACAGGCGAGGTGAGCGAGTAGAGCGATGGTCTGGATGGTTTTTCCCAGTCCCATCTCATCAGCCAGAATGCCATTGAGCTTTTTCTCGTACATAGTGACCAGCCAGTCGAGTCCAATGTGCTGGTATTCTCGTAACGTGCCATGAAGCAGGAATGGGATGGGGGTCTTGACCTTTTATTAGAAAAAAAAAGAAGATGAAACAACTGTGGAGTGTCTCCTGATAAAAGATGAGCTCCTTTCTCACAAAAACTAGGCGAGGACAAAACTCTTAATATTGAAGTCTGACCTTTGTAGTAGCCAAAGTGTAGCCTTTAGGCTGCAGGCTCTCTGCTGTAGCAGCAATATGGCTGATCTCCTTCTTTGGCCGTGAACTAGAGGAAGGAGGACTGTTGTCTCCTTCCTTTAACAGGAGCTCCATCCCTTCATCCCCGCAGTCGCCATTGCCATCTTCTTCCTCGCTCTCCTCTTCGTCCTTCTCACTGTCGTCCTCTTCTGCGCTGTCGCCTGGTGAGTCTGAGAAAAAAAGGAAATGATTAAATAATAAAATTCAAGCAGCACGTATTAAAAAACCAGCGTGGAGAAGGAGAACTCAGATAAACAGTTTACATGAGATTATTTTGGACTCCCTGTGAGCTGGTTAATACCTGAGGAGGAAGTGTTGCTTTCCGCATCGCTCTCGTCTTCTTCGGTCTCCTCCTCTTCATCCCCAGACACCTCCGAATCAGAGCTCGCTTTGGAGCCAGATGCCGAAGGAGCCTCAAAGTCTGAGGCGTACGCTCCTTTGTACTTCTCCAGCAGCTCCTCAACACTCATATCACCTACAAGGAGAAGAGAGATATGTCATGGCTGTGTTTACTGCTCCTGTTTTTAAAAACCAGGCGCTGCTTCAAATGAATCAAAGCGGCAGTACACAAAACATGGCTGCATTAAAACTGCACTCAAAAGACAAATTAACAAAACTTCATCGTTCTCGTATAACAAACTTTTGAATGCATGCGTCTTCCCTTTATTGAACTTCTAAATCTAAAAACGCTGAATCTATGCACAACATCGGGGGTTCATAGATTTCCTCCCACTGCAGCACTTCTGGATCAGTACGACGGAAAATGTGAAATGATCCGACCCTGAAACTGTTCAACTAAAATGGCAGAAGCAGATTCGATTTTTGAGCAGGTTAATGTGGCGTGCATCTACGGGAATAATGTGTGTTAAGTGTCATTGATGCACCACATTCCAGCTCCTCCTGGAGAATCCTGAGGTGTTAGATGGGATATGTAGTCCCTCCAGTGGGCTCTGGGTTTGCCTTGCGTCTCCTGCCAGTTGGACGCACCTGGAGCACCTCCAGAGAACGAAGGCGCCCAGGAGGATCCTAATTAGATGCTTGAACCACCTCAGCTGGCTCAGCGTGAAGGAACAACAGCTCTACTCTGAGCTCCTCACTATATCTAAGCTGGAGCCCGGCCACTCCGTAAAGGAAGCTCATTTTGACGGCTTGTATCCATGATCTCATTCTTTCAGACCCAAAGCTCATGACCAAAGGGTGAGGGCTGGAACGTAGATGGACTGGAAAATCTCTTCACCCAAAATAGTCCGGTACAGCCAACCTGCCGGTCCACCTCACTCTATTTTCACTCATGAACTCCTTCGCTTGGGGCAGCAACTCGCTCCCAACCTGGAGGGAGCATTCAACCGCTTTCCATCCTCAGACTTGTTTAAAAGGATTCAGGAAGGAAGCCTGATTTTTTTCCCCATGAAACGACTCGCCTAAATCCTGAAACTGTGCGGTGCTCAGATCAGACCTGCAAACTCCAACAGCATGAAAAAGTCAAACATGGACGACCGTTAACGCCTTCAGTTTCCCACTGTACATATAATCACACACACTGTATTAATGGAGATAATCCCTCCGATGAAACACACGTAAAAACAGTGTTTCTGCTCAAAATGAAGCCTGTATGTGTCTGCTTGGATTTGAAAGTTCAGTTCAGCTGAATACTCTGGCTCTTCTCCAGCTGTGACAGAACAGGCAGGACTCCTGACTGTGGCAGCAGTTGCCGCGCCAAGTATGAAAAGTAGAACAGCGGCTAACTGTAGCCTTTCACACAGAGCTGCCGGTAGCATTCACAAGACCGATAAGCTCCAGTGAAATAACATTATACATTAACAAGATTTATTCCTCTGCAGTGGATAAACATATCTATTGCAAGATATTTAGGGCCTATGAACTGTAATGTACCGACACTCCGGTAGTAGAGCTTCTAGTTCAGCTACAACACACAGCAACTCTCTCAAAAGGAGCAGAAATGAGCTCCTCGCTCAATCACCCTCTCCATCTTTCAGGCGGATCAGTTCAACAGCAGCTTCTCAGTGACTGCCAGCTCTGTGCTGTCCCGTGTTTCCTCTGACCCTCCATGTCACGCACTATGAAGACACGAGGCCTCCGTACAGCTGAGGTCAAGCAGGGTCCTGCCTCCAGTCTCATTCATTCATTGTTGTATCCAGATTTTTTTTACATTTTAATACTCAGTAATAAAAGAAGCTCTTCAACCAAGAGGAGCGCTCTTCAAACACAAAGCAGCAATACACAACAGGAGCGATTACACCTTCCATTCTAGGCATCAACATAATAATGAATCACCGACCTTCTTTGGCTAAGTCGTCCAGCTCCTCTGCGTGATCGACATTTCCTTCAACCTTCTCCTGCGCAGCGATGGTGTCCTCCTCGTCCTCAGCTGGAAATCAGCAGGCAAGAGGAAATATTCAAGGACTTGCACAACCAACAATGAAAATGTTTGATTTTAAAAGTATTTATCAGAAGTCTGTTTTTATAAATGAATCAGAGTGATCTTACCATCCTCTTCATTGGCAGTGAACTCGCCGTCTTCCTCTTCCTCCTCCACTGACGAAGAGGTCTCATCGGAGCATTCTTCATCAGAGCCCGACTCCTGTGAAATCCAATGATTCAGTGATTAAATGTAATGCAAACATCTGTGGTCTGTATCACAAGTACACACCAACCAGAAGAATCATCGACACTGAAATCAATTTTATGTTGTATGTTATTGAGGAAACAGCTAAAATGATCGTATTTGTAGTTACTAGAATAAGATAATCTTCTATTTTGAGTTGCAATCAGTCATGAAAGTACGAATGCACGCACGATATTTAATGGACATTACAGACAGCAGAGATGTGACACTTTAAAGCTTTTGAAATATACTGTAGTGAAATGTTCTCACATTAACATCTGCAACAATTTATTACTGCCGTTATCGTGACCGTCAGCATTTTCTGGAGGAAGCAGTAAACCCCGTACACGCACAGTGCTCCCGTCATTAGGATTTTGCTTTGATTAATGACCAATTAGCGCCTTTGCAGTGGTCAAACTGACAAACTGAGGATCATAAATTGACTGAAAGGACTCAAATAAAAGAAGTGTCAAAATCCAAGTCATCAATTTGCCTTCATGAAGATCTGAGGACTGAAATGTCGTGACTAAAGCGAGTGATCGACAGCGTGCTTCATCAGTGTAGGGACGCCAACGCTGAGCTGCATTTTAAGTTTCTTCCGGTCGACTGTCTTAAAATAAGTCCAACAGAGTAACGTGCGTTTTGTTACACTTTGAATATCGTGCAACTGAATGATCATTTTAATGTTTAGCTTTGATTTCATTTGCAAATATGTGGCTTAAAAATGACTTTAAACCTTTAAAACAACTGATTTATTATGTCAAAGCTAAAAAAAGGAATGTGTAAATGTTTAAATAAGAGCTTGTGACAATGGTCCAACTTAAAAGTTCAGTGCTTTTCTGCTGTTAGACAACCATCGCAGTCCTGTTGCGTCCGTGGTGGCTACCTGTGGCTGTTTGAGGGTGCTGAGTAATTGGTCCAGGGGCAGCATGCCCTCCTCCTTCAGCAGTTCAATCTCCCTCCGATGGCTCTCGGCGTCATTGCCCTCCTGCTGCTCCTCCACCTCTATGGTCTCCTCGTCATCCTCTTCCTCACAGGGAGGCTCAAAGTCTCGGTCTGCAAGAGGAAAAGGGAGAATAGTTTAGAAGTGAAAGGACTTCCTGTTTTCCTGAGCAGAAAATGACAGACACAGTGTATCAAAGCCATGGAATGCTTCAGTCTTCATGCCCTCGGGTCATTTGGTTTAAAACTCATTTTACAGACAGTTTGAGCTTCATTGAGAGACTCTTGATAACCAAGCAGTCAGTTGTTGCACTTTAGCACCACAAAATGTTGTCGGATAATAAAACTTAATTGGGACTGGACTACGACCTGCAGAAATGAACCAGTGCCAAGTCTGTCCTTCCTCTGACTGACTGTCACCACACACCACCCTGCTGCCATACATAACACAGGCAGCAGACTAGTCTGACAGGTTTGACAAGTCTCGAGCCCGACGGTTGCGGAGCGGTGCACTGACAAATATGACTTAATAATCAAAGCGAGATGTCTTTGAGTTGATGTAATCAGGAGAGATTCGCACAGAACAGCGAGAACATGTTTGATTCTGCAATAACCTTGACGATAAAGAAAAAACTGCCTTTTTGTTTCCATGAAACGTTTCACCTCTGCGGTAAACGCTTCAGAAAATTCACTCATTGGTGTGTAGCTATGACAACGTCCCTTTCTGAACCAATGATTCATCCCTGAAAGCATTCTCAGTCTACCACATGGAGACAGTAAGCTCCACTTACAGTAGAAGGAGCAGGCTTTATTAAAATAATAGAATAAAGAGACGTTCTCACCGTCCTCATCAACGGGAGGTGGTGGAGATTTTTTGGGAGTTAGTGGGACGGTTTCAGCAGGCCGCGTGGGTGCGAGAGACTTGCTGAGGAGGTCTGAGTATTTCTCCGTCTGACCGACGATGAAGTCGAGCTGAAGGTCCAAAGCCTTCTTCCTCTTCTCCTCCAGTCTGGACTGCTGCTTGTACTGCACCACCTTCATGGACAAAAGATAAGACACGACAACCGTTTCATCCTTTAGAACGCTGACTGCTTACACACATCATGACAGTTGATGATCTGACTTGCTGAGTCAGTACATTGCATTTAACTGTCTGAAAGCTAAAGTGCATATTTGTGAATCATCCTCACCTTCTCAACGCTGCTCCAGAAAGCCCGGACCTCCTTCGCGATGGAAGAAGCGACTCTTCTGATTTTAGCGTGCTCGTCTCTCTTGGCTTTTTCTTCTTTTTGCCTCAGCTCCTCGTGGTGTCGCATCACCATTCGGACCACCTGATGACAACAACAGAACACATCATTACGATAAAACATACACAGTATAACTGATGAAAAACACAGTAGAAATACAGTACAGTTTACAGTCAGCTTAACTTACCTTCCTAGCCACCCCTCTCTTCCACCGCCTCTCCTGAGCAAAGTCAGCAGAGAGCCACTGCATCTCCTCACACAGGTAGTCCCAGTGAACTTTAGGTCGTGGCGGTTCGGTCAGGCGGGTGAGACGCTTCGTTGACCAGAAGCCCTCTCGCTTCAGTGCCTGGGTTCGATGTTCAATGTCTGCTTCCTGCAGGACACGATGACGGAACCGTCAACAACTCAGATTCATACCACGCGACTCACAAAAATCTATTTTTGTAATAACATTAGTTACTATGTTGACAGAAGGAAAGAGGCGCAACCGCGAGGGCAAAGTGCAGCGCGCGGCCCACGCTGGAGTCATCCTGTGGTTCATCTTTAACAAAGCAAAGTCTTTGGGCACATTTTGGATTTAATAACTAAATTATTAATTATTTGTAAATACTTTGCATTCCTTTTGTGAATTTACACTGCAACATTTTACAGAATTTGCCAGTTGTGATCAGTTGAAGAAAATACACTTTATCGTGAGTTAGACAACAACAGCAGCGCTGCAGCAGAGGGGCTTTCCTTCACCACTGGAGGTGGTTAAAGTTTAGAGTTTGTTAAGGTTTTAGTTTGGAGTCGTGGGTCCTCCTCTGCGATCACACACACAAACAGATAATCAACATTAATGATCCATAAAGAACACGGTAACGTCTAACCCTCATGAAGAAGATTAGAGTTTGAGTGCACCTTTGATCACAGCAGCCAGTTTATTTGGTACATCTAACTCAAACTAATGCAGCCTAATACAACAGGCCTGTGATGAAGCCTCCCTTTATGAAGGTTATAATGTTTAATGCCAAAACTGATTTAGAGACACGCTGATTCAAGTTCAGGATCATTTTAGAGGATGTCGACACAACCTTCATGTATGAGCCTTCAGTGGGTGTGTCTCACAAACTAGAAACTGAGTTGCACGTAACTTAAATGAGCGTGAACGCACCGCTGTGCAGTGTTTTTGAGGAAAGCGTCTCAACAGCATACTAACTAAGACCCTGATCCAGGAGGTTTCAATTCTCTGTTGTAAAGCAGCAATTTCTGCAGAATTCTTAGACTTCAAGAGTAACTTATTCAAAGCATGGCAAGGCAAATCGTCTCTGGACACACCATTGTTTTTAGCAGTCGGAAAACGTAGTGAAAGAACATACAAATAAACACACAGTTCAGGTTTCAGGTCCTTCAACCACCTGTGGAATTATCAAGTCTTATTTCTTAAGTTCAAACACCGTCCTCGCTTCGATGTGGCTCTCAGAAGTGTTTTATACATTGTGTCTTTGGACTCACATGTTTAGCTAGCTCTGCCATGTCTGTGTGTCGCTCTCCACGGGAGCGCTGACTGGAGGACTGGTCGGGCGGGGAGGAGGAGGAACTGTAGCAGCCGATAGAGGAAGGAGAGACGAACTTCCCGTGAGGGCCGCGGAGAGGCGATGACCTCTCCCGCCGCGGGGTGGACCAATCACTGCTGTGCGAGGGACCAGGGTATGAAGAGGAGGTGGAGGGCGAGAGGGGAGAGGAGTTCGCCGTGACCCGGTCTGCTATCCACTGGCGTACCTAAAAGCCGAGAGACAAGGTTGAAGCGGAAATCATTTCAACGTTAAGCGAGGCAGAAGCAGTCAGATCTGCCCGGACAAAAGCCACATGCATGAATTAGAGCCAGCGTTTAGAAGAAGCAAATCCGAACATGCTCCAGACTTCAGGTTTCATTTCATGCAGAATTATGATCAGAAAATCGTGGCAGTCAAAAGTTAAAAATGCTCCAACAGTGACAGCGCCTCACTAGTAAGTGCTCATGAATATCCTGTTGAAAAGCAGCCTATCTGTGTGTCTGACAACCACTTACCTTAAGGAACAGTGCCTTTCTGTCTGTCCTGCTCTGTCCATGCTGGAAAACACACATGGCTTAGCATGCGGCCAACTTAAAGAAATAAACCACTAAATAATAAGTGTTCACATGAGTGACATCAACATGGACTACATGCAGAAGGATGGGTAAAGTTAGGCTATATTTAGACAGTGAAAACATGCCGGCATATCTGATATGAATCAAAAGAAGCAACAATGACATGATGGGGTAATAAATCTAAAGCTTTTCAGGTTCGGTGCCGGATTACAGCTCATGAAATCATTTCATAAAACTGTCATAAAGTAAAATTAAAGTGGAACTACAGCATGTCGTCGCCACAGCCCAAAAATGTTTTGTTGTGTTCGTCCCTCAGGATGCAAAACGTGACCCGACCAACTCTCTGGAGATGCTTCAGCGTGGCGTGTGATAAATCATTCGGATTAGAAAGTAAAAATCAACTTTCTGTGAAACAATAAATCAGCTGACAAGATTCCCGGAAAGAACTTTGACATTTATCAACATTACTGTCCCTTCAGTTATCTGCTTGTTCTGTGGATTCAACCGCCTTATCGTGGCATGCAAGGACAAATCCTTTATGATGCTCACTGCCTCAATGCGTCATGTTGTTTAGTCTTACTTCTGATGACGCTAATTTTGTCTTCTTGCCTCTGGACACAACTTTGCCAAAACTCTCCACAACTTCAACTTCGAATCTTTGATAAAAAATGTATTAATTCTTTGTGGAAATACCTTGTGTGAAGAGCTCGGAGTTGTCATGTCGCTTTCTGTTTTGTCGCCGTCGGGATCCTCGTCGCTGCCTTCCTCTGGACTGCTAACCTGTCCTGAAGTGGCCTCCTGAGCCTCGGTTTCTCCCATTGCTTCGTCCTGCTCCATGTCCTCGCTCTCCTCCTCCGCATAGAGGGATTCGGGCTGGCTGAGCGGGTTAGGACTGGTAGACGCCATGACTGTACTTTCCCCTTCCACTGATGCTGCGAGCATGTAGAGGGTGTCAGGCGTAGTCGGCGGGGTTGCATCCATAGGGGTGACGACATCTTGGGACGCGGTGTCTGCTTCGATTGTTGGCGATTTGGTAACAGTTAAGGCCTCTTTGTCTGATTCGCTAGTTGAGGTTGTGACAGATTCAGTCTGGTCGAGTCGAAGCGGGATGTTACCGCTCATGGGAGGCTGCTGTACCTTGACAGGCGGAGCTGCTGTCCCGGGAGTTTTATTGACGGAGCACCGCGTCTGATCTTTCTGGCTGCTGAGAGCCACAGACGCACATAAAGAGTCTGCTGCTGAGACAGTTTGGGGAAGGCACTGCTCAGACGCTGTGCCAGACCAAGAGCTGTGGGCATTGGCCAGCTTGCCGGCCGCATTCTGTTGCTTGGACACCTGTGCCAAAAGGGAGGGTGGGTGCTTCAGGAGAGGAGTTTCTCCCTGTTTAAGGAGGAGCAGCTTTGGATTTATAACACCAGAGGGGTGAGCGGCGCAGGCGTCCTCTGGGTTGCTTTCTGTGGGCACAGCGACATTGTGAATTCTCTGTGATGGAGTCTCTGTCAAAGCAGGCTTTGAGTCACTTACAACAGCGACTGCTGGGGGCTGATTTTCTACATGAGGAACGTGCAGTGCCACGGACGGCTCCATCCCCACGTCCTCACCAGTAACCACTGGGGATATGAGCGACAGCGCACCAGCTTCTGCTTCCTGTTTTTGGGGAAGTGTTTGAATTACAGGGGAATCGCTCACCTCTGTTCGGTTATGGACCTGTGCACAAGACGTCACGATTTGTAGACTGGTTTCTGCCTGTTGGACAGTGAATGAGTCAGATGTAACAGCAACTAAACAAACCTCACTCGAGTTAGCTACTTCGACAGCTTGGTTAGCGCTGAACACCAAATGCTGCCCAGCAGCCACGCTTGTGCTCTGCACGGACAAAGTGTTACTGTTAGAGCATGCCTGTATTTGATTTGCAGCGTGTGATGAAGGCAAGGGCTGCTGGGAAATAATGACGGTGTCCCCTTCGTTAATTGTGTGAATAGTTGGTTCAAGGCGCGACACTAGCTCCTCAGAGTTCTCTAGTAACGCGTTGAATAAGTTCACCTCATATGCTGGAGAGTGAGTTATCTGTGCACTGCTGCTGGCGCACACAGTTTCCTCGGCAACCTCCTCCACCAGGCTGCAAAACTCGTACACTTCCACAGGTTGCGAGTGTAACTCCATGTCTGCCTGAACGCTTTCTTCATACAGCTTTGGTTCTCCTGTAGAGAGTTCAGAACTCAACTCGTTAACGATGGCAGCTTCACAGACGCTGCCGTCTTCTCGCTGTAGGAGGTAACTCTGATTCAGGTGCATGTTCGACCAGTCGCCGCTGATATGAGCCTCCTCTCTGACAACCACGATTTCTTGAGCGCCGGCTGAATGCACGAGCTCAGCAGTCAGCGGCGTCTCCGTCGTGAGGACTTGGTTTGAGGGATGAGATGTTTCTGCTTCGACAACTTGCTCCGCCTGCAGTGAGACAACTAGGCCCGTGTCAAACACAGGCGGTGCAGCAGAGGGTTTCGAGGAACTCTCCTGTGTGGAAGAGCTCTCTGACAGCGCTGTGAAGTCAGACGAGGAGGTGGCGGTGTCAGTTTGTTCTTCCCTCGTGGTGCTGTCGTCTCTGCTGGACACCGAGCCTCCTTTTCCAGGAGACGTGAATAATCCAGGAAGCGGCTCTCCTGCCGTTGGAGTCTCAAGTTTTTCAGTTGAAGGAGGTTGTGTTTCTTTGTGAGAAGTGTCAACGAGCTCTTTAAACATCTCAACTGACTCCAAAGAATTTGCTTTCTGCGTTTCTCTGGCGTCATTTGAGGTCTCTGTGATGATTTCAGGTTTTGTTTTTGACACGTCAGTTTGTTTAATCTCACTGTTGTCAGGTGAGGGTGAAGGGAGCGGAGGTGATTTTGAGTCCTGGTGAAGACCTGTCTGCTCCGCAGCACCTGGTGGAGGTATATGGCTGCCTTGATTAGCGTGGACAAGTGGATCCCTGTCGGACTGCTCCGTGGCCTCGTGTTGTGTGGCGTCTTGGACTTTAGAACCAGCACTTGATTGGGGGACAGGTGGAGACGAGGCCGTGGAACAGATTTGAGATTGGGGGAGAATATTTCCGCCCGTGTGCTCTTTCCCACCAAGTTCCATGTTTGTTCCAGTCTCTGGTTTATATTCCAATGTGACGGACTGTTTCTCCTCCGTCCCCGTAATAAGTCCATCACCTTCTCGATGTGGCTGTATCTGGTTTGTCTGACTATTCGAGTGGCTTTTCTCTTTATCAGTTTGTGACCCGTATTGCAACTCTTGCACTGTGCTGTCAATCTGTGTATCTGGGGTGAGAGGAGGACAAGCGGGGGCTGAAAGCCTTTTGAGGGGTGTTGGCAAGGATCTCGAAACTCCGACAACTTCTGCGACGCTCCCCTCAGCGGGGACTTCTTCCGAGGCGCTGGCGTCTGGGATCGGGAGAGTCTCAGGCAGGTTGGTCGGAGGTGCGCTCTCCATGCCGAGGAATGCTGAGTCGTTGCTCTCTGGCAGTGGCACAGTGGACGGATTGATGAACGGAGGGACTGGGCAGGGGGCAGCTGCGACCGGCTGCGGGGCATGCCGAGGTGACTCCCCAGCCACATTCTGTGCAGCCTGGGGGTTGCCACCCAGCACATCCACAGCCGGAGGGGCACGTTGCCGCACCGCCTCCTCCCCAGAGCTTCCTTCCTCTGTGCTGCCCCTGCTACACACTGCACCTGAGGGGCGACACAGGTTGTTAGCAAAGTGTCTGGACCGAGTGGGTAACATAGAGAAAGAAAAAAACTCTGCAGAAATATAAGTAGGCCGTCAGTGTGAGCTCTCTCTCCTCACCACCTACTAACCACTTGACTCACTATCTTAACAAAAGGCAAGGCACACATCTACATCAAAACAATATGATTTTAACTTAAAAGGAAGCAGTGTGCAGGATTTGGGTGTAGTTGGGGAATGCAGCCCCCTTGTTTCACCCTCTCCTTATATGATGGACAAACTATAGAGGCACAAAACATGTGAAGGACAATCTAGAGCCAGAGAGACTCTGTGGAAGAAGATCCACACAACAAGTTATCTTCTATAAATAGAGCCCTTTAGATCTTTCACACTGGACACATATGTTAACATGCAGAACTGACTGAATAGGTGTGCAAAACTTCTCACCTGTCTGTGGTGTGAGACACAGATCTTCTGTGCTTTCTACTTCCAGGATGCTGCAATTAGGGTCCCCTCCACATATTCTGAGGAAGCGAAACACAGAAACGGATGCTAACTTTTACCAACTGCACATACGTCTCTCACAATTAAACAACGCTAATGTGTGAGGTTAACAAGTGAGTTCTGAGCCGCACACGAGCTAAAGCCAGCGCACATCTAGATGTGACATTAGTAAACAAAATATCACAATGTGAGGGGACGATGAGTAACATGTCACGTCACGAGAGCGGCTAGGCTAACAAACTACAGCTAGTTGGTGTTATTTGTCTGTGTTTTAACGGCTGTACCTGCAGCAGCGGCGATAAAAATAACACTAACGGCACACCGGAGCAGTAAAAACACGGGCAGCTGCGTTAGATAGCTAGCTGCTCCCGTAGTTTGTGCCGTTTTGCTGCAGTCGCCCACAGGAAGACGTTGGGAATCCTGCAGCACGCGCTCTCTCTCTCGAGCTAAAAGCCGGTGGTGGTGGCGGTGACCAAGCGCGCGCGAGGGCCTCCAGTCAGTCATTCATTTAACGCTCTCGCGGACGTAGATTTGAAAATCATTCGTTAGCCGTTAACTTTAAAAGCTACAACCGCCAACGGTTGGGGATTTAAACGTTTTATTCAGGCGTTACGTGTGAATAAGATGATTATATGAATCGACTTGTGAGTGTGGCAACGATAACACAAGCTCGGACGAGTCGTGTTCTTTAATAAAAAAAAAAAGAGCCGCATAATTTTAAACGGTTAACGCCTAACCGTTACCGGTTTGGCTAGTGTGCTTGGAGCTAGCTGACGCTAGCTTTGCTTTAACAAAAACACTGCTTGGGTGGCACTTGAGGGGGAAGCCTGCTGCCTGCTGGCTTTCTTGCTTGCTAACTAGCAGCAAGGTAGAAAAAGAGTTAGTAAGGGTGCGTTTCATTTGATGCGCAGGCGCCCCCCGAATCCCACCCGCAGTTATGTAATGATCCGGGCTCCAGTAAAGAGAAGCCCGTCTTGTGCCGCGACATGTTCGTTAAAATTACTTCAACAATCGGGGGCACAAAACATCTGAAAAAGTCGCATTAAAAACCCGCTTCTGCATGCACTATACAGAGAGGAGGGGGACAAGCACCCGTGACGTCATTGCGTGGGGTCAAATCTGCTTTATACAAAAATAAACGAGACTAAATAAATTATTTACAAACACCAATTCGTGTTGCTTTCTATTTAAATAGACAAAAGAATATTTAAAAAACAGTGTTACAAAGTTCTATATAAATTTTGCAATGATTATTCGGGGGATTTTAGGGGGGCACACACACAGGTCCACTGCTGGCTCTTTAGAAGCGACGGTAAGGAAATGACGCTTTAAACGGTGATTTATTTCGTTAAGCGCGGTTTAAAGCTGGAGTTCATTCGGAGCTGTGGGTTTTTTATTTCGTTGTCCTCTCTTGGTTCAGTGTACAGTCGATACATTTCAACGCAGCCCGTTCAAAAATACTACCGAGCGAAATGCAGTCTGATTGTGTCCTTTCGTTAGTCCGAGCCCCCCCTCAATTCCCCCATTACTTCCTCCTTGCCTCCCCCCTCCCTCTCAAGGCCGCCATCTTAAGTTCCCACCTACCTGAAATTTCCGACCAATTTTCTTTTACTAAATTCTCGTTGAAGGAGTCGTCATCCGCGCAAAATCGCACTCAATCCGTGATGCCAGTAATCCAAACTGTCTCCCGGTACCCAACGAGGTACCACTAGGTCTGTGGGAAGAAGTTAAAATACGGACCGGGAGAGACTGGGTTTCGGCGCAGAATGTAGCGGTCGCGGGGAGGAGACTTTACGCAGCGAAATGGTGGAGCGCTGCTGCTGACAAAGTACAGAGCAGCACCGAAATCTCGCGAGATGTCGTCAAGCGCGCCACTTGAAATGTTGATGTTTCTGATTTTGGGTTCGCTTCATGTGAAATATTGCAATTAATTATTTTAAACGTGGAATTATATGAACACGTCTGTCCTAATTAACATTAAGGCGGTTAATAATGTGTATTTCTCCCTGTCAAACAATAGTTTAGTCGTAATTTCGATAGATAAATACATTGTAGTGAGACTTAATACATATATGGGTTTATGTTCTTTTGAATAATTTTGTGTCAAAGTGATACATAACGTGTGGCATTTGAGCCACAGCGATGGGTAAAACTTCTGAATTATAAATAAAATAAGTGTTAAGTACTTTCCTTCTCATTATTACCTTTAAATGCAGGATCATGATGATGGTGCCTCAAAATATCCTTTTTTTCTGTTTAGATAATCTAGAAAATCAGTTGTCAAACTGTCATTATGTGTGAGGAAGTTAAACATCAAAAGCACTGACAGAAAATTAATTTTAAAAACACTGGTTACAGTTTCTGTGCTGGTTTCTCGCTCTGCTCAGACAGTAAACGTCACATCCTTTAGCTTTGGTCTGTTGTCAGACAAAGCCATCTTTTTTTTGATGTTTTGATGCCAGCTTCATCTCTTAGAACTGTCACTTCACATTTTAATGAGTCCTCCGATTCATTTAAACAAAAAAATCGTCAGATGAATCAACGATGAAACAGTCCTAATGTTAAAGGCTCAGAACAAAAGACCCACACAACAGAGTAAACAACAATTCATTTAATAATTAATCTTTGTGGTCTCTAGGGGAGGGGTTTGAAAGGTATAAAATGGTCATATTAAAATAATCGACCCAGTCTTCTCCCTCTCCGGATACCCACTGTCTAGCTGTCTTTTGACACAAGTACATATATTTTTTTCAGTTCTTCAGCAGATGTCCCACTTATCCATGTATATAACTTATTCTTGTTGATGAAACAACTCGACAGTTCAATGTACAAGGCTCCCATAGTCCCAAATGGATATAACACACAACCAATGACACACAGGCAAACCTCCCTCTCGGCATAATAAAGTCACAGATGAGATCCTTGAAGAGGCCAGAGGTTGCAATGAATGTTCACAAGCATCGAAAGTTTTCTGTGAAGCAGAAGCCTTTTGCTTTGTCTTTTGCATGATTTGAAACAGATTACTACCTGGGGAGAGAGTACTGGTTGATACCCGAAACAAAGACAAATAACATAACAGTGAATATATTTATTATTATAGAAGATAATTAATGTTAAGAATAATAATTACAAAGGCAATTTCTCTAGACTACTATAATCTGGTCCTGCACATATAGTCGAGAGGAGACTGGGAAACAGTTACAGGAAGCTCTAAAAAGCTGTGTTCACTCACACAGTGTAGCACAGTTCATTTTGCCATTCATCCTTTGAAAACAAAACAAAACAAACAAAAAAAAACCAAGCCAAAAAAGGTTGAATCTCATTATCAGTGAAGCTGAGGGGTTTGGGTTTTAGATTTTTGGGTAAAGCAGGAAACTGAGGTGCGATGCTTACCGATCTTCGTTAAAATGGTCTCATCAGTAATTTGTCTTTTCACAAGGACAAAAAGACACAAAGACAGAACAGAAAGCACCACTTTACCACTGTATCTCTAAAGACCCCCGTCCACAAATACCTAATCAGGGCTGATTTATGTAGAGGAGGGCTTTATCATATCCCATGAGTTAACCAAGCTGAGGATGAACTCCTGACATGTTTTCACAGTGTACATCCCTCTGGAAGTCATTTCCCAATCCACCCGGAGAAGGCTTGCTCAAAAGCATGGATCATAATTCACCTGACAAATGAAAAAAAGCTGTCCTCTGCCTCTTCACTCAGCTTTTCAACATTGACTACTGTAATAACCAACAACCAGTATAAAATAAAAATACACCAAGGATGCACAGAAACCATGTACCTTTAAATTGCACTGATAGAACCATTGCGCATATTCCAAATCTTGCATTTCCCTGCCTACCATCACCTCCAGCCAGTCTTGGTGACTGCAGCTGGTTTGGTTGTGTAACTGGGAGGGCAGGGTTATTAGTCTGCAAGAGGAAAAGGGGGCAGGTTGAGAGCAGCACAGTGATCCTGACATTTCCCTTAATCTCCTCCAGTGTTGTCCCTGTACTATCTGGACTCTCCGTCTTTATGGGCGCTGTACAGTGCCAGATCACCTGGCCCTCCAAGTCTAGAACTGCGGGGAGGCGTGGACGACCGGCTGGTGATGGACGGAATGAGTGGAGGCGGCGCACCGACTGCCAGAGCTCCAACCAAGCCTGCAGGAGTTTTTGCCAGGATGCCATTGGGCACGTGGTGTGGGTTCAGATGGCCTATGCGGGCGTAGAGGCCAGCGTGGTGCTGGGAAGCAGGAGAGGCTCCGTGTTGGATTGAGTGGGAGAGAAGGCCAGGGTGGAGCTGCTCCAGGTGAGCGGCAGTAGCAGCATGAGAGGGGCTTGTGAGGTGAGAGCCAGCAGGGAGGTGTGGGTGCATCCCAAAGTAGCGAGCCCGCTCAAAGTCTTCCCTCAGGATCTGGGCACGCTGCTCCTCATCGATCAGTCCTCCTCCCGGGGGGCCGAGGTGATGAGGGCGGTCAAAGTGATGGGCCATTAGGCCGAACTCCTGGCGGACAGCAGAGGTGGAGGCAGCAGAGGTAGATGTCGGAGGGTGGTGAGGGGCGGCTGCTGCGGCTGCAGCTGCTACAGCTGCAACCCTCTCTGCCTCCATAAGACGATGCTGATGCTGGAGCAGTCGGGCCAAATGTGGATCGGATCGCAGGGCTAAGTGAGGGTCAGACCGAAGTGCCAAGGCCTCCCTGCGATGCTGATGATGTTGCTGCTGGGCCGCAAACTCCCTCCAGGGGTCCCAGGTGAAGCTATGCGGACCCTGCGGTGGTCCTTGACCTGGACCATGGAAACGTTCTCCTCCTGGACCCACTACCAACCCAGAACCTGCTGCTGTGCTTCCCAGATACGCTTCAATGGCCCTGGAGCGGTCCAGCAGGGAGAGGTGTTGGTGGGAACTGGGGTGGTTTGGAGTGTGAGACAGGAGGGGAACACCAGGAGTGGGAGTCAGTGATAAAGAGGAAGAGGAAGGGGTACCAGAACTAGGGTGGTGGTGTGGGTGGCTGTTGGGGCGGTCAAAGCTGTGATTGGGTGCTGTATGAGGCAGGGTGATGGGGATGTGCTCCGGCTCCTCTTTCCGCTCCTCTTTGACTTTAACTGGCGGGAGAAGCAGCGGAGGTTTGGAGACAGGCGTCGGGGTCCGGTCAGACTTCTTGGCCTGAGACAAAGAAGTGACAGAGGCAGAAGCTGCAGAGGAAGAAGGCAGGCTGCCGTCTCTTTGGGAGTGTGAGGGCTCGCTGTGGAGGCTGTGTGTTGTCGGGACCAGTGGGCGGGGGTAAAGGTCCAAAGGAGATGGGGCTGATCGGTTGGAGGGCGGGGGAGTAGCGAGTGCAGAAGATGAGGAAGACCGTGGTCTCTCTCTGTCTGCTACTAAAGATGAAGAGCCGAGAGACAGCCCTCGTGAAGACACTGTTGGCAGCGGCCTCTTATCTCCATCTCTGTCTCGCTCACGCTCTCTGTCTCTACTTAAGCTGCGTGTCAGGTCCTCGATAGGCCCGCTGCTCCCCCCGTGGGCACTGCTGTGACCATTGATGTGGGAAACTGGGGTGCTACTGCGAGGCTTGAAAGACGGGGCAACTGGAGACATTCTCACAGGTTGTCGGCCATACAGCATATTGTCTCTGAAAAAGAGAACATGCACAAAAGTTACATGATGGACATCATTCATAACAAACAGTAACACCTGACCTAACACGCAGCACTTCAACTACATATTAATAAACTGTGTGGCAGTTTGAGATCCATGTACTGGCAACACAGGGTTATGTCTATATGCTGTATATAATATAATGTAAACAAGCCAAGTATCTCGGAGTGCAACGATTTTGATGGTACAGTTATGTCTGAGGATTTCGCGATTATGATTAATTAATTTATGTCACAACATTATGAACGTTTAAACTCACATGAGAATGTTTTTGTGTTTGTTTGGCGGTAAAAATGAAAACAGGAAATTGAGAACATGCAGGTGTTACTCTCCTTTTAGCCGTCGGTTCATGTTACAATTTAAAACAAACAATCAACTTAAGAATCCTGTTTTTACTGTTTAAGGTTCTTTTGGGAACTGAATGCAAAAAAAGTCACAATTGCAGCTGCAGCTTTATGTTTAATAATCTTCTTTTTTATACTTTAAAGTTTCTTTAGAATGCTGATTGCTGGCTCCACCTCATTCTTGCAAAGTTCCCCTTTGCAACAACGTGACCTGGTTTTGATAAAAATCAACAAACAGACAGTTTGAATGTGTTTTTTTAACTAACGGCTGCTATATGCTGAACTGTTGACTAACCGGCTGTGTGAGGGATACATCAGCATGAAGAACCACTTTAGGTTCTAACTCACACCTTTATTTTTAAGGGTGTACCTCACTGACTGTTTAGTGACAAAAATACTAAATACTACAAAACGGCAACACCTTAAACTGCACGTAATAACTGCTCTATCCCTAATGCTATCACACCTGTCAAAGCATTTTAAGATGCAGAGATACAAGTGGAAATATTTGTTGTGTTATCTATTCTGTGTGTGTTTTATTGAGTTTTTTATAGTTTGGATCATTTTTGTCAGGTCCGCATCTCACTGGGAGATCTGTGATCTTCCTCAGGTAACTTACCGCTAACACAAACACTTTCTATAAACTTAAAGCCAGTATTGAAATCAGCTGAATGTCACACCTGTCCTTTTCGTCCTTGATATGGGGGATGTCTCTCCTCTCTCCTTCCTTCCCTCGATCCCTCTCGTCTCGCTTGTCCGCCCCTTTAGCCCAGCTGGGGCCAGCAGGGAACCCAGATGGACCACCATGTAGACGGTTCCATGGGTCATGATGGTTAGGGTTGGGTAAACCTCCGACCACACTAGCTGGCGAATCTTTAGGGCCAAACACAGAGCTCGCTGTGGACCAGAAGGACATTTTTTGTTAGAAAACAAACCCAAAAAACAGAGTGTAAACAACCCTGAAAAACCTTCAAATTAAATAAGTAAAATTAGAAGAAAAACAAGTCAAATTTGCATAATTTTCACGAGATCTTGTTGTTAGCATCTAATATAATCCTAATGAGCATGATTACAGTCACAGTTCTTTCACGCTGTTTAAACTCTGTTAGAGCGTGCACAAAGGAACTCTTGATCAAAACAAGTCGGCCCTTGCTAAATGATCACATCTTGTAACCCTTTAATTAATGTGCTTCAGCACTGAGCACACAGCTTAGTCTAGTTGTTGCAAAACAACTTCCCAATAAACCATTATTTTCTCTGAATTGGCAGAAATGTTAGCTCATTACTCAAGTTGATGCATCCAATCTTGTACACAGCGTGTCCCTGACAGTGACGGCTGAGCTGTGGACGTGCTATAAGAGAGGAGGAGAAGCAGTGAGTGATGACAACCGAACACCTCGGCCAAAGTTAAGACAAGACTATCCTGCACAGAGGTGGAAGTCGATCTGCGCATTACATCTCGGAAAATCAAAAACGTGCTTAAAATTTTGTATTTTTGCAACTTTGATGCTGCATAGATTTAGGCTGTTTGGTTTTAGGTCATGTACCTGATGCATTAATGAAACGTTTGTAGAGAAAACGTGTTTACTGAGCAACAGAGCGTGTCAAGTATGTGCACTCAACAGCCTCTTCACCTAATGTCCTTTTAATACCACAACAATCTGCCATAAATCTGCAATAATGTTCAGTTTTGACTCACACCATCACTGAGATATTAAGTCAAGTACATGTTTATTACTGAGGCTGCAGTCATGTTGAACTGAACTGTATTATACTGAAGTGTTTCTAATATTTTGACCATTGACATACATGACAGAGTCATAACTTTACACGCCGCTTTCAATATGAGAACAATAATAACAGCCTCAATAATAAACACGCAGTAGAAATGTGACCTCTCTGACTGTGTCAACAAAAACTGAAAAATTATATGTTTCATAAAAGTAGAATTCATGGCGATGAGGTGGCCGGTGAGTGTATACTGCCACCAGGATTTCTATAAAACATTCAGACACACATTCAGACAGACTGAGAGCAGAGTTGCAGAGGAAGCAGAAAAAAGGGAAGGAAGATGGGTCGTGTTAAATCGCCAATATTCACGACTTCAACAAGCAGATCTTAGTTCCTCACAAAACATCCACCGTAGTTTTCTGAGAAAACTCACGTCAACATTTATTTTTTCAGGAAAAATAAAGTGTTGTTAGAAGTCGCTACAATCTGGATTCATCCCTTACCTTTACGTGTGCCTCAACATGGCAACCTTCCCGGCATTTATTTCACTTTTTTGCGACAGTATGATCTTATTTTGCACACTGCTGTTTTAATTTGTTCAATGCTAAATGTATAAAATGTGAGCAGGCTCATTATTTTGTGCATAACAGGGTTGGTGCAGCTTTTAAAATGATTAACACTTTTACAAAAAACATCCAGACCCTCGAAGTCTTCAGTTTTCCTTTGCACCGCTCTGTGTATCATCTCTGATTCTATGTTCTGATCATGATTATTTATGCAAGTTTCCAGGAAAAGGGATCAGCGAAGGACTTAAGGCAAACAAATTAGACGACAGTTGCTTGACTGTGCAGATGAAACACGAGCATTTTTGTACGAACCCTGGCATGAAAATATACTCACAGTCTACGCACGTTTCGAGCAGACATGACTGATGACGTTAACTAGGATAAGTGCAACTCGGCAAGCCACGACAAGCGCGTCATTAGTTTTTTAAGGAGAGAAGCGCAGATGACAGTAAATGCACTCACACAGACGTTAAACAAATTTTTACACATTTCATTACGTCGTTAAGAGAACAACTTTTCCCCCCCTCTGACATATTCGAAGGCAACCAGGCAACTTTTCACAGGTGCAAAGTAAACTGAATATTCTTTAACACATGTATATATATATATGGATTTCGCTCATATTTGCTGTGATTATTTCTCGTCCATGCTGACTGTGCGTCACCCCTTTCTAATGTGACTATGCTCTATCAGACGGGGGACAGAATCCACAGTATTGTGTTGTTTAAAGTTCAGCTGTAGCTAATATGAGGCTGCAGCAGTCTGAGTAAGAATTATCCAAAGTTGCGGCCTTTATAGTACAAATTCTCCTCAGTGTGCTTCATTACTGTGACGTGGCAGGGAGAGCTGAACTTTACAATACATTTTTGAACTGTGGATTCTGTACCAGCAGCATTAGGAAGGGATCATTTCAGCCAGTTTGCAGAAAGGACCGATAACACTGTCTTAAGCTCTGCATCTTCTGGTGCCGTCCAGCAAAAGAAGCTGAATCGTCTTTCTACTGTTTACGTTCTGATAGTAGCAACAACAAACACGCTATTGCTGCTGTGCTGCTAGAGATGTAAAATCCTGTCTCATTGATTTATTATGAGATAGTGTGATACACCACTGTGCAGTGCTGTGGCGTCTGGTAAGCCTTCAAACTCACAGGTTTATTATTCAGACTGGACTTACTGGATCCCCAGAACCTGAAGCTACATGACACCACCAACGCAGCCGGTCAGAACACACATTTATTCCTCTGACTCACATATAACATGCGACGATTGTATAAAAATAAAATCTGATTCCATCCTTTATGGTTTTTGTTTCAAGACTAGCGTTATAAGACTGACCCAGTGTTGGGCTGCCAAGTCCTCCAAAGGCACCAGAACCGAGGGCTCCCAGCGGGGTGAAGGGCGGGGATCGACCGTATGGATCTAAAAAACAGAAATGCAAACAAATGTCAGAAACACTGTGTTGATACAAACGTTCACGGAGGTCAACGCAGGCTTTAAGCTGTGCTGAAACTTCTGGAGTGGGCGGATCAAAGCGGTGACACACAGATTGTGTCTTTCAGAGATGCTCTTACCCAAGTGTGCAGTTGGTGCGAGGAAGGAGGAGTGAGGCGTTGATGGAGAGATGAAAGGAGCTGAGGACGGATTGACTGGCCCTAAAGGAAAGACTGACTGACTGGGAGGTCTGGTCAGATCATGAGTGGGAGGCAGGGCTCCTCCTATGGGCCCCAAGGGGCCCAATCCCCCAGCTCCAGGAAGACGGGCCAGCAAGTCACTACGGAAGTCCAACTTGTGAGGATCAGCCTGCATCTGCTGCAAGGACAGAGGAGAAGAGTTAACCAGCCGTTAAAAAAGGGGTCATAGCACATTCGTACTCTCGCTGGGATAAAATGACTTTGTGATTTTACTCTCTCGACTGAACTCAACTTACAAATCGGGGGAAATCACAACACATGGTTTCAATTCAAGACACGTACCTTCACTTTTTTCTGATGGCTTAGAATCATCCAGGCCACATATACATGCATAGCACACCATTTTCCTGGTTTCTGCACAGCACAAAAAAAATCACAGAGGTTTACTGGTGTTATTTCATGAATCTTGCATGTACAACTTAAAAGCCTTTGCACACAGAGTCAGATGTTGTGCCTGTTGTTCAGAAAATGTCTCATCTAGCCTCTACACAAGGTTGGGGTTTTTCCAGCTGGAGATAAGGTTACTCGCGAGAGCTCGAGTTTAAAGTTTGGGAAAAATCAAAAGGGAAAAAAAAGTCGGTGAAAAATGCATGAGCAGGGAAGCAAGAAAATCATGGAGGAAAGAATAACCACATACATTTTACACGGGGCAATTTTCTGGGTCTGAGATATCTAACTGGGTGTGCAAGGGCAGAGAATAGACCAGTAGCAGTCGAGATTACAAGTGAGATTAGTGCAAAGAGTGAGTGAAGCAGTGAGAAAGTAAAAAAAAAAAAAAACAGGCTGAAGATTTTAAGGAGCCATGGGATTCAAAAACATCTGTTTTTGCTTACATTACTGATTTTCAACGATGTCCCAAATGGATCAGTTAGCTACAAGAGAACAGAAGTGTAGAACCACTTTTAATCAACATCTCACTCTTTATCAGGATTAGTTTGTGCACTCTTTACTGCACTGACTAAAGCCCGCGTTGCAGCACAGTCTAGCCTAAACTAGCTGTTACACAGTTCTAATGCAAACAAAAAAAAGGACATCTGCTAGAGCAATGATGCAAACATCAGACTCTTAGTGAGCGTGCTGTCCTTACCCTGGGGTCTTTGGGCTGCAGGTGGTGAGGCACGACCCCAAGTCGTGCGGTTATATCCGGACCCGTTCCCTGAGGGACAAGAGGCTGTCACAAACACAGCACAACAACATCAGCCACAGCCTAATGATCTACAGCTCTACAAATGATTGACATTCCTTACTTTTGCAGTGTCATTTCAGCTATGCTAAGTGCAGCTTAAAGTAAGAAGGTATAGTCATTATGAAGGCTTGAAGCGCCCCTGATGTGAGACGAGTCAAGCTCCTCAATAAATTACCCCTCCAGCACCTGTGACATTGTCTGGGAAGTCCTAATTGGCATCAAACGCTTCATATTTAAATCCAGTGTGTCACTATAGTCAATGCAGAGACAAAAATTACAGCAGGTAATGCGAGACGTCCACTGATGTCTTGTTGGACGCACTGGAGTGATTAATACGAAGATGTCAAGAGAGTTTTTCTCACCTTTGGCTGAAATGCTCCTTGCAAGGAGCTGAAAGGCCCGGTGGGAGGAATCACAGGCTGGATACTCGGCACTGAGGGCGGCGGGTACTGTGGGAAGAACTGCCATGATGCAGAAACACACACACACACACACACACATATATTTTTATCATGAAATAGCTGGACATCTCAGCTCTGTTGTTTAATCTCCGGAAAATTATCATCACCTAAATAATCAGTAAGACTACACAATGTACTCACAGGGTGTCGGTACAGCCCGTCCATTTTGCCGGGGAACTTATCAAACTTTATAAAAAGAAAAAAAAAAGACACAAGCAGCATGTGGGTTAAAACAAAAAGCAACATTCCAGCCACGCTGGAATTTCAAGTACGACACAGATGTTCGGCATAGCAGCAGCGAGAGAGAGAGAGAGGATCTCACCAGAGGCGGTGCGGTGGCTGTGGGGTGCAAGAAGGGCGTGAAGTGGTGAGTGTGCGTGTGTTGGTGCTGGTGGTTGTGCTGATGGAACTGGAAGGCCAGCGGTGGCACGCTCTGCTGGTTCTGAGACGAGCGGCCCGACGAACCCGGCGCGGAGCTCGATGCCGATGGACCGCCGGGAGTGGAGCGTCCCGCAGCCGCTGCATTGTTTTCGGCCCCTGGGACGCTGCGTCTGCCCTCGCGCTCTTGTGAGTTCAAGAAGTGGGAGCTTAAGTTATGACGCATGATTTCCTGATCTGAGGGTGTCAAAGTAAAGGAGAGAAAATAAAAAGTTATTCAAAATAATACATCAAAATCACACCACAGATGGCTCTTATATTTAAGCAAAAAGTATAGAGTGTTGACACGTTATAGTGGTTTTTAAATGCTTCTTATTCTGTCTCTAAACACAAAGCAGGACAACATTGTGTCTCTGCTCTATATAAGGAATGCAATACTTGTTTTGATGTGATTAAACCCGAGTTCATCAATACATAACTTCCTCAAAACACAGACAACGCGCCAGAGGAAGTCTGGGTTTGGTTTATTTTCGTAACATATTAGTCATTGTGTTCCCGTGAAGAGCTGAAACAAAACAACAGCCTGGACGAGCAGAGCAAAGTAGCATTTCTGTGCACTGTACCTGCTGCAGTTGAGTGGGCAGGACCTTGTAGCAGAGGTGGAGGAGGAGGCAGGCCAGGCGAGGGTGTGAAGAGGGCCCCAGAGCTGGCTCGGGATGGAGGCCTGAGGGGCCCTGAGGATCCTGAGCCCCTGATGAAGGGCAGCGACAGACTGGTGGAGGGAGTTGGGGGGCGCATGGAGGATGAGGAAGGCGCGACAGATGAGGCAGATGAGGGAGGTTTGACTGGCGTGCTGCTCCTGAGGAGAAAGAAAGAAAAAGTTTAAATTTGTCTTTTATACGCCACAAAATCATTCCAAAAAAAAGATAACAATAAATGTCCTCATACCTGTTGTAGATGGGGTGAGATCGTCCAGACAAAGTGAGGACGGGTTTGGGTTTGGAGATCGGCGGGCTGCCGTTATGGCGGCTGCCGTTATGGTTGAACGGGCCGGGCCGCGGGACCGTGCCTGAGGTGACTGGGGAAGGCAGGCAGGGGAAGGGGGCAGTAGAGGTAGAAGAAGAAACAGGCTCTGGGAAATGCTGCTCCAAGCTTTTCTCCTGGCTTCGCTCCAGGCCGGATACTCTTGGGGTCACCATCAACAGTCCGCCACGGGCCGATAGAGGCGGGCAGCTTTTGCCCATAGTTGTGCCCATGGTTGAAGGGGTAGGCTCCACAACTAAAGAAGAGAACATCATTTAGTCTTCACAATTAAAAGATAGTTGAGGTGGCCCAACTAAAATTGGAAACGTCTGATTGGGATGCAGGATGTACCCTGAGGCATGGAGCAATGAGCCTTCACTGAACAGGACAGTATGCTGTGTGTTCTGATCCTTTAACATTTGCATGTAATTCAAAAATAAAAACAATCCCTGCTTACTTCACTCATTTTCTGTTAGGGTCTAAATATAGGCCCGTTGTCTGACGGATCAGTGTTTTATCAACGTGTAAGAAAAGAGTAAGAAAAGAAGAGTGGACTGGCAGCAGTGGATTGCTCATACCTTTCCTTGTACTGACTGTGAAGACTGGGTCCATGTCGTTGTCGGAGGCCTGGACAGGGACACAAAACAAAGATTTCAATGAACCTACACTCATAAGTCAACATATCAATCAACCTAACAACATCTTTGAGTTTGTCTTGTTGTGTTCCTGTTCAAGAATATTTTTTTAAATCATTAACAGTGCCAACTACAAGTGTCACACCTTCATTACATAATAAGAAAAGCTCTTAATTAATAACATAACACTTGAGGAATACACACCTTGTCTCCAGCGTCACTCTCAGTGTCACACTAAAAGACGACGGGGGAGAAAAAACACAAATCAGATTTGCATCTATTGGAATATTTTAACTAATGTACAGTTTTAAAGCAGCTTGCACGGCGCTGCAGGACACATCAGAACAAAGGAAACTTACACTATAGCCAGTCTCCAAAGGATGCCCCTAAAAAAGGAATACAAACAGGTTTTAAAATGGAAAATGTTTAGCGATTAAACTCTAGAGTAAAACATGTTTCCCTCCTGGCTGCACTCGTACAAGATGAAAAGCACCCTTGAATGATAGGTGTTGTAAACCAGTTTTACTAGGTTGTTTTCAAAAGCAGGATGTACAGATCAGCAGCACTACGCAAATGTAAACATTGCTATTTGATTAAGAGTTAGAGCTGCATATCTAAAGGTGACGAGGTGAAGGTACGTCCAAACAAAACATAACAGGAGAGTCGTAAACTCAATGGTTCACCTCTATCCTCCGTCTCTTATTTTTACTCGGGGCTCCTTCTTCCGGCTCGGAGAGTGGACCTCCACCGTTCTCCTCCGGACCTCTCTTCCCCTTGTTCCTTCTTCCCAGCATATCAGTGCGCTGACTGGGCTTCAGAGAGCAGTCCATCTGATGAAGAGGGGGGACAAATTAAAATCAGTGTTTACATGTCCGCCAATAAACATGAATGCACGCCCGAGGGTCGATGACCACAGGCTAGCTACGTGCCGGTTAACGTCCCAACAGACCTGATTTCTGCAAAGTCTGATCGCAAAAATAGAAACACCAGAATGATGTAATGCAATACAGCAGCCTGCACGAGACGGTTACTTCAGCTGTTTGTGTGTAGACTCAAATTATACGCTGTGTTTTCAGACGGTATTTTGCGGCTGTGTTGCATTGAACTTCACAAAACGTGACTCTAATATTCTTAAAAATATACATAATATAACATAAACCCCTCAGATAAAAACACACAAAGGGACGGTTGTATTGGAGGACAATGCAGCGCATAGAGGCTTCCATCTTTCTGATCAATTATCGCCCGCACCATCTACCCCGGGGGGTCAGGAGATAAATCTGAGAGCTTGTGGGAGATGACAGAAAAGAGGAATAAATTCTTTCACTTTTTTCTGGTGAAACACTCACAAGTGTTCAGAACTCATCAGGACTCCAACGTGGAGGAAAAAGGAACTGTTTGTATTAAGGTGAAATATATCGGTGACTCAAATAAAGACACATCCCATGAAATAACATCTGTGCTGTTGCTGCATTTATCCCACAACTGCTCTGTGGATTTAAAAATCCAGTCGGCAGATAGATGTGTGTCTACCAAACAGAATAATCCTTCAGATTTATGGAGGTTTAAATTGCTCGTTAATGTAGCTCAAACAGATATTTGCATTTTGAATAAACACAAAAGGTCACCGCGGCTCGTCTGTCCAGCTGAGCGCTTTTAAACAATTAAATATCTTTTTTAAAGAATAACCGAGGCAGTTACAGACGTTAATACATTCAGGCAGGAAATTTGAAATTCGGAAAAAGGAAATTGCCACATTCCACGAGTAAACACCACAAACTTTTTTGGGTGGTAGCAGTTTCAGACGGTAACCATCAACGCTGGCAATCAGTCATTCATTTGACTGTAAAATCAAGTTACCCCACGAGAATAGTGAAACTGTATGTGCGGGTAAAGAGGCTGTTTTACAACAGCGTACTGACGAGTAATTTGGTTTCCTGTTGTGAGGCCATCAGACCCACCCTGAAGGGCACATTAAATCAATATTAAAGATTGTTTTCTCTTCATGAGAAGGCTCAGAGCTCAACATCATGTGAATATCTCTACATACAGATGTACACATGATGTATTTAAGCTTTTAAAAGGCATGCCGGAAGCTTCACATTAGCCAATTTCCTGCCTGTTTTTGACGGATAGACACCTGATCTGAGCAAGTGAGGAATGAGAAGCATTAGGTGAAGAGTCGAGGTACTTGAACACAACACAATACATTAATACATTATTTTTCTTGTGGATTAGTTTGCCTTTCTTTTCTCTGAAAAGCCATTTGGCAGCTCGTCAACACCTCAAAGAATTAGTGCATGAATAATTAAGGCCTCTCTCTAGAAGCCATCACAGGGATGCCTTGGGGTTTTGGTGTGGTTGGCCCCTGAGTGGATTTGCTGAGGAATGGTGTCAGGAGTTGAGGAGTTCATTCTGTAGCTCTCTCACACCTTTAGCTGGACGGATGAAGGCGTGATGTGACGTGAAGGGAGAGGAGTGACGGCAACAGCCATCAAAAATGGATTAAGTTTTAATTCCACTGCTCTACACAAGCCATTCAGTTCAGATAAATTAAAGGAAATGGGGGTTGAGCCAATAGCCTGCCACGCCACATCCCAACAAGGAGTGATCCATCACTTTGTTTGCACTAATTGGGAAATTATGAGTGTGAGGACATCAAACTGAGACATTTACCTCCAGTGCCTCCAAGCTGATGAAGCTCGCAATAGCGAAGCCATCAATGATGTCTTCCTCGCAGGACACAGACTCTCTCTTCCTCCGTCGTGGAGGCCTGTGTCTCCCAAAACCGGGCCGGCATTCTCTCCCACCGGGACCCAGCACACTGTTCGTCCCACAAGCCTCCGGATCGGAGCCCGAGGACAGGGATGTGGCCCGCTCATGGGCCAGGTCCACTCGCCTCCTCTGCCGCTCCCTGTCGCGCTGTGAACGGGACCGTCGGCTCTGCCTGAATCCAGTGCTTCGGCTCGGTCCCTCCATGTTCAAACGGCACCTCCTTTTGTAACTCCAGTGAGACCCAAAGGCACTTTATTCAAGTCCCCCGGTCCGGTGGAGGAAGGCACCGAACCGCAAAATAAAAACACCACCACACAGGCCCTCACAGAGAGGGGAGCCTCTGTTAAAATGGCGTTAATGGGAACCAGTGGCTATTATTTACCGTCCTTTGACAACAACAGTCTATCGGCATCGGTGCCTTCTTTCTTTCGGCGAAATTTTAGTGTCATTTCAATTAATCTGAACGCAAACTTAGATCCACATGGGAATTTTTAAAACATCCACAACGCACACACAGACGTCAGGGCACAGCGGATTGTGTCCCGTAGACGGCTAACATTAGCTTTAGCTGGCGAGAAATTCAACCCGACAACCACAACATAAGTTAAACGCATGTAAACACAACACACACACACAAAAAAAGACAAGTTTGTGTGTGTTTCTGACAAAGCGGGTCAACGCGTAGATTTCTAAATGGAAACTACGCCAGCGTTACGACTCTTAACGTCCAGGATTTCCTTAAATTTCTGCACACGCTGACAAATTTAACACGGTTAGCTACTTAGCAAGGCCACTAACCCAGATTGTAAGACACTAACACTTCGTATCCGTGACATTAATCCGCGTTAACGTGGAATATTAAGTATTAAGTGTCTAAAAATGAGTAAAAGCGAGCTAACGTTAGGTCAAGTGTGTTGACTCCAGCTCAATTAGCTCGTTCGGTTGCTACTAGCACGGCGGCTAGCTCGACACCGTACATATATGTATATATTCAAGCCGAGCCAGCGAAGAATAAAGCGATATTCTTTTAAAACGCGTACGTGTAAAAAGACACGACACAAGACGGAGCCCACGCAACGTGAAGCTGGCTAATAATCTCTAAATAAACGAATAAACTGACGGCCGTTAGTAACGGCTGAAATTCGGCATCACATCAAAAGAAAAGACGTAACCGTTAGCACTCGAGCTAGTTAGCCGATCCAGCTGTTAGCCGAGCCAAGCTAAGCAACAACCGTTTTTTTGTTGGGTTTTTTTTAACTAAGCAGGAATAATTAAGCTTTTTTTATCGCCCCCGCACACAAAAACAACAACTTCTTTTTAAACAGAACTCTTCTTTCCGTCCACCTCCATCATAAAGGAAGAAAAAAAAAACCAAGGCCCAAATATCAAAGCCTCGGTGTCGATTTCCATAAACGAGGGTGTCGGCCAAGCCCCCGTTGGGCTGGGCACAGCTCCTTCATGCAGCCCTTTCCAACAACACTGACTGTGTATGTAAATCCAAATGTTTAGGATTAAGTTCGCCCCCGACGTTTCTGCTCAATTCTCGCTAAATCCCAGTTGTGGTGAATATATGAAGAGAGAAACCAAACGGCTCCGCTGCTTCCCCTTTCACAAGTTTCCAGTGAATTGGAAATTTATCGTGAAAATCAGGGAGACACAACCCTTGTCAGCCGTGCAGTGCATTGTGTGCGCCACTCTTCTTCCTCAGTCCGTGGACTGTCTGGTTTGGTAGCTCTGCCTGTGCGTACTGCCACCATGTGGAACAATGTCTGCTGAGGTGTTGATGCTGTTCGCTACAGATACTGTGCCAGCTCTCCAGATAGAAGATGGGCTTTTTTATTATAGTGTGTCATAAAAACTCACTTACAGCCACAGCCAGATAGATAGATAGATAGATAGATAGATAGATAGATAGATAGATAGATAGATAGATAGATAGATAGATAGATAGATAGATAGATAGATAGATAGATAGATAGATAGATAGAAACCTCATCCAAGGCCAAGGAATATAACATTACATCTCTTTCTCAAATCTAATAACACGGACCCTAAAAACATCCCACTAGTCTTATAAAAACTGAGCATGTGTAATTTAGATGTAATTATAGATTGTAAACTTCTCAAATTCCCAGAAACAATCCTGAAAACATGACCTCAGTAATAGCTACAGAATGTGTGTGTGGAGATAGAAATGAACAGGCAAAAACACAAATATATGTCAATATGATCAAGTATTATTTTATTAAAAATCTCACAACAAGAGCATGAAAAATAAACTTAGTACATACGGCCAGTAGCACAAAACACACTATAATAATATAAGCTAATTCAAGTGAGCAACAGAGCAGCATTTTTAAAGGATAAACCTGCTGTTATTCTAGATTTTTCTTACGATCAACAAACTGCTCAATCTGAAGTAAACAGTGCTTTTGATGGGGCCTATTAGTCTAGTGAGGTGTTGGACACACATAAAATACTCATTTCATTGTTGATTTGGGGCCTTTAGCTCGTGGAGTTTGTTGACAATAAGTAAAATATAGAATATCATCATCCTTCTGCTTTGTTGCACTGGCTAACTCTCAGTTCCTTCGCATCTTTGGTCTGAGAACACAGAATATTTCTGGTGGTTATCGTCTTGTCGACCTCCTGGAGAACAGCAGAGAGTGCAGCAGGATGCCCGTGGCTACAGAGACGTTGAGAGACTCTATACCCGGGGACAACTCTCTGCCAGCTGGTATGGTGAGAAGGGTTTGGCACAGAGAGAGCAGCTCCTTGGACAAGCCTTTCCCCTCACCGCCCATCAACAACAACGTCGGTTTGGTCATCTGAAAGTCTGAACACTGGGTGACAGGAATGTTCGACTGCTCTGCTTCAGCTCCCACTGTGCCAACCACCTGCCAGCCCTGCGCCACCTTTAACCTGAGCATATCTTCCAGGTTCTCGTACCCGTACACCCCGATCACCTCCATGACGCCGGAGCTGGCCTTGCTGACCACCGGAGACAGCGGACAGCTCGAGTGAAGGCTGCTGGCGACTCTGTCCACACCAAGGAAATAGGCAGAGCGCAGGATGGCACCGAGGTTCATCGGGTCCTGAATTCCCTCCAGGACAAGCCAGAGAGGCGTGCTGTTGTTTCTATTGGGTGCAGAGTCTCTGTTCTCAGTGAGATAACTCAGAGGACTGGCTTGCAGACATACTCCTTGATGTACTCGCCCAGAAGACATCTTGTCCAGATCCTTCTTACTGACCCGATGGATTTGTACTCCTTGCCAACGAGCCTCCTCGCACACCTTCAATATTGAGGCCCTGAGAGAGGCCTCTCCATCTTTTACAAACAGTTTGTGGGTCTTTCTTCTACCCTGAGTGAGCGCCAAGAGGCAGGGAGAGATGCCAAAAACAATCTCATAGTTCTTTTCTTGGGAGTCCAGTGTTGACTTCTGTTTCAGCTGCCTCTCCTTCTCTGCGGGGAAATCCTCCATGCACAGCTTCCTGAGTTCAGACGACACCCTGCTGTCCTCTCCCTTCCTCTGATTTGGCTTCTGCGACGCTGGGATGTCATTCTTCCACGCTTTACTCTGACCTGACCTCTTACGATCCTGCCATCCATCAGATGCAACAGGCTTGCGTTGGATACTAGAGGTAATGGACACTCTGCGACGCCTCTTCAACACTGTTCTGTCCTCTGGACACAGGAGAGTAGCTGTGAAATGGTAAGAAGCAAACTGTGAGCCCACTCTTGAGATTAAATCAGGCCTCTGCAAGCTTCTAGTCCAAACAGAGAGCAACTTGTGCTGATGCAAAACACTGAATATCCACATATTGAGACAGTTGGGTGTCCAAAGGCACCGTGAAGGGCAGCTGCCTCAGTAAAATATGGTCCAAATGCCTGAGAGGTCCATTAATCCACAGAGGTGTCCGCACATCTCACTGAGTCTCGATCTGTCTCTTAGTAAAGGTAGAAGAGTGTCTGTGTCCCTCCTGAGCTGCTGTGTTTGTGGCCTTCACATGAAATACGCACACGTGCAGTACGGCTGCGTAAAGCAAGAGAGATTATAACCGGATATCAAGCGCGTTTACCTGCAAAATAAAAGCCCGACCTTTGCCATTGGTTTAAGAAAAACAGGAAAATTGTACAGACACAACTGTATAGACAAGAATAAAACTTTTTTTTTCACTGAATAGGAATGGAAATGTGACCAAAACGCAAGGGAGAAATAATAAATCTAAAAATATAATATATTATTTATGGCCTGCTAGGATTGTCAGATACTGTATGGCTGAAATATTTGGCTTTGATGAAGCATTTGAATCTTGAACTTTCATAACTGCTGCTGTTATTTATATATCTGTAGATGGGACACAAAATATGACTTTCTGAATGATTTTGTTAAAGACAAGAGCAAGAGTGACACGTGAAACTTAAAAGTTAACATATGTATTTCTCATAATAAGTCATGTTTAGAATAAACATGAGGCTTAGATTTGTATCAACAGATTTGTTAACATTGTTATTAAAAACACTCCTGATCTGTGCTTATTCCATCCGTATCAACGATGCGTGCTTTATTTTGAAGGGTACCGGAAGTTGTCGCTTATGACGCCGGTAAAAAAACAAAAAACAATCTGACGTCTATTTTTAAAGCCTGCGCGATAACGTCATTTCCCGGAAGCGAAACTATCTCAACACGGAAGTGAAGGAAAGAAAACAAATAATCGTTCAAATTTGTGTCGAGCTGAAGTCGGAGAAGAAACACCCGAAACACCGACCAACACCTGGATTAACGTCTGTTCACGCGGAGCCCGGTACACGGTGAGTGCGGACACGCTGCCGGGGTAACGCTCTGACACCGGGGGCAGTCCGAGGGGGTAAAAACACGACGGGCTGGGGCAGATCTGAGAGACCAGCCGAGCTGGAACAACGACCGAGAACAGACTCCAGTGACCACAACAGGCCTCCAGTGACACGAGTCACTGCTGGGTGATGCTGAAACATTGTTATGAACTGACGAACGTCTGTAAAATACGTTTATTTACCCGCGTTACTTCTGTTATTCTTCCTGACTTCAAGTTCTTCAACTTTTCCATGACATCACAGCACACTGCTGCTCTGGTTTAGATGAGTCATGGGACACCTACAGATGATTAGTTTAATCTTTAATCAGTTATTTATTGATGAATATTTCAGTCCACTAACTTAAATATATTCAGTTTATAATGATAAATAACTGTCTGGTCTGTTTGGTGTGTAACTTAATCAGTTAATTAATCAAAACTGCAGTCGGCTAACTAATTAGTTAGTTAAAGGCCCAGTGTGTAAGATTTAGAAGTATCTATGAGCAGGAATTGAAAATAATATTCATTCTTGTGTTTTCATTAGTGTAAAAATAATTCAGATTCTGATAATCATCTTAAAATGAGCCTGTATATCTGCAGGAAGAGCGGGTCCTTTAACACACTCATTGTTTGTAGTACTAATATTCTTTCTCAAACAAGTTATTTAACAAAGAAAAGGAATCAGACTAGACTAGAGACACAATTAGGCTACACCTAATGATTCTTTTCATTTTTGATTACCTATCAATTGTTTTCTTAATTAATGAGACAAAGTGATGTCTTCATGTCATGTTGAGACTGACCAAAGTGTCTGAAAACCTAAAAATGTTCAATTTACAGTGAAATAAAAGACATCTGAGGGGCAGGAACCAGTAACAATTTGTATTTTGCTTCACTTCAGTTCTCAGTGGATTTTGTGTCAGTCAACCAATCGATTAATCCACTGTTCGACTGTGCTGACTGTTTTTTTTTTTCCAAACAGATGGATTTCCTGTTTGGGAGGAGGAAGACTCCGGAGGAGATGCTCAGGCAGAACCAGAGGGCGCTCAACCGAGCCATGAGAGAGCTGGACCGAGAGCGAATGAAGCTGGAGCAACAGGAGAAGAAGATCATCGCCGACATCAAGAAAATGGCCAAACAAGGACAGATGGTGAGAGGAAGGAGAAGGAGCTTGTGTTTTATGAGATAGAAGAGAATAACATGTCCTAACTGTGACGTGTGTGTGTGTGTGTGTGCTATGCAGGACGCCGTCAAGATCATGGCTAAGGATTTGGTTCGCACGCGGCGCTACGTCAAGAAGTTCATTATGATGAAAGCCAACATTCAGGCCGTCAGTCTAAAGATACAGACGCTCAAGTCCAACAACAGCATGGCACAGGCTATGAAAGGCGTCACCAAAGCTATGGCCACCATGAACAGACAGGTCTGTCAGAAAGTCAGAACACACCACGCGATGCGAATAGACAGCTTGGTTCGTCTTGTGTTGACGACTTTGCATTTATCCCGTCTCCACAGCTGAAACTGCCTCAGATTCAGAAGATCATGATGGATTTCGAACGACAGAGTGAAATCATGGACATGAAGGAGGAGATGATGAACGACGCCATCGACGACGCCATGGGCGACGAGGACGACGAGGAGGAGAGGTAAGAGACCAAACGATTGTTTTATCTGTGTGCCGTAGTTAAAGCTGCATTACAAACTGGGACATTTAATACATGTGAGCATTGACCAAACAGGAAGGAGCCATCAGAGGACTATTGTGTTAGATTAGAGGAAGTGACTGACACCAGGTGTAGCGGCTTTGTTAAGTGATTGGCTGTTACGCTGGGACTATGATATTTATACACTTGTGTGACTGTGTCTCTGCTTCTTGTACAGTGACGCCATCGTGTCCCAGGTGCTGGACGAGCTGGGTCTCAGTTTGACTGATGAACTGTCAAGTAAGAACCTCTGCCAACTTTCTGCCTCGCTATGTGCTAGCTCGTTTGTCACAGACCGAAAACATGCAGGACTCTCTCAACTCTCCACGTGCTCCTTGTCTTTTGTTGGGTATTTTACATTTGTTGTGTCACTGTGCGTCCGTTTCAGATCTCCCAACCGCTGGAGGAAGCTTGTCGGTGGCTGGAGGAAAGAAGGCCGAGCCCCAGGCCGCCCTGGCAGACGCAGACGCCGATCTGGAGGAGAGGCTGAACAACCTGCGGAGAGATTAAAACACACTGTAACTGTCAGAGGGGCGCGCTGTCGGCTGGAGTTGTTAAAACAGATACAAAACATACTCGAATCTCTGTGTTTAGATTCTTACGAAGGTATAACTGGCAAAAAAACACTATCTGTTCCAGCAAACAGTCTGTGTTATAAAGGTGTATGGCTTTCTGTTTGACGTGTTTTCATTTTGTGTGTATCATTACAAAAACCCAACAAGGATCATCAGCCTTAAAGGGTCTAGCAAATTTTTTGCCAAATCACCCGAATTCTTTGGAAGTAAAACATTTATTTTACAGTCCGTGTAAATACTAACACCTCAAGATGTTTTCACAATTTAAATTAACACTAAAGAGCCCAAATCAAAGTTGGTAACAGACACGAGTTGATGTTTTATACAGGCGACGTACACAAATGTCTTTTTGTACATCAGGCTGGTTTGGCGTTATTTGTATCCACATCGTCACGTAAAAAACACAAAGTTTCAGCCCTTACGTACGTTTTCTGATGCCTTTTTCTGATTTTGTTTATATCCGGGAGTTGTCGGGGGCCAGCCGAAGACGCTGTGCAAAAAGTGTGTCAACATCTTTTCTGTCTGAATTAACTAATAGGACGGTTTATTTTACAAAAATGTATAAAGACAAAGAAAGAGAGAGAGAGAGAGAGAGAGAGAGAGGTTCGTCCCGCTGACTCTTCACCAGTGGAAAGACGCTCCTGTTTGTCAGCAGGATTTTCACCAAAATGTTAATAAGGAGTCGATGTTTCTTTTTTATTTTTGAGAAACTGTCCTGTTTGTTTTGTTTTTCTTTATTCAATAAACATTTTTTCCAGATTTAACTAACTGGTTGTCTGATTAGAGGAATTTCACACATGAACAGGGCTCCCTGGAAAACCTGGAAACATACTGATAAGTCAGTGACTGTTAATAATCTGGGCAAGCTCAGTAGTCTCCATGTAAAGTGCCACTCAGTCAGTGAAAACGGTTGCATAACGTGTTCCTGTAGGTCTGCAGGTATGTTGTCCAGCCTGAGGAAATAACCCTGATGACGTCACAGTGATGTCATCAGGGTTATTCCACCTGGAGATCGCAGACTTCAGATTCAAAGTGCAGCTTGCATTCCAGACTGAGGGCGTGGAGCCGCTGGAGGCGGAGGACAAAGACGGCATTTCATCCTCAACAATGGAGGAGTGATCAACTCTTACAGCGGACACATGAACCTGTCCTTCAACCTCATAGGTAAATATATAGGTAAATAAATAAAGTAAATACTGAAATCATTATCTGTAACCGCTCATCCTCAATTTATTAGCTCTCAGTTCGATCAAAAGAAAAACTCACACAACATATCCAAACTCCGTAGACATGTTAATTTTATTCCAAAAGAATTTAACTTTCAAAACTGTCAATTTGTCAACATACAATCATAGAACAATATTGAATGTACTCAACACTTTCAACATTAAATAATAAAAAAATAACAGCCATGTTTTATGTACATTTGTTTCTGAAAGCTATGTACAGAAAAACAAAAACAGAATTTTGTATTTCCAAAATCTGCCTTCGCGTACGCCTGGCAGCTGAAGGTAAGTGTTGAAGCTGCAGAAAGCCATTGCATCGTATGTAAAACAGATTGAGCAAACGCAGCGAGGAGGAGGAGGAGGAGGAGAAATCAAACATCGCGACTGAGAACTGAGATTAATTCAGAGAGGGAGAGATTAATAACTGGCAGCATGTTAAAGAGCATACGGGTGAACATCGCTAGATCTACAGCTAGAAAGCTTCTTTTAATCGTCTAAAATGGCTCCTTTGAACGTCGGCATCCTAAAGAGACCAATGCATACACATAACTCGCCTAATATTTACTGGATGTAAGCGTACTGTAAAGATTGGAAACACAAAAATAGATCATAAACTGTACTTTGTTATTATCAGGTCGCCTCATGATGAGGCTGAACGCAGCGGTTCTCAGTGAACAGAGCAGCCATAAGTCATGCTTTCAAGAACAATAGTTTGTAGATTTGTAGCCCGATGAGGGGAGATTATTCTCCATCCTGGGGTTAAGCCATGCTACCATCTTTTATTTTTTTGAAACAGCTAAATAGAGTCCATGCACTCACATAAAAAGAAACAAAGAAAAATAAACTAATAGAAACAAAACGGGGGACAGAACACTGGGTATCACGCCAAGTTTACCACCTGTCGAATTTTCAATCATTTGGTTGCTTTTCTTCATTTTTTCTGTATTTTTTTGTAATGAAATCATGCCCGATATCACACTAAACATCGATAAAATCTTATTTGAAGTTGTGTGCGAACAATATAGGCAATACACAGCACGATACAGTCAGATTTTTAACATTTTGAGCGTGGTACGCCTACCCAGAACACAAACTTGGAGCCCAACTGTTAGTTCGAGCTCTACTTTTTCAGTCGAAATGGCGACGACCGTTTGCCCCCGGCCACGTGAAATCACCCAAGATTAGAGTCCCAATTCCTCCTGTCAGCTGATTTATGGATAAAACATGACAGAGTCTTCACTTTGTGTGATAAAAATCAATTTTCTGGATGGAACTGTTGCTACAAAATGTATTTTAAACATGTTACAGAACGTGCACATAACAGTTTTTTTTTTTAAGAACACAAACTGTCGTCTTCAACAGCTGCTAACGTGGAGACTAATCTTGGCTTTTTTTTTTTTAAATCTCTCTTCCAGAAATGTAAATGAAACCAAAAATATCACAGGCACCCACCGGCGCAGCTATCTCCCATCCTTTTATCAATACTCTGCAGGAGATCAGCTGGTCTGTGGTGACACATTGAGACTCGGAGGAGTCCGACAGACTCAAAGCAACAGCAGTTATACAAAGCGACGGGGCAACTCGTCTCCACCAGACGAGACAAATGGAGGATTTTTCTAATCTGGGCGCGGACAAGATCTCTCTGCTGTTAACGCACACATGGGTTTCACTTCCGACAGGTCCGGTGAGGGGTGTGTTTTTTGGGCACCTCGATGCGACATCGGCTTCGGTCGTCCAGCCAAGGCAGCTCGAAGTTCCTGCGGGAGGAATACATATTTAATTTTATTTAAAAATAAAAGCACAGGTAGCCTGTAGAGAGTTCAGCTTGAACTGGAGAAAGGTTTGATGAAATGTGAGCCCAGTCGAACACCTGCAGTGCACTATCACTAGATTCATTAAGATAAATTCAACTTTAACTCGATTGAAGAAAGACACAAATGCAGTCAAACTTACTGTTGTGAAAGTTTGGGCAGCGGCCGGCCGAATGCCACCACAGGCAAGAAGGGAGTGATCACTATAGTCTCAACTGGCAGAAACAAAAAGGAGAAAAACTTAAAATCTCTTCAATGCTACTGAATTTTATTAGAGCTTTATTCAGCTTTTGGACGTGACGTTTTGCAGACGCACCATCTTCAGTGTCGGGATAGAAGGACGAAAGCTCTGGCTCCGTCTCCGGGACGACTTTCTTCCTGTTCATGCGCTGCTGCAAACGCTGAAACATGCGCTGCTCTCTGATTCGCTGGATGTCCCACCTGAAAGCAAGACATTTACATTTAGTTGCGCTAAACTACTACTAGAATCAAGGTCCAGTTGTAGGAGAGGAGAGGAGGTACTCTGAGTAAAACCTATGATGCTAGAAGTGTTTGAAACTAGAGTCTGACGATACGTTGGCCACCTCTTACTGATATCAGTACTTTAGAGATAAAGTAGCAGCATGTCTGGTTATATTTGTTATTACAAGTGGTTATTCTAACAGTAAAAGATGATTTAATGTTCCTTTGAGAGACTTGCACCCACTTCATTCATTGTTTATTACACTGCAGTATACTTTATTAGAGATGAGAGTAACAATTTTCTTTATATTTGAGGTGTGTTACGATTTATTTCCCAGTTAAACTGGCTGTTGTTGCTGTTAATGTTTGTGAAATGTTGCTGTGCACAGTGAGTGAGTGCTACACGTTCACTGAAGATCTGATTTTGTAACTTCGGTATTTATTATCAGTCGAGCTTGAGTCAAAGCTCAGAAACACTGACACGTTTGTTCGACTTGTAAAATGATTTGTACCTTTTCCTCCTTTTCTCATCCAGCTCCAGCTTCGAATGGCGTTTCAGAAACACGTTGTCGTCCAGCGGCTGGACGGGAAAACACATTCACACGTGTGATTAATGAGTTAAATGTTTTGGGAGATGGAGGTAAAATTATTTCACGTTTAATATGTGTCTCACTTCAGAGGGGTTGAAGGAGGGTTCCTCATCCAAGGGCTCTATGTGATTTTCCCTCCACGACGGGACTAGAGGGAAGAAAGAGGGAGACGAAGTCATTCGTAGATAATGTTACGAGTACATTTGATGGATATAGTGATTAAAGATGGGATATAGATTAGGCTTACAAACAATCAGCATATCATGTACTACATGAGGAGTCCACTCACTGGCCACCTCTTCCTCCTTTTTAGGGGAAGTCTCACGCAGAGGGGACAGAGGAGGTTGGTTCCAGCAACAGAGGTACATCTCAGTAGTAGACATGAAGGGCAGATCTTCGATCTGACAGCTAGGCTCGGGCTCCTCTTTGCACGGGAGCATAATGTCCCTTTCTGCCCCGGACCTTATGGGAACGGTCTTCTCGGGGGTTTCCTTACTGCGCAGCTCTCTTTGATTGGGAGAGCCGGGCTGAATGTCGGATTTCTGGGGGCTAAGCTTGGCGCTCTTGCCCCGTGATTTCTGGTTTTTCGGGTCTCCAAAGCAAGATTTCCTGCATGTGGAAAGAGAAGAATTAAAGATTTGAATTACAAGAGACTTCTACCTCCTCCAGAGCAAATTAGATTAAATTATTTTTTAATGAGCCGTGGCAGATTTCTCCTTTCTTTCTGGTTGCATTACATTACTGTGGCTTGATTTAAATACCACAAAGCCCAGTACTGTCAGGTATCATTTATTTTACCTCTTTTGACCTTTGCCACCCCGACTAAAGGGGTGCGGAGTGGCCGGGTTGGCTTGCGTACTCTCTTCCACATCCAGGTCCCACATGTCCTCCTTGTCAGGGGTCCATGGCTCGAGGGGCTGGAAGAGACGCTTGTCACGCGGCGGGTCCTTCCTTGTGAGCTGCAGGCGACGCTCCATTCGCTCAATACGTGCCAGCAGCTGCAAAAAGAGGACGATTAAGTGGTTTTAACATCAACATGTTACATAACACACCAATATTTGCTTAAAAACTGTTACATACTGTCTCTTTGTCCGCCTTGAGCTCATCTATCTCCTTGTCCTTGGACTGCAGCTGCTGTTGCTGTTGTTCAATGAGGTCCAGTTGGAGGAGGAGAATCTGCCGGAGGCAGTTGGCCTGTGTGTGGGGATTAGCAGGGGTCTTCCTGATGTTCCTCCACTTGCCCTCAGAGGAGAGTTCAATGGATGCGGTGCCAAGGACTCCAGGGACGACTCCCTTCACGCTGTCATCAGCACCGGCATCCTTGGGGTTATTGTTCACAGCCATCTGAGGGTTATCCATAGTGTCAGCACAGAGGGGTTTACCTTTCACTGGGGTTCCCTCACCCCCCATTTGTCTGACAGGGGACAATATCCCCACAGCAGTTTTATTGTCTCCTTGAACTAGTTCTGCAACAGTGGCAGCGAGGGAAACTTTGCTTGTCATGTAATTCTGGTCTAAGTCCTTTGATTTGCTCGGGATCTCGCCCCCTTGCACGTTGTGAACATCTATAACGAAGTCGCAGGTCTCCCTCTTCAGGCTCACAGGGCTCACGGTGGCGGCGGCGAAATGCGTCTTCTCAAAGTCGAGGTCGGTGTCTGCGTCCTGCTTGAACCCTGTATGTGGAAACAGCGTGGACCTCAGAGTCATGGCGAACACGACGACGACTTCTCATCCTGCAACGCCTCGGCGATGCAACCCACAGCTACCTCCCATGAGAAGTTAGCAGGCTCCTGTCCTACCAAAACACAGAGAAATAAAGATATTTTGCTGTCGAACAACGCTATGCACCAACTCGTAACACACAGGCCAACCGTAGGAGAGTGTACCGTCCACAGTGCGACTGATCCCGGGCATCATTTTCCTAAAAAAATCGCTCGCTGGCGTTTGAAAATGGAGCTAAGCTACATTAGCACAGGCGCTAAATTGGAGACAAATTGCCCCCGTAGAAAAACATTAAACTCGCTGGTACGTCAGCTTCACTGTGAGGGCTTCAACAACAAGGACTCGGGAGTGGCTGTGTAGGACACTGGCAGCAGACATCTCCTCCATTTTGGCTCTCAAAAACAATAACAGCTAGCCAGCTAGCTACGGCTAAATGCTAACCGGCTAGTTTAACCAACAAAAACGCGCCTTCAGGGCGAAGCGGCGACAACGGCCGCGTCGAGACACTCACAGCTCGGACATACACGTTTTTAAAACCAGCGTGAGTTGTTGTGTTTGGAGCTTACCTCGACTGTAATTCAAGTCCACCTGCAGACTGCCTTCATGACATGTTCCCTCCTCAAGACTGTTTCAAAGCGCCGACTACTGCGCATGCGTAATTTGCTGGATGGCCATTTCTTGTTTTGAACGTTTGAGTCGGAGTTTGAGCAGCAGAGGGAGACAGAGGACCAGAACCAGGACCAGAACCAGAACCAGGACCAGAACCAGGACCAGAACCAGGACCAGAACCAGAACCAGTACCAGAACCAGGACCAGGACCAGGACCAGGACCAGAATCAGAGTCTATGATACTATGCCGATTTTTAAACTGCAAACATAAATATGCAATAAAAAGCTATGAAATGTGTTCAATAAGATGAACCGGTCAGCTCAGAATTAAGAGCACTAATCAGTGCAAAAGAACTACACAGAAGGATAGAAACGAGCTGGAATAAAATGCAATACTATGAAGCTTTAGGTGAAAAAAATATATGAATATTAAAAATATGTGTTCTAATACGTATATACAGCTATTGAAGTGAGCTGTATTAATATGACATACTATATATGCACAGATATTACACAGAACGTTAATTTAAATACACTTGTTATTAGGAAATCATAATAACTGTACATAATACATCAAACATTTATTAAACAAGTAAAGCACTCAAAACACGCCGGTACTGCCTCCTTCTGGAGAGAGAGAGCTCTCCACTCATCTTCACTGGCTTGTCTAAAGTGACATAACTGAAGGAATCACTGCTTCTGTTTTGCTGGATTTTAATAATGTAATAATAATTCACTCAAAGCCAAATGAGATAGTTCCTTTAAGAAGCTGTATCCTGGTCAAAATCATTCAAAACATCCACATTCTGGATAAGATGAAAACCTCTATGAAATTATATGTCGTTTTATGTCGTTTCTTTAATACTGTTTCCTCGATTGTGATTTCAGAACTCTGTAAATTATTATTTTAGTAATTGTTGATTTATATTCATGATATTTTCAGCTGTTATTCAGAAATAGGTCTAACCCAGAACTAACAAAATTCGTTTTTTGTTGATTATCTAGTTTAATTAGTCTTTGTGTTTGTGTATATTTGAAATGTTTCAGCGTAAACAGAGAAAGGTTTGCTCGCTCTTCCTTAGTTACGGCTGGTAAGCGTCAACTGGACAACCGTTGCTAGGGGGCGTGGCTTAGCGACGAGAAGCGCCCTTGAAGTCTTTAAAGGGCCGTGACGTCATTCAAAGATCAAAAGACACATTTTGGTGAGTTTATAAATGGGACTTGAACTCGAGGCTTGTTTACTTGGTCTCGGATTTTTCGGAACACTCTCAGGATACAGCGAGGAGTCGAACACGGACAACAAACTGTCGGAAGAAAAGAGTCGAGCAGGGAACACGGACTGTGAGTACCAAATTAACAGAGCGCGACACCAAACACCTGACAATATGTCTTCAGAAAGCAACATAGCCGTGGTTCAGGAATTTCCACTGGCCACAATTGAAATCATTCGCCCACTTGTGCGGCTGTTCCTGTCCCAGATTACAGTGGCACAGTGGTCTGGTATATATTATGGGGCAGTGGACGAGCAAACGGAAATGCTCGTTACACAGATGTGTGTTGATATGGTCAATGCTATCAGCAGGATATTTTTTGAAAGTTTAAAAAAACTGAGGACGACCAAAGGCATGGCGCCCGTGGAGGCTACGGAGTCTCCAGAGTACGTGTCTGAACATGAAGTTCACCAGTACCTGGGTACCGCCATCACGGACGCCTTTGAGGATGTGACCGGGAGCCCGATGCTCAGCAAAAGCTCCAAGAAGGTGACGGATCTCGTCACAAGAGAGGTGGCCGAGAGAATCAACTCGCAGCTGACCAGCACAGGCAGCGACGAGTTTGAACCCCAGAGGCCCACCAACTCCGCAGCTACGCGCAGAGTGAAGGTCATTGTTAAATACATGACCAAAATGCTCAAGAAGTGTGCGTGGAAAATTACTTCATCTGCGTCCACCACACCGACTGCGGCAGAAATCAGCGAGGACATGCCTGAAGCCAGTCAGAGTCTGGCAGAAGAGGAGCTTTTTTGGGAGACCGGACAGACTCCAGTTTCTTCAGGGCAAGCAGACCGGTATTCTGTAGGAAGCTTCGTTGACATTGTGAAGCATATTCTGGAGGAAGAGGCAAGTGACTCTGTTGTGATTTGCCATGAAATTTCAGACGCGGAGCATGCGCAGATTGAAAGCAGCATGCTCCAAGACACTAAAGTAGCAGCAAGTGACATTGCAAGCTACTTATGGATAAACAGAGAGATACTTGGCCTTAACTCATACACGTTTTCAAAATCGAGCCCAGAGGCAGGCTCAGAAAAATCGAGACCAGAGGCAGGCTCTCTGTCAGAGTTGGACTGCTGGAAAGTTGTGGCAAATAAAATCAAAAGATTTTTTGCCTGCAGGTTTGCCAAGGAGGCAATGATTAACTCTTTGGCAAACCTGAGAGAAAAATTATGCTGCTTTTCTAAAAAGGCATCAATGGATGTCTTAATTCCAGCAGCAACCGAGGTGTTGCAGGATATATTTCCACCACCGACCCCGCACGAGTGCTCCTACGAAACAATGGCCATCTGCATTAAAGATGACCAGAATGGTTCAAAGAAGATGGAGGATGTCTTATTTGACCATTTCAAACCTGGCAGTTCAGAAGGTAGGCGCACAATTCAAGTGGAAGTGGATAGGTTTATGAAACTCGTATGGAATTGGCTTCTACTACAGGCAAAACAACATGCGAGGCGAAATCACCCCGTGAAGAAGACCCTGGAGAAGATCCAGGGTGTAGTTAATGGTGAGTTAGAGGTCACCGTGTTAGAAGGTGATGCTGTTGATCCAGCCTCACCTTCCGCCACCACACCCATCGCCACTACACCCATCGCCACTACACCCATCGCCACTACACCCATCGCCACCACACCCATCGCCACCACACCCATCGCCACTACACCCATCGCCACTACACCCATCGCCACCACACCCATCTTTGAGTCAACACCTCCTTGTGTGAGCAGTGCTGAAACCAAGGATCTGTTTTATCTGACATTGGTGTCTGCTGTCATCAATGAAATTTCTAAAAAGGGCAAAAGAAATATTTCAGTGGCAGCTGACACATTTCCAACAATTGTAGGAAATCTAAAAAATACGCTGTGCAGCGAAATGGCAGGCTTTGACTTGGCTCTCAAGTTAGACGGAGCCAGAATAAAGAAAATTGCCAAGGCGGTGCACAAGGACTTGTGCAAGGCGATGGGCAGCAAAGGGACTGTGCAAATGTCCCTGCAGTCACAGGACTCAGTGATGTATGGATACATCACTGAGTCCTTAAAAAGGCACCTTGTGACGCCAAAAACATCCGGCGTAAAGGGGCTCTTTAACTCACTCAAAGCCTACTTCACACGTGGATGAAAAATGCCAGCCTTCAACCTGGATATGGTGCAGGTCCCATAGGTCTGCACAGGTGTCTTAGTGACCTTGCAACTGTAAGGTCATTATGGTTTTCTCCGAGTGCTTCGGTTCGCCATTTTTAATCAACTTTAAAAAAAAAAATCATCTTCAGGAAATGTCCAGTCGAATGCTCTGTGCTGCCGGCCTCACTGAGGCTCGTAGCACAGAATGTTCAACCTGGATATGACCAGAGCTACAGGTCCCATAGGCCTGCACAGACACCTGCAGCCTTGCAACTGTAACATCATTGTGTTGCTGTGGTTTTCTCCGAGTGCTTCGGTTTCTCCACATTTGAATCATTCAAAAGAAAAAAAAACAAAATCCCAAAAAAAAGATTAGTTGAACACTCACTCTTGCAGCACAGGTCTGCACTTTCCTCACAGGTTTTAATCATAAAAACATAGATGGAAATAAAATAAGAAATAAAATCAAAAAAAGACATTTCTATTTTAAAATCCTCCTTACTTACAGCACAGCTGTAGCTGTGTAACAGCATATTTAGAGAGAACAATTTGCATTTGGAAAAACAACATCAAATTTCAAATTTGTCATAATGTTTTCTATCTCAGTCCAGAGTCCTGAACTACAGGTCCCATAGGCCTGCACAGACACCTGCGGCCTTGCAACTGTAACATCATTGTGTTGCTGTGGTTTTCTCCGAGTGCTTCGGTTTCTCCACTTTTGAATCATTCAAAAGAAAAAGAGAAAAACAAAACAAAACAAAAACAAAAAAAAATACCAAAATACCCCAAAAAAGATTAGTTGAACACTCACTCTTGCAGCACAGGTCTGCACTTTCCTCACAGGAATCATAAAAACATGAATAAAATTTAAAAAAAGACATTTCTGTTTTAAAATCTTCCTTACTTGCAGCACAGCTGTAGCTGTGTAACAGCGTATTAAGAGAGAACAATTTGCATTTGGAAAAACAACATCACATTTCAAATCTGTTATTATTTATAAATATTTTTTTTTAAAAGAAGAAAACTTACATTTCTGTTTTAAAATGTTTTCTATCTCAGTCCAAAGTCCTGAATCTGAGCTGCTGTCTTTAACATAACTTGAATATGAGTTTTTCAGGCAAACACATGGTGCCTTGCACTCTATGAACAGTTTTCAGACCAGTCAAAAATATAAATTGTTATGACACATTTCTGAAAATCAAGTTGGAAAATGTTTTATCACTAAAATCGATGTTAAATTCAACATCGACAGCAAGAAATGACACATAACTTACTCCTAAATGAGTAAGACACATAAACCCTACTGTGACTTTATATTATATCGCCATAAAAGACCGCCTTTAGTCAAACATCCTGATACTGAACATTTCAGGTAACATTTTAGATCTTTCTCTTATTATCAACAAACCATTACATCTTCAGATGCAGCTGCATTGACATTTTTTCATTAGTTTAATGGTCCATTATTATTTGCCTGTGGGTTGTTAAATCAGCAGCAGCTCTTTAGGAAAAGTCAATTCACTCGCCACATTTATCACAGTGCTGCTTATCAGTATTCACCTGTGTATGTGTGTTTCATTAATGATTTAATGTGCTGGAACTAAAATGTTTTTCTCGCTTATGTTCCTCCCATGACACACAAAGAATGCTGTATAAAAGCCCATTTTCTGAAAGCAACACCAGGATAAGCAACATTTCCAATCGGCTGTTTTTAAACACATCTCTGCTTAAAGGTAAGAAAATATACTTAAAAATGTCAAAAAATGTCTTAACTCTTCCTCTCGGTCATCTGCTTCTAGTCTACTGTATTAGGAAAGACATTATTCTTGATCCGCTCTCATTTAATTAAAACATTTCAGTATTTTTGCCTCCAGGTCATCATGAAAGTGCTGTCGGAACTTTTGGTCGTCTGCCTGCTTGGAGCGCTGCATGTTTACGCTCAACCTGACGAGATGGGGTTAGTCTCACAATGCTAAATCATGCTATAAATGTACCTGTTTTCCCATTCCCATGTTTTCACACTGTAAAGTCCATTGAGACAGTTGAGAAAGTAAAGCATATCGAACTATAAGACTTGAGTTACGTTTGCTTTGTGTACTTTTCAAAACCTAGTTGCATTCACTTCATCTTGTGAAGTTGTGGCAACTTAAAAATGGCAAGTGTGCTAGCATGGATTAATCAATTTAAATATAAAGTCTTTATTGGGGAAATTCAGGTGCAGATAAATATAGTAAAGTACAATGATGAATAAAAAAGAAGAATTTAAAATAAACTGTCATTCTCATTTATCTTCACCCTCACAATCACCATTATTTTGGTGAAAATTGCCAATTATTATGACAAAATATTGGCGGACCCCCTGCACTGCCTCTGTGGACCCCCTAGGGGTCACGGACTCCTGGTTGAAGACCTTTACTATAAACTAAAGGGCAATTAAACTCACAATTAAAAGGCAAGGTAACGTGGTGTTGCGATTAGTAGCTGCAAAGTCAGTGAATTATGATGTTTGTAAGAGTAATATAATTAGTTGATGATCCATCAGTTGCTGCTCTGCTCATGAGATTTTATATTTGTGTCTTCATCAAGTCTGAGTGAAGACGAGCAGCATATGGTGAGAAGATACGCAGAGTCCACCATTGGCAGTGAAATCAGCAAAATCATGGATTCAATGGTGCAGAAAAACTTTGTTGATTTCTTGCTTAACCAAAAGGAGAAAAAGAGCAAGTACGTCAATGAAGTTAGCACAAACAGATTTCAAGTAAAAGCTTTGTGAAGTTAACTGAAGTGATTGTTGCCGTCACAGGCCTGCCACAGCAGAGGAAGCTGCAGAGGTGCGTCTCTACAGCGACCTGCTGAAGCTCAGTCGTGAGAAGCAGAAGAGAAAGGTGTGGTTTCCCTTCTCTGTATTGTATTAACTGATCTGTCTTGCTGTGTTTAACGTCACATTTCACCTGCTGTTATTTCTCCAACAAGGTGCAGTGACGCATCAGACAGCTCATGGCGACGTCACGTTTTTAAAACCTGGGCGACGTGGAATGTGTAATCGTAGTGAAGAGTCATCCTCCGTCTGTGTAACACAGATCAACACACAGATGATAAATAAAATGACCTGAAATGATGTGAAATAACTCACTTTGTATTTTGTTATCTAGAGCTGATATACTGCAGATCACTGATGCTGGTTACAACGTCTAGATTCATACTGTCAATGACAGATTTAAGTATGACTGAACAATGATCACTGAAAATATGATTTATTATTGCAGGTTAAAACTTGCTGCACTTTTTACCAACCTAAATACACTGCTGACATGTTCAAAACATGGCAATAGTTGTTGCAATAAAGCAATAATGTAATATAAGAAATACTTCTGTACTTTAAGTAAACGCAGTACAACATTAGTCTTATCAAAATAACACAAAGTAAATTCAGAATGAGTCAACACTTGAAAATCAAAGCTCTTGGTGGCTGCATTGTTGTGATAAACATTCAAATATATCTAAATTAATGAAAGTATGACACAACTCCTGTTGTACTTTGAAATCATTCAAAAGAGTTCTTCTTTTTCCAGTTGAATTGTTTCCACAGTGGGATGTTATGTCCTCTTTCACACACTTTCCCTTCATGATTTATCACTGATGCTGATGTTCATCTCCAGCACAGTAATTAACTCCAAAACAAGTTAATTTTGAGGTCACTATTTTCTATCTCCTGTGGGCGATGTCACGGTTGCTCTGTCCCTTCAGTGATTTTTATACACTTGTATTAATTTATTCCACTCATTTTCATATTTGTCTTCACTTTTATTTATTTATTTATTCTGTTGTTATTGCCGTTTTCCCCAGTTTGGCATTTTAAAGGTGCCATATTCGCCACGTCATCAGGGGGCGCTGTAGGACAACGTGTTGACATCATCAACCAGGACGGACTTCACTTCCGTGTAGTCAGAATGGAAACAGTTGTGCTAAAGTGGCTTTAAAGTCGCTTTTTAAATCAAATTCATCAACCTGTGACTCCCGAAAATGATAATTTTGAGTTTAATTTAGCAGACCGCTAATATAGACGCCGACGTTATCGAACTACAGCGAGAAAAAAACTACAACTGTCCTCTCAGCTAACGTCAGTTAGCTTAGCTCTGACATAGAAAGAAGAGCCGGACATCCACAATCATGCATCGCAGAGGTGTTGGCGCCAAAAAGAAGCGCGCAGAGGTAAACAGTGAAGATGTTCATGTTTCTTATTATCACGCGGAGTCGTTTATTTAAACTTTCACGTCTCACCTGTCAAACTGTGTTTTTCTACTTCAGGCCAAATATAAGGAGAGAGGAACTGTTCTCGCAGAGGACCAGATTGTCCAAGTGAGTCTATTTCTGTTCATTAATTAAAGTGTTAATTAAAATCCAGCTTTTCTGTGCTTTACTTTATGAACGTGGCTGTTCATATGAACAGTTTTTCATCAGTTGGAGCTTTTAGTTTTTATTTGTGAGAAGAACATTTATATTGTACAATCTTTGCCTGTAACTGCTCGTGGATGTATGCCCGAGCGATGATGTAGCAGGCTGATACTGAAACTAAATATTACAGAAAACCCCAAATTCCTCAGTTTGTGCAGCATTTTTTCATTTCATTTTTAAATATTGTTCCCTCCATGGATGTGCACGTACGATAGTGCGTCGCTCTCATGTTTCCAGGATCACCTCCTGAAAGAAGGCCTGGCTTGGCTGGACTCTCAGGCAGCCGGAGAATCGCAGTACTGGCTGCCCGCTCTCTTCTCCAAGCTGACCTCCCGTGATGTCACACCAGTGGAGGCCAATCAGATGACGATGAAGCGCTTCAGACACATGCTGGTAAACAAAATGTGCCTTGGCTGGTTCATGGGGATATTCTCACTCTACAGAACGTCATTTTTCATGTAGAAACAAACTTTTAAAGAAAACACACTAAAGAAAACTTCAGTTCAGTCTAACTCGATTTTTATTGTGATATTCTTCACACTGACGTGCATCCACTTGTTTCAGCTCATCCTCGGGTCAACAGTTCATACAGTCACATTTATAAATTAATTAATAATTATAAATGTTATCAGGGCTATTCGTCATGATATCAGACTTATCGGAATGACGTAATAATTTACTGTTATCGGCCCGATAATTATCGTGCAAGCAGATGAAAAATGTCTCAAATTTTAAGGGCAAAATGCGACCATTTAGAGGCAGTCTGGCGCCCTGATTTATATAAACTAGCAGTGTTTCCAAGTAAAGATTGAATGAAGCACATTGTTCATTCCTCATAAGTAGGTAGAGATAATCTGTCTAATCTGTCCTCTCTTTCTCTCCCATATGCAGCAAGATCAAGCCCAGAGGCAGGCTCAAAAAGCACAGGTCCAGAGGCAGGCTCAAAAAGCCCAGGTCCAGAGGCAGGCTCAAAAAGGTCGAGCCCAGAGGCAGGCTCAAAAAGGTCGAGCCCAGAGCCATTTCCAAACATAATAGGAAATCATATCACATCAAGCACATTCTGGAGGAAAATTACTTCATCTGCGTCCACCACACCGACTGCAGCTGAAATGAGCAAGGACATGCCTGAAGCCAGTCAGAGTCTGGCAGAAGAGGAGCTTCTTTGGGAGACCGGACCAACTCCAGTTATTTCTTCAGGGCAAGCAGACCGGTATTCTGTAGGAAGCTTCGTTGACATTGTGAAGCATATTCTGGAGGAAGAGGCAAGTGACTCTGTTGTGATTTGCCATGAAATTTCAGACGCGGAGCATGCGCAGATTGAAAGCAGCATGCTCCAAGACACTAAAGTAGCAGCAAGTGACATTGCAAGCTACTTATGGATAAACAGAGAATTACTTGGCCTTAACTCCTACACGTTTTCAAAAGCGAGCCCTGATGCAGGCTCAGAAAAATCGAGCCCAGAGGCAGGCTCAGAAAAATCGAGCCCAGAGGCAGGCTCAGAAAAATCGAGCCCAGAGGCAGGCTCTCTGTCAGAGTTAGACTGCTGGAAAGTTGTGGCAAACAAAATCGAAAGATTTTTTGCCTGCAGGTTTGCCAAGAAGGCAATGATTAACTTTTTGGCAAACCTGAGAAAAATTAAGCTGCTTCTCTAAAAAGGCATCAATGGATGTCTTAATTCCAGCAGCAACCGAGGTGTTGCAGGACATATTTCCACCACCGACCCCGCACGAGTGCTCCTCATAGCCACCACAACCATCTCCACCAACACCTCCTTGTGTGAGCAGTGCTGAAACCAAGGAGCTGTTTTATGTGACATTGGTGTCTGCTGTCATCAATGAAATTGCTTAAAAAAAAAAGGCAAAAGAAATATTTCAGTGGCAGCTGACACATTTCCAACGATCGTAGGAAATCTAAAAAAGACGCTGTGCACCGAAATGGCAGGCTTTGACTTGGCTGTCAAGTTAGACGGAGCCAGAATAAAGTGCACAAGGACTTGTGCAAGGAGATGGGCAGCAAAGGGACTGTGCAAATGTTCCTGCAGTCACAGGACTCAGTGATGTATGGATACATCACAAAAATGTCTGGCCGAACAGGAGCGTCTTCGGCAGACCGGGTCGACGGCCCACAGCGTGGCTGGCCCTGTGTTTGCCCCTCTTTTGTTTCTTTTGGCCGGAGTCTCGCTCTCTTTTTGGTTTATTACTTTATGGGTTGAATTTTTGTCTTTTATTTCCCAATTTCTCAATAAATAGTTCCTTTTTGCAAACCATGAAATTTTTGTGTGGTGTCCTTTTATGTTATGGCCTCATTGAGCCAATTTTAAGTTCAACATTAATTTAATTTTATGAGGGCGTAACACTCATTGAGACCTGAGGGCTACTGCACAAAACTAGAATAAAGAAATTCAGAATAATTGAGCAAGTCTGCTCGGAGCATACTGCGTGTTCACGGTATACTTAAATAGACCTCACAATCGCTCACAGAATCACCGATGGGAACATGGATAAAAGTTGCGCTTCGTACTTCATGGCCGCTGAACAACGGCTGCCGATGGAGTTCTATGAAGAGGTGAAAGATACCATAAGAAAAAAAGGCAATACTAATGCCATGATTAAAGGACACAAGAAAGCCTGGTAGACAATAGCGGACCGGCTTCATGCGTAAGTAGTCCAAAACTGTACAATTAATAAACAGTGCTTCGCTCAGGAAATGTAGAGTATGATTAGGTGCAAACAATTATCGGAGTGCTTCGGTTTCTCCACTTTTGAACCATTAAAAAAATTAAAAAACAGACTCAGTAGTAGACATGAAGGGCAGATCTTCGATCTGACAGCTAGGCTCGGGCTCCTCTTTGCATGGGAGCATAATGTCCCTTTCTGCCGCTGACCTCACGGGAACGGTCTTCTCGGGGGTTTCCTTACTGCGCAGCTCTCTTTGATTGGAAGATCTGGGCTGTATGTCGGATTTCTGGGGGCTAAGCTTGGCGCTCTTGCTCCGTGATTTCTGGTTTTTCGGGTCTCCAAAGCAAGATTTCCTGCATGTGGAAAGAGAAGAATTAAAGATTTGAATTACAGGAGACTTCTACCTCCTCCAGAGCAAATTAGATTTTAAATTATTTATGAATGAATGATTTCTCCTTTCTTTCTGGTTGCATTACATTACTGTGGCTTGATTTAAATACCACAAAGCCCAGTACTGTCAGGTATCATTTATTTTACCTCTTTTGACCTTTGCCACCCCGACTAAAGGGGTGCGGAGTGGCCGGGTTGGCTTGCGTCCTCTCTTCCACATCCAGGTCCCACATGTCCTCCTTGTCAGGGGTCCATGGCTCGAGGGGCTGGAAGAGACGCTTGTCACGCGGCGGGTCCTTCCTTGTGAGCTGCAGGCGACGCTCCATTCGCTCAATACGTGCCAGCAGCTGCAAAAAGAGGACGATTAAGTGGTTTTAACATCAACATGTTACATAACACACCAATATTTGCTTAAAAACTGTTACATACTGTCTCTTTGTCCGCCTTGAGCTCATCTATCTCCTTGTCCTTGGACTGCAGCTGCTGTTGTTCAATGAGGTTGGATTTCTTGGCAGTCTCCGGGGACGACTCCCTTCACGCTGTCATCAGCACCGGCATCCTTGGGGTTATTGATCACAGCCATCTGAGGGTTATCCATATTGTCAGCACAGAGGGGTTTACCTTCACCGACGACGATTTCTCATGCTGCAACGCCTCGGCGATGCAACCCACAGCCACCTCCCATGAGAAGTTAGCAGGCTCCTGTCCTACCAAAACACAGAGAAATAAAGATATTTTGCTCTCAATAAAACAATAACTTCTCACTTCTCTCGCCTGCGACGTTGACCTTGAAAAAAACGACAAAGAAACGAGGAGGGAAGGTCTGATCCGTTACCTAGCAACCAATAGCAACCCAACGGCAAAACGTTACATTAACACATTTCTATTTTAAAAATAAAAAAACATTTGTTATTGTAACCTATTATTATTATTCATCTATTGTCAGAAAAACACATTTACAACACACAGGCGCTAAACTGGAGACAACCCGCTCTCGTAGGGAAACATTAAAATCACTGGTACGTCAGCTTCAGTGTAGCTAGCCAGCTAGCTACGGCTAAATGCTAACCGGCTAGTTTGACCAACAAAAACGCGCCTTCAGGGCGAAGCGGCGACAACGGCCGCGTCGAGACACTCACAGCTCGGACATACACGTTTTTAAAACCAGCGTGAGTTGTTGTGTTTGGAGCTTACCTCGACTGTAATTCAAGTCCACCTGCAGACTGCCTTCATGACATGTTCCCTCCTCAAGACTGTTTCAAAGCGCCGACTACTGCGCATGCGTAATTTGCTGGATGGCCATTTCTTGTTTTGAACGTTTGAGTCGGAGTTTGAGCAGCAGAGGGAGACAGAGGACCAGAACCAGGACCAGAACCAGGACCAGGACCAGGACCAGAACCAGGACCAGGACCAGGACCAGAACCAGGACCAGGACCAGAATCAGGACCAGGACCAGAACCAGAACCAGGACCAGAACCAGAACCAGGACCAGGACCAGGACCAGGACCAGGACCAGAACCAGGACCAGAATCAGAGTCTATGATACTATGCCGATTTTTAAACTGCAAACATAAATATGCAATAAAAAGCTATGAAATGTGTTCAATAAGATGAACCGGTCAGCTCAGAATTAAGAGCACTAATCAGTGCAAAAGAACTACACAGAAGGATAGAAACGAGCTGGAATAAAATGCAATACTATGAAACTTTAGGTGAAAAAAAAATATGAATATTAAAAATATGTGTTCTAATACGTATATACAGCTATTGAAGTGAGCTGTATTAATATGACATACTATATATGCACAGATATTACACAGAACGTTAATTTAAATACACTTGTTATTAGGAAATCATAATAACTGTACATAATACATCAAACATTTATTAAACAAGTAAAGCACTCAAAACACGCCGGTACTGCCTCCTTCTGGAGAGAGAGAGCTCTCCACTCATCTTCACTGGCTTGTCTAAGTGACATAACTGAAGGAATCACTGCTTCTGTTTTGCTGGATTTTAATAATGTAATAATAATTCACTCAAAGCCAAATGAGATAGTTCCTTTAAGAAGCTGTATCCTGGTCAAAATCATTCAAAACATCCACATTCTGGATAAGATGAAAACCTCTATGAAATTATATGTCGTTTTCTTTAATACTGTTTCCTCGATTGTGATTTCAGAACTCTGTAAATTATTATTTTAGTAATTGTTGATTTATATTCATGATATTTTCAGCTGTTATTCAGAAATAGGTCTAACCCAGAACTAACAAAATTCGTTTTTTGTTGATTATCTAGTTTAATTAGTCTTTGTGTTTGTGTATATTTGAAATGTTTCAGCGTAAACAGAGAAAGGTTTGCTCGCTCTTCCTTAGTTACGGCTGGTAAGCGTCAACTGGACAACCGTTGCTAGGGGGCGTGGCTTAGCGACGAGAAGCGCCCTTGAAGTCTTTAAAGGGCCGTGACGTCATTCAAAGATCAAAAGACACATTTTGGTGAGTTTATAAATGGGACTTGAACTCGAGGCTTGTTTACTTGGTCTCGGATTTTTCGGAACACTCTCAGGATACAGCGAGGAGTCGAACACGGACAACAAACTGTCGGAAGAAAAGAGTCGAGCAGGGAACACGGACTGTGAGTACCAAATTAACAGAGCGCGACACCAAACACCTGACAATATGTCTTCAGAAAGCAACATAGCCGTGGTTCAGGAATTTCCACTGGCCACAATTGAATCATTCGCCCACTTGTGCGGCTGTTCCTGTCCCAGATTACAGTGGCACAGTGGTCTGGTATATATTATGGGGCAGTGGACGAGCAAACGGAAATGCTCGTTACACAGATGTGTGTTGATATGGTCAATGCTATCAGCAGGATATTTTTTGAAAGTTTAAAAAAACTGAGGACGACCAAAGGCATGGCGCCCGTGGAGGCTACGGAGTCTCCAGAGTACGTGTCTGAACATGAAGTTCACCAGTACCTGGGTACCCGCCATCACGGACGCCTTTGAGGATGTGACCGGGAGCCCGATGCTCAGCAAAAGCTCCAAGAAGGTGACGGATCTCGTCACAAGAGAGGTGGCCGAGAGAATCAACTCGCAGCTGACCAGCACAGGCAGCGACGAGTTTGAACCCCAGAGGCCCACCAACTCCGCAGCTACGCGCAGAGTGAAGGTCATTGTTAAATACATGACCAAAATGCTCAAGAAGTGTGCGTGGAAAATTACTTCATCTGCGTCCACCACACCGACTGCGGCAGAAATCAGCGAGGACATGCCTGAAGCCAGTCAGAGTCTGGCAGAAGAGGAGCTTTTTGGGAGACCGGACAGACTCCAGTTTCTTCAGGGCAAGCAGACCGGTATTCTGTAGGAAGCTTCGTTGACATTGTGAAGCATATTCTGGAGGAAGAGGCAAGTGACTCTGTTGTGATTTGCCATGAAATTTCAGACGCGGAGCATGCGCAGATTGAAAGCAGCATGCTCCAAGACACTAAAGTAGCAGCAAGTGACATTGCAAGCTACTTATGGATAAACAGAGAGATACTTGGCCTTAACTCATACACGTTTTCAAAATCGAGCCCAGAGGCAGGCTCAGAAAAATCGAGCCCAGAGGCAGGCTCTCTGTCAGAGTTGGACTGCTGGAAAGTTGTGGCAAATAAAATCAAAAGATTTTTTGCCTGCAGGTTTGCCAAGGAGGCAATGATTAACTCTTTGGCAAACCTGAGAGAAAAATTATGCTGCTTTTCTAAAAGGCATCAATGGATGTCTTAATTCCAGCAGCAACCGAGGTGTTGCAGGATATATTTCCACCACCGACCCCGCACGAGTGCTCCTACGAAACAATGGCCATCTGCATTAAAGATGACCAGAATGGTTCAAAGAAGATGGAGGATGTCTTATTTGACCATTTCAAACCTGGCAGTTCAGAAGGTAGGCGCACAATTCAAGTGGAAGTGGATAGGTTTATGAAACTCGTATGGAATTGGCTTCTACTACAGGCAAAACAACATGCGAGGCGAAATCACCCCGTGAAGAAGACCCTGGAGAAGATCCAGGGTGTAGTTAATGGTGAGTTAGAGGTCACCGTGTTAGAAGGTGATGCTGTTGATCCAGCCTCACCTTCCGCCACCACACCATCGCCACTACACCCATCGCCACTACACCCATCGCCACTACACCCATCGCCACCACACCCATCGCCACCACACCCATCGCCACTACACCCATCGCCACTACACCCATCGCCACCACACCCATCTTTGAGTCAACACCTCCTTGTGTGAGCAGTGCTGAAACCAAGGATCTGTTTTATCTGACATTGGTGTCTGCTGTCATCAATGAAATTTCTAAAAAGGGCAAAAGAAATATTTCAGTGGCAGCTGACACATTTCCAACAATTGTAGGAAATCTAAAAAATACGCTGTGCAGCGAAATGGCAGGCTTTGACTTGGCTCTCAAGTTAGACGGAGCCAGAATAAAGAAAATTGCCAAGGCGGTGCACAAGGACTTGTGCAAGGTGATGGGCAGCAAAGGGACTGTGCAAATGTCCCTGCAGTCACAGGACTCAGTGATGTATAGATACATCACTGAGTCCTTAAAAAGGCACCTTGTGACGCCAAAAACATCCGGCGTAAAGGGGCTCTTTAACTCACTCAAAGCCTACTTCACACGTGGATGAAAAATGCCAGCCTTCAACCTGGATATGGTGCAGGTCCCATAGGTCTGCACAGGTGTCTTAGTGACCTTGCAACTGTAAGGTCATTATGGTTTTCTCCGAGTGCTTCGGTTCGCCATTTTTAATCAACTTTAAAAAAAAAAAATCATCTTCAGGAAATGTCCAGTCGAATGCTCAGTGCTGCCGGCCTCACTGAGGCTCGTAGCACAGAATGTTCAACCTGGATATGACCAGAGCTACAGGTCCCATAGGCCTGCACAGACACCTGCAGCCTTGCAACTGTAACATCATTGTGTTGCTGTGGTTTTCTCCGAGTGCTTCGGTTTCTCCACATTTGAATCATTCAAAAGAAAAAAAAACAACAACAAAAAAAACAAAATCCCAAAAAAAAGATTAGTTGAATACTCACTCTTGCAGCACAGGTCTGCACTTTCCTCACAGGTTTTAATCATAAAAACATAGATGGAAATAAAATAAGAAATAAAATCAAAAAAAGACATTTCTGTTTTAAAATCCTCCTTACTTGCAGCACAGCTGTAGCTGTGTAACAGCATATTTAGAGAGAACAATTTGCATTTGGAAAAACAACATCAAATTTCAAATTTGTCATAATGTTTTCTATCTCAGTCCAGAGTCCTGAACTACAGGTCCCATAGGCCTGCACAGACACCTGCGGCCTTGCAACTGTAACATCATTGTGTTGCTGTGGTTTTCTCTGAGTGCTTCGGTTTCTCCACTTTTGAATCATTCAAAAGAAAAAGAGAAAAACAAAACAAAACAAAAACAAAAAAAAATACCAAAATACCACAAAAAAGATTAGTTGAACACTCACTCTTGCAGCACAGGTCTGCACTTTCCTCACAGGAATCATAAAAACATGAATAAAATTTAAAAAAAGACATTTCTGTTTTAAAATCTTCCTTACTTGCAGCACAGCTGTAGCTGTGTAACAGCGTATTAAGAGAGAACAATTTGCATTTGGAAAAACAACATCACATTTCAAATCTGTTATTATTTATAATTTTTTTTTAAAAGAAGAAAACTTACATTTCTGTTTAAAAATGTTTTCTATCTCAGTCCAAAGTCCTGAATCTGAGCTGCTGTCTTTAACATAACTTGATTATGAGTTTTTCAGGCAAACACATGGTGCCTTGCACTCTATGAACAGTTTTCAGACCAGTCAAAAATATAAATTGTTATGACACATTTCTGAAAATCAAGTTGGAAAATGTTTTATCACTAAAATCGATGTTAAATTCAACATCGACAGCAAGAAATGACACATAACTTACTCCTAAATGAGTAAGACACATAAACCCTACTGTGACTTTATATTATATCGCCATAAAAGACCGCCTTTAGTCAAACATCCTGATACTGAACATTTCAGGTAACATTTTAGATCTTTCTCTTATTATCAACAAACCATTACATCTTCAGATGCAGCTGCATTGACATTTTTTCATTAGTTTAATGGTCCATTATTATTTGCCTGTGGGTTGTTAAATCAGCAGCAGCTCTTTAGGAAAAGTCAATTCACTCGCCACATTTATCACAGTGCTGCTTATCAGTATTCACCTGTGTATGTGTGTTTCATTAATGATTTAATGTGCTGGAACTAAAATGTTTTTCTCGCTTATGTTCCTCCCATGACACACAGAGAATGCTGTATAAAAGCCCATTTTCTGAAAGCAACACCAGGATAAGCAACATTTCCAATCGGCTGTTTTTAAACACATCTCTGCTTAAAGGTAAGAAAATATACTTAAAAATGTCAAAAAATGTCTTAACTCTTCCTCTCGGTCATCTGCTTCTAGTCTACTGTATTAGGAAAGACATTATTCTTGATCCGCTCTCATTTAATTAAAACATTTCAGTATTTTTGCCTCCAGGTCATCATGAAAGTGCTGTCGGAACTTTTGGTCGTGTGCCTGCTTGGAGCGCTGCATGTTTACGCTCAACCTGACGAGATGGGGTTAGTCTCACAATGCTAAATCATGCTATAAATGTACCTGTTTTCCCATTCCCATGTTTTCACACTGTAAAGTCAATTGAGACAGTTGAGAAAGTAAAGCATATCGAACTATAAGACTTGAGTTACGTTTGCTTTGTGTACTTTTCAAAACCTAGTTGCATTCACCTCATCTTGTGAAGTTGTGGCAACTTAAAAATGGCAAGTGTGCTAGCATGGATTAATCAATTTAAATATAAAGTCTTTATTGGGGAAATTCAGGTGCAGATAAATATAGTAAAGTACAATGATGAATAAAAAAGAAGAATTTAAAATAAACTGTCATTCTCATTTATCTTCACCCTCACAATCACCATTATTTTGGTGAAAATTGCCAATTATTATGACAAAATATTGGCGGACCCCCTGCACTGCCTCTGTGGACCCCTAGGGGTCACGGACTCCTGGTTGAAGACCTTACTATAAACTAAAGGGCAATTAAACTCACAATTAAAAGGCAAGGTAACGTGGTGTTTGCGATTAGTAGCTGCAAAGTCAGTGAATTATGATGTTTGTAAGAGTAATATAATTAGTTGATGATCCATCAGTTGCTGCTCTGCTCATGAGATTTTATATTTGTGTCTTCATCAAGTCTGAGTGAAGACGAGCAGCATATGGTGAGAAGATACGCAGAGTCCACCATTGGCAGTGAAATCAGCAAAATCATGGATTCAATGGTGCAGAAAAACTTTGTTGATTTCTTGCTTAACCAAAAGGAGAAAAAGAGCAAGTACGTCAATGAAGTTAGCACAAACAGATTTCAAGTAAAAGCTTTGTGAAGTTAACTGAAGTGATTGTTGCCGTCACAGGCCTGCCACAGCAGAGGAAGCTGCAGAGGTGCGTCTCTACAGCGACCTGCTGAAGCTCAGTCGTGAGAAGCAGAAGAGAAAGGTGTGGTTTCCCTTCTCTGTATTGTATTAACTGATCTGTCTTGCTGTGTTTAACGTCACATTTCACCTGCTGTTATTTCTCCAACAAGGTGCAGTGACGCATCAGACAGCTCATGGCGACGTCACGTTTTTAAAACCTGGGCGACGTGGAATGTGTAATCGTAGTGAAGAGTCATCCTCCGTCTGTGTAACACAGATCAACACACAGATGATAAATAAAATGACCTGAAATGATGTGAAATAACTCACTTTGTATTTTGTTATCTAGAGCTGATATACTGCAGATCACTGATGCTGGTTACAACGTCTAGATTCATACTGTCAATGACAGATTTAAGTATGACTGAACAATGATCACTGAAAATATGATTTATTATGCAGGTTAAAACTTGCTGCACTTTTTACCAACCTAATACACTGCTGACATGTTCAAAACATGGGCAGTAGTTGTTGCAATAAAGCAATAATGTAATATAAGAAATACTTCTGTACTTTAAGTAAACGCAGTACAACATTAGTCTTATCAAAATAACACAAAGTAAATTCAGAATGAGTCAACACTTGAAAATCAAAGCTCTTGGTGGCTGCATTGTTGTGATAAACATTCAAATATATCTAAATTAATGAAAGTATGACACAACTCCTGTTGTACTTTGAAATCATTCAAAAGAGTTCTTCTTTTTCCAGTTGAATTGTTTCCACAGTGGGATGTTATGTCCTCTTTTACACACTTGCCCTTCATGATTTATCACTGATGCTGATGTTCATCTCCAGCACAGTAATTAACTCCAAAACAAGTTAATTTTGAGGTCACTATTTTCTATCTCCTGTGGGCGATGTCACGGTTGCTCTGTCCCTTCAGTGATTTTTATACACTTGTATTAATTTATTCCACTCATTTTCATATTTGTCTTCACTTTTATTTATTTATTTATTCTGTTGTTATTGCCGTTTTCCCCAGTTTGGCATTTTAAAGGTGCCATATTCGCCACGTCATCAGGGGGCGCTGTAGGACAACGTGTTGACATCATCAACCAGGACGGACTTCACTTCCGTGTAGTCAGAATGGAAACAGTTGTGCTAAAGTGGCTTTAAAGTCGCTTTTTAAATCAAATTCATCAACCTGTGACTCCCGAAAATGATAATTTTGAGTTTAATTTAGCATACCGCTAATATAGACGCCGACGTTATCGAACTACAGCGAGAAAAAACTACAACTGTCCTCTCAGCTAACGTCAGTTAGCTTAGCTCTGACATAGAAAGAAGAGCCGGACATCCACAATCATGCATCGCAGAGGTGTTGGCGCCAAAAAGAAGCGCGCAGAGGTAAACAGTGAAGATGTTCATGTTTCTTATTATCACGCGGAGTCGTTTATTTAAAGGAAACTTTCACGTCTCACCTGTCAAACTGTGTTTTTCTACTTCAGGCCAGATATAAGGAGAGAGGAACTGTTCTCGCAGAGGACCAGATTGTCCAAGTGAGTCTATTTCTCTTCATTAATTAAAGTGTTAACTAGAAAATTCCCGCGGAAATTTTGGAAGTGCCGAGTGGGCTGTTGCCGGGGTTCTGTAGTGAAAAAGCATATCTCAAATAGTAATATTTAACATGTTTATTTGCACACATGACCAGCTAGCACTAACGTGCTAGCCACTAATTCTAGCATCAGCTGTAAATGTTAGCAAATGTCATGTCTTGAAAACAATGTGCAGAAGGTTTGTATAAGGTCAATATATTAGTAATGTCCTAAATGAGCTGAATCTAGTGATATAATTTTTATTTCTGTAGTACAAAATTTGTGGAAGTTCTTAGGTGTGTGTGTGTGTGTGTGTGTGTGTGTGGTTGTTAGGTGCAACAACATGCTAATTGCTAACTCTAGGCCGCCATTTTAGCATATAGTGGCAGTGAATATGAACTTGTCTGAGAGAGCAGAGCAGCACAGCAGCTAGCACATTAGCACTAGCCACTAACTGATTTTGAAGTTGTTAGGTGTGTGTGTGTGTGTCACATCATAGTCACAGCAACAGCAGATTTAAACACAGATTGACAGTCACCACAGAAAATGTCTTGCTTGAGTTGCCTGTGTTAATGTCTGTCAGTTAGTGGCTAGTGCTAATGCGCTAGCTGCTCTGCGGACTCTCTCTGTCATTTTACACAGACCAATTCAAATTAACTGACAATAACTGCTAAGATGGCCGCTGCCAGGCAGTTAGTGTAGCAGTTTGAATTTCAATTGGAAGGCAGAGAGAGAGAGAAAATGCTGAGACCATGCCTCGAACAGGAAGGATATCTGTCCAAACCGTATTTCCAATCATTGAACCGACTTAAGTTTGGGCATCTAGAGACCTTCCTGGTCGTCTAGATATGCAGTTTGTGTGTAAAATGAAGAAATATGACCTATTAAATTATGTTATGATTTCACACAGGCCTGTTAGTGGCTAATTGTTAGCCTGACAGCGCTAGCCGCTAGTCGCTAACGGGCTAGCACGCTGGCAGCTAACGCGCTAACGGGCTAGCGCGCTAGCAGCTAACGTGCTAGCCGCTAACGCGCTAGCCGCTAAGCTGCGCTGCTGTCTCTCTCTATCATTTTACACAGACAAATTCAAATTAACTGACAATAACTGCTGATATATGTCGCATTATAGGCACAGCAACAGCAGATTTAAACACAAACAACACAGATTGACAGTCACCACAGAAAATGTCTTGCTTGAGTTGCCTGTGTTAATGTCTGTCAGTTAGTGGCTAGTGCTAATGCGCTAGGTGCTCTGCTATCTCCCTCTGTCATTTTACACAGACAAATTCAAATTAACTGACAATAACTGCTAAGATGGCCGCCGCCGGGCAGTTAGTGCAGCAGTTTGAATTTCAGTTGGAAGGCAGAGAGAGAGAGAGAGAAAATGCTGAGACCACGCCTCGAACAGGAAGGATATCTGGCCAAACCGTATTTCCAATCATTGAACCGACTTAAGTTTGGGCATCTAGAGACTTTCCTGATCGTCTAGATATGCAGTTTGTGTGTAAAATGAAGAAATATGACCTATTGTAATCGATTCAAAGAAAGGTGACTTCTGCTTTGCTCCAGAAAATCTCCCGCCTTTTTAACATTGCAGTCTATGAGGCGGTGGATAGGTCCCGGTGGCGTAATTCTGTGTCTCAGGCCAAAACTATAATACTCACAGCTTTCGTAGACGAATCGGAGCGAGAAGACAAATTTTCCTACGTTTTTATGTATAAATCATGTCTGTAGTGTGAAATTTGTGGCCACAGGAGCAGTTTACGTTTTATTTTTTGACCGATTTTTTTCTCCCTTCCACCCTCTAGCTGATGATGTCATCCACTCTGGCGAAAACATTCCGCGCAATACACAACCATTATAAAACCTGAATTTTGATCAAAAACCTTCACACCTTTGAGCCTTGATAGTTTGAAAAACGGTAAAAGGTGTCGATAAGTGAAGTGGATAGATGAAGAGAAGGCAAGAGTACCTCCATTTTAAAGTTTAAATGAAGTCTCTCAGTGAAAGTATGCCAGAGCTGTTCATTTTTGAAAATGGCTGTTTTAAATTAAATTTTTTTCTGGCTTTTCCATTCATTCTTATGGGAAAATTTCCTCGTTTTTTTTTTGGGAAATATTCGCGAATATTTCACGAATTTCTTACACACTTACAAGCAGTCGATTCGGGATGAAAACACACGTTTTGTTAATTTACTTGTTGGGGGTCCTGTGGCCCGTTGGGCTGCATTAATCGGCGAAAAAGGGCGGAAAATGAATAATAAAACTGCCATGAAACACGCAGAAGAACAATAGTGCCTCGCGTCGCAGGCACTCGGCACTAATTAAAATCCAGCTTTTCTGTGCTTTACTTTATGAACGTGGCTGTTCATATGAACAGTTTTTCATCAGTTGGAGCTTTTAGTTTTTATTTGTGAGAACATTTATATTGTACAATCTTTGCCTGTAACTGCTCGTGGATGTATGCCCGAGCGATGATGTAGCAGGCTGATACTGAAACTAAATATTACAGGAAACCCCAAATTCCTCAGTTTGTGCAGCATTTTTTCATTTCATTTTTAAATATTGTTCCCTCCATGGATGTGCACGTACGATAGTGCGTCGCTCTCATGTTTCCAGGATCACCTCCTGAAAGAAGGCCTGGCTTGGCTGGACTCTCAGGCAGCCGGAGAATCGCAGTACTGGCTGCCCGCTCTCTTCTCCAAGCTGACCTCCCGTGATGTCACACCAGTGGAGGCCAATCAGATGACGATGAAGCGCTTCAGACACATGCTGGTAAACAAAATGTGCCTTGGCTGGTTCATGGGGATATTCTCACTCTACAGAACGTCATTTTTCATGTAGAAACAAACTTTTAAAGAAAACACACTAAAGAAAACTTCAGTTCAGTCTAACTCGATTTTTATTGTGATATTCTTCACACTGACGTGCATCCACTTGTTTCAGCTCATCCTCGGGTCAACAGTTCATACAGTCACATTTATAAATTAATTAATAATTATAAATGTTATCAGGGCTATTCGTCATGATATCAGACTTATCGGAATGACGTAATAATTTACTGTTATCGGCCCGATAATTATCGTGCAAGCAGATGAAAAATGTCTCAAATTTTAAGGGCAAAATGCGACCATTTAGAGGCAGTCTGGCGCCCTGATTTATATAGACTAGCAGTGTTTCCAAGTAAAGATTGAATGAAGCACATTGTTCATTCCTCATAAGTAGGTAGAGATAATCTGTCTAATCTGTCCTCTCTTTCTCTCCCATATGCAGCAAGATCAAGCCCAGAGGCAGGCTCAAAAAGCCCAGGTCCAGAGGCAGGCTCAAAAAGCCCAGGTCCAGAGGCAGGCTCAAAAAGCCCAGGTCCAGAGGCAGGCTCAAAAAGGTCGAGCCCAGAGCCATTTCCAAACATAATAGGAAATCATATCACGTCAAGCACATTCTGGAGGAAAATTACTTCATCTGCGTCCACCACACCGACTGCAGCAGAATTGAGCAAGGACATGCCTGAAGCCAGTCAGAGTCTGGCAGAAGAGGAGCTTCTTTGGGAGACCGGACAGACTCCAGTTATTTCTTCAGGGCAAGCAGACCGGTATTCTGTAGGAAGCTTCGTTGACATCGTAAAGCATATTCTGGAGGAAGAGGCAAGTGACTCTGTTGTGATTTGCCATGAAATTTCAGACGCGGAGCATGCGCAGATTGAAAGCAGCATGCTCCAAGATACTAAAGTAGCAGCAAGTGACATTGCAAGCTACTTATGGATAAACAGAGAGTTACTTGGCCTTAACTCCTACACGTTTTCAAAAGCGAGCCCTGATGCAGGCTCAGAAAAATCGAGCCCAGAGGCAGGCTCAGAAAAATCGAGCCCAGAGGCAGGCTCTCTGTCAGAGTTAGACTGCTGGAAAGTTGTGGCAAACAAAATCAAAAGATTTTTTGCCTGCAGGTTTGCCAAGGAGGCAATGATTAACTTTTTGGCAAACCTTAGAGAAAAATTAAGCTGCTTCTCTAAAAAGGCATCAATGGATGTCTTAATTCCAGCAGCAACCGAGGTGTTGCAGGACATATTGCCACCACCGACCCCGCACAAGTGCTCCTCATAGCCACCACAACCATCTCCACCAACACCTCCTTGTGTGAGCAGTGCTGAAACCAAGGAGCTGTTTTATGTGACATTGGTGTCTGCTGTCATCAATGAAATTGCTAAAAAAAAAGGCAAAAGAAATATTTCAGTGGCAGCTGACACATTTCCAACGATGGTAGGAAATCTAAAAAAGACACTGTGCACCGAAATGGCAGGCTTTGACTTGACTGTCAAGTTAGACGGAGCCAGAATAAAGTGCACAAGGACTTGTGCAAGGAGATGGGCAGCAAAGGGACTGTGCAAATGTTCCTGCAGTCACAGGACTCAGTGATGTATCCATACATCACCTTTTATGTGACATTGCTGTCATCAATGAAATTGCTATAAAAAAAAAGGCAAAAGAAATATTTCAGTGACAGCTGACACATTTCCAACAATCGTAGGAAATCTAAAAAATACGCTGTGCAGCAAAATGGCAGGCTTTGACTTGGCTCTCAAGTTAGACGGAGCCAGAATAAAGAAAATTGCCAAGGCGGTGCACAAGGACTTGTGCAAGGCGATGGGCAGCAAAGGGACTGTGCAAATGTTCCTGCAGTCACAGGACTCAGTGATGTATGGATACATCACAAAAATGTCTGGCCGAACAGGAGCGTCTTCGGCAGACCGGGTCGACGGCCCACAGTGTGGCTGGCCCTGTGTTTGCCCCTCTTTTGTTTCTTTTGGCCGGAGTCTCGCTCTCTTTTTGGTTTATTACTTTATGGGTTGAATTTTTGTCTTTTATTTCCCAATTTCTCAATAATAGTTCCTTTTTGCAAACCATGAAATTTTGTGTGGTGTCCTTTTATGTTATGGCCTCATTGAGCCAATTTTAAGTTCAACATTAATTTAATTTTATGAGGGCGTAACACTCATTGAGACCTGAGGGCTACTGCACAAAACTAGAATAAAGAAATTCAGAATAATTGAGCAAGTCTGCTCGGAGCATACTGCGTGTTCACGGTATACTTAAATAGACCTCACAATCGCTCACAGAATCACCGATGGGAACATGGATAAAAGTTGCGCTTCGTACTTCAACGGCCGCTGAACAACGGCTGCCGATGGAGTTCTATGAAGAGGTGAAAGATACCATAAGAAAAAAAGGCAATACTAATGCCATGATTAAAGGACACAAGAAAGCCTGGTAGACAATAGCGGACCGGCTTCATGCGTAAGTAGTCCAAAACTGTACAATTAATAAACAGTGCTTCGCTCAGGAAATGTAGAGTATGATTAGGTGCAAACAATTATCGGAGTGCTTCGGTTTCTCCACTTTTGAACCATTAAAAAAACAAAAAAACAGACTCAGTAGTAGACATGAAGGGCAGATCTTCGATCTGACAGCTAGGCTCGGGCTCCTCTTTGCATGGGAGCATAATGTCCCTTTCTGCCGCTGACCTCACGGGAACGGTCTTCTCGGGGGTTTCCTTACTGCGCAGCTCTCTTTGATTGGAAGATCTGGGCTGAATGTCGGATTTCTGGGGGCTAAGCTTGGCGCTCTTGCTCCGTGATTTCTGGTTTTTCGGGTCTCCAAAGCAAGATTTCCTGCATGTGGAAAGAGAAGAATTAAAGATTTGAATTACAAGAGACTTCTACCTCCTCCAGAGCAAATTAGATTTTAAATTATTTATGAATGAATGATTTCTCCTTTCTTTCTGGTTGCATTACATTACTGTGGCTTGATTTAAATACCACAAAGCCCAGTACTGTCAGGTATCATTTATTTTACCTCTTTTGACCTTTGCCACCCCGACTAAAGGGGTGCGGAGTGGCCGGGTTGGCTTGCGTCCTCTCTTCCACATCCAGGTCCCACATGTCCTCCTTGTCAGGCTTGTCACGCGGCGGGTCCTTCCTTGTGAGCTGCAGGCGACGCTCCATTCGCTCAATACGTGCCAGCAGCTGCAAAAAGAGGACGATTAAGTGGTTTTAACATCAACATGTTACATAACACACCAATATTTGCTTAAAAACTGTTACATACTGTCTCTTTGTCCGCCTTGAGCTCATCTATCTCCTTGTCCTTGGACTGCAGCTGCTGTTGTTCAATGAGGTTGGATTTCTTGGCAGTCTCCGGGGACGACTCCCTTCACGCTGTCACCAGCACCGGCATCCTTGGGGTTATTGATCACAGCCATCTGAGGGTTATCCATAGTGTCAGCACAGAGGGGTTTACCTTCACCGACGACGATTTCTCATGCTGCAACGCCTCGGCGATGCAACCCACAGCCACCTCCCATGAGAAGTTAGCAGGCTCCTGTCCTACCAAAACACAGAGAAATAAAGATATTTTGCTCTCAATAAAACAATAACTTCTCACTTCTCTCGCCTGCGACGTTGACCTTGAAAAAAACGACAAAGAAACGAGGAGGGAAGGTCTGATCCGTTACCTAGCAACCAATAGCAACCCAACGGCAAAACGTTACATTAACACATTTCTATTTTAAAAATAAAAAAACATTTGTTATTGTAACCTATTATTATTATTCATCTATTGTCAGAAAAACACATTTACAACACACAGGCGCTAAACTGGAGACAACCCGCTCTCGTAGGGAAACATTAAAATCACTGGTACGTCAGCTTCAGTGTAGCTAGCCAGCTAGCTACGGCTAAATGCTAACCGGCTAGTTTGACCAACAAAAACGCGCCTTCAGGGCGAAGCGGCGACAACGGCCGCGTCGAGACACTCACAGCTCGGACATACACGTTTTTAAAACCAGCGTGAGTTGTTGTGTTTGGAGCTTACCTCGACTGTAATTCAAGTCCACCTGCAGACTGCCTTCATGACATGTTCCCTCCTTAAGACTGTTTCAAAGCGCCGACTACTGCGCATGCGTAATTTGCTGGATGGCCATTTCTTGTTTTGAACGTTTGAGTCGGAGTTTGAGCAGCAGAGGGAGACAGAGGACCAGAACCAGGACCAGAATCAGGACCAGAACCAGGACCAGGACCAGGACCAGAATCAGAACCAGGACCAGAATCAGAGTCTATGATACTATGCCGATTTTTAAACTGCAAACATAAATATGCAATAAAAAGCTATGAAATGTGTTCAATAAGATGAACCGGTCAGCTCAGAATTAAGAGCACTAATCAGTGCAAAAGAACTACACAGAAGGATAGAAACGAGCTGGAATAAAATGCAATACTATGAAGCTTTAGGTGAAAAAAATATATGAATATTAAAAATATGTGTTCTAATACGTATATACAGCTATTGAAGTGAGCTGTATTAATATGACATACTATATATGCACAGATATTACACAGAACGTTAATTTAAATACACTTGTTATTAGGAAATCATAATAACTGTACATAATACATCAAACATTTATTAAACAAGTAAAGCACTCAAAACACGCCGGTACTGCCTCCTTCTGGAGAGAGAGAGCTCTCCACTCATCTTCACTGGCTTGTCTAAAGTGACATAACTGAAGGAATCACTGCTTCTGTTTTGCTGGATTTTAATAATGTAATAATAATTCACTCAAAGCCAAATGAGATAGTTCCTTTAAGAAGCTGTATCCTGGTCAAAATCATTCAAAACATCCACATTCTGGATAAGATGAAAACCTCTATGAAATTATATGTCGTTTTCTTTAATACTGTTTCCTCGATTGTGATTTCAGAACTCTGTAAATTATTATTTTAGTAATTGTTGATTTATATTCATGATATTTTCAGCTGTTATTCAGAAATAGGTCTAACCCAGAACTTTTATTCGTTTTTTGTTGATTATCTAGTTTAATTAGTCTTTGTGTTTGTGTATATTTGAAATGTTTCAGCGTAAACAGAGAAAGGTTTGCTCGCTCTTCCTTAGTTACGGCTGGTAAGCGTCAACTGGACAACCGTTGCTAGGGGGCGTGGCTTAGCGACGAGAAGCGCCCTTGAAGTCTTTAAAGGGCCGTGACGTCATTCAAAGATCAAAAGACACATTTTGGTGAGTTTATAAATGGGACTTGAACTCGAGGCTTGTTTACTTGGTCTCGGATTTTTCGGAACACTCTCAGGATACAGCGAGGAGTCGAACACGGACAACAAACTGTCGGAAGAAAAGAGTCGAGCAGGGAACACGGACTGTGAGTACCAAATTAACAGAGCGCGACACCAAACACCTGACAATATGTCTTCAGAAAGCAACATAGCCGTGGTTCAGGAATTTCCACTGGCCACAATTGAAATCATTCGCCCACTTGTGCGGCTGTTCCTGTCCCAGATTACAGTGGCACAGTGGTCTGGTATATATTATGGGGCAGTGGACGAGCAAACGGAAATGCTCGTTACACAGATGTGTGTTGATATGGTCAATGCTATCAGCAGGATATTTTTTGAAAGTTTAAAAAAACTGAGGACGACCAAAGGCATGGCGCCCGTGGAGGCTACGGAGTCTCCAGAGTACGTGTCTGAACATGAAGTTCACCAGTACCTGGGTACCGCCATCACGGACGCCTTTGAGGATGTGACCGGGAGCCCGATGCTCAGCAAAAGCTCCAAGAAGGTGACGGATCTCGTCACAAGAGAGGTGGCCGAGAGAATCAACTCGCAGCTGACCAGCACAGGCAGCGACGAGTTTGAACCCCAGAGGCCCACCAACTCCGCAGCTACGCGCAGAGTGAAGGTCATTGTTAAATACATGACCAAAATGCTCAAGAAGTGTGCGTGGAAAATTACTTCATCTGCGTCCACCACACCGACTGCGGCAGAAATCAGCGAGGACATGCCTGAAGCCAGTCAGAGTCTGGCAGAAGAGGAGCTTTTTTGGGAGACCGGACAGACTCCAGTTTCTTCAGGGCAAGCAGACCGGTATTCTGTAGGAAGCTTCGTTGACATTGTGAAGCATATTCTGGAGGAAGAGGCAAGTGACTCTGTTGTGATTTGCCATGAAATTTCAGACGCGGAGCATGCGCAGATTGAAAGCAGCATGCTCCAAGACACTAAAGTAGCAGCAAGTGACATTGCAAGCTACTTATGGATAAACAGAGAGATACTTGGCCTTAACTCATACACGTTTTCAAAATCGAGCCCAGAGGCAGGCTCAGAAAAATCGAGCCCAGAGGCAGGCTCTCTGTCAGAGTTGGACTGCTGGAAAGTTGTGGCAAATAAAATCAAAAGATTTTTTGCCTGCAGGTTTGCCAAGGAGGCAATGATTAACTCTTTGGCAAACCTGAGAGAAAAATTATGCTGCTTTTCTAAAAAGGCATCAATGGATGTCTTAATTCCAGCAGCAACCGAGGTGTTGCAGGATATATTTCCACCACCGACCCCGCACGAGTGCTCCTACGAAACAATGGCCATCTGCATTAAAGATGACCAGAATGGTTCAAAGAAGATGGAGGATGTCTTATTTGACCATTTCAAACCTGGCAGTTCAGAAGGTAGGCGCACAATTCAAGTGGAAGTGGATAGGTTTATGAAACTCGTATGGAATTGGCTTCTACTACAGGCAAAACAACATGCGAGGCGAAATCACCCCGTGAAGAAGACCCTGGAGAAGATCCAGGGTGTAGTTAATGGTGAGTTAGAGGTCACCGTGTTAGAAGGTGATGCTGTTGATCCAGCCTCACCTTCCGCCACCACACCCATCGCCACTACACCCATCGCCACTACACCCATCGCCACTACACCCATCGCCACCACACCCATCGCCACCACACCCATCTTTGAGTCAACACCTCCTTGTGTGAGCAGTGCTGAAACCAAGGATCTGTTTTATCTGACGTTGGTGTCTGCTGTCATCAATGAAATTTCTAAAAAGGGCAAAAGAAATATTTCAGTGGCAGCTGACACATTTCCAACAATTGTAGGAAATCTAAAAAATACGCTGTGCAGCGAAATGGCAGGCTTTGACTTGGCTCTCAAGTTAGACGGAGCCAGAATAAAGAAAATTGCCAAGGCGGTGCACAAGGACTTGTGCAAGGTGATGGGCAGCAAAGGGACTGTGCAAATGTCCCTGCAGTCACAGGACTCAGTGATGTATAGATACATCACTGAGTCCTTAAAAAGGCACCTTGTGACGCCAAAAACATCCGGCGTAAAGGGGCTCTTTAACTCACTCAAAGCCTACTTCACACGTGGATGAAAAATGCCAGCCTTCAACCTGGATATGGTGCAGGTCCCATAGGTCTGCACAGGTGTCTTAGTGACCTTGCAACTGTAAGGTCATTATGGTTTTCTCCGAGTGCTTCGGTTCGCCATTTTTAATCAACTTTAAAAAAAAAAAATCATCTTCAGGAAATGTCCAGTCGAATGCTCAGTGCTGCTGGCCTCACTGAGGCTCGTAGCACAGAATGTTCAACCTGGATATGACCAGAGCTACAGGTCCCATAGGCCTGCACAGACACCTGCAGCCTTGCAACTGTAACATCATTGTGTTGCTGTGGTTTTCTCCGAGTGCTTCGGTTTCTCCACATTTGAATCATTCAAAAGAAAAAAAAACAAAATCCCAAAAAAAAGATTAGTTGAATACTCACTCTTGCAGCACAGGTCTGCACTTTCCTCACAGGTTTTAATCATAAAAACATAGATGGAAATAAAATAAGAAATAAAATCAAAAAAAGACATTTCTGTTTTAAAATCCTCCTTACTTGCAGCACAGCTGTAGCTGTGTAACAGCATATTTAGAGAGAACAATTTGCATTTGGAAAAACAACATCAAATTTCAAATTTGTCATAATGTTTTCTATCTCAGTCCAGAGTCCTGAACTACAGGTCCCATAGGCCTGCACAGACACCTGCGGCCTTGCAACTGTAACATCATTGTGTTGCTGTGGTTTTCTCTGAGTGCTTTGGTTTCTCCACTTTTGAATCATTCAAAAGAAAAAGAGAAAAACAAAACAAAACAAAAAAAAAAAAAAAAAAAAAATACCCCAAAAAAGATTAGTTGAACACTCACTCTTGCAGCACAGGTCTGCACTTTCCTCACAGGAATCATAAAAACATGAATAAAATTTAAAAAAAGACATTTCTGTTTTAAAATCTTCCTTACTTGCAGCACAGCTGTAGCTGTGTAACAGCGTATTAAGAGAGAACAATTTGCATTTGGAAAAACAACATCACATTTCAAATCTGTTATTATTTATAAATATTTTTTTTAAAAGAAGAAAACTTACATTTCTGTTTAAAAATGTTTTCTATCTCAGTCCAAAGTCCTGAATCTGAGCTGCTGTCTTTAACATAACTTGAATATGAGTTTTTTCAGGCAAACACATGGTGCCTTGCACTCTATGAACAGTTTTCAGACCAGTCAAAAATATAAATTGTTATGACACATTTCTGAAAATCAAGTTGGAAAATGTTTTATCACTAAAATCGATGTTAAATTCAACATCGACAGCAAGAAATGACACATAACTTACTCCTAAATGAGTAAGACACATAAACCCTACTGTGACTTTATATTATATCGCCATAAAAGACCGCCTTTAGTCAAACATCCTGATACTGAACATTTCAGGTAACATTTTAGATCTTTCTCTTATTATCAACAAACCATTACATCTTCAGATGCAGCTGCATTGACATTTTTTCATTAGTTTAATGGTCCATTATTATTTGCCTGTGGGTTGTTAAATCAGCAGCAGCTCTTTAGGAAAAGTCAATTCACTCGCCACATTTATCACAGTGCTGCTTATCAGTATTCACCTGTGTATGTGTGTTTCATTAATGATTTAATGTGCTGGAACTAAAATGTTTTTCTCGCTTATGTTCCTCCCATGACACACAGAGAATGCTGTATAAAAGCCCATTTTCTGAAAGCAACACCAGGATAAGCAACATTTCCAATCGGCTGTTTTTAAACACATCTCTGCTTAAAGGTAAGAAAATATACTTAAAAATGTCAAAAAATGTCTTAACTCTTCCTCTCGGTCAACTGCTTCTAGTCTACTGTATTAGGAAAGACATTATTCTTGATCCGCTCTCATTTAATTAAAACATTTCAGTATTTTTGCCTCCAGGTCATCATGAAAGTGCTGTCGGAACTTTTGGTCGTGTGCCTGCTTGGAGCGCTGCATGTTTACGCTCAACCTGACGAGATGGGGTTAGTCTCACAATGCTAAATCATGCTATAAATGTACCTGTTTTCCCATTCCCATGTTTTCACACTGTAAAGTCCATTGAGACAGTTGAGAAAGTAAAGCATATCGAACTATAAGACTTGAGTTACGTTTGCTTTGTGTACTTTTCAAAACCTAGTTGCATTCACTTCATCTTGTGAAGTTGTGGCAACTTAAAAATGGCAAGTGTGCTAGCATGGATTAATCAATTTAAATATAAAGTCTTTATTGGAGAAATTCAGGTGCAGATAAATATAGTAAAGTACAATGATGAATAAAAAAGAAGAATTTAAAATAAACTGTAAACCAGGGGTCTTCAACCTTTGTCTCTTTGTCAACTTGCTGGGTTATAATGGGTTTGGACTCTATACTGTGTATCCAGCGTTTTAAAGGTGCCATATTCGCCACGTCATCAGGGGGCGCTGTAGGACAACGTGTTGACATCATCAACAAGTTAATTTTGAGGTCACTATTTTCTATCTCCTGTGGGCGATGTCACGGTTGCTCTGTCCCTTCAGTGATTTTTATACACTTGTATTAATTTATTCCACTCATTTTCATATTTGTCTTCACTTTTATTTATTTATTTATACTGTTGTTATTGCCGTTTTCCCCAGTTTGGCATTTTAAAGGTGCCATATTCGCCACGTCATCAGGGGGCGCTGTAGGACAACGTGTTGACATCATCAACCAGGACGGACTTCACTTCCGTGTAGTCAGAATGGAAACAGTTGTGCTAAAGTGGCTTTAAAGTCGCTTTTTAAATCAAATTCATCAACCTGTGACTCCCGAAAATGATAATTTTGAGTTTAATTTAGCAGACCGCTAATATAGACGCCGACGTTATCGAACTACAGCGAGAAAAAAACTACAACTGTCCTCTCAGCTAACGTCAGTTAGCTTAGCTCTGACATAGAAAAGCAGCCTTTACCTGAGACAAACTCACCTGTGCGTTCGAGTTTGAGCCGGACATCCACAAACATGCATCGCAGAGGTGTTGGCGCGGGAGCTATCGCCAAAAAGAAGCTCGCAGAGGTAAACAGTGAAGATGTTCATGTTTCTTATTATCACGCGGAGTTCACGTCTCACCTGTCAAACTGTGTTTTTCTACTTCAGGCCAAATATAAGGAGAGAGGAACTGTTCTCGCAGAGGACCAGATTGTCCAAGTGAGTCTATTTCTGTTCATTAATTAAAGTGTTAATTAACATCTAGCGTCTCTGTGCTTTTACTTTATGAACGTGGCTGTTCATATGAACAGTTTTTCATCAGTTGGAGCCTTTAGTTTTTATTTGTGAGAAGAACATTTATAGTTTCATAAAGTCTGAGGTCCATTTAAAACCTATTCATCACCTGACTGTCTGGAAACAGTAATATCAGGCCTCAGTGGCTCGGCGAGGGGAGAGTAGATGCTTTATTGACCTTACGTTGTATCTGTGTAAGATGTGTCACGACCTCTAAATCTGTCAGTGTCTAACGTAAATACAAATATATATTTCTCCGTCATGTTAGCTTTTGTTGTCTACCGAAGTCCCCAAAGCAGACTTTTGTCTGCTTGTTCTCCTGTGTTGTCGATGATATCGTGTCCTCATCTGTTTCCGTCTTCTCTGTTCAGATGTCGAAGCAGCTGGAAACTTTCAAGTCCAACCTGGAGGAATTCGCCAGCAAGCATAAACAAGAAATCCGAAAGAACTCCCAGTTCAGGGTTCAGTTTCAAGAAATGTGTGCCACCATTGGAGTTGATCCCCTCGCCTGTGAGAAACATTTAAAAGTAATCTGGAGACGTACATCCTTTAAATTTAAAAACAACTCTTTAACGCCTCTTTCCTCATTTTGTCCACAGCTGGTAAAGGTTTTTGGTCTGAGATGCTCGGTGTCGGTGACTTCTATTATGAGCTGGGTGTGCAGATTATTGAAGTGTGCCTGGCCCTCAAACACAGAAATGGAGGTTTGTCATTTATCTGGAAGCTGAACTCTGTGTCTGACATTCACAGTAATATAAAATCTGTTACTGGCTTTAAAACGTCAACATTTCTGTCTTCTTTCAGGTCTTATTACTTTGGATGAACTCCACCACAGAGTACTGAAGGGACGAGGTAAATACGCCCAGGATGTGAGCCAGTAAGTGAATCATTTTTGACCTCATATTTACATCATATTTGGAGCATTTGATGTCCATGTGCTGGTCCTGAGTTGTATGATAATTAAAAATCATTAAATGTGCGCTTCCCAGAGATGACTTGATGAGAGCCATCAAGAAACTGAAGGTGATGGGGAATGGCTTCGGGATGATTCCTGTCGGGGGTTCTTACTTGGTCCAGTCAGTCCCAGCGGAGCTCAACATGGATCACACTATAGTTCTGCAGCTGGCTGAGGTGAGACGCTGCCGCCGGGTTAATCATAGCAGGTGTCAAGACAAGGTTGTCCCCTCAGTCGGCATTTTTGACAGATTTCCTGACTTAGTAACTTCATATCTGGTTGTTTCCTTTGTTGGCTTGTAGAAAAAGGGTTACGTGACAGTGAGCGAGATCAAGGCCAGCCTGAAATGGGAGAAGGAACGAGCTTGTCACGTCCTGGTAAGTGTGACTGTTAAAATTGTATTCGTCCAGAGACATTAAACACTGAAAAAACTAAAGCTCAAAGTGGGATTGTTGTCTGGTGTTGCTGCTCACTTCAGTAGTTGGTTTCAGCTTCTCGAATGAGATGAGAGTTTTTGCTAAATCACTGTTTCTCAAACTTTGCACATGACGTACCACCTCAGAAAATATTATCCTCTGCAGTAACACTTGATGGCACTGTTCTCTAACTCTGTGCTGCCATCACGGTGAGAAGGAAATCCAACAAGCTTTGCAGCTCCGTCTGTAATGTTCCCACCATGTTTGAATAAAGCGGCAGTGTATGCCGACCCTGTTCACCTACAAACGGTTCACGCATTAGAAATATCTGTTCCTGATAAGAACGTTATTTATTCAATCCTAAATCAGTTAAAGAAACAGTTAATCTGGTCGTAAAGAGTTCTCTTGATCCACACTTTCTTTCTTTGCCTTCGTAACTGCTTGTGGATGAATGTGACCACGTAGCAGGCTGATATCGAAACAAAATATTACAGGAAACACAAATCTCTCACTTTACCTCACCTTCAAGCTGAGGGCGATATGATTGCGTAAAAGGTGTTAAATTGCGTTCAAACTCTGGTTGCTGAAGCTCTACTAAAGTGCGTCGCTCTCATGTTTCCAGGATCACCTCCTGAAAGAAGGCCTGGCTTGGCTGGACTCTCAGGCAGCCGGAGAATCGCAGTACTGGCTGCCCGCTCTCTTCTCCGAGCTGACCTCCCGTGATGTCACACCAGAGGAAGCCAATCAGATGACGCCTTGAGAGGACCGTTGAAGCGCTTCAGACACATGCTGGTAAACAAAATGTGCCTGGCAGGAAGGAGACTGCTGGCTGGTTTCACTGAGGCTGGCAGTGAACTCCCTCTGAGATCATTTTTTGGACACGAAGAGGGAAAACTTTCCTCATCCGCTCCTCCGCTTTGATTTCTGCAAATGACATTCACTGTCGGATATTCTGCTGTCACGGTTCACGGGATTATTCTCACTGTACAGAACGTGTAATTTTTCATGTATAAACAAACTTTTAAAGAAAACCTCAGTTCAGTCTAACTCGATTTTTATTGTGATATTCTTCACACTGACGTACAGCCACTTGTTTCAGCTCATCCTCGAGTCAACACTTCATACAGTCGCATACATTTATCATAAAAGCAACAGAAATAGACACTTAAATCGATGTAATCTGGTTATAGGTTGATCAGAATTTCCTCTTAAGAGATTACAGGTGAAAAGTTAGATCGTAGATGAAGATTTGTGATTAATATAGTTTTAAATGTGCCATACTTTAAGGTACTCTTCATCAACTTCAAACCCTTCCAAGCTGTTTATTTTCCAAAGCATACAATATGGTTTTATTTTAGTGAGGAATTGCTACTTTTAAGTTAACATCATGTCAGCATTTATTGTTCAATTTAAAGTTCCTGCTCAGATTTGTGCCACTTTTCTACAAAACGAAATAGAAGAGCCGCTACACACCTTTCATTTAGTCTCTTCACATCTTCCAGCCACGAACGTAACTGTCGGCCTCGCTACGTGCAACCAGCATTTGACTTTCAAACCTCAGGGTGGAAGTTGAGGCTGCTTTGTGCCGAAGAGTCGACACTTAACTGGTGAAAGTGAGGTCAGTATAATCACTGATGCCACCTGGTTCAGGAAGGCAGTGCCAGAAACATTTGTGTGTGTATTGGACTGTTGCCAGTGAAAGAAAATTGCTCCTTCACTTGGTCTGTTGAGAGAATTTGTGTATTTTTGGTATTAATACAGAAACTCTGGAGGGATCTTATTGGCACAGTTATCAGAGGATTTCAAACGATACTCGGCACAGTCGTGTGTAATAATCCACCGCAGACCTTTCTCTACTTTGAAATGTGTCACAGTGCAATGATAAGATAACATTTGGCAAAAAAACTCAACAAATGAGGACATGATGTTCGCTGTGATGGATTGTGTAACTCAGGCAGGTTTCAAGTCTCTGCCAGCTGACTCTTCGGCACGCGGCGGACACTGCGGCTGTGTTAGGAATCAACAGGTCAGGACTCGGGTATGCTTTGGAAAATCCTCAACAGTAAAATAAAGTCTGTGGATAAGTGAGGAAAAAACGTGATCTCAGTATGGCTCTTTACACGTGAACTTGTGAGATGATATTTCTCTCTCCACCCAGCGGGACGTCTTTCACAGCTCGTGGCTGTAGACGTGATCCTCAAACACAGACTGTTCCATGTTGTCGCAGATCATCGTGCAGAAAGGACACACTCTGTGGCTCTGCTCGTGCTGCTCCAGCTCCTGTCGAGTTATGGAAGGGAAGCTCTCCTGGCAGTGACGGCACACCAGCGTTTCCTGGGAACAGAAATAGAGACAGCGCGTTGGGAGCGGTAACAAAATAGGCAGCGGATTATGTTTTAAGTCTGCTACGAAAATAAACTGTAAACAGACGAGTCACACTCGGGCTCGTGTGAATATCCAGAGACCACGTGAGGGAGGGAGTCCTCCTCATGAGGGTCCTCTGAGGTCTGAGCTGCTTTAATCTACCAGTTTACAGTTTAAAAAGTAGCCTGCTGCACCGTTAGACTTCTGGTACTGAGCTGTAATGTAAAGTGCTGCCGACTTACCTCTACGTCTTGCCCTGGAACTTCCCCTGCAAAGAAAGAGAAAACCCCAGATTAGAAATTAAAGACACACTGATCGTCACTGATTATACGGGAGCAAAACACACTGGGATTTATCTACAGCCTTCATATGAGTGCTTCTTTCAGAGTTACTCACCTATAGTCTCATACAGGTGTTCGGCCTGATCAGGTATCTCCGGCTGTGGCCATTCATGTGTGGACGGAGCGGTGCCAGCCGGCGGGGAGGCGGTGTCAGGCTGCATGTATGACGTGTCAGCTGGTGGCGCTGCGTGGAGGTTGGTATAAACTCTGCGCAGCTCCTCCATCTCCTGTTTGAGAGCCTGACGGCAGAAACAGGCAGGTGAACAAAGCAAGTGTCTAAAAAACACAGTGACCCTCTGAACCGAGAGTTTGTGTCAGCTCACCTGGTTCTCTCTGGTCAGCTCTTCTTTCTCTTGATTCAAAAGCGACATCATTTGTTCGTTGTCGTTGATCACGACCTTATTATCCAGGATCATTTCATGTGCCTCTCTGAGCTGGAGCTGGAAAATAACATGACGGTTTTCAACACGCACACACTCACAAGGCAAACCTGACATACACTCTATGGCCAAAAGTATGTGGACCCCCGATTGTTGATCATGTGATTCTAAAAGGACAGCTACTTGTTCTTTGTGGAAGGCTAAGCTCTCGATTTTCCAGAGGTTGCAGATATGAGCAGCTGGTGGCCATGTTCAGCCTTAGGAGCGGTCTATAGGGAGCTCAGAGTAGACCTGCTTCTCCTTTGGTCGAAAAGAAGCAAGCTTGAGGTGGTTCAGCATCTGATTAAGATGCCCTCTGACCTCGGGGCAGACCCAGAACCTGTTAGACGGACTACATAGCCTGTCTAGCCTTGTCCACATACTTTTGGCCAGAGGTCTAGATTGTGTCAGATGCCTGACTTTACCTCTTGTTTGTTACATTTCCGTTGCACCTCCTCACTTGAGATGATAGCAGAGTCCACCTGCTCCCTGACACGAGACAGCTCCATCTCCAGAAACTCGCATCGTCTCTTGGTGTTTTTGGACTCTTCCTTCTCAGCCGCCAACTTCACCTGAGCTTCCTTCAGCTGGCTGTCCAGAGACTGACACTGCACCTGGAGAGGAGGGCGTGACATGAATCATTTAGCATGGATGAAAGTCACATCGTTGTTGTTTATAACTTTTTTCTCGTTCGTTCCCACCCTCAGATCGTCGTCGGGATCTGAGCTCTGCAGCGTCTCCTGCTGCGACAGCCTCCTGCATAACTCCTGGTTCTCTCTCTTCATGCTGTCCATGTTGTGCGTGAGGCTTTGCAACCTCTGCAGCTCTGCAGCAAGGCTCTCCTTCTCTTTCTCACTGCTCTGAAGGTCGACCTGCCAAAAGGTAAAGCACACATTTGAACAAAAGTCTCACCTGGACCCAAATAATCTCCACCTTTTATTATTTTGACCTGGACGTCTTCATTGTGATGTGACGTCACTCTGATTTATATTAAAAACTCATCAATGAGCCGCACCGTACTGGATGACATGAGCCATTGTTTGTGGGGAGCTTTTTAGGAGCTTAAAACTCACATCGCGAGCGCAGCCTGCTCAGGTGTCATCTGATCATCTTTAAACCTAGAGAGGGGGATATGATGTCCCGTCCCAATCCCAGATGCGAACACTCACTTTCAGGTCACATGATGACACCTGAGCCAGCTCCATTTGCTTATGAAGCGCTTTGAGATGTGATTTAAAGCCCCTCAAAAGTCAGCAGTATAATCTGACTCAACTCGTGTGTTGACCAGCAGCTAAAAAGTCCAACGAGAAAAGATTTGCTAAAAAATGCAGTAACCAGCTGTTTTGGGGAAATAACTTTTCAAAATAAAACTGTCTATTTGTGAGCTATGGGGCTGCTGCTACATGAAACAACAACCTCGACCTTTATCATAACTCTAATTTCTCAATACAAGAAGCAGATCTCCACACCTACCGATCATACCCTATACTACCCTAACCCTAAGCTACTTTATCTTCTCTTGGGCTTAGTACCGCCTGAGTTGATTGTGATTGAAATGCAAACAAGCCAGAGTTGTTTTACCCTTGTAGCAGAATGATAATGTGTGCAGCCAGGTCTCAGTTAGGAGATAGACTTTTCTAAGTGTCACAAAGAGGACAGAGTAGATTTACCTGCAGAAGCTGGACGCTGTCTTTCATTTTGAACAGTTCCCGTTCTACTTCTCTGATTTTGGAATTGAGGCTATAAACACACAAAAACAGCCGTTAGTGGTCAGAAGACTTCACACAACGAGCTCTGACACTTGAAAACAGACTCACGCTGCGATCTCGTCACTCTGAGCTTCGACCACCCCCCTCAGCTCGCCGCGCTCCCCTTTGAGCTGGTTGATCTTCATCACAGCTCGGTCGTATTTCTCCTGAGCCTGTGTCTGAAACAAACGTAAGAAAGAAGGTTGATGCCAGGTTTTATCAGAGCTTCAGACAGCGAGATGGACGAGATCCTACCTCATTTTGTCTGACTGTTGCCTCTGAACTCAAGCTCTGACTCATTTTCTTCTGCTCAGCAGCGCCCTGTTGCTGTATCTCCATCTGCTTTGTCATTTGGATCAACATCTCCTCCTAGGAGTGACATCAAAGTTAAGTTTCCATGCTCACACTGTAGCACTGAGTTCAGATTTTCACACGTGGACTGACAACAAACCTTTAATTGGTCCGTTTCTTTCAGCTGTTGCTGTAAGTTTTGTTGTAAGTTTTCATTTTGCTGCTTGAACTGATCCAGTTCTCTGAGCAGCTGACCGTTTTCTTTCTCTTTCTGTTCATTCTGCCCCTGCACAGATACATCGCACCGTGTCAGATATCAAAGTTCATTCCTGATCAGCTTTTTTCTCTGTTGTGCAAATCAGATAACAGGCAAACCTTCAAGCTGGCGGCTTCTTGCTGTTTGTTCTCCAGAGCCGTTTTTAAGGTTATGTTTTCCTCCATAAACTGATTCAGCTCTTTCTGCAGCTCGGCCTTCTCCCGCACGCTCTGCTCGACTTGTTCCTGGGTTCAAACACATTAAGTCAATATGAAGCTTTCTTTACTTTGTTTTCATCTGATATGAACAGCTGTCTGCCACACATCAATCATTTATCAAGTTAAACGATGAGTTTAATCCTGAATTAATCGACAAGTAATAGATTTTTTTAATGTTTAGACAGGAAACATTATCACAGACAGAGAGACAGACAGTCACTGTCTTTTGTTCCAAATCTATCATTCGATACCTGTGTCGTAATAACCAGGAGGTCATCGTCCGGGCTGCTCTCCATGCTTTGCTCCGTTGGGTTTCTGAAACAGAAAGGAGTGCTGGCTCCTCTCACTTGACCGGTACTGTCAATGTAACAGAACTGGTAGAACTCGATCTCGTCCTTAGGCAGGTAGTAATCTGATGGAACAAAAATCGTGACGTCAGGACGTCATCGTCACTGCCGACTATCTAATCAATAAATAACCACTATTTCTTATTTCTATTGAAAGAAATATTCTATTTTTATTTTTTAGATGTTTTCTACTTGTAGAGATCCAGATTTATCTTATAGGTTCACTTTAATGTATGTTGCTCAGTCAGTAAAGTATCTATCTCTATTTATCTAACGTTTAAACAGCACACATTTGTTTATTTGTGGCTAAATCTGAACTTAACTTAGACTACACCCTCACCTGACCCAGTTAAAGTTCATACAAAGGACATAATCTATAAAAAAAGGGGTCACAAGTACACATTGCTTCATTTCTGCCACATTATGTTTACTTTTTCTGACTACTTTAAACTCTTTCATCAGAAGGAGAATGAACATTAAAACAGGTAATCAACAGACAATACTTCATTTTAGAGGTCATAAAATATGAGAAATATTTGTCTGAAAGTGGGAAGTCTACCAGACGTAGATCACATGGACCTAAAACAAAATCTGACTCCCTACTTTGCATGCCGGATTAGACCGTGCCAGATATGAATGTGCTTGGTGTCTGTGTCAACATGCAAAGCCAGAGCTCATAAAAACAGAGACTGTTTCCACGGTAGACGCTCAGAACGTTCCAGCAGCGTACATGACAAACACCACCAAACATTTTCACTCTGGGGGTAAAAGTGAAACTATTTCTTACCCTTGAAAACAGCCTGCCTCACTGTCTGCTCTCCCACCACATCCAGGCACGGCTCCACCCACACAAAGGTATGGTAATCCTTTGTTGTGCTCCAACCGACCTGCGCGATTAAAAAGTCAGACAAGCTTCACAGAGATGTCCTGACGGGAAGAACAACAACAAACTGGTGAGCGCTCCCTCACCTTAAAGATGCCCACCCAGTCCCTAGGGTTAGGCTGGAAGGCAGCGTTGAGGGTGTAGCAGCAGGTGATGTGGGTTGAAGGTGGGTATGAGTGGGGGATGCCCATGAACACCACCTGGGAGAAGGTGGATGCCGGGGAGCCGGTGGGTGCTGCCTCTGCGGAGCTCTCCATCGCTGAGCTAAAAAGGTCTGCCAGTAAACAAATAAAGACTGATGATGAAACCTGACATGAGGCTGACTGATGACAGCAGGTGTCACAGCATGTCCCTGAATGCAGCACCTGTGTTTATATTACACTTCCTGTTGTTGAGTTAATGCGCACTTACAATTAAGATTTTAACTTGTTTCCAGATTGATTTAACACTCATAACCAACTCAAAAACGCTGACACTTTATCTTAAAGTAACTCCCTTTAACCTGGACATGACATTTAATCTGTTTTATAAACTTTTATGGCAGTTAGCGTCAAGAATAACATAAAAAATACAGAAACCGAAAGTAAATTATACACAAACCGCACCCGACAGCTTAAATATTCACTACTTTGATACACGTTACTGTCTTTTACTACAACCTCGTCTAACGAGCTCAAAACGTTCGTGAAATGTTCGGATAAAAACATTAAACTCACATGTTTGTTGTCACTTGTCAGCTCATCGACACCGTCAGCTCGGAACCAGGCGCTGAGTGATGCGTTCGAGTGCTGCCCGGAGATTTGTACTGCCAGGTTCGTAAACGCGACGTGACACTTAAGGCGGTACTTTACAGGCACGTAGCTGCCTCCTGATCCACCCTTTTTTTGATGTCTTAAATGAATTTAAACATTGCAGTGAAACCATTTAATCTTATATGAAGAATTCTGGTGTGTTCTGTGAAGGCTTGGATCTCCTGAGACCTGATCTTGACCCATGTGTCGTCCAATGATGTTCGCATCTTGGACAGGGAAGACAGGTGGAGTGAAGGAGGAGGCCACTGACACCACTTATCCCGTCCTTTCATCACTCCCCAGGAGACTGAACAGCACGCACCTCACGTGGCTCTGATTGTTGTCATGAATGCTCAGGTTTTTCCCATTGTCAATCAAGGCCTCACCAGTGGGCTGGATTGTGGGAAATGTAGGCCAGATTTAGCAGCTCACTCCTGCTTCTCTTCTGCGGTGTGAGATAAAAACAGAAGAGGGAGCCAAACTCTTGCTGCTCTGTAAACCTGTTTATGACACTTAAAATCAACGTTAAGACGTCGGTCTGCAGGAATGATCCGCACATTGTCAATAAAACATTTGAAATGTTACACATTAAAAAACGAAGACATCTAAACTTCTTAATGCCACTTTTAGTTTATAAGAACGGGAGGTCGTGGAAATGACACGGGCCTAACATTTTCTTAGATTTTTCACATGAAAACAAAACAAAACAAACAAACAAACAAAAACATGCGCCTACAAATCACATTTTGTGTATCTGCTGGACTGAATGAAATCCTAAACAATGTATGTGCCTGTTTTCTGTTTTTTTGGAACCCTGTATTGTGATAAATCCTCAGATATTGAAAGCAGAATGAGTAGTACAGTTAATGTAAATACGGCATTTCATCATCATCTTAAAAATACATTAGAGTCCACCTATAACACAGTAACCATATGTTAAAATGAACCTGAGATAGATCTAAGTATTTAAACATGTACAGAGAAGTTAAACATTTGCATAGGATTTAAATGTGTGCAGAGGTTAGATAAAATGTGTGCACTCATGGTTAAAATAAATCAACTTTTTTCCGCTTTAAAGAAAGAAAGGTTTCATTTGTACCTTCAGAATATATAAATCTAGTGATAATAAGTGGGTGTTGAATTTTACATATTATTTCAGTGCAGGCCTGATCATGATTTTCTTTTCAGAGAGCCTTATTTTAATTTAAATGATGGCATACATTAACCAGAAACCACCTGAACCTCAAGGCGCACCTGTGGCTCATCTTTCCCCCTCCGGTGAACAGCCAATGAGAGGCGAGAATTCTCACAACCCGGGCTTGTGATTGGCTGGAGGGCGGGACTGGAGGGACGTTCCATCTGAAAGGCAACCGCGCGTGTGTGGTGTGAGTGGAGTTCATTCATGTTTACGTTTGTGGGCTACGACCCCAACACACAACGGCGACGTTACGAAGGTCTGCTGCGGTTAGTGGTACCGGTCGGGAATAAGAGGACACACCTGTGTGAACGGTAATGTTTTTATTATTTTTTTAGTCGTTTTAAAATAAAGTCTCGCGCTCTCGTGGCAGTTAGCGTGAGAGAAGTCAGCATTCTGTTACCATGGCAACAGCACAGCACATATAGCCTAGCGTATAGCGGCTATAGGTAGCACGGTTTAGCTCGATTTCGTGCTAAATTTTAAGACGCCGACAAACCGAGACAATCAACCGTGTGTCGTTAATTTAAGAGACTTTATGTTTTCATCAACAGAAATCAAATTCAAGGAGTTTTTTTTTGGCTTAACTGTGACTTCTTACCTCCGTAAGTGAAAACTAATCAAGCTTTTACGTGATAAGTGGATGTCATTTAAGTAATATACAAGTAAAAGTACTCTATTACAAGTCCTGCATTCAAGTATGAACTTATGTGAAAGTACAGAAGCGTCAAAGTGTTAAAAGTAAAAATATTCATAATGCTGAAAAATGAGTCTTGTGAGTAGATTACATCAGATTGAACTTCAGTACAACAAAATGTTAGCACCAGAGTAATGTACATATAAACATATATACACAAGATATATACAGTATTAACAGTATGGACAGATTGAAATGAATACACTAAGATATATATACAGTGTGTACAGCAGCAGCAACTGCAGGTATAAACAATAATTACAATAATACAAACAATAATAATAAACATAATTATAGGTGTAATTATGCTTTATACATCAAGCTAGGATATGTATAGTATGAACAGTGATTATATAGTACAGTTGTAAGTACAAGTAATCAAACTAGTCGATATTATATACAGACTTTCTTCAGCATGACTTCTATATATTTCTTACTTGTGAGTAATTTATCGTCACCCTTGTGTATAAAAGCTAGTGAATGTGAATACACTATAGATGTACACAGTATGCTTTTGTTGTTTTTTATATCTGCATGTTGTGGAGAAATAGCTGAAGTCAAAGGTCAATGCTGAGGTCAGACGTGACCTTGTGTAACTGAAGGATAGAAAATTCCACAACACTACAGATGCTGCAGGTCCGCTTTCAAGGAGTCCACCATGTTGAACCACCATGTTTCTATGGTAGCCCAGCAGGGACAAACCAAACACTGCTTCTAGACAGAGTTCTTAACACATTTCTCAGCCACTTTGGTTTCGCCAGGAGTTAAAGGATGAGGCGACACGGTTGTGATTACTGTGCTGGATGTCACTAAATCCTGCACCTTCTCCGACACCTGCAGCAGCTACGGCTACATTTTTAGACATAACCTATAAATTGTAATATATTCAACTTATATTTGTAATAAAGTTATTTTTGTAGTCCATATTCTGGTCAGCAGAATAAATCATTATGATGTTTTCAAGACATAAAAATCTGGATTTTATGGCGCTACTGTATACTTTAATTTCTTTCATTGTTTTGTCTGGTTGTGCGGTTAGAATTGTGTGTTCCCATCACCTACAAACCTAGAACTAACCTTGCATGATAAATAATAAAGCACCTGCTGCCCTGCTGTAATTAGTAGCACAAAAAGCACACAAGTGGCTCGTAAACATGTTATTAATGTGTGTTTGGCGTGTTTGTTTCCAGCTGTACGACAAATTTAAAAAAGGATACACAAACCTTAATTTAAAAAAAATGTCAATTGCTGATCTTGTAGAGCAGATTTTAATACAATTTGTATATCTAATTCCCAAAGCTTATTTACAGACAGAACTAAAACTGTCATTACCTTTACTTATTTAATAACACACAGTGGGACAGTGTGTTTTAATAAGAGAAAAGAGTGCACAAAGCTCTCCTACCCATATTTAATATCTCTCCATAAAAATGCACCATTGTCACGTTAAATTATAATTGCTCTGCTCTGTGATTGTACGAGAGCTCGTGTTGCCCTCGCACACAAAAGGTTTACACTCACACAGTTTGAACCCAAACCTGCAAACGTTACTCGTCTTCCTCTCGGCTCAGCAGGAGTGCTGGAAGCTCAGCGGGTGACTTTTAAAGCATCATAAGGAAGACAAAAGGTAGATAAGTGCAGGGTGCAGGATGTCAACTGATGATTAATTAATGATGACTGATCGATTAATCAAGACATCATTTCAAGCACTAGACTGTGGCGATATTCTTTCACCTCATCATCATCCCGTCTTCTCGGGCTGATGCCCGTTTGGCTGTCATGACAACAAGGAAGCATGTTTGTCCACTTTGAGCCCGTGCTCCATTTTTAATGTCTTCATTGGACGGCTAAGCTTCAACTGAAGTTACTCCATTTCAAATTGGCCAAGAAGATAAATGTCCAGCCTGTTCACTCACACCACACGGCCGCCCATGCCGCTTTTCAGCACAGATTTAATTTTAACAACTCGAGGCGTTGAAAAACGCCTCTCCGGTTTCAGTGAACAAATATCAGGGATTATCCCTCTCCAGTCGCTCCCCGCTGAGGTCTCCTGCTCATTTTCTCTCCATCATGTCAGGAGGGATCAGGTGTTTGTCCCCACAGCTTCTAATTGGTCACCAGATCCACCGCTGGGCCTGTTGCTTGAGTGTGTAAGTCAATCTGAACTGAGCCATCCTTGTGATGATACAAATCTACTCTTCTACTTTCTTTTCTTTCTTTTTTTTTTCAGTCTCCAGAGGCAGACGGTGCACGAGGCTGAGATGTGGCTCATCGGTTCGTCTGCTGAGGAGTGTGACAGCGTCTTAAAGGCCTCTTGAGACAAAGATTCGTGTGTGTGTGTGTGTGTGTGTGGAGGCAGTGGGACAGTCGGGCACAGCATCTTCCAACACCGGCGTCCTCACAAATGGCTTAACAGTGCAGGTGAGTAAGAGCCGTCTTTGAAATTAAGACGTTTACACACACGGGTACTCGGCTTCAAATTTATGAGGACATACAAATAGCTTAAACTTATGCAGCAGCCCTGCAGAGCTGTTTGTAATATTTAGTTGACTCCATTTTTATCACTGAGCGCAGACTAAATATTAAATTCAACTTACAGCACCACAAACTAAAAGTTTTCTAAGAGAGTTTCAACCAAAACTGAACATTAACTTCCATGAAGGCGGGTTGTACTCGACTGCGTTAGGTTTAGATAGAAGTGTACCTTAAATAAATGTGCTGCGTCACTTGATTGACATCGACACGATTAATTAATCAATGCAAGAGTAACTGATGGTGATTTTAATAATGAGTTAAGTAATTTGAGCTTTTTGATGTGCGACAGACGTGCAAAGATTTGCTGCCTTTTTGAAATCATTGCAAATAACATTTTTTTAGACTGTTGTCAGACAAAATGATCAGTTTTAAAACATGACTCTGGACTTTATATTTTCCCTTAAAAATATGATAATACATTTTGAGGGATTTATGCCTTAATTTTCAGTCTCTTTGTATAAAAAGAAAATGTTTGTCTTCAGGCGTGTTCAACCTCCGTAGAAACCAGAGCTACATGTCTAAAACTGGACGTGTATCTCCTCTAAACCAGTTTTATTGTTTAGTATTGCATTTGTTCGATTATTAGACAAGTGCTAAGATGGCGTGTGAAGTCGTAGCCCGAATGTTGAATGTTATGTAGTGACAGTTATCAGCTCACAAAGTCATTCATCTGAATCCAGCCATTGTTCGTCAAGGACAGATAACACAAAGGTGTTATTCACGTACCTGTTGTGGTTGCACGCTGAGGGAGGACCTTGGAGAAATCCTTTTGCAGGCCTGTAATCGAATCCGAGCTGAGGTCAGTGGGGCGTCTCGGCCCAGTGTAAAGCTCACAGTTCAGGGCCAGGATTATCCAGATCATTGGATCAGAATACTGTTACCTAGCACCGTAACCTCCCACAGTGTACCTGGGATGTCCCCTCCTTTAATGCCACCACCCCCTCAGTATTCTGTCACATTACCAGGAATTAACTTGACCTCACCTTCACCTGCACAAGACACCAGATAGGAGGCAGCTGAGACGCTGCTGTGACGATGGCTGGCTGCTGTGCAGGGGTTAAAGTGCAGACGGACGTTAACACAAGAAGAGCACGTAAAGGGAATTAAACCCGATTACGTTTATTCCTACAAACTTTAGATTTTTAGTCATGCTAGTGGCAGGACGGTATGGATATTAATGTCTCCTGCAGAGAGATTGTCATTAAATTTTTACCATCAGAGGATGAATCTTAATGATTTTGGTGACCCCGTTAGACGTACTGTACTGAACTGTATTCTTACAGGAAATGTCACCATACATGCAGCACAAATAGAAAAAAATGATGTTTCACCAGCATTCATTTGATTTTTCCATTTTGCCGCCATTTAATTTGTGCAATGTATTGTGGGTGAATCGCATCCATCAGCAGCGCACTCAGAAAGCGACCGCACGCCGCGTTCATCCCGTCCACTCGCTTTATTTCATCACTACATGCTAAAAACATGTTCAGACTGAGTACGCCGTCTGGATTTGGAACATGTTATTGATAAATGTGCACTTCACGCAGAAATATGGACGTCTCCGTCACCTGCAGCGTGGTCACATTTTAAAAATGCTTTTAGCGCAGACAGTGGACGCTCGTGTATTCTGGGGGGTGTCAGAAAAGAGGATGATGCATGTGTCGTGTTAAAGGTGATGCCACAGACGTGTGTTGGACTGTATTTAGCCAAACTGACACAGGAAAATATACAAAACGAGGACTGAAACTCAAAGAGTGTGTTTGGACCTCGATGGCTGACACACACTCTGAAGGTTTAATTAAAAACAGGGACGGAGGACTGCCTATAAAACCCATCATAAAGACACTCATCAATATGTTAAGTCACATCATTTATTGTTCATTGTGACACAGTTGAAGTTCTCCTTGGTGTTCGAGTTAATCCCGCTCACTATTGTTGCCCATTATTTGTATCCGTCCTGCCACAATAACTCTTGAATGCCAGTGTGCGACAACGTGCTGACAGCCAGAGCACTCACCTGATGAGAGAAATGGAAACGGAAACATGACTCCGCGGGCGCACTTACAGCATGTACTTTGTTCTGTTTGATTGAATTTCATCGTGAGGCCGCGCGGCACGTCGTCCCATTTAAAAACATAACGTGCAAATTAGTGAGTAAGCGTTAAAAGTGGAAACGGCACGTAACGCGTAACGTTTGTCTCTTTCTGCAGGATGGGTCTACCTGTGGACAGCCCAGACAGAAACGATGATGCACATAAATATGAGCAGCGTGGAGAGGAGGGGGAGGAGGAGGGGGATGGAGGGGAGAGCCAAACCGAAGCCTGCACCCGGCCCCCGCTGCTGCCCATCAACAAGAAGAGGAGGAAAAACAAGAAGAGGTACTTTACTGCTGGATCTCCTCCGTTTGACTTATTTCCCATCGCAGGTGCATCACCTCTGAGCACCCTGACAGTTATGAGTTTGGAACTTGTTCCCGGAGGCTCTGCGGTTTTTGTTTCCTCACTCGTCCTCATCATTTGGGGAAGGGAGATGAACGTAATGAGACATTTGTAGGACCTTGCAGCCGAGCAGATGTCTGTCCTTCTTTCTGTCTCTCTTCTCTTTCAGATGACTGTGGATCAACCTCACCAACTGCAAATACGAAAGCGGTACGTCTGAGCCAAAGAGGACCAAAGCATCTATCACTCTGTTACCTAGTGCAAATACGTCTGTTGGTATTAATATCTTAAAGACACTTTAGTCATGTAGACTATATTTGATCATGGGAAGCACTGCATATTATTCTGGAACACAGGTTGGTTTAACATCTGGTAGAAAGCCTGAAAACACAGTGGAGGCTTTTATAGCTGCACTAATGTTCTGGAATAAGAAACGTTTGAGTGTCCACATACTTTTGGCCATGATCCTAGATCAGTTTTTTTAAAATCAATAACAAACACACACACACACACTCGTCACAGTACAAACACTCCTCACTGTGTGTTCGTCTCAGTGCGGCGTGCTGCTCGCAGATACGGCCTCCGAGAGGCGGCGGAGGGTGAAGACTGGACGCTGTTCTGGACGGACTGCTCCGTGTCTTTAGACCGCGTTAAGGACATGAAGCGTTACCAGGTACTCCACGCCGACACACACACACACACACACACCGCCGCCATCACGTTAACAGACTAATCAAACTGAATTTAGTTCTATAAATCAGCATGAAAACGAATCAGGGGAGTAAGTCATTCCGCTCTGTCGAATTTGTAATATCATTACAAGTTATTTAAATTCTTCTGCTCAATGTGCCTGCCCGTGAAATAATAAAAAATGTAGATTTCCATTGAGATTATGAGACGGTGGCGTTTTCCCAGGGCACAGCGTTCATGGCTCATAACAGTTTTTCAGCTCAAGTAATCAATTTGTAATCTAATTGGGTAATTCAGTGCAGGAACTATTCAGCACCAACCGTTCCTCCCTGAATGAATAAGGTGGATCGGTTTATTTAGTCATATCTCATTACAACATCACACATAAAAGCACTCGTGCTGACAGGCCTCATATGCTCACGGCAAACACACGTGTGTGTCTCTTTGCAGAAAATAAACCATTTCCCCGGGATGAGTGAGATCTGCCGCAAAGATTTACTGGCCAGAAACATGAACCGTATGCTCAAGCTTTTTCCCAAAGACTACAACATCTTCCCCAGAACGTGGTGCCTCCCCGCAGAGTCAGTTTGTGTTTCTTCTCACTGCGTTGCTGCTCTTTGCTCAGCGTGCCTCGACACACTAACTCCTCATCTGACTGTGCGTTGCAGTTACAGTGACTTCCAGGCGTTCACCAGGGCCAAAAAAAACAAGACGTACATCTGTAAGCCAGACACCGGCTGCCAAGGCAAAGGCATCTTCATCACCAAGTCGACGAAAGACATTCAGCCTGAACACATGATCTGCCAGGTTTACATCTCCAGGGTGAGGCTCTATGAAACACGCCCACACAGAAACACACACACACACACGCTTCACTGACAGTCTTTCTTTCCTTCCACAGCCTTTCATCATCGACGGATACAAGTTCGACCTGCGTATCTACGTGCTGGTGACATCGTGTGACCCCCTCAGCATATTCATGTTCAAGGAGGGGCTGGCTCGCTTCTGCACCACCAAGTACAACGAGCCGACGCACAACAACGTGGTAAGAAACGACAAGTCTGTGTTATTGTCAGTAAACCAACAAAGTCCATATCCAGAGCCTGATAATCTTATTTCTATTAAACACACCCAGTGAGTCACACACATTTTTTTTGGCTGAACAACAGTCCAAACTTGAAGAGATTCATTTTTTAAAATCATTAGAGAAGCTGAAATTCATTACATTTTGCAATTTTGGCTCAAAAATTGCTTAAAAGACACAAAATAGCTTATTTAATTATTCAAATTTTAATTTTCTGCGGCTCAGTTAATCAACAGATCTCTGCAACTCCAATAACAACCTGAGTTTTTGACTGCAATTCAAAAAGCCGCCGCGAAACTTGTACGTGTATTTATACTGACTACTGTTACATAAGTACTCTTCCTTTTGTTTTCCTCGTGTTAGGAAGACGTCTGCATGCATCTCACAAACTACTCCATCAACAAGAACAGCGAGAACTTTGTCCGTGACAACGACACCGGCAGCAAGCGGTAAATCTGTAATCCTTGTTGTGTCATATTACTGATAATCATAAAGTACGGGTTATTTATCGCGTGTTTGTTGTTCTCTTTTCGTCCCACAGAAAGCTGTCCACCCTGAACAAGCTCCTGGAGTCCATCAGCTGTAACACAGACAAGATGTGGAACGACATCGAGGACATGATCATAAAGACTCTGATCTCCGCTCACCCCATCCTCAAGCATAACTACCACACCTGCTTCCCCAACCACACCACCGGCAGCGCCTGCTTCGAGATCCTGGGCTTCGACGTGCTGCTGGATCACCGGCTCAGGCCCTGGGTGCTGGAGGTGAATCACTCCCCTAGTTTTACCACTGACTCGCCACTGGACCGCGAGGTGAAGGACGCGTTACTGTACGACACCCTGGTTCTCATCAACTTGGGCGCCTGCGACCGCCGCAAGATCCTCAAAGAGGAGCGACGCAGGGTGAAGGACAGGCTGCAGCAGAACAGCTCCAGAGAGGCCAGGTAGGCTTCTGTCAGACGCCCAAGGTCAAACCTCGTCCCTGTGTGCCTCACGTATGCGTTTGACTGTCACCATATGTGTGTGTGTGTTTTACTACCAGGTCGGAGGAGCTGCGTCAGTGCCAGGCAGCCACGGTGGAGCAGATGGAGAGGTACGAAGCCAAACACCTGGGAGGCTTCAAGAGGATCTACCCCAGAGAGGGAGGAGAGAAATACGACAAGTACTTTAAACACAGCAGCTCGCTCTTCCAGGAGACCGCAGCATCCAAGGCCAGAGAGGAGTGTGCCAGGTACCCGCAGCACGCTTTCAACATACAGTACATACAACACGGCAAAGAGATGGAGCTGTTAGTGATGCACGCGCATCTTCATGAGGAGCTGTAAAAGGCGGTTCACTGCAGGAACAAACATTTTATCTGCTTTGATCGACATCGTTTGTGGTGACGACGCATTCGACTCATAAAAATATAAAACACAAATAAGAGCAACGCTTTTTTTTTTAAGGATTTCAGCAGGTTCAGAGTTTTTTTCTTTTTCTCTCAGTAGTTCTGATCATTTATTAACCGTTCAATCCTTTATCGTGCAGAAACATTTTGTTATAAATCGATCTTGTATTTTGATCTTTTTTTTTTTTTTTACTATTTTTGCCATTTAATAAATAAAATTATGAATGAATTAATCAATAGAAATAATGAAAATGGTGAGTTTCATGAGAACTCTGCTGCCTTTGTTAAATTTAAAGTAATATCGCTGCCTATAACCTCGCTGTTAATACAGCGCCGGAGCTCCAGGATCTCTGCATTCATGTGAGGAGTGCCGTATATAAAGAAAGTAAATATAATTCGACTCATCGCTTGGATGTTTGAGCTTCACCGAACGTGCATTTATCTTCCGAAGGAGGAAAGTTTACTTTATGAGATAAAGATGTGAGAGAGAGAAACGTGTGAACGTACGAGCGAGATTTCTGATATCACGACTAGTTTGGAGCAAATCTCGGTTCCAGTATGAAACTTATAGAGTGATGTGGAAGCTCACAAACAAACAGAACACGCTCACAGTGAAGCAGGAGATGAAGCGTGAATAAATAAAACACGCTCATGGCTCCAGAATCAACAGAAATAATGAACATATTTGAACTTGTTCTTCTTTTCATCATTATTATTGAAGCATTCATTTGTAGATTTAGTTTAAAAATATAAAGGGATTTAATTTGTAGTAAATTATTCAAAAAGCAGATTAAATGTCAGAGAGATGCTGAAGTTTCTGTGTCCTCGTGTGTTCAGGCAACAGCTGCAGGAGCTTCGTCTGAAGAAGGAGCAGGAGAGAGACCAGAGGGGAGGCCGGAGGAGAGAGCTGCAGGGGGAGACGGCGGGGGAGAGAGTCAAACCCAGACGAGCTCAAACACAACCCCCCAGCTCAAACAGAGACCCGGAGCAGCAGCAGGAGCCGGTGAGGCTGACTTATGGTGCCAGTAAAGATGCAGCATCCACGTAAAACCACAAGAGGGCGCCACACGGCCTCTGTCCTATGATGGATGGTTCATATTCTGGCTGACCCCTCTGAGTAAATGTACTCTTATCCAATTTAAATTAGCTGGAATAATACTCCTGCAGATCATTTTTATTGGATGTCTCTCATTTCAAATTCAAATATCTTTTATTGTCACGACAGAAGGAAAAACAAACAGCGTTATCGAGGTTTATTCACTGACAGTAATTGCAGATATATTGTGAATGCACACTGGTGGCTACATATACGGTGAGGCCATAAAAACAAATTGAATCAAATGTCTCTGCGTCTCTCTGCAGCCGCCTCCGTCCGGTGTGTCTGTGGACCCCGAAGCTGCAGAGATCAGAGTGGAGAAGCAGCAGCAGCAGCGAGAGGAGGAGGTTGTTGTTGACGACGACGAAGAGAAAGAGCAGGAGATGGAGGAGCGGGAGCGAGTCGAGGCGCTGCTCCAGAGGAAGAAACTGCTGCTGGACCTCGGCGTGGTGGATCAGATCCACGAGCTGCTGCACGGCCGCACAGAAAGAGGGGGAGTCCTGCAGGACGGCAAGGACGCCTACACCCAGAAGCAGACGCATCAGAGGCAGCAGCAGATGAAGGTAGGACTGAGCTACAGAGACTACAGGTTGTGTTAGTTTGATGGTAAAAAATCATCTTACTTTAGTCTCTGTTTTTGGTTTCAGATGGACTCTGTGACACAGTTTACCCAGAGGACAAAGCAGCAGCCCTGCACGCAGATGTCACGACAGGTAAACACTGAAAAAATGATCTAATATTTTCATAACAAACTGTTTTATTTTTTAAAAATCTGTAAAAATGTTTCAGATTCACACAAATTCAAAAACGTCATTTTCACAATTTCCAAAGAAAACAGAAAAAAGAAGTTTTCCTCTAATTGTTTTCTCGCCTACAACTAACAATTACTGTTAATTCATCTGCAGATTATTTTCATGATTAATTAATTAATCGTTCAATAAAATGCACCAAAACTAAAAACATTCAATTTACTCTCAAATATTTGACACACTGAATATTTGCTTAAAAAATGACCAACACGATTAATCGACTATCAAAATAACTTCTGATTAATCGAGGAGTCGGCTAAACGTTGAAGCTCTGCTTGTAATAACTGATAATATTCACGTTTTAGTTCAGTTAGATCTTAAATAAAACCTCATGCTGTTTAAATTTCAAAGTATTTTAATGTAAATCTGCGTCCATCAGTTCATTTTCAATGTTAATATTAAATCTAAAATGTGTTTGAGTTCCAGCGGCTGCTCTATAAACAGATGAACAGCAGTCAGGTCAAAAATATGAACAAATATTAAAGAATGAAAACACTCACAATAATTAATGCAGTAATATCGTCACTGTGAGCAGCACGTCCACTCACACGTGACTCAGCAGCGCCTGCTCAGGCCCACGATGGACCAGAGGAACCTGAACGAGCCTGAGCTCAAGAACCACAACCGAGTGGAGGAAATCCGGAGGGCCATCAGCGCCCAGCGGATCCCTTGGCCAGGTAAACACACCTGCACGCTGTGCATGCTGGGATGTGACAGGCGAGACGTCAGCACAACTATAAGCTACCCGTGGATGTTCATTTGTTGAGCTTTTGTTTTGCACATTTTTTAAATATTATATTCTAAAAATGAGCTTTTTAATCTCTAAATTTAGATATTAAACTGTCTCTGTTTTGTCTTTCAGAGACACAAACTCATAATTAAAATCATCAGGAATCAGGATGCTGCCTGTGTTTGCCGTCACGTTTTCTCCCTCTGTGTCGTCCTCAGCCGGAGCCTCTCTGGCCGTCAGGCAGGACAGCAAGAGCAGCTCCTACTACAACGACGCCCGGTCCCGTCCCAGCATCCCCGTCATAAACCACGTCCCCCACCGAGGCCTGCGCTGCAGCGCCTACATGTCCCGCGACCCCGAAGCCCTGCAGAGCCTCCTTGTCATCTCCACCCGCGCCCCCATGGTCAGGAGGCCTGGCTTCTCTCACCTCGTCCGCAACTCCTCCCGCAGAGCCCCCCAGCACGGCAAAGGCCAGTGAGGAGCCGGACGGCCGGCCGAGCGCAGGAGGATTCAGTGGAGCGGCGGCAAACTGTGAAAATAAACTGACTGTGCCTGCGATGAATATCTATGCATGTAGATAGATTTTATATCTGGACACCTGCAGTTCACTCTGCGTGCCATGATATCTTAAAGCTCAGTGCCTCTCTGAGCACTGCACAACAACAACACTAAGGCCTTTTCACTGTTTCTGCCTTCACACACACACACACACACACACACACCTCACCAACAGTGCCAAAATAAAAGCCTGATTTAACAGCATCAACAAACCTGAGCTTGAAGTGACTCAGATGTGATTCTCATGAATATTAAAGTAGTATTAATTAAGATTAAAACCCCACCTGAAGAGGAGCTGAGGGATTTTAAAAATAAAAGGCCTCCTGCTTCTTTTATTGAGGAAATGTGTGTGTGCAGTCAGAGATCGTGTTTTTGCACTGAAGTTAATAAAATGTTTCATTTTTTAATACATATAAAAAGTGATTTAATTTCATCTGCATCGTTTTTTCTTTTAATTTGAAGATCCTGCACAAAAAAGGCGAATTTATTTATTTAGTTTATTTTATTTGACATTCATTTTGTTCATTTTTTGCTTTTTTTAAATGAACGTGAGAAAATCTGTGTGTGGTTTTGTTTTGAAGCTTTTTACAGAGGCCATAAAGTTTTACAGCATCCGGGTTTCTTTGTTTTTGGTCGCAGGCTGAAGACAAAACTACAAAAAAACCCTCAAACGACCATCTGACAGCAAAGAAACAAACATGTTAGAAAAATAAAGAGTTTAACCCGGAAAACAGCTGAAATATAAAAGTGTCTCAAATATATTTTTATTGTCCTGTCAGAAAGAAAACGAGACTTTAGCGACAGTTTGAGCCTCCAAATCTTTAAAAATCTGAATGAATCGAACCTGATTTTATTATTTTTTATTAATTAAAGGAAGAGTGAATATTAGAAATAACACAAGAGATGACAGAAACTCTCAGGCCTGCCCGGGAACATTAATACATCTTCATTAGATTTACCTTCACAGCAACAGGAGCGAGTATAGATCAATAAAAACCGCTTTTATTTTGAAAATATGTAAAAAATAATATTAGTTTTTGGGTTTTTTTTGGAAACGAAACTCACTTTGATTTTTTGTCCTTTTGGCCTCCAAACAGAGACACAAACTCCGACACACAAAGCGGAGGAAGGAGCGCGATGCATCGCGGGAATTTATGGTTTTATTGCGTCTGTAAATGTCGGAAATCCTCGTTTGTTTTGGAAATCAGCAGCGTGCCAAGAGAAAAAGATCCTTTAGAGACAAAAACCAGGAGCGGAAATCAGAGATGCGGACTGAGACCCTGAAGAAAACCTTTTTTTTATTCATTTAAAGAATTGACTGCAGCCTGTGAGTGTGTGTTTAATTTAAATCCTGATGATCTTCAGAGAAAAGTTTAAATTCAAAGTTTTTGTGGCGCCTCAGGACTGCAATCAGCCACCGAGCACCATCTCCACGCACGGCCTGCGCGCTCAGGCTGCTCTGCAGTGAGTGAAGGAGAGCCTCCATAAAAAGTCTTTAATGCAAAAAAAAAATCTTTAAGTCTGGAAGCAAAAAAAGAAAAAAATCAAACCAATCCTCCGAGTTTGGAGATTAGACGATTATTTTGGTGCGTAATGAAGAAATGTTGAGGAAGGAGGTCACACACACACACACACACACACACACACACACACACGGTGAAGCTGGACTCAGGTTAACATCATGTCATGACTTAAAGCTGTGAAATAAACAGATCACACCGCAGCTGAACAATAAGAAGCTGTACAGACCTCACACATCAGAATCAAGTGCGCCTCATCCAGCTCGGCGTCTCCGCGTCTTCACACCTTTTTTTTATTTTATTTAAATCCTCCGCCAACATCTCAAACATCTCAAACATCTCAAACATCTCAGGCCTCTGGAGAGAGAGAGAGAAAATAAAGATGGCGATGAGAAAGCGAGTCTAAAGCACAAAAACGGCTGCTGTTTATGAAAATTTACAACTTTGCCATGGAAGTTTACGACTCGCCAGGCTCGGGGATTGGTTCCTGGCGGTCATGTGACAGCAGGAATGGGAACTTATTTCCCATGAGGTTATATTGCAGCTGCTGTTTTTCCAGCGCTCATTCACTTAACACTAGTAACACACCGTTTTCTATATGCAACGCGCGCACGCCGCCGTAGTTTGGACCTTCTGGCCGCCGTCATTTTCTGCTGTGTGTTTTTTTCCCCTCTCTACCTTAAAAAGTGGGCGATCCTCCGCGCGCGATGCCCGGCTGTGCGCGCCATGTTAATGTGGCTCTGTACTTGTGTAGCTTTGTGTAGTGCGTGAAAATGAAGGATCGTCACACTCCTGGATGGCGGGGATTACCTTCATGAAAGCACTTTGAGCTAAAGTGGGAAATGTGTTGGGAGAGGAAGAGAGGAGAGAGACAAACATCCAGGGAGGAGAGAGGAGAGGAGCTTCTCCTCGCGGAGTGGCACCCACGCAGGGAATGATGGATTATCAACAAAGGTAAGGGCACCGTGTTTCTAATATGCCGGCGATTAACTCCAACACAGGCGCTGCTGCTGCTGCTGCTGCTGCTGCTGCTGCTGCTGTCACTGCAGGCCTCATGTTTACATGACTGCAAAAGAGGAAGATCAGTCTTTAAGGAAAATGGCAATTATCCAGTTTAAAGCATCTTCCTCCCTCCTCCTCCTCCTCCTCCTCCTCTTCCTCTTCTTCTTCCTGCGCTGTGAGCTATTCACAACCAGTTGCTGCTCCGGTTAACCCGTGCCTCGCTGCAGAGCTCCGTGTTTCACGTTTAAATGCGTAAAAATGACCCGAAATGTTGAAAAGTTTGAGGCCTGGTGTTCTCATGTGACGGGCTGCAGGCCGGACAGGCTTGACTGTGATGATGATGATGGTGATGATGATGGTGATGATGATGATGGTCACACAGGCCCCTGCAGCCGCTGAGACGTGTTTTCTTAAAAATCAGCAACGTTTATCGATATTTTTACTCTGCTGGGTGATTTTATTGTTTCATGTGATTTTATTCATTAAAAATGCGTCAGACGTTCTGCAGCTTGATTTTACGCGCCGCCGTCTCCACGCCGAGCGCGTTCTTCCAAATCTAAAATGATTTTTACGCAAACATTTTCCCTCCTTTTGGTTTATTTTTAATTTTTCCTGAATCTAAAGATTAAAAATGAAATTTTAAATCGCCGCCTGGCGCGTTTTGTTGGATTTTGGCGCCTCTGCGGGATATTTTCTGTCCCGTTTGATGCTGCAGGATCATGTGATGGTCTCAGTCAGGAAGCGGCAGAATCGTCGCATCAGGGTCCGTTTTTGTTTGTTTTCGCGCCGTCCAGATGTGCAGCAGCTGTCAGGAGGCTGCGGCCTGGTGCAGCTGCGGCACCGTGCACTCACTGCAGAGGCTGTTCAAATCAAACTTTTGAAATCAGGCGGATTTTATCTAAATAATAAACATTTAATATCAGCGGGAGCGCGCAGGCTCTGAGCCAAAGACGGAAAAAACACGATTATTCATTTATATAATGTCCTAAAAATTAAAAACAGAGACATAAATTAATTATTCACATTATTTTAACACCTCAATGCTTTTATTTTGTTATTTTTATTATTTTTTATCGAATATTGGAACTTTTCCAAAGACGAAAACTGACTAAAAATGTAGAAATTGTTTATTTTGAATTATAAACATCATAAATATTAATTATAACACTTCATTCACGTATTTTTTGTGCACAAACTTCCTGTAATAACGCCTTAAATCGACAAATAACGGCTTTCGCTGCAGGATCAGCCACTAAATTTGTCTTATTCGTAAAAATCAGCCACTAATTTACAAACTAACTGATGTATAATGTGCAGAATATTAATAACAGCCACTGATCGTGGCGTTAATGAGCAGAGTATTAATACAAACAGCTGATGGGAGCGTTAATTGATCTGCTTAATTGTTGCATTGATCTGTGAGTTGGAGGCAGACTTTTCTACTCACACTGTTTTTTAAAGTGAGCTGATCACGGTGGGTGAAGATGAAGATGGTGGTGATGATGATGATGATGATGATGGTGGTGGTGATGAGGGTGATGATGATGTGTGTGGGAGCGCGTGTCCTCTCTGCTGCTCTGCGCGCGTCTTCGTGGACTTCAGGCTGGAATCAGAGCGCAGGTCGAGCCTGAAGAGTGAAACAGGAGGATTAGTGACGTTTGTTTGTTTGTTTGTTTGTGGACTCACTGAGGATTTCTGTTTTCATGTTTATTAGTTGGAGTAGATTATTTGAAGAGGATGGAGGTGAAGCTCAGAGGCGGAGGAGGAGGAGGAGGAGGAGGAGGAGGGAGGTGTTCCTCTGCCATTTGTGCGTAAATGGAAATAATGCGCAAAAAAAACGCAATGTGTTTCTCTTCTTATTTTTGCATTGTGAGTGTGTGTGTGTGTGTGAGTGTGTGTGAGTGTGTGTGTAAGTGTGTGCAAGTGCACGAGTGTGTGTTCAGGAAATGCAAAGCGGGAGGCAGAGTTTGTGCACGCGTGCTTGTTTATCACAAAGAGATAAGGAGAGGTCCGTCCATTTCTGCTGGACTGTATTTGCATAAAAGTTACCACCCACACACACACACACACACACACACACACACACTGTTGTTTCTATATTTAGTATGTTGTGTGTGTGTGTGTGTGTTTCTATGAGTCGCTGCATCTGTGTGCGTGAGCGTGCGTAAAAAACAGACTCGGGCTCGAGCGCTTCGTTTCGATTCACCGGGGACCCCCGCGCGCAACAAGAGCCCCCCACGGGTGCAATAGTGCAAGCACAGACGGCGGTGATTGGCCAGAGGTTGATCAGATGGTACACTTCCCCTCTGTAGTCAGTGGCACCTCACAACCCCCCCTTTCAGCAAAAACCAAATCTCGGATAAAGTAATGGCAAAAGCACTTGGACTATAAAAGACAACAAATCATATTCCTCCGGAGTATATACACCCCGTTGTCCACCCAATGAGTTCCTATTTTGTCAACTCAACTTTTCCCGTGTCTCTACCGGGAGGACAGGACTCTCTCCTGGGTCAGATACCGTTATATTCCTCGGGATACACCGATCCGTTAAGACACTATTCCAACGCGGCCACATATGGAGCAGCCAACATGCAGGAGAAGGTTTACCCGGCGTCCTACTACCAGCAGACGGGCGCAGCGGCCGCGGCTATCTACGGCCGAGCCGGCGGCGGAGCACCGTGCGACTACAACCCGGTCGGGACTTTCTACAAGGACGCGGAGGGCTCGTGCGCTTTCTCCAGCCGCGAGGACCAGCCGCTGTTTGTCACTCAGGAGCATCAGCAGCGCAAAGCGGAGTGCCCGGAGCAGACTGTCAGCATGAGCAGCAGCATCGACGACAAGTCGTCCACGTTGATCTACCCGTGGATGCAGAGGATGAACGCCTGCTCGGCCGGTGAGTGCGACATGAAGAGTGCACGCTTATTATTTTTTTGTTTTCTTTGTGTTTTCTTTCACTGTGCGCGCGAGCCCTGCTCTGCGTGATGAAGCGCGTGAGCACCCCGCACCTCACACAGTTACCTGTCAGCTCGCGCTCACATTTAAACACCAAAAGATTTTTTTAAAAAAAAGAAAAAAGTCTAGTTTGAGGTGATGGTGAGTGCGCGCGGATATCTTCATGCAGCCTTCAGGGCTGCTACATCATCCTCACATATACATACACGCGCACACACACACTGGCACGCGCGCACACACACACTTCCACAGACTTGGCCTACAGCAGCCGAGCTCCAACTTAAAGCCCCGCGTCACATGGCGCGTGCAGAAACGGGCCTTTTTATCCGCACACACACACTCCGAGCTGCGACCAAAACACACGCGAGAAAACTTCAGCACGTGAAGGAATTAAACAAATTACACAGGGTTTGTTGAGTGAAGCGCAGCCCGGCTGACTGACTGTACAGCTACTGTAATGTCACAGAACAACAGCCTGAAAACACAAGCAGCACATTGTACGCTGCAGTCACAGTGACATTTAAAAACTATAATACATATAATGACAGTATGACCTCACTGTAACACGTCATGACATAACAAAGCAATATTATATCGATTTTATTAAATATATGTATAAAATATAAATATTTGCATTGGATGGCAGTTTACGCACCAGCAGACTTTTAGAGGAGGACAGTAAAAAAATGAAAAGACTGAAGTACAGTTAATTAGTGTATCATAATCTGCCACTTTATACACAACTAAATATTCTATTTGAATGTTCTAAGTGTGTCATTTGGAGTTGAAACACTCCAAAGACTGAAATATGACTTTATTGTATTTTTTCAGACACACGCCTTCAGATATCGAGTGCACTCTCAGGTAGATTCTCCTCCTACACTTTGGAAATTCAGCCAGCAAAGATATTTAATTATTAACTCATCGTTTCTTCTTGTTTTATTTTTTTTTCTTGCAGGTCCTTTTGGCAACAGTGGCCGCAGGGGCCGACAGACCTACACCCGCTACCAGACTCTAGAGCTGGAGAAGGAGTTCCACTTTAACCGCTACCTGACCAGGAGACGCCGGATAGAGATCTCCCACGCCCTGTGTTTGACGGAGAGACAGATCAAAATCTGGTTTCAGAACCGCAGGATGAAGTGGAAAAAGGAGAACAAACTCCTCAATCCATCAAAGACACCCGAGGAGGAGGAGGAGGAGGCGGAGAAGAAGAGTTAAAGAAATGAAAGAAAAAAGGACTTTGACAGAAAGGCATGACGTGTGTGTGTGTGTGTTGGTGTGCACACTCCCCAAAATAAAATGTATTATTTCTTTGTAGATATTAAACTCAGCTGTTAGAGGCGTGTAGAGTGATAGATTCATTTGCACGGTGGTGAAGTCTGCGTTAGGTTAAAAGCAGGTCCTCCTCTGTTTGTTTGTCCTCGTGCTCGTGTCTTTATTATTTCGGGGACTTTGCAACATATAAAAAATAATAAAAATAAAAACCTGTAAATACATTTCCAGTGTTTACTTCTGCGTGTTGTTTTTTGCTCTGTCCATCTCGTGCTGTGCTCGCTCTCTGATAGTCTGTAGGCTTTGTTGTTTCCAGCTGTGCCATCAAACACTCCATTAACACTTGTACAGATGAGAGATGTTCCATGTTATTTATTGCTGTTCACCGTGTGTTCGATGCACATCTGGATATTTGTGTGCAATATTTTTGTTTAGGACAAATTGTACATAGAGAAATAAAGGCTTTTTGATGTATATTGGAAACTCTTGTGGCGTGGTTCATGCTCAGGAATAATCTATATATTTATTTTGTATTATTACCACAGCTGTGATCAGGATTACTGCAGCTGTGTGGAGGATAAATCCCATAAAAACAAAAGCAAAGATTCAGATTGTTTCCAGTTTGACACTCCTGCGCGTCAAACCGCGAGCAGCGCGCCTGATCAGTCTCTGTTCTGTGTTACCTGAGCCTTTTTTGTGGCCTACATTATCAGCGCGTTACATAAATGATGGATGGCACCGGGGGGGCCCGTGACAGCGCGTCCCGACGGGAGGCTGTTACAGCGACCGTCCGCGAGATGGCGCTCTCAGCCCGCACGGCTCTCCGGGGCGCAGCGGGGAGGCACCATTGACTGGAGCCTAACGACCATTATTTCGTCATCATTTGTAACCATGGAGCATGAATTACCTCTTGAAGTCATCAGTGAGGATTTACGACTGGTCAACAAAGGCACGTGATTCCCGAACGCTCTCCCATATTTGGCCGCATACCTGGCAAAGTACAGTAGGGCTTCATTGCTTATAATTCATGATTGCATCCATAAATCGTGCAAGCACACAGGATTATAGCGACAAAGATCTACAAATCGAGGCTTTAAAAATCCAAGCAAATGAGCTCTTACTTTGTAAACTCGTTCTCAGGGCGCTATCCAAATGGCTCCGACTATCAGTTACTAAATTATGGGACTAACGGCGCTGTGAGCGGTTCCTTCAGAGACCCTGGCACCATGCACTCCGGGTCTTTCGGCTACAACTACAATGGCATGGACCTAACCGTGAACCGCACCAACACCGGCAACCACTTCGGTGCCGTGAGAGAGGATGCCCGGGGATTCGCGCCGGACGCCCGTTACAGACAGACACCCAACTGCTCGCTCTCATCTCCAGATCCGGTGCCGCCGTCGTGCGCCACGGCCAGCCGTGAGCCGCTGGAACTAAAAAGCTCCTCTCCTCCTTCTGACCGGAGCGCGACCTCCAGCGTCAACAACCTCAACAAAAGCAACAGCGCTCATTTCACGGAGATAGAGGACGCCACGGTCGGCTCGGAGACCGAGGAGGGCGCGCACAGCAGCGGCGGAGGAGGAGGAGGCGGCGGCGGCTCCGGCACGGCACCACGGGCGCAGCAGCAGCAGCAGCAGGACCCCAACGCCACCTCTTCTACTCCCACATCAAATGATTGCCAATCGCCACAGATATTCCCGTGGATGCGGAAACTGCACATAAAGCCATGGTATATTTACACATCTAATAATATTTATATGGTTTTGTGTGGAGGGATGTCACGCTGACGCCGTGCCATAAATCTGTCAAGTGTTGCATGAGTGAGCAGGTCGGTGTGTGTGGATGATTGTGGAGTAATAAAAAAAAGGGCAGTATTAGTAAAGTCTGTGCGGGATTGTTTGCTTTCGGTGGACAGCCTGAGAGAGGTGGAGGTGGAGGAGGAGGTGGAGGAGGAGGACGGGGTGGCTGTGGAGGTTTTTTTGGGGGGCATAAATGTGGCGGAGGCTGCAGGGTGAGAGCGTGCAGAGATAAGAAAGGCTGGCTTGGTGTTTGTTGTGTGTCGTGTTGGTTGCATGCCTCAGCTCATTCCATGTTGTGACCCCCTCTGTCCATTACGCATGGTGACACATTAAACACAAAGTGTAGCAGCAGTCAAAGCTCCCTCTGTCCTCTCTCTGCTCTTCTTCTTCAGCTGCTAATTTTCTGGATTTTCTGTAAAATTGTAGATATGACTGGACCTGATGGGAAAAGGGCCCGAACTGCGTACACCCGCTACCAGACGCTAGAGCTGGAGAAAGAGTTTCACTTCAATAGGTACCTAACCAGACGGCGGAGGATAGAGATAGCCCACGCCCTGTGTCTTTCCGAAAGACAGATCAAAATCTGGTTTCAGAACCGCAGGATGAAGTGGAAGAAGGACAATAAACTGAAAAGCATGAGTCTTGTAACAGGAGGCAGCGCCTTCCACAACTGAATAACTTTTGGGGGAAAGAGTTCCAAAAAAAAAAAATTAATAATAACAATAATAATGATGATGATGGTTAAAACAAAACAAAAAAAAGAAAAGAAAAGAAAAATCCATGAGTACTGTAAAGCTATTGAAGCGCAGCACCTTCCAGCATGCTATTGTGATAGAAAAAGAAGTATTCTGTGGTCTTAAAATGCCATTTTTAGTTGACTGTTGTTGTATTATGATAGCTTAGATGTTCCCTAATTGGAAAAATAAGATGTAAATATTATTTTGGGGAGGTGGGGGGGTGTTCATTGTCTCTCTCTCTCTCTCTCTCTCTCTCTCTCTCTCTTCTTGAAGGTGTTTCAACTCGAGCTCTTTATTGTGACTTCTTGACGGTCTAACAGGAGTAAACTCATTGTACAGTTACACTTAAAAAAACAAATAGATAAAAAAAAGAATAATCCAAACCATATGCTGCTCTTCATTGAATGTAAACCTAATGTATTCCGGGGCCATTCAAAGCGCTTCAGTGTCAGTTTTAATGCTATTTTCTGATCTTGTGTGGCCAAAATCCATAAACTTTCATAAACAAGCCAATGTGTAGCTCTTTAGGATATTTTGTGCATCTATTATTATTATTATTATTATAATTATTCTTATTGTTTAGAACTAATTATGAGCAATGCAAATGTATTCAACCTGTCAATGTGATAAATTTTTAGTGCAAAGGGTTATTCTGTGGATAGGCAGTGATGTGAGCTTTTTTCGCCAATAAGCTTTTTGTATTTGTAAGTGAACTCATAGCGCTTGGAAATAAAAAGTTTCTCTCAATCGCTTTGAACGTGTCTCGACTGAATTATCAAGCAGAGATATTTTGAAGCGCAGCAGCTCACGTTTGAGTTTTCTCAGCTGCGCTAATGATTAACCTGCACGAATCCTAAAAGTGTCACACTAACAACAGCTGGACAGACAAAACAGGCTTTTTCTCTGGTTGCACACTTACCTCTCTGCAGACTGACGCGCGTGTCTCGTGTGCTGTGGTGATAAAATCCTATAAAAAATAATAAAAAGAGGCAAAAATAAAGAGTGGCTTTGGCTTACAGGTATAAAGGCGCGGCTGAAGTTGGTAAAAATCCCCCCTTGCCAAAGATTGTATAGGCCTATATTACTTACAGACTGTGAAAAGTCACGTGAGGTCCATAAAGTTGGTTTTATGGTTTTGGGGAGTAGACAATGTACTATATAATTCACAACCTTGAATGAAAGTGACGGCTTAACTGCATGGATGGGACTGGAAAAGGCTGGACTGGGGGGACGGAAGTCATGTCCAGTCATGTTTAGGAGAAACTCGGAGAAAAGTGTGTTTATAAAGACGGCTAAAATTTTATTCTGAAATGTCAGATTAAATGTGATTTTTATTGATGCTTTTGGGTGCATGTTTTATTTTTTAAATGTTGTTTACGCTCCTTCAGTTTGAGGCAGAATCCTCCCACATTTTGAATTATTTCATGTTTCCTTTAAAAGAAAATCTGATCTGATTTTTTCAAATCCAGGGTGTTTAAAAACCAGCAGATAAACACACGATGTGTTTTATTCTGCAAAATGTTGTAAAAGATTTTTTTGGAGGCTAATTTGAGGAGATGAAACGAACTTGAGCGAGATGCCGGAGTGATTTATTCCGGTCTGACAAGTCACCGAGCGGCCAAAGGTGAAGTCTCGGACAACTCTGGAGCTGGACACAAGCTTCAGTGAGTCCACATAAAGAAACCTCAGCCTCTATATATACGTGAGGCTGTGTGCATTGTCTGCCGGCCACTAATAAAACATAATGATATTATCCGCAGGAAGCCTTGTGTTTTCAAAGTCTTCCTTCATTCCAGGTAAAAATATAAAAAAGTTCAAATCAGTGGTGGCTATAAAGGGGTCCCAGACATTTTCCACATATTCATAACTATTAAGTGGCAATTTAACCAGCGTAATGAGTATTGCATATTGATAGGGGTAATCTGTACCCGGATCTCATGCATAATTCATGGCGGCGGGGATCATCGCTGGGTCAGTAGACGACGGCAGAGACTGCAGCCCGCAGATGCGTCAGGAGGAAGCGCGCTGCTGCCTGCCAGACTTTGCACTGTCACGATCGAGACTCACATCTGAGAGAAGGGCAGAAAGGCAGCGTGTGTGTGTGTGTGTGTGTGTGTTCAAACGTGTGTTTTATGCTCAACTTGTGCCGTGCGTAAATCGGCGCAAACGTGACGCGTAAATTCAGTTTCCAGCTCGTCTTTTTGGGCGGCGTGCTCTGCGGGGAGAGTTTGGAAGTGTGTGTAGAAAGTGCTGCAACATGTGAAAGTAAACGATGAAGCATCAGAAACACGATTCTTATCACATTTTTAAAGAATAAAAACACAGTTTCCTTCAGTTTAAACGCAGATAATTTGGTTATAAATTAACAAATCGGCTTTAATATGAAATATAAATTTAAAATCTGTGTTTATTTGATAATTAAATAAGTAAAAATATCCAAACTTCAGCTCAGTGAGAACTTTAAATCCACCTCTCACATCTTAATGATGAAATAAAACAAATGTCACCTTAAGTGGGGTTTTTTTTTTAAGTCTGTGCTGTCATGGATGTTCAACATCTGGCTGTGTGTGTGTGTGTGTGAGTGTGTGTGAGTTCACTTCACTGCTGCTGCTGCTCTCAGGTGATGTGATGCAGGTGTTCGGCCAGCAGAGGGCGCCTCAGACCGGCCCCGGTGGATGATGGATGGCTCTCTGTGTGTCTCTGCTCGGGCTCTTATCATCATCAGGGGCTGAAGGTTACAGAGCAGAAACACACAAACAGCAGCGTGTTTATGAGTCATCTGTGTGGGCAGAGTAAACCTTTAATCCCACACACTCCGAGTCTAAGATAAAATCTCATGCTTCTACTCTGGAAAGTAAATTTGCTCAAGTACAGTTTGAGTATTTGTACTTTGAGTTCTACACCAGGCGAATAATACTCCACTACTTTCACCTGGCAGATCTGTTCCACACCTTCTTGGCTTGTTCAGGGTTTTTATCTGCGGTGTCTCTGTCTCTGTTTGAGGGTCAAAGAGGTAAAAAAAAAAAAATAAATTCAATATTTACCCTGAAAAAAGTTCAAACGAAGAGAAAAGTCCAAAAAAATGAAAACAATCTTGTCCTGAAGAAGTTTTTCATTAATCATCCGAGGACCTCTCAGATTTATCTGCTGACCCTCTGGAGGGGTTTGACCCCATGTTGGGCCGTTCAAACCAGCTCCACCTCACAGCTACAACAGCACAACGCAGCCACAGAGGAAGATTCCTCAGTATTAATGTAACTGAGTCTGCTCACACTGCGTATGGACGTATGTGCAGCCTGTGACATAAATCACTGCTATAGCTGCTCGTAGTGTGACTTTAACATGTTTATGATTTCCTATATCAGCTGTTAGAGACACAAAGGCAGAATAAACGCTCGTAAAGTTTTATTACACGTTTTACAGCTTCAGAGATTATCAGTCATAAACAGAAACTTTAGGGCTGCAGAGTTCATGTATTTATTAATGACTTATTAACAGTTATAACTGCAGAGTTCATGTATTTATTAATGACTTATTAACAGTTATAACTGCAGAGTTCATGTATTTATTAATGACTTATTAACAGTTATAACTGCAGAGTTCATGTATTTATTAATGACTTATTAACAGTTATAACTGCATGCTGGATTATTAAACACTTATTACAGCAGACTTGGTGGATTAATTATTATTAAATGAGCATTTATATCTGCCCTCTATAAGTATGAAACCACTTATTAATGGCTAATTAACATTTCTAACTACGTACTTGATGCATTAAACTACTTATTACCGACTTATTAACATTAATAAATCATTAATGACTTATTAACGTTTATAACTACAGCTGTGGTGAATAAATGATTAACATTTATAACGTTTTAAAGGACTTAATGATGTATTAACAGTTATAATGCCGCACTTGGTGGATTAAATCTGTTTATTAATAATTGATTTGCATTTGTAACTACACACTAGATGTATTAAACAAGTTATTAATGACTTTAATGGTATTTATAACTACAGACTTGGTGGTTGAATCGATTTATTAATGACTTATTAGCATTTATAACGGCACACCTAATGTTTTAAACTACTTATTAATGACTTATTAATATTTATAACTGCAGACATGATGGATTATTATTGAATTATATAAATTACCAACATTTATAAATTATATTATAAACTGGATTTGGATTTTTTTTTTAAATTCCTGCTGTAAAAACTGTGTAGAGACCGGATGTTGTCTGAAAAGTAAAAACACACACACACACTCTCTGTCACACACACTCTGTCACACACACACACACACACACACACACACACACACACACACACACACACAGGCTGGCCTGTCATCTATATATACCCTGTAGATCCGAATTTGTGTAAACGTCGCAGCAGCCACAAATTCGCGTCTTGGGGAGTGTGTAGGTGATGACACTTCACCTCGCGGGGCTTTGTGTGTGTGTGTGAGACACTGGACGGTAAATAACACGCAGCCTGCGACATATTTGATGTTTTCTGTGCTTCGTGTTGGTTATTTTGGGGCCATGCAGGCCTCTGCGCGCCTCTTCTCTCCCTCTCTCTCCTTCTAGCTGCACATTGTTGGAGAATATGACATCTGTGGAAGTTCTGGCCCTTCAATGTGGGCCATTGTTCCAGCACGTCGTTTATCTTCTTTTCAGCGCTCTGCCCGTAAAGTCGAGGAGGAGTTTTAGTAGTTTGAAGGAGGAAACTCTCCAAACAGACTCTCCAAACAGAGTGCACCGAGAATCCGAGCCGATGAGGAGAACCAGCGGGAAAAAGTAAGTTTACCAAAGATTCATTTTTTACTGAGCTGAGAGGCGGAGTCAGAGATCTGACTGACACCAGTCACCTTTAGGAAGGTCAGACATGACGACTAACTGTTTATAATTCTCACAACTTCTCCTCTGATTGTATATTTTGTATTAATATTGTATTTATTGTTGTATTATAACTGTTTTATCAGCCCCACTGATGGCCTGTGGGAGGGTTACAGTTACTGAAACAAGTTTCCATCCTGATTTAGCCTTTCTGTCTCCTCACACTCTGTTTTTTTCTGTCTGCATTTGAACTTCATGCGTTTATTAGCTGATTTATGGCTCCGCTCTGTTGCTTACGTTGTTTGCGGGAAATGAAGTTGCAGCTACTGTTGATTCAACTGTCTTTGAATTAATTCAGAGCCATAAATCGCCTCCGTGCGGACACGTGGTTCCTGCAGCTAATTGACAAGAGAGGTTGCAGTGCGCTGCATTTGTCAGCAGGCCCGCGGACTGAATGGAGGGGTGGTGGAGGAGGTGGAGGTGGTGGAGGAGGAGGGTGTGTGTGTACATGTCCATCACAGATCAGACACGCAGGCAGCATGAGGAGTGTGGAGCTCGCCGCGGTGATGGAGATGGGATGCAAAGCGCAGCTCTGGGATGTTGTCACATCTGAATGATAACTGTGTGACAGAGCACAGGCCTCAAACATGAATTCATATTTACACTCTTATACCTCCATCATGCGCGCGCACCCCCCCCTCCTCTCCCTCTGTCTGTTTCTTTGTATCTATATGGCAACTTTTATGGCGCCATCGCGGAGATTTATGGCGCATTTACGCGCAGAAGTTAGCACTTTATTAGCCGCACATATGTGTGTTTGTTGGTGTGCAGTAATTGAGGGCTGTCTGACAGATTCCCGGAGCTTTAAGCCACATCTCATGGCCTTCATCCGCAAACTGCATTCATCTATAAATGACCGGGCACGTTCTGATACCTGACTCATCTGTGAGCGTTCGCGTGGAGACGCGCACGGCTCACAGATCAAAGGTGTTCATTTACATTAATTAACGCGGCTCGGTTAAATATTACCTTTCAGAGCCAATCAAACACACGAAGATGAGAGATCAAAGCAGAGCCAATCGATGCCCTGCCTGTCTGTCTGTCTGCCTGTCTGTCTGTCTGTCTGTCTGTCAGCCTTGATGGTCACCATGTAAACCCAAACCGAGAAGCCGAGTCCAAACTTTCTAATGGAAGCTGCTGCTGACCACTGTCTGCTTTCAAATGACTCACTCATTTAAATTAGAAAAAAAAAACCTCATTACATAAATAAGACGTAATGCACTTGGTATGTGAGTGTGTTAAAAAAAACCTCAGACTAAATACTGATAGCTTTCTTTCTTTTCTTTTTTTTTGCTGGAGTAATTTATGGCGCCTCTGGCATCGGTCCTAAACGGGGATGTTTGAATTTATTATTACAGCGTTGGACAAGTTCCCAGGACTGTTTAAACAGAATAGAGACGTAGAGATGCTCGTGTGTGAGTGTGTGTGTGTGTGTGTGTGTGTGTGTGTGTGTGTGAGTGTGTGAAAAATAAAATAAAAACTAGCAGCTTCTTTTTGCTTCATTTTAAGTCATGTCACTGCTGCTGGGTGGCGTCGTCTTAACAGACCGTGTTGGTTATCTAAATCCACTTCAAATGAGCTCCACTTGACAAAATAGTGCAGCCTTCTTTCTTTTCTCTTGAGCCTCTAATGCTTCTGGATTTACACTCCGCTCCAGCTGCCTCAAAGCTGCAGAAGGAGTCACAAAACCGCGTAAAAATAAAGGCGTCTTCTTTATCACGGGGGGCTATTATCGTGTATAAAAGTGAGCTTGCATGATCAGCAAGAAAGAGCTTCTTTTTCCACACACACATATACACACACACACACACACACACGCACACACACACACAGAGGCTGACATTGTGTGCAGAAATGCTATGCACAGGGCGGTGTGAGCTGCAGAAACACTGTCCACTCTGCTTCACCCCACCGGCATGCAAAGCCAGCATCACCATCTAATGCGAGAGCCGCTTCCTCTGCAGGGATTATAATAATCTGGAGTGTTTTTATCCCAAAAATAAAAAAAGAACAGGTGAGAGAGAGAGAGAGAGAGAGAGGAGGGAGAGGGAAGCCGGTGTATTTGTTTCCGCGAGGATTGTTTGAGTGCGTGGATGAATGTAGGTTGTGGAGGTAAGGCAGCCCGGGTGTTGTGCCGCGGACTGGGTTATGTGTCTTTATGATTTACGAGCCTGACTCCAGCCGAGGTTCAACCAGAGTTCATAAAGCTGCATGCCTCCAGACTTTATTCTCTCTCACTGCTTCTTTCTTACGCCTTAAAATCTGTTTCTCTGCTTTGGGATCATTTAGTGTTTAATTCACGGAGATTCTGACGTTATTTCTCTCGGCTTATTTTTTATTTGTTGCTTCATTTCAGGCCGTAAAAACTCAAACAGAGCAACAATGGACTCCTGTTATTTTCTGCGTGTTTGTCTGATGGATGGCTTTTTTAGCAGCTCGTGATATAACATTTAATTTTGTTCCTTGAAAACGTTGAGACAGGACTAATCCATTATGTGAATAAAACCAGAGGCTGCGGGCCTGGTGTCGTTCTGAGACACGCAGTATTGATAAAAGAACAAACACAGCGGATTTATTTGGATATTTTTAGATTTAGATTAAATGCATTTTTATTTTTTTACGGGTCTTTTTGTGTCTCTGTGTGGACTCGTGCTCGTTGCCATCATTATTAGTATTTTTTGTTTTGTTGTTTATAATTTTTAAACCTAAAATCAGCTGAAATAATCTGATTTCTTCGTTTATATTCATTATACATCTTTTTCTTGAGCTGTTTTACATCGTGATTAAATAGAAAATTCCCCCCTAACAGGCCCGTTAATTGTTTTTGGGGTAAACAAAGAGAAATTTATTTAATTTCTGCTCAGATTTTTGTTTTTCAGACGGTTTATTTCCACAAAACTCTTCATTTTCCATCCCCTCTCTGGGCCAGGAGAGGTTTGCTATTCATGTCAGCATACTATTGAGTTGATAAGATGGATCATGTGGTCTCCTCCCTGATTCCGTCTCTCTTTTTTCCCCCCTCTCTGGATCCTCTCAGGCCAGAAGCGCAGGGCTCTCTGGAAACCTGCCATGTGACATTTGGCTGCCAGCGCTCCGTCAGAAGGTCAAAGGGGGCCCCGGTGCACATTTCATGGAAATGCAGAAAACCAACGCTGCACACATCAGCATCCAGCAACACGATTACTTCAGCCACGATGTCAGCCGGTTCGGCTGCAGCCAACAACAACAACAACAAGCGGCTGCGCACCAGCGCCAAGAACTGGCGCAAGTGGAGACGTTCGGGCGCGCGTTCCCCCGGAGGTCAAACCAACAAAACCAAAAGTCTCCAATGAGCAAAAAGATTTTCCCCTGGATGACAGAGTCCAGACACTCAGATCAGAAACACGGCAGGAGAAGCGCAGGTCTGTATGACAGAAACAGGCAGCGATTGTCTTCAAATGAGGCCTTTTCATTTACAGTTAATGGAGGAAATTAGCTTCTATTTTCTCCTTTTCGGGTTCAAAAGGTCAGGAAGCTATTAATCATAAAGAGTCAGGCATGCAGCAGGAGGATAAACACACCTTGGCTCAGCTTACACACTCACGTCATTTTCAGGACGTCAGTTAAAGACACAAACACGGATATTTATTTTAAAAGACACAAAAACTAATGAAATAACTTAAAGAGGAGAAAAGTTTAGAAGTATAATTTACATTTAATAAAGGGCTGATCAAATAATAATAATAATAATAATAATAATAATAATCAATGGATCCGTTTGATTTGATTTAATCCTGCAGCCTGCGCACAACATGTGAATTTTAATTTAGAAAAACAACTTTATGTTTAATATCCACTTTTTAAATGAAACCTAAAATAAAAAATATCTTCTCCTCTCAGGCTGCAACCAAAACCTCTGACTGACTCATAAACAAGAAGACTTTAAGGAGATATTAATATACAGTAAATTGAGGAAATGATCTTACAGCCTGTTTTCAAGTTCAAAAGGTCAGCTCGCTGTTAATCAAGCTACAGTCAGGCATGCAGAGGGAGGAGACACACCTTGGCATTTAAAGACACAAACTAAAGCTTATTTATTTAATTATCTGCTCAGGTCTGGGTTATGTTATTTTGATCATGACTCAGGATTAAAGGGACAATCTGCTCTCTCTTCTTTCTGTTTGTCTCCGCAGACTGCACCGAGAAGTCTCCAAGCTCGACCCCGGCCTCCAAGAGGACGCGCACGGCGTACACGAGTGCGCAACTGGTGGAGCTGGAGAAGGAGTTTCACTTCAGCCGCTACCTGTGCAGGCCGAGGCGGGTGGAGATGGCCAGACTGCTCAACCTCCAGGAGAGGCAGATTAAGATTTGGTTCCAGAACCGGAGGATGAAGCAGAAAAAGGACGAGAGAGTGCAAGGCCTCACCACCACCACCACCACCACCACCTCCTCCTCCTCACCCCCGTCCTCTCCCTCCGCCCCGGGCAGCCCCACTCTCTCCAGCCTGGGTTATGTCCATCTGGGCGGGGATTACCAGCCGGCCTCCCCTTCGCTCAAGTCCCAACAACACCAGCCGGCTTCGTACCCGGCAGAATACTCTAAATATCCAGCTCCAGGCTTCACGCACGGCCCGCAGTTTAACGCGCAGTACACAACAGACCCAAACGAGGATGTGACCGGCTCATATTTCCAACAGAGCTGCAGTCAGGACAGAATCATGCAAGCTCCAAAACTGACTCATCTGTAGCGAGAACACGAGAAAAAGACTTCACTGCTCCGTCTTGATGCATGCGTTTATATTATTTATTTATTTATTGATCGAAATATGAAGTCTCGAGTCTTATTTATTTATATTTATTCATCTTGTGCGTCTTATATTTATTGTTGTGTTGACTTTTACGCATGGGCTTCTTCTAAAAATCACTTCTCCGGGGACATTTTGCTGTTACGCAGCCCATCCTGTGTGTCTTAGATTCAAATGCTCGTGTTGTTACTTCAGCTACATAAATAAATTTGAGATTTCTCTCCAGACTCTCCGGAGTAAATACACGAAAAGACGAGATGAGTGTTAGGCAGCCAAAACGTTGGAGAAAAAAATGTCAGATTTCCTTTTTTTCTTTCTTTCTGAAGCGTAATTAGCACTCGAGGTCTATAACATCACATTAACTCTTACTTAATTAGAGATGAGCGTGGATGTGATAGAGTTTTGGGGGGATGATATCACATTACAGTCTTGGTGTCGTTAGAGAGAGAGGCTGGAGAAAAAAAAAGGCTGTACGGTTCTTAAATGTGTCTTTGTTCTTTTATGGGTAAAGTGGGCCACACAGGCTGTCAATCTTTTAAAAAGAGCGCATGATGGATCACTGAATTCACTGCGCATGCTTTTCAAAGTCAGCCCGTCTGCACGATTCATGGCAGAAGAAATGTTTGGTAATCAGCCAATGAGCGCGCCGAGGGAACTTCAGATTTAGAGACATTCATGGCGAGTTTCTCCCTCCTCCTTAAACTTGCTGTTTTGTTTCTCTCCACTGAGAATGAAACAAAATAAAGTGAAGAATAATATCACCTAAAAACACACACGAGGCGCACGTTTAAAAAAGGCCAACAGATTTATATGAAAGATTAATATCCAGCATTATTACTCGTGTTTGCCTTGAGTGGCGTTCAAGTTCCCTCACAAGAATCATTTATCAGTCTGTGTAGTAACTTTGGACGTCTCCAAACAATAATAAAACATGATGTGTGCTCCATTATATCCCTGAAGGTCGTTATCACAACATTTAAAACACTGAATCTATTATTATTATCATATTATGTCGCGCATATTTGACATTATTTTTTTTAAAGTGTGTCATTAATTTGCCATTTTTTAACTCCTCCAACGCCGAAGCCCGAAAATGTGTCCTGATGTTTGTGTTCTTATCAGATGGATGAGCGAGTTTGATTGAAGCATTTGTCATGTAAATGCGAGCCGTTTGATGGACGAGCCTGCAGACTTGACAGAGTGCTGCAGGTCGTTTGCCATTGGCGTTTAGCGGGTCACATGGTGTGTCAGGAAGGTGATATGAGGGTGGAAGGCAGTTTTACAGCTTTGACATACTACCTAGAAGGTTAGGGCAAAGGGAGCACCGATTAATGACTGCTCGGTCTTGATCACTTCTGAACAAACAATAGGCCCAGCTCCAGGATGAACTCCTACTTAGACTATCCTGTGTGCAACAGAGGAGCAAACATTTTCAGTGCCAAGGCCGGATATCACAATTTGAACCATGGATACATGTCGTCCAACTCGTGCGCAACAAGTGATAGTTACGCACCGGACGGTCGCTTAGTTGCTGCAACTTCAGCCCCACACCAAACCCCGAGCCTCCCTCTGCACCACCAGGCGCACGTCAACTTGGATCTGCAGTTTGGGACGCCGGGGAACTCCATGTATGGCTCACCTCTGGAGTACGGACATCACCAGTACGGCCTCGCACCCGAACAGGACCGGAGCTACATTCACGCGCAGGTTTCACCGCTTGGAACAAACATGGCTCCCTACACCGGGGACAGCTGTGGGCCTGGAGTTGCAACCGGCAGCCAGTATCTGCATTTTGGCAACGGGGATCAGAGTAGGCTTCAAGAATATCCAGAGAGCGTTTACACAAGGTTACCGCCCCAGAGCAAGGAGAAGGATTTGGATCATGTGGAGGAGACTTCAAAAACATTCGACTGGATGAAAGTGAAGAGGAATCCCCCGAAAACAGGTTCGTTCATCCTTAAATGTGAAAATTAGAGAGTCATTTAGGGAACCCAGGAGAGCGCTCACAGCTGATCACATCATGAAGCTGGAGTGTTTAAAATGGTTCTGAAAATGTATTCAGACACTAATGTTTGAGATTTTTTCTATTCATTCTCACATGCAAACGCCATTCTTCAGCTCCATGACTGTCATGACTTTTCCCTCCTCCCCTCCATCATCCATTCATCCATCCATCTCTCTCCACAGCTGTCCTGTCGGAGTTCGGGGTTCCCGGCCAGCACAACGTGATCCGAACCAACTTCACCACCAAGCAGCTGACCGAGCTGGAGAAAGAGTTCCACTTCAACAAGTACCTGACGCGGGCGCGCAGGGTGGAGGTCGCGGCCAGCCTGGAGCTCAACGAGACGCAGGTGAAAATCTGGTTTCAGAACCGCAGGATGAAGCAGAAGAAACGCGAGAAGCTGGGCTGCGCTTTGGTCGGCGCTCCGGCACCTGTGGAGAAACTCTCTGGCACTGACTCCTCTCCAAAGGCGAAGGGGAAAGACTGTGAACCGTGATGTGACTTTTTAAAAAAATTAAATATGACTGTGAGGGCCTCTCTACTTCTTCTTCCCCCCAGCAGTCGCACCATTCCAGAAAAGCTGTGAAAAATGCACGTGGACTTGTGAAGTTTATACAGGGTATGTCTGTGTCCGCGTGCTCATTGATTTATGAACTGGACGCTGAGAAACTTTTTTAAAACACGTGTTTTTTGTGTGTGTGTGTGTGTTTGGAAGCTTCCTATCATAAGCCCATGCTGTGTCATTGTTTGCACTATTTATTTACAGGGTATTTTACAACAAGCGTTGAGCTGATTTAGCTGAATAAAGTTTATAAAAATGGGAATTAAAGTATTGTATTTCCTGTTCATGTGAAAAGATGTCTGAGCTGTAACAGTGCTGAGAATCCAATCAAACGTTTACTTTTGTTACAGGAGTCTTTTCTAAAAAAACAAATATATGTACATAATAAATTGTTCTAAATATGAATGTTTTTGAATCTCATTACAAATTCTTTTTCTATATCTCGGCCTCCATTAATAGTCTCAGCAGAGTCTCCCCCTTGCATAATGTGACAAGAGGAATCTTTCACAACACATGGGGTGGTTCCCAGCGACCTTTTCACCTCCAAATACCTCCAGGGGCTCTAAACATGACAACAAACTCCGGGGAGCCAGGTCTCACTCTTGATTTGTTACCCAAATTCTGCTCAGATACAGCTGACACAGGTTGACATCTTGATTAGATTTTTACATGATTTCAGTAATCTGAATGAAATCCACCGTGTTTTAATTTAAGGCTGAAACTCGAACCCTTCAGTGCTCGTTTCGGCTTCACCTCAAGCTAAACGTTTGCCGGACCTGACCACCTATGTTCTTGCGATGGTTAAAGGGGGCAGCAGTTTCAATATTTGCGCTGGGTGTTAGGTTTACGCACACACAGTTTCTGCCCCGGCAGCACTGGCCTGTTGGTGCCCTTTCTTCCTAAAGCTGAGGTTCACGCAGAGTTCAGGCACAAATGAATGCAGAGTCAATCTGTCAAGACACCAGAGTGGCTTGGAGGAGTCAACGCTAGGCCTCTCATACTTTAGATTTTTTTTTCTTTGCAGGTATTGCTTTTAATATTTAGACTAAAGGAGATTATAGGCCATTTAGTCAATGTTCTGGTTTGTGTGAACTGTTTTAAGTTCAGAAAAAAGATGTTTCGCGGAAATGAAAATCAGCACTCATTTGAAATATATCCGCATGAGTATGCAGTTCTCTCACAACTATATTAAAAATTAATACAGTTCCACTAATAGAAGTTACAGTTGAAATACCATACGACCCATTACTGTAAATTAGAAAAGGGCTGAGACGTTTGTTGTCATGCATTTCTTTAAGAAGCCAAAAGCTTCCCCTTCAGATGAGTCACAAGGCCAAGGACCGGGGAGGTGACAATCGATATGGTGAATAGTGACAGATTCAACAACAACAACTGCTGAAGAAAAAAAAAAGGGGACGGTGCAGAAAACAAGTGTGGGACTTCATTCCAAAGGTGTGATCCCTGCCATCTCTGTAGGTAATACCTCAGCGCTCCCAGCGGGCTCTCCATCTGGAGGTGTCAGAGCCGGTGCTGCAGCCAACGCCGCGGAGACAGATGTTCAGCTGGGGGAAGAGGAGGAGGATGTTTTTCACCTTCGGAATCAGCGTGGCCCTTCTTTGCCTTCTGCCTGGAGAATGTAGGGCAAGGAGAGCACAGGAGCAGAAAATGGTTAATGAACATCGTACATGGTCACAAGAATAATCAAAAACTCTGCAGCACCAACACCTGACTGCACAAACATGCAGTCTATTGATAGATACGGCAGCCAGCCTCCTTCTCCTCAGATATCTTACACATCTTTAGCCGGCCCGCCCCCCTCTGCACTTTGTTTGAGGTCAACCCAGTGCTGTTTGTACCCCATGCTGCTTGCAGTTGTTGCAGGCTCTTTTACAAGTCTATTGCCAGGCTCACTTCCTTGGTTTTCTACCAGTTCCTCTGTCGCATGTCACTCTGCAGGGTCCCGGGCCTTCAAAGGGAAACTAGATACAGTATTCATGGGATAACGGGGGGTTGGTCATCTAAGAGATACACCACAGAGGAGTCATTTTTATTGCCAGATATCAAACACAGCTATTTAGGTTAACGCCATTTATCTATCGCATATGCAGTTCAAACACAAGACGCACTGAAGGAGAATTTCCACTAATATTAACAATATTTAGAAAATACAACATATCAGACCTTTTCATGGGTATGATGAAGTCATATTTCCATCATCCTTCCTGTTTTTTTAATTCTATCCACCAACATTCATCAAGAGCTGAAACTAACCATTATTTTCATGATCATTTTCAACTATTTGGTCCAGAAAATGTTGATCAGTATTTACCAAAGTCCTTTTACCGTCATAGAGGACTAAAGAAACAAAAACTATTCACATTTGAGAAGCTGAAATTTTTTTTCTTTATAAAATGATTCAGCAATTTTTTAAAAAGTTGTCAATTCATTTAAACTGATCAATTAATCGACTAATCGTTCTAAATCAAGACAGAGACTTTGTATTCACAGCTAACCAAAGAAACACTGGGAAGCAAAAAGCGTTGAGATGACTAACGATTACATTTGCTATGGATTAGTTTGCCAATTAAAAAGGTCCGAAATTCAAAAATATTAATTTACTTTCACATAAGATTTAGTTAGTTAGCAGCAAAGTATGACGTTTAAGAAGCAGGAAGCATCAAAGGTTTATTATTAAGAACTAAAATGAGATCAATACTTTTTTAGCACTTTTTAAAAAAGTGACAAAGAAATCACAAACTGTCACTTTAGTTATTTTTATTCTGTAACCGCTGTTATGACTCGGTGAAGCCTCGTGGAGAAGCGCTGCCTAGTTATGAATGGCACGCTCTCTTTTTCCTTTGTTATGGCATTGAGGCTCTTTTGAGCCCAGCCTGGGAGATTCTTGACAACCATCCCCCAATCCGAGTCAGGCTCTATTGGATCTGGAAGCGCCAGCCAACCTGAAGCCCCAGCCTCCTGGGTCCCCCCTGCGACTGCATCCTTTCCCCACTCCATCAGCATAGTAACTGAGAGAGACAAGTGACTTGGCCAGGGTTAACGTCTTAATACTCCCTGGGATTGCCTCCAGGATCCAAATGGCTACCCCTAATAGTTTTCCTCCTCTGTGTGCCTGTCAGACCGCCATGACTATATGCCGTAAGAAAAACAAGACTGGCTGAGAGGCAGAGTAACGAAGCAGCACAGCGAAATAATGAGGGGTGGTGAGGAAGAATAGAACACCAATGAAAGCTTTGGCGTACGGATACAGCGCTGCTCGGGCTGCTCGGGCACTGATGTGCCCCTGCCTCCTTTGCATGGAGAGCCTGTACACTTGAAATTAAACCAGCTTCTTCCTTTAGAGCCCAGGAAGAGGAGGAGGAGGAGGAGGAGGAGGAGGAGGAGGAGGAGGGGGGAGCCAGAACTCAATCAGTGTCACGTCACATGGTTCAAAGCGGCCAATTCGATGCTGCCAGGAGGTTGAGAAATGCAAGGTGACAGTTCATTTTACCAGTGACAGTGTGTCGGTCTCGCTTGCTGGTTCCCCAGTCAATTCCCAGCGAGCAGTGAAGGTTGAGCGTTGCTGGAGACAGACAGCAGCTCCCGCCTCCTCCTCCTCCTCCTCCTCACCACCACCACTCTCTCATCGACCCCGCTCTGCTTTGTATTCCAATTAACTGGACAGAGGGAGAGGCGGCAGTGTGCAGGATCACAAGCACAGGCAGACACATTCTTCTGGCGTCCTTCCAGTCTCTCAATCCCACCACTATCAATAGTGCTGTGCTTCCCTTTTTCCCTTTCCTTTCCCCTTCCCTTTGCTCTGTCCTCGGCTCGTGACAAGGGCCAGTTGTTCCAGGGGGATAATTCCTACATTCTTCTTTAACAACTGCCTCTAGGGACAATGTCTTGGTAATGAAAAATAGGTCCCTCTCATACATTCATACATCACATGTAATAGAGGTGTGTAATCACTCAGTCGAGTCAACGCACAGCGAGCTGTAACTGCTATCCTTAACAGACACCTTAAATAATGCTGAATTAATATTTTGAAATGGCTCATATATCCTAACATAATACAATTTGAATGATTTTATATTCAATGCTCACAGGGCTAACATTGATTCGAGTACAAGCTGAGGTAACCCCCCTGAGTCAGTCAATATGTGGCTGACTGAAGGTTGTAGATTTAGCGCGGCACATTTGCTCTTCTTGTCTTTCGTGTCCTCGATCTATCATCACTTTTTTAACCTCCACAGCCGCCACCAAAAGCCCCCCTACACTGACAATATGTTTGAGCAATGGGTGGGTTGGGAATACAATGATTGTGAGGAAATCCGAAAAGTAAACTACTCTCTTTTTATCTCCTCGAGCAACACAAACATTTACAACAGACCCTCAAGAATCAGGCCAAACACCTGGTTTCTTTTGGTTTTTAGAAAGTGCCGGCACATGTGCAGATTAGAGCGATATTTGAGCACCTACTTGAGATATTTCCTATTGGAAGAAGGTGACAGCTATTCTTACAGTCATTTATTTTAAGAGTATAAATTGTAACTGATGTCCTCTGCTATTTTTTTTTTAACAGAATTATAGATATGGATTCCTCAGTTTGAAAACGCCGCTCAGCCACAGCACTTAGTGTGATGACAGGAGGAGGTTTTCCCCTAAACAGAGGAATATTGACAATATTTAGAAAATAAAACATATCAGACCGTTTTATGGATACGATAAAGCCATATTCCTGCTTCTTTTATTCATCCACCAAGCTTTATCAATTATTTCATGGTTCATTCATGATCTGTCAGTCATTTTCTTGATTAATTAATTGGTTAATTTGTCCATAAAATGTCAGAAAATGGTTGAAAATGCTCATGAATGATTACCAAAGCCCTTAAACATGTTGTTTTGTCCATAATCCAAAGATATTACTGTCATAGAGGTCCAAGGAAACAAAAAATATTCACATTTCTTCTTTATGAAATGATTCTTACAGATAGCTATTCTTACAGGCCACGGCTTTAAAACAAATGCTAATAGTTGAACTATTGTTGCATTGTTGTAGTTTAATTATTTTGCACCATTTTACAGATTTTTAGATATGGATACTTCATTTTGAGCGCTAACATGCCCCTCGGCCACAGCACTTCCTTTTCTGGAATAAAGATAAAGACAAACAGAGCCTGAAAGACAGGCATGGGTGCTTCACTGTTTGTCTCTCTGGACTGCAAAAGAGTTTTTGCCTATCTTGAGAATGCATTGTGGTGTGTGGTGTGTGTGTGTTTGCAGGACAGGATACACACACACACACACACCCTCTTCATGCCCTGAGGATCCTCCTGACTCTCTCTCCTGGCTCTATCAGATCAGAGAGACCCGCTGTCCCTCCCCACACCACAATGCAAATGAAAAGGAATGCGCTGATAAAAGGCCAGATCTTAAAGATGAGAGGGCAGAAGGAGGACAGAGGCAGCGAATGCTAAAAGGGGGTAGAGCCTCTTGGGGAGATGAGAGGTGGTGGAGGAGTCAGTGTTGGTAGTAGCGGGAGATCATAGCCTTGCTCCCCCTCAGCGGCGTTTGATACAGGGCTTTTGTCGCTCTTTCAGCGGTGCATTGTTGGGTGGTGTAATCCCCGTCGGATTACAAAGGGCTTCCCTTTTCATATGGGGCTGACCCAGCAGGCAGGTGGCTGGGGCTCTGTGGAGCTGTCAAGGGGAGGGAACCTCTTTTCCAGGGGAGGGGACCCCAGTTCCTCTTACCTTCACAGGGGCTTTTTGCTGGGAGGCCAGTCAGGCGCAGGTCAACATGGGGACAATTCTGGCATGGGATTCAACTCGCCCTGACCCCGTGGCATCCTGTAGAGAAGTGACAAGGAGAAGGAGACCATCATGAAATAGCATTCAGCATGAAATACTGAAAATTATTAAAAATGCATCTATGCAGTGAAGGAAACTGCTGCTGTTTTGATTTGTGGGAAAATGTGATTGTTTTTAATACTAAAAATGCAAAAACAGGGTCTTTTTTTTTACTTTATTCAAGACATGAATATGAACCACACAAAGAGATTACTGTAGTACCTAGACTTTAATTATGTTTTTTAAACATAATTTGATTTTAAAAAACAAATACTATTTAGATATGATCCAAAATGTCACATTAAGTCCTATTTTTGTTAAAATACTCTGACCTGTTTGCCTATAAAGAGCAATTTATGTTGTTTATATGCCTGTGTGACGTTGCCTAGGATCTGCAATAATTATCTTGTGAGCCTGAATACACAGTCCATATTTTTAAAAAGGCAAAACAAATATATCATCAGTCCAACCTAGCCCTGATTGATACCCAGTGTGTTCAGTCGATGTGAGCGGCGTCTGATTGAGCTTTGGTTTCTCAATGGCTTTCCTTGTAGTGTTTCAGTAATACACGATCAATAAGGCAATGGTCAGGCCCACCGCTATTTCTATTAGTACTACTACCAATACCTCCTCTACAATAATGTCAACCATGTATATGAAAGCCCAGTTCAGTCCATCCCCACTGCTGTTCACCCTCTGCTGGTGATATAAACCGTTCATCCATGCCCTGTCAGATATGGTGAAGGACCAATTTAGTGATTCTCCATTCACGTGTTGTCAGAAATATCATAATTAGTTTTTAAGCTTAAATCAAAAACCCATCAAAGTGGTGAATACTGTCATTTAAATAGCAAAAGTGAGAATTTAAAACCCCCCAATTTGATACGATGTGCTATTTAGTGTGAAGATAACGTTAATTAACCATATGAAAATCTGATTTAGTAATTAAGCCCTGGCTGTTATATCTTTTTACCGTTGTAGGGCCTTGCTAAAACATCAGTTTCATCCACGTGAATGTGTATTTTCTTATCTTAATGTTCAGTGCAGCTGTATGTCACTGGATTTCTATTACAGGATAGCATTACAGGTCTCCATTATGTGATCATTTTCATCACTTCAATGTGAATGCACCACAACTTTGATTTACAATTTCCCAGCTTCTAAGAAGGTACTTTAAGGCAGCATCTGCACAAAACTAGAAAAATACTTTAGAAAACGAATTTTTACTTTATTGTCAACATGTTTAAAAAAGTAGTTAGTGTACTGTACATTAAAATAAAAAACAGAATATATATATATTTACACCATCGCTGTAAAACACCGCCCGAACGTATCACAAGTCTGATTTACGATTTTACAACTTCATTAAACAAATGGGTGGATATGGGTACTTGAATGCAGCGCCATATACCATTGTTGTAAAAACATCTACTACAACTCTGATTTACAATTTTACAACTTCATTAAACAAATGGGAGTATATGAGTACTTGAATGCAGCGCCATATACCATTGTTGTAAAAACATCGTCTGAATCTACCACAACTCTGATTTACAATTTTACAACTTCATTAAACAAATGGGTGGATATGGGTACTTGAATGCAGCGCCATATAAAAGTCGTGGAAACAAACATACATAGTATAAAACAGGAGAAACGCAGCAGTGTGCATTCAAGTTAAACTACTTTTACCAACTTTATTGTAACATTAGGTGGCACATGTATGAACTTACTCAGAAATAAAGCTGTTTAGAGGAGGAACGCCGGCCGCCCTCAGAGGCCAGGTAACTTTAAACTGCAGCTAGCGTTAGCTAGCCAATTGGCAACCGGTGTTTTGATTTTAAGGAGCTACCGTGTTAAATGGCGACCAACCGCCGAATGCGTCCGTTGTTAGCCGTTGAAACACGTAGCTGCCAAACAAGACACGAATCAGGTGTATTTTTTTTGGCATTTTAACGTTGCTAAAAAAGGAATAAGAAACAGAGAGGCATTCGCGCTCCTGTTATCAACACCTGTCGTAGCTACGACAACCACCGCCGCCTTTGGCTGACGGTCGCCAGTTAACACGGTCCCTCGTTATACCGAAACACCTGCCCGCCTCCAACGGCCCCGTAACTTAACGTCAATGTAAAACCGTGTGATTTATCGAGTCTCGCCTTCGTTTTACCGAACATTACACTTCATTTGCATGGCTGTTTGTTACGTACAACACCTGCTTACAGGTAAAAGCTACACCGTGACCTTTAATTAAAAAATGGCGCCAGGAAAAGTTATCGTTTCCGGTGCTAAACGGTTAATTAGCATGTTGGCGGCTAACAGGGCCTGACAGCTCCACCTCCACCTCTCACCACCCGCCACCAACTGTGGCCGTGTCTGACCGTGATGCGGGGATAACAAACACACAAAGGTGGGTGAAGTATGACCTATAGCTAATGACCAAACAAAGAGCACATACGTGTTTAATTAAAGGATTTACAGGCCGCTAAAGCTAAATAAGCTAGGACAGGGGTCTTCAACCGGGGGTGTGCGACCCCAAGCGGGGTCCCCACTGCAGGGGGTCCGTCAGTTGTCATAATAATTGACAATTTTCACCAATATAATTTATCATTTTTTAACAAAAATGATAATTTCGCAAACATTAATTTGCAATGAAAAGCTACTTTTGACACAAACTATTACTGTTTATATATTATTTATAATTTATTCCATTATGCCTGAATGTTTTATCAATCATAAACACATATAGGATAATAACCCAGCATATAAATAGATTAATTAGTAAATACAAAAGTTAATGTAAGCCAGGCTTAATGTGAAACATGTGGGGGTCTCTGTCCTGTTTGTCTTTCGTCCAAGGGGCTGAAAAAGGTTGAAGACCCCTGAGCTAGGATAATGTTCCATCAGCTGTTGATTGTAATAACAAACCAGTGTGAGTGAAATAGGGCTCTGTGACATATTGTTTAGATTTTAGTAGAATAAACAGGCTATATTTGTGGCTGTGTGATAAATGAAATATAAAATACTTGGAATAATTTATCCAAAACTGCAATGGGCTGTTATTTGTTTCCCCCACAAAACTGGGACATACTGTATGAACCACAGTCTGAGTCTCTCCATTCTAAATGTGGATGATTAAATTAGCTGAGACTGAACAATATATATAAAAAACATATAGGAGCATGTGTCCAAAAGCGTTGCTTTATATCAGGGATATATGTTCATACTGGAGGCAGAAACGCCAGTAGCCTCCTCCATTTAATGTAAACTAATGCTGAATCATTCCTCCAATACACCAGTGTCTGGTATCCTGACCTGCTGCTCGCCTCCTTCAATAGTTACTGTGCTGCTGGGTGCAGACTGATATTAGATACTAGATATTATTTCAACTGTTTTAGTTTGGGCAAAGGTTTTGCACTCGAGGTGCCCCCCACATGCTGCATCAACCTTAAGGCTTGGATAGCTTTTTTCAATTGAGGAAGGACCTACAGGGTGTCCTGTTTTTTGCTGACAAGTATATATTTTTTAATAATGTGGTGCTTTATTGATCCCCGTGGGGAAATTGTCTTGTCTTTTGCTCTTCCCACTTTGCAGTGAGGGTCAGGCAGAAATAGAGCAGCGTATCATGAGCTGGCAGGGATTCACTGTCTTGCTCAAGGACACTTAAGATATCCTTGATGCTTGCCAACCTGGACATGTGAGCCCCGGATCATTTGGTTGAAGGTATGATCCAGGGGATCTCAGCATTATTTACACTTCTAAATGTAATTAGAAAAATGTTTACTCAGGTACAGATAACAAAATCTTTATTTTATTTATTGATTTCTCTGTATTTCTCAAAGGGCAGATAAACACCAGCGTATACGCAAGAGAAAGCATAGAAAGGAGGCAGAGACACTTGTTATTTCAGCAGCAGACACCAGTCAAGTTTCCATATGAGTGTTTTTCAACTGTTTCAGTTTGCCCACAAACACCTCCATGCACATAAGATTTGTGTTTGTTCACATTTTTACAGTGTGCAGTTTGAGGCTAAGAGGGCTGATAAAGGAAACCAATGTACAGGATCACAGCCCCGACTCAGGCTTGCCTTGTTTCAGTGTCATTGTAGGTCAAACAGAGGGGTTTTCTAAGCGTCCCTCAAACCTTGTCACCAGCCTCGACTCCTCTGCACTCTTGTTTGTCACAAGAGTGCAGAGGAAGTTGTCATCTGTGCACCTGCTCCACCCCGTTTTGTGCAAATCTAGATGCATGCACGGAAGTCAGGCTTCAGAACAAGAGGACACAGGTGGTTAGATGCTGTGCCAGTCATTCTGCGGGCGAGTGTGTGTCTGTGTTCATGTGCCAGGCTCTTGTTCCTGACATGGAACTGTAACAGTATGCCAGAGGCTCGGTGTTCATAGGCTGCCTTGTGGAGTAAAAGCCAAGTGTGAAGAGTCACAAAGAGTCTGAAAAAAATCAGCAAACCAAAGTGTCTCGAGTTGGACAGGGATGGGGACAATCCCGCACGACGTTAAGAGGCTTTTCGATGGTAATGTCTTTATTTTTAACTGTTAATGAAGTTTATTTTGAACGGTGCAGTTTCATCTCATCACAACAAAATTACTGTAAAATGTACAAATGGTATCATTCAGATTATGAACACAGGTAAGAGAACTTGACAGGACAGCCTACAAGATGATCTGATGTCACATGTTTCTATTTTATTGCTCAGAAAATTGTCAACAAACAAAAGCAATCACCTTAGCCTAAAAAACGTCATGTATATCTCGACCTGTGTATTCATACGTGCTGTAAACTGTAACCAACATGGTGGCATCATGGAATTGAGTATTTGCATGTACGGGAAGGCCGTCACACAGTTCTTCTGGAAGAGCATTTGCATATGTCGGTTCATTTGTGTAATGTGGAAGGTGAGGACATAAAACTGAATCAGATAAGTGATGTGTGCCAACCTGTTTCACAAGCATCAGTCTCACTTTACTGAGTAATGTTACTGTGACTTAAAATCCAGCTTGCAGTTCAGTTCAATCATGCAGTGAAAGAAAATATTAATCACGACTTCATCTTACCTCCACGTCTTTGGATTTTATTGTCGTAGATGAAGTCACACAGTGAGTATTTTATGTTTTTAGGCCCTGAAGAAGAAATGTGGTGACGAAACTGTAAGCAGTCATCACAGAAACAGCCAGCATGTTTGAAAAAACACTTTATTTTCTTGAATTAGCATCAGTGAGACTTATTTATGTATATTAATTTAAATGATACATATAACACAGACAGTGTACACCACTGACCTGAGACCTTAAATTATTAAATATATCAAATATATGGAAACAACTGCTGGGTGAGTGTAAAGTAACAACCCAGCTTGATTTCTGTTCTGAGATGAAACATCACACGGAGGTCAAACTTTTCAGACTTTATTTTGAATTTTATACTCATAAAAGTCGTGATATTTCGAGACGGTGAGATCTTAGCATAATTTGAGCAAATGATGAGAGCTTTGTCTCACAAACATTATAAACCTGATCATATGAAGTGTGTCAGGATCAGTATCCTTCGAAATGTGTGTTCTTCAAGCACAAATATGCCTTGGGCGCCATGCTTACAGTGTTTCCTGTCTTCTCCAGACTGTTTGTACTTTGTGTCCGACCTCCTTCAGGATGAGGACCTCAGCGAAACAGCCCAGGAGACACGGCATGTCCTCCTGAATAACTTCAGGGTCGTCCAGTTAAGGTGAGGATTTAACCTCCGGGAGTGTTAAATCAGTGTTTAGAAGAGTCACAGGAAGCTGCTTTGCTAGCCAAGTGTCACAGTGTAATTTCATGACACCATTATCTGACTTTTGCTGTTAATGCCACAGAAGAACCTTAATTGTTGCTGTAATTGCTTTCGACACAGTTTGGAAAATCACATTTGAAGAAGCTCATTTAGTCTTAATGGTGTCACCTTCAAGTCTTAATTCTTGCTCTTATTTATTGTTATTCAAAGTTTTTTTTTAAAGATCTCATAAAATAACTTGTTGTGATCAGGTTAAGTTAATCTTCCAAACCTCTTTGTACCCCACAAAAAAACTCAAACTCTTTTGTATGAAGTGTGATAGTTTACTCCGGAAACGTCTCCACTGGCGCTCATCTGCACTGCGCAAGATTGGCTGCATGATCTGGTACAGAAAACTTGGTGGTTTTGTGGTCTTCTGTGCAGGAAACAATTGCAGAAGTTTTGTCGCCTTTTAGGAGCAGAGCTATTTAAAATGAAAGCACAGAAAATGAAGAGCATTTTGAACCATGCTTGTTTTGATTTTACAGACACCCTCAAGAATTCCCTCCATGTGAGTAAAATTACCCCGAACTGCCTCTTCTGTCACACATTACTGTACATACACAGTTTCAGCTGTGTGTGTGTGTGTGTGTATAGTCTTTTCTTACATGACTTAATCACTCACATTTGTTTTCTCCTTTTATATCACACACACACACTCAGCGGACTACAGGGACGAAGAAGGTTCTGATGACAACCGCAGTTCCAGCCTGGGTCGCTCTGTCCAATCAGACGACGCCTCATTAGCTTCTGACAACCAGGATGATGGACTCCCCGAGTGTAAGTTAACAATAGTCCTGATTCTGATTCCCTGTGCGTGTGTGTGTGTGTTACTGTGTTACTGTTTCTGTTCCTGTTTGCGCAGTGCAGAGATCCGAGCTTTTTTTTTTAAAGGCCTTTGCAAAGATCAGTTACAACAAAAAAAAGGCAAGAATTTTGAATTTGAGCAGCAGACACTAGCCTAGATTTATATGTAGCTTTAAGCTCATACTCTCTAGTTTGACCGAAGACAATGGGGTGAAATTTTAACCCGAATAATGAAACGTACATGTCTGTATTATCTGCGTGAACATGTGTTTTCCGCTGAGAGGCTACAGTGTGCGAGGAGTTTCTGCTCCGACAAAAGGGAAAAGGTGAAAAGGAGGAGTCGGTGTCATGGGAGACAATGCGGTATTCCTCTGAGAACACCAAACAAATGCAGTTATGACACACTACCCTCATCAGCCTCGCTGGCACACCTACACCTCACCACGGGAAGCACAGTTGGACCTCTTTTTGCTGCATATTGTCGTTCGCCTTCTTAATTTGAAAAAACAGACCACATCTGTGAAATTCCCCCACCACCAACCCTTTCGTTGGCCTCTTACCTCGCAGCCTGGCTCCGGTGACATCAGTGACTCCTCCTTTCTCTCGTCTCCTCACCCCTCCTGGCCAAGCGTGCAGGTAGGCTCGTCCTGATGTTTGGTGGTTCACAGAGGCCCCGATTGGGGACCTAGAGCTCCCTCCAGTGGCAGATCGTCTTCTCCCTGTCTGTCCCCTTGAGCTGTTATGTGTGGACTGTGGGAGGCATGGAGGGCGGCCCACACAGAGAGGAGGCTTTGTAGCTGCAGGCTAATGCAGTGATTGATTGACCCCGAGCCCCTCTATTCTTTCACAACCGGGTTTGAAATACAACACTGTACCTGAGGGGCCATGTGTGTTCCATCCCTCTCTCCCTTTATCAATCTTTCTCTCTATCTTCCTTTCTCGGACTTGCCCTCCCTCCCGTTCAGACTTTTTGTATTTCTGACTCTGCGTGCCGGCTAATAGCCCTTGACGTGACATGCCGCAGGTGGGCATTATTGACTTGGCTGCCTCAGGTGCCCATCTCTACCCCACACTTTTTTTTCTTTCACGAGGTGAAGCTGGAATCATGTGGAATTTCCCCAATAAGAAAAAAATGAATGTTGTCAGAGTTTTCAATGCCAGCTGGATGAAGTCAAAAACAATCTCCTTATTTAGAAAATGGCTCTTAATGAACCCTTCCGTCCTCTGCCCACAGAAGAGTAACTGACGTCTTTTTCTACAACTTTGGAAAAATAGAGTGAACAAATCACGGCAGATGGTGGAAAGACAGACCTCAAGATAATGATCATTCATTTTTTCGGAATTGTTCATTTCAGAATAAACAATGTGAGATTTCCTGTGGGGAAACAAACAAAATCATACTATAAAATACTATAAAAAAAAATTCCCTTCCGGCTGTGATAGAAACACGCCCAACTACAAACTACGCCGTCTGTTACTATGGATGCGAGAGTTAAATCTCGAACGCCATTGTTGATGTTAAACGTGAGAAATAGCCGATTACGCAGCTCTGCAAGAATCTTCTTTTTGTCATTTGCATTTTTGCAAATAGACAGAAAGTCCCTCGACACTGAGCAACTACGCTTATATAAAAAAAGAAAACACACATTTTCTCGTCGGATCAATAATCATAACATTTGATTCCGGTAGAAAAATGTGTGTCTTTTTATTGCCGGGAGACGGCGACCATGTTAGCGTAGTGAATGGCCTGTGTCCTCACTAAAAGGGCATGCGGAGTTCATAGTTCATTCTCTGTTCACTGCCAGTTGAAAGAAATGGCTCACACGTTCTTTTTTTCCTGCCGGGGCGGTCTGTTTCAATGGAAGAGGGAGTGTTTGTGGAAAATAATGGCATGACCACTTAATGAAATCAGTGCCTTTTTTTTTTTTTTTGGAGGAACAATCATCCGTGGTGACGATTCCGGTCCATTCAAAATTTCCTAACCTTAAACCTTTGTCGCAGAAATTAATGATAATTTTGCGATTTAGAGAATAGCGTTTGGCTTTAAGGAGAAGTTACAAAATTGAGTTTTTTTCTCCCTCTCCAGTTTAATTGTATCATTTTATTTGAGCCTACTGTACACAATAGAGACTTTGTGACTCGGAGAATGTATTATCCGTGGTAATCGACTGCCTGCCTTCGCTGCTCTCTGTTCCCTAACCAGAGAGTGAGTGAGTGTGAAGTCGATGGCTGCTTTTACACGCAGGAGGAGCCTGTGCCGTTTGATTAGATGCGGTGGCCTGTTGTCTTCAGCGGACTGGGTGACACCAGATTTGTAATGGCTGACAGGAACAGATGGAGCCTCCATTGTTAGCCCGGGTGTCTGCATGGTAATGTGAACTGAGTTTCACCCGCCGACCGCACCGGTGACCTGACCGCGCCTGCAGCCTCACCCCAGCCTCGTCTGCCCCCTTTAAGCACCCTCTCCCCCTCTCTCCTGCTATTTGGGGCTCACGCACATTTTCAGGATATTTTCTTTCGCTCTGTCCATCACACACTCGCCGCCATTCCAGAACATTTTGCATACATAAACAAATATATGCACAAAATCTCTCCCTCTGCTGTGTAGGATCGCTTTCACACACACACACACATTCACAAATAGACCTCAGGAGACAGCCGGAGATGTGGGTCTTTTAGCCCTGTCATGCTGTTCGCAGGTCAAGTTTACGAAGTTGAAATGGCCTGTTTGTTTTCCTCTGATTGGGGGAGCACCGCTGGGCGCTCGGGGATGTTTGCTGGGAAGCTGCAGCGATGACAGAGCACTGCAGGAAGAGCTTTGTTTCAGGAGGCGTGCAGAAAAGATGACGCCTTTGATACGTATCCCTCTTCTTCTTTGTGATCGTAATGATTCTATTATGATGTAGCACATAGTCTGTATTTGTGTAGCCTGAAGGTGTGGATGTGCACGCTAAAGGACTTATTCACAAAATGTAGATTCCATGTGCATATTACACTCAGGTCAGGTCACCTTGTTTGTGATTGGTGCACAAACCTTTTGATTTATATTAAGAACCACTTGTGGGACGTGACCTCCCTGTAGTGTATTTTTAAAAATGAAATTAATTAATTTACCACAGATCATCAAAATACTGGAAAGTTTGTAATGAAAATAAGATATGTGATCACTGAGATGTAATCTAAAATAAGTTCTGCATTTCCTGAAATGTCTGGTTTCAGTATCCTGCTACAAAACGTGTACGTGACTAAAAGATGACTAAAAGATAGTAAGCGTCTCAAAAACTGGAAGCTGTAGCTGAAAAGAGTCGGCGTACACTGCTGTTTTTTAACGTCAGTCGTAATGGTGAGACTTTGAAAGCCGGATATTTTCAGAGGTGGCACGCAGTGTATAAAGTTTGAGAAACACAGCTTTAGATTTCTAAGAAATGTCTTTCACATCGGTCGGACTGCAACTACTTAAATAATCATAAAAATGTTCTTTAAATTGTTTGTTCTGCATCTGAATGTTTCCATTTTTCACTCACGTTAGAGAAATGAAGCTTTGCATCTTTACAAAACCTGAAACTGGGCAACGTTTGGAATCTTAGTTGAATCAGTTGTCAGCTTCAGCTCTGAAAGCAGGTGTGTTCTGTTGTGTAGGCTAATTTAAAGAACGCGGCAATGTGACTCCTGCCAGTGATTACGGTGCCCAATTTGTGTCGGTGTGACGGTGTCCAATTTCCTAAACCAATTACTTGCAGTAGGATAACCAATACGAAGTTATGCCTCGTCGTTGCCTATTTCTCATTTGAATACGAGGAGCCAACGCACAGTAACAACATTATTACACGGTGCTGGTAAATAGAATATTAAATCTAAATTTTGTCATTTTGGCTGAAGCTTGAAAAAGCTATATAAAAGTGAAGTGCGTTTGGAGGTGCGCGCCTCGCTCTCTTGGCTGGTGAAATTGGAAAAAAGCGATGCCAGCTGATGGATTGATGCTCCATTAGAGGGTTAATCAGCAATGTTTAAGGCGCCAACTGGCCGTCGTCTGTGTTTGAAATCGAATTAAGTCGTGGAGGAAGAGCGAGTTTGTGGCTGCTACACATTTAAAGAACGAGGAACAAACAAACCCCTTTTGTAGCATCAGTTTGTTCGCAGCACCTGGACAGTATTTTGGCTCTGCATAGATGACCTCCTCGATGCTCTGTTGGCCTGTGGTCATGCTGTCTGCCCACGCACTGAACTTTTAACCTCTGGCCTCTTGCTTGGCCAACCTGTGGCCTGTCTGCACTCACTCCTCTGCACAGTTGTGTGAGTGACTGGCCTCTCTGTCGGTCGTAAAGTTTCTTTGGACTCCCTGATAGCCATCTACTTCATCTGTCCGTCAGAATATCTGCCCGCAGATGAATCTTTCACGGCGTTCATCGGTGTATGGATTTTGTGACATTTAGATAGCGGCTGCTAGTTTGCGAGGAAGCGAGGAATATGTTAATGACCTCCACTCATCCTCATTCTCCTTCACTCTCCTTTCCTCTCTCCGTTACTGCCTGTGTGCTTTTCTAGAAAGACACACACACACTCGCGCGCACACACATTACGAGGCAGGAGCAGGCTCTGTGCATCGCTGCGACTGCTTGCCACCAGGGTTCAAAAGTTCACACTATTCCCCCAGGGCTACTGTGCTGCTGCAGATGCTGATAGTCTTTTCTTTCTCCCTCTCTCCCTCTGCCTCTCTCTCGCTCTCCCGGCTGCCTTTCTCTCCCTCTCTCCCTCGCTGTTTACACTATTAATCTTGTACACTCTCTCTCACACACTCACTCACACTGCCTGGCAAGAAGAGAGCGGCTTGAAGGGGGGATTTGGACGTATTTAACCGAAGGGCATCCATCACTCTCATCTCCGGCTTCACCCCCCCGACCAAAAAAACCACACCGTGTAGTTTCTGCATCCTCCCCGTTTTGTAAGCCGTCTGATGCAGCTCTCCCCTCATTTGCTTTGTTTTATTGTTGGATAGCATATAATTACATCCCTCCGCTGCCTCTGGTGTAGCGCCGTGTTGAAACCCAGGGAAAACAGGCGAAGGTAAATGTGCAGCAGTCCATCTGTAAAGAGGCACATAGGCAGAATGCAAAGTGGGAAGCTGGGGCAGGGTGGCTCCTAATCTCCCCCAGAGCTGTCAATGTCACAGACAAATAGCAAAACTATCAGATGCGGCGGGTTCACCCAGAGGTTAGCGTTCCCAGGTACCTCCTGCATTCACTCCCTCTCTTTCTCCCCCTGCCTTGCAAATGAGAATTTGATTTTGCCCTCCACTGGAATCCATTTCTGGAGATGAATGAAGTTTCAATGCCAAGCCCAGGTGGCCCCGCTGATTTCTTAGGGAAATAAATGGAGATGGGAGAGATGTGTTGGCCTGTACACAGACAGTGACACGACGGCTCCCAATGCCTCCGGGATCCCTCTGTTTAATTGTTGCTGTAATGTAGCACTTTAAGGTCATTAACATGCCCTTGTGGAGTTATTCGAGGATGTTGAGGATGCATCCCTCTTTTCCGCCGGGATCTCCGCACGGCTGGAAGAAGTCAGCACTCTGTGTGTGTGTGTGTGTGTGTGTGTGCCAAGTGGGACAGTGCTGCCGTGGGGTTGTATGCTTGTTTGGAAGATTGCTTATCTACAATGAACATTTTTACTATTGATTCATGGTGGCTCGTGCTGTAAGTTATCTTATCTCAAAGAAATGCAATCAGAAGCCGGTTGATGAGATTTTATAGTGAACTTTATCCTGTATTCAAACTAAATTATTATTATAATTTGACTTAAAAACAGCTGATTTCTGTTAACGTGACAACATTTTATAAAATGTAAAATAAACATGGTTTAATTATTGATTTTTAAGTTAAGTAGGTTGGTTGTTTTCTATAATTAGTGGTTGTAATTTTGGTGGTAAAACAGTAAAGTGTATGCAAACATAACATTATAAAAACTTCATTAAATAATCATCATCCTCGCTGGTTTATATTGCATAATATTTTTTTCAGTTCACTCGTGTGTTGTCACTAACTCAGCTTGAAATAACTTCAGCAGCAGTTCCTCACAGATTTTCTCCTCTTCGGATTATTTCTGTAATTAAACGATTAAAAAAAAGATTCAATAAAAAAACTTAAAGTTAAATTATTTTTAAAAAAGTTGAATATTGGAAAAATCCTTCTTTATTTATTAATTTACTTGCCTGTAAATGTTCATATAAAACATGTATTATGATCCATTTTTAGTAAGTCATATACCGGCAAAATACTTAACGATAATGATATGATAATTAATATGAATGGACGAATAATGATTTAGTTTATTGCAGCTATTTCAAAATCATATTTCTTGAGCAAAAAAAAAAAAGAAAAAAGAATTGCATCGTCTTCCAATTTGTTCCAAAAAATGGCAAATTCATTAATTATTCAGTCGTTACTCATATTTGTTTGTGAAAGACTGAATGGAGGCCTGATTAAAAAAAATCAACATATCACAGTAATTATGTGCAGATATTAAAAATGACGTTTAATACGCAGTAAAACTTTTTTCTTTTAATTTAACGGGGAAAAGCTTGTTCAAATAAATCATCTTAAAGGGAACTGTTGTTTTGATTTAAATGAATCTCAATAAGTTAAAAAAAAATCTATAATTTTTCACTAAATATAACTTAAATAATTAAATGTATTTGAAGTGAAACCACCTACATCAGATTTAAGTAACACCCTGATTTTGCTGAATTTCCCCCGGCAGACATTTCTCTCTCACACCTGTTGCCCGTAGACTTGCTGGTGATCTATGAACGGAGTCGAAGAGTGATGCCGTCGTATAATTGTTTATTGGCATAATATGTTACGGCAGTGACGATAAAATAAGAGCAATTATATAAAAAAGGTAATAGGGGTGAGGCAGCACGGTGAGCACGGTGCAATAACACGCTTATCACGAATGTATTTACTTACTGTTATTGCTAAAATGATATTTAAAGCGTTTTAGTGGAAACAACAGACGCGTTTTAAAGTTGCAATAACTGTACGTTCAGAGGGCGAGCGTGTTGATTTTTGTGTGCAGTGTTTTTCCCTCCAGGCTCTGTCGTTGACTGTGTTATATCCCGTTTTTATCACAGATATGCAGGCTCTCCTGTGGGCCTGAACTCCTCCATTGTTGGTATTTATATTCTTACTACTATTTTTTTTTTTCCTTTTTCTTTTTTGGCTGTGTCGGTGAAGCAGCTGAAAACCATCCCCAGCGATTAGAGGATCATTGTATCTGCAGTTAAGCATTTGAATAGTGGTAGTAAATCTAGAAAAGGGAAATTCAGGGTCGCTGTATACGCTGCTTATGGCTGCCCAGGGGGGAAGCCGATGTCACATAGTAAATTTAGCCCTTTAGTGTCTTTGCAGTGGCCGGCCGGAGATGTTTGAATGTAGGAACAGAGCAAAACGGAGCAGGGAATGACTTCCTGCGTCGTGGCACAGGATTTCTTTTTTATTCCAAATTGCATCAAGTGTAACGGACTAAGTCAGACAATAAAAGAGAGAAACGCCAGATATTTTTAAGAAACACTTCTGCACACGTGAAAGTTTTGATTCTGTTCTGCTTCGCTCAGTCGTAAAGCTTTTATCTCAGATTGACATCCTTTAAAAAAAAAAAAAAAATCCTTAATCACTCCTGCATAAATTCCCGGTCCCATTAAACATTATTAGACAACGATACAGGCATCATGCAGCCTGATATAATGCACTGCATGTTTTCTTTGATTCAAACACATGCATTAGGAGGTTCTAAACACGGTTTATGTATCGATGACTGAAGTCCTAATCAAATCAGGGGGAGGAGAGGAGGGCAGGGAAGACATTCTGCCCTTAACCTCAGTGCCTCTCAGTCTCTCTCCTCCCTTTTGACGGCCGCCTCGCTGGAGGGACGCACAGCAGAGGCCTTCTACTGTAATGAGGAAAAATGTATCAATTTAGCTCGGCCTGTGCGCAGATTGAGCGCCGGGTGGGTGAAGGTGCACAGAGTGAATCCTTTTTCCTAATCAAGGACAGTATCGAAGAGGATTGCGGTCTCGCTCGCTTCGTCTGTAGAGTCAGCAGCATTCCTCCCCTGCAGCCCCCTCAGGGCCGGGGAGCCTCTCTCTGCCTTCTGTTTCACCTCATCAGCAGAGTTCACGTGGGGGTCAGGTCCTGCCCCCTGATGCTGCATTCAATGCAATACCTCTTGCATCGAAAAGGCACTGTGAAAGCCCCCGTGCTCAAGGACTAAGCACAGAAGAAAGAAAACATATGATAAGTTGCTGATTTTGATTCCTACCTGTGCTGTGCGGGGGGTGGTCACGTCTTTTACACTCTTAATAACAGCAGTTAATCCCATAAAGTGGCCGGTGTAAGCTGAGGTGTTATATGTAGCTCTCGATTTAAAATTAAGATTCTCTCTTTTTTTTTTAGTTACTTTATTTATTTATTTACTAAATAAAATTAGTATCATGTAAATCTCTTCGTTTCATTCTCATTAATCTGCAAACATTTAAAAATATATATTTTTAATTCAAATACATCAAAAATAAATCTGCTTTAGCCTCTCAGATGTAAAGTATTTGCTGGATTTCTGAGTTTCTTTTACAAAAGTTTCATATCTTTGAGTTTTGAGAGTTTTGTTAAACAAAACAAGCTGTACTGAACTGGTGATGGACATTTATCATTATTTTATGACATTTCATAGACCGAAAAAGTGAATTGATAACGAAATAATCGCTACTTGCCGCCTTACAGCAGACAAAAAAAAAATCAAAGCACATAAAGTAGAATACAACCCATTAAGAGCCGTTACAGAACAGACAGTGTTCGCGACGATCATAACTTCACAGACTGCGATGAGAGATTACAAATTACTACAAATATACATTATAGCTTTACAAGCACAAAAGGAGTATAGAAATATAGAAGGGAGGTGCAACACACACACACACACACACACCCGCTAAGGAAAAAGAAAGAAGAGACACAAGGCAGCTGACATTTCCAGCTCTGTGAAACATCTTAAATGCAGCATTACACATATACAGTATATTACATTATACACGGTAAACATCGACGTGATTTCAGGTAACAAGAGTAAAAAAAGCAATAAGATCTTTTATTGTAAACCTTTTTTTCCCCTCGTTTGGGTCATTTTTCTGCCCTCATGTCACCGGCTAACTTAGATGTTTCTATAGCTGGGGATACAATAGAGGCTCCTGCCTCTGGAAGCACACGTCCCCCCCGCGGAGACTGAACCCTGCCAGTGCTGTGATGCTGCTCCTCTTCGCCTTCCAGCCGCCTCAAAGAAAAGATGCCAAAGTGGCTGCTCGCGCTCCATCTTCTGTTGCACCATCAACATCTTCGATGCATTTTTGTGTTTTCATAACATCTCTGTTGCATTATGACCACCGTTAGATCTAATGTAACATATTAGTCCTCCCACCCAACCATTTCCCTTCATTTTGATTCACTCTCTATCCAGCCTTTGATTGACTTTCAGCCTAAGTAAAGTAGATTTTAATGAGAGAATACATTAACTCCCTCTGGTCATGCTAACATAAATCAGCCTTTTCTTGCGGGATCAACTGCTGCGCTCATAACACCATGCTGAGAGAGTGTGAATAACCAAATGAGAGATTGCAGCTGTGGCAAACCGCTGGCAGCCCAGATGCATTGTTGTGCATCTCCCCCCGAGTTTAACACAAGTTCAGGAAGGCAACAGAACGGAGCACTTATCAGCACACAGGTCAGCTTGCTTATGGAAATGCGCCTTTGTCAGGATCAATTAAACGCATATCTCTGGTCAATTTCTATTGATTATTTCCTTCCATTTGGAAATGGGGTGACTCATATCTTTTCTTGCTGATGACCGCTGAGAGCAGTTAGATTTCGTTAGCGTGGCCCCCGTAGCAACTCCTCACCTTGATTTACAAAAACACGTGATGCGCCTCTAACGCTGCATCTATCTGCTTCTCTTTGTTGGTAATTGCACTCAGCTAAATAGGTTATGCTGAAATATCAATAAATTGCCATCAAATTAATGTCAATACCAAAGCTGTGGATGGTGCTAATTAAAACGCAAAAGGGATGAAAATGAAGTCATGGCATTGCCCTGAATAATTGATAACGCAATTTATGATTTTTATGAAAGAGTGCCGTCTGTCTGCGATTTTGATGAGGCCTTAATTAGATGCATTAATGTGTCTCTCTGTGCCTGTAGTCATGCTCAAAACTCAAACACCATGATGGTTGTTGGGCTTTTTTAACGCCCTAAATTACACATTTTCAAATAACATTACCTCTGAATATCCATTTAAAGTCACATGGGTCCCAAAGAGGTGTTAATGTGTAATTTTCATTAAAGGAGGCATTGTTAACTCAGGACCAATCAGACTCTGCTTTTGTTTAGGGTCGGATTCAGCCGCTTTAAGAAGTGCCGTGAGTTTAGATTATGCCAGAAGAATCCAGAACTGTCGTACACGTGTTTCACTCAAAGTGTACGTTTGCACCCACTCAGTCGTGCCCGTGTTTGAGTTTCGTACAATGCGAGACAGTCAAGTGAGGTCAGGTCGCCCGGCGTTAAAGTGTTAAACACGCATGAATGTGTAATGTTTATTGACTCAAGCAGATCGGAGTGATCCCATGTTGATTTTGCACCTCCTCATCTATTAGCCGGGCTCGACCTTTGAGATAAATGAAGAGCGAGGGAAGCAGACGGATGAGGGGATTAGAAGTGGGCTGCAACAGGGAAGCAGGCCCAGAGAAAAAATGGACGGACTGCCGGCGGATAGATGAGGTGGGGGAACATAATGACCGCTGTTTGTTATGATGTACTGAATCAGGTTCTCTTTGACAAAACAGTCCTTAGCACCTCTGTATTTATAGTGTCACCGGTCAGTCCATCCACAAAGGCAGGCTGATGATATGTGAGCGTGTTAGTGCAGTGAGGTGTCTGGGGCTCTGCTCTGGAATGACCCGCTCATCCGTCAGGCCCACGAGCTGAAGCAGTGCCGGGTTATCGGATCACAGGCTGCATTGTTGTGAGCTTAAATCTCAGGAGTGTTAGTCAAGCAAAAAGCCAATATCAGCTTTATTTTGCTCTCTAGATCAAAGTTATTCAGACACAGGTCACTGAGAATAGACTGGAAACAACAACTTTCAGAGAGGGCTTCACATATCTGCAGTCGGCTTTCGACTGAAGCTGCTTTTTATGAATGAGTGAGAGGTTCCCGTTTGTCTGATGTTGGGGGATGCTCTTTGTTTAAACCAGAGGACCCAGTTGTGGGATGACATGTTTGGTTTTTCCCAGCAGTTAAACAGGTCTTTTCTGAGAGGGATGGACTCCAGGCATTCCCCCTTGTCATCAGCGGTCTGAATGGGGTGTCACACCGACTAGTGTAAATGTTCTTTAAATTGTTCCTGCGTTTCAGACTAAAAAGGCGGTTCCTGCTCTCCCTTTGCTTTTTGCCCCGCGAGGCTTAATGCCTGTTGACTAATGATTTCGGAGGAAGCGAAGCTTTGTTTTTGACACATGGAAAAGCCAGGTACTCCTGTCGGAGCACAGGGCGGAAGTCGACCCTTGAGGCCGACCGGAGGTCAGCTACACAAGCTCCCCTCTAATAGATAAAGGCTCGAAAGTAGGTCAAATATGCAGATTTCTTGTTGGAGCTTCAAAAAGTAACTAAACATGGAACAGATGGCCAAAGCTGCTTCACTCAAGGTCAAATCAGATAAGATATAACTACTTTTTAACTACCATATGATGTTTCCAGGTAGATTAGAACTGTCCGGCAAAGGTGAGTAATTTTAAAGGATAGCTTTGAAAACGCAACAAAGAAGTGAGGGACAGTTTAAGAGTGTGCATACTCGTGTTGCAGCTCGGTTAGTGTCAGTACAGAAGCATCACAATGCTGTTTGCCCTGAACGAAGCTCTGAGCTTAACATTTGGGCTCGTGTGTTTATCAGGCTTGCTACAAGTGCCAAAATCCCAAAGAAAGTCAATGCTGAAGTGCCAAAAACTGCAGTTCCTCAAACGTCCACTCGAGGCTGGCTCCAGCAGTGAGTCAGTCTCCATAAGTCCCCATGTTAGACAGCAGAAATAAACATGTTTACAGCCTGGTACAAAAAACAGTTTTGGTCTCTGTAGCTAATTTCCCCGTTCATGACAACTGTACTGAGGGTGAATTTATATACAACTCACCTGTTCACATTATATTAAGGCTTAAAGTTATTCAGGATTAAGAGCGTGGACGCTTTGATTGACAGGTGGGTGCGGTTACAAATAGCTTGTTTAAGCACATTATTGGGAAAGTCACATGTATTAACAGCACAAACCAACAAGAGTCTGTGTCATTATATGTACATGAAGCAAAAGAATAACATTCAGCATCGAGGTCTTCCAGAAAATGGCACAGTAGGCTAAACACTCTGTGAAGTACATTCTGCAGTGTAGCACTAATTAACTAAAGCCTCTTAAGTTGTGCTATTGTCCTATCATGTTTAAAATTTGACTTTGCAAATTGAAGAGAGTTGTTTGAATTTCCACAGGAAGGTTACTCCCATTAAATGTGCAATGTGAGTAGATGAATGGACTGCAGTGCTCAGCAGCACTGTAAATGTATTGATCCCAGTTTCCTAAAGCCTAGCAGGGATGTATTTGATCCACAGGGTTGGAGACTTTATAGTCACGGTGTGTGTTTGTGCGTGCGTGTGTTGCCTTTGGAATGAAGAACATTTTAAGTGCAGCTTATTAGGAGTTAGTGCTGAAACGATCAGTCAGTTAATTGATTAGTTGATTCGCAGAAACTATTTCAATAACGAATTAAGCATTTGAACCCACTTATCAAGAAAAATGCCAAACTTTCTCTCGTTCTAGCTCCTCAAACGTGAGGGTTTACTGCTGCTCTCTCTCTTTCAAATCATCGTAGAATGAATATCTGTATTTTGGACTGTTGGTCAGACAAAACAAGATATTAGAAGAAGTCACCTTGGGCGGTTTCATAACCTCTAATAGACAAATGAATGGCATCTGCTCACAGATTTTGGTGACATCCCCCCGGTGCCAGCTCAGGAAATCATCAACACCTTGAAGCAAGGCTACCTGGAGAAGAAACGAAGAGGTATAACAGCACCGAGTACCAGCGCTGGGTCAAGTAGTTTGACAAATGCTAATAAAATAATAACCAGAATGAAAACACAATAACAAGTGTAGAATACTTCAGCAAATATTGTTTGTATAAGTTGTTTTCCTTTTGATTTTCACTTCACGTGTGCACTTCTTTCTCTAGATCACAGCTTCTTTGCCTCCGAGTGGCAAAAGCGATGGTGTGTCCTGAACAATCAAATATTCTACTACTTTGGGAGTGAGAAAGGTTTGTCAGAAACGCCAACATACGGAAACATCACAGGTTTATAGACTGAATCAGATAACGTCCAATCACGCGTACTGTTCTCCACAGACAAACAGCAGAAGGGCTCATTTTATATCAACGAGTACAACGTACAGCTGGTGCCCAACCTGAGAAAAGACTCCAAAAGAAATGCCTGTTTTGAGTTCTTCGCCCCCGGACGCCGCTCTTTCCAGGTCTGTGTTACCTCAGTGTCATGAAACTCATCATGGCTGAGCTCATAACAAACAAATTTTGATAGTATAATATGTTTTTAAAAATATATTTTTAGCAATATTTCATAGACCACTAGTGGGAGGTTGTGTGGTCTGAGAACCGGTGTAATTCAAATAATCGTTACATGTAATTAGGTGGAAATAAATACATATATCGTGTGTTATTTACACTTGTTTGAATGGTTGTGTTTATATCTGATAATTTCGTATCCATTACAAAAGAGAAACTTTCTATTTATCCATATAAATGCACCTTTTAGATGTGATGATAATTGCAGAGTTAATGCCACTCTCTCACCAGTTCACTGCCAGCAGTCCTCAGGAGGCCAGAGAATGGGTGGATCAAATCAACATTGTACTTCGAGGTAAACCAGCATTTCTTTGTACTTTTTTCCAGGCACCTATTCTCTGAGCGGTTCTATCGGCGGGGCGTTCCCGGCTTAGGTTCCTCCTAAGATTTCTCCGTTCTTTGTGCGACTCTTTATCTGAGTGGAGCGTTTAAAGATGGAGCATGTCATATGTTCACATTGTAAAGCCCTCAGAGACAAATTGATATGAAGCTGTATAAATAAAATTGACTTAAAGCTGACTTTTTAAAAGGCTCATAGGTTAATTGAAAAATACAGTTAAAGCAGTATAAACCTTCCAACCTTCTTTTTTGTCAATTTTCCACTAAAGTTTGCTTCTGCTTCCGAGGGGCAGAAAGGTCAGAAGTGAAAGGGAGCTCTTTATCATCTCTGACTCAGATGAAAACCACCCGATCCATCACTAACTGCACACGAGTCCTGAATCTCCTCATTCGACATGTCACCCCACCATGTCATGTGCACCATCATGTAGCTCTAGTTCTCCTCCACCTCCCCCTCCCAACCACTCCTCCCCTAACCCTCCTACCGAATTCCAACTTACAGGAAATTGATTGGTAGATGTTCTGGTTATCCTCCAGTGACATTGATTTCTGCTTGGCCGCTGGTGTACGGCAGAGGACCTGATACCCTGTGTTGCAGTGGCCAGTCGCCTGCAATGAGACGGCTCCTCCATCTGAGCGAGCAGTCGTGCCTGGTCTACTCTAAAATGGGCTCGGGCCGGGCCACTGATTTGCGGGAAGTAACAGACACTCTGCAGTTTGTCTTACTTCCTTCCTTCCAGCACAGTTTTACTACGAAATGCAGTCTGAGCCAGAACATGTAGATGATTATTTACCCTCTTCACCTCCACAATTTACCTGAGAACAAGGCTGACTTTTCTCATTATTTTAGGCATTTTAGGCATTTGATAGCGACGGTAAAGATACAGAAAGGAAACGCGAGGAGGAGAAACAAAAGATTGTATGGAAGGCGTCTTAATCACTATGCAAAGCAAATAGCACATTTCAAACAAATAGAGAGGCAATTCAAAGTCCTTCACGCAGGCAAAGAAAAGCATTAGGACAATATTCAAAAACAATAAGCAGCATAAAACCATTAAGATAGAGAAAAAATAGGTTTTAAATGATAAAATCCAAATATAATCAACCTGAAATACAGTTACAGTGCAGTAATAAATTGCCCCGAATGAAACAAAGGATATAAAAGAAAGGAAGAAAAAAAATCAACCCAAGGTTCAGCCGAGTTTTTCATTTAGATTTGAGTGTTTGGTTTGGTCACATGGCTAAAAGTATCTTCACCCTTAGCTCCAGTAACAGACACGAGCCATCGGTGAAAACAGGCGTTTGTTCTCGAGTCAGACCAGGATGAAATACAATAAAATGCACGTACATCAATACAGCTTAGTACAACATCTAGTATAAACAAGCACACACACATCTTCAACCACAAATTCCTTACAGAGGCGTAGCTTCATTTATAGATTACACACACACGCACACATACTGTAAATTATGCACAGAAGATATATGTATTACTCTGTCGACTGTTTACTACTCAAGAAGCTCAATCTTGATCACTTCGTCCGCGTCTTATTCCTTCTAACATGTTTATAATCTTAATATTTTAACATCTTACGCCGTGCTTCCATTCTGGTTTTGCCTGCAAGGCGTTGATTAATTGTGAACACCAGATCGGCTGTAAGTAGTTCCACCTCTAGGAATACTGAATTATAGGTAGCAGGGATAAACAGCTCATACTAAACTGGCAACATGAGGCAGTTAACAACCCTCGAGGTTTTACTGGCTGACCACTTCCTAAATAAAGCACCCGACTGGGTTTTCTAATCTTTAAAGGAGATCAGAAATGTATTTTGGGCTCGAGATTGTTGAATGATTAATAAACTTGCAGCATCACTTTAAAACTCTGACAGACAGCAGACAGCCCAAAATTCAGATTTCAGTCATAAAGAGTGAAGATGGGGAGGATGTGAGGGAAGAGCTGCATGCAGAAAATGAAAAGACGAGTCTGTTAATCGATTAGCCGATTGACAGCAATTTTTAAGACCGAGTCATCCATCAAGCATGCCAGATGTTTGCTGCTGGAAGTGTAAATGTGTTTTTCTTCATATGATTGTACATTAATAATATTTTAGGTTTGAACCAAACAAGCCGTCGAAGGACGTCCCCTCGGGCTCTGGGATATTTGAATGTTCATTTTTCACTTTTTCAGACTCGCAATTACTTAATCAAAATAAATTATAAATACATTAATAGATGATGAAAATAATCTTTAACTGCAGGCAGATTTCAAGCCTCCAGTGCATGTCACTGCTAGTGTATGGCACGTGTCCTCGGCTGTTGTGCAGTCGGGGCCACTCGAACATTTCTCTTACTTTACCCTTTAACGCATGTGTGTGTCTTTTGTGTCACGCTGTGCTCCATCTTGATGCTAACGCCGCCCATCACGTTGTTTCTCTCCCCCCTGCTCTCATAGATATCAGGTCCACCGTCATCCCCGTCGACGATGAAGAGGAGGAGGAAGAGGAGACCTATGATGACATTGAGGGGATGACCGGCCCTCCCCCTCCTCGGCCTGGCGCTGCCCGGGCCGCCGAGAGCAGCAAATGGGGAGGAGGGCATGAGACGGGGGAGGTCGACGACGAAGACGAGGACATCTATGAGGTGTTGCCAGGTATGAGGATGTGGTTACCTCACATGCACACACACGCAAACTCTCATGATACTCAGTCAGACAAATAGTCGCTCTGCCTCACACACTCAGGCTCCAGCCCTGAGGGATTTTTGCAGCAAGAAATATTTGTGATGATCTCCCCTGGCTGCGAAATTTGTGTTGCCAGGTGCCTCCCTATCACCACAACAGCCAGACTGATCACTCATTTTAAATCAAGCAACACTAATAAGCTTGTCAGGACTGAGGTGGCTGCTGCAGAGACACACACAGACAGACTGAAACTCCCTCCTATCTGTCGAGAAACAGTTATGTTGTTGAAATCAGCGAGAGCCGCGCAGCGCCGAATGCTCTGTCATAGAACGTTCAATTAGCTAATGTTGCCAGGCAACAAATAGCCCACAATTCAATCCACTAAGCAGAGTTTGGGCAAAAATTGCCTAGCAACAGCAATTTAGTTGAAAGGAAGTAAAAACTGCATCTCTCAGGGTCTTAAAATAGTTCTGGAGCTCTTAATGTCACATCTTTAATAGAAATTAGTTAGTTTGATTGAGAATGTTACGAGACCCCAGAACAGAGCGTGTGAGTCCGTACCGAGGGGGAGACAGTCCCGTGTGTCAGGGTGGCTACAAGATCCCGGGAAGGACAAAAGGGGTGATCTGATCTTCTCAGGGCCGTCGTCCATCACTCTTTCTATTAAATAAGATACATCAAGATTCTGTTTCACTCAGTGAGTACATTACCTTTGCCAAAATCACTGGTGAGAGGGAAATCACTCTTCAGACTGTCACGCCGGCGTTCAAAGCCATCTGGGAAGAGGTACAGACCCTGACCACAGATGGCATATCGAATGACGGGCTCTTTCGTTCACTTTCTCACCCCTTCACTTATCAATCATTCTGCACCTCGCTCTGCTCACTTACAGGCTCTACACAGTGATTAGATCCTGTTCAATTATTAGGTTTTTGTTTTCATTCATCAGGATGTAACAGACGAAGAGAAACTTTCTTTCTTAACATAAAGTATTCTTTGCAGTGATTGTCGTTTGTGTGACTTTACTTCATCCTGAGATTAAGATTATTTTCTGAAAGTTTCTTAAATATCTGGAAAATAAAACTGATACATCTCGCACGTGTAGTAGCCAAACTAGCAAAGAGGCGTCGAGCATCATTTTCCCCGTGATGAGCTCCCTTCGGTTTTGTCGGAGCAAAAAACTCCAAACGCGGCTCGGTCGCAGGCAGATTGCAGAGCGATGGTGGTATTGGCTCTGGTGGTGATGACTGATTTTATTGACTGGAAAATTAAATCACTTTGATATAGAAACCGTTGGCCCATAGCGGTGGCCTCTCGACTGAAGGATGCTCTTCTGTACAGCAGCTGAAGAGCGCTGAACAAATGTTTGGAGCCTTTGCAAACAAAATTAAAATCTTTATTATTTTTTTTTTTTTGCTGTTGTAACAATGACATAAAGATCCACGAAGCTCAGATTTATAATAATATCTTTTGCATTTTGAAGAGAATTTAGTTTTCTTCTAGGAAAAAAAATGCCAGTCATTGAAAAACATGAGAAAGCTGCATCCAAATGCAAACTGTACACATTATAAATATGCATGTGGATATATCGTGTGTGTGTGTGTGTGTGTGTGTGTGTCGTCCTTCCTGGTGTTCCTGGAAGCAGAGGCGCAGGTTGTGCTGGAAGGTGGATAGTGTTGCTGGGTTGTGGCATTGCTGTCAGCCCGCTACTGTTAAGGATGGATGTGGGAGACAGAGGGCAGGCATATCACTGTGTCACCTCTCAGACCACCGGGTGCCACGCCCCATAGTCAATGACACGTCCGCCTCCGCGTGCCTTAAAGACGGCCTCTTTTTCTTTGACTTTCTCCCTTCCCTGGGTCTCTGATAAATTTGAACAAATTGATCGTCATTGAAGGAGCTCAGCCTCATTAAAGAAAAATAGACGTTGTGTGTCCCGTGGTGATGCATCAGGGATTGGCTGATGATCAATTTGATTTGTTTTTCACATTTATCTTAATGATAAATTTTTTTCCCCCTTTAATCAGGTTGTTTCATATCATTATTTTGCTGTTTTGTCCTGTTAAATAATAAAATTAGGGTCTAGATATCTTGTTAGAAAATGCTTCCTGCTCATAAATGTCAGCTCAGACGAGGATAAATCATCTGTCATAAATATCATGTTGTTGTGTTTGATGTGTGTTTTTGTGCAGAGGAGGATTTTGCAGATCTGGTGGAGGAGAGCGGTGAGAGGAACACCAAATCAGGTCTGAACCTTTTTACAGTCTTTGCTAATAATTCACAGCTTTAACGCTTTGCGACGTGAAAAGAACATCTTGTTCTTTTTTTATTTAAACTTGTGCCCTGCGTTTCCTCTCCTTCCTCTCAGTTTGGTCATCAGATTACGCTAACTACTACCAGGGTCTGTGGGACTGCCAGGCCGATGAGCCGGACGAGCTGGACTTCCAGAGAGGAGATCTCATCTACATCATTAGCAAGGTCAGCGTCGCCATCGTCGGTGCAGAGATAATCCAAGCAGGTTATTTAAAACTTCTCGTAGAAGTCTGTGGTTTCTGGACACACTTCCCTCAAGTCAGCCAGTGGTGGAAATGGCAGATTACCGCTCTGCCATTCATCTCTAATGGGAACCATTCCTGATTGCACCCTTGACTCATAGACACAATTACACAAGCAATTACAGTAGTTTAAAATGAGCAAAATGTGACGCAGACGTGCGAAATGTGTAATTATTTAAGGGTTAAACAACATCAACTCCAGTAATCACTTTGTCCTCATTTACTTTCTGAGCATGCTGATATCCCCGACATCTAAATCCCTCCCGTTAGCGAGCAGCTCGTATCTCGACGCCGCAGTGAAGCACCAACAGTGGCATTGTCTTTTTTCCCAGGCCACTAGGGTGAAGTACCATTCGGGGCGCTGCGTAATGGTGCTGTTGTTCATTATGGAGCCTCTATCACAGGGGTTAATTGAGTAGGCAGCCATGCGAAGCTCTTCCCTTTTCTGTTTGACATAAACTGCAGGTGAAGCCATCCTGCATCTCAGCTCTTTTCTCTCAATCTATTTCCTCGTGTTTTATGGCCATCTTGTAGTTACATGCAGAGTATCTACCAGTGAAAAGCCACCCTACTGGAAATCAATGGCTTGTAATTTGGGCACTTTTACTCTGCAGCGTACAGGGACTTGTTCCCAGACCGTTGCTATTGGTCGGTTTGAAATTGAATCATCATGTTCTGTGTTTAGGGCTAAATTATCTGTAGTGCAGAGCAGAGGAAGAAGTCGCAGTGTATTCGGCTTCTTCTTCTTCTTTTTTTTTTGTTGGTAATTATGTGTTAGAGATTGAGAAATTATGTATCCAACCTCATGAGGTCTTGCATCTTTAATGGAGCCACTGAATTTTAATTATTCGTAATATTTTGGGCGTGTTTAGTGTAGGAACAATAACGTTCTCACGTTTATAGTGAAGGTTTTAGGTTCAGGTAGATAAACAACCAGGACACGGACGATTCCTCGATAAGAGCAGATATGGCACAGGTGAAATATGCCCGTCACACAAGATGGACTTTTAATTGAGGTTCTGTTGGCAGTGTCAGATTAATGAGTGACTGTGTGTGCTGGTTGATAGGGGAAAATGTCAAAACAGCCACGTCCATTTTTCACATTAAGACGACAAAGGCAGCGTACTTGAGGGAGGTGGGGGACAAAGAGAACCTGGCTCCTGTGCTGCTTCAGATCCGCCTCAAACAGCCTCAGCCATGCCTGCCGTATTACTTTTCACTGTACGGATCAGATGACCGCTTCACCCAGGACCTTAAAAGCAAACTAAGTCCAGGTTGGAAGCAAGTCTTGGTTGTAGTATCTCACAATCTTAATGACACAGATTACTCTTGTTTTGTCAAGCTGTACGCTGAAGTCATAACATAGTGACAGACAACGAGAGAGTATTCTAACTATCCTCTAATGGATTTAAAGCCAGGCTCTGGTTGTAAATTATTCAGAGGTGATCTCCGGACGGCTTCCGAATGTTTGGTTTTGTGTGACGACGCGGCGACTCCACCCTTGTCCCACTTTGCGGCTTGAAAGCATCACGTTTCCCTCATGAATAGCATTATTTAGATTATAGCCTATAATCGGCTATTTATTTTAATGAGCCCTCGGGGAGGACTTCCCTGTGTCGTCTTCGGCGTGTGTACACGCAGGGCCCCCGTCGGCCGTTCAGTTTTTTACGGGGGGGATTCCTGAGGAACCCTGACCTCGATGAGTGAAATACGGGCCCTTGGCTAGAACTCAAGTCTGTCGCTTAACTGGGGACCCAGACACATGAAATGGCCGTAATAAAACCAGGGCCCATAAATTCTCTTAGAGGGTGGGAGGCCTGGTTGTCTGTGCTGTTATGTCAACACTGACCATAATTACAAGGTAATAAGGACACGCTCTAAGTGCTAAATCAATGGTGCTAACAAACTGTTATTTTTAAAGCTGGGATGTGATTGACTGCTGAAGTGCAGAATGGGATAGCCACAGGCGTGGTGTCATATGGCTGTGAACTGAGGAGAACATGCCGATTGTATAAAAGGCCTTCATCCATCATTATTGATCTCTCACTTACTGTAAAGTGGGGGCATTTTTACTGTATTTGTGTGTTTTTTTTTCTCCCCCCCCCTCGTGTGTGTCGCTGTGTGTGTGTGTGTGTGTGTGTTCACGCGCATATCTGTGTATCGCTGACAAAGTAAATAAATTAGGAACCTCACAACTCATATGAATCCCATTAGTTCGAGAGAATTAATCTCGTAGCGCCGGTTTCAGCGATGCCTAACTTGCTTTCCGCAGAGCTGGATGGCGATGCTCAGCGCGCTGATACATGAGGTAGGAACACACCGTGAAATCTATCTTGCGAGTTTTTTGCTGTGGCATTTCATTTCTGAGAGCTTGCATTTTTCTAATGCGCATTATGGCTTTACGCTGACATTTTAGCGCGCGGTGACAAATACGGGCGAGCTCTTGTTTTTTGCAATATCACACTCTGAGATTTTCTTTTGACTCGATTTAAATCGTTGAGATGTTTCACGCACATTTCCGCCGCATCACGGCCCGAAACGTGCAATGAGATATCTGTCACAGGATTTACAATTTGTTGTCACAATATGAGATGAATTCATCACAGCGGCTTAAAGCTACAGACGCTGACGTGTGTAATGCCTGCACACTTTGTCGGCCATGTCCCGCACTAAACCATAAGGTTGTCCAGCATTCTTGCCCTCTAATTTATGTATCCAGAATCAAAAGACATGGGCTCTACAGGTCAGCTGTCACATTCCTGTATTCCCACAGGCACTCATGGAGAACGGCGGGATGGAGTGGGAAGAGATTTATGGCGCAGAGCCATCCGGGGTCCTTAAAACTCTGGCAAGCGCTGCTGCTGCTGCCGCCGCCGCCACCTCTTCCTCTTTTTTCCTCCATCGCCCTGCTCACCTCTCCTCCTCCATCCGCCGTCCAACCAAAACCCAGAGAGAGGAGAGACGGAGCCAGCCAATCCGGGCGCGTCTCCCAAAGCTGAGCGTCACATCACATTTGGCCAAAGCGTTCAGCTGCAGCTGCTTGTCAGAGACAATGAGAACGTGGACACCACTGACACCTTGTGGCGGCTTCGAGCGGAGTCGGATTTATTAAAAGAAAACTTATGCAAACACAAAAAGCTGATTTACGGCCTCATAGATTTACTCGTGTAAATGCGAGCTCCGATTTTAGAACGTAACGGCTCATTTTGTGATTTAATGGCTGCTCGTGTTCCAGCCGGGCTACCTGTCTTTCTTTAGGGTCATAACAGGCTTCTTCTGTGTTTAACAAGCCGCTTTGGCCCGCTGCCCACAGGTCACACCGACTGAATACAGCTGAAGAAAAGGAAAAGAGGGCAAACAATCAGATGGGAAAAGTCAAGCAAGAGAGACAAAGAGAGTGGATCCCTTTATTCTTTTGTGTGAACCCTGTCCCCCCTTCTCCTTTCTCCTTTTCTCTGTCACACACACCCATTTAAAGACCCCTAGCTGCTATTGTGGCCATAGACACCAAGACGCTATAGACAGGCAAGACATCCTATTTACCACCCAAAGCTAGCAGGGGGTGAGTCTGGGGTTTGGGGTCATGCAGGAGGCAGCGGTCATCCCCCGGTCAACTACAGTAGGTCATTATTCAGCCCAAGCCAATAGCCCAGAACCGCGTCCGAGCAACCCACCCCCAATCCATTCTGCTTAATTATTATAAATGAGGGGCGGCGTAAACAGCCATCATTACAGACACTCAGTGGCATACACAAATCCACTTTAAATTGCTATTAAGTTAAGGAGCTATCTGTAATCCCAGGCGTGCATTAGAAAGGAGCGAGTAGGTTTTCTTTTTATTAAATCTCATCGTCCCTGAGATATTTTCAAACGTTCTCATGCTCTGTCATGTTTCCAATTTGAAGCCAATTCACTGATTTAATTAAAAGCCCACTTGGAAAAAATGGACACTAAGTAGCCATTTCGATCTCTGCTTGTGCAGAATTATCATCCATATTTCTGGATGGATTTCGACAAGATTTCTTTTGGCACCGGATCCTCGTAACACGCCCCAAAATAAGCACTTTCCCCCCTCCGCTCACACTTTCAGGTATTATGAGGTCATTCGTGAGCAGCGAGGAGAGCTCGCTAACCTGATAACGGGTTACAGATCATGGTGGAGGTGTCCATGTTTCTTTGTTAGAGTGACCAGTGATGGAAGAACTGCAGAGACGAGCTGCTGCGGTGCATCTGACGAGTCTACGTGGAGGGGGGAAGAGAAAAAAACCCAGAGAGGATGCAGGCGGAAAGGCTGCTTCAGGAGAGATGGAAAGAGAGGAAAAAGAGGAAAGGAAGGAGGGAGGGGGTAGGAGATGGGAAAGGAGGGAGGGAGGGCAGGGAGGGAGATTGTAACACCCAGGCGGCGGGTTCAGCGGCAGGGCAATGAGAGACTTCCTGCGCTCCATCACGCCCAAGGCCTGCCTCAGTCAGCTGGTGGCCGAGGAAAGATGCCTCATGTGTCAGGCTTATTAGCACTCCCCCTAGTTTGTATGCATTTGGGATTGTGTGCGAGTGTGTGTTTCATCTGGGAGCATGTGTGTGTGTGTGTGTGTGTGTGATGAGAAAGGAAGAGGACATGCAGTCAGAGCTCACCATGAAAACGGTGTGTGTCTGTCTCAGAGAGACGCATGTTAAAGCTGCGTTTTGTTTTGTTTCAGTACGCGATGGCGGCTGGTGGATGTTAGGTGACGCGACACCTGCAAAAAAAAAACCCCACGTTGTCTTTCATCCAACATCCAACCAACCTCGACTCACCTTCTCCTCGCTTCAGGCTCGGGTAGCTGTCAATCCGTCCTCCGGTCGGGAACATGAGCGATGGGGCCCATCAGAATGCCACCATTAGCCAGCCCCCTGAGTGGTAAATAAACGATCGCGCCGGTACACTGCAGGTGTTGTCATGGCAACCCACTCTCAGCGCCAGCCCCGCCCACACTCATCCTCTTTCCCTCCCCCCCTCCCCGCCCCGCGTCCCCCACTCTCTCGGTGGAGGAGTCACCGGGAGGTCAGCGAGTCAACGCACCGCAGCCGCCACGACACGGCGCTGTTCGGCCCCCCTCTCTCTCTCTCCCTCTCTGCTCCCATACGGGGCGAGTTTGATCTGCATCCAGGTTGCAGCCTCTGATTCGTGTCACCTCTCACATTCACACAGCGCGTCCTGCTACATCTTGTTAATGAGACGAAACCAGACATTCCCCAGAACTCAGACACTTCAGGGACACTTGATTTTTTTTTTTTTCCCCATCTTCCACTTCAAGATGAATACTAAGCAACTCGTCCAATCATTCACCAGCGCTACAATGAGCCCCAAATACGCCCGCGATTTGCCCCAACCGTAGCATTTCAGAGCCTGAGATGCAAAATCACGGGAAAACAAATCAACCTAAAAGACAAAAAGAGGAAAACAAACAGAAGGAAGAGGACATTGAGGAGTTAGCATAGTTTTTGTCATTTGGATAATTCACTCTCCACGCCTCTTGGAATGTCCCTATTACAGCAGGTGTACTCTGGATGAACCCATTTCAAGTATGAGGAAGATGGACTCTGCACGCCTGACAGACTTCCACTGCCATTGGCACCCACTCTGTGATGTAGCAGTTGTATTAAAATGGCGGCGCTGATAATCCAAAAGACCTTTCTCAGGGAGAATTTGAGACCGACTGCACAGATGGGCCGCGGAGATAAATAAAACTCTCTGTCACTACGGTTGGTGGAATAGTGCTGCGACGCCCCCAAGGGAGAGAAAAACTGTTTCGCTCCCTCTCTCCGATGCCTCCCCCCCCCCTCTGTCCGTCTGTCTCCCCTCTCCTCCTCCTCTGTTCACGTTATCACGAATTGGAGGGGGAGAACCGGAGCCAGCTTTCCGCAACCGGGCTTTTCCCTCTACGCTCTTATGGAGAGCATAAAAAGACAATTTCGGACTTAGCTTTGCCGTCCGTTATGAGCTCAAACACGCACTGAATTGCCCGTCCAAGTTTGTCAGGGAGCCAAGCATAGTGGAACGCCCCAGTCAGAGCTGTCAGTGAGGCTCACGGGGGGAAAACGATGAGGCCTGGATGGACGATCTGCTTATCGTGGGTACCTGTTTGGGCTGTAAGAACACTTGACTCTTGTGGTTTATCACTTTGGGCAATCCATTCATCCTTGCTGTCCAAACAGCGCTCATTAGCTGCAGGCCTCATTCCTCTGGCTCGAAAGGTGTCAGGTCTGGATGATGGGCTGAACCTTTGACAAAGCGCCATCCATCATGTCGGAGTGTGTGTGTGTGTGTGTGTGTGTTTTAAGACCTTTTAAGAGCAAAAAGTCTGATTCTGACCAAACTGTCACGTGCGCTCTCGTGCACGTGCCATGCCGAGCGTTTCATCTTGTCCTCAGTGGCGAGATGAACCGTCCATGCAGTCATTCTCAATCTGTTGGAGAACAGAGGAGAGACGAGCGGTCGCACTCTCGCCTCCATCAGGCAGGAAAATGACGGGCCGGCTGGTGCCTCCTCTGCCGGGCTTTAACGCCCCTCTGATCTCTGGCCAAATATTGATCCACTACACATCTAGTTAGAGCCCAACTGCTGTGATCAAGATGATCGTGTGGTTGTAAATGTGACTCACGGTCCCTAAAATGCTGAAAGCTCTTCAGCAAATGTGAGAACGCATGAAAGATTTTGTCATTTCTCAGGTGAGAATGTGCAAAATTGAATTTTTAGACGTGGAAATTAATTTTTATTTCACTTCTAATGATTGACTTGATTATTTAACAAGTAGCTGATTAGTTTGTAGGAGTGTAGACATTTGATCTGACGTGGATTTCATTGATTAAATGTAAATTTAAAAAAAGCTTCTATTTATTTAAATTATTATTTAAATTTCAAACTCAGTTTGTTTAAATTATATTTTCATATTTTCCTAATTAGCTCACGTGTGATTTCTTAATTCAGTCAGTCAAAACCAGAGAAGTCAGGTGTTTTTTTTAATGACAATAAATGATAAAATTAAATTTTATTTATGAGTTTAATCGATTAAAACTTCTCAGATTTATTCTGAGAGATTTGCAAAAATAAAATTTCTCACCAAAAATGCAAAATAATTTTTATCTGTCAAAACACTTTGGATCATTCTATGTATTTTAATATTAATAATATATATATGATTAATTAATATATATTATAAATCACCAGTTTTCGTCGCAGTGCATTTATTATTAGAGCCAGAATGAGCGTTTCTGTATTTTCTGTGTATAAATGGAAGACACTGATCCTCGTTCTTTTTAATCACAGCACAGAAATGAAGTCTCGTTATAATTAGTCTGGAAAACAGACAATCTGTTGTTATGGCTGCAGAGCAGTTAACAAAAGCTGTTTTATTTTAGACACTCACTGTCTCAATAGTCTTGTTTACCGCTTCTCTCCCAGTTTTGAATGAAAACCCGGGAGGCTAATGCGGCCCGGTGTGTGTTAGAATACGGAGCGTGGCTGTGTTTGCGGGCGGGATGCAGACTCTCCTGTTTGCTGAAGCTGAAGTGTTTTTGACCTCCTTATTCCAGCGGCCTCGGTGAGAGATCAAGGCCACATGTAACTGCAGTTCAAATCATTTGAATGGCTGTCCTAATGTTAGTAATATGAGACAAACAGTACGCTCAGATCAAATAAAAACGTCAGCCCGGTGTTTAATCCTGCTTCGTTTACTCGTCCTCCGACCCCTCGGAGACTCACGCTTGTTTATTTGTTCATTTTGGGTCCAGGAGTACAACATTCACGGCTGGTGGGTCGGCGAGCTGAACGGCACCGTGGGTATCGTCCCCAAGGACTTCCTCCACCCAGCCTACATCCTCTGAGCTCCAACAGGTACCGAGGCACTCTCTTATCATCAGCATTATGGACCATTACTGTGGCCTAATACACAGAAACGGTCCCCCTGGTACTCATCCAGATTGCCATTGAGGTATATTCAGTCGTTGACCTGCCATTTATGGCATCTGCTGGCTGGAAGAAGTACTGCATAAAGCAATCTGAGCGCTGCAATGGGCAATGGGTGAGAATAAATATGTGCAGCAAAAGCATGATTACAGCATCAGTTGTCCTATTTAAGAAAATGATTCCCTGATACTGTTAGATAGGCACAGCTTAAAATGAATACTGAATTATTAATGCATGTTTCTCTCATCGTGTTTTCTTTCTCCTCCACAGAGCTGCTGCTGCTGCTGCTGCCACATCCGGCCATGAATTTCACAGACGGGGCCCGGTCAGATAATCCTGTGCTGATTATTCTGTAAATTATATCATGTAAATCTGCTGCAGCAGTACTTCTCCCCGCGCACTGTAAAGATCTCACAGACAACATCGATACGCAGCAAACCGGAGCTGAAACAGTCGATTAAGAGACAAGACTTTGATATCACATCAAGTCGATTCTTAAGAGGAAATATTTGTTTTTATATCGTTGTAAGGTGAATTAAATATTATTTTTTGTAATTCAAAGTCTTCACTGCAGGTTTGCTGTTTGTTTTTTAGACTTAATGATTAATCAGAAAAATAAAAGAATGATTAACCATGAAAAATCACAGTGAGCTGCAGCAGCTTACCTAAGTATTTTGTACTGATACGATTATTAATTCACTGATTTAAAGAATGAGCAGCGTGCAGATTGTTAGTGACTTATTTTCTCTGTTCAGGGGTGTCGTTTAGCTCCGATGTGGAGCAGCCGCCCCGCGTACGAAGGCTCAGTCCTCCTGCGTGTCACTCCCCGTCTCCCTCTCCACATTCCTGTCACTCTTCAGCTGTCTCTATACTATAAAGCTCGAAACAGCAAAAAAAAAAAAAATCAGCTCATCCTGACACACATTCAAAAATAATCTGCAGATGTTTTGTACAATTTTTTTAAATATTTAAATAAGTTTAACACAGAAATCCTCAAAAATCTGTTTCACTGTTTACTGTTGTCATTAAAATGTTCCATTTTCAGCCACTAGGTGGCAGGATAGCTTCAAGACCATGAAGAGTGTTTGTGTGTGTGTGTGTGTGTGTGTGTGTGTGTGTGTGAGGACACTGCAACTAAATTCCCCATCATTTTCATTATTAATTAATCTATTGATCATTTTCACGATTAGCTCCTCTAATCCATCGTTTGGTCCATAAAATATCCTAAAACTGTAAATTTAAAAAAAGAGACATTCAGTATGACGGAAAGAAAAAATTAAAAATGACTCAACTCATCAGCGATGTTGACTAATCAGCTAATGTATGTTGTAACTAATGCTGCAGCTCTCGTGCAGTGTGTGACATCAGCTTTATGAAACCTCAGAAATAAACAGTCGAGCGTGACACAGTAAAGAAGAAAAACTCTTTATTTGAAATAAAACTTCACGTATTTACACCGTCACTCAGGTTGTTACCGCCGCCTGTAGATCCATGTTAGAAAATAACTCTCCTTTAGAAGGCGGGGCTTCGCTCTGAAAACAGTTTTTTTAAATTTAAAAGCAACAAAACAAAATTTACAGTGTATAAAGAAAATAAAACCCAGTACTACCCGAACTACAACCCATCTTCTAGATCATACGAGAAACGTGACGAGGCACGATAAACTCTGGGTCCCTTTTTTTGTTTTTTTAAATGCAACAAAATGAATTAAAAACCAGAAACGGAGCAGTAGTGTGTGAAAACAGTGTCGACTTTCAGACCAACAGGAATTAAGGCTGAAGTGGAGAAGTCTACTTCGACATGCAGTTAGTTAGAAAAGAGGCAGTGTCGTCTTCTGAACCCTCCAACGTGAAATAAATAAACACGACACGCAGACTGACCACGATGAAGCGTAGTGTGTGTGTGAACCAGCGTCGGCCTACAGGTGAGACGCACCTGTTTAAAATGCAAAGAGCACAGCGTGTTCCAGATCACATGACTGAAGGTGTTAGTGTCTACGGCATAAAGGTTGCTCTGAATATTTGTTTCTTTTCCTTCTCACCTGCGAATAAATCAACGCTGCTGCCTGAAATCTGCCTCCTGAGTTAATGACTTATATCAGCATTAAAACGTACATTATCACGACTCAGCTGTTGACTTACATAATACAGTGATTTCTTTTTTATGGGTTTCACATTAAGCGAGGCCGTGGGGGATTCTCCAGTGACTAGTCTGCCTTCAAACACTCACATGCCAGCGCGCACGCTGAAACGGGTTTCTGATGCAGTTGTTCCTCCTCGTCCGTGAAGGGACCGCTCCCTGATGCTGCAGCCCTCAAAGTTTATCTAAAGGTAACGAGTTCGGTAAATTACGTGGATATCTGATAAGTTTTGAATGATCCCTCTTTGTGTCTGAGTAACTGAGTAAACAGACTTCAGGGCAGATTCACATTTTAAGTGTCAGAATTTGTTTCCTGATTGAGTTATGCTGTGAAATAACATCTCAGAGCTTAAAGTTTCCATTTCTGACACACACAACAATAAAACCTTTAGTGTGTGTGTGTGTGTGTGTGTGTGAGATCCTTTTGTGAACTTGAGCACCATCTGCTGTTCGAAGAGCCAATCATCATCCAGCAGAGGAGCAAACATTTAGTGTACCTGAGTGTAAATGAAGCTGTTAAATCTAAAATTAAAAAACACTAAAACTAAAAGAAGATGCGTGTCGGCATGTCGGTGTCACTCAGCTGTTTAACTAACGCACCTCCACCTCGTGCGTCTCCTCCGAGGCGTCCAGAGACAGCGAGGACAGCGCTTCCTGCTCTGTACATTTACTGTCGGCGATGGCAGGCGAGCCGCTCGTCTCTATGATGCTGAAGTCGCTGTTTTCAGTCACGGTCGAGTTCAGCTCCAGAGATTTACTCAGATCCTTGATCTCGGTGATGTCCTGCAGGTCTTCGCTCTGCAACACGTCCTCCTCCTGCGTGGAAATGCATCCGTTCATGTGTAGATCCAAAATGTTTCTGCTGGACGCGTCGACGTCCGACCAGAGAGCGTCGTCCTCGGGAGACGTCTTCATGAAGCCGTTTGCAGACCGGACCGCATCCTCCGTCTCATCGCAGACGCTTTCTTCATCGCTCACCTTCACGATGCTCTCGTTGGATGACGGCAGTGAGCGGCTGTCCTCGTCGCTGTCGTCTATGGTCCCGACCAAGTCAGCTTCCTGTTGCTTTTGGTCCATTTGTTCAACGGTGTCATCACCAGTGTGGTCCGCCTGTGGCACCTCCAGGATGTCTGACTCTCTCTCTTTGCTCTCAGGCTCGGCATGTTCTTCGTTGGCCGGCTCTGATTTCTCCTCCGTGTGATCGTCAGAGCCACTAACGTGCTCGGAGATGACGTGATTTCCTAAAACCTGCTTCTCAATGCAGACGTCTTGCAGAACGTCCACCTGAGTTACAGCGTCACCGTCCTTAAGATCCAGAACTGCTACAGAATTCACAGAGTTGTTTTCCTCCGTGTCTGGAGGAGCGACTTCTTGACCTAATGTCGTGACGCTCACCTCCTCCAGCACACCGTGCGCCCCACAGTTCACCTCAAAGCCGGTCCCCATGGGCGAGTGCACCTCCACTGGGGTCTGTATCTGACAGCTCCTCTGCTGGGTCAGTTCTGGAAAGCTCTCACTGTCGTCCTGACCGTCACCCAGAAAGAAGCTCGCCTCTCCCGGGCCGCAGTCCTCAACGACGGCCTCGAGGCGGTTGTTCATCTGGAGGACTCGTATCGAGGACTTCTCCTTGTGCTGCAGCTCGGCGGTGCCGTGATCGCAGAGCTGCAGGATGCTTTCCAGAGGGTCAGAGTCACTACAGGATACAAGCTCAGGGCTGAAGGTCTCTTTAGTTTGTAGGCAAGGTTGATGCGGAGCTGGACTGTGGAACGGGAAAGAGATAACAGAACAGAAAACTTAGAAATGTAGCTCCAGTTCCAGCAGCTCTCAACTTCAACAGCATGTTATATCTTGTTTTAACAAGGAAGTGAACGAGCAAGATGTTGTGGTTTGTGTTGAGACTTTCTTGGTTGGCCACGGTGGTAAACCAATTCAGTTTCCTTCAGTCAGAGACAAACTCTGTTTCCTGTTAATGCTGAACAAAACAAACTGGCTGCAGCGACACTGCAGATCGAAGAGTGTCGAAGAATCTTCAGCAGAAACTGGACAGAAGATTCACGATCGCTCACCTCTCCATGGACTCGTACGAAACAGTCAGACTCGGCTCCTTGACGGCGTCGTCCTCCTGCGCCTGAGCGAAGCCCCGATTGGACGAGGCGTAGGTGAGTATGGCGTCCGTCACGGTGTACGGCGTGTGGCCTTGCACGCAGTCCTCGATGTGACCGACCGGCAGCTGCGTCTGCAGGAAGAGGTGGAGCTGGCTGTCTGACAGACACACCGTCATGTGCACCACTCTGCCGGGACACAGGTGCAAATAAATAACGTTATCACGGTGGATTGATTTGTAAAAACGCATTTTATGACAGTTATCTGAAGAACTGACTTGTCCAGGAAGGTCTGAAGTCCTTTTCTTCTCCCCTCCAGGAAGTCCTCATTGCTGAAGGAGAAGAAGGACTTTGCTGGGAGGTCGGGAACCGGCCTGCAAGGATGAAAACAAGAAAAAAGACATATGAATGGATTCTGGGGCACAGCAAACACTTCAACATCGTCATATTATCACCTAATAAAGTTCAGCCAACACAAAGCAGCATCGTCACATGGACTTACACCAAACCAGCATTCTTCTGAAGCTTCTTCTTCAACCAGGCGAACTCGCTGTAGCGCCGACGCACGCAGGACGTCTTGGCCGTGAAGGCTTTACTGTTGGTCTGGAAACGACAAGCGATAGTCAACGATACGAGATCATACAGAGCCAGAACCAAAACAAACAAAGACACACACACACACACACACACACACACACACAGCTGTTTAATTTCACTCAATCAGGGTGTCCACCAAAAAACGGCAAAGACGTGGAACCAGATGCAACCAATGAGACGCTCGGATCAAACCTCCACAGTCAGCCTGGAATATCTCTGAAACTCTCTGAACTCTGATACTCGACCTGCTGTGTTCTGACTTTTGTTTATTTCACGAAGCAGCTTCTAAATCTGAGTCTGACAGTCGAAGCTGGTTTGAAAATACACAACAACAGCTTTTATTTTGAAATTCCTTCACCGTCAGTCTCGTGTCATGTTGTAACCGGCATGACTCACACTCCGACTGCTGCTGCTGAGTTCACAGCAGGAAATAAAGCGTCCTCACAAGTCAGGATTCGTTCCAGTGACGCGTCACGCAGTCAACTGACGCCTGCGAAAACAAGCCACCTTCTGACGAGACCTAATCAATTAGGAGCAGCGAAGCTGGCAAAGTTAACGTCATTAAAGCCAACAAACAGATTCCAACAGCGTCACTTCTTCACGCGACCTTCCAATGCATCGATTAGACACTTCTGATCAACAGGAAATAAATGATACGACTTTTTAACGCCGCTCAGATGTGAGCAACGTTTTATTTTGAGATGTGTAGACTTGTTTGACTTACCTGGCTTCAGGACTCTTATCACTGAGCACATATATGTAACAATAGCATATCAATGACTCACAATGATGTAAGATCACATGAGGTCACATGATCTTTTAGCCAATTTCATGAGTCAACACACCAGGTCTGTCTGGGCTTCCTGCTGATTCAGCATTCCTCGACACACGCCGCCGCCTAGACAACAACCTAAACTCCAAACAACACGTGAGGAGCCCGTCTGCTGCACAGGATCGGAGGTTAACTTCTCCTATGGAGCTGCAGGCTGCGTAATCCTATTAAAGAACTTTGTAGGTCTGTAGATTAGTGTCAGGAAAATAAATATCTGGCAAGAAACTCAACAAACTGACTGACTTTAAGATGACAGGCACTCAGGAGGATTCTTAAGGGAGCTTAATCAGATCACAGGAGGCCAAAACGATGTTTGCTGTCCATGATTCTGCAGAACGAGCACATTCAGTTCAAATCTCCAACGCTGACTAAAAGTAGTCTCCAGTTCTTGAACGTCCTCACACAGACGTATGTTACCTCGCCTGTGATCTGCTCTGTTGTTCCCCGTCGGTGGAACGTCCTACCACTTCCTCCCACATCAGGGGCGTCCCTCTCTACCTTCACAGACCTCCTGATGACCGAGCAGATATGTTGTGATCTGAGTGTTTGTACTCACGTGTAGGAATATTTTATAGTCCACGTATGAATTCCAGGAGCCTTCGCTTTGGATGCGGGGATCTTGAACCCGCACTGCGATGAACTCCTGGAGGACAGAAACAAAGTTAGTGTTTAACAAGTTTAAATAAAGAAGTCACGACAGCTGAAGTTCCTCAAAAACGCTCCATCAATGGAGGTATTGTTCTTCGGTGGAAGTTTTAAAAGGTGCGGTGTTTCCCCGTAACGGAGAGAACTAAGTTTAGAACCAAAAGGAGGTTTACTTACGTCTTCTTCTTGGTTGCTGATCATCCTACCGAGTGCTGCACTGCAAAGGAAGGACGAATCAATGAGGAGAGGATCAAAGGCTCAAACTGTGTGACTGTGGATCTCTGCTGTGGAGCTGTCATGAGCTGATGACTCATCCCAGAAGAGAAGCTGGTCAGCAAAAACCACCTGAGTCACCCTCGCAGGGCTTTTCACTCAGGAGGAGCCGCGAACTCACAACCTGAAGGCTCTACACGGCTGAAAGCAGCATGCTGAGCCTCTTTACTGCTCTGAAAGTTCACCATTAGCAGCTGATAATCCAACTGGAGTGAAACACACCGACAATGAGGAGAGGCATTCGCCAATTAAAGGAAGAGTTATTTACAATAAAACGTCAGAACAAAAAAACAAAATAATAACACTTCAAAAGAGAGGAGGAAATAACTTAATTGAATAATCAATTATCCAGCTGACGTCCTGATAGTGGACTGATCGTTTCCTCGCTGATGAACTTCAGACAGTGTGATCACTGACACAGAGACAGGTAACCACCTCTAACTAAACCAGGTGAGTTATGTCTCCATGGAAACGGACAGAGGTCTGAGAAACATGAAACAACACGAACTGAGCTGGAGCACAGAGACTTAGTAAAGGGGAGTTTGAGGAGTTGTCTGGCCTGGATGATGAGCACACACACACACTGTGTCTGTGTGTGTGTGTGTGTGTGTGTGTGTTCACAGCGAACACCGACACTTACTTTCACGGGGTCGGTGAGTTAGTGCGCCGCGGTCCGCCGGGCGGAGGTGGACGTCGTGCTGCGTGTGTGCTCCTCCGTGTTTTTCAGGTGAAAGCTCCTCAAACACGCAGACTTGTTTTCAGCTGCACCTCCTTTCTCCATTTCGCAAGTCACAAGCGCCGTTACGTCACCGGACGCCCTGACGTTACACTTCCGGGAGTGCGCGCGCGGGCGTCGGTAAAAAACGGAAGGGGCGTGGATGGATTTTTTTTTCAAATTAAAAGATTTATAATTATTAGTTTGAATGAATTAACGTTTATTAGTTACAGTAGTATTTTACACACACAAATTATAAATAAAAAGTTTTTTTTTTTAAAAAAGGTCAAAATAAAAAAAGTTAAGTTCTTGACTTAAAATATTTGACAAATATACTTCTATATTCAAGTATTTTTTATTTGATTTTGAATCATAAACACACATAAAACAGTCAACAAGTCCCCACACAGCAACCCCGACATATGCAATAATAAAAGTGACAATAAAAACATTTCTGCAGAGCCTGTGAATCTCCAGGTGTCTCTAGCAGGAATTTCTAATTTTCTCTAATCCATCATTCAGAGATGGCTGTCAGACCTTGTAAAATCTCTGGCTTGATTTCTTTAGCAGGGTCAATCTCTCTGTCCCAGATGTAAGAAAATGTAGCAAAAGTTAAAACAGCATCGAGAGCAAGTCGGATCAACATCTGGACACATCGAACAGGTGAGTTGTATATAAATTCACCCTCAGTACAGTTGTCATGAACGGGGAAATTAGCTACAGAGACCAAAACTGTTTTTGTACCAGGCTGTAAACATGTTTATTTCTAAACTGACTCATCTATCTATCTATCTATCTATCTATCTATCTATCTATCTATCTATCTATCTATCTATCTATCTATCTATCTATCTATCTATACTTTGTTTATGTGCTCCGTCCCCTGCAGGCTCCGTTCCGTGGATCCAGTCCGCCGTTTGCTCTCCCTGCGCAGCCGCAGATCTGCACATCACCTGTGCTCGGCGCGGCTGTGCGGTGAGTAAATCCGCGCAGTTTGCGGATCAGTGCAGCGGAGCAGCGGGCTCTTTTCTTCTGCTGCTCTCAGACCAGACGAAGGGGCGGAAACGACACATTTGACTGTAACGTTAGTGAGGCTACAGGCGCTGTATTTTGACAACAAATCAACACAAACAGCGACGTTACCACCGAGTAACTGCTGCGGGACCGAGCCCGGCGTGTCCGTTTTATTTCGGTTCGGGTGGAGCTTTAAAAAAAATAAAAAATTGTAATCCACATCGGTGAGTTTAATTGTCTTATTTTTCTACCTCCTCCCTCCGAACGGCAAACGTTTGATTGTGCACGAGCCGCCGAACGTTAGCTAGCCGTTGATGTCCGTTAAGACTAGCACCGCGCGTGACGTTAACGTCTGGTTAGCGAGACACGTTTTCGCGGTGTATGCGTGCGCGAGCATAAATAACGACAATAACCGACAGACATCCCCGGTGAGTGTTACCGTGGCTGCTAACGAGAAGGCAATATGGAGGAGGAGGAGGCGGCACACCGAGCTAGCTGCGAACCGAGGGTCCCCCCCTGCTCTAAGGGGCTTTTGTCGTGCCGCGTTTGGCGTCTGTTTGCCCGCTAACGTTAGCGGCAGTTAGCCTCCTCCTCCACCTTCTTCTCCACCATCAGTGTATCTGAGTTCATTTGCAGCAGCAGCAGCAGCAGCTCTGCATTTCCACGGTAACGTTACATTGTGTGCGCTAAGGCGCCGCCAGGTGCTGCAGTTAAGAGACGCCTCCTCGAACAGCTGGATTATTAATCAGGAGTGAGGTGATCAATAATAAAACACACTTCCATACAGTGAGTTTACACATGTCGTTTAAGGTAATGATACATGGGTAACTTTGGACTGTGCAGATTATCTCATATACTCACACACTCATTGCCTGGAGTGATGGGAAGTTCGGTTCTTTTTAGGGAGTCGGATCATTTGACTCCACCAAGAAGAGTCGGCTAATAATTCAGACTTGTGATTTATGTGTGTGCACATGTGTTATGTAACCTTTTGTACCGAAGCTAAATTACTGTAGCTTGTGTTTACAGACCCTTGTACCTCTGAAACCGCCCAATGAATGTGCTAACTTGCTTGTAGAACCAGTCTGCTGCACAGAGCAGGTAGAAACTATCTTTAAAAACGACTGTTTGGATGCACAGTTCTCGTGTCTGTGAAGGTTGTTTGTGGATCCTGCTCAATATGACAGCTTGATGCTGCTTCTGCTTCACATGCTGGAGCCGGCTCCCATTGTTCACTTAAAAGAACCGGCTCGTTCACCACCGACACGTCACTAATTGCCTCTCATTGTTACCCATGTATCTTTTCAATGAACCCCATTCTCCAATGCTGTTTTCTCCTCTCTACACCACGTCGATTCCGGCTTGCTTCCATCACGCAACAACAATCTTGACGTTGACCAGGAACCTGCTGGTCCCCAGGTCTACCTGATGAGTATGAGCCTGACTACAGAGCCCCCTAACGATGGTCCCACTGTTACAGAAGGTTTAATATACTATTCATTATTTTTCTAACATAAATTTCTCTGTGTCACATTTGTCCTTGTGCGGTAAGGTGTGTGTCCAAGAGTCGGAGCAATGTGTGGCACTATGAGTGTTTGAAACTGCACTCTGCAGGATGAGGAAAGTAACACGTCTGAAACATCCAAACGTCGGCAGAAAATGAGAGATTTCAGTTTCAGCCATTAAGTGTGGCCGTCTTCAGGATCACTAACTATGTGCTTGTTACTAACCTAAGCAGAGAGCAAGATGACTACGACCGAGAAGAAGGAAAAGAAGCCAGATGATGTGCCGGAGGAAGAGGAGGAGGAGGAAGAATACGTGGTGGAGAAGGTCCTGAATCGGCGGGTGGTGAAGGGGAGAGTGGAGTATCTTCTCAAGTGGAAAGGCTTCTCTGAGTGAGTGTCGTCGTCACAAACTCACCCGCTCGATCACATGTTCACACAGTCCTCTAAATCAGAGCTCGCTTCAAAGTTAGAATATTTTAATAGGCGACTAAATAATTAATTGAATTCATAAATACTGTTTTTTAAAAAATATTTCTGGACTTGTGTTGCAGAGAAGATAACACGTGGGAGCCAGAAGACAACCTGGACTGTCCAGATTTGATCGCAGAGTTTCTGCAGTCCCAGAAGTCGGCGCACGACGGGAAGAGGAAGGCGGCCGGAGACGCAGAAGGAGATGAAAGTAAAACGAAGAAGAAAAAAGACGACGTAAGTCCCTGATCTTTGTTTTTATCCTTTTCTTTTGGAGGGTTGAGGTGAGTTATTCTCTGCAGAGAGCAGCATCAGCACTGACATCACATCGTCACAGTGATGCTTGAAAATAAGTGACATCAACTTATCTTAATCGTATTTTGATTTGGCACTGACTGTGATAAATTGGCTCTTAGATATCGTAGTGTTAACCTGTACAAACACTGAGCCCTGTCGCATTCAGTCATGCCACGCTGAGCCGACGTCAAAACACAAGTACAGACTTATTGTTTGTCTCATATCTTCTGCTTTAAGTTGGCCTCGAACACACCACGAAGACGACAGCTGACACTGACATGCATGTACGCTCACACCTGCCAGCATCTGTTAACTGTAGAAAGAATCAGAGGAAATCAGTGATAAAGTGTAAAATGTTGAATGTGTGATAATATGTCTAATAAAAAGTTGCAACTGTCAGTGTAAAGTTTTGTTATTTTTCTTTCTTTGCTTTACTCCGGTGTTGTTTCGTTCGTGGGAGAAGAAAAGATATTTTTCTGCATCTCGGTTTAAAACATCGACTAATGCTGCTGAAGAGCTGCAGGCGGCAGCTGTTTATTGTAGTTTAGACAGAACCTGAACCGTCGTCAAGGTGAGCAGTTCTCTGTCACGGACGAACACGTCACAGCCGCTCACGATGAGGCCGGCAGCTGGTTTCAGGACAGTATCGACATTCAAACAGGGACTGAGTTTGGGATCAGTCAACCAACGACAGGCTCGCCCTCCCCTCCTTTAAACATGGGACACCTGCTGTGTGTGTGTGTGTGTGTGTGCACAGGTGGACTTCTGCAGAAACTCGTTACATTATTGTTGACACAAGACAACAGTGTTAATTATTGTACAAATACACAGGTATGAAAACAAAACTCAGTTAATGGATCAACAGAAGATTTGAAAAATAATTGTAGCAGCTGTCAAACATCTGCTGGTGCGAGCTTCTTGGTGCTTTTCTCCGTCACACATGATGGTAAACTCGGAGTGTTTTTGGGTTCAAAGCAAGATATTTGACCCCAAACAGACATTTTTCACCATTTTATGAATAAATGTTAAAGAGGTTTGGTGTGTGAAGATTTGGATTCAGTTGCAACACATCCAATACTTCAGTCATTCTCTCAGCTCCGTGTTTTTGTGGCACGGCGTGTCTCCAATTGTTTTACATTCAGATGCTAACTGTGACATATTGCAGGTAGCTGGTATTCATGCCGAAGATAAGCTGATTGAAGTTGCATGTTTTGTTTGATCCTCAGACAGAGAAGCTCCGGGGCTTCGCTCGAGGGCTCGATCCAGAAAGAATTATCGGCGCCACAGATTCCACGGGAGAACTCATGTTTCTCATGAAATGGTGTGTATGCACAGCGACAGCTGGGCAGCTGTTCAACCTGGAGCAGTGACTCAGTCACTGCCTCCCTCTGTTGTTCAGGGACTTGAGATGTGTCGTGTAGCCGTGCCAAACGAAAGTCTGAATTTGTCACTTTTTTTTTGGTCTGTGCAGGAAAAACTCTGACGAAGCCGACCTGGTGCCCGCCAAGGAGGCCAACGTGAAGTGTCCGCAGGTGGTCATCTCCTTCTACGAGGAGAGACTCACTTGGCACTCGTATCCGACTGAAGACGAGAAAAAAGACGACAAGAACTAACCCGGAGCGACGGGGGGGCAGGGAGACAGAAAGAAACTGTAGTTTTGAACTTCGAAAGAGGGTTTGGGGACGGACGGGCGGGGCGGGACGGGGCGGGAGGAGACAAGCAAGACACCATTGAATTACTTTGTCTTTTTGGTGTAGTATCACACGTTCGGTTCTACTTTTATCCGGTTATAATGTAATTGTAAATATGCTTCAGATTTGCTTGACAAAGCCCAAATGAAACGAACAACGCAGTGTTAATTTTCAGAACCCACTCCAGTTTTAAAGAACGCTCTTCGACTACTTCAGCCTCATTTTAATCACATGATATTTGGTCCAGTGCTCGGTCATCTTGCTATGACATTGTATCAGTGAGGTGATGTTTTTATTTCAGTAATGTGCCATCTTTTTTTATTTGATTTTAACTTGACTCCTCGGTGCTTTTGCGGGCAAAACTGTGTTCACCTTAGCTGTTTTTCCTTAGGACTCGTTTGGTGTACTGTTACGATCCCTGTTCAGTGATTTCATTTGGTCATTGGTAATCTTTGTAGTGTTTTTCATTAACATGTCTTGCTTGTCGGTTTTGATGAATAAACCACTTTTTGTTACCGTGCTGTTTCATGCTCGTCTCACTTTTAATAACAGAACCGAGGAAAGCTGCAACTAGTCAACGTTTGGTTGGCCATCATCAAATCTTTAGTACAAACCTGCAAAATATAACCTGAAAACATGAAATGTTGTCATTTTAAATCACTGCAGCTCTGAAACCTGATTTTGGTTTTTCACGGCTCTCTCCAAGAGGCAGAGTTTCATATTTAAAGACAACATTCACTATTCATGACAACTAGAACACAAGAGTCACAGGTGAAAATAAAAACACTTTATTAATCAATAAAAACAACTCTTGATTGCCAGCAAATATCTCAAAACAGGGAACTACATCCAAACTCAAAGCAGAGGGTGAGACTGTTATGGAGACATTTTTTTGACGAACTACATAAAATCATGACGAACACAAACATGAAAATATTTACATAACGAGACAGACGACAAAAAAAAAAAGTGCACTAAGTAGTAGCAGTACTAAATAGTCTGTGTCTCACTGGGTTACACTGAAGTGGATGTTAACCAGAGTTTCATGCCTGAATATCACATTTAATGAGGACAAATTTCTCCTTTCAAAACTATTTTTTGGACATCATCTTAATGTTGCGAGTTCGGTTTCAGCCTCTGTAAATATTCTAGCCTAAAGTGCTATCTCAGCTGCAACGACTGACCTATTTTCTTTATTTTTTTTCTCGTTTTTAAAAAGAGGGTGATGTTAACACGGACTGACAGACCTCATTCGAACAGACAAAGTAATAGCACTTCTACTTTGAGAAACGTTTTCTCTTTCTGCCGTTCTCAAAACGTTTAAAGTGAAGGCGACGCGATCGCCGTGAAAAAAAAAAAGGCATTCAAATCAAAGTGGCCACAACACACACCGTCATGTCACACCTTCAGATAACTGTTTTTCACCTCCTGTAATAATTTGGCTCACTTCGTCTTCAACACAAAAACTTAAAAACAGAGGGTTTGTAATATTTAAGCCAACGCGGCGGCTTTTACAGCAGTTTAAAAAAATTGCCTCCGGTGGCGGTCGTGTTGGGAAACGTTGGCAAATGAGTTACTTCGACGGGAGATCGCTACACCACAGCGACGGCCGAGCCTTTTTTGAGTTACCGTGTTAAACAAGGCATCCGAATGACGTGTAGGTTTGATCTGCGACAGCCTGGAGCCGGTGTCGATCGTACAGTACTCTCCCGGCTAATCGCAGGATCTTGAATTCCTCGTATGGTTACAGGCTCTGCGTGAAGTTAAAGTTGAACAAATGAAAACAGAAAAAGGTGTAGACTTTTACAGAAAGCTGATGTGGCTAGACCTATAACCTTGCTTATACTACAGATTATGAACAGTTAATAAGAGCCTTCCTAAACGCAGCTCCCGTATTTAAACCTGCAGCGAAGGAATAGCGACAGACACGGCAAAATGCATATAGCCAAGCCTTTTTAAAGACAAATTACAGTGCTATGTATAATTTATAAGGAAGTTGATACATTTAGCAATGCAGTGTGCCTCCTCCCTAAAAACATCCATCTGCTCCTCGTGCAGGACTTCACCTCCGGGCCTCTTTTAGCAGTGGCCAGCCCGGGAACACTCAGCCTCTGACTCCTTCCTGTCTCAACATCCTCCTTCCACATTATCAAACCCCCTCTCTCTCTCTCTCTCTCGCTCGGTTTCTCTTTAGGGCCTTCTAAAACTCAGACGCGACCGACAAAACTGACTCAAAAACTGCAAATTTGCGATACAAACCTACAGGATTAGAGTGCAGCGCTTGAGCATTTAAGATGTGTTCAGATCGAGTGATGTGCACCATACAACCTTTGGTTAGTAAAGGTGTTAATGGCATCAAAATGATGGACTTTCTTTAACCTTTGGTATCTAAACTCTCTCACAACCATAGACGGCGTTCTTCGCCTGAAGATTTGCAACTTAAAAGCCTCAGTGACTATGAGAATCACCGGGAGTCTCCAGGGTCGGGGTGTGATCGGACCAGTCCTTTAAAACCTTCCGTGCATAGGTACTCCAACAGCGACAGTGTTCTTTAACTCTCCATACCAGTCCCTTTGTTTTACCCTACGAATCTCCTCCGTCCTCAGTGGTTTTGGTGCAAAAGGATCAAGAGCAGCTAAAATTTTTCTAATAGCTCGTTTTGTGTCCTTTTATATCCCTCCTCCTCTCCTTGCTTATTGTTTTCCCCCGTCTAAATAATGAAATATCAGTACTCAAACGAAGAGCTACTTCTGCTTCAAAGTTGTTTCCAGGAAAATAACGTAGGAACAGAATGAAAAGGGAGAAACTAATGCAGGAAGAGTAGTCAACAATGCCATTTTTCTACTCACCAGAATCTTCTTAAAGGAAAAAAGGACATCTCTCTTGCATCTGCAGAAATCTTTCTTACTGATTTAGCAAAGTTATAGAATAAACAGCAGTTCTGCCGCCCTCACTTCTTTTTGTCTTTTTGTTTTTTCTCGGGCTTACGGTTCTGCTCGGCAGTGGTCACGCCGCGGGGCATGATCAGCACGCTGCCGTCGGCGCTGTACTGCAGCGAGTACTCGCTGGGAGGATAGGGCCGGCCCTCCTCGTCCCGTAGCTGAGTGAACACCTCCTGGTAGAGGCTTTGCATCTTCTGCTTCATCTGCCGGAGGGAGCGGATGAACTCCATCTTCTCCTTCAGCAGGCGGGCCTTGTCGCGCCTCAGGTCTTGGACTCCCTGCTCCAGGTTGATGATGGTGTCCAGCTTGCGCTTGCGGCAGTTCTGCGCCGCCATCTTGTTCTTGCCGCGCCTGCGGATGTCGCGGATGAGGGCCAGCTGGGCTTCGCTCAGGTGGTGCTTGGCTAGAAGCTCGTTGAACTCTTCGACAGGCAGGTTGATGATCTTTTCGTTGGAGAACGGGATCTTCATGGCCCGGGCTCGGCGTTCGTCGCGGCTTGCGTGCTTGTCGAGCAAGTCCTGATGAGGCTGAAGCTTCGAGTGCTGCTTGTCGCGGACAGTCTTCTTCCCGGTTGAAATGGGGAGCTCGGGATGCTCGGCGAAAGCGGAGGAGAGTGGCAGGTTGTAAGTGTGATTGTGGCTGATGCCGTCCAGCTGAGGGAGGCCATGGAACTGGGAGGGGTCCTGATAGCTCATACGGCAGAGCTTGCTATACCCCGGCTGATAACCTCCGACAGCACCCTCCTCCGTCTCTGCTGTGGCAACCTCGGAGTCGGTGCTGTAGCCCACAGCTCCCTCCTCTGAGAAGGTGGCAGACGTTGATGAGGAAGACGCTGCAGAGGAGCAGGACGTCTCTGAGCTGCTTGGGGAGGCTGGGCTGTGGCTGGAGTCCAAAGAAAGACCAGAATCTGAGTCAAGCTCATCCTCCAACTGGGAAGCTTGCGCCTGGCTGAAGCCCTCCTCCATGGCGAGGTCCAGCAAGCTGATCTCATCGAGCATGGACTCCTCCAGCAGGGTGCTGAACGGGTCGGGCAGGATAGGCGTGGATGTTATGTTGTTACTAGAACTGTTGATGTGTGGCGGGAGAAAGATCCCGGTCAGGTTAGTGGCTCCGAACGTGGAGTTGATGTTGCTGGAGTTGCTGGAAGAAAGTCTGGGCATGGTGGTTCTCGGGGTGATGCTGATAGAGTCCAACTGGGGATTGAACATCTGGGGGAAGTCTTGGCTGCAGCTGGGGAGGGAGGCCTGGTGAAGGCTGACATCCTGGTTCACCGGTGTGGAGCCAGTAGAGAGTTCAAAGTTTCCCCCTGGGTTCGACTCGGTTGTCCCGCTTGTGCCGTCGACACTGCTGGAGTTGGACTGGAGCGAAGTGTTGTTCACTTCCATCGCCTTTGGACAGAAGAATTCGTTAGGGTCGGATTATTTAACACATTTCTGTGCTAAATATGGAACATTGAACATACTTGAAGCTCCATGATGGCCATTATATCTTGCCACTGCTGCTCCAGGTCTAACTGTGGCTCTGCTGGGGGCAGCTGTGGTGCGAGAGGAAGGCCCTGAGACGTAGAAGGAGCTTCTTCATTGGAGACTATTTCCGGGGTGACGACGGGCGCTGGAAACTGATCGAACACACAAAGCAGAAACACTCTAACCACTTTTTTCTCTTCAGCTTTACGATGCGTGCAAAAACAACTACAGTTATGTTACCTCAGATTCTTCTCCGAAAGGGAACGTGGCCTCTAACAGCCTCAAGCATTCCTGTAGAGACAGTGAAGTCTGTGAGCCGATACCCGGGAGCTGAAGAGCAACAAACACAGAGATACCGACACAGTGAAAAGCGGCAACGATACGTCAGTTAGTCGTCAACTATTAAATTAATCGCCGACTAATCTGATCGTCTTTTTTCACAGAATGAAATAAAATAAAAACTCTCTAATTTCAGCTTCTCGTGTGAATATTTTCTGTCTTATCTCCAAACAACTAATCGATTAATCAAGCCATGATCTGTGATCAGATTGATCAAAATGACGGATTCTTTTCAGGAGCTTTCAGACTTTGTGGTTCGGTTTATTGGACCGATTAAAAAAAACAGATGCGTTGTTTCCTTTTAGTTCTGGTCTGGTTTGTGTTCACATCCAGCTGCAGACATGAAGTCAGTGTGATGTGCATGTTACCATAGTTACAAAATGATCTTGCATGACTAAAATCATATCTATCTTCTGTCACACAGTCCTGTGGTTGGCGCGCTTCGCTTTCACGCCACAAATGAACCACATCCACTCGGAAGCTAAACGACAGCACCGACCGCAGCGGGCCGAGACCCTCCGTCAGCTCGGGTCGGTGCTTTGATTGGCAGCTTTCACACAGGCCCAAATGGACTGGACGTTAAGATTGTTGTATTAGTGTGTTCGCCAAGGTAATGCTCAGCTACCGAGCCATTAAAACGTCATGGATACCAGCACTGGATGTGCTGCATGTGTGTGTATTTACATTCACACACATTCAGTTCTGATTGGCCGCTGGGCTCAGCATAACTTCGAACTGCAACAGCGTGATTTATCTGATGTCTAACTCGTTCATCGACTCAACAATGGGAGGAATTCAAACCGAGCCTTTTCAGAGAAGAACGTCGTTTTTTAACCCGACGATGTTTTGGAAAAATTGAGAAAAGAAAATGTCTGACATGAATTAAAAAGTCCCATTCAGGAGATAAAATGATGTTTTATCACCAGGGTGCCGCTCCGGAGTTCCTACTTCCTTTCTACGTGCTATACGAGGTTAAATGTACGATCTCCCACCGGGAGGAATGCCACAAACGTAGAGGTCGACAAACCTGCTCTGGAATGCTCTCTCCCGTCTCCCCATCCACCGGCTGAGCTCCTTGTAAGTTTACTCCATTTCTCCAGCTCTCCTGTTCCTCATCCCTGTCTTTGTTTTCATGTGGGCTGGGCTTCTCCTCCTCGCTCTCCTTCTGACGGTTGCTGTAGTTGAACACTTCCCTTCCTGCGCCAAGGTCGATGTCCTGTCGCCATAGGATGTCAATCAAGTCAATGTCCTGGGAAAACATATAGCAACCATTGAAAAATGGCCCTGTGCAGAGAAAAGTTACTTTAATAAGCAGGTAGCTGTCATGAAATCTAACTCAAAATTAGTACAAATGAAACTCAATCTATCCCGGCTATTTATGACTGAAATGGTTGACTTAAATAAAGTAGAACTTATAGACTCTACATCTTCTATAACCAGGCTAATTTTGGCAGGAGCGACTGGCAGATCATGTAACAGAAATGGAGTCAGATGATGAAACCATGACATAAACACTGACATGGTGATTATCATGTGATCACAAAGAAGTCTCAGTTCATTACAGCCCAACAATGACTTCGTGTCACCCCCAAAAAGGAAAAGACTCTGCACCAATATGAGCAAGAAACGAAATCATAAATTCATTAACTACTATCACAGGTAGAAATGTTAAAATCAGCTGTTATCTTTTTGTTTTGTGCAGTTTTCAGAGCGTGAATTAAAGACGACTTGTTTTGGATTTGCAGGTTCAGAATACAGCTGCTAACAGCTGTAATGAATGTGACTCGACCGGTTTGACTAAAAATACCTCACACTGTGAAAAGACTCATGAACAGTGCTTTGTAATATGTTATGACTCGTGCTGCCGTACTCTGAATATCTACTTTTACAGTAGTTAGGACTGATTTATTAAGTTGTCTTGCTAACATCTGTGGCTGATGATGAATGCCACTTGGCAGAATTGTTTGCCAGTAAATTAGAAATCCAATTTAACATTTAATTTCTCCACTGCTGGGTTTATGTGAGCATGAATGTAGGATTAAGAGTGAATGTGGTGACAACAAGCGACCCGTCAAAAGGAGGTGTTAGCCTCCACCGGGTGTCCAAACAAGCTGCAGTACCTCTTTGGTGAGGTCATCGTTGCCATCCCTGCTGCCTTGCTCCTGGTTGCCCTCTGGGGCCACAGCTCCCAGGCTGCTGTCTGCTGTGTTCAGGTTGTATGTGGATTCAGGTGCTCCGCTTCCTCCCCTCATGGCCGGGGTAGCGTCAGGGTTGTTAACGTCCTCTAGGCCGGCCCCATTGTCCAGGGTGATGGTGGGGCTGGACTGGCTGCTGGTGGACACCACAGTCTCAGAGTCACGATGCACTAGCCAGGTGTTGAGCTCGGTACTGGGCACGGAGAGGCGATCCAGCTGGCGCACCTGGTTCAGCAGCCGTCGAGTGGTGAAGAAATGGTCGAGGTCCACACTCTTTGGATGGATGCCATAGCCGTCCAGCGTGTTGCGCAGGTTGTGAAACTGTGTCTGGGTGTAGGCTGAGCTAGGGCCCAGGATGATCTCTCTCAGTGGGGGCAGCTGATTGCTTAGATAGGTGTCAACGTCCACCCGCACCCCAATGAGACTCAGAAGGATGGTGAACTGAATCAGGCCCTCTGTGAAGTACTTTTTCAGGTAAAGCATTTCTTTACAACGGAACAAAAGGTGAAAGTAAAAAATAAAAACAAAAACGGGGCCAACTACCTTGGATCAATACTTCTGTACTTGTATACATGAACGTAAAAAAGTGGTTAAAGATAGTGAGGGGAGGTGAGGGTCTTCAGGAGGACTCTGTATGTTTAAAAGGCATGTACGATCCAAGACGGGGTTTCCACTCTGAGAGAGTCCAGTTTGTGCTCAAAGCTTTGTTCTTCATAGGTTTCTCATCCTCCCATTCCTGATAAAAAGTGAGAAACAACATTTTATTGCTCTATTAGTTCAACAGAAAAATAACAACACTGCTTCCACCCTTAGGACACGCCAGCCTTACCTACCTACATTTGCATTAAGCACATGTTAATGAAGAACACACATAAAAATAAAAAAGCAGGACTTGCTCAGCCCACTGCAACCACTCCATCCTCCCCCAGAAAGACTAGAGAAGAAGTGATGTCGGCTCGCACCGCATCTTTCGTTCTTCAGCAGACCAGAAGAGATGATGAACACAGAGCTTTAAGGCATCACCCCACCCTTTGTCAGGACAACTACTTCTTGTGGGTGGCTGCTGAAGGTGAATGGGAGAGAGTCGAGAAAGCTCTGGCTGGCTAGCACGAGCACCAACGGCAGCGTTAGGTGGCAGGCAGGGTCCCTCCCTCTTCGTCCTTATGACGTTAGCTGATAGCTACCTTGAGTTTAGCCCCGGCTACTGCTATTGCACTTGTTAAATAACATAAAGTAGCAATAATAAGACGTGTCGCTACATCAGCTGATCAGCTGTTCACCCTAAAAAAGTGACAGCCACCCCCTCTATTTGTATTTTTAGGGACTACCTACTTCCGTTACGGTTAGCATCAAACAATCTCCCTAGCAACAAGTGGTGAAAAGATGAGTGACCGGTTTGCGCAGCCAATCGCGGGGCTCGGGCACGGTGACGACACATGACTCCAGCAACTCCCGGCCAATAAGAATAAAGCGAGGGCGGGGCTTGGAGGAAAATGCTAAACTACTATTGGAACTCAAGGCTAAGAGTGTGTGCTAGCCTTGGATGCTAACTTAATAGTAACCGTTGAACTACTTTGAAAAGTGACTTACGTGTTAAATAAAACACTCACATTCAGGCAAACACGCCAAGAAACACCGCGCCTACACCCACGCCCATGCTCGTGTTAGCTGTCGCCATGAATCACTGCAGTCCGCGTATCGGCTCACGCATTTCTTAATTGAAAACATTGATTTAATACTCACGCATGAAGATTTTGCAGCCGTGTCTTCATGACCCCCTAAAAGTCCACGATCACCTACGAACAGGGAGAGGAGCGTCCCGTTTCATTTAAAAGCTCCGCGGCGTTGCCCGGTGTATCATTCTCCAGCCTTTCCTCATTCAATGGCCCACCATGACTTGCAAAAATTGCTAGCTCGGCCCGGCTAGCCTTAGCAGCGCCGCTTGACACCAAAACACGCTTTCGCACAGAGCATGCGTAGAACATTCTAGTGGCAAGCTTTCATCAGCCGACTGAAATTCCCCCAAACTGGCGATATTACACAGATTTATTCAAATAAAGTCTTATTTTTAATATATTCAGAAGCTTTTTAGTCCAGATTTAGAAAACTACTTCACACAACTTTCATTTCAACTCCTAATCACTTAATTAATACATTAATTACTCCTATTTAATATATATTTTAATTTAGTTTTTTTATTGTTGTGTGTAAAGGGAGCAAAGCAAGAATTTCGTTGCTGTATAAGTCATGTGTCATGCAATAAATCTCTTGAATCTAAAACTCAACATGTATAAATGTATTAGTACATGTAACTGTATTGTATGTTTGATAATAATCTACAAATTACATAGTCTCATAACAAATGTATGTATATAATTTATTTAAGCAGAATAAGTACGCACTTTATCTGTATCTTTGAGATTAAGTCTTACTCTATTTAATATGCAATAGCAAGTATTTTATTTGTTTAATATATAATATATAATTACAACCTGTTCTGTGTATATATCTAAATACACATTTTAATGAAGTTAAAATGGATAAAAGTTAATATTTAATAAAACAAAATGATCTCTGCAGTAAAAACAACATTCATAAATGGGTATATGTTATACATACAGCTTTCACATGTCAAATGTTTCTTTCACAGTGTTAATCCAGAAATCGTAAAGAAACACACAAGACCTAAAATTAAATCCCACTTTTATTTCTCCAAGTGGATCATGACAAAATATTTTCACTATATATTAACCCCCATCAGGTTGACGGGCCTGTTGTGGTATTTCTTTGAAATGTCAGCTTCAATCTGCAAAAAAACAAAATACAAAATTACAAAAATACAAAAACAAATAATCAGATCAGAATTACTGGACATAATACTTGAGTATATTAATCATGAGCCCTCTGTACAACATGTATTCCTGCAGCTGTAAATGTTTATAGAGTTTGAAGCTTATGTTCACTGTAAGAGGTGGGAAGAAGAGAAAAATGCTACACAACCTTCTCTTTTCAGTGAGCTGGCAGATGTCCCACCCTGTGAACATAAATAAATTGAAATAGTAATCCAATACCTGTTTCTGGAGTTCCCGGGTGCATCCTGCCAGCAGGTCAACACGAGGCTCCAGTCTGGACTGCTCCTCTAGGGCCTCCTGCCTTTTCTCCACCATCGTGGCACCCTTCAGTACCAGAATGTCCGCCTGCTTCAACTTCTGTCTCAGCACCTCTGTCACACGTTCGACATACCTACCACACATTATATACAAAGAAAACAAAGGTTAATTCTCATCTTTTGTCCCTTTAAGTCTGGATCGTTGCTTAAGTTACATCAGATTGTGTGTACTGACAAACATGGCGGACACTACGAGGATCAGACATATGGCCGCATACCGTGGCGAGGCCTGGATCATGAACAGGTGCTGCATCCGCAGAGAAGTGAGCCGTCCCAGAAGGTCCTGCACCTCTGACAGCATCTCCCGAATATGTTCACGGGATTGGCCTTGGATGACAGAAGGGGCCAGCTGGAACTGGCTCATAGCGACCACATCGCCCTCCTCTCCCATCTCATTCACGCGCTGGGTCAGGAACGCTTCCAGCTGTACGAAGACATGAAACCAGCAGTCAGCTGTGTGAGATAAAACTGACACATGATCTAATCTATCATGCAGATATGATATCAAAATACCACAGTAAACATGGTGGAGCTCCTTCAAATAACCTTTTATCTCACAATTATTAATATCCATTTAGTCTATTAAAACTATTCAAGTTAAAACTAATACAGTGACTGTTGTTACTAATATCTTTTGTGTTTCCAGTAACTCCGTTTGAAAAAGCTCACTGAAGCCTGCTCCTCCTCTTTTAGCCACTTGGGGACAGTAAAAACAAACAAAAGTAAAAATATTACTGACATCTCTTTATTAAGTCGATAAGGTGAACTTGTTGGCAAACAGTTGCTTATTGACACGTCAAGCAGACACAGAGCGACATGATGATTTATTCGGATGTGTTTGTGGCCCCCTGACAGATGTAAGTCCAATATTTATTCTCCTTTGAGCGCTGTTTGTTCAACTCACGAGGAAAAGATCTGCCTCTCTAGGAGCTAAATGCTTCAGGGTAGTGTCCAATGACTTTTTAAAGCATTTGTACTGAAAACAGCTGAAGGTGACACGACTGAAGCGGTGAGACTGAACCAAAACTAAAGTTTCAGAGCTGGAAAACCAAAACAATGTGCTGAGATGAGCTGAAGCTCCACAGAGCTGAGAGGACTACAGTGTCAGGTGATAATTCTGTGTGTTCTTCACTGCAGGTTTCCTCTTTCACATACAGTCATTCCATCTATTGTTAATATGAAAATAGGGCAGCATTAAGTATCCATATATTAAACATTATCTTATGTAGTGTTGGTCAAAATGTACAAAATAACTGTTTCCATATCTCAGAAGTTTGAAATTCATATAATACTTATATTTCTAAGTTTTGGTGGGACAAAAATAAGCTGTTTGAAAGATATGACAGTCCTTTCACTATTTTATGTTTTTTACCTCCATCAGCTCGTCGATGAACAGGCTGCGTGACTGAGAGCTCTCCAGTATTGTTAAAGCATCCTCACCCCTCGCCACGCCCTCAGGACCTACACGATAACACACACACACACACACACGTCATGACATTTAAACAGCTGAGCATGTGATAAACTGCAGGGCCATGATACAGATTTAAACAAAGAAAACTAATTACAGTCTGTGCCCGCGTCTACAACTTCAATTTCAATGGGAGCTGCTTCACTGTCACCCCAGTCAATGCCACCCGCACCGGCGTCCTGTTGAGGGAGACACACAGAGACGTTTGTATATTAGAGCCTTTTCTGTGTGATGAACTCAAGTGCCACTCCATCAACAGCACTTTACACCTCATATTTATACACCTTAGAGTGCATGCTGTTGGATTGTTTAGGTTTGTTTGCAGAATTTATACATTTCAACAGCTGGCTGAAATCGAACCCGAGCAACGGCATGCCAGAGTCATCAGTCCATACAGATGTTTAGAAATAAATCTGTGCATTCTTAATTTGAATATCTACATATCAAAGGTTAAGGGTGAAGACAAACTATGCACATGACATCAAAATGCAGACCTGTTCAGGTTTCTCACCTCAGAGCTCGGCTCCACACTGATACCCCAGTCTATTCCAGCCTCCACTGTGATGACATCCTGCGTAGCTGCTCCTGTACCAAAGTCACCCCAGTCAATCTAAAGCAGACAGTACAGAAACACAAAGTCAGTTATGAATCCACACATTAATATATTCATTTCAACTATTTGATGAATATCTCACAGTAGCACAGAGCAGCCACACGACTCTTCAAATGATAATATGAATAAAAATGTGAGTTAAGATGTATTTATAAGTGACACAGTTACATGCTGTGTTTCTGTTGTATCAACCTGATCGATACACATCATGGAAACACTGAAACTGACCGCATCATCTGTGACTGTATCAGGAGCTGCTTCTTCCACAGCTGGCCTCTCGACGACAGTGGGGACTTTCCCCGTTCTCCATTCATAAAAAGTCACGTTTCCTCTCTTCTGGACAAACGTCAGCGTGGTTAGGACCGGCTCAGACCTACAAATATAATGACACGTGAGCTCATGTGGAAAAAGGTGAAAATTTCCCACGTTTTTTTTTTATGGTTCAAAAGCACAGACTGTATTTACATTAGGGACATGTGTGTTTACTGAGAACACATTTGTTCTATGTCAGACTGAGCACGGTTTAAGCCAGGAACAGAGTATTAAAATGACATACTCACCACTCACATACAAAGTTTGTGAAGGCTGTATAAAACTGGATTTGCTCCTCTAATTTTGCTGCGTCCTTCCCGACTTCATCAAGAACAGCTGGTAAGTCTTTGACCAGAGCCTGAAGCTCACGAGCCACATTGTCTCCCTGTAAAACAGTCAGGCAACACCATGAAGAGTGAGTATCATGTCATTTCATCTGTCTGTGGAACACTGCACAGTCTCTGTGGAGGTTTTATGTGTTTGAATGCTCTCAGCATCCAGATGTGTGTGCTCCAGCACTTACTGTGATGCCGTACTGTTTGCATGCAGCATAGTAGCGTTCCCTCAGGTCTGCGGCTGAGCTCTGGCACTCCACTTCCCGCCTGCTCAGCTCCTGCTGCAGCTGCTGGGCTTTGGCCAGCTGCTTCCTCAGAGCCGGACCTTCATAGCTCACATTGCGACTCAGCAAACTGGCCACCTCCGCTGGGACACACAAACAGATTTTGTTTATTAAAAAGACTCTATTCATGCACTTATTTTGTTTCTATAGCTGGATGATGTTTCCACATATCCAATTATAATAATAATGCAGAAATAATCTGAGCAGCAGCAACAAAATGTACTGTTTTCCATAATTTAGAAAAGGGGAGCTGTGGGTCTTCTTTCCCAATAAAACACAGAAGAAGTTAAGTTTGATGATGCCTATACTTTGATAAATACATAGATATGGGTTTTTATAATTACCCAACTTACCCAAATAGATATTATCGACCTCATAAAGGGACACAATCTCTTGCCAATCCTGTAAAAACAGGAAAAGAAAATTCAAATCTAAGTTTTACGATGGTCTTAATAGTTTTAGTGTAGAGGACAAAGAGAAATCTTCTCACACCACTTTGTCTGTTTGAATCCTCTCACCTTCATCCTCTGAGATGAATATCTGCCAAAGATGTTCTTGGAGGACGCCTCAGTTCCCTTCAGTATCTCCACTATCCTCAAGCAGTGGAAGTAGTGAATGTCTATCAATAAAAACAAAGAAACAAACAAGACATGCAGGTTTAGAAGCATTCACACAGAGGACGAGGAGAGGAGTTCAGTTATGTGACAGAACATACACTAATACAGGTGATCTGGGGTTAGGAGGGACCTACAAGAGCCGGAGAGAAGCTGCTTGATCTCCTCGTTCTCTGGCATGTCCTGGATGGCGGCGTTGATCTTCTCTCTGATCTCTTTGACCGCGCTCTGCCATTTCAGATTACAGTGACGTCGATCCAGCAGCCAGTCTGTGGACGCAGAACAATTAAACAGCGTTAACGGCATCATTTGAGTCACCTGCTGCAGAATGTGGTGACAGCAGTTGGTCACAGCCTGTTTGTTGTGTGTTTGTTTGACTTACCCAGAAGTTTGCTGGTCTGTATGTCGATGGGAAGGTTCTGAATGTTCTGCTGAAGTGAGAAAACCATCAACACATTAGATAGACGTGTAGATCGATCGATCTATCTATCTATCTATCTATCTATCTATCTATCTATCTATGCTCTTCTTCACTTCCACTTGTTTTCCTTCATATATTTGTAGCACCAGCTTGCACAGGGAGAACCTGTTTGACTCTTGTGTGTCTTGTACAGCTTCACAGACAGCAGACAGACGCCTGAACTCAGAATACAAACATGTTTCTGATGTTTATTTCACAGCTGACTGTGTGACAGCGAGCTAACGTTAGCCAGCAGACTTCTCCCGTAAACAGGCTTTATTTGAGCTTACCTCCATGTTGTCTTCACCTCTGCAGACACAAACACACTTTATGTCTTCATCACAGTTTAATGAAGAGGTTTAATTCAAAGGTTTAAAGTCAACATCCGCGTTTCACTGTTTATGACACGTTACGGGAAGGAGAGCCAATAGAAGGAGAGGATGTTACAGCCACTGCCTGGAAGGATTGGCCAATCAGATGTCGCCATGCTGTCCGCGGTAGCTGATTGGTGGATAGTGTCGCTCCTGGTTGATTGCAGAATTCAAGCCCGTCGCTAGAGGGCGCTGCCGTACCAAGGCGGCGGAAGAAGAACTCAGACCTTTCACAATAAAGTTCCTCAAAAATAAAAGCATGTCAAGTAAAAGGAGTGCTGTAAACTTCTGGAGAGAAATGGCTTCTCTGACTAATAAATTATTAGATTAGATTATACTTTGGATTATATTCATTTAAATTAACTTCTTTTAAAACACATTAAACTCTATTTCTATGGCAAAACTTTTATTTATACGTCATTTTTAGGGAATCTATAGAGGATAAAGAAGTGTTTTATATTAGAGACTGTTAATAATACAGTAAAACAGTATTTTCATGTCAATTAGTTGGCAAAACGAAAAAGTTGTACTTATACCGTAAAGTTTGCAATAAAATGGCAACTTTAACCATAAAATCAACAGTATGAATAGTGTAAGTAGTCTTTAACTGTAGCTGGTTGAGGTGAAGTGCTTTATATACTGCTATTTATTCAGGAGTGACCAACCTGAGGGTCAGCCACCTCCAGAGTGTGTCACAGGATAAATCTGAGAGGTTAGGAGAGATTTCCACTTCACAAATCTGTATTTATTTGATAGACTACCACTTTGGGCCTCAGCATACAGTATATAATGTATAAAATCATAAGTGGATCATATGTTTTGTATGTAAAATAGAGCCTAAAGAGTATTTGATTAAATGCACCATTCCATTTAAGGTGATTATGTATCCAGATGTATTTATATATATTTCTGCTACATTCTGTGTCTCTTTAAAGCTCTGAGGTTCTGATTAATGACTGACCCAGCAGCAGGCTGCTAACTTGTTACAGAGAACCTTTCTGTAATTTCCCCATTCTTGTCATTAATCCCATTCTTGGCATCAGACTCTTACACAAATCTCCAACATGCTGTCATTGAAAACCAAAGGAAAGGAATAACATAAGACTTTGGGAGCTGGGCAGGAAAAAAAATGGCTCAAACACTGCGTCTACATGCCCTGCATGTTCAGCAGCAGCCAGCAGCACTGCTTCTCAGGTGGCCTAATCTCAGGTCATTTGAATGGTAACCAAACTTGCAAAGTAAGCGTCCATTCACTCTGTGATTTTACGCAACCCATGCAAAACATCAGGGACACTCACCTCGTTCAGGTGATCTTTTTTAGATCTGTGTCTGTCTGACTCTCTGGTTCTCCAGCTTAAAGTAATGACTCAGTGTTGTGTAACAGGAATGGGAAAACTCAAACACAAAGATGACTTTATTCTGCGTCCAAATTCCACATTAAAACAAGACTGGGTTTTAAAGTGAGACTGATAAAAGGGAATTTATTTGCAGTTTGGAAAGCTGCTCACCTCTCAAGTTCACATTAACTCTGATGTCAGTAATCTTGATGTGGACTGAGCGGGCCCGGAGAAAGGTCTCACTAAATCACATGGTTGCAACATTTACTCACTCATGCACTTAGCTGGGCTGGCTTTAGCTTTAGGTGTGTTCATGTGTGTGCGTGTGTGTGTTTGAGGAGGGTGTGTGCTTTAGAGTAGAGCGTACAGAGCGACAAGGTGAGAGAGGCAGAGAGAGAGAGAGAGAGAGAGAGAGAGAGAGAGGAGAGAGAGAGAGATGCTGCACCTGTGCATGATCACCTGAGAAGAAGAAGAATTAAAAAAGAAAACAGAGAGGAGGTGAAGAATTTGTAAGCATGGCGGGACAGTTTCAGATCTGAGAGAATCTCCCTCCCAGCGCGTCATCAAAAAGGTAAAAATAATGACACATTTGTGAACTTTAAAGTTAGTTTATATCTCTGATCTAATGCTGCACGGACAGATTTTTAAGAAGTAGAAGTTGTCCATTCAGTTTGAATGTTTGTTGGTTTAAAAATAAAATAAAATGCAGCATGTCAGACTTTGTTTGAGGTCTGTGACTTACTCTGCTGCAACAAATAGTCACTTAATCTGCAACTATTTTAGCAGTTGAGAGTAAAAAACTGTCAAACATTTGATGGACGCTGGTTCTCAGACTGAGTATTTGTAGGTTTTGGACTCTTTGGGGGACAAAACGAGACGTTTGGACACTTTTCTAATGTTTAATGGAACAAATGAGTGATTCACTGAAAGAAATTTGGAGTAAGAAAATAGGAGCTAGAAGAAATAAAATGCTGCATGTTGTGGATATGTTATAACATATCTGTGACTGTGACCTCGGGTTGTTGTTGCTTTGCTGTGTGATGTCTGAGCAGGTGTTTGAGTGAGAATAATAAACCTTCTCTTTAACTCAAGTTTACCACAAACTCATAAAGCTGTCATGAATTTAATAACATTTTCTTGAACCTGGCAGCCTTTACAGACTCTGCATGTAAATTCACAGTATTATAAACGTCGGGCACGAAACATCTTCATCAACTCATTCAACTTTGCCGTCACGGCTCAACAGCGAAGCTGGCACGAGGGACGAAACCCGAGAATCTAATGAACCTTTAGCTCAATTATGAGGGCAGCACAGTCCCTGCTGCCCTTGGAGCCTCCTCTCTCTCTCTCTCTCTCCCCCTCTCTCTCCCTCTCCAGCTCAAACATTGTGCTATCGAAAGGCCTCGCAGCTGGTTAGTGATTTCCGAACGTGGTCACAGTGTTCCCTTCCTGCTGTGATCTCTGAGGCTTTGCTGAGCAGCTCACCCACACATAACAGAATACATAGTAACTTATTAAAGAGAACTATGGAGGTGCCTCCTTTAAGTCAACAGGCCTTTTTGTCTCAAAGGTCACATCTAAGTCAAACATGGAATACTAAAAGAAATATGTGTGCATATTGTACCACTATGCCCTCTTACTTAACTTGGTGTGAAAGTGCCGCTCAAGTCCTCGAGTTACTTTGTTCTGCAGAAACTGCTTTATGCAAAGTCAACAATACTATGTAAATGCTCTGTAAACATTTGTAATAGAGAAACCTGTCTTTTTTTTAAAAGACCGAACACAACCGTGCTGATAAATTCAGCTAGAAAAGAAGTTAACTGAGCAAGTGCATAAAGAAGCTGAGAAACATTTGGTTGCCGCAGCAACTGGGTCATAAAAGTCATAAAAGCTCATCGTGGTTAGAAACACTATCTGTTACCTGAGTGCCTGTTGGGCCTAAACAAGCAGGTCAGAAATAAGTATAATTAAGCAACACTGAGCCAAGATGTAACATTAGGTCCAGACCGATCGAAGGTCACAGACGTTCCTACGTGAACAAAAAAAAAAGCTGATCACAAGATTAAATCATAAATCTTGTCACTTGTGTCCCACAGCAGGTCTTTCCTGAACCTCGGCTCCACTTGTACATGGGTGACATGGTGTCAGGTGCCTGACATCGCATGCTGCAGATAAGAGTGAGATGAGAGTTTCTGCAAAGGGCACGGACGGCGTATTTGCATAGGTGCTGCATGATAAAATAACTACAGCAGAGGAGGATTTATGTGGTTGTTTGCTGCCTGTTGGCCTCATAAAGTGGAGATCAGAGAATCTGTGAACCTCTCTGAAGCTGCACATTAATCTAATGTTATTTATAGTTAATTCTGAGCTTGAAGTTTATTAAAAGGTTTATTATTCATATTTTGATGTGACAGTCAGACGGTGGCGTGTTCTGCCTTTATTAGACATTTGGAGACTGACAGGAGAACATGGCTCTGCAGCCATAACAAAAAATGTTACACTTATATATTTGCTTGCATGAAAAATAAGTGAGATTGTTAATTCATTCAAAAAACCGCTGCTGTCCTGACCTTTGAAAAAGTAGTTTGACAGTGATGTCTGTTATGTTAAGAACTGCTTTAATCGTTTAATTACACTTTTAAAGTAAACATTTTAAGTGTTATAAACCTTTTTATGAGACCCTTGACATGATCTGCATTAATAAGGAAGTTATTTTAGCAGAATGACTTCCAGGAGACAATAACTTTGTGTCTGCCTGCACCAATAAATCTGAATTACTGCATCCAAAGTAAACAGATAAAACAGAGGCTCACTGTTGCTCTTCTGGTTCAGCATTAAGACAACAGCTTCCTTCTTCATCACTCTTTTTTTTTTTCTTCTTCTTCTTTTCTTCCTGACTTCATATCAGATCGCATGAGAGGGGACAGAGGATACTCTTCAGTTGCTCATTAATTTATCAGCAGAGTGTCAGGTGTCCTCCACCATTAGGTTACAGCTTCTGCTCACGGAGATGAGCAACAGATGAAGTCATCCGCAGTGAGTCTGCTGCCTAAAGACTGCTACGTGTTTTCTAAGAAGGAATGACCTTCTGATCAATGATGACTGATGTCACATTTAATTAGGTCCAATAATATGTCAATCAATCTGCAGCACAAGTCATCTGACTGCACAGACAAGAGTTCATGAACAGGGCAACACACTGGGATTTTAATAATACTGAGGTCAGAAGTCCAAATTCCCTGAAACCCTGAGAAATGTTTGACTAGCCACCACAAATTTTCTGATTATTTTAGTATTTTAGACATTGAAGGTTTGACGACACAATTCTTCGGTCCGCTTCCTGGAAATGTTGCCAAACTTTTACATCTTTATGGCTTGGCATGAGTTTGCTCTGTTGCCATGGTGACGGTTCGGTTGTGGCTGTATATGAGGTGGGATGGTCACCTTGAAAACTGAGTCAGACGTGAGTTTTGTTTGGTGTGTTTACTTAAAAAGATGGAGGGTGACAGTTCATTTTAAAGGTTGGATTTGACATAAATAAGTGGACACTGAAGCCAGGCTCCTCCAGCCATGTTTAATGAGGTTCACTGTAAATGTTTTTTAAAGTTAAAAACGTCATCATCGGTCCTGCTTGTGTGACTGCACGGTACAAACTCCTCCTCAGGTTGTTTGAAAGCAGCTGCAGGTGTGATCGAGAAGACAACGCGATGCCTTCAATAAATTTTATTGTTCCAGTTTTGAGGAACTGATACGTGGCAGGAGGAACCGCATCATGTAATTTATCTTCTTCTTGTGAATGCAGTTGTAAATATTAACCACAGATATCTTCTCCACTGTCCTTAGAGTGTGTGTACTTTGTGCCCTTCAGGTTAGTCCTCCAGTCTCCACTTGGTGCCATGGCTGATTCAAGCTGGTGGAAGCTGACCTTCTCACGCAAGAAGAAGTCTGAGTCCAAGGTTCTGTACGAGATCCCGGCCGAGCATGGCAGTAACACTGGAAACAAAGAGCACACGAGCAATAACCCCCCTCCAGACAACATGGACAGCCAGTTCAATGCCAGGCTGGAGAAGATTGTAGATAAATCTGCCACCAAGGGCCGCCACGTCAAGGTCTCCCACTCTGGACGCTTCAAGGAAAAGAAGAAGGTCCGCGCCACGCTGGCCGAGAACCCAAATCTCTTCGCGGAGAACAACCTCAGTGACCAGAACCATAAGAATAAGACTGACATGTAGCAGGAAACACACACCAAAACGCACATACTTGATCACAAATGTGTCATATATCAGTGTCACACTTAGAAAGGCTTCGAGGAAAACAGGCGCAGCCATGTGACACTACATGTGCAACGTGCACGCTGGATAAACACGCGTTCCCAAGGCACCACACCCAGATAGATACTGTAACCAATGGACTCACACCAAAACAAATACCTGGTATCAGTAGACAAGCATTAGACATTGACCATTAAACAAAGTGCTGGAGACATTTTTCTGTTTTTCTCTCTGCTGTTATTTATCTCCAGAAATGATCAGTGACACGAAGGAAAAGTCGACACGCTCTGCCTAACCTCATGCAAACATCCGGATGAATGAACAATAACATTATTGTAAATTAAGTTTTTATTTTTAATATTATTATTATTATTATTATTATTATTATTATTATGGATGTAGACTTTTGGAATTAAACCTCATTTTTTTATGTCTTACACAATCTCGGTAAATTTTTATGACATTTTTATGACCAAAGCGAATAGAGAGACTTGATTCTGAATAAATAAACATATTATGGTCACACAGATATGTTCAATTTAAAAAATGCTGTTTATATAATCTTTTCTGGAATCCTAAAGCAAAAAAAAAAAAGTGTATTTTGTTTTTAATAAATGTTTCAATATGAGTTCATACAAAGAGTACTTCGTATCTGTGCGGAAATACACGTCACAATAATAAGAAGGTGTAGATTAAAGATTGAATCGATTCAGCGTGCTGATCTTGGTTTAAGGTTACAGGGACACGTTTGGTTTTTTCACCCGAGCCGCCATGTGCTGCTTTTGTTGACATGGTGATAGTAAGAAGACACTGACATCCGATACAGTGGCGTGCTTCTGCATTTTGTAATATTGCATTCCTTATGTCAGTTCACAGACCGACGGCAGATTTAAGTTGTAGTCATTCAAGAAGGATCCAATGATCAGCTGGTACACAGTAGTGGAGGAAGTCTTTACATCATCAAGTAAAGTTATGGAAGTTATTTTCATCTCATTATTTTCTCCATCAGTCAGTCGATTCTTTGGTTTGTTAAAATTCAGAAAACAGTCAGAAATGTTGTCACAGTTACTCAGAGTTCAAAGTGAGACCAAACTCTGAAATTATTAAAAATAAATAGAAATATTAAAATATCTTGAAGAAATAGGAGGGAAAAAGGCTGGAAACTTTATATTTTACATGAAAAATGACTGAAAAGATTATTAAAATATTTGAAAATTAATATCCTCTTTAACTTTCTGCTTTCAGCCATACCTGTGTTTACTGTTAGGTATATTTTACAAACTCCTCATTCTTTTTACGTAAAATGAAATGTAGAGCACAAAGAAGTACAGAGTATCATGAAACTGTACTCACACAGAGTAATTGAGTAAATATGATTTTCGCTCGAGTATACTTGGTCTTTGAGCCAACAGGTAGTTCTGTTCAGGTTGATCTGTGGCGTTTGCAGGTGTCGTGCTGCTGACATCTGCTGGACAAACACACGCTCCAGTCCTCGGTTACAAATTAAACTTTATTACCGGCTCTATTCCACAGTCAAAATAACATTTAGAAAGCAACAGTACGAGGCATACATCACACGTCACAGTTGGCACAGTTCAAACCATCATCGGCTCTTTTAACCTCATTATTAAAAGGCAGGTAGACACTCTGTCTTTATTTAAGACTGCTACAGACAGAGTTATGAAGAATGCTTATGTTTCCTGGACTAGAGAAAGACATTTATAATTACGTCACTGTGAGTCAGAATTTATTACAAAGTCTGCTCGTCTTCTGTTGATTTCAATCCTCACTCCCTGAAGTGACAATATGCCTTTATTAACTGTGTCTGTCTCCATTTCACCTGTAATAAGTACAAAATTACTCACTGTAGTTCTGTTAAACTTTATGGAACTTATAAGGCAATTATAGATCTGTAAAATAAAGCGTTAGGAATTATTTAAACACTGAAATGAATCACATGAAGCTGCATCAACGAGGAACACTTTAAAAAAACACAGCTGAACAACTTCACTGTCAATCATGTGACAGGACCGGGTGGACTTTGCTCTCCTGTGCCGCTCAGTGTGCTCTCTGTACGCAGCGTCATGAATCATCAATCAATAAGTTCAGTACAGTACAGTCTGAAAATCTCACTGAAAACACTGAAAATATACAAACTTTTCATAGGTTCAAAGACAACACAGTGATGTTTGGCTTGTTACACTGTAGTACCTACTTCATCAACATCAGTTTCCGTCAGTGCCTGTAGATGAGCTTCAAGAAGCATTTATATTTATGATGAGGTGATTAGAGATGAACATTTCCTTCCCTGCATACGGCGAGCAGCTTCTCATGGAGACAGCCGCTGGTAGACCCAGCCTCCCTCTGCAGCATGCTGAAACTCTCCCAGCTCCGGCTCTCCATCCTTCTGCTTGGTGAAGACGATGCGGTCGTGAAGTCTGACGGTCTGACCCTGCCAGAACTCGATCAGGTAAGGCTTGACGACGTAGCCGCCCCTGTTAACAGAGAAAAACTGAAGACCTGAAGACCTTGTGAGGATAACATTTCTGCATCTTTCCCGTCATTTTAAGATGTTTTAGTTTGATTTAATGTGATAAAATAACAGTAAATGGAACTCACCAGTAGTCAGGCATGGGCACCTCTGTGTCCTTGTACTTCTCCTCCAGTTCTGCATTTTTCTGCCTTAGATACTAAAAGAAGCGACACAAAAATGGAAGCCTTGAACATGTACATATTACCTACAGAACAGTTTTTCTAGTTTCAGTTCTTACATCTCTGTTGGGAACCGGAGTGCTCTGTCGGCTCACGACAGCCCCGATCTGGCTGCTCTTTGGTCGGGAGTGGAAGTACTCAATAGAGGCCTCGGTGGGGAGCCGCTCCACGTCGCCCTCGATACGAATCTGCACATCAAAAACGAATAAAAACTATTTATTGCGGGAAAATGGAAATATTTATTAATAAACACATGAAAGATGCTGACCTGTCTGTGCAGAGGTTCCCAGTAGAAGACCAGAGATGCATACGGGTTACTGTCCTGTGAGCAGAGAACAGAGCGGACAGCCGTCACATTTCTGTCAGCCTCACAACATGAAACAACGTTTTACTGCAGCTACACGGGCTGCAACAACTGATCAATAGAGGAGTCAATCGGAGACAGCAGAAAACTGGGAATCATTGAGATATCCAAAAACAGAACATATCGATCAAACAACAGCTGGTCCAAGTAGACGATCTAAACTCGGCCTGCAAATAAAATGTCTCACTGTCACTGTTTTTCTGGTTCAAAGGAGCCCAATCGGAGCGTTACTCACCAGCTCAGAACCCTTTCGGCTCTTGTAGTTTGTAAAAAAACGGAACCCTTCGTTGCTGTAACCTTTCAGGAGGACCATACGAGCAGACGGACGTCCGTCTCTGCACGGAGGGGGGAAAAAAAAAGGTTTTATGTTGTGTTGTGAAAACATTAATAGAAATGTTTCATTTCCAGAGGCGGTGTCTCTTACTTGGTGGCAGTGGCGATGCACATAGCATTCGGCTCTGAGATCTCAGGACACTTTGCGGCTTCATCAAACCAGTTTCCAAACTGTTTGATCGGGTCCAGAGACACGAGCTGACTCTCCTCAAAGCTCTGTGAACGACATGCTCAGTTAAATATGAAACACACTGAGAAACACGAGCGCCTTTACAGACTTGACTAGATCAAGTCACTGATGATGTGTTTAATTCAAGCTGCAACCTCTGTGGCTGGGAAATGAAGCCAATATGCCACTTGAGGCTGGCTGCAGATTTCATCCATAAGTCCCCATGTTAAAGCAGAAATAAACATGTTTACAGCCTGGTACAAAGAACAGTTTTGGTCTCTGTCTGTTGTTTTTATTGTCATTAGTTTAACCTCCATTACAACCCTGGTTATGACAGATCTCCTCTGACACAATGGGCCGATTGCACAGCATATTTTGGCAGGAAGCTCGCAGGTGAACATGACAGGTGTGCAGGTCTTAGGCTGGTCCACAGCGCACGTGCTGTTGTGCAATTAACGGAGGTGAGCTGTTGTTACCGGTCATAAATAAAGCTGTGTCTGTCTGCTCAGAGTCTAGGTTAGATCACTCAGTACATATCACCTTGACACAGGTAACTGAAGTCCTCAGATGGCCCCTTACCTCCTCATCTCCTTTGTACTCCTTCCTCATGCAGCTCAGGTCCATGCTCGTGCGGTCACTCGTTGATTTCCGGTGTAAATTCAGCGCGTGCACGGTTTGTTGACCCGCTAACAGAGAGACACGCGACGCAGGACGTGCACAAAATAAACCGAGGCGCTTCAGTAAACCCGCACTGAGTATGCGCCTCATGCTGACGCTGACGTAACTACTTTACGTAAACGTGCGAAATGTTTTGTAAGCGGTGGTTATGAAAACAGTTTTTACGTAAACATAACCTATATCCTCACGTATGTTTTAGTTAATACTACATATGTGTTTGTTTATATAGAAGACGTTATTTAAAAAAGCGATGACGTCGATGATTAAAACTACGCGTCGATGCCTGATGTTGCATTCACGCCGTATCCGTTATTACCGTGCGAAAAAACCGTTGACCGACGGTGTTATCTATCTCGCAGTTAAAAACACAATAAGTCGCCTTTGTTTAACTCACATTTGCTTTATGCATATATCACATCCGATGAAAGATTAACCAACGTTAACAAGTGTCAACAAACCGGCGGTAAAAATGGCCGCAAAGCTACCACCGCTTCAGGTACATCCAAACATACGACGTTAACATTTATACAACCGATTTCGCTATTAAAAGTTTAGCTATAGAGTAATTAATGTATTCAAATGTATACACGCGTAGCACGTTAACGTAGGATATGTTGTTGTTTTTTTGTCCGGTTCGATTTTCTTTCTGCCGTTACGACAGTGAACGCAGCATTCACGCTGACGTCACATCCGGCGTCCGGTCTTCCTGACAAACATGGCGGCGACCTTGTGTGTGAAGTTCCTGCCGAAACAAGGTAATAAAACCGAAATACTGCGTTCGTGTCGGTAGCTGTCTGTCTGTAGCGAGTCAGTACTTCATTGCATGTTTTCCCGGAGCTGGCTAACGCTCGCAGGATCAGCCGTGGTCCGGTTAAACAGCGTATATCAGCTCAGTTAGCCGGCGTTAGCACAGCATCCTCAGGCTGCAGCATGTCGGACCTCAGCAGGTGTTTAGCAGACTTCAGCAGGTGTTTAACAGACTCTGTGTCTTTCAGGATGGCTTCCTCTGACACAGAGTGTTCGGCACGGCTCCAAGGCTGTGACTCGACACAAGAGACCGATGCACATCCTCAAACAGAAGATCGTGGCTGTTACAAAGTACATTCCTCCTCCACGGGGTCCTCCTCCAGGCGCCTATCCCCAAGCCAAGAAAGTCGAGGAGGTAACATCCACCCCGGTCTCTCCCTCTAACTCTGACAGGATGTTGTGATGTCTGGTTTCTATTGTTTATGCACAGGGACATAAATAAAGAGGAGGAGTCAGACGTTATTACTTTCTCTTCCCTCCTGACACGCAGAAGGATTTTACCGTCATGTCCCTCCTTTGCTCCGCTTCACTCTGAGCCAGACTCTCGCTTTTATTTGAGCAGGACACTCCTCTGATGTTAATCATGAAGAGGGATTTGGAGAAGCTGTTCCAGGACTGTAAGATGATCGCTGTGGTCCAGAACAACGCCAGCAATGCTGAAGACATGTTGATCCTCAAGCACAGGCTTCACAAACACAGCATCGCTGTCAAGTTCTTCCCTAACCAGGTAATGCTTAGAATCGTTTGTGTATCATTGAGGCTGTTCTTTAAATTTTCTGTATTTATCGTTAACTTTGCTCTGTTTCAGGTGACGCTCTCATTCCTGAAAGACAGCGTTTACTGCAACATGGCGCCTCTGTTCATCGGCCCGACCGTTCTGTTTGTCAGTAAAGAGCCAAAGGCGAAGGAGATGCTGACGACTCTGAGGGGCAGCCCGCAGATGACGCTCCTGGGTACGTTTGTTTTCTATGTCTGCATGCAGGATGAGATAAGATCGAGTTTATTGATCCCACATCGGGGAAGATGGAACAGAAACATTTAACAGCAGCTCATTCACCAACACGCTGCTCATCTCTCCACAGGAGCCTGTATAGACAACACGTTGCTGAGCGCACAGGGGGTGGTGAACTACTCCAAACTGCCGTCAATGACTGTCGTTCAGGGCGAGCTGGTCAGCGGGCTGACGATGTTGACCTCCCACACCGCCTCCATGCTGCAGCGACACCCCACCCACCTGTCCGCCCTGCTCCAGCAGTACGTCAAGCAGCAGAGCTCGGACGACAGCTCCAAGGAAGCCACATAGAGCTTTGGAAGAAATCACTGGGACTGATTGAGTCGCAGATTTTCAGGCGCTTGGAGCGGCGAGGGGCTGCCGGGTCAGACGCACGCTTTTTTGTTTTCATTTAGCACCAAAGTTCCAGACAGATTTTTAAGATTAGAAGAAGTCTACAAAAAGGATCTTACAAATTTGAATGGAGCAATTCAATTGGTGCTTAATTGAACTAAATCACACTTGTGCATCCACCCATAGGAGCACTGTGGCTACTGTAGCCTGCTGAACTGACTGTTTTCCGTGCACCTCAGCCTCTCAGTGGAAGTCTTGGATGGACGGTGCAGCAAATGTCGCCCAAGCAATGTCTTTATTTAACGGTGTAGTCACATATAAATAAACTGTGTCAAAACAATCTGATGCTCTCTCACTTTCTTGTCTTGCAGAATGCAAACATGCATTTTAAAGTTTGATCCTGTGTTTCATGCCCGGTTGATGCACACAGCTGAACAGCAGCCGGCAGCATTGTTGTGAGGCAGAAGTGGCATCATGAAAACCACTCCAGCCAAAATAAACACAAGTGGTCACAGATCCTGATACGTTAATCTGCAGATTACAGCATGTTAATCTGGGTCAGTTAGTCTGTCATGGCCCGCCTTTCTTAGAGTGACCGGCGCTCACTCACACTGCTCTGCAGAAGAGGGAACGTCAAGAAGGTTAAAACATTCTGATCCACAAACGGAGTAAAGGTGCAGAGATGAAATATAATATTTACTTTGATTTAGTTATTTCAAAGCGTTAGGAGCTGTAAGAGCTGCAGCATTTACAAGCCATAATATTTATGGTAAATAAAGGCTAAATTGTGATTTGCAGTCAGTGGTGGACAAATAAGAACACATATCATCAAATGTTGAGGTTTTCAAGGAAACTTCCAACACATATGAGCTCATGCTTCCTCTTTAAAATCTAAAGTTTCCTAAATGAAATCCTGTCCTAGCAGGATGAAGCTCTATCTACGATCCAACGCGTCGCTTTTGCGCTTAAAAATGAGTAAACTAGGTGCGTAGAGTGAGCGGACGTTGGCTAGATTTACCCTCCACTACATCCCTGCAGTGTAATTCCAGTTAATGCGGATAATGCCCAGGACACATTGCGCACGGCGTGCGCTGCCTGCGACGCGCAGCTTCTCCTTGGATTTGGAGGCAGCGCGTGTCAGTCACCGGCAGAGAGGGCACGGTCGGCGCGATTATCAGAGTTAGTGATTATCTGAGGGGAGATAACATGTAGTTTGACTTTTTTAAACACGCGTTTCGATGGGAAAACGTTTTCTTCGTCGAGATGGTGATTTCTCACGGCACTTGTTGGGTTTATCAGGCGCACAGGACTGCGGCAGATGATGAGAGCCGGAGGTGAATTTCAGGTAAGACTCTCCTGTCTTTGAAACACGAACCAAACCTTCAGAATATTTAATATTATTTAGATATGAGCTGTCATATTCAGTAATCTCTGCTCATGTTGTTAAAAGATACAAAGCGTTTGTTTGAAGCGATATAAACCTCTGTGTGTGTGTGTGTGTGTGTACTGTGACTTCTTAATGGGCTTTAGATAAGAGCTTGTGCAGGTCTGAAGAGTTCACAAGAGGCCCTAAAGGACTGAGACCAGACTGGCTGCTCACACTGAACCATTTCAATCCAAATATATCAGCCTGACTTTGTCTCTTCATTATCTGTCAAAACAAAGTGTGTGTGTGACAGAAGTCACAAACTCACCTCTGATTGTGGATTACAAACACACTCAGTGCTTGTAAGTTAAGTCAGGAGAATCCTCACTTACATGTTTAACATTCCTGATACTGAAGATGGAGTAAGGTTGAGAAATGTCACACTCATTCATGAATATTTGATCCATGCTCCAAGATTATAGATTATATATGTCACATCTTAACCCGTCATCTGGCATGATGCAGTTGGTTGGCTGTTGTTGCCTCCTTGGCCTCTGTTGACTTGGCCTCCATTAGCAAATAATGAGCTCATGATGTCACTTCATCACTGTGTGTGTATCATAGCTCCTCTCTTCTGGGACAAACTGGCTGACCAAGAATTATTTGTCTGTTTTGATCTATGTTGATATTCTGAGCAGCTTTTTAACTGTTTTAAGAGTTAATTCAGATTATTTGAGGTGTGATGGTTCTACACGTACTGAAAGTGGACAACTCCAACTGTATTTAACCATCAAACAGATTTTTTTATTTCACGTCTTGTGGAAACAGTTATTTAATTGCAGAATATTTCGAATATTCTTTATTTTCTTCCTCGAGTCAGCGAGCTCAAGAAACTGCAAATCCTTTCATCCTGTTTCCGCCGCATGCTTTCATCACTGAGATCAGTTACTCTCATCCTCTCCTTACATAACAAGCAAGCCAAGCCAGGCGGGTTCTGCCCAGATTCAGTTTGTTCAGCACCAGTCGTTGTGTATGCATCCGTTCAGGTGCACCATATTCTCACTGCGACAGAGTTCTCACATCTTTGCATTGCTTCTTTTTTGCAGATGGATGATGATAAAACCTAAACGTAGTAACTTCCCTGCACGAGCAGATGAAGTTTTGAAATGAAATGCACGCTGGAAATGTTGCAGATGCACGTGTGAAATGTTTTCTCCATGCAAACTAAATTTGGTTGCTGCTTCACAAACCTTGTTAGCTGATTTCAGCTGGCTTTGATACCAATCTAGCAGCTGTATTTGTTCACTGTGGTCAGCTGCTTTACATTTTTTGTGTCAGCGCTCTCCATATCCGAGTGACAAGTGGCTAAAAACATTCCCTGAAAAACCAATTACGCCGAGGTTGGTAATCCTCTCCCTGCAGGCGGTGTTGGTCATGGTGTCATGGCTGATAAAGTTCTTCTGACTTGGCTTCTTGCTCTATAACAAGTGTTTAAACAAGTGAACTAATCAGTCAGTGAAGACGAGTATTTACATGTCAGACTCTTCTTTTATTAGCTGGACTGGAGGATGTCGTAGAGTGTTCGTGTCAGGGTTCGGGTTAACCCCCACCCGTGTTCAAAAGATTAACAGATTGAGTGACACAGCAACCACAAGAATGACTCTGCACCTTCACGGGCTGTTCCTGTTTTTACTTCAATCATATTGTAAACAACTGTCAATAATTCATTTTTTAATAGATGAATAGCATCTGGAAACAAACTACAATTTACTCATTTAAACTGAATTAAAAGATTCTCATAGCAGATGTTTGATTTTGGTGTGAATATTATATAATGAAGTGCTCATTATGGGTGACTTTAAGATCCAGAGTGATCTAGATGCGTATCCAGGCAGCATGTACGACATCACATAAACCGAGAGCTCAGCTCCAGCCCCTGTTAGGTAACTGGATTACGCAGAGTCCTAGCTCGTCTCCGTTGAGCCTATTTAACACTTTCTCTTTGGTTTCTTGCCCGTGGAGTTTGACCAGCTGTCATGGAGGAGCAGACGCTGAGTTTGAAATGTGGGTTGGTCAAAAAGAGCAACAATGGAAGAAGTATTCACATTGTTTCTGTAAATAAAAGTAGCCATAGCATGCAAGTATAAAAATATATGTAAAGTATCAAAACTAATGCAGGATGGACGCTGGGATCAGTGTTACTGTGTTGCTGTTGCATTTAAGAGACAGTTTAATGGACATTTTGTAGACTAAACAATAAAGATGGATAAATGCAGTCACTGGGCTAACCATCCTGACATTTCAGGGGGCTTTTGGCGGACTGCAGCGGATCTCTCTCAACAACCAGCCGATCACCACAGGAAGGGAAGTCTGAGGTCTGCCCTCTGAAATGGATTCATACGGCTCTTCACTGAACCGCAGCCAGTCGCTGGTGAGCGGCCTGGAGAAGAATTCACCCACATGGAAGCCGTCCCACTCTCGGAGCAGCAGCACTGTGTCGTCTCGCCACTCGAGACAGGTGAGTTGTGTATCAGCTGAGATTTCACCATCATGTAGCAGGATGGCCGTCGCTTTGTTGTAGTTTGAGTCGTTATTTTGCATGAAACGGCTGAGATGAGTGAAGGGCAGTGAAATCAGCCACCGTGCAGTGTTACTGTGGATTTTATCATGCATACAACTCTACCTACACTGTAAAAAATGTCTCCAAACCATAAAATATGCCACAAGACAAAACGTTTTCTCGCTGTTCATAGATTATCAAAGACTGGGAAGTGATCGACGACCTCCAGGCAGAAATGCAAACAGGAGGTGACGCTCATGATATGACCACCCCGGGTATCTGTGAAGGATATCTTCTCAAGAGGAGGAAGTGGCCTCTGAAAGGGTGGCACAAGGTGAGAAATCCATCCATATGTCAAGATTTCATATTGGATGAAGTCTGTTATTAAAAAGACGATGTTTGGGCTCTTTTTCAGCGATACTTTGTCCTGGAAACGGGGATCCTGCGTTACTCCAAAAATCAACAGGATGTAAGTGAATGCTACATTTCTTTTTAGATATTTCACTTACCACATTGCGAACACTTTAAAAACATTTCTTCCACTAAAGGTGTGCAGGGGAAGAGTCCAGGGCTCCCTCGATGTCAGCCTTGCAGTTATGTCGATAAACAAGAAAACAAATAGGATCGACTTGGACGCAGGGGACATTCTCTATCACATGAAGGTAAATTCTCAAATTCTGCTGATATTCTTCAAACATATGAACAGCGTGCCTTCAGATTAAAAACACTCCTCTTGTCTCTCCAAGGCAAAGAGCCACGAACTCTTCTACATTTGGGTGACAAAGCTACAAGCCCACCGCTTGTATAAGAAGAACGAGGCGGCTCATGTTCACAGCAGCTTCCTTCAGACTCTGTTCCACGGCACTGCAGCTGGACAAGCTCAGAGAAACGGAGATTTGGTGACTGTCAGATAAAACAATCAAGTCAAAGCTGACACAACAATATTGACTAAGCGAGTGTCGGATTAACTCCTGCATCCTCTTCTTATTCATGTTTTTAGAGCTCTGCAGGTGTGGCGGATTCGGCTGGGGCATCAGGAGTACCGCCTTCAGCGAACACAGCTGTGAACAGCAAAGTGTCCGCTTGGCTGCAGCAAAGTCACAACCCAGATGCCTGCGTTCAAGGTATTTGAATATATATGATATATATAAGAATCTGTGGAGCCGTTTTTCCGCTGTAAAATGACCACATGAATCTGATTCATCAGCTACACAATCCCAGTAAAAGAATATACTTCTCATGTCTCCTTCCAGAGCTAAACCGATGCCATTTGGAACTTTCTGAGCTAAGCCGCTTAATCCAGAGCCTGCAGACGTTGGACACGAGCCAGTCTTTCACTAACGGGGACCTGAAGCGCATCATCAGCATACAGGTTGATTTTCTGCAAAGACCAAATGACTTAGCATCGTAGCATCACGTGAAAACATGATATTCTGCTTTTTTTTAAAAATACAGAATCTTTCGCTGGAGAAGCCGAAGAAGCAGAGGTCAGGGAAGATGTGGGGCCACTCTCGCACACTGTCCAGAGTGGAGGCTCTGGGGATGGTAAGTCTGTATTTATGTTTAGACCTAAATGTATGACTGAACACTGATGTTGATTTAAACCATGAATGAAGTCTCATTACTGGTAATGTTTTAGAGCATTGGGTTTAAGTATTTGACATCCCGACCCTTCAGTAACATTTTGGGGCTTTTCTCTAATCCAAAGCCTATTCGTGGGATTACTAAATCGGTGAGTTGGCAATGGGCAGAACATGAAATGACTTGATTCATACGTTTACACACTGCAGCAGAATATAAATAGATAAGAGCTGTATGACTTACTTTAGGTATAAAAATGTAATAATGTGTTTTAATTACACGGATCTGCTCTTTATCAACGTCCGAAGCAGATTTATGTACAGTGTTGTCAGCATGATGTTGATGTATAGAATAATAGATCAATAAAGTCAGTCTTAATTTAGATGCTAGTAGTTTTCAGTCCTGTTCTTTAGAAACCAGAGTACTGTTGGCTGTCTATCCTACCAGCTACTTCAGAGTACTACAGCTCTGAAGGTTTTCTGTCTCACCAACATGACCTGATTTAAATGTGGAATATCAAACAAACACAGTTAATAAGCTGGCAGCACAGAAGACCTGCAGGGCTGTGGTACAGGTCAATCTAAATGTTACAAGTGTAAAGTTATGATATAGATGAGAAGGCTAGCTTTGTGTTTACAGTGCAGATGCAGAAGAACTGAAGAAGATTGATACTGCTCTCGTGTTTGTATGGTCAATATGAAGCTACCTCCTGCAACTTTCAGTCTTTATGCTAAGCTAAGCTAACTAGCTGCAGCTGACAGTGTTTACCGTACTGGCATGTGTGGTATCAATCTTCTCCTCTAACTCTCTGCAAGAAAGTGAACATACAAGCCAGCTGATTCTTAAAACCTCCTGTCACACTTTTAGGCCTTTCATTTTTAGTTGTTAAATTAACCAGTGAATCATCTTCAATCCTCCACTCTTCACCTCATAGTTGTCCTCCAGTCAGCTGAGCAACTCGTCTCACCTCGGTACATCAGTGCCCTCTATCCCTGACTACGTCTACTCCCAGCTGTCCCCTCCTACTGTCACACTGTCGCCCGAGGGCAAGAAAATCCAGCAAGACATCTGCACCACGTCGCTACGAGGTCAGAAAAATGCACATGTACATAGATAGTCATGGTTCCTGCAACGTAGTAGATACATGAGCAAAATCTGAGATGAATGTTTCCTTCTTCTCTGTCTCCTCCTCAGTGCTCGCTTCACTGAGGACAGTGCATGAAACTCTGTCTCGGGAGAGGCAGAGGCTGCAGGAAGTCTGGGAAACTAACAACATCCACCAGTCAAACACGTTAGCTGAGGTAAGCTCTGCGTCGCACCTGTCATCTAGATTCTCCGGCACGTTTCAGTCTCTCGTGGTTTTGATGGCTGGTTTTCTTCGTCCGTGTCCTCCTCTGTTGTTAGCCTGCGGCCTCCCATGGGCCTCCTTCGGTAACAGACTCGGCTGCGGAGTATTTTGACGCCAGCGCTGACATCCTTTGTGGTAGCTCCTCTGAGCTGTCTGATGAGTCGGGCCTTAGTGATGGAAGCACTACCAACTCTGAGCCAGACGAAGGACATGGTGGGTACACATACATGAAATGGCATTTACTCCATTAGCTCCGATCTTTATGTTGCTTATGCTGTATCAAAATTACAGCCTCAGCCACCCGGAAGTACCGCGCGAGCATCTCCAAGACTCCGAACTCTGCTGTTCCCAAGAGCACCGGCCGGCGGACCACACTGCCTGCTACCTGCCCTGACAACAGCCACGTGGGCCTCATGGCTATCCTCTACAATAACATAGGCAAGTTCACGTTAATAACTCTTTAATTTCATAGATATATTTATGACTCTTGACAGTTTCATGTGCTGTTTATCCCTCAGGTAAAGACTTGGCCCGGGTGTCCATGCCTGCTGCTCTCAATGAGCCTGTTAACCTGCTGCAGAGGCTGTGTGAAGAGCTGGAGTACAGCGAGCTGCTGGATACAGCCAACAACACAGCGGACCCCTACCAGAGGATGGTAATGCTGTTCAAGCATATGTCAGTGTGAGGCAGTCGGATGTGTTGCAGATCTGTGCGTGCCATGCTTTCATATTTTAACTTTTACAGATTTACATCGCTGCCTTCGCTATCTCCGGTTACTCCACTGCGACCTTCAGGAACCGCTACAAGCCCTTTAACCCGGTGCTGGGCGAGACGTTTGAATGTGTCAGGGAGGACCGCGGCTTCCGCCTCATCAGTGAGCAGGTATCTCCCTATCATACATACTATAGCTCTTACTCACTGCTGCAAGGGACCAAAAACAATTAAGATGACCTGCTTTTAAAATTGGGTAAAAAGTCTTTGTGGAATTACTGTTTACCCCCGATAATCCCGCCTTGGTGAATTAAGATGAATCACCTCAGCTGCACGGAGCTGCACGAGTCAACGCCGAGTGATTTATAGCTTCAATAAACCTGCTGTGACTAATCATGTCATCAGTTCACCTCAGAAGTGATAGCAATTAAGAGAAAAGTAATTAAATGTCGTTTATTCAGATTTCAGATTAAATGTCAGTGATCAAACAATGTATAGTTTCAAGATACAATGACCTCTATTAATATGATTGATTATAAATCAGTGCATATGATTACAGATTGAAAGCTTGCGGCTGTCAGCAGCCGAGGTGACTTTTACTCTCTCTTCTTTACCAGGTCTGCCACCATCCCCCCATCTCTGCCTGCCACGCAGAGTCAGACCACTTCTCCTTTTGGCAAGGTGAGACTTCTTCTTCTTCTCTAACTTTGGAAATGCATTTGAAAGTGCAGATGTACAGTTATCGCATTTATTTACATTCCCAAACAGATCAGCGATGGAAAAATAAGTTCTGGGGGAAGTCACTTGAGATTCTGCCGACAGGAATGGTGAATGTTACTCTGTCCAGGTAAACGGTCCACACCTGTCCATCTGTCCTGTCCCAAACGCAAAGAGAGCAAACATTCACACTTGACATGATGAATCTCGATGTTTGATCCAGGTATGGAGACCACTATGAGTGGAACAAAGTAGTGACCTGCATCCATAACGTCCTCAGTCAGCAGCGCTATCTGGAGCATTACGGAGAGGTCACCATCCGCAACCTCAAGAGCGACGTCTGCACCTGCAAGATCACCTTCGTTAAGGTGAATCAAACGGTCGGGCTGCGTTCGGGTCCACGTGTCGCGTGTCTTCTCTGATTTTCACTGACAGGTTTGTGTTCTGTCGTACAGTCTCGTTACTGGGGCTCAGATACGAACAAGAATGAGGTGCAGGGGACGGTGCTGGACCAAAGTGGGAGCGTCATACACCGGTTTGGAGGTCTGTGGCACGAAGGCATCTTCTGTGACACTCTGCCCACTCCGAAATGTGTCTGGAAGCCAAGTGAGTCCATGATCATCCCAAACAGGACTTGTGTCCTCTTGAGTTTGACCTTGAGGTGTTTCGTGTGTTGGTGTAATTCTGCTTTAGAGGTGGAGAGGTTAAATGTGAGTGAGCTGATCAAACGCGCCCCGTTGCCAGAACTGCTAATGGACATAAATCCGAGCGTCACGTTTGTGCAGCAGCTCACCTGAGAGGCTTGTGTCACCCCACAGATCCCCAGCCAGAGGATTATCTGCAGTACTATGGCTTCTCCACCTTTGCCATGGAGATGAATGAACTCCCCCCAGACCTGAAGCCTTTCCTGCCTCCTACGGACAGCCGCCTGCGCCCGGACCAAAGGTGAGCAGAGCTGGATATTAAAACACATTTTAGCGGTTCTCTGTGTGCATTTAGTGCTCTTTAAGATCTGTCCTCTATTCATAGGATGCTGGAGGACGGACAGGTGGACGAAGCAGACAGAAAGAAAGACGTTATCGAGGAAATTCAGAGGGAGCGGAGAAAAGAGCTGAGCAAGAGGGGCGAGGAGCATGTTCCACGTTTTTTCAAGTAAGTTCATTTCTTTGATAATCCCGATTATGGATGGAAAATCTATCTATAAACCAGCTTATTTTAATGATAAGGCCATGAAGGAATCATGCTTTCATCTTCCTCTTCTTCAGGAAAGCCAAAGATCACTGTGGACGGGACGTGTGGTTGACGAACGAGACTTACTGGAAGCTCAGAGAGAATCCAGGTTTCGCTAACACTGAAAACATCACTCTGTGGTGACGAGGCGACGGTGACGAGCGACACCAGACAAGAACACACCCGGCAGAGAGAGAAACATATCAGGTGGTGGATTCTTGGACAGCATATATGAACCGCTCTGAGTAACGTGCAGGGCGGAGATAGTGCTGCTGATCTTTCTGTGCACCCGTGACTGGCTCATGGGAACCCGACCGCCACCAGTCAGACTGCCCATCGCACCCAGCACAGTCTCCTCAGGATCGATTTTGTAATACATTTCTTTATTTATTTTTAGATTACTTCAACAGACGTGCATCTGTTTATATTTTTTGAGTTTTCTGCCTGAACGTGTGACGATGCTCGGCAGAGCGTCCTCAAAATGAAAAATTCTTTTAAAGCTGTCAAACTGCATTTCTCTGTCCGGTTAGTCGGAGGCCTCCTGCAGCAGGTTAGAGTTTATTAAATGTGAACGTTTAATCAGATCATGACCCGTTTACTGTGTTTCATAATGATGACGATTGTTTGACCGTGTCGGGGCTGCAGCAACACAAAGAGGCCCGTTGGTTCGTGGTCATTTGTTTGGGAATATGCACCACCAGAGCGCAGTGCAGATGAATGAGTGAATATCAGACTTAAACAGGACTTCAAATAAAAGATAATTAGAGCTGCAACGATTAGTCGGTCGACAGTAAACTGGATCTGGAGTAGGCAGATTTTTTTAGCGTCAGCTGTTTTAATTCAAGCGAGAGAAAACTCGACTTCTGCACACAGAAAATCTGTATGACGCCGCGCTCTCATTGGCTGTTTCTGCGTCGCTCTGCTGTCATTTGAACATGTTGGTTTGGTGGGAGCGGCTTAAAGGAGGCGCACAGTTTTGCATCGATTTGCACAGATATTGCAGCTTTAATCTGCAGCTATGATTTATAATTGATAAGCGATTAGTCGTTGGCCTGACAATTTATAGACTATTGAACAATTAATCGAGGCTAACAGACAGATACAAAAAGGTGATTGTTGTTGTTTTGTGTTGCAGATGTGAAGCAGGTCCTGTGCGCGGTGCATGTGCCCTAAATAAATAACCAAATTATTACAAGCAAAAGCCTCCGTCCAGGGTGTTAGTACATTATACAGTATGTTTACAGCTGCACCGACACATGTAGAGTACTCCAACTTGGTATCTGTTGCTTTTATATTACTGAGTACGACGCTGAGCAGGATGTTTCATTGATAAAGTTTAAGACAGTATCTGTCTGAACACGTCCACAAAAAAACAACAACATTTGAATGTTTTTTATTTGTCATTTAAAAAAAGATAATAACCAACCGTCAGCGAGTACGCATATTTAAAAGAGGAGAGGAGATGTTTCTGTATTTTTATGTCATAACTAGTGAAAAGAATATCCAGCTGGTTGGAAACGTGTACATACTGTATTTATACAGTGGAATAAACTGTCGACATCACGTGTGTTTTTTATTTCATTGTTTAAATTATTATAACGTCACTTGGCTGAGGATAAATGGGTCCAGTAAACTAGATGATGATTAAATCATTTTAAATGTTTGAATCTGAATAAATGAAATTAGATTTCAGATCTAACCACGTTAGATAAATGAAGGGAACACGTCAAACAGCTGAGATCTGTCATGTGTAAGCTTTAATTTCATGAATAAAAAAACAACAGTACAATACACAATTATGCCACCTTTAATAAATAACAGTTTCCCCTTCATCTCTCATCTGTTCACGTATCGCAATTTATAAGCTCTCGATGAAAGAGTCGAGGGAGTTCTCATCGCTCCCTCGACGCAAACAGTGCACATGGATCACACACACAAAGAAAATAACATGCTTGTTGTTTGACTCCCGTCTTCACTCTCTGGTTCTATATCATACAGGAAAATACAGCTCGCACACACACGTCGTCTTCTCTTACTGAGGGAAATGTGTGCACAAGGGAAACACAGACTCATGGAGGTATATTAGAGGTCTGACATCCGGGGGACTGGGCTGAAGTTGGTGGTGATAGCTGAGATTATCCAGCAGGGGTCGTTCCTGAGGTGTCTGCTGATGTTCGGTGTGTGACGTTTGCCCTCCTCCTGTAGGTGCAGGATCACTGAGTGAACCACGTTAACAAACCACAGCACATGAAATAAATAACCGTCCACAGGCCGATGATCACGTACGCTCTCGTTGTTTTTTTTTGCCGTCATTAATCTTGGAACTAATTCACTTTCTATTAATTGCACTTGAAACAATAATTGTCCATCGCATGCCTTCGTTAAGGTCCGTTAAAAATCATCAACATAAATGTTAAATAGTACATCTTTTGGAAATGTTACACGAGCAACATACATTTTTTTTCATCAGTCAGTCATCGATATTTCCATTCAGCATAAAATTAACACTTTGCTGTCAGACAGCTTCGTCCTTTTTGCATCAACATCATAGTTAAGACCATTTTGTCGAGATAGATTACATCTACATGCATCACGTTCATGATTGTCTTTAAACGTTCGTATAAAATCCTCTCGGCTCAGAAAAGAGCGTAACTTCTGTGTCGACGTGTGTGGAACCTTAATAAGGCAAACAGATCCACCAAAACCTCCCTGCCGGCACAAACCAACACTAAATGAACAAATCATATCCTGTTTTGTTGAATCTGTACAAAAACTAAAGTGTAAAATCGACTATTTGTGCTTCTTAACGTGCAGGAGGAGGCGAGCTGTCTTTATGCTAAGCTAAGCTAATTGTCTCCTGGCTCTGGCTCCACTTTAAGCGCGCAGAGATGTAGGGGTGCGTTCAAGCTCTTGTTGTCTGGTTGTAGTAGCTTAAAAATCAGAGTGTTGTGAGTTTCATGAGCTCATTTTTAAAAAAGTATCTTCACTTCTCTCTGAGAAAACACTCGAGTAGCTCTGCACTGCGCCTGCCTGTCGCCCCCAGTGTTGTCTGAGGCCATTAGCACACCTGGTGAGGAATGAGGAGCAGATCTCTGATCAGCGCCGACTGCAGCCTCACTCTTCATTTCTGTCACCAAGCGGGGAGCCGGGCCTCCGTCAACCAGTGTCACAACACGACAGACCCGGAGACTCGGAGGGGGGGAAACTGTGTCTGTCTGGTCACTTTGTGCTTCCTGTTTATCGTGACAGCGCCCCGTCTGTTTACCTGCAGGTTCGTGCAGCCATTCTGAGTGACCCACTTTTATTTTTACATGTGCTGCTCTGCAGGACGACGTGCGAGCGGCCTCACGCATGCTTTCTCTTATTTAAAGATGGAGTCTAATCTGAAAAGTGTATTTTAAGCCGCCGCACCCTGCCGATACTGTTCCAGTTGTTCCCCATCGATGCTGCTATTGATCAGCTTGATGTCACTAAATCTGACACACTGGTCCTTTAAATTACGTTACACTTTGCCAGCTGTCCACAGGCCGATATCTTTGTATTTTAGGACGACATCCAGCAGTTTACACACCCGATTCAGACCCAGAATTAGAAAAGTCAGATGTTTAATATCACTAGTTTTTCATCTTGTGCTATTGCAATGAGGGGTAGTCCAAAACAGCATGTTCAAATGATGCAATCTCCTCATGCACTGCCATCATGTTAGTGAGCTTTACAGGAACAGAGCCTCTGACGGTCAGTGGAAACCCCCCACACCTTCGTAATGGTGGAAACCAACGATTCACGCCCACTTCACACTATGATTGGCCGGTTGTGTGGAGGTGAGAAGGAAGTCAGGGTCTGACACTATGAACTATCTCTTCACCAGCTATAAATGTGACTTCTGACGAGGTTGGACGACACGTTGGACGAACACGTTTAACCCAGCCCTGATTCTGCTGGAGAGAGGTCAAAGGTCACCGACCAGGCGTCAAATCATCTATGAACAAACGCGGGTTACCATCAGACTTTTCATTGTTGATTAATCTGTTGATTATTGTTTTGATTTAACTGATTCTCGTTCTAATTTCCTGCAGCTCGTCTACAGATGTTTTTTTTTTTATCCAGCCAACAGTCCAAACCTCCAAAATATTCAGTTTACAAACACGTAGGACAAAGACGATCAGCGAATCCTGTAAGCAGCAAATATTTTCTCATCAGCAACTAAAACAATATTTGATGGAGTAGTTGCTGATTCATGTGACTTTGTCAATTAACTGACGAATCTTTGCACCTCTAACGAAGCTGAATGATTCTTTTTTTCCAGTAGTTCCCGTCTTTAAACATCTGTTAGCGAGCTTTGACTCATTCATGAATGTGTGTGGAAACAACTTGTGAGATATGTCTGATCTACGTAACACATAAACAGAAGAGGCTGTCCTCGGATTCTTACTTCAGAACATGTGCTTGCTCTTAACCTGCTGACATTAATCAACCTGCAACGCTCTCCGGTGGCCACACGTGGGTGCTGCACCAAAGAAAATTGCCCGGAGAAACGTCTGTGTGTGTGTGAAAGGTAATTTCTGGTCCGAAATCATCAGGGGAAATGAACGTGAGCATATTGTGAGAGTATGTGTGAATGGCTGAGGGTGAGAAGGAAAAGACAAGACAGAGCAAAAGAGACAGAGAGAGTGTTTGATGCAGTAAGAACAGACAATCCCTGCAGGCCTCTGTCAGCAGGCAGATATGCAGATCATTTTTCCCCCCTCAAAACTGCAGATGTTTCAAAGGCTTAAGTCACAGGTCTGTTTGTCTGCATGGTGTTTACGTGACTCTAGGGCAGTGTCACAGTCACATCCACTTCTGTTCACAGCTGACTTTGAAAGTGTGACAGTACATGAGGCTGCACGTTCTGTTTTATGGTTCTGGTGTTTGTCTGCAGCGACAACAGAGACTGTTCCAGCCCTTTATGATTACCATGTCCATGAGGGCGGTGTGGGAAGACGCTAGGAGACACTGTGGTGACTATGGTGATGTGTGAGCTCTTCAGTGGGTGTAATAGCCATAGTAGTCTGCGTCGCTGTTGCTGTCCTTCTCGCAGACCTCTCCGCTGCGCGGTGGTGGGGAGTTTTCAGTGCTAGATGTGTACGGCGACACCCTTCTCTTCTTGTTGTCTCCCACGCCGCCCTCAAACAGGCCAGAGTCGGCCGAGGCTGCTGATTTCGCAGAGGGAGGTTCGAGCCAGGGGTCCTCTGCCACCACCTCCACACTGTCTTTGGGCTTGTCCTGCAGCAGGGGCGGCTGCAGAGGCTCGAGGAGCGAGGGAGGATGCAGCCTCGGGTTGCCAGGCGATGTAGAAGACGATGAGGAGGACGAAGAGGATGATATGGGTCTAAACCAGCCCAGACTAGGACCGGGCTTACTCAGGTGGCTGAGGTACTGAGGGGTGGGCCGGCTGGTGGTCCAGCCTGCTGAGGTGGGTCCTGATACAGACACGCTGGTAGATGCAAAAGGATGGTCTGGGTAGTAGCTGAGGGGGTGGTGAGCGGATGTCTGCAAGGGGAATGGCTTGCAGAACCCATTTCCGGAGAAGTCACCCTCATAGGAGGAAGTGAAGTCAAGCCGGTTGGGCGCCACTCCCTGCTGAGGTGGCAGGTACCAGCGACTGTGAGGGCCGGGGCTGGAGGATGGGTCTTTGTGCTGCTGGCCCATACCGATAGGCTCGCGTCCGTAGAAGCGGCTCTGGGGCAGGGGGCTCATGTACTGCTCTGAGAGGTAGTTTTGGTGGTAGCAGCTCCCTGGCAGCAGCTGCTGGCTCTCTGTGGGGGAGGGGGTGAGGCGATCAGAGTCGGGAGGAGCGTACAGCCTAGGCAGGAGGGAGGAGGAGGGGAAGAGAAGAGAGTGTGAGAAGAGAGAGAGAGAAAAAAGGTGTTATTTCCTGCTCAAACCTCAAACTATCTATCAAACATCTCTCAGCCCCTTACACCCTTTCCCTGCAGCGTGCTCGAGCAGTAATTGCATCTATTCCAATATTAAAAAGGAAGACGTGAGAGCATTTATACAACAAGTATCAGATTAAATCTCACTTCAAAATTCAAGGTTCAAATAAAGTGTGTTTCGCGCCCTCGAACGGGAGGAATCACGGCTTTATTTTATAGATTACTTACGTGTCGTAGTTGTCGCGGAAACCTTTAGCGAAGGGGTTATGGTCTATTTTCAGCTGAGTGATCTGTGTAAGGAACAGGAGGAGGGCAGTGAGAGCATGTAGGCACAGGAAAGTGAGCAACCACGTACGAGAAACAAGAGCAGAAAGAGAGGAGGCCCCTGACTAATAATTAATGAGAATAATGAGCAGTTTGTTGTATGAATCAGAGTGTGCACAGTGAACCTGGACTACAGTAACTCTTACAATGTATTGGAGCAGCTGTTAAAGATGCTATATACAGCACATACTGTGGACGGGCTGCAGCGCTCAGGTCAGCTGAGGTGAGGTGACTCTTTGTTGAACCCGAGCCTGTAATAACGCCGCGCTTTCACTTACTGTAGATCGTAGGAATGTAAATTAGCGCGTGTGAATTTTTCATGCGTGGATGCGTTAACCAAAGCTTCTATCCTAAACATGGCTCCGACATGAATGATTGAACTCCGGGCCTCATTAAGATGTCGTTAAAGAGCTGTTGTCACAGTGGCCTCATTGTGCAGATGAAAAACATAAAACGTGAGCTAAGGTATGGCTTCATTTTAACGCTTAACATCCATTTTTTTTCATACAAAACTCTTTGACGTACGTCTGCGTTCTGATAAGCGGTGACAGCGATGAACTGAGTCTCCGGGAAGATGAAGGTCTGAGCTTTGGATGAAAGGAAGGGATCTTCAGAGCCGTCCTCCTTCACCTCCACGATGTGGAGACGAGGCTGGTACTTATGGAGCGACTGGAGCACGATCATCTGGAGAAGGAGACACACGGGCGATGAGTAATCTGGTACGATCGAGTAGTTTACCAGGTTACGGGCTGGGAATGTTGCAGCTAAATCGTTTGCGTCTGGTTTCAGACCCGTAATATGAAGTCTGGGGTTTGTTGTTGGATGAATGCATGCACAGATGGAGGCAGTACCTGTGCCATATTGTTGGTGCTGCCCTTGTTGTTGGTGAGCTTCAGCTTGCTGAACGACACTTCTTGTCTCATCCAGTGAGCTCCTGTGTTCGGAGAATCTGGGTGCATGTACATCCTGTTACCTGTAAGTAGAAAAGCACACCGTGAGTTACATCAAGTGTTTCATCAGGCCTAAAAATAAACGACTGAACCAGTGTAACTCAGACATTTGGCCACTTTAACATGCACAAATCTAACATCAGCCGTATCTGCAAATCTGCACTTTGATTCAACTGTTAGATCTCTCATCACGTGATGCGACGAGAGATCGGTTCCTCGGTTTATCAGATGAACCTCTCTGCTCATTCATGTTCGGTGAAAAAGAGACACAAGGAGTTCGTTTAACTTCTAAAAACACATTTTCATCAGTCAGCTGGAGATATTTGAGAAAATAAAACACTTTCTCGTGGTGGATTCGGCTCAGTAAGTGGAAGCTAAAAATCACATTTGCATCATATTCGATCAGAGAAGCGTCTCTTCTGTTATCTGCAGACTTGGTTGATGATTGTTTTAATGCGCCATGATTTTTCTCAGTGTTACCACAATGACCTGCTAACCTTCTGTCAGCACACCACATAAGTGCAGTATTAAATCTAATTGAGTAAAGTCGTTTTACCACAATTTCCACAACTGTAGCACATCAGCAGTCACCTTTCCACAACACCTGGCACATGTGTGACAACACCTTGCACTTTCTCTACATTTATATAATTGTGGTTAGTCTATCAGCAATCGCACACAATATGTCGTGTTGGTTGACTTGCTATTGTGTGTGTGTGTGTGTGTTTTTTTCTGAGGTGTGAACAGGAAGAAATAATGAATGAATAATGAAGAGAGGAAGAGAGCGCAGGGAGGAATCCAAACAGTCACACTCATCAGATTTTATTAGCGTGTGTAAAGTTATGTAACTATCGGAAATGTTGCGCTCCTTCATGATATCCACAGAAGATGCATTTTTCAGATTGTGCGGCAGGTTTATGAATGGATAGGAGAGTTTTTCTAACTCATGAAGAAACAAATAATCAAATCGTTGGAGATAAGTAGTTTGATAGCTCGACTGACACTAGATTTTAGGGTTTAAACATATCATATAACGATGCATCAGCTGATGGTAACAAAAAGAAACAAAGTTGATCAACAGATTTATTAAAGAATTGTGATCCTGAGCCAGTTACCTCAAACCTATACCTAAACCAATACTGATATATCAATGATGATCAGTAAAGCTCTTGATGAAAGCCGACCCTCGCTCACACGACATCAAGAAACACGTCACCTTTATGAGACGAAGCAGATGACATCTGCAAGCCGTGAAAGAAGCTGAGTCCTCTAATGCAGGAAGGATGTTTAATCCATCTTAAGCTACTCACATTCTTTTCCCACCATTGTATCCGACACCTACATCCATAAATAACCCGTCCTGACGGTCAGGAGTTATTTTATATATCTGCTTTCTTAAATTTTTAAAGTTCAAAAATACCTCAAACAAATCAAAGTGTCTGTAAATGTTCTGAAGCTAACAGATCATTGTTGAAGCTCCTGAGCTCTGTCATTAAATGTATGCAGAATTTCTTTACAGAAACTTCATCCAAAATACGGTAATATATTGTTTCTCGGCAGAGTAGGTAAGATGCAGCTCCTGACTTCAAGCAAAAGCAACATCAAAATGTCCACAGAAACCTCTCAGAGTGCGCCTGCATCATGATGCACGTTCTGGTTTCCCTACTGTATGCATGTAGGTTTGCTACGATATTGCTAAATAAACCACTTCCTCGAAACCTTCCATGCTGCATGCACTGAGCTAAAGAGCGACCCTCTCAGGCTCCTCACTGACCACAGGTTTTGCTCATCAGATGGTGTGCGATCATCTCATTTCTATCCAGCCGGCTGTGTTAATAATATAAATCTCGTTACTAAAGCTTTAAAATAAGGAAGTTAAAGTACCACTACCTCAAATCGAGAATCGGAGTACTTATTCACACCTTACTTCACTTTACTTGAAGTGCTATGATTTGAAAGGTACCTGGCATGTTTCCCTCCGCTTTCCCACACTGGACCCACTTGCCGCCCTGGTACCTCCAGTGGTGCTGATCAGCCAGAACCACGTCCACGTAGACGTTATAGTGGGCAGACGGATCCAGAACACTGATGTTGAAGCTCAGGAAGGGGAACATCCTCCTGGATAAACACACAGGGAGGGAAACACACGGTTAATCATTGTTGATTTTGTCCACATATCTTGCAAACCGTCAGAAAACGTAATTCAAGTTGGCGGTTGTTACACACAGTGTAAGTGGTTTACATGAGGTGGGATGAGAGTGATATTTCCCTTTGAAGTGTGCAGATATAAAATGCATGTGATAGTGCGGTATTTCTTTATTGATGAACACGGGGACTGGAGACTCTTCTGCCTTAGAAGACTGAGAGCGAGCGGAAAGAAATCCAGAGGCATGCTTACGAATTATGCAAAGGCAAAGTGATTCACGGTGTTTGAACAGTGACTGTGACAAAAACCATGTCCAACAACAACAAGTGAAAACATGACTAAGAAATCACTGAGCTTTGTTTGCACAGTTATCAGTTTGTTCGTCGCTTATCAGAACCAGAACTGGGTTAATTGCCAAGCAGGTTATAAGGAACATAAGGAATTCCCCTTGGTGTTTTGGTGCATAAGAAACATTTAATATAAACATGTTCTGTGCAGGAAAGTCTTTATATTTAAGTGTGATTCTTTTCAGCAGTCATCACTGTCAGAAAAAGGTTCTCACTTAGTAATTTCATGATATGAAATGCACCAAATAAAATTACAGGAATGAAGCTATTACATGTGTGACATTAAGGCGAGGAGGTCTTCCTGTTTGCCTTTGCTTCACCAGCTGAAGAGTGAAGAGTAATGGACGTGAGGTGGAGGGGAAGGCTGACATGCGTGGCTGAATATTTAATGCTGCTGTTAATAAAAGATGCTCCAGAAGCTGCTCCTGATTGCTGCAGCTTTACATGTCGAACAGAGGGGCTTCAGTGAGACGAGGTAACCGGGAGGTCATGGCGTCCCCCCGGGCACCACGGCTACCGGACGGTTGTACCGAGAGAGAGAGAGAGAGAGAGAGAGAGAGAGAGGGGAGGACGCGCCAATATAACGTGGACACAAAACCCTGAACACATCATGACAGATGGCCACTTGTGAAAATCCACTGTCATGTATACACTAAACATTCAGAGTTCATGTAGTGTTGACAGAGAAGCACTTACTACCTCAGGATTACTTACCCAGCTGAGCAGTTTCCCATTAAAGTGACAGTAAACACATCACCACATGACTGCTACAATCACTTTCTGGGCCAGGCAGTCACACATTTGTCACCTTGTTTTGACAGTTTTTCAGAAAAACAGCGGCGGGTTACATCATCTGGCAGCAGTTAGACATTTTGGAAATACCATATTCTTGCTTGGAGCTGGATGAGAAGATTGATATGACTGTTATGTCTGTCCAAAATACAGCTACAGCTAGAAGTTTGTGCTCGCAGATGGTACAGTAGCGCTAAAAGCTAACATGCTGATATTTGGCAGGTATAATCGCCACCTTTGTCAAGCTTGTTAGCATGCTAACTAAACACAAAGAGTTTAAATCAAAGCGTTGTTCAGTTTTAAACTGGAACAGTCAGAGGATCGTCAAGAAACATTTCATTTCTGTACCCGTTTTCATGGCAGTCAGTCAAATATCTGCAGAGATATTTCACTAAGAATAAGGAGGGTTCATCCTCTGGAGAAATGGAACGCGTGTCAAATCACATAGTTATTGAGATATTTCAGTCTAAAGCTCGCTAACGAACGTGCCGTACCAAAACTGAAGCCTGGAAAAGAGAAGCGTTGGTTTTTATGGGGTGTTATGTTCGAAGACAGAGCCAGGCTAGCTGTTTCCCCCTGTCTGCGTGCTAAACTAAGCTAACTGTCTTCTAGCTGCAGCTGAGAAATGAGAGTGGTATTGATCTTTTCGATGAACTCTCGGAAAGACAGCGACTGACGTGCGCACTCTCTGAACAGATTCTAAAAATAAAGGTCAATAAGTGAATCACTGATCAAGGACTGATTAATTCACTTATCATTCATGCTACATGCTTATAAAATCAGAAGTAAATCAGAGCAACATGTTTGACAATGCTGCGGAGCATTCGTCGTAATGAGTGATGCCCTCCATCCTTTGATTTGTTCAGCGTGAAAAGAGTTTTGTACGTCAACTTTTTAATGCAAATGACGTGTGTGTGTGTTTTATACAGCCTTACATTAGTCATTAGAAGAGTGCAGACTGTACACAAAGAAGAGGAGAGAAAAAAAAACCCTTTCAGAAACGCCCTCTTCGTTCTTTTCTAAAATGTTTTGGTGTGGGTGGAACAAATAGATTAGATCTGAAGTCTACAGTATTTGATCACAGCCTTAAATACACTCAAACACACACAGCGCTCGCGGTTCAACAACAAGTTAAACTTAGAATAATAATCACTCTGAAACATGTAAAGCAGGTCCAGAAAAGACAATCCTCCACGTTATCAGGGCTGCTTTGTTAAAATATAAATAGTGTTATCTCATGTGGATGGAAACACATCTCAGCGTGTCCTCCCTGAAACAAGCGGGGTGTGTAAGCCAACGCCGCCATTGCTGAATTTAAACAGCTGCAAAGAGACAATTAAAATGACTTTTTCCATAACACGACGAATTCACGAAGTCATTGAGGAGAGCTGTCAGAGTTTGACACAGATGAGGTGTCACGTTTGTTCTTTATTTCTCCACGCTGACATGACTCTGAGGCTGAAACAGACTGAGACGTGTCAAAGTATCAAAGACGGCCAAGTATAGAAAGTTGGCATTGAATATCTCAGAATTTGATCATTTCCACTGAGGCAATGTTCATGTTCAACATTTAAAGGATCATTTCCAGTAATTTTCTACATTCATGAGTGTCAATAAATCCCATGAACACTTAACAACAAGTATCATGTGTGTATCCGAAGCCTGATCCATCTTCTCTGTGCCTTCACTGTTGTCCACGAAGTAATAAAAACCCAGCAGGGAGCCACACTGTTGGCCTGAGTGTCATGTTCCTTCATTACCACGCTGTGCTTTATCCAGACACATACACCGTCCTGCTGCACTTAATGCTCAGTAATCTTTATTCACCCACAGCTGAAACTAGCACCCAGCTAACGCGTTGTTTTCTCCGTTCATCAAAACCAGCTGTCTTAGCAAACATGTAAGTCTTCACTTGGCTGCCTATCAGTACTGAAACTCAGATATCAGCCTGTGTAACAGCAAACTTTGCATGCATTTTTAAAAAAGTTTCTTCTGTTCACAAATGACTTTTCAAGAATTTACGAGAGGAAACATTCACACGGTCGGTTATATTCTGGGTTGTGTCTCTTTATTCTTGTGGACTGAGCACACACACACACACACACACACACACACACTTCTTACCCTTCAGTGGTAAGACAAAACCCTGCCATGAGCGGTCCCAGTTGGGTCTTTCTGGCTACATGGCGAGTCCAGTTTAACAATCAATCATAGTTCTCGGTGAAACTAAATCATGGCAGCAGCTCTTTAGTGGCTCGCAAAGAACAGGTGAAAGGTCTCTTCTTCCACTGGCGTGTTTAATACAAGTGAAAACAGAAACTCTGCTGAACGGATCAACCCACCTACACTTTGTGAGTAATCTCGAGTAGTACAGGCTAAATGAGTAGTTTTTGCTCCACTGATATTGTCGATTCACTTCTACTAGAGCTTTTATAGGAAATCAGAACTCGTCGAGGGGGGAAACCAAAGAAAACACAACACAGAGGGGTATTTGCATGAAGGGCGGCACTCGAGCTTCGTGCAGAGTTCAGAGAGAGAGGCTGAAAAACACACAACACACGTTAGCGTGCAGGTATCGTCAGTGTGCTGGCGCTGTGGAAATGAAATACTGTACAGCTGCTGCAGCTTTCTGACTGTGTTTTCTAAAACTTGCTTTCCTCGCCGTGGTGTAAAAGCAAACTGCGTCAAACTGCAAACACACCAGCGAGCATCAAATCTGCAGCTGTAGACAGACTCCCTAACCAAGCTGCCAGCACTGCCCCACTCTGATTCACTGGAAACTTGACAGTAATGACAAACGGCGGGCACTCCCTCAGCCTGATCCAGGTATATACGCACATGAATACTCATAACTGTAGCCTTCTTTCAGACAAAATACCATAAACAGATGAGTGTGGTGAACCAGCCAGTAATAAAGAGACAGTACCGCTGGTGGTGACATTTAAAAAAAAAAAAAAAAATCAAAATAAACTGTGTGGATGTTGGGGAAGGAGGAAGAAGAGAGGTGGGGGGTTGGGTTTGGGTAGACAGAGGGCGCAGGAGGGGAAACCACAGGGGGGGAAACGGAGGTTAGAGAAAGGGAAAAGGAAAGAGCAGAGGGTGGAGCGAAGGAAGGGAGGGAGGGAGGGGTGGAGGTTTTTGTCCTGGGGATGCGAGGCAGAGGCTCAGAGAGGAGAAGAGGAACTGGATATTCACCAGGGAGAGGACTTTTCTACATGAGCGCACCTGCTGATTCACCCGGACAGGAGCTCAGGTCCAGTTTTTGTCACCGAGCGTACGCTTGATCATCTGTGACGAAAACATGCCAGTCTACAGCTGCTGCCGGACACACACACACACACACACACACACACACACACACTCCTGCCTCTGCATCGACTTATCGCAGAGGAATTCAGTGGCTGGACATGTTGAAAAATTCATTTTTGTGGCGTGGCGTGTCATCTGATACTGCTGATTTCATGCTTCATACCTCAAGAGCAATAAGGCCGGTGTGGTTCCTTATTTTTCTTATTGTCGAAATAATTCTGCAAAAACACACAGAATTGTTTGCACCAGCTCACGGCTAAAGATGCTAAATGTTTAGGTTTCATTTTTCAAACAGCAGGCCGCTGTAGTTCCTCTCAAACAGGAGCACAGGTTGCATCTGTTGGGGACTATTCTCAGCAGCGGATTAATACACATTTCTCTATAGTGGGTATTTCCAGCAGCAGGTGTACGTGGGATTGAGTCAAAATAAACTCCAACGTGTTCATTTAAATAACTTCAGTGACTCACTGATGACTTTTTAATAGTTTGTGGACAGAGGTGGAGCTCTTAGACACAGATTAATGAGACATCGTTGTTAGATGTTGCCTCTGCACCGGAGATGTAAAAATAAACTCACATGTGAAGAAACAATCTTCATATCTGGTGTCTAAATAATCACAGAATAAATTAGCAGCATATTTTTTTTTTTTGTCCTTTCGGCCTCACGGTTTTTTTTTTATTAACCCTCTTTGGAGACCAAATATAGAGAGCCACCAGTGAGAAATAACACCGCTGAGGCCAGCGGGGAATGACACGTGGTGGACTTCACTGTTCACACAGTAATTAGAAGAGGATATTCACTCAGTAAGAGGAAGCACTTGTTTAGCTATCTGAAAATATTGGCACTGCATGTTTCTGCGAAAAGCTGCATATGAACACATAAACAGCTGAACAGGAAGTGACAAGTCATACTGTCAAAACCTTGAAATAGTCCCACTTCTGCTTTCAGACACACACACACACACACACACACACGATTAATACACTTCCAAACATCCCTCCCTGATCATCTTGGAGCGTTTGTGATCGTGCATCATTTTTCAGACATGATCACTGACACCTTTAACGCGTACTGTGCTGCAGCATGTTGAAATGTCTGTAGCCGTGCACAGCAGAGCGGGCGCCCACTCTAATTTCCAGAGTGAAGTGATGATTTCCAAAATATGACAAACCTACTTTGGAAAGAAACTCGATCATTCAGTGAGCAGCTTTTAAAATAAATCATCATTCATTCTGTACTAATAAACATTTCATGAGATTCAAAGAGTTTCCACACATGCAGACGACTGAGCGACGTTCTGCTTCAATGATTTGTTTTTTACACTTCTTTTTCTCAGCGACTCATAGCTGTAGCAGCTTTGCAGTTAAGTACCTGCTATTCTTGGGAGCAAAATAAATCAAGGGATTATTTCCTCTCCGAAAAAAAACTACCGACAGACATCAGACTGACGCACGCTACAGTTCGGACTCAGTGGAGCAGAAAGTGCACATGAGCATGATTCCTCTAAGTCTGAACTTTAGCTCTTAGCTTTGTTTCCCTGAAAGCTCTTTGTATGTTAAGAACTTACTCACTCTTGTCTCCTTCCTAGAACACGTGCAGTTTACTGTACGGTCAAGCAGAACCCCGTTAACGTGATTTCGAAGTGTTGGATTGTCTTCTAGCAAATTGTTTGAATTCATGATGTTGATATGAAATTAATTCAAAGTGTGAAAAATAAGAAGTCTCTTTAAAGAAATGCACTTATTGGAAATTAAAGGAAAAGTTTCCTCCTGACTCATCTCTGAACAGAGCTGGGGCCAGGTGTAGGATCAGCACACCGATCAAACAGCCTTCTCTTTTCACCTTTAGTCACTTCACTAAAGCAGAAAATCCCATTGCTTTGCCTCTTTCTGCTTTTTTCTTCTTCCTGTTTGGCCTCCAGAACGTCACAAAAATGGCGGTTTGTTTATGTCGACCACAATGCCTGGCCGTGCCTCTGTGAACTTTGCCTTAATTGAGTCAAAACACAAGGCTCGAGCAGGAGCATGAAACGTTATCAACTAGTGCGGTGATCTGAATTTAGCTCATGAGAAGTGCAGATGAATTCGCGCCCCCCTCCTCTCCTCTATCTCTCTATATATCTTCCTCTCTGTCTTTGCTGCAGACCATGAAAATGTCTCTAGATTTCAAAGCCCAGGTGTGGTACATGAGCCAAACTTCTGAGAGATCTGTCAGGCTGTACACCCGGCGTCTAGTGCAGGCAAAAAGAAAAAAAAAAAAGAGAACCTAGTCTTTTACTTCCTGAACTTCAAAGGTGCCTCACCTTCTCAGCGTGGCCATCTAAAGGCTCAGTGGTGTTTGACCCATCTCTACACTTTTTCTCGAGAGTTCCTCTCGCCCTTTCTCTTGTAGATTCCGGGGTTTTGATTAACATTGCAGACCTTCAGGCTCCTCTCGAAAATCACAGCAAAATTATTGTGAGAGTCTGAACCCAAGATGAAAATTTAAGAAGGATATCGCCTCTGATATTGAAAAACCATCTTCTTCTGCTTCTTCTGCTTCTTCTTCTTTTTTTTTAGGTTCATAGTTTCTCTCCTCAACTCTTCCAAAATTTTGTTTTGAGAGTTTTTGTTATATTTTTTTTAAAAAGCAGTTATTTTATTGTGCAGTTCTGCATGTGAGGGAGGGCATTAGAGATAAAAGGGGTGAGAAGATTTCCACCGTCAGGATTTAAAGATTTTTGTAACATGAGGTTTGTGGTTTTTACACAGCATAAAAAATTCGCTTTTTGTCTCATGTGGAAGGAAAACACCTCTGCAAGCATTTTAGCTATTTACACTGTTGTGGAGAAAAGTGTGTGTGTGTGTGTGTGAGTGTGTGTGTATTTGTTTGGTTGTGGCGGAAATATTTTAATATACACACACATATATATATCTCTATTTATATCAAGTATTTTAATTACACCTGACAGATTGTAGATTAGATAGTGCCCACAGTGTGTGTTTCTAGAGAGCAATCCTCCAAGACACACACACACACACACACACACACACACACACACACACACTTTACATTACATTACTAACTACTTTTCTCCACGTGCACTGAATCATTTCTAATAAACTTCTTAAAAATCTTGAATTCATGCGTAAAACTGACACAGAGCGTGTCGGATTTTTGTTGTTGTTAACGTTGAAAAGAAATTTAAAAAATAAATACAAGTTGGACTCGGAGTGCAGTCCAGAGCTCTGACAGCAGGTGAACCTCCAGTGAGAGTGAGCAGCAGGTCAGAGGGGAATATTTTGCAGGAGTAACTTCTGCAGCTGGCGAACTGAAATTCATGCTGTGATATTGTGAATCTCGCTGATTTAAAAACTAGAAAAACACACCAACAGAAACAAGAACACCTTTTTAAAATGAGCATGAGATTATTTCCAATTTAAATCCACGTGACTTTAATAAAATAAAAAAGCGTAATCTCAGCTGACAGGCAGAGGGAAGTCACTGCAAATATCAGTGTCCTATTATATGACAGCGCGCTTGTCTTGTGTGCACAGATCCGAGCCATGAGAAACTCTGGCCTGAAACCTTCTGTCAAACACAAGTGTCGCATATTAGTGAATTAATCCTGGTCGACGTGAGCGCGTCTTAATGCTCGGTGACCCGTCAGAGGGGCCCGGCAGCGCCGTCTCCTTCCTCCCCGCCTCCCCTGCTGAAGACCAGGAGCTGCACAAACGGTGCTGCTGTTGTTTTTAAAATCTCGTTTTCAGTTTTCAGCCGCCCACTCGAGATTTCACGACGAGGGTCAATTATCAAAAAAGAAAACTCCTTTAAAGAGTGCTTTCATTCTGAGCACAGATAAGACAGCTCAGCTTTGAGCTTCTGTGATTTTAACGTTAAAATCGCAGAAGAGGAGACTTTGTTTGACATATTATTGACGCAGCCTCAAGAATAAATAATAAAGTGACCTTCGGGGGGTGAAATGTTTGGATTAAAGCCCTGCTGGTGTTTAACCGAAAGGCCCCTGTGACATTAGAGGTCAAGCAGAGGTGTCAAAATGTTTTCCAGAAACTCAGATTTTGATTCCTGAACCACTTTTGCGCAAATTAAAATTTAATCGTCTCAATTTCTTAGTTATAAAATATAAAACCAGCAATAAGAAAACAACTAATGAGAGGAATTATCTGTAAAAATGTTTATTGGTCCTTTTTATATGGTGTGTTCTGAATTCTGGAGTTCTTCCCTCCCACTTTAAACCAGTTTTTTACGCACAAGCAGCAAAGCGTAAAATGGACTGTCTTATGCTGAACGTGGTTCAGAAGTCATCATCATCATTCCCCCAACTAAAAAAAAAAAAAAAACACAACACCTCCTTCACCTGAGCCGTGCTGTGTCGCGTCCTGTCGTAAACAGGTGCTAAAAGATGAGTTACCTATGACCTCCAATCCACGATCACTACAAAGGCAGCAGCATGGCCAGCTCGAGCGTCTTTTATCAAGCTGCTGCTCGTCGTTTAGAGGCTGCTGAAGTTTGTAAGTGCGCGAAGGAGCGCGGTGCGTAATTTGAACATTCTTTCACGTTTTTTCTGCCAAACTTTGAACACACACCGTTTTTTATTAGCGCGGAAAAATAAGTGAGGATTGTTGGAGTTGTCGGTCAGACTTACCTCCCCTGTTTGGTGATTATCATCTCGGTTTGGAACTTGTGGAACTTGGCCCATAGCGGGTAGTTATTGAGCAGAGCCTGAGTCTTCCCGCACACCTGTAGCCCAGGTAAAGGGTAGACAGGCGGCCGCTGGAAGCCGTGCTGAAAGTTCGCCGGGTAGTTCTCCGGAGAGGGAGAGTACAAGTCTTTACCGCCTGCATGAAACCCGTCTCCCGCTGCGGAGATGTAACTCTGCCCGGCTCCACCTCTCGGCGGTGACCGCACGCTGCCGTACGGACAGCTGCTCAGGGTCTGTGCGTAAAACCTCCCGGGCTGCGCTGGGTACCCTCCCACCGCCTGGTCCGAGTGGTACTGCAGAGCCAGAGTGTCCTGCCCGCTTTGAACAGAGTCTGGGTAGTAAAACCTCGCGTCCTGAATCCCCATTTTGAGCTCGGCTAGATCCTTGCCGCCGCGGTGGAGGTGACTGCTGATGTCGGTGTTCTTTCCGAAAGTTTGCGTTTCAGTCCCATTCAACATGCTGAGGTAGAGGTTGCCACCTATGCCGCCCATTTGCAGCCGCGCGCCCAGTCTGTGCGTACTGTCATAAGGCTCCGCTGGTGCGTCCAGTTGAAGAAGAGCATGTACAATAAGAAAACACAGAAACAGCGCACTGTGGACTGTTATCCTACTCACAGCGCACTGACAGGCCACAAACTTTTAAATGAAGCTTCGGTCGACACATCCAGCCTCCCTCACACGCGCTCATTACGCTCTGTACACACAAACTTTGTTTTATTACCGGAGCAGGTGACTGTCTGTCTTGTCTGTTTTTTTATTTGACGTGTGGAGTCGCTACCAGTGAGTCAAACACATGCTCAGTTTTCTAACCTATGATATATACATTTTGTAAGTGGTCATATTTTGGAGGTGTGTCTGATGATGAGGCAGGGACGTGATAGGCTCCAGATATGAGAGCGCCATCCCCTCATCAGAGCGCAACACAAACTCCACACGCTGTCCTCTGACAGGGAACAACACAGGGCTGGAATCACTTTAATACATTTAAATGATTCAAACACACACAAACTTTAAATGACTTGAAATGACGCGACAGGAAACGACATTTAAAATAAATAAATCCACCATGAAATGCTTCAAACTCCCTGTTGGGAATATTTTCGTTGCGGGATGATCCGCACATGAATAATTAATGTTATTATGATCTTCTTTTTAGAAATGTTTGTCACGGTGAGCTGAAAGAAGACAATTCAGAATTAAGCCAGTCATATTTTAACTGCCATATTTTCCCCAAAAAGTATTTAAAAATTCCACATTCTGCGCGTCTTAAACATTAAATCCACTTCATAATTTAACAGTAAATATAATATTACTGCGCTTTGGGTTCATTAAATATCCGATCAGCTGATTTTCGACCTTTTGAATGTGACTTATAAGCAGATTGGTTAATTACGACTCTTTATTTTTATTATGTTAATTAAAGACTTCCCTCTGTCTCTCAGCCCGACCTCACAAAGTGTTTGACACTTTTCTTATTCGATTCTAAAATAATAATTTGTTGCCATTCGGTGAAAAACGGAGACACAGTCTCTGCGTCGCGGAGAGTTTTTCCAAGAAATCACTGTTTTCACTGACAGACTGAATCATCAGCCCGGCTGTATTTTCATTTTCCGTTTCACTCACGAAGCCTTCAAACAAACTTTTTTATTTATTTTATTTATTTAATGAAGCCACCGTGTGTGAGGTCATGGTTAGATGGCTTTAACGGCCTTGTACGCTGACGTAAATATATATAATATCAATAAAACTTTTATTTTTATATTTAACTTCTTTAAAAGACTGTTCGTGTATTTATATTTTATACATTTATTTTTATATTTATACACACACACACACAGACCACAGGAGGCTGTAACATTTCACCAGCTTGAGTTGAGATTCAGGACCCGTTTTTACACCCTGGCACCGCTGTGGTTAAGGTTTGATTTAGGCACCAAAAATAAAAAAAGAAACACACTGGTCAGGGTACATGAATTCACACAAACTCACACACTCACATACACACTATAAATAATGTGGTAAACACAGACCGACACAGATGAAATGTTACAGATATGAACTATCAGTAAAGAATGACAAACAGGCTCATGGTGAATGTCTCATGTCTAGAATAAACAAAAACTTCATGTCAGTGAAGCGTTCTGGTTTTTTGACATGAGAAGAAAAACAGCTGAATTTTCCTTTAAGGCTTGAAACGATCAGGTCAGGTCCAGACTGTCAGTGTGTTTAAATGGGCCTCGGTGCTGGTTGGTTTGGTGCATACATTTGCATAAAGATCTGTGTGGTAAGTCAGCACAACACCTCAGAAAGCACCATGTGAAGTTTCAGTCCCAGTCAAATATGCAAAGATATTTCCTTTGATTGTCAAAGCGTCCATTTGTGCTGTCAGTGGGTGAGCCAGCCAATCACACCTCATCATCTCAGGTCTGAAACAGAAAGTGGTTTGTCACGCAGCAGCAGCAGCAGCAGCAGCACTCTCTGCTGCGTGGCCTGTTTGGCCATCACAGGTCGTCCAGCGTGGACAGAGTCTGAAAGAGATAACCCCGAGGATTCAGCAGCTGCATGTGTGTGAACACACACACACACACACACATTAAACAGATGAAAGCCCCCCCAGTGCAGGTATGACACAGTTATCACCCTTGACACTGTCACTGCTCTAATCCCACTTCCTGCGTCTCTCCTAGCAAGGTGAGCTCATAAGGGCACGCGCTGAAGTCATCAGTGTTGACACCGGTGGCGAGAGGGCCTCAGTGTGAGCGACACCGCGGACGCCACGGCCAGCCAGGCGTGTCCAACCCAACCCCCACCACCACCAACACCACCGGCACCAACATCAACTCCCCCACCACTTCCTCTGCTGTCCCTGCTTCCGGTGAGAGCTCCAGGCCATCACCTTGTGAAGCACAATCAGCTTTCATTTTCTCCTGGAAGTGTCATTAGCAGGTCAGCCGGCTCTCGCGTGCTCGGGCACGAGACAAAACACAGGAAACGTTGGTGCTTTGAGCAGGAGAAAGCAGCTTTAATCCACGCAAACTTTCTGCTGCAGCCTGCACAGGAGTCACTCTGGGTGAGCATGAGTTACGAATGCTGAATTCTACTTGCAGACATGAGAGGCAGAGCAGAGCTGCAACTGGACACTGATGTAAAATCTTGTCGGCTGTGAAAGAATCTAGTAAAAGCAAGTGTGGTTGGCTCGTCTGTGGGCTGACAGATTTAGACGTGATAGACAAGCACATCAGTGACTGTCTTAACGTGTCTTCATTAACCGTATCAGCCTGCTCAGTTAAAATAGACGATACCTTGTGAAGAGGAAGAAGCGGCGATGATTGTCATATTGTGGGAGTTGCACCTTGTTATCATGAAGTGGTGCAAAACACAACAGAAGTCTGGAGTTTTATCTGATCTGCAATGAAGGACGCTGTGGTTTCCTGCACAATGAAGGCCTCAGCGTGCTTCAGACGAGCTGCTCGACTGATGGTCAAACGTCTTTCTCACGGTCGACGCGGGGGACATTTTTTCTGATCTTTTACAAACCAACAATCAGGCAAGAACGTCCGATAAAGGCGGCGGTCAGACATGTGGGTGGAAGTGAGGAAATAGGCTTTTTACACGATATCGTCCACTTTTCAGGCGACCACATCCCGTCTCCTAGAAATCACGTATATACGCAAAAAAATCTGAAAATATTTAAACGATAACAAGATATCGAACATAACAACGTATTATATGTAATCTTTCAATGTATCTTCGTTCATAAAAACAGGATTTTAAAACATTTTCCTAGTTATATTTAGCCACTGGGAGCGTTTAGTTGAGATTAGGCAAAGACTGTGCTGTAGATTATTACAGAAAAAGTCACGTGACCCCAAATTTGTCCAAAGTGCTTCTGCCCTGACCGTCTCCCTACAACTATACTACTATAACTGAGGTGGAATTGTCTTGAACCTGCATTCTTTCTAATGGCCCGCAGGGGGCAACGTACTCGGCTGCAAAAAGAAAAAATAAGTCTGATTTCATAGAGTCTTATGGGGAGATGAGCCTACTTCTCACTTCATTTATGACCTCAGTAAACAGAGTTTATGTTCTCAGTCTCTAGGTTCAAGTTCAAGTTATGGTCCCATTTAGACTGAGGTAGAAGATAAGGATGTGTGTCACTCAAACTGTCAAAGCAGGCAGTTTGTATGAATCAAGATTTTGTGTATTTTCTCATGCCAAATATCTTCAGAAACATATTCTCGTGTACTGTGAGTCAAAACCAAGTGCAGCCCGACTCACCCACCAAATATGGTCATTTCTGGCTCCAAAGATGACAAAGATGAGTTTTCAAAACATTTGTCAACAAATCACTGGATGAAGTCACGGGTGTGATGCATGACTGTAGTGTTGCTGTTATTTCCCTCACAGCCTCAGCCAGATATTTCCCTCAGGAGGTGGTAGAGACCAAAAACAGAGCTAAAAGAGAAGAGCTTTTAAAGGAGAGTAATTATTGGACTTCAGTTCATCATAATTGTCTTATTCTCTGTCTACTGGATGTGTAAATAAGAAATAAGGATTGCTAACAACTATCCACCTAAAATACGTCGCCAAATAAAATCAGTTGCTCCAGGTTTTAAGGTTTTGGGACCTTGTTTGCTTGTCCTGGTTGCACTAACCATGGTCATGGTAAACAATAAAGGTTCCTACAGCCGCTAGCGGCCTTTGTCACTTGAACGTTTCTGTACGTCGTTTTTCTGAGGATAATCTTATAAAGACGCTTTGGATGAGAGTTCGTACATGAGTTCATCCGAGGCGTGCTGAGGCCTTCAGTCAGGTATAAAGTTTTGAGGTTGACACCACTTAGTTTACAGCTTGTTCCCGCTGAATCTGCACTGGAAAGGCCCACCAACCCCCATTTGAAACCCGAGGAGGCTACATGTTGCTCTAACTCATGACCACAATGTTCACTATGTCAAACTCATATATGCGTGTCGTTAATATTCACTTCCTATACTGTATTTCAGCCACGAGCGTCTGAAATTAACCCACCTCGTAGCTTCAGAATAATAATTACCGTAATGTTCTTGTCCATTTTTTTCCCCGCTATCCTCCTCGCTCATGTTTTAAGTCAACCGTGCTTTTTGGGTCCATAACCCCTCGGCCATAAATATCTGTGTCTTGACATTGTGCCGACGTGGGTGGGCATGGCATGCCTGACACAGAGTTCACAAATCAAACCCAATGTACAGGCTGAGCCGTGGCATTCATTTCACTCCAACACCAGCTCGGCGCTTGTAGCAAAAAGACTAGTTAAAAAATATGACGTTATCATCACATGGAATGAGAGATTTATCACGTGCTCATGAGGGAAAATGACTCAGTTTTCCTGATTTCATTGTAAAGATTTCTGCAAATGAAGAAGTCCTGCCAGCTGTGATAACCAAAACACAGAGACTTCAGAATCTGATGATATCGGACCTCACCCCGGTCACATATGTTGTATGTTTCAGAGCGATTTTCCTTCACACATTGTTGCTTTTGAAATGTTTTAAAGGCCTAAAGACATAAAACTATTGTTACAAGAAAAGAAACGTCAGAAACAGAATTTATCCTGCGACCCCCTGGTGGTCCGAGTCCCCAGATTGAGAAACACTTCCTTTGATTTGCAGAAAAATATCCAGAATGTAATGGATATTATCTAAACTCCCTTTTAGACACTGTAAAAAATGTCTGTAGATTTAATGATGAAAAACTGTGAAAACGTGACATGAAGTATGTCTGCGTTTTCCTGTACACAGTCATATTTCAAGACTTTTGTTTATACACTATTTTCATGGAATTTATACATAATTAAGTAGCATTTCATATTAGAGACAGTAAAAATGAATATTTAATGGCATATTTTACGGTCTTTTGCTGTCATGGTTTGGCAGCTTATAACTATATTTATCCTAAAATCTACAGACATTTTAAAATATGCAATAAAACACCTTGTATGTGAATCCTATCCTTTTACTGTAATACTGGAAGGTTAGAAGGCCATACTGTATTTATTACAGTAAAATATATTACAGTACAAGCCTGTAATAAATATTACAGTATTTTGCTGTACAATTAAAAGTCTCCAGTATATGAAAATGGTGTATAAATAAAGGTCTAATATATTTTCATACAGTCAGTAAAAGTCTACTCTGCGGTCAATAAGTCAAATACTACTAAAATACTAACAGTTACTTAAATATAACAGTACAAAACAAGACTGCGAAGAATAAGGAAGTAAAACTTGGCATTTTATAGTAAAGCAGGCGCCGTACGCAGCATTTATTAAAAGATTTGAATGAAATGTATTTCTCCTTTCGTCTGAAGTGTTACTCCCTCGTTTCCCACAGTCCCGCTCGATTGTATCTGGACTTAAGTTCTGGTACGTGCTGTACTTTAAACCCAACATATGTCCTGAAGGCTACATTGTGAGAGGTTGTTCCGTTTCTACACCGCGCTGAGGCGTTGACAAGTTTAGTGAAGACCGTGGTAAAAATGTGATGAAGCCTGGCTTTATTTTGGGTGTGTTTGCGAGGCAGCGCTGGGAGCAGGTGTTTGAGCGCTGTGAGAAGCAGGAGTGAGGACGTCCCTCATAATCACCGTGTAAACGTTTCTCATTAGGCCGACTTAACTGGAGCTCAAGTCTCTCCAACGCGGCTTCTGAAGAACGCCTTCCTGTTAGAGGCGCACCATGGCACTGGTTCATAATTAACGCAACATATGTTTATTCAAATCTCACACGGGGTGTGAAAGAGGGCTTCAGGAGGCACCACCCACAGAGGCTGTGAAAACAGAGGGTGGTGGAATTAAGTGAGGAAAGACAGAATGGAGAGATCTTGTGAGCTCCAGATAGAGTGAGATAGAAAAAGATAGCACTTATTGCTCAGCGGAATTCACACTCGATAGCTCATGAACTCTTGGTGAAGTGCAAATGTATTCCTCAGCAACCCAGAAACAAACAAGCTGCCACTTCCTTAGCCTATAATTAGCTGGTAATCAATGCTGGGTGGGTTTCTGTCCTGTCAGACATCCCCAGCCATCGTGGGGCAACACTAGACCTGCAGCTGTACTCTCAGGTCTCAGATGACAATCCAACATAAAGAATATTAAGCCGTGTTTCAGAGAGTGTGCCCTGCCTGGAAAAGCGTAGAGACACGATGTACATTCAAGTTCATGTTAGGCTGTGTGGCTTTATTTTCTTGAGTCGCCACCTTTCTGGTTTGTCGCCACCTCCCTGATCCTCAGCGGAGTTTATCGACGTCTCCATCAGCACACGTCGGTGTGTCACCCCTTAGACACTTCCCACTTTCTCCTTGTTTAAGTGAGGGGAGTGCTGTGGTGGTGGTGGTCGAGTCACGGGACAATGTGCACTCTCCTGTTGGCCTATGAACCCTCGCTAACCCCTATAAACACAGAGCGGGCGTTATGGCAGCGAGCAGCAGCTCTCGGGCACGGACACTCCACAGTTACACATGTGACCTTTCAGCGTGACCTTCCAGTCAAACACCTGAAACCGCCTCAACTTGATATCCTTTTAATTACCTCGATTTACATGGTCAACACATTAGTGCTCTTCAGTGTGAGCTGCTATCAACATTCATGACCTCGGTGATGCTTTTGACACCAACATGTTTATCTCACAGGAGGACAGGCTGCTTTTATTTAAGGTACCTCGTCCATCCTCTCTCTTTTCACCTGGTTGGTTCACCTGGTCGCTCCCTCGGGTCAAACTGTTCCCCTTAGTGATTCCTCTGGAGGCCCGGAGATCTAATATGTGAGATCAGCTACATTTTGAACACTGGCGGACTGAGTTTACGCAGGTATGACTCATCACGTGGCATTTGAAAACACAGTGATATGGGGCATGTGTCACTTGTTTCACTATGACTGCAGACATTTAAATTAAACTCTAAGTTTTCCTGAAAACCTTAGTAGCTAAGTTTGAATCAGACGAAGGGAACCTTCTGCTCAGAAGAACCTTTTTATTGCATATCAGCTTGTCCAAATTTCATCGTGATATTAGTCCCAAACATGGACTAAGATCTTACTCTTGTTCTGTTAGAATATAGATTTGCATTGCTTTCACTGTAAGCGCTTAATAGATTTGACAGACAACTTACGTAAACTAGAATCTGACTGATGGCTGGTGTTGCTTTCAAGCCCCAGCCTTAACTGTATTAGTTGGTGCTCATGTAGGTTCACTCATGCTGGGCCGTGCATCTGGGGCCCGCCGATCCATGGGAGGTCCTGCACATGAACACACAACACTGGCAGCTTTATGTTACTCAGACAGACAGCACAGTGCACAGCTATGACAAAACAGGACAGCTGTGCACTTCCACACATTCCTCTGGCCTGCTCCATGAACGCAGATCGCCCCCCCACCCCTCCAAAACATTGCCAGGCTTCCCTTACAGGCACCATACCTCCCCAATACACACTCCGACCCTGACCCTACACCCACCTCATATGCAGACAGACTCCCCACCTCAGCCGCCGTCCACTGGCCGTGCCCTCTGAGTACATTAAGAAATCATCACCCTTGTCAGGTTCAAGCTGACCCTGCTATACTAAGTGCTACTGTCAGGGTCAGCTGGTGCAGGGAGAGCTGCACGGCTGCAGCTACTGTTAAGGATTTAATTACAGCCAAACGAGAAGCCTATAAAAGGTTTGAGCACGGAGAGCCTTATGGAATGACGGTGAGCTCCCACAGAGTTACTGACTATTAAAAGGGCTTGAGTTTCCACGCGTAGACATTTTGTGCGTAAGACTCAAATTGTCAATGAGTGGTTGTGGTTTTGCAGTTGTGTTTCGACTGGCCAGCGGCCCGAGAGTGTGTGCGTGGCGCGTTGCCAGGTTCATGTGAGTAAGAGAGAGAATATGGGGGTGAGGCTGAACGCATCCATGACTTTATGAAGAACTTGACATGACTGAAGCATTCGATGGGACAGTTTAAATTCATCGTTAAAGGACACACTCACAGGTTTTCTTACATGTACACTTAATAAGAAGCAGGAAACAAGAAGGCGGTTGGCTTAGCTTAGCTTAAAGAGTGGAAACATTTAACCCAGCTCTGATTAAAGGTAACAAAACCTGCAGCACCTCTAACTCTCGTTAACTGACATGTTATATCTTAGCCCAAAGCTTAACTTAACATAAAGACTAGAAACAGAACGATAAGCCTGGTTTGCCAATAAATAGTTAATAAGGCAAATAAAACCAAAAACGGACGCTAAACAAACATGTTAGTGTGACATTAGCTGCTGCCGCCGCGGCTTCTTTGGCACAGACGACGTGCAAACAGATGACTTCAGATTTACCTTTTTTATTTCACCAGCACACGCAGTGAGACGTCTGCAGGCTGATTGGCTAACTGGATCCAGGTGTGCCAATCACTCTCACCTGGCGCTGCTCTCCTGAGCTCTCTCCACACCTCTCCCCTGCAGGTGATGCACCATGCCGACTCCAAGGTTAATTCATAGGTTTGATTTGTCTTTAAGCTAAGCTAAACTACAGCTTCATATTTTCCCTGCTTGTCGTGCTTCATCCACAAAGAAAGGCCTCAAAGTTTAAAGTTCTGTGTTGACAATAAGTTTGAAAACATTTCTTTTTATGACTGTGCTTGTTTCATGGCGCTGACCTAACTTAATAAAGTTATTTTGGGCACAGAGGAATACAGTATGTTTTTCCTTCAGTAACAAGCTCTGCTGTCTTTGTTTATCCAGAGTGACAGCTGACGTACAGCTGCCACTCTGGATAGCCGCTTGTTCTAATGCCTAATTATCAGGCCGTAAACCCTGCTGGACAAGGTGTCAGGTGCTGTCAGTTTAGCCCAGGATTTCCATGGTTCCGTGTCACCTACCCAATCAAAGACACTGTCTGTTTATTTAATAATTCATCGACCTTTAAACAGGTTCAGCGCATTTCCATTCCATCACTGTGTCTCCTCCACTGCTCCCTTAATCCCGCACTGACTTGAGAAATGGGTTTATTATCCTTAAGTTACCGTAACTTAACTGATGGAATTTAGATGATCTTCATGAGAAACCGGCAGAAACATGAGATGTCGAACTGTGGCAGTGAAATATTTGCTGAATAACATCACATTTCCTGAAGTAGAAAAAAAAAGTGATTGACTGCTGCTTCTGCTGACTTTACTTAATCTCAAGCTCAACCTTTCGCCATTCCTCTGTCAACCTGAGCCTGATTAAATAGGTGAGTGAGTTGCCACATTTTAGCTCCCGACTGTCCTTGCACTCACATTGGCTCGCTTGGCCCACGTGTCCTTGCCTTAGCCCATTTTCCCACTGTCTAACCTCTAACACCTCTGCTGGGTGCCTGATATATTTATTCACTGCCACAAAGAAACACTGCTGGAGAAGAGTGCTTCACTGCAGCCTGTGAAAGAAGAGGAAGCAGAGAGAAGATCATGGAAGATACACCTGTGGCTGGGAAATGAAGCCAAACTGCAGTTCCTCTAACGTCCACTTGAGGCTGGCTGCAGAAGTGAGTCAGTCTCCATAAGCCCCCATGTTAAAATGTCACAATGTGCATCCAGTGTTTTCAAGCATCCAGTGCGGCTCGGAAGGAGGGACCGGTGTCAGTGTGGTCCAACCCTGCTGACGGAGCTGACGGTGTCTGTCAGAGGGAACGGCCGATGGCTCCATCATGTCATGAGCTACAGTCCAAGCATGTTTTTTCTTATTTAATCTACAGATATCTGACATTTGAATATTTTTATTTTATTAATTTAGTGTCATGTTAATGTATATTATTATATTACTTTGCTGTTCATTGCTATGAATTAATTGTAAAATCAAATAACTTCCTCCTGGGATTTTTCTTACAGTACCTTCATAACCTCCCAGTCCAAGGTACACGTAAAACTTTCAACCCTCCTCGCGTCCTAACTCAGTCTTTGACGAACACCGCCTGAGAAGGTGCAGCAGAAAATTACTTTTGAAGAAAATCCGATCTGAACGCTGTATTAAAATAATCTTGTCCCCTTGCTCCCTAACGTCCTGCGAGCTTGATGCTGGGGGCCTTGATATTACAATCACTGTAATGAAGCCGGGATTGATTGAATGATTGGCAGCTTGAGACATGTGCGATGAATGACCTGAGCCGCGGATTTAATGCACAAACACGGTGATGGACACAGTGTTCCGGGGTTATGTGAAGACATGGAAAGTGCAGCGGGGTTAAAGCACAAGAGGCTAAGATCGAGGTGTGTGTGTCCATGCATGCATGCATGCATGTGTGTGTGTGTGTGTGTGTGTAGGCACGCTGGAGTCCGGTAGCCCCTGTTTGTTTCCTTTGCTCCTGGGCGAGCGCTGGCATTTGTGTGCAATGTGTGTAATGTGAGTGTGTGTATTTGTGTATATGGCTTGAGTGGCAGGAGGCAGAGGGGCACTGCTAAGGGGTGGTCAAACACAACAAGTGTAGGAGGAGGAGGAGGAGGTGGTGGAGGGGAGGTGTACTGGCACTGAGGTGGCGTGGCCTATGCATGTGTGTGTTCGGATCCAGATCAGACGCGTTTAGCTGGACATGGTGGCTTTAAGCGGCGTTTCAGCTGACAACAACTTGCCAACCAGAGGTCTTGCCTGCCACCGCTACCACCTAAGTCCTCTGATTCATCTGGCCCTATCAGTCCACTGCTATCTGTATCAATCATTAGAAATCATTTATTTTTAGTGGGATGTGGCCTCTCGCCCTCCTTACTGCCCTCTTGCCCCCTGCGGGCCCCCCTCTGCCTTGGAGCCCCTCACTAATGAGTGTCAATCTGGAGGGCTGTGGCACTTTTACTGCAGACACCTCCCCTGACAAACGCAGGGCTTCAGTCAACATGAATCATGCAAATGGACGGCAGCAAAAGTGACAACCGTGCCATCCGCCGCCAAACCACTCCCCCGTTTCCTCCCCAGCCTTTTAAAAGTTTGTTCATAAAAGCCAGAACATCTAATTTCTTCTGTTGATGCATTTAAAATGCTTCATGTAGCCTTTAATGTTTTTAATTTTTAATGAAAAAAATCATCTGGTGAGCTAAAACAAACCTCACATTGGGCTAACTTTGGCCCGTGGGCTCTGCTTTGGTCCAAACGGGTCACACAAGTCACATGTCATAGATACAGTTGTAAAACCGTCATCTGCGGTCATGAGCTTTGGGGAGGGATGAATAACCCACACAGTGGATACAAGCGGCCGAAATCACCTTCCTCCACCTAGGGTGGGGCGAGGAGCTCAGACATCCAGAGGGAGCTTGGTGGAGAAACCCTTCACCCTCCTTCACGTTCAAAGAAGCTAGCTGAGGTGGTTCGGGTGTCTGATCAGGATGCCCCTTCCTTTGGAAGTGGAGAGCTGGAGAGAAGGCCCAGAACCCACTGAAGGGACAATATAACCAATCTAACCTGGGAGCTATAAACCTGCCACGGTGACCCGACCCCAGATAAGTGGAAGAAAATGGATGGATGACTGGAACACTACACCTGCCAGTGAAGTGTGAAAAATCTGATTATCCTGTTTACTGAGTCTACAGCCACTCAGGTGCCTCTGTGAAGCGGCAGTTGTGCTAAATGTTAAATTCAGCATGCTGAATTACAGGACACGAAACGTTTCCCCGATGATGACACTGAATGAACCATAGTCAGTAGGGTTCATCTTCTGAGGAGCGTGAACGTCAAGAAAGTCTGACGAAGCAGCTAGACCGAGATCACGTGGATCATTAAGCTGCTTTGTCTGGAAACCGTGAATGTTCAATTTAATCAATGTTTCACTGAATAGTTGGAAAACTTTGACTTGTTGGTGCAGATGAAAAGTCCGGAGGGGTTACCAAAACTCAACCATGAGCACCGTGGATATCTGTACCAAAGTTCATCCCAATCCAGCCAATAGTTGTTGAGATATTTCAGTCAAAGTGATGACCCGACCATCCGACCACCCGACCAGCCATGCCTAAAAAAACATAGATACAATAACCGAATCACAGATTTTAGTGTCCTTCCTTACGCAGTACACAAGGCATCAAAGAATGTATCAGCTGTGGAGGACCTCAGTTTTGAGTTCAACTTTTGTGGTGCTGTTTTTTGTATTGATTGTATCGATATGTGCAATTAGCATGTGGGGTCAAACTCTGGTCACTATTTAGACCACAGTCCCCCCCTCCAGCACTCGGTTTACACGCCTGACATGACATTTTGAGGGCTTCCACTCGATGATGTGATGTAGTCGTGATGGTTTGACCCTCGTTGTTCTGACATCACAGCAACCTATCATATGGCAGCGGCATTACTGCATTCGAATGGACCTTGGTCTCGGCGTGTATAAATGAATTTGCCCATGTGAATGTGTATGTGTCTCTATCCTCTGTGTTCCCTTTGATTCTCGGGACGTTGGTGTATTCTAGTAACCAGGCAGACGTCAGAGATCTATTCTGGATGCCCGCTGCAACAGCCGGCCAGCAACAGCAGCAGCAGCAGGGGGAAGGAATGCCGTCTGTCCGGAGGTCTGGGCAGAATGATCGCTGATCCTGTCGGAGGAAGCGGAGATGGCGGCTCTCCTGTTTCATGGGTTGTGGAAGAGAGAGAGAGAGAAGTGAGGAGAGAAAAGGAGAGTTGGACCGGGGACATGACACTCAAGAGAGGGAGAGGAGAGAGTGAGAGTGGTGTTGGTGGTGTTGGTGGTGGTGGAGGTGGAGGCGGGGGTTGAAGGCATTTGGTTTGGTGCCAGTCGAGCCAGCTTTCTGGCATGCCGCATTCCAGGAGATCAACACCACGGTGTTTCCTTTCACCTCCAACCCACATCCACCACCCTGCAGCCCACCCTAAACCCAGGCACCATTTTTTCCCCAATAAATCTTTATTGACCAGGAGAACAAACCGATCATGAATTATCGTCCACAGGACAAACAAACACCGTAATGACGGAGGACGCCGATATATATTTTAAACAACAAAAATGTGTCTATTGCAGCATAGTTTGTGTGTCACACTATAGTGGCCCAAGTACATTCTCAGATGTCCAGTAGAGGTTTCATTAAATTAAACACCATCATTCATCATTCAGAGGGAGATTCAATACGCTGAAGAGCTTTGCTGACTAGTAATCTAAATTTATAGCTTGATTTGACTTTTATTTGTCTGTTCTTTGGCTGAATTTGAGTGCGATTATCAATAATTATCTTCTAATTGTCAACGTGTAGTCACAGTGGGTGGACAGTTTGTCGAATGGTTGTTCGGTTTATTAAAGAGGAGTCCTTAAAAAAAAACTCTATGTCCAACAACAGAAATCTAGTTCAAACTTTGCCCAAAGACGAGAGATGTTGCCTCTCTGTGAACCCTCTTAAATCACCAAGCAGATTTTTGGTCCATGTGTGTTTGAAATGCCATCAGGCTTTTAGTGGGGTGATGAGAGAGGTAGGTTCCTTGACATGAGGATGATAGATTGATATCAATACATCAACAGATGATTGTCACTCATCCAAACCCATGTCATGGAAAGATAATCATTACACTGTATTCCACGTCACTGACATGAGTTTTGGAAGGACTTTGGAAGGACTTGGAAATGACTTGCGATGTTTTCCTGCTACGGCACTGCTGGTGTGTCCCAATGCTGACACATGTGTGTGTGATGTCTTGATGGCTTAGTGGTTTGGGATGCTTAGTACGTAGTTGAAATGTCACTGGTTTGAGTCTGGCCACGAATATTTGGTGCATGCGACCCAACCAGTCCTTCAACTGACACACCTCTATCACTTCACTCTCCACAGAAAACGTCTGTTGCATTTTTATTTTTTAATTTTTAGGCACTACATCTATAAAGTAAAAATACCCTAAAATAGTCCACAGCAGTGCTAACACATCTATGATGTTGCAGTGTGGCTCACGATACTAAACATGTGCTGTTTAGTTATTTAGTGTGCACCCAAGGAGGAACAAAGCAGTATCATTACTTTTGCAGGAATTTCATCATAAAGCAAGGCGTTGGAAAAATAATGCCCATCTGCCCATTGTTAAAAAAAAACAAATATCCAGTGTGTAGGATTTGGTGGCATCTAGTGGTGAAGTTGCAGATTGCAACCAACTGAATACCACCTGTGACCCTGATGGTTTTCAAGCCTGAAGCTGGAGTTTCCTGTCCAGCTGTTTAAAGGTTTAAGAGGCCGGACATCTGTATTTAATCTGTATAATGAGTATTTGCTTTTTTCTTCTGGTGACGTGCTTATCTTGTGTCGAGTCTTGGCTCTGTTCTGCGTTTTGGGTGAAGCTCTGAACTATACCACAGTATCTGCCGCAATATATGCATTGGTTGTTGCAAGTTTTGATGTTCCGATTGCTGTTTCTGGTAAGTACACAATAGCCGTACTTGACTGAGATAACACTACCCTGAGTGAGACGTAGCACTGGTGTTTACACTGCTAGCACAGGAGCTGTGTACCACAGCGATGTTAATGTTTGACCACAATGGCTTGAACTGGTTTTTCACATTTTAACTTGTTGCCGTATACGTAAGCCAACTGCAAACTAACTACTCCTGTAGGTGTGTTATTATATTAAAGTAAGTTGCAGTTTTTCACACTTTACATTCACGTGAGCTAAACAGAAATATCTAAATTCAAAAACTGTGAACTTGCTTTAGTATTCCGATAACTATGATTACATCTGCAGTCGACACCTGAGCATCTGCTCCATTCTGTGTGCTCACAATCATCTGCTGCTTATCAAGCTGTTCATTCCTCAGAATTTAAAAACCAGCTACACTGATATGTCTCAACTTGTTACTTATCATTTATTTTCTATTAGTTGTCTCCATATTACCTTTCATCCATATACTTTGCGTGCTTACTCTGTTTTGAAATGCCCACACGTAGTCGATTTGTCAGCTCTGTATCTGTCTGTGGTTTCTCCTCGGTGTTTGCTTGTGGGGAGTGACAACATCACGGCCTAGAAAACAAATATTCTGTACTTCAGCGTGTTTACCTAAATAAATTCAGTCAAACCTGCTGCTCAGGGCCGAGTGCGTATCACGGTGCAAATGCCACCAACGATGTCAGAATTTTAGGCTTTCCGCGTCGAACATCGGTGCTTGCTAATGACTCAGATGTCAAAATCTAAAGTGACATTTCGAAGTGACATTTTAAACTTGAGGGAACATTATACGCCTGGTGTTACATCTCGGTCCTCCGTCATCGCTGTCTGCTGCAAGTGCCCTTGAGCAAAGCGGTGAATCCCAAGCCGCGCAGCAGAATATTATCTTAAATCATCCACGGCGAGCACAATGCACTTCACCAGTAACACATCTGACCGGAGACAGTTTCCACTATGATCTCTAACCCACACCCTGATGCCCACATGAACATGCTGGGTGTGAAAACCATCACGTCCCCTCAGACCTTTTGCCTTTTTTTTTATTTGTGTGAAAGTGGAGTACATTTTACCGGTGATGATGTGAGGAGCAGGGGAACAGATGGAGGTAAATATATTACATTTTTAGTGTTTATCGACTTTATAGAAGAGTTTTTAGCCATGCTAACGATGTAGCTCTATGGATACCCGAACCCAACGTCAGTCCGTCCACCACGGACGCTAACATGATGAAACCTACAGAGCCCTGACCTCCATGCATGGCTGTGAAACCCCTGACATATGGTACCAGTGTATATATATAACTTGTAATATCCTTGATGGCCTTGACTTTTCATCATTATCAGGTCAAAGTGACCAAAAACCTGCAGATGGTGCTTTGTACAGGCTGAATGAAGTACATTATCGTTGCTGACACGTTAGCATTTAGCTCTGTCGTATAAAAGTGACATCATTAATATGTAGCCGTAGTGTTTAGCATGCTTGCATGTGTGTGTGTTTGTGAAAGGAGGTTTTGTGTGGCTATGGGTATTTTTACAAATTTGTGTGTGTGTGTATTTTTATGAATCGGTGTGTGTGAGTGCGTGCACGCCTGTGCGAGCGGTGGACGGTCTGTCAGCTCAGGTTAAGCTGACACTGAGTGGCCACACCTCAGGGGTGTGCAGGCCTGCGAGGCGGGCTCTCTCTCATCAGCAGCATTAGGCCGCCACGCGTGATGGCTGCTGACCCCCGGCGGAGCGTCGGCCGTGACGGTCGGTCGGCGTTGGCCACCAATAACGGCAGGTTCTGGGCTCACTTTCTGCCAGGAGCAGCCCTCACTCTCCTGCTGTCAAACAGTAAGTGGCGATGGCAAAGATGGCACTTTGGGTAATTTGTGGTGGGCCTCATCAAGGACATCCTGTTAAAATGCCCCGTGTGTGTGAGTCATAGACCGCGGAGGAGATGGATGAGAGTGTCGGAAAGTATTTTGAACAAAACTTTCTGCTTTGAAGAGAGAATTGAAGATTAATTCAGCCACAGCGACACGAGTCAAATCTTCTAAAAGAACACCAAACACCAAATCAGACGAACAGATTTTGAAGATATGAATGAAGGCTAACGTTAAAATTATCACCTGAGCTGTCTGTCATAAACTAACCACACAGTCGACAGACTCACCACCTGCTTCAACTTAGACGCAGTGGTGCACATGGTTTTCCTGTCTCATGAATGTTTATTCCTGCCATTACTGATGAGCTCACATTCATCAGTTTCACTTTTATTTTAAGGTGGGTTAAAAATTAGTTCATCCGAGTGTCGTGTTTCCAGAATGAGATCTAATTTACTTTCTTGTAGTCAGAATATCAGATATTTTTCTGTGTTGCAATGTAACAAAAAAAAAACTGTAAACAGGGTGGATCAAGTTCAAATCTCTCATCTGTGAACGGAGACATTTGGCTCCCCGTCGTGTGATGGTCAACAATGGCAGCAGGTGCACCATAGGGAAGAACAACAGGGAGGCAGGGCCACCATCAGGAAATGACCCCTGCCAGAAACAACAATGAAAAAGCCGGGCTTTTGGAGCCTTGAAAATATGAAGTGACAAAGGGTGCCCTTTGTGTGGGAATTGACATGGTACAAGGCTGACACTGTGCACCCTCTAGGGGTTGATCTTCCAGTCAGGATCAAATGCCAAAACTAGGTCAGTGGGAAGAGAGAGAGAGAGAGGGAGAGAGGGAGAGAGGGAGAGGGAGGGGGTCCTTAATATTAAGAAAAATGGTGGCATTTTTTTCGTAAGCAGAACATGCTGCACAGTAAGTCATTATCATCCACTCATCTACCACTCTGAAACATTTCTGCTGAAGTCAAAGCTGACAGGTTTATCAGATCAACAACGTCAGTAGCCAGCAGACAATGACGGACTCGTGGTTTGGTTGTCAGCGTTGGTTTGGTACTTAGTGTTGAAAAGGCACCTGTGGTTTTATACCGCAGAACAAAAAGGCACCTGGAAAAGACAGCAGATTCTCACGACTCAGACTCTCACGACTTTTAATCGTTTTGATATTTAGCTGAACAAATCAAGAGAAAATAACTTGGATATCGAAGCTTAATCCCGTACGGCGTTTGCTGAAATCTGTCGCGAGCATGGAGTTAAAAATTGCGCTCAGTGGGACGTAATGTTGTTTACATATCCTTTGATCAGATAGTAACATACATACTAATTTTAGTTACCCAGGAAGTGTTATTTCTGCTTTAGCAATGTGTTTTTCTAGCTGAGGAACTGCCACCTTTTTTTAATGGCACGCAATTTGTAGGGAGTTGCATGTGAGCGCAGATTCACGCCTGGAGTCGTATAACAACTTTTGGATATCAGCAAATGAAAGAGATCTCATCGGTGTCCAGTAAAGACTGACGGCTGTGCGTTATGAATGGGATCTACTCCAGCACCCTGCGAGCCACTAAGATGCTCCTTAGCGCTCCAGCCCAGATGGATGTATTTGTATTTCTCTATGCATTTGTTTACTTAACGGATTCACAGAAACGACAGAATATAATTGCCCACATTCGTCGTTTCAATGAAAATCAGCAGGCGGGCAGAGAGTCGTGAGGTAAAGCATTGTTTTCTACCCGCAGATCAGCGTTATGCATGTTGTAATTTGTGCTAACGAGGTGGAATGCCAACTTCTTTCTTCCCCCATCCAATCACCTTCTGCCTACCAGCCATGACTTGCCTGTAAAGTTCTCATCTGGGAGCGCGAGGTCTAGATGAACAACAACCGGGCTGATCTTCCCCTCCAGAGGAACGGGGGGGTCTGGCTGGTCCAGCACACACCGGCGAGCGACCCTCCCTCTGGCCCTCGTTTGTCATGAGCTGACCCTTCCATTTAATTAATTAAAATTAGCATCTGTCCCCTTGGCATTGACTTGTTACGTCAGATAGAATCAGCTTTTGTATCAGCGGCCCCCGGGCTGCCGGCCTTAACGAGGCCCAAGATCCTAATTAGACGATGTAAGAGGGAGGTGAGTTGGGGTGGGAGGGAGGTGGGGGTAAGAGGGAGCTGGACAAGAAGGAGAGAAGAGAGGGGGGTGGTCTGAGCAGGGGGGCAGAGAGGGTCCTGCTGGGCTGAGTTGGCCCTGGGGGAGAGTGGGGTATTTATACACCCGGCACCTAAACATGATGGAGGGGGGAGGTGGAGGAGAGGAGCTCTCTCTCTCTCTGTCTTTGTCCGGTGTGTCTCTCTGTCTCCGTCTGCCACCCTGAGCTTCCTCTGACGACTGAACACGTCTATCTTTGTCTTATTTTCATGTGCATGTTTAAAATCTGATTCTGAACGTTCTCCTAAAGCAGGATTTGTCTGGAAATTCATGAGCAGTCACACACCTTTGCTAGATTTTGCTGCTTCGGGCTGATATGGATGGATAATGATATCTAATGCTCACACACTTTAGATAGCTATACATACACATATACATTGCTGAAGGAGGAGGTGAGCTGGCACCTTTCCAGCTGTCAGTCCACTCTGTATACAGTGCTAGACTTGAACCTGACACCCTCCAGCTCCACCTGTCCAGCGCCCATAGACTGAGCTTTACTTTTGTGATAAACCCATTGACATTACATAACAAGTCATCAGTTCCCTGTATATGTATGTATAGCTATCTCACAGATGGAATAATAACTGATTAGCAGAGGTAGAAATTAACTACTTAAGTACATTTTTGCAGTCCTACAAGGTCTTTACAAAAAACAGCCTAAAATTAGTAAATGCATGATTGAAATCAGTAAATATCTGATATTATGATTCTTATTTTTGGAAGTACTGACATACCAAGAACTAACAAACTAAATTCTTATTCATGAGAGCTCCCTTTCTGCCCTGTGCACATGGACACACACACGTGTCTGACCCATCGTCTCTATAGCTGCTGCTTGTTGTCTCTTCTGTGCAAAACCACAACTCTGTGCTCTCTGCAGCACTTGTCAGTGGCTGGTGGCTCAGTCCGGGTTCCAGGCTGGTGTCATATCCTGATCCCCTCGCTCTCCGAGGTCGGGGGAGACAGATGCTGGTGTTTGGGCTGCTGCTGGTGACGAGGGACGAGCCAACGTGAGCAGACAGGATGTGGGCAGCAACTCGTCCCAGATAGATAGACGTGTGTCAGTAAAACAATGGGTGACATGGGAAGACGCCTATGTGGTGGGAGATGTTAAAGCTTTGTGAAAGTCTCAGAAGGAGAGACGAGAGAAAGTGAGAGCCAGAGACAGAGTGAGACCGAAATATATCTGTTTTAATCCACAGAAAGCCTTTGGTGAATCATACACACACACACACACACACATGCATGCATGCTCTTATATTGCCTGTGTAGCAGTATTCAGTCCTGGATGATGAGGAAATATCAAGATCAGACTGTTTTCAGGTGATGAGTAGAAGGTGGCTAACGTTAGCCTGCATCGAGGATCGTCTTCCAGTCACTGAGGAACTGAACATAACTGCATGCAATGCAATATGTAAACAGTTTGTTATGCTACCTCAAAATTATTCAACTACATCAGATGAAGACCTCCAAAGCTGGACAGACTTCACGTTTTGCCAGAAATAAATGTTTTAAAATAAAATAAAAATTTTTGTTGATAATCACCAAAATAATCACAGGACATCACGACTTTAATGAAATCAGTGAATCACATTCACAAAAGATGGCTTATGTGATGAATCCTGCAAGTTAACGTCAGGTCACATGGTAGAAACAGTCACATGCAGCCGTTTGTGTGTGAATCAGTCTGTTCACACATGCTGCAGGTGTGTGTGTGTGTGTGAAGGGGTTGAAGTGATAATGGAGGGGGGGTGGAGGAGGGGGTCAGTCAGTCATCACCCCGGTTTGTGAGTGAGAGGACTGGGACCACATGCCCCTCTTTTAACTGTGTCAAATCGAGGTGGCCTCTCCAGATCACGTCCCTGTCACACCCTCGCAGCGCTGCGCCGTAATATTCTTCCAAAAATGTTTTACACAAGCAGCACCTGGTTTAATTTTCAGGTTATTTTTTTTTTCTGCACGTTGTTCTATTTCTATTTATTGCGTTAAAGCTGGAACACAACAGAAAACTTTACAGCAGACATGATGGAAAGTGGAAAACAGCTTCCATAGTCTAGATGTTAGGTGACGCGTTGTTCATGTAAATAAAATAGATAGCAAGTCAAGCAGACTGGAAAAACAGTGCAGGAAAGTGGTGCTTGCTGGCTATTGTCCAATGCTGTGTGTGTGTGTGTGTCCCAGTAATGGTGTGTGTTCCTGTCCAGCGTAGCTGTGAGGAACTCCTTCAGCTAGTCCCCGTGTTTGTCAGCTGGCGAGCGTTCTCAATATAAGCACTCTAATTGCTCAGAAAATTACAGCTAACGATGATTGCACTTGACACGCACTGACATTACAGTGACACCACAACGCCTCGTGTGCCCCGGCCCCCCCACCATCCTCACCATCCTCACCCTCCCTTCCCCCCTGACACCCTCCTCAGGACGTTGCGCCAGCTCCCATTGACCGGAGCCTTGCCCCCGGTGACCGCCGCGTGCCCTCTGCTTGTTGAAGCTGTCCAAAGCGGAGATGTCCCAGAGTTCAATCTGCTTTGGCATCGCTTTCTGCCACCACTCATCCGTCAGCCAAACCAGTTTGTGAACCATAACGTGCTTCAAACATGCGGGGCTATTTGTGCACGCTCCCTCCGTGCTTGTAAACACGGGTATTTCCTTTTGTGGTCGCGTTTGCATGATATTCATCTGACTCTCTGAGTGGGCGTTCAAAATCTACACTCGACTGACCATCTGAATCAACGTGGCAGCGGCACTTCTGTGAAGAAGAAGAAATGAAGACGGTGGGAAAGAGACAAAACAGACAAATGGAATCTTTAAAAATTATAATTCAATATTTATAAGGTTTTTTAAGCGTGCAGAGTTTTCCTGCACACTGACACACTGTAAATTCATACGCACACACGTGGATATGAGTAAATGCCTGCATGTGCATGAACATGTCCATATACCCGTGGCCCTGCAGGCCGGGATGTGTCACCTCTTTGTCTTGTCAGTGTTAATGTGAGCATGGCCAGCCAGGCGTGGAGCTGTGACATATCTGCAGACGAACCCCTGCTACTCCACCCACTGCCACCTCCTCTCCCCCCCACCTTCCTCCCCTCGCCTCCCTGCCTTCAGCACAGGGATTAAATATCCTTTACTGCCCAGGCGTCACCTCTGGCATGTGGAGCTTTTATTTAATTTCAGGTCAGAACCCGTCCATCACTGGCGCTCGGGTTGGGATGCATCAGAGCGCCGGAGGATGCCCAGCGGCCAACACTGGGATGGCAGAGAGGATCAGCCGTGATAGCTGTGTGCAACACAGGTAGCATACTCACTGCTGAAAGCCAGAGTGTCAAACCAGGACTGTGCAGCTTTAACCTGTGGCCTAAACTTGTAACAGCACGTGTGATGAATATAGATTCAGCGTAGGCCTGTATGGTTTAGACAGACAGCAAGTTTCTCCATTGAACCGACCTTTGGATTACCTACCTCTGTGCAAAGAAACACGTACACATCGTACGTCGTGGCTTTGTGGCTGAGACTGTGCAGCTCTACCTGTGATACTGAAAAGCAGATGCAGACATCAGATTTTGTGGCGATAACGGATTTGAAGATAAAGCTGGTCTAAATATTTCACCGTGAGCGTCAGCAGTCTTGTGTAGGTGGTGGAGTCACTTAGTTTTGGGCCTCAGAACATCACACGATCAGAACAACTCCCTTATGAACTAATGTCGAGACAGGAATGTATTCACGTGACGTATTCTGAACACGCAGCACACAGTGACACTGACTTTATAATAAAAAAGCTGTTCATTGAGAAAAATCAAAGAATTACACGCTACCTGCGCTCAAGATTAAGTACGTGCTCATTTCCTTTTACCGTAAAAGTATCTACTCACCACAAACACACAGATATTGTGGGTGGATCCCACACACACATGGCTAACATGTTTGTGTTTGTGGTATGCAATACTCAAACTTAGTCAGTGGAAGCCTCATGACTCACGGAGTTGACAATATCTTTACCGAGAGGCACAGGCCACTCATTATCAGCCCCACGCCCAGGCAGCACAGTCATCAGCTCTGTCTTCAGTGTAATAGGCGGGTTATCAAGTACAAGCTGGAAACTATTCATCTCTGCATCATTAATATCCTGTCTCATGTTTCTTATCTTTCCAATTTGGGCAGTTTTGTATTTACTTACTGTTAGTTCTAGTGTCCACCTCTGCAGCATCCAGGGAGCTTTCAGTTCAGACTGAAGCGGAAATTATACCCAGCGTGAGTACAGTACGACACGTGGTGGCAGACGCGTGAATCATAGATAGATGTACATTAACCACATTGGTGCCAGTTTTCATGCCCGACTCATGGTTATGTGATTGGCTAAACCTCAGCCCGGTATGTCTCTATAGTTTCAGTTACAGATGCAAGCAAACACGTCTGTGGCGAGGAGAAGACACTGTGGAGGCGTCAAAAAATGCAGCCGTTTACAGTCTGGTACAAAAAAAAAACAAAACAGTTTTGGTCTATGGCAAATTTCCGTGTTTGTGACAACTGTACGACTGCATTCAGCCCGCCTCAGCTCCACCCACGCTCCACGTCTTTGCCCATTTTTGGATTAGCATGTGAGCCGGCGGAGGCAGGACTGCCAAGATGGCAGCAGACAGAGCGACCACAAGAAACCCGCGGGTGACGCCACAGACACTACGTCCATGTTTGATGCAGACAGCAGTACCTCAGCCTCAGCTAACGTTTGATCAGAAGTCTGATTTAAATCTGTTGAATCTGTTGAGTTGAATCTGAAATCTGTAACATTTCCGTGTCCTATGATCTCCCTCTCCTCTTGTTTCCTCTCAGTTCCTCTCAGTCTAAGAAAACAGGAGCTGTAAGCAGTTGGGTTTCCAAACCAGCTGGTAAATTGATGAGGTTTGGGTTCCTGCACCAGCGTCTGAGAAGTAAAGCGAGGTGTTGATGATATACACAGAAATCTGTTATGTGTGATCTCAGTTTTAGTCTCTAATCTAAATGAATCTGAGCCATGCTCTCTCTATTTAAACCAAACACGACTGCTGCATTTCTTACTGATTGAACAAATAGTGCGCTGCCCCGTCTCTCTGTAAAACTTTTTGTTTTCCTCCCGCCCGGCGGACCCCTGGCTCTGGCTGTTTGGCGCTCCTGTCACTCATCCAGCCGCAGTGATGGAGGTGTGGTGGAAGAGGAGGTGGTGGCGGTGGTTGTTGGGGATGTGTGATGTGTTGTGACAGCGGGAGCCAGGGCTGGCGGGCGGTCACCATGCGGCACCATATTGCCGGGCTCCCCGGGGATGAGGGATCAGCATGCCAGCCTTGCCAAGAAGTGCTAATAGGCGCAACACGTCTTGCTTTCACACATTAAGGCAAGCGAAGGGTGACAGATCAGAGCTGTGATACTGCCGCCTGTAAGGAAAAAAAGGGGCCACAGCACTCGTTTGCCATGCAGTGCAGCCTAATGATGAAAACTCCCCGAGTCGAGCAATATGCCCACCAATCACTGCGTCGATGCGTCTATATCTCCATCTCCCTCCCTCCACAGACTCGAGACCAGCGCGGCCTCACTCCTGCTCCATATTGTAACTGACAATAAAACTACAAGTGTTGAAACGGGATCAACACTTTTCCAGGAAGACGTCTACGTTCTCACCCAAAAGCAGCCGAGGTCAAGTGGGCTGCTCCGGGCTACGACACCTTTCTGTTCCAGAACCTACAGCCTGGATGTAGTCTGCTGAGCTGAAAGAAAAACAACAAGAGCTTCTGTGCACTCACTCTTGTTACTTCCACCTCAGGGGCCATATGGTTGATTTGGCAGATTCCCAAGCACCTGCCTCCGTTTGTTTGCCTCAAAGATCATTTGGAACTGTTTGTATTGAGAATGCAGAACAAGTGATTCGAAATGTTCATATTGATCAACGACTTTTCTGTAATTAATAATCATTAAGTACATTTAAATAGCACAGTCAAATGTGCTCGACGTCGGCCGATATTAATTTAATACTTTCAGTTTTGGAAGCTTTGCTGACAGTCGATGTAAAAATGGTAACAAGCGCTTGGAACAGAATTAAACAGCCTACACGGTGTGCTGTTTAAGGCCTTTAGAGCAACTTTAATGAGCTCAGTCTGGAGCTTTTAAGACATTTTATGGACCGGGTGGTTCTGAAGGGATTCCTTTTTTTTGTTGGTGCATCAGCTGCAGGTGAGCGCCGTGTGGAGGGCCAGGTGAGCGTGATTGGCACACCTGCATCCTGTTAGCTAATCACTCTCCCTTCTTAACAGAGTTAGCGCTGGACCAAGAGACTGGAGAACAGCCACACCCAGACAGTAGCAAGCAGGGAGACCAGCAGCCTGCAAACAGCTGGAGTGTGTGGTGTTTGGCCCGGCGTGCCCGCAGTACCGAAGCTTGTTTGACATGCAAATGTGCCTGCAGCGCCCAGGAAGTGAGCTGGCACCTCTCCAGCTTCCATACTGTGGTCCATGCTGAACTGGCCAAGCTCCAGCTCTTAATCTGGATCCATACAGACTGGTCCACAAATGGTGTTCCCAGTTTGAGTGAGCCATGATTCCATCCACCGTTGATGATGCTAGGGGAGATTTAATGTTTTTTAAAAGACATTGTGATAATCTAAATAAACTGGAGGTCTTGTTGGTGTTTAATCTGGAAAAAAAAAAACAAACCTTCATCCTGTTCATCTCCACAATGAGCTGTCCAGTGTGTCCTTCCACTGAACTCATCAGGAATCCCAAAATCTTCATCTGAGCTCTTCTCATCTCAGGAGGAATATTCCTGTATGACTCCCCCCATATAATTATGACTGATCCCTCACACATCTCTTCAGCTTTTTGCGTGCACATTTTATTGTTAAGCCCTTCATTCACTTAGTCTCTTATGGCTGAAACGCTCTGTGGCTCGATAGGATCAAATCCCTGCAGCCTGCTTCCAAAATCTTCTGAGTGGAGGCTGTCGTAGCGGCATGTTAATGCATAGTTTTGGACACATTGCACAATCACATAGCCGCATATTTCTGACCACACGTTGTATTTATACCTGGATATTTTGAGTGTCTACCCTTCAGCTTTCACAATAATGTTCACAAACCGGCATGACGCTAACCCAGCCTGCCTTCAAAAAGGTCATCTCTTCCATGTCAGTGGGACAGCGATGAACTCACTGCTACTGCATGTCAGGCATCTGAGAGCCATTTCATGTAGGTGGATACCCTGGTGAAGACCCTTGTGATGCGTCAGTGGCTGCCTGTTCTTGATCAAATATTAAAGTAAAAGGCAGCGCTGACAGAAGAACCCGGCACCTCTTAGAAAGGCTCCATCCCAATACTGACTGTAGTTACCTTCTAACATCCATAATGGATAACGTGTTATAGATAAGAACATGCTAATAATAATGTTTGCACCGCATCCTGCATGACGCTAAAACTTTCATACAGGATTCTGGCGGTTGTCCTCGGCCTCACCGTGCAACGCTAATGCAAAATTAGACAATTATACATGAGAATGAAATGAAAGATTCATGGAGACGGCGGCTCACCTCTGGATCACCCCTGATGTTGGTGCGCGGGGCGGCCGATCTGTGTGGTCCTGGTGGAAAAAGGCTTTACTCTATTCGGTCACATGCACAGCGGGGGGACACACAGGCACGTAAACGCTCAACAGAGTAGCCGGGCTTATCTATACAGTCAGATGCATGAACACATTTTGTTTTCTCTGCCAGTTTTTATTATAATTCACTATTTGACCAAAGTATAAGGACAACAATCTACAATCATCTGTTTAGAAGCCTCTCGGTTGGCATCATGGCACCATGTTGGTGTCTCGACAGCAGAAAGAAAAGGCGACCTGCCTGACTCATCTTATATGTTATGAAAATAAGTTTCTGAAAACATTTATTGCCAATGCAGAGACAGAATCTTGATTCATATTTGATGCTGATCTAGTTAAACAGTTTGATCTGAGCTTTGTGAGCCTGAGGTGTGTTTATCATCCGTTTTACTCGAAATGGCACCGCAGTTTCCAAAATGTACATCATGTCGTGTGGAAGAAGACTTGAAACTAGAGACTCAGCCCATGAACTCACAAATCAAGCGAGATATCGACTCATTTCCACGTAAGATTTGATCCAAGTTCACTGGAAGAACAAACTTCAGGAACTTTCCAAATGTTCTGCCTAAAGTAAATACCGATACCGTTCCTTATAGCAAGATTACGAATACTTTTACGTAAAACCTTGATTATTATATAAATCACAGGTCTATGATGGTGCGCAGACTTTTACAGCAAGGCCTCACTGACTGTTGGCCCGAAAATTGTGAGGTGGGAAATCCAGTTTATCCAACACGGACGTGACTGCCGCAGACGCTAAGCCGAGTCAGACCTTATCGCTAAACATTAGCGATGGGCTTCAGTAATGCTCTTGTGGCTCAGTGGGCTCAAATCCCTGCAGCCAGGTTCAACATCTGGTGGGAAGCGTGAGAGCAGAAGAACGGGGTGGATGGATGTGGATGTTACGTCACGTATGGGTGTAATGTTCAAGTTTCCACTTTTGAATTGAAGCGACTGTGAGCGTACCGACTTGTTGTAGCTCACACATTACAGCTCTGATCTTCTCTGAGGACTGAGAGTAGATACAAAGATGCACACGCCATTGTCTTATCTCTTTACACCTTTGCATAACATCCTGTAAGTTCATGTTTCTCACTGTCTCTTTGTTATTCCACCATAACGCTCTGACATATAAACTTGACTGGCATCCACCCACCCACCCATCCATCCATCCATCCATCCACCCAGCGTTCGCCCTCCTCCCCCATTGACGCCTGCGGTCCCTGGGGCCATGCTATGCCTGCTGGAGCGCTGTGTTGCGAGCGAGTGCGCTGCCTGCCATCAATATGGGTGAGTTACAGAGGTCGCAGGTTCAAACGCAGTTCACCGCTTCACGCCGACATTAGCTGCGCCTCTACTCGTGCAGATTAGTGTGTTGGGAGTGTCAGAGCGTGTAAATGTGTGTGTGTGTGTCTGTGCATGAATATGTGTGTTTGTGTGTCACTGTACTGCAGCCTATGTATTTTTTTTTTTTTCCTGGCTTACATGTGTACTCGCTGAGGGCTTCGATCTCAGAGGCCCGGGCCCTCTGCCAGCCGACATAATGAACATGTTGTCAGTGCCTGCATGTGGGGCACCAGCAGCAGCAGCAGCACTGATTCATGCTCCAACAGCAGGTGGTGAATCTGTATCACTGCATGCAAGTCAGCCACTAAAAAAAGGTCGCCCACAATCAACGCGATGGTAGTCATCGCACCGCTTGATCTTTTTGTACATGTGAGCTCTGAGACGCTAACCTGGCTAAATCTGAGAACGAGAGGGGGGAGAACCTGGAGGGAACCTGAACCATCTCGCCGTGTCTCTGTATTAGAGCGCCAAGGTTCCTGTGTTTGAATGAAAGAAAGAGAAGAGAGGGTTTTGAACTGAGTCAAAGAGTGAGGTGTGTTTAAGTACTTGAGATAAGGGATGAGTTCCTGAACCTCGTTGTAAAACTCACGTTTAGGTAGCTGGTTTCAAACACGGCTCATCCTGTTAACCAGGAGAGTGCACTCCAATGATCGAATCACTCTTTTATGAATTTATGACAGTGTGACCTGACAAAATAACAAGTTAAAGGCGATGGAAAGTTTGTCTCTCAACTACACTCTACACCCAGCTCGGTTTACCTCGTGCAGAGACGTACATATCAACATGTTTAGGTGTCAAAGTTTATTCTGGACAGACAAACAAATGTTCTTATTTACAGCAGCCCGCTCAGCTCGGTGTTTACGTGGTCTAAGAGGAAGTGAAGAACTTGAGCTTGAACCCTGACATACATTTTGTCTTCCGAAGGCGTTTTAGGACGTCGAGACACTTTTGAAAGAGACGACATCTGGTTCAAAAATCATTTCTGGACAGCGAGCACACTTTGACAAAGAGAGAACATCTTCTGGACAGAGACGACATTTTTGCCCAGTGAGGCCATCTTTTGGAAAGTGAATGGGGTGTGTGTGTGTGTGTGTGTGTGTGTGTGTGTGTGTGTGTGTGTGTGTGTGTGTGTGTGTGTGTGTAGAATCACATGTATGTCTGATTTCACTATGATTAGCTTCAGCTAGAAACTCAAGAAGGACGGGCACCGTATGAAGCAGTAAATATTAATAGAAGTGACAGACAGAATTCACACATCCTCATCAAGCATTTTCCTTTTTATTGAACCTTTAGTAACAGTTCACGTCCTCATCTGCAGTTTGTCACTATGTGTGAATTCAGTGAAGCTTTGACCTCTGTTTGCTTTGCAATAAATAAATATCTAACAAGACTTTGTCAGAGTCTTCTGATGTGTGAAGAGAAGCAGAGTAAAGTCTGTGGTTTGTGTGGTTTATGTGGCCATCTAGTGGGCTGAAACTCTTCCCACGTGGAAGAGAAGAGAGAAAGAGAGAGAGAAGAAAAGAGGATGGAAAATGTTTTTCTTGCTCTGCAAACGGAGAAAACAAATCTGTGATTTTTTTAAAAATATATAAACACCTCTACAGCTGCGAAAGAAGAATGATGAGTGTCCAAAACATCTGCTCAAATCTGCTCTGCTGGTTTAAAAATGAGTGTGTGTGTGTGTGTGTGAGGCTGTCAGCATATTGAACTCTCTGTGCTGTGATCTAACGTGAAATAACCCCGTCGCCTTCAAAACAATTTCCATCCATGATGCCGCTGATGTTTTACATTAAGGTAGGAAGTGAGTAATTGTTAGCTGTACAGGTTTTCTCAGTTTTGGTTTTTTTTCTCATTACATGTCAAAATACGTAAAAGCCCCTTGTGCGACCACAGCCGAGTTTCATTCCTCACTGCTGAACTGTTCAGATCTGTGAGCGCTTCAGCAGCGAGGTTTGAAGTGCCTTGCTCAAGGAACCTTCAGTGCTGTTTGCCCTTTTTAAAAAAAAAAAAATAAATATATATTCACATTCTCTCTGCTCTGATTTGTCAGCCTCGAAATCCAAACTTGACCTTTGGTCTCCAGCTTCTGTTACGATGCAGCTGATGGGCTCTGAATAAAGACTCAAACTTTTATCCAGCACCGTCAAATCTAAAACGTCTGCACTGCTTTGAGAGCAGTAAAGCACAGCACATACTGAGCGGTGACACGCGTGCGTATTGACAGAAAAATAGCAAACACAGTGTGAGCTCGTTCCTGTAAATCAATAAAATAACTTCTGTTTTATTGCACGTGGAGTAAGTTCCATGTTTAAAGGCTCCTTTTCTGTGCAAACTGTGTTAAAATACAAAAGTTTAATTAATCACATTTTATTGAACAGTAGTTGCAGAGGGGAAGAAGAAGCGCGTGAGGATTACTGGAAACAGAAATTGCAAAAAAAACCTGACTTCTAAGAACTGTGTGTACGTGTGTGTGTGTACGTGTGTGTACACGATGATGCATGTGTCTTTTTAAAGCCTCTGAGCTGCGTGTGTGTTTGTTGGTAAAGAGGGGTTGTTGTTTTTGATCAGTGCACAGAAAGTGCTGCTTTTCATCACTTATTGACTGACTGTGTGGTTTCTTTTTTTTTTTTTTTTTCTGTTAGTACTCACTGCAGGTTTTTTACTGCAGCTTCACGTAGAAGTCTACCAGGGTTTGTGGTTTTGTGGCCCCGGATGGGTGGTGCATTTTTCCTTTTCCTGAGGTAGGCTATGTATTGAGGTTAGCGACAAAGAGCTAAACATGTAGGAAACAAACTTGGTAAGAAGTTGAAGTCGGCTGAAAGAGGGGAGGCCATGATTAGAGGTAAACACAGCGACCGTCACTTCACGCAAAACGGAGCAGGGGATTTTTATTTATTTATTATTTTCATGTTTTCTTCATATTTATGACAGAAGCACTTTCACTACATTGAAAAATCTGTTCTGAAAAGTTTCAGGTGAAACATACATTTTAAAAAAAAATAAAGGACACACCAAAGAAGAGTTATTGCTAATAGGGTTTTATTGTAATATTCTAATTATAATAGATCAGTTATTACCGCTGATAAAAGCACTGTGGGGATTTTTACACGCTTGAATGAAAGGACTCACAAGGTTCATTCATCAAAGCCGTCAGGTTTCACTTACTGATGACAGTAAATCATCAATAGACACGGGACTTCTGTCTAAATGAGGGTGGAGATGGTGTCTTTGATTATTAAATCAAATTTAATAAATTCAAAACAAACTTGCTCAACTTTAATGTCACAAATAACAGTTTTTGATCTATGAGACTAACTTTTAACTGAAGTCTTGTCAGGATCATTTCAGCGTTCATCGTACCGACAACACGATGGTGTCGACGGTTACACAGCGAGCTCGGCTCTCTCTCTCTCTGTGTGTGTGGCAGCAGCAGCAGCAGTGTTAGGCCTGGCTGACTGAAACTAACAAATTACTGCTTCTCAGGACTGAGCAGCCACATCAAGACACACGTGTGTGTCCATCACAGCATGCACACACACACACACATATTGTTGTTGCACCTCTCCATTAAATAAATTGGTTTGCAGAAATATCATCTGTCAGGCAGTGAATGATGTTTAACTCCATAATATCAACATGTTATTCTCAAAATCTATGAATATATATTTTTTGAATTTCACTCCTGGTTCTATGAAATGCAAATAATGCATAAAAAATGAGTTTACTGCAAGAATTTGAAGCTCTGAATGTGTTTGTGCTTTTAAAAGTAATTGCCTTTGCTAGCATGTGATCATGTGCCTAATACCAAGCAACTTCCTCTACCCTCGTGTGTCTGCAGAGAGAAGAAACTTTAAGAAAGCAGCACACACCGTATGTTTCCTTTGCAATATTAAAGCATGCAAACAGCTGTTTTTTACAAATATTCCTGCCTTTAAATGCTCAGTCACATGTTAATATGAGTAAGGAGAGAGGACGAAGTGCATAAATGATTTGACACATGATTTCAGTGCAAGTTCCAGTTTATTTATAGGAATATTTACAGACAGAGAGAAAGAAACGGTGACTCTTTATGTACCTCTGTTGTTGCTTTCTTTTTGTTTATCACACTGGTGAAGTCCTTGAACGCCGGCGGTGTTGTTCCACCGCACAAATGCTGTAGAGTAGCCATTACTTCTCATTAGTGTTGTGGAGAGTTCATTAGTTCTGAGGTCTCTGTGTGCGCTTAATGTTACCCAGGAGAACGACCTGACTCACACAGGAGAGTGGAAGCTGTACAAGAATGAAAAAAATCAGAAACGGGTTCTCTTTGTTGGACCTAGCCGTTTGTCTCCTGAGTAAATCTGAGGGAAATTTTGAGTGAAATTGAATTTAAAAGCAGATCTGATCTTTCCACCACCGGGTTTGTCTCTCTGTTGATCTCCTGAGTAAACCAAGGAGTCAGTTTGCTGTTAAGACACACACGGAAAGAAAAACACAAGATGGTTTAAAAAAAACCCCCAAAAAACTCTTCATGTGATGGACGTCAGTGAAGCTTGCGGATGTTACAGAATAAACATGTGTGTGTGTGTGTGTGCCACACTGTGTGCTCATAGTGTGATCACTGCTGCTGGCCAACAGCTTGAACTTGTGGTTGCTACGCATCCCGGCACCATTAACCACAACGCAGCAAATTGCCACACAATGAACTTGAACTTTCAAAATACAGGAAATAATAATTTGATGTTGTTGCTTACAAGTCAAAAAAAGAAGGAGGAGGAGGGGGGTGAAATATTGTTTTGTGAAACGGGCACACTCAAACATTTCCTCCACGAAGAAGAAAAAAAACAACACCTCAGCTGCAGTAGGTTGAATTGTAATCAGATTACATCGTCCTAAACGAAAGCTTTGACCTCATGAGGAGTTTATGATGCAACATTGCATCAATCAACTTATACACAATTTTATCGTTTTTTCAAAAACTGCATCGATCATTCATTGTTTAAATTTTGAAACGTTTGCAGTCGTGTCCAGATATTTTGAGTCAGTCATAGCACAGCTTAAAACTGATGGATCTGTTATTAGTCGACTGGAGGACACACCACTGTGCAGTGAGCAGAGGAGAGAGGAAAGGTGTCGGGTAGTACTCGTGTATATCGTTTCATATTCAGTGTGGTGGCTAAGATTATATATACTGATTTACAGACACTCCAATTTGAAGTTGTTCAATAATAGAGTACATGTTGCATTAGCCTTACACACTTGCAAAATATCTGTCTGTACACAACTTTAAATACTTTTTTTTTTACATAGAGTGATATAGGAACATACATACAGTATAGAATAATTGGGAGTCAATACAGCCCTCTTCGATTTAATGGTCAAGTATCTCCGTACTGCTTTATTGTACACCTCGAGATGTCGTTCTTTCAAGGATAACTCCAGTTTATTAAACATTGTGGCTGCTAAAAACAAAGAAAACAGTCCACCGGAAGAATAATGAGTCGTGGAGGAAGTTTGAAGGTTTAAATTCTGATATTTTCAGATTGCCCTGTGCTTCACTCCTCTTTCTTGTGAAATTCTAAATGGGTTTCCCCACAGGTACCCGTTTGTGGAGGCGTTAGGTACTTTTTTCTGATTTCAGCCACAGGATGAAGCAGCCCTCGTCTTTAAATAAACTCTCTGTTTAATCACGAAGTCAAACACGCAACCGGCAGAACGACCGGTGGCATTGTTTCGTGTGTAACGTTCAGGCTCTGCAGCCGCGACGTGCTTTTCCAACGAATTGCCAAAGTATGAAGGAGTCGCTCAAACGCCGACACCCACTGAGCTCGATCAGAAAAATCCTAACGCACGACGAAACCAAAATCATTTCAGTTCGTTTGTGCCAATAAACTGAAGGTTAAAGGTCAGGTGACAGCAGACTAATATTTGAGTTGGGTTCTTTTATTTTAGCTTTATTTGTCTACTGAACGACACATTTGGACGACGGTGAACAAAACGCCAGGGGGCATCTCTTTTTTTTTAGTGATGTTGCTGCTTATTCACATCTCTGCAGTTAATGTGAGCATAAATCCAGGTGTCCAATAAACTGTTAATAAACCAGAGTTATCCTTTAATCAGATATTGGAAACTCGTTTCTGTAAACCTTCGTGACAACGCCTGAAACAAAGCCTCCAGAGATTCAGTGTGGAGCTCTTCAGGTAGGTAGACGTGAACCCCGTGCAAGGACTTGAAATCTACATCCTAAAACATCCTGCTGCCACAATCACTACCCTATGTGCTCTAATCTACCGCATTTCATCTCTTCAGTCACATCAAACCAGTTTGAATGCATGGGTGGTATGTAGGGACATCCCCACAACAGAAACTGCACATGTAGCTGAACGCCTCAGATTAGCTGACATCAGTGTTACTCTGTTTTTTTTTGTGTGTTTGTTTGTTTTTTTCTTGTTGTTTTTTATTTTGTCATATTTTTTTTTCCTCAAAAAGAAGTCCCACAAGCATCGGATCTCCAGCTGAGATTCCACTTGTGATTTAAAAACTAAACCCATGTATCAAAAGAAGAGTATTGTCATTGCTGAAACCCTGCAGAAATAACGTTGCTGATTTGGAGATGTTGTTTCTGGTATCAGATCTCCGTGATAGAAATACAGTACACTTAAAAAGCCTGCTGCTTTCTCCTCGACGCGGGTCCGAAGTCTCGATCTCATGCAGCCGGCTGGGTAGCGGTGTGTGTTCTCTCTTTCCTCGTTTTTGTTGGGTGATCTGGGCAGTCGTGACATCAAACTGTTTTGAAGGTCAGATCTTTAGGAAGACCGATGAGAATCCCAGTCGACAGTTTCAAAGTCTTTGTACAGCAAAAGTGTGAATCCCGTGCGGCGTGGCGGGATCGTTGATCTCCGGTGAACTCCTCTTATTTACAGCAGTGTGCAAGCACGTGGGCGAGACACCAGCATGAGACATGTGGTGCGTTAACATCTGCAAAAATATATCTTCATATTTTTTTGCCTTACAGATTGACAATATAAATAGTAAATTATACATGGAAAATATATACGGGGATTGAAAACAGATACATTTTATAGGCTATGCTAACTTAAAGTGCTAAGATACTGAGAATGTTTTTCTTCTTTTTGAACAGGCCGCAAGCATAAAGGTATATTCTGACACATATTTTCCCTCCGCTCGACACATCAGCGCCCCGCCCTGCAGGGCATCATCGCGACTCTTTCACATTCAGCCAGCTTTGTCAGTAGATTAAACGTGAGACTGGAATGTTTTATACTTTCTGAACTGCCGTGGATCCGCGCTTCGTCGTTTTAGAGGAGCGAAAGCGAACTGGCGTCGAACCCGCCGGGCTGACAGACAGACAGAATCCCTTCACAGTGTCACTAGATCCTCGCTTCTGCCTCTAAAACTTCTGAGCCTGCATGACTTTGTACATCTGTCAGACCAAATTCAATACGCCAGTGTTCTTGGCACTCTGCGAAATATCCTGTAGTGTGTGTGTGTGTGTGTGTGACTGTCCGAGCAGGTGTACAGTATTTAAAGCTAAGTGCTGAGAATAGTCTGGTTCAGATCTCCCTGATCGTTTTACTGATGATCACACTGTGTTTGTTTGGACATGCAGAGCCCCTGAACCTTCCATCCTGCCTCTCCTACCTCGTCTTTGGCTTACTTTGCTAAATCAAAGTGTACAACACCGTGAAGCGAAAAACAGCACAACACCTGAAACTGTCTGAAACCACACAACAAGACTCATAACAAAACAGCAGCAACCAGAGCCAGTGATTATACAGGCAGATCTGTCTTAAGGACTCTGCATGTGGAATCCAACACGGACCCCGATCTTTAAGTACTTCCCGAATGTAACAGGCCCCTGCGCCCATTTTGCATCCCTACCTTTATAGATTAACGCTAACTGGTTTGAGAAATGGCTCGTCTGGGATTCTACGTTTGACTTCCCCAGTTCTCGGCCCGGGCCTGCCAGTCTCTTACATAATCTATAAGAGGAGAGCGCAGATGTGTGCGGGCTGGTTGCCGTGGCAATCAGATCTTGCTGTTCTCCAGGTGGGAGTCAATGTGCTTGATGAGGGCATCGTCAGGGTAACCGACAGGGAATATCAGCTGGCAGAGGGGGCAGCTTCGCATGTCGCTCTCCTCGGTCTCCATCCAGAGCTGCACACACACACAGGTACACACACACAGGTACACACACACACACACGTATATAATTAGACATCAGGATAAATCACCCGAGGTCTAAACTTACTCATTTCACTGGATTGTATTAGTCATTCTGTGGGAGGAAATAAATTGCATCATTATTTGGTGAGCGCTCACTTCAGGCTTACACAACAGGATTTTGCTGGTTGTAGTAAATTCAGGTGGACACTCACATCCAGGCACTGATTCATCAGCTCAGGAAATATGCGTTTCACACATTTCGCGTCGCTTTCGCTTTCACGTAGAAGCATTTCTGTGGAATTGCTCCTCTTAAATGAGAATTCTCACTAGAACTTTCTGATCTGGCGCCCGACGCGATGGAGCGAGCTGAAGCCGTCAAAGAGAGAGCGAACTGATGTCGAGATACGGAAATGTGATGAGTTCGAGGCGTGGTCCCGGTTCCTGAACCGAGTGATAAAGCTTTTTTGACTTGCACGTACGGTTCGTTGCTACGAGGCTGAAAGCACGAGGAACGGCGAGCCGGCTTTGTCACTGTTTATTTATATAGTTTATCTTTTAAGTTTCTTGACAGATGATCAGTAATCTAATGCGCGCTCTTCTTTCTGTGCAGCATCGGGCTCTAGTGTTGAGGTGAGGTTAGTATGTGGACGGAGGTTTTGCCCTGCTGTGTGAATGGCCTTTGCACAGTCTCATTCTGAAACCACAGCAGATATTTTTACATTTCTGATCATGTAGATTTAAAAAAAAACAAGATACAGTGTGTTATTTACAGATGGTGGCAGATATATATTTCAAGTCAAACGAGTTGTTTTCCCACATTATACTAAACTAGACTTTCAGACTTGAGTGCCGTGCTAAATTTACAGATGTCAGATTGATATAAACCTCTCACCTCACGCACAGAAAGAAAGAACAGAACTGTACTTCTGCTGATCAGGATGAAACGTGAGAAAGTCTTTGGCGTTAAATACGCGTTCTTTTCTGTGAACCAGCTCAGTAATTACAGTTGTTGTGACACGGTGAACTTTCACTCCTGCAGCTCCATGGTTTCAAAATCACTCAAACGTGCAGCTGGTACAAACTCCACATAGATGAAATCAACTTTTATACATACGAGTTTAACTCACGTTGATTGAAGGCCAGGACTGAGCGTGCTCTGCTGACATGTAGCCCGGCTGCGAGTGGCAGCTCAGCGTGTTAGGCCTCTGCGGGATGGGGAAGGCTGAGCAGGATGCTGGGCCTCTCATGATGCCACTGGGCACTGCAGCAGAGAGCACGCCCAGCGTCCGGGGTGGGCTGATGGGATGTGGGCAGGTCCACTCTTCCTCGTCTTCAGAGGACTGTGGTGGCTGGGGGGCCGGTGTGGAAGGAGGAGGAGGCTCAAAATGCAGGTGGGCCACCTCAGACAGTGGGAACGGCATCTCTCTTGAGTGGCGCATGGAGCTCTCTCCGAGGCCCCCGTCTCCTCCTCCACCACCTTGATGGGGAGACGGGGAGCTTCTGTGCTGCAGTCCACCGTGAGGCGAGCCCACATGTTGGGGCTGCTGTTTTGGGTAGCCCTCAATGTAGGGCCGTGGCTTAGGCAGGGTGGAGACAGGGTCCAAGGAGAAGCGAGGTGGGCACTGGTAAGCCGAGGGGTCGGCTACCTCAGAGTAACTGCGACGGCCTTGGAAGCTGGCCCTCAGGTGTTGGCTGGGTGGCCGGCAGGAGTAAGAGGCCGGGCCGTCATTGACGTCCAGCAGGGGCGAGCGGCGGTGCATGTCCGGGGAGAGGCGCTGCAGCACCGGGGAGCGTCTCTGTTGGATTGGGGAGTGTTGTGGCGGAGGAGGGACTGGAGAATGACGCTGTGAGATGGGCGAGTGACGCTGAGATACTGGAGAGTGGCGCTGGTGGTGGATGGGAGAGTGAAGCTGGACTGAGGGAACAAAGCAAACAACCCGTTACTACACTCAGTCAAACAGAACAAAAAAGTTCTGCAGGATTAAGAGCGTGGACGCTTTGACTGACAGCTGGGTGCCGTTCTAAGAGGCGGTCGCCAGAGTCAACTTTGTTGTCCAACTTTGAAAGAGGCACACAAAGTCACTTTCTAGAAACGCTGTTGACTGAACGTTACGGCGAACACGAAGCTGAGGAAACGGAGAGAATGAGTAAAAGCTCAGCCAGCTGTTGAGATTTCCATTACAAGCAGAGGAAAATGCGATGCTTGTGTGACGTTCATCATCTCACTGAGGACGATTTCTTTTGAATTTTATCAGAAGATAATTTATACATGGCAGGTTTTTGTTTTTTTTACCAAATAAACTTTCCTACCACGGCGTGCTCGCTTTAAATGTGCATTATGTTCCTCTTGGCATTCATTAAAAAAAAAGATTTTAATCTGCGCCATTGCAGTTGTATTGTTTCGGGTAATTGCAAGGCATGTTGGTGAGTCAGTCAGCACTTCAGCTCCACTTCCCATATCAAAGAGGAAACATCATTTATGGCCGGTTGGTTGAGGTGTTAAAAAGGAGGGGGTGTTCACGCTGTCAAGCACTCTGAGCGCCTCCGAACGAAACGGGACTCTTCAGCTCACGCTTACTTTTACAGTGTAACACCCAGGAGAGAGTTTTTTAAGGCTCCGCACGAATTCCCACTCTGCTAATTATTTTAATGATTTACATAAAGTATTTGTTTTGTTGTTAAAGACAGCCGAGGGGCACTCGGGATCATTTGAGTGATCCTGTAACTAATTAAGCCGCGGTGGCATTTTAAAGTCAGATTTTCTAGATTAACGTGACACAACAGGACTTCAGGGAGAAGTCAAACACGGTTTGGGGGATTTCTGTTTTTCCCACTTTATTCTGCGGAAAAAATGGCGGCTGTTATTCACTGATTTACGCAACAGTTTGTGCTATCGACAGCTCGGTACAGGGTACGGTACGTGGGGCCTTTTTGGTTTGTGGTAGGTTGTAGATGCACAGCCGTGAGATGTGTGTGACTTCTTGTGCAGGAAGAGAAAGGTGTTGCTACTGTTTAGCACTTGTAAGTTGTACTCTACTTACATATTTGTGCTATCGAGCTTCACTTAAGTGAGAAAACTGAAACAACAAATCACAACCAAAACTGTAATTCATGAATTATATTTTGTTCATTGAATTTTTATCTAAAACGTAGACTGGGGATGTTCACTCATGTCAGTACATGCTCACACTTTAGTTGAGTCTTTCAATTATATACTTCTTTACACTTCCACTCCACATTTCAGTGTGAAACATTGTTTCAGTACAGTCATTAGTCAGTCCAACACATGATGCTGCAGTGTTACAGCTTAAACTCACTCCTGTTTCATGCATACTTTAACGTCAGTAGCATTTTGAGTGCAGGACTTGTATTGCTTGTATTAAAGGGAGCATTTTACATGTTGTTGATGCTAACCTGGACTAGCCTGCTCCTGCGAGGCTTTCCTCAGGATCTCCGTCTGCTTGGAGCTCAGTGCCTGGAGGCGCCCCAGCTCCTCTGTTAACTCTGTGTAGGCCAGAGCCAGATTCACCCTGGAGGAAGGAGGAAGAAGGGAAGCAATTATGTAATTATCATAATCATTGTGATTACAGAATACTGCAATGTTGGTGGAACGTTGGTGCGTTATGGCTACGTAGGTATACAAACAGTGTAATCTGTGTTGTACCAAGCGGCACGCAGCGGGGGCTTCTTTGTTACTGTGAAACTACAACATCACAAATCCACGCTGATCTTCGTCTCCTTTAAACTGAATGAGCTCGGCAGCACTGACACAGCCTCGCATAGCAGGCTGGCTAATTGAGAGGTTTATATTTTTAGAGTGCAAGTCGCAGCGCATAATTGAAGTGCATAAAATCACACCATTTCATGCAAGATGTGTCAGGACTCTCTCTCAGGGGCCGTACTGACAGAGCAACTCTATTTCGAGAAGCGTAAACAAAGACGGTTGGCTTACATGCTTTTACCCATGGCAACGAGCTGACTTTGTCTCAACTCGTTAGCTTTGAAAATGATCTAAATCCCACAGCCTAATTAGCTGCGAGGCAAGCATTATACAAGTAGATATAAGGAATTATCTCTCAGCAAACCTCTAAGCATCGCTTTGATAGTTTGGATGGGATAAAGAGTGATATTAACTGTATGTGGTTAAGGCTGAATTTGATAGTGCAGGTTACGTTATGAGTTTTGTTCAGATAAAAAGGAGTTAGTCACTGCTGGTGGCAGCAACCTTTAAATCTGATAACAGATGGCATATCTCAAATGCTAACCAATTTTTTAGAAACTCCTCAGTGCTGACATGAAATCTACTCATACCAGCACTAGGCTGAGGTAGATTAGACTGTTAACTGCGAGCTGGGGGAGACGTGAAACCTTGAAATCTAGCTTGAAATCTCTTTAGAGAATGGCTTTATCCTGCCAGTGTGGGTCTGTTCTTGTAAACCTGCAGATAATATTAAACACACACCAACTCTCACCACCTTTTCAATGTTCCGCATAGCTTTAAACGCGCGTCATGAACCATTCATATCACGTATCTGTCTCCGTTTAGTGTTTTCATTTCCTCATACTTGTGCCGTGCCCTTTTATGCTGTCATTTCTTTGTTTTTTTTGCGTCCTTAACGCGTTACTGTAAAGCGTTTTGAGCTGCCTTTGTGCGCGCACAAATAAAGCACACCAAAAACTTCAAATCTGAATAAAACAAGCACCTCACGAGGGCAGATGCCAGCGCAGATAAGTTGACGGTGCCACTGTTTGATGAACGGAAACATACAGATTAAAAGAGGATGTTTTGTTGCACAGGTGCCAGATTGTTCCCAGTCTCAGATCTGATAAAGCCATCCTCAGTTTAACCCTTTGGTTTATTAGAATGTGACTCAGCTCATTCCTTTGTAGACGAAATGATAAACAAACCCCACGTATGCACATCCTGGGGATTTCTTCTGTGCGGACGGGAATATACGTGAACTTCCACGGCAACGCCGGCACCAAGCAACACAAAACACACTGTCTGATAAGAAATATGCGCCCGAGGACACCCACGCACTAACTTAATTGAGTCTTCCCACTTGTGTGTGTGTGTGTGTAAGCCTGCTGCTCGCTAGAGGAGCATGCATATTTCTTTGTGCTAAATACAGCAGATTTATTTAAACTACAGTGTAATTCTCTTGCAGTGAAGATGGTGCATGCCGACCTTCCTGACATGTGATCACACAGGGTGAAGTGCTGCACCCTAAAATAAGGTGAAGTAAAGTAACTGTCCCCATTTCAAGGAACCTGAAAACAAGTCAGAACTTCCACTGGTTAGCTGGGGTTTGCAGCTGGCCCACCTAGTTTTCCACCCATGTACTCTGACTCAGACAGAGTGGGATATCAAACCCCCACCTCAGAACATCCATCTTTGTGGTACGAGTTGGTGGGGGCATTGAAATGATTCATGGTCATCTGGGGTAAAAAAAAAACAAAACAAAAAAAACATACTCTATATTTGGTGAATCAGAAGGGAAATAACGATCATTAGGTTACTTACTGACATGGTGGGTGGAACATGTGGTATAATATTGATATCGCCGGTGAGCCCGTTTTCATTTCCCTCTCCTGTCTCCTCTCAGGTGACGCTCAGTAACCGCTCTCTCCTTTCTGACTCTCGGGATAGTTTACATTCATCCATCTCTTCCTCTGCTCGCATGTTTACTGTGTCACTTTCTCAATTTTGGTATTGTGTTTTGACAATCTGTGTCAGAGACCCGGGTCGCGCTGCAACACCTCTCTCACTCATGGTACCTTGTAGTAAGAGCAGATGTGTGAACACCTGCAGCCGAGCGCCGGGTTTCTCAATCAATGTCTTCTTTTTCTTCTTCTTCTGTGAAACCAGCTCCCCTGTTTGTTTTTGTCTCTGTGCGTCTAAAAATACTTTGATGCACATTTGCTTCTTTGTTTCCTTTTTCTTTTGCTTGCATGCGTGGAGCAGCTACACACACATACTGTACATTGTACAGTATGTGTACAGTGTAGGAGGGGGTGTGATAAAGCAGATGCGGCGTTGATGAAAGATTCGTGCTACTCTATCGATCAAGTACAAAAGCAAGTGTGTGTGTCTGTGTGTGTGTGGGGGGGGGGGTCTGACCTCTGATCAGACATTTGAAAGACAGAGGCCTCAGTGCAGAGCTCCTCCTGCAGTTCACTCGCTCACATTAACAGCGTGGTCTCTGTGGAGGGGGGAGCTAACACTTGAACGCAGCACGATCAGCAAGATGTAGCGATTAAAAAACATTCTTTTTCAAAAAAGAGAAAAGAAAAACATGACGGTGTGGTTTGCTTTCTGGAAGAGGATATTCGTGGTTCAATTTTGGTCTTTGCTGCGTTTCATGGAGGGATGAGTGTCAAACGGTGCGGGCCTTTCACACTCTTATTATACGAATGGAGCGAATTTTAGCCGAGCACAGAGAGGTGTCAAACAGTCCTCACACCAGCCACGGTGCACCAAGCGTTCAGCGCGTTCAGCTCTTCTACCTCATAACTCTAAATGTGACTAATTATTTAATCTGTTTAAAAGCCAGGCTCGATTCAATTTTGTCATCGCGACGTTGGTTATTTTTTTTGAATTTCCAACGAGAAAAGGGAATTCCACTTCAGCACGTCGTGATTTATTGGAAACAGCTCTCTCTTTCTGAAAGCTGAGGAGGGGTTAGTCAGTCAGTCACTCTGTGTGCTGAAGAGTGAAGGGGAGGGGGTGTGCTGCCAGGTGACTGTCAGCTTTAAGAAATGTGGCTTGTGGTTAAGCTGCGGGGGGGGGGGGTTCACTTTCACGTATTATTAGTTTTCAGTGAGGCAAACGAAATTCTACAAATGTATGTAATCACGAAAGATGTGACTGTATAATTAGCCACAAACTGCTCCGAGCAAAGAAGCAGAGGAAAAAAGAAAAAAAAGGAGAGACGTCACCAAATCACAAAAATCACTTTCATGAATTCGATCAAAAATTTCATCATGACAGACGAGCTGTAAAGAGTCACAGTGAAAGCGGTTTACAGACAAAAGCCTCAACTTTAAAGAGCCTGCGTTTAGTTTAGTTTCTGCATTGCAACCCCCTCGCTTCATCTTCAGCTTCTGGCATAAAGCAAAAACTATGATGGCCGTGAAATCAGGACGTTTCAATACACGTACTGCTGTATTCAGTACAAACATGCATTTATGCTGTCAGATATGATAAAACGCTGGACATGGTCCTTATTTTTGTCACGTAGCGGAAGAGGAGGGACCCCCAGAATTGTGAAAATGTCAGCTTCTGTAGTTAAAGCAGTTAAATATACAAAGTATAAGTTGTACGTATGTTTTATTTATTATTTATATTTTGGCAGTGAACTTTGGTGTCACTCCTCCGCCCAGTTCCAAATCCCAGAGAAGAAGAAGAGATGGTTAAACGTTGCGATCGTCATTTCCAGTAAGTGCACAGTGGCTGTACTGGAATTGAGACTACCCTGCTGAAATTGGTGCCCTATGCCGGGAAGTACACAGTGTACACAGAGTACTACACAGAAGTGAAGTATCCAAATTCAGTTTGGCTGTTCTGGGATACTGTAGAAAGATGGCCGTCCTTTACGGTGGACTGAGGTAACAAAAACATAACTCTTATTTTTAGATTACACACTAATGAAAACATAGTTCTGCATATTATTTTACATTTCTGAAATTCATATTCTAAACTTGGTCCTTTTATTATAACTGACACCATTTCCCCAGAAGTCTCTCCTCCTGATCGTGATTATTAGAGTGAACGTGTCGTTGTTTAATATGCTCCACAACACCTGCAAATTCTTCCATATCAATCTGTGCAGTTTACTCTAAATGGGCCAATTACAAGAAAAAGCACAAGGAAACAAAGTTTATGCATTGTAGGCTTTCAGTGGGAGTAGGTGATATTGTTGAGTAAAACCAAAAGGTGACCAAGGTCTGGAAAAAAACAGTAGGCTTCCACCACATGCTCAGTGAAACCTCTCTTCACTGCCACACCGTTTACTTTCAGTTTGTTCCCCATCGAAACACTTCTGGGGTTTCATTGTGTGGGCGTGAGCTGCCCAACATGCTGTGGTTTTGACTTTTCTTTTTTCTTTTTTAAAAAAAATACTTTTGACACGAAATTAAGCTGCTTTCCTTCCTCTCAGCACAAGGTAAACACATTTCCGTCACTGGCTGTGAGTGGCAGAGAGACGGGGGACAAACACACTCACCGTTTTTCTGCAGTTTTGAAGTGTGGAGGAATAAAATAAAGAATATTTAGATAGACTAGACTAGATTAATGCCTCACGGAGGTGTGCAACTAACACACAGACATGAGGAAATGGACAGGAAGGTGTCCTACACTGTGCCTACACTGCCCCCTTGTGCTCAAACCTCCTTGAACAAGTGTCATAATATAGAAAGAGTTGAGTGCATAGAGCAGAGTGTGTAGTAAATGCAGCTTTTGTGCACAAACTACAACACTCCTTTGTATTAATGCTGGGTTAAAACCAGCGATGGAGAGATGTTCCAGTTCCTAATGAGGCCCCCGGAGGTCGGCCTGAGCACATCACAGCAGGAAAATAAAGACACAGACGAGCCTCGGCTTTTAGCGAAACATTTCTCTCTTTCTGCTCTTTCTTTTCTCCGTCTCTAACAACTCCACGTTTTGCTGCTGCTTTCCTTCCATCACTCCTTGTTTTATTTCCTCCCTCCTCCCAGAAGCCGGCCCGTGGTCACTTACTGCTCGTCTCCCACCTTCTTTATCCACTCCACATCGCACTGCTTGCACGGAGAAGTCATTTCCTGCCAACGCAGAGCGTGAAATTAGATTAGCATGCAGGTGCTGGACAAAATCTGACAGCAACACGTTTGAAGGGAAGAGGGGGGGAAAGGCCACAAACACAGGCCTTATTCAAGGCGAAGACGTCCAATAAACCCAAATGTTTGGCAACATTGCGCCAACAAATAGCAGAATTCCTGTAATGGGACATTGAAAGGCAGCAAATCAGCTGTGAGGAGAACTTACTGTCGAATAGGACATGTTGACTTATTACCTTTGTTTACTGAGGGTGAGACGTCTCTAGGTAAATATACGTGCACTGTCAGAGGCTGGTTAGCACTTAGCTTAGCATAAAGTTTGGGCACAGGTAGCAAAATCCACCTATGAACCTCTGCTGACAGCTTAGATCTTGTTTGTTTCATCAGTGTCACCTTGTGGTTAAAAGTGTTTGGTTACCTTTGGACGGAGCCAAGCTAGCAGTTTCCCCCTGTTTCCAGTCTTTGTGCTAAGCTAAGCTAACTGCTGCTAAAAAAGCAGATGCTTGTAATCCTTTCTAGGTTTGCACACCTTAACCTTTATTTGGCTGGCATCAGTGGATTTTGTAGAAAATGTTGGCACTGAACATTAAACATTAAATTCCTCTAAACTCCGCCCATGTGGCGCACCCTAAAGTGGACTAAAACAAACTAACCCTGTCCCTCTGGCTGCTCTGCAGCATCCTCATCTCCTCCTTCAGCCTCTCACACTCCCCCTTCAGCTCCTCTTCCCGCTGACATGCCCCCTGGGCCTCGTGCCGGGCGCCCTCCAGCTCCGCCTCCAGCCGTTGCAGCTTCAGGTCGGAGAGGGTGTCGAGGCTGCGGGAGCTCTGAAGGGTCAAGGCCGGACAGTCCAGCACTGGGAGGAGAAAAGAAGACGCAGATGTGAAACCCACAGAGACAAACGCTGCGTTGTTTCTCCCATGACTAATGCGCCGCGCTTCTGCTCACAGTTGTTGTACAATAGATGAGTATTTAAGAGCTGACTTCTTCCAAGGGCAGCATCTTTCAGTTTGTACCTGGGTGATGTGATCTGTGTGGGCATGTTAGTGATTCAGCTCCGCTCACACACACTCAGACCTTGAGCCTGAAGACTCTCCAACAGCAGCAGCAGCAGCATCTTTTATATGCCTCTTCTTCAATACAGTCACAGCTGCACACATACTGTACATAGTCTGCACTATTTTCCTCATTCACACACACACACAAGCATTAATCAACAATACTAGCTTGCAAACTCTGACTCACACAAACGTACACACAAATTAGAGAACAAAAAGCCTCGAACATCCATTTCCATAATAAATATGAGAGACTGATGCCTACGCAAAACTTTACTTCCTCTTTATCAAGGTATACCAACGGCAGAGGCATCTGTTGAGGTGGCGGTGACACATTTCTTCCATCAGCCACCCACGACTAGAAGAGGGCAGAGTTTAGCTCTACAAGTTTAACAGAATCTCTCCTACAGCAGTAGTGGACAGCAAATGTAAGATATGAGGCAATCTGCTGACTCGCTGAGGCTTTATTTATCATATTTAATCTGAAATCTCCAGCAATTCTCAACACTCTTCTCTCTTAAATGTCGTGAACGCAGCGCGGCGGCTCGCCGTGTTCTGAGGCGTCTTTGAAAACTTTTTTGAAAAGTTCTCGCAGAGGAATTCATTTGCATTGTAATAAGTCAAATCATCTCACAGGTTTTCTAACATTTGGTAATGCAGACTAATCACAATGGAGATCACTCAGAAGTCCAGATGGCGACAACAGGCTGAATAATGTGGAGAAATCCTCCTAAATTTACAGCAGCAGGCAGTTCACTCTAAATGTTTCCAAGCCAGAATGGTTGAATTTCAATCACTCGCGCTCTCGTTGATTGGAGGTCATTTTTCTGTGACTGTGACTGGCGGAGCTGGAACAAAATGTCCAAGCTGGCCGCGGATTAACTCGACCTCAATTAAAATGCTTTCTGGCCAGATTGTTGGATTTGATTTAAAGATGAGCAGTGATTAGCAGATGACTTGTGCGTAGGCTTTTTTTTTTTTCACACGATCAAAACTCCCGACCCAAACAGCCCTCTGAAATCTGCATGATACATTTACTTATTTATCAGTTTAGACAGATGCATTTACCATCAGAGCTTTTTCCACAGCCTCTATAGATAGATATACATCCTGTGTGAGAGCTGCCAGTCACTCACTGTGTGCGTCCGGGCCGGCGTGCAGCTGTAGGTACTGCATGTCTTTGCTGTGCAGCTGCATGTTGAGTTTCTGCAGCGAGCTGTCTCTCTGCCTCAGAGCCGACTCCAGGCCCAGGATACGCTCGACGTGCTTCTCCACCAGGCTCGTCTGCAATCACACAAATAACTTATTTGAATCCGGCATTTACATTAAAAGCAGTCGTTCACAGTACATTCATTGGCACTTACAGCCAGGCTTCTTCTTTTTAACCTGCTAAATAACAGCGTGTCCAAGGCTGCTAAATATCAGAATGACTAACTGACATTTATGTCCGGGCAGTACTGATAATTGCATCCAGGGATTGGTATTTTATTATCAGTTAATCCTAAAGTTTGATCTATGTAGGGGAGAAAAATCACTGTCATCTACAGGAGACATGTTACAGATGATGAGGGATATTAAACCATCCTGACATCTCGTGGGAACGTTTCCATCTCTTGGTAACACGTCTCTGACGACAGCAGCTCCAACAAACACACACAAAGTGGTCTGTGGCAGACGTTTATCATCTGCTGTGCCGATGCCATGATTTGGACGGAGCTACGCGTATGTCAGCGTTCATCTGTGCTTCTATTTATATCCACATGTTGACTGTAAAAGGGGGCAAGAGGTTGAAGATGAAGAGTGGGAGGTGGAGGACAAAAATAATACCAATTTATGTTGGAGAAAATGTAAGCAGATCGGGGACCACACTATCTTTTGGGATTGCCCGATGTTGACTCCATTTTGGCAACGGATCCAAGCAGAAATCCGGAGCATTCTGAAAATGACATTACCGCTGAACCCATTACATTATATACTGGGTTTGAATCCAGGGGAGGATATAGGGAAGAGAAAGGCCCAACTATTACAGATTCTCCTACTAGTGGCGAGGAAAATGATAACCCTGTGTTGGCTCAAAACTTCATGTACAAACGGATTTGTTTTTGGTCCGGTTCGTAAGAAGCTATCTCGGTATTGTGTTTTTGTTGTTTGAGGTCTCCTGCGGAAAGTACTTTCTCCCCCTTATTCTGGGATTAGTTTGGTGGGATGTCCATCTGTGTAGTTTGTCTTGATTTGGGATTGTAGGTATGCTGAGACACTAATTGTTCCTGGGTTGTTGTCGTCCTCATGTTTTGTTTTGATTTTAGTGTAATGTTTTGTGTTGTTCTTTATATGCATATATATATTTATATGCGATCACGTAGATTGGTGACTGTGTGCAGTGCTGAAAGGTTAAAGGTCAACCAGGCCCGATGGGTAGTCTGAGCCACAGCTTCGGGTGACGGCAGTTCCAACATCTTTTGGCGCATCTCATCCCTTAATCACTTTGACCACCATAAAACTGCTGATGCCGCTCGGCGAGAGCTGCTCAATGGACTTCACTCTCATATGAGATGGTTTATTATCACAGAGGGGATCCTGAGAAGACCAGCCAGCCAATCTGTTCAGTTGGAAGCCTCTGTACCTGATCTGCATCGACTCCCATTTGTAACCAGTTACAGAAATGTGTTCGGAAAATGAGATTCTCACAGTTGCACATCCATTAAGAAAAAAGAGTTCGAGGATAAAGATAAAAAAAATACTTAAATGACTTGCAGTAAAAAAAACTTGATGTTCCCTCGTCGTGTGTATGTGTTGTGTCTGGGGAGAGATTTCACTGAATGACGCCTCTTCTCTCTGAAGGACCGCGCACTCAGGATAAGAAGGTGCTAAGAAATGAAGCGTGTGGTATTAAAGTGCACAGTCAAAGTGATCCGATGCATTTCACGAAGTGTCTCTTGGTCTTATGGTGAAGTGAAGTGAAGTTTAAATGTTGCACAGATGAATGTAAGTTCATGTGAGTCCTTTAAGAAGTGTCATGCAGCTGGATCGCATCTTATATTAGGACCAATCGGCAACATTGAACCGTGAAGCCACAAACTGCAGTTCCTCAAACGTCCACTTGAGGCTGGCTCCAGAAGTGAGTCAGTCTCCATAAGTCCCCATGTTCAAATGTTAAAAGCTAATTCATGACAACCAACATGGCGGCAGCGGCTCCAAAAGAGGATTGAAGCTCATGAAGCTCAGCGTACTTGTCACGAGGACCGCTCAGTCTTCTCTGGTTCTAGAGGAAACTTTGTAAATCCTTTCTAACAGAAAGCCTCATTAAACTTCAGAGCGTGGAAGTTGAAAGAATTCCGGTCTGATTAAATATTCTACTGAGTTGTATTGTGGGAAATGTAAGATCCATCAGTTCTGCAGCTTGACCCACATTAAGAACTAAAACTCATATTTCATCTGTGAATATAATTCTTTGGATTAAGAACCAGGGGGAAGATTGAGATTTGAAAAGGTCCCTGATCAGATGGAAAGCAGATAGTTCACGGTTTGTCGCTGTCGCCCGTGTCTCCGTGACTTTAAAGGATGGGTTCACATTTCTCCTGCACTCAAACTGTCTGAGATTTTACTGTAACTGATGAGGGACAAAATCTGCAGGCCTCGTTCTGTTTGAATAAAAAAAGGCATTTTAAAGTTCAGCCTGAGCTAATACGAGGCTTCGGCAGTTTGAGTCAGGCAAAAGTGTGTACCCTCCAAAGTTGAAGCCTTTTTAGTGCACATTATGCTCAACGTTTCTTTGCTGAGCGGTGGAGGGACTGTCACAGAAAGAGGCAGTTTCACACTAAATACACTTCCACTTTGGAAGATATGCACTTGATTTGTCTAACTCGTTTTAACTCCAGCCTGGCTTCGTGCAGAGACTGGGGAACACAAACGCTGCTGTGGCTCTCCCGTCAGACAAAGCTTGGTGCCTCCTCACCTCCTCTTTGTTTACTTGCTCAGGTTTGCTCACTTCCTGGATGGCTGCGGGGTCGTGATCGTGTTATTTGACCCCGTAAACACTCAACTATTGAGCCAAGATAGCCTAAAAATGTCTGTCCAATCATACAAAGTGTGTAAAAATGGATCTCGTTAACCAAATCACAGGTTTAAGCTTTATGCAGTATATTTTCATATATTGTATTTGATGTTGACGTCTGTTGCCTGTTCGCATGACGTTTTACGTTTTATATTCGCCCCCTCCTCGTCAGCCGTGTGTGTGTGAGCCTGTAAGAATTCATTAATGAGCCTCATGGCTGCTGTAAGAGGACGAACGCGCAGTGCGATGAACTGAATAATGTCTCTGACCATCTTGTCGAGATCTCTCTGGAGGTTGCTCTTCTCCATGTGAATCTTCTCGTAGGCCTGGATCACATCCTCCAGCTGCTCCTCTCTCTCCTTCCTCTTCTGGAGCTGAAAAATGAGACGGAGAGGAAAGAGAAAGAAAGAAAGAAAGAAAGAAAGAAAGAAAGAAAAAGGGGGGCTTGACATACTTTTTTTCCTTCTTTGTCAGTTTTCAAACTTCCTCACAAAGAAAACGAGGAAAAAAAACTTCCATTGTAAGAGTCATCAAATGTGTCTCTTAAAAAACTCTTACGTAACCAACCAGCAAATTTAGGACACTGAAATCCAGACACCTCAGCACACACACAGCAAAGTCTCCCCCGTCTCCACAAATGGATAAATCATGTCTTCAACTCGTCTCCAACCTTTTTTTTTTCTTTTGAAATGATGTAATAATCGCACAGTTTGAGGTCAGTGACGTGACGTGGAGGAATCAGCGCTCACTTTCAGACGCTGCAGACTGCGAGTGGGAGCAGCAGCACGGCAGCGAGATAAACAAAAGGAAGGACAAAGAGGTTTAACACTGCTGCGAGCGCCGAGGCCCGCTCAGTGTGTCTATGGTAACATATGCTCGTAGAAAAACCTGCACCAAGGTGAGGACGGCTTGTCAACAGCAACGTGACTGAGGACGGCGTGCAGGATTAATCCAGAGCCGCATTTCTGTAAAGTGAAACACGGTTTCAAAAGAAATACCTCAAATCTAAAAATGTTCTCATTATCGCCTTTTAAATTCACACCCAGGTCTGGATGTGGCACTGATCTGTTGTTTTATATAAACATATGTATGAATGCCTCCTCGCATATTTTTAGTTTAATTAGTTTTACAGCGGTATAAAATATTTTTGCAGTTTTCAACATCCTCTGTAAGGAAGCGAAGCCGTTTGAAGAGCGAAGACGAAAGATGTAGCCGACAATTTAAGAGAAAAATCTGTTTTTATGACTGGAATCTTATTTTAATCATTTCAGCTGCCATCTCTATTTTTCCATTTATACATTTTTGCCCAGAAAATGTGCAGAACAAAACGTGAATTCATGCAATCGCCGAGATTTTGTGAAGATCAGGATTTATCAGGAGTTTCAACAACCGTCAGGTTCATTCTTCTTTTCTCTTTCTTTCTTTGGATCTTGTTTATTAAGAAAGAAATCAATATACACTACTTACTACTACTAAATATTTTGATCAGAGGCCCTCAAGTTACCAGATTAAAAATCAATTCGAGCACAAAGACAGATTTACAAAACAAATTTATGCAAAATAAAAACATGAATTGATTCATTGAAGGTCTTAAATTCAGATTTTGACACACACTCTGCAGAACACGTCCTCAGGATCAAATAATAAAGGCGACCAGGCTCCACTGGTCTGTGTTATATAATGTACACACTCTGTGCTCAGTTGGTAGCCACATTTTTCTGCTCCGTGACCTTTAAATTCCTGTATGCTGTCCCTGACAGGAGATATTTCACCTCCTTCTACTTCTTCTCGATAACGGTGGAGCCACCGCTTTAACAAAAGGCAGCGGATAAGGTGTGTGTGTGTGTGTGTGTGTGTGGTTCTGTCCCAACAGAGCATGCTCAGTGAGCCGTGGCACATTTCATCACTCTGAATGCCCGGTGTCAGAGCGGTGTGACCTTGTGCGTCCCGTGCTAATCGCCTCTCCTGCTCCCATAAACCATTCCCTTCCTCTTTTCTTGCTCTCTGGCTCCTTTTAGCGCTGCCTTCCTGTGTCACTCGCTTCTCATTCCAATTTCCCCACGCTCTCGTTCACACCGTCATGGAAACAGTGGAGTTACAAGCGATGGGGAATGAGTAGCTCGAGCTGCCACTCTCCTCTTTTCCTCCAGGAGAAAAGTGATTCTCAGTCTTGTGTGGCGTGCATACATCTGTAAATGTATGCCTTATGTATGGGCAGAAAACATACTTATTTTTTCTTTCTTAACATGCATTCATAAAAAATCTTGAGCAGGTTTTTGGTCCTAATTACGCAGCGTCTCAGAAATAGAACACCAGCGTGGAAATCCCATGTCACAGTGCTGCTTGGACGCTTTCTTAAAAACAGCCAATCTCGGTAATTTTGCTTGGACGGCAGCTTTAGTGCTTAATTAGTTCTGGACGTCTTTGGGCGTATGTCCACCAGCGTTGGCCTTAATTCACTTTTTAATTCAATTAATTCAAATGCAGGGAGGGATTTCTGCAGAACTCAAAACCTTTTGGTGCGATAAGGTTTTTGTATGCGGTGAATTCGCCTCCGTCCTCCCTCTGCCTGCACGCCTCGTGTCCTCATCTCTCCTCTTACCTCGTGGGTCAGGACGTTGACTCTCTGCTGCAGGTTGCCATTTTCTGAGTGCAGCAGCGCCGTCTCCTTGCTCTCGAAGGAGCAGTAGGAGTTAGTGTTCTCCCCAAACTCGCTGATCATGGGGAACTGCAGAGAAAAGAGGTAAAGGCCATTAGAGAGACATATTATTAGACGTGTAATAACAAGCATACAGCTAAAAGTGTGTGTGCAGAGAACAAGATTATTTATAAGTTTGTGTTTGTTTGTCTGTGTATACCTCTCCCTCCTGCTGTTTTCTTAATGATTTCACACTGGGATCATTAAAGATTCATCAACTGCAACTTCTGTTTGGCCCAGATATCACTCAGAGGATCAGGCTGTTTTAACTAAAGTCATGTTTTATTTTTTATTTTTGTGTGTTTTGCATGAACTAGATTTTTCTGAAGAAATATGTGAATTGGCACAGAAAGTTGCTTTAATCTTATTTTCTTATTTCATCCCACATAATGACATCTGTGGAGGGTCGATGACTCAGCTGCTGTTTGTCCATCCATCAGTTACTCTTATTCATATTTCTATATTTCATAATACAAAATTATGCTGATCAGGGGAAATATTTAAACTGTGGCAGATTTCTTTTATATAATATACGGAGAATATTTAACAACGTTGGATGCACTCATTACATTTGGACAGCTTCACTGAATGGATACTTCCTTTGGCTTTGCCTTGAAAGCTCAGGCTGGTCATGTTGTGTGTTTTCGTTATTGTCAACAAATAACGAATTAAATGAAACGGAGCTGGGCGCTGTAGTTTTTTGTAGTAAACGTTACACAAACATGAGTAAATACTATTTTTATAGTATAAAATATGGACGTGGTGTCCGTGATGCGTTTCTGAAGACCCGTTATTAAGCTCGTTATCGAATGCTGTCCAGTCCCGCCACCTCCCGGCTAATCTAAAAATGGACGTGGAGCAGAGGCGGGCTGAATGACAGCACCCACCTGTCAATCATGCTGTTAATTATTAACTTTAAGCCTTAATATAACCTGAACAGGTGAGTTGTATATAAATTCACCCTCAGTACAGTTGTCATGAACGGGGAAATTAGCTACAGAGACCAAAACTGTTTTTTGTACCAGGCTGTAAACATGTTTATTTCTGCTGTCTAACATGGGGACTTATGGAGACTGACTCACTTCTGGAGCCAGCTTCAGGTGGACGTTTGAGGAACTGCACAGCTGAACTACAGCGTATTTACAGTTCTATAAAACACAGAGAGACACAACAGCATTACATGAAAAGATCTGCATAAATGGCCTCGTTAGATGCGGCTACAATTATGCAGATATGACTGATTATGTAACTGTAACTCTGTAGAATATGTGGTTATGGTCTGGTGATTTGTCTGGTTACAAAGCTAAACTGCAAGACTACAAGACTGAGACTTATATAAGTGAGTGTGCTTTAACACATTTACATTTAGAGTGTCTACCATGAGCAGGGAGGGCTTTTCATGTACCGTGTGAAGTCACTGCCGCTGATGCAACGTCTATTTGAGGAGCAAACAACCTTTTTCCATTTAGCCGAACACCTCTCTCTCTCTCTGTGCTCAGTTTAACAGTAAATGTTCACAACATGGGCAAAAACCCCCCCAGGGGGACGCCAAGGACTCGTACACCGCCGAGCGTCAGGAACTGGAGAACAACCTGACTTCAACCCGTGTTCAAAGCAGCAGGAAGCACTCCCATCTGCATCATTACAGCAGCTGTACTCAGGCATCTTGTATTTAGAGGAAGCCTGCAGCAACGCTCTGAACAAAAAGCCTTAAAATAAACCAGTTGGACAAAAAGGATTTGGACGTTCGGTGAGTCAATATTGGTCCGATTGATTATCCGCATTTTAAAAAAGCCACGTGCTGTATTTGCAGAGGCACAGGTGTGACGACTCCCACTCCGAGCAGCCAACATCTGCACCTGCTCTCCCCCCAAAAATCAACACCTGTCTCTCAGGGAACGGGCCCTGAACAAACCGCCGCTTGCGATTAAGTCAACAGAGACGTGGCAAGCCTGCAAGCCTACAGTAACAGCTGCTGACTGCAAGGACTGCAGGATTTCTGCACTGACACGTATGACAGGAGAGGAGACTCAAACATCCATCAGCATCTTCCAAACCTGCTCACGCTCCAACATCGCAGAGGATTCAGTTTCCCCACCGACTGTATCACTAGTCAAACCATAATGCTGCAACAGCTTGCATCTTCTTGGAAATGTCTTCCTCAGCATCTCGAGCACAGCGGCCTCTTTGATAGGTTTTTGTCATCTGAGGCGTTGCGTCCTCTCAGACGATAAAACAAGTGCGTAGCTATTGATACTGAAAGTTCTCATGCACCTGAAGTAAAACTAAAACCTGAAGGGGCTAATGGTAATATAAGAATATCCAGGAGGGGATTTCTTTCTTTAATCTGTCTCTGTTCAGCTGTTTATCTCTCCCTTGCTCTTTAACTGCCTCGTTTCTTTTCCTTTTCCTTCCACACGTTTAGCTCCCTCTCTCTGCTCATTTCTTCTACTTTCCCTCACTTTCCGTCCTCCCACGCCGTTCCTTTATGCTCATTCGCCCTACCTTCCCCCCCTTTGCATGTATTTGTCCCAGCTACTGCTCGGAGGAGGATTTCTGCTTCATCTGCTGCCTCATCCGACCGAAAAGGAGTCCACCAGCAGGCAAACGAGCCTGGCTGTGTCGAAACATTCACGGCGTCGCTGACTTCACGCTTTAAACTTTTAAGCTCCGTTATTTCGGATCCAGAATAAATTTGAGGAGTGAAAATCAGACGTACAGTTAGAAGAAACATCTAAGAAGTGTTTTCTGTTTGTGAACTCTCGTGACCTCACTGGACGACCCCTCGTGACCTCTGTGACCAGACCTCTGACATGTACAGTAGCTCTCTCCCTGCAGACTCCCGATCGACGTCATCAATAATCTTAATGTGTGTTTAATCGATCCGGTGTTGTCGGTGTCAGCGGGTTTAAACGCAAAGACGAAATCAATGAAGAGCACAAGAGTGTGTATTCACACACTGTAGGTCCACGGTGAGTCACACACCTGAGATCCGGTTACAGTTAAAATCCAGACAACCTCTTCGCAATATCTAGAAACAATGTGTAATCTAGGTGTAAGCGCGACCCACGGTTACTTCAAATGACTGTTTAGTCAGCTACATTATCTTTTCTCAGCTCTTTATTCAGACCTGAGGTCATGATTGCATAACTCTCAGTGTTAACATGAGGCCAGACTTCAGTAGCCTTCTGACTTGGTATAATAGGATGATTTCTCATATTTATTCCCCCGCTGGTCCATGATCAAAGCCCACCAAAGCTTCCTTTCCTTTTATCCTTGTGTACAATCTCGCTGCCTTAATGAAAATGGAAAACGCTCAATCCACTTTTTAAAACCAATAAATCAAAAACCGCAGCAGCCTCCTGTCTGACCGTCGTTATCGGACCTGGAGACGCCAACAAGGACACAAACAACATTTATAATTAGTCTGCAAACTTTGACTTTGTGATCGGGCTTTGAAGTGAAAACCTTTCACCTTGATCTCATAGATCTTGAGCTTCCTCTTGATACTGGTGTTCTCTCGCTCCAGGCAGGCCAGCCTCGTCTTGATGTCCTGATAGGCGGTGATAAGGGCAAAGTGGGAGGCTGAGTAGACATCATCGGCGGGCAGGGTGGAGGAGTGCCACGCCACGCTCCCGCAGCCATCCTCCTTCAGACCTCCTGCGTCGCCGCCTCCTCCCAGCAACCCCAGCTCCCCTCCGCCGAACAGAGACTGCATCACTCAGAGCCTCAACCTGAGGACACACACACAGACAGTTTGCTGATTAATTATTAAATTATTCAATCAAAAACAAAATCATATTTTTAGCAGCAGGGGTCGAGTGTCAGTACTACTGCATCAGTAGGCAGCTACTCGCAACAAACAGCACAGAACAAAGCAGCACTCAGCTGAGAGCAGGCGCACCGTGAAATATTCAAAAGCAAAGTGGGTGCACAGAGACAGGAGGAGGACACTTGAAATTTAAAGATGACTCAGCACACGCAGGTCCAGTTATAGCCTGGGTTCATGATTGCAAAGTTTGGTTCAGACTGAAGGCGAAGTTCTCCAAATGTTTGGTACCTTCTGAGATCAGCTGAGGTGCACATGTTGCTGGCTGATCACAGCTAACATCTGCACAGTTGGTATATTGTTGAAGAAACACAGGCTGCACTGCGGTTCCTGAATATCTTGAAACCACTGCACCTCTTTATACAGATGTTTGCTTCTCATGCCACTTAGCTTTCAGTGTACACTCAGATTTTGTGTTGGCTGAGATGTATCAGCTCGCAGTCTTTTCATCGCCTCCATCTGACCATCTTGCATCTTCTTCTGCGCCTTGGAAAGTGCGCAGTGAGTCCAAAGACGACACAGTGAGTGAGACTAAACAGAAAAGTCGAGGCAGCTGAACGAACTCGCTGTAAAGCCGAGAGGTTCCGAGCGACCCGCTTCATATCTGTGCTTTTGTTCTAAAATGGTGATTGTAGTCGCCTTAAACAGAATGTTGCCTTGTTTTTTGACACAATGAAAAATGAAAATGAACGAGTCTTGCAGCATCGTTGGCTCACTCTGCAGGGACCCCAGGTGCTGCACCTGATCTGATCGTCTGCAGAGGTGCAGTCGCTGTCTTTGATTTCTCAGCATCCGGCAAATCTGTCATTTCTCTCCCGAGAGAGTTACCTCAACTTTTTTCTGCTTTCAGGCTGCCAGAACGAACTGCTGCGTGTAACACTTTGCTGGCTGCAGCTTTTTATCTAATTAGCAGTAATGGAAGAAGAGAACAACAGTATAGTTGTAATGTACTTTAATTGTTACATCAGTTGGACTTCATAACTCGAGTCGAGGGCGCACCTGCACACATTTTCCAGGATATTTACATGTGGCAGGACACACGAAAACCTCCATCATAACCAAGATATTTGCATGCATGTAAATATATTAATTTTCCCCCCTCAGGCTGAAGAAGTCCAATCTCTCTTCTGCAATAGTTACACATCATTTCTGGTGAGAGTTGCCCTACAGGTCCATGAATGTTCCAGCGCATGTACGGCAGCTGATATGTTAATCAGACTCCACATTTACATATGAATCTGGCTCGTGCTCTCGTTCCATTTCACAGTACTTAAAAAAACATGAGCCCTGACAGCCTACGCTCCTTGAGTGGCATGATGAATGAGCCGGGTAGTTAGCTGACCATGCTACATCGCACCAGCCTTGGCCTGCCTCCCGTGCCCCTAAGACTCTGGGTAATGCTGTCAAAAGTGATAAATGGCACCTGTGATGTCACCTCCCCCTTCTTCTTCTTCTCTTTCTCCCTTTCTGTGCAGCCACAGAGGGGACATGTGTGCAAAAGTCATACTCGATGTAGCAAGGCAAACCGAGAGCAGTTTGATTTACGGGCACTGAGGGAGTTACACAACAGCTAGTTGATTTGATGCATACTGGAATGGATGCCTTCCTGACACCCAGCATTGCCTTGTGAGTCAGCGATTGCCTACTGAGCTATTTTCATCAGCTCCCTTCCTCCACGTTGCTATTTTCCTTGTGTTTTAAGAGAGAGGGGGGTAAAGCCTCAGCCAATCTACGGCTCTTTTCCTCGCTGCTCTTACAGGATGATCCAAAAGCACTCCTACGTGCACAGGCGCACACACAAACGCATGTCTGTGCACATGCTGCCAAAAAACAATACACAGAGGACAAGACAGAGAATTCACGCGTGGATTAAAAAAAGAAAAAATGCTTGTTTGATCAATGCACAGACGGACTGTGGCTGTCACCTGCCAGCTGCCCGGAGACTGCTGTTTACACTGGGAAGATATTAAGGTCCTGTGATGTGTACTGTGCTGACATTATGTTGCAGAGTCTGGTGCAATTTTCTGTGGTAAACGGTGTGATACTAATATATCTGCGCTCACTGTGTGTCTCACATGAGCTCAAAAGATTTTAAACTGTTGACAGAGAGAGGCGCTACTGGAAAAGTCTCTTTTCTATTGACAGTACGGAACAATGGAAAACAATTCATAGTGATAAACCTACGCAAAGATATCACCGCTCCGCTCTGCACAGGGCTTTGTAGCCAGTTTCAGTTCACTGTTTAGCCATCCAGACCGCAACGTCACTGTTTTGGTTCACTCTCACGCGTCGTTTTCACCTGCAGCAGGCGGCTGGTTTCTCTGTTTTCAGCAAAAAAGCACTGCAAAGTCACTGCACATGCAGCAACCAGCAGACAGAGACACGGTTAGCAGCTTGGCCGGTGGAGCATTTAACAGCTGGTAGAGACCAAAAACAGAGCTAAAAGAGGGTGAACGCTGGACTTCAATTCATCTTGTGAACATTTCAGTAACCGCTGACTGTTTAAGTAAGAAATGATTTACCATAACAACGTTAAAGGGGTTATCATGGGAGTTACGTGGCCAGATATAATAATCAGTTGATGCAGCTTAAACCATTTTCACGTGGAGCTGTCGTATATTTAGACATGCAGACTTCAGACTGTTGTAGAAGTGTTTCGAGTACCAAAGACTTCATCAGCACAGCTGCTGCTTAACATATCGAGCCGCAGGGTTTATGTTTCTATTTGGATGCAAACGATACAGTAAAATGCATATTAAAGGGCCAGTGTGTCAGATTTATGAGGCTCTGTTTACAGAATATGGAAGAAATGTAATGCAATATTCATAACTATGTTTTCATTAGTGTATATATGAGTCATTATGCTTTTGTAACCTTAGAATGAGCTTTTTATATCAAACGTTGCACAGCCACAGTAGTTTCTCCGTCATGCTACGAAGGACGGGGTGAGGCGAGGGGGCTGAAATGACCCTGCTAACATCCCACACAATGCTCCTTTAAATGAAGCTTTTACGTTGTCGTATGTAGTGACCACATTTCCATAAAAACCCACCTACATTCAGGCTTGAGGACATAATTATCCAGCGGCCAAAAATCTGATAAAATTGCCAAGTGGCTGTTATAATTCAATGCTGTATGGAGCACCTATTCACAGGCTATGTCCCAACACGGAGCAAAGTAACACTGGCAATATACATCCACACTAATTTCCCGCTAAATAGAAAAGTCTACTATCGACCTGCTCACACGCTGCAGTAAATACGGTGCAGCGGCCGCTGATGGATGGCTGCATGTGGCCTCAGACTGGATGAAATAAAGGACAGGGACACGGGAACATCCATTTTGTCTGCGCTCCTCTCATTGGCAGTGCAGAAATGAGGCATTTATCACACACAGCTCCTCCTAAGCCTCTCCTCTGCTATCCCTCTCTTGCTCTCTGCTCCTCTACCCAAAATATCCCTCATCCAGCTTCATCCTGCCCTCCCCTCCTCCTCCTCCTCCTCCTCCTCCTCCTCCTCCTTCCCAATCACACACTGTCCACTCTATCTCCTGGATCTCTGGGCTCATTTGCCGAGGCTCTCGGGGCCGCACCGTACTGTAGAAGCGAAAGCGTTCTTGGCTACCAACCAGCAACGTGCTTCATTAGAGCGATTACAACAGGAAGTCATATATTACCTGCAGCCCGCATGGCATACGTTGTTCCACTGAGACTACCTCTCCCATTCTCCTCCTCCCTCGTTCCTCTTTTTCTTTTCCTTCCTCTGGAGGGATTAAAGCAGCGCTGCCCTCCCTCTATGTCACCGCGTACAGTAAGTGAAAGGCCCGAGCGTCATCAGTGGACCTGAACTGAGTGGGTGACTCTTGAGAAGCTGTCGTGATCATGACCTACATGTGGAGGCGCTTTTACATGCAGGTTTCATGTTTTGAATAAGCTCCATGAGTCACTTTAGGTAAAAGTCACAACAACAATCTGACAAGGTCGGGCCTGCTGACATTTTCTACCAACACTGCTCCAGACTGAATCGAACGCTGTCTCATTAATGTCAAAGCTCCTGCAACACAAGGTTAAATAAAGAGAGCAATTAAATGTGATTTTCCACCTTCTTAAAGGGAGAGTTCGGCTATTCTGAAGCGGGGTTGTGTGAGGTACTGCAGACAGCTCGCTCCTGGTTTGGGGCAGCAGACGGGGATAAAGAAGCAGAGCGATGCACCGCGGTGGACAGGGTCAACAGAAAAATGTATTTTAGCCATGCTCACTATATTTAGAATAGCTCCGCCGCTTTACCTTGCTGACAGGTGGACTTTTTCTTTGGCACGCTGTGTTACAATGCAAATCAGCTGAAATCTTCATGTTTCTAAAGATGTTAAAGACGCTGCACGCTCCTGTTTTTCTGCAGATGACCTGTGGCGTCATGCAGCTCTGTGCTTCTCCAAACTGTGGCCGCCATGTACCGCCCCGTTTGGATGACTTTAGTAATCCAATGATTTTTTCCTCTAGTGCCACCATGGAAAAAATTGCTACATTTGATCTTATAGCTGATGATATTAATGAGAATCATTAATCAATGAGTCACTCATTAAGTCGTGTAGATGATGATGATGATCCATCTCTGATCCCTCCATCATGTGAGCGTTGTATGTGGATCCACAGCGTGTTTAAACTGAGCCTTTATAAAACATTTAAATAACGTAGACTTGTGTTTGAATACCAGAAAGGCTTTCCTGTACCAAACAGATAAATCCTGCATGTCAGGAGGACTGTGCAGCACGATGTGATTAATAGCCGCGCTTCTTTGTATTTATTTATTCATCTGCATCGCTCTCTGTTGTGTTTCAGTGTTAGTTTCACTCACTCAGCTGATAAAACTCCACAATTTTCATTCATTTTAGCTGCAAAGCTGAAAATCAAACACATGAAACATGCAAAACACAAAACTTTGTTAATACTTTATTAATCCCTCAACGGGGAAATTCTTTTTATCTTACATGCTGCTCTTAGTTTTAGTTTGTCTGTCCTGGGCTACCGTAGAAAAATGTGTGAGCAGTATCTGCTGATGTAAAAGGCTCATTCTAAGATAACAAAAGTATTTTAAGGTGATTTTACACTAATTAAAACATAGTTATTAATATTGCATTCAATGTTCTGCAAATAGAGTTAGTTCATTCTGACACACTGGACCTTTTAACAAGTGAAACAACACCACATTCCTCTGTTGTATAAATGGCTCCAACACCCACGATGAGAAATCTTTCACCAAACTTGACTGCAAAATATTAATTAAAAGCAATCTGACAAACTTCATTTCCAAAACTGTTCCAGCTTTCTTTCTTCGGGCATTTAGCGCCATGACAGAACCGTCAGGCTGTGAATATTATTATTATTATTATACTGTATATTTAACTTCAAAGGAGAAATTATAATATTGCATTGTTTAAGGTGACACACATGCAGCTGGAGTCATCCATGCAGCCCACACGAGAGAAAAAGAACAAGCCTCATCCATTTACAAACATTCATAACCCAGTCATATCCCAGAGCTGGTAACACTGCAAATTATATTTCTGGGATCCTTTTGAGGATTGAAGCAACAGATTATTCTCTCAGTGGGAGATCTGTTTGTGTCGGGCAGATAGCTAATCGTGGATTGCAGCAGACAGCGACGGTGCAAATCTCCTCTTACAGATGTTAAAGTGAATACGTTCGGTCGCCGCTTTGTGGCACGACCCCGTCTTTGGTAACGCTATAGAAAATAAAAAGGCCGGCGTATAATTATCAGCTCTTCTTTCTTTCTTTGCGGCGAAGCCTGTGTAAGTTTCCGTCTGTGTCTTTCTGTGTCTCTTTTGTATCCCAGGGCATAAATATAGCAGTAGAAATCATGCCAGCTGGGTCAAGGCTCAGTTTTTCCGGTGATAACAGAACCAGGATCAAAGAGGAAGCTGAGGGAGTGAGTCCCTGCAGTGTGTGATGTTAATGTTGGATCTTGTATGAGGGAGATGCAACCACTTTCCTTTCTATCTGCCCCTTCCTCTCCTCTCCTCTCCTCTCCTCTCCTCTCCTCTCCTCTCCTCTCCTCTCCTCTCCCCTCCCTCTCTCTGTCTGTCTGGCGGCGTTTAAACAGTCCAGCTCCTTTCGTTGCCCTGTGATCCCCGCAGGCTGGACGTTTGGCACCTCTGACTCAGACAGTATGTCTGTGAATGGAGAGTCCAGGGTGGAGAGGTGGCGTGCCTTTCTAACCCGCACTCATCTGCCAAACGCTCCCATAATGCCTAGCTTTGCGTGGCTGCACCTGTTTTGCCTTTTAATGAAGTCTCCTTTCACATTGAACGAGGCCAGACCTGGACAGCACACACACACACACACACACTGAGAACCAATTAACATGCTGCCAGGTGGTCTGAATGTGTGTCTTTGTGTGTGTGTGTGACATGCGTGTCAGTACAAGGACACAGTGGCAGCAGAGCAGTGCAAGCAGGAAAAGTGCTCTGTATGTGTGTTAAAGAGAGAGTCTACTGGATCCATACTGAGCCTCTGACCATTACATGGACCAGCTATCAGCCACAGTCATAAAACTAACAGCTAAGCAGAGGTGGGAGAAGTATTTAGATCCTTTAGTGTGATATAAAAGTACTCATAGTGCAGTAAAATGTGTTTTCCTATTCTATCTGATGTTTTTGGATTCCTGCTGCATTAATATGTGTGTTGCTGTGGATGTTTCGAGCTCTAATCTACTCTATATGCTGTTGGCTGTTGTTGATTTAATAGTTTTTGTTTTCTCAATCCACAGCAGAGCACGTAATCCTTCAGTTCATATTCATAATCACCAAGAGAGTGATGGACATACACTGTCAGGTATGACAAGTTATCTGAGGTAGTATAAAGCAGGATGAAAAGGATCAAATGTACCTTTAATTTAGTAAGTAAACATCATCAGTCGTGTCTGTTTACAGCCTCGTCTTATAGAAGAAGCGTCGTCAGCTCTACACAGCTTCCCACTCTGAACCCGTCCTTCACTCGACTGTCCATCACTGGTGATGATGGACAGTCGAGCCTCCTCGGCACAGCGCAGTGAGTAAACACCTCTGATAGCTGTCAGACCCGGGTCAAACCGTAATAACAGTATTAGTTTCAACCAGAATCAGAAGGGAGAGCGGTGCAGTGTGTTCAGCGTTTGAGTTGAAATGAGACGGTGTGAACTTCAAATAAAACAAACATTCAACAAAGTCAAACTTTAGATAAAAAAATGATATGTATTTGTGAGCACACCCATGGAGCCACTTCCTTTTTGGTAACCAGCCTAATAACTTTAACTCCAACCTGACGCGATAAAACCCGACCATCTGCTCCTCCAGACTGGTTCAGACAAACGCCAAGAGATACTAGCAAATACCGCTTGAGTCGGGTACCCTGAGAAATCGTCATTCTCACCTGCCTGCATGTGTCAACTATAAAGAGTAACCACCTCCAGAGCTTGAATTAGTATAGAGAACCGGCATTTTTGATTTGTGGAAATGCCTTTTTTTAAAAATACTGCCACTTTTTGATGAATGAAGGTTGGGAAATTACTTCATAGGGCAATTTCCGTCTCGAAGAAGCAGCGACAGGAGGCAGAGATGTGCAGCTGTGTGAGGGACGATGTGTCTTCAGTCGGTTTAGATCTCCAAATTTCCTGAGGATCCGTTGCCGATGGAATATCCAGTACTGAAAGTTAGTATAGTTAGCAGGTCTGACGGTTGTCTTGAATGCATTTCCTTCATCATAATAGTTTGAAAAGCTGATTTTTCTTTGCACATTGTTTGCCTCCATGTTAGCAGCCTCATTTGCGTTGGATTAGCAGCAGTAGTTTCAAGCAGGATGAGCTCCGGCAGTTTTTAATGCCGTTTAAGTTCAGGTATGTGAAACGATTCGCCCGTGGTGATCTGCCACTAGCTGACCTCAGAGTTCTGAAGCTGGGAGTTTTTCTTTTTTGAGAGCCGGCGATCTTAAATTGTCGTTTTTCTTTGTCTAAACTTTTATTTAAATGACTGTGAGGACGTCTGCAGCACCAAGAACACTGCCGAAGGTGTTTCTACTGTCACGCTGGCTTCAGACGTACACTGACGACTGAGATATCTCACCGTGGAATGAGTACGGTTTGTACAACTCGCGGTGATGAAGTGCATTTGTACTGCTTCGTGCTTCATGCAGGCTCATGGAGGGCGGCACGGTCGGTTGCTGCGACGATGCCGCTGTTGTTTCCACAAAAGCGTCAAATTGAACACACCACATGACATCTGTCAGGTGTTTATAGTATGCACGTGTGTGTTGCGTGTGAGTCTTCTTCTTCAGCCACTGAAATGATGACAAACTTGTCATCTTGCACGTGCATCATGCAGCTGGTTAAAGTATGAGCATACGTGAACCCTGCACATGCGACATATCGGCGTGTCGGGTTTGGATCCTTTCTCTGGAATGAATTCAATCATCTTACCTGAAATGACACTAAGTCATGTTTAATTACAGAGAGTGAAGTAATAAAATCTAATCAATACACAACAATCCAGTTTGTTTTCTCTCTGCGCTGAAGCGTGCGAGTGTTTTATGAGTTAAACAGCTCCGTGTCTCTTCTGCTCTGTTCAATAACGCTGCCGCGGCTGTGAGGCGTTCAGGTTACCGAGAAGACACTATGTACTCTTACAACACATGTATACTGTACACACACACACACACACACACACAGCTCGGCATCAGCTCCACACCACGTGCCACTACTGTCCATACACACACCCCCACACAAACACCTATGTGTACACACACACACACACAATACAAAGCACTTATACAGCCTGTCAGTACAGGAGAAAAACACCACCTCTAACAAATGCCGTGCTGTGCCATGCCATACCGCGCCATGATTCATCACTCGGGGAATCGGCGTAGGCAGGCGGGCATAGTGCTGTGTATATATGTGTGTGTGTGTGTGTGTGTGTGTGTGAGTAAGGCAGCTGCCATTCGGGAGATTGATAGCAGGGGCAGGATGGAGACAATGAGCTGTGTTGCTGTATTTTTTTCTCCCCTCTCTGTTTTCTGTCTGCTCCATCGCTCTTTTCTCTTTCTCCGTAGCGCCCCTCATCTTTCTTTCCACCAGAGCTGCAGTGAAACGTCAATTCCTTTCCTTCCCACCCCCTCTTCCCCTTTCCTCTATTGCTCTTTCCCTCTGCCATTCATCCATCTTGGTATTCAGCAGTAAAGTTCATCACAGCCCCCCTGAGCGGAGGGAGGAAAAAGAAAAGCTCTATCCTGACTTTGAATGAGAACTTCACCCACAAAGGACATTAATCTCCTCGTTAATACTACAGCCAGGCCGATACCTGGATTCCCTCGCTCTTGAAATCTTGACTCAAAGTTGAGTTAAGCTGCAGCCAAGAAGCAAAGAGCAGAAAGGAAAAAGATGAAGAGGACAAGATAGGAATATTTTTTTCTCCGCTGCTTGCTATTAAAGCCCACCCTCCTTTTAGCAACTTCACTTAGCCTCCTTAATTAACCAAGGCCACATGCAGTCCTGAGCGCATGTGGTGTGCACGCAACACACACACACACACACAGGGTGAGTTGGTTGGATGACTCACGAGCACTAGTGTGCTTCCCAGTGATACAAAGCCTGTAATTTGGTCTCAGCTGTCACAGAGCACATTAAGAAAAGAGAGCGCGGTGCTTCCTCTCCATGCACAGTCGCCACACCAGCAGGACGGCGTGAAAGATGGCCGCTTTGGACAGATGAGTCGCACGATGTGGTGAGGAGATAAAGTGCGAGAGCGGCGGACGCATTGCGAGAGAGCAGATGGATGTATCTGAAGCTGAACTAATCGATACCGGTGCAATAACAATGGATCAAGATGAAGGACAAACCCACAGAGAGTTATCGCCCGGCTCTGCAGCGCTACAGAACTTTTTAGTGTCTTTCAGCTCATTGTTTGGGTTCTCTGACCCGCCTCTCGTTTGCAGCTGCAACTCCAGATGTTTTCAGGAGAAAGAAGCCCGGATGAACCCCCTGTACTCTACCTGTCTAACACCAAACAGCAAACTTGCTGGTGAATATCGTGGAGCACGATTGCTATAGCTGCTGTATGTGTGTGTGTGTTTGTTAGCCGGGCTACCTGGACTGTGAGTGTTAGTGTTTGTACCTCAGGTGTCCATGCTGACGAGGGGGTGAAGCCAGTGTCATGCCAGAACCGGAGCTGGGCGAGTGGGACATGTAACAAGAGTAAATCTGGGACTGACTTTTAGCGGTTGGTGAAATAAAAGGCTGAAAGACAGACGCCGAGCTGAGTAGAGTAGATGAGTCATTTAGCCATTGCCGGTCAGTTTGCTAACATTAGCCACCGTGAGCTACAGGTCACGAGGCTGCAGCAACAACTCGCGCTTGGAGCCAGTGTGTGTTTTTATTCCTTAAATATTCAGCTTCTTATCTGTGAGATGATGAATGTGCTTTTTCGTCTTTAACAAACTTGAAGTCATTTATCAAACAAATGTGTCAAACACTGACTGACTCCAGCTCCTTAAATATGAAGATTTTCTTGCTTTGGTTTCTTATCACTGAACGTTGAATAATGTTGTGTTTTAGATTAATGGTCCAATAAAACAAGGAATTTGGAGACGTCCCCTCGGGCTCCGGGAACTTAACATTGTAATTTTTCATGTTTTTTTGACATTTCATAATGAAAAATAATCAAGACGCTGATATCGAAAATCTCGCTGCCCCAATTTCGAGCTGAAGCTGGCTGATATCCGAGCAGCCTACTGTGCAGTGGAGCTTCACTGAAGAGTACAAAGAGAGGGTCCAATCCTCGACGGAGTACGATGAGTCTTTATGGTTTATTTATTAATGACTTGTCACGATTACACACGGCTCAGCTTGATTCTGGTCTCGTGGTTTCGTCGAGCGATGCTGCAGCCGCCGACTGAATTTTCATAACCTGCTGCGAGGGAGGATCAGGTGCTGAGGAAGACGGTGTAATGCAAAACGTTCCAGCGTGCTATGATTTCACAGCAACACACACACACACACACACACACACACCTCTGTGAGCTTCCACCTCATGGTGAATTTCATACATTAATGACAGCCAGAGACCTTGACAGCAGGAGCAGCTCAAATCATCCCAGCGCCGGTGGCCCTGACTCGTACTTGGCTCTCACTCTTGTCTTGTTCCCCGTGCATCTAAAAGGCTTGTGTGCTTCACAGAACATCACATCCTCCTCCGATGTGTCTGTTCTGCTGTCATGCACTGACTAAAAGACAGACTGATAGTCACGCGCGCACACACAAACACACACACACACACACAAACAGTTAAAAGCGGCACACCAAAGATGCATGAAATGAAGAATTATGCGTGTAGGGGATATACAAACACAGCTGTTACACCATCAAACACATTAATCGTGTATTTATTTAATTTTAGATTTCAATTTCGTCCCATTCAAATCAATCTAATTCCTCTCAAGTGGATTTTTTTTTTTTTTTTTATGCATGGAAGCATATGTAGCAGACGTACCCACACACACGCGTCATCAAACGCAAGCATAACACGCTTTTATGCAGACAAGGGCTTACGCAAAGAGAGCTTATTATTATAGTATTAATATTTATGAATAAAAACAGCGTGAAGAATTCAAATCCAATCATATCCAATCAAAAAAATACCCCAAACTAGCTGCAGCAGACCCGGGAGGAGAACTCCAGCGTCTATTATTTTAAGAAATAAAGATCTATGAGAACCGCCTTAAGAGAGAGAATATAACCGAGTGTTTAATTGGCTCCCAGCGCTGATATGACAATCTGTGTCTGCTGATTAATTAATAGTGCATGCTGCTGCTGCTGCTGCTGCTGCTGCTGCTTGTTGGACGAATCCAGAGACAAGATGAAGTGTGAGGGTGGAAAGAGGGAGCGCCGGCTCGGATCAGAAAGAATATATGATAAACGCGTGCAGTGCATTATGGGAGCATAGTGTGTGCACTCATGATATGTGCACACGTGTGACTTTGTGTATACACAACGCTTCAAGGTGTCATTAAAAAAAACAATACACAGTGTGTGTGTGTGTGTGTGTGTGTGTGTGTCCTCTGAATGCTCCAGTTGTGCACGTGTGCGTCTTTGTCGAGTCGTTAGTGCATTACTTTAATGAAAGTTGCTGTCCTTGGCAAAGGACAGGACCGCTTAGCCACTGTAGGCTGCTCTCCTTTTCCCTCACACACACACACACACACACTCACATGCACACAAACACACACACATGCACATTAAACGTTCCAGCCCTCCTCCCTTCTGCTGCCCTGTGATGCTCATCTTCTCACAGAGATTGAGTGTTAAGAAAGGGGAGAGTGTGTGCGTGTGTGTGTGTGTGTGTGTTTGTGTGTGTTGGGCCAATCAAAAGACGGCGTGGGGGGAGATGGAGGGAGGAGTGGGCACAGGAAATATACTCGAGCAAGTCCACTGAAGTCTGAGGGGAAGACGGGAGAAGCTGGAGAGTAAAATCTGAATGTCACAGCGATGAGACGGAAGAAGAACAGCAGCTTTATACTTCTACTCCATCTCAGAGCCAAATATCGTCTTTAATACTCCACTACATTTGTCTGACAGCTTTAGTTACTTGTATTTGTCCATGTATTGTGGAGTAAGTGTTCCTTTGTGGTTTATAAAGCCTCTTGGATTAGCTGGAAATGCATCACAAAGCTGAAAACTGAAGTCAACCTTTAGAGATGTTTCACTCAGGACGAATACATGCTGTTACATAAACCATCCAACCTCCAGACGTCCTTCTCCCCAGCAACTTATCCCAGCTCCCCCTCGGGGATCTCAAGGCGTCCCTAGGCTAGATGGGCTGTTAAATCCCTCCAGCAGGTTCTAGGTCCGCCCCGGGGTCACCTCCCGGTTGGACGTGCCCGGAACGCAGCGAAACGAAGGCACCCAGGAGGATCCTAATCAGATGACCGAACCACCTCAGCTGGCTCCTTTCAACGCAAAGCAGCAGTGGAGCTCCTCACCCTATCTCAAAGTCTGAGCCGGACCAACCAGTGGAGGAAGCTCATTTCAGCTGCCTGATGAACAGGTTCACGAGCAAGACCCAGAGATACTTGAAAATCCTTCGCTTGGGGCAGCAAATCTCTCCCAACCCGGAGGGAGAATTACAGTGTTTTCTGGCAGAGAACCATGACCTCAGACTCGGAGGTGCTGACTCTCATCCGGGCTGTTTCTAATCGCCCCAGGGCGTGCTGAAGGTCCTGATCCGATGAAGCCAACAGAAGCACATCATCTGCAAAAAGCAAAGATGGAATCCTGAGGTTCTCCAAACCGGACGCCCTCTTCACCCCGACTGCACCTTCAGATCCCGTCCATGAATATCACGAACAGAAAGGGGCAGCATGGAGGAGTCCAAGACCCAGACCCATAAATAAAGCTTGTAGTGGAGTATTTTCAGTGTTGTACTAGTACTTTTACTTAAGTAGGATCTGAATACTTCTTAAAATACTTACTTACTTCTTAAACTTAATTTGAGAAACATAAAGATGTTTTTCATCGAACAATGTTTGATGAAACATCAAACGATGAAGGAGAAAACTCGTTTTTGATCAAAGAAGTAAAAATGATACGAATCCGATAACTTCAGGCTTCACTTCACAAATCCTGAAAAATGAAACACAGCTTTGACTTTGACGCCAGCGTGTCTGACTTCACGTGGACGTTAGCCTTGGAATGATTTCATCCACAAGCTCAGAGAATTATGCGATTAAAAAAAAACAGCGTGCAGCGAATCATCTACTTTCCCGACGACAGATGGGCTTTGAATCGGGAGCCGCTCGCACGAGCGTGAGATAAACGTGAGGTGTGTTTGGCAGCGTGGACAGATGACAACAATAAAACAACATCAACAAAATATAACACGGACAGAAACATTTGGTTTGAGCGTCGGCGTGTTATTACATTTCTGGCTTTAGAAATAAAATCTGACTTGAAACTTTGATTTCACATCCATGTGTGTGTGTTTTAGCCCTGCAGCAGCACAATGAACTCACAAATGTGTGCAAAATGAATGCACGCACACACACACAGTAGATAATAAAGGAGGTGTGTGTGCAGCAGCACACTACAGGAGAAATCAGGAGAAATGTAACTGCAGCCGAGTGACCTTTGGGGGTTAGAGACATGCAACACACGTGGAGGATGAAGCCAGCAGCCATTACCGCACAGCAGCAGGCCGGCTCTGCTTTCTGTTTACAGGAGCAGGTAGACGGCCTGTGTTCACCGGCCAATTATTACACACAGGACACAGCCACAACAACACACTCGTTAGGGCACTGAACCCATATGCTGAACTTCACGTGTCCCTGCACGCTTCACACACACACCGACCTGCACACAGAGGAGAAGCCAGCGTGTTCTTTATCCGTATAAAGTAATCTGCGCACACATGTAACACCTCTCTGTCTTTTATTGTCTGGCATGAAATAAAAGAAGCGCGGGGAGGTGTTGGAAAGTCTTTGACTGCAACATCAATCACACAATAAAAAAAGGTGATATTAGTTTTTAACATGGTGTGTGTGTGTGTGTGTGTGTGTGTGTTCATATCTTACAGTGTCTCTCTGATGAGAGGAAACATTGTTTTTGAGGAGTGTTACATAAGACATTTTGTCTCGGCGTGTCTCCCAGTGTGGGAAAGAGACGAGGAGAACATGGATCCTGAATCATCAATATCGCCGTATTGATTTCCACTAGGAACCGTGAATTAATTGTCTCCGTCCTTTGTGTACGGTTCATCTGGTTATTGGCTTTCAGTAGCATGGACAGAAGCCCACGCAAGCAACAACAACACCACCACCACCGAGGCTTTCCTGCAGGAAACACAATGTGCTCGTACACATTCTTGGACCCTGAATAGATGCGATACTGTTTGAGTGAGACAAAAAAAGTCTATTAGTCTGGACACATGGCTGAGCTGCTTCCAGGCCTTTCACGGCATTGTGGGCTGATGTGTGGTCAGGCTTACCTGCTGTTTACACACTCAAAGTTAGCTGATTTGATTTATTCTTTACAGCAGCTAAGCGGCTAATTTACCACCATTGTCTCGTGGTGAGAAGTAACAATGAGGAGACACGTAAACACGTAAAAATAACCATGTGTGTCAAATTTCTGAATGTTTTTCACTCCTACAGTATTTATCTTTAGCCGTGCCGGCACAGTGCTTCATCCATCAGCATGTTAAGGTTTGTACCTGGCTAACATTAAAGGCCGCTGCAATAAAGGCAGAAAATATCAATATTATATTGTTGGCCACAGTATATACAGCCAGGTTATGTAAGTGTTTCCTCAGCAGCAGTCCTCCACTTCTACCTGTTATTTTCCTCCAGCATCACTCCTCTGTACATTTATGACGCAGATTCATAAAGCTCCAGGAAAAGCAGAAATTTTTCACTCGACTCAAGACTTTTTCAGCCCGTGTGGATGTTCCTTCACCACCTCGGGCAAATTCAGCTTGTATCCGTGCCCACTCGAGTCCTTTCCTTTAGCTTCGTATGGCCTGTCTAAGGATCCCCTCACATTCTGTCTGAACAAACCTTTAGGGGGTTTCCTGAGAGTCAGATCAGCTTTTACTTTTCAAGCCACGCATTAAAGACACCCAGTGGAGTTATGCTTATGTCAGGGACTGCTGAGGCCTAACAAACATATTTCCACCCTCGTTCCTCTGCAATATATATATAACATGCAAATAAATATGAAGAAGTACACTGGAAGTGAACTTTTAGTAAAGTAATACGTCTGAATTTCATCGTTCTGTCATGAATATTCTGAAGTTAGTTTGTTATTGTTTTCCAGGTATTACTCAGTCCCATGTATCTCCATGGAAACAAAGCATACAGTACATGTTTGCATTACAGTTAGCTGGCACCAACAGAGACCACAAGCAGCTGGTCCTCACTGAAGTAAAGACCAACACGAGTCCACGTCTCCTCTGCTCTGCACGGTAACACGAAGCAGCAGCAGCAGCGTGCAGAACGCAGTCCTGCTCTTGTCGTCTACTTGTCACTCTGCCTGACGCTAGCCGTATTTCAGCTACATATTTATTGGAAATCTATGAGCTGTGCCCGGGCGCTGCTGCAAGCACAAAGATTATCTCACAGATGAAATTATTCTTTGTATCCTCCGAGTCAATCTGACGGCAGTTTGTTTGTCAGGTCTGATTCCAGGCAGACTTCTTTTGTTCGGAGAGAGAGAGATGACAATGTCGACAATACGCATGACTCAGCTCGTTTTTTGTGTTGTTTCATTTAATAAAAGCAGATGAATAATGTAGAATTAAAAATAGCAAACGTTTTATGAAATGTCAACACCGGATACATTTTCTTACAAAAACACTTATGGGGCATTCTCACAGTGCGAGTATTTTTAGCTGCACCAGAGGGAGTTTAGGCCGTCCAGTAACGAGTGACAAGCAAGTGGGTAACCTGGTTTTTCTGAGACACAAAAAGAATCATGTGAATCCCGAGTGAATACGAAGACTCCGGGCCCAATACGGACTTTCTACCTCGTTCTCGAACCAGGATGAGTCTAGTGTCACACACACGAGGTCCTGTCTGCTCTCTTTTTACTATAACTCTCTGTCGGTACCCCTCTGCCACGCAGATACTTTTAGCTGCTCTGATCACACACTCACGTATTACTCTACATTATGCCTCCACGGTCGGCACAGCGCCTTGAGTGGGCAGGGAGAGTGAGTGGTCACATTACACTGCAGTTACATCACATTTCTTCAGCCTCCCAGGCAACCAGGTGTCCTCTAACAACAAAAGCAACGCAACTGCAACGCCATTACGACGCCCTCCCGTTGTCACGCAGCGTTCAAAGCGCCACATCAAACAAAACAACAACCAGACGACAACACACGTCCCGATCGTGCAGCACTGCTGTGAGAAGGCTGGTTGCTGTTTGGTGCAGTCGGTGGGGTTTGCACTTGAACAATGGAAGCAGCCGGGACAGGGCAGTGGGAGGTGTGAGTGTGTTGTTTTTGAGAGCAGCATAGCAGAGTTTGGAAAGAGGTGAGGTTTTCTTCCCTGAAAAAAAAAAATATGGCCAAGTGACTCATCCAAGGCCAAAACTCAGATAGAAAGGAGAGCCTTGATGCAGGTGGGCCGCTCATGGCTTTTTCAGAAGCAAGAGAAAAGAGAGAATCAGTGGTCACAGCCTTGGCCCACAGATATTACAGCAGAGTTATGTAAAAAAAAAAATGAAAGTAAATATGGAGTGAAAAGAAGGTAGAAAAGTAGAAACCAGGTGTGCTCATGTTCTTTCAGTCTGTGTTCAGAACATAAAGAGAATTTAGAGGTGAGCAAGTCAACAGAGGCAAAGAAGCAAATCGATTTCTGGTGTTATCGCTCTGTGCTCCACAACTCGGCCACACGGACGTCTCCGCGCGGGTTATCCAGCTCTCATCCAGCAGCCGTTTGCACCTTTAAAGGTGCTGCAGGACTTTCACAACCACTAGAGGTCGCACTGGTGACCAAAACAAATGAACCTCCGTGACAAATGAAGCCATGAGCGCTCAGGTTCACGTCACACTGGACCTTTAACTGACAGTGCTCCTTTCCAAGCGTCATGAAAGTCTGCCTCTCTTGGATCTGGGTGCCATTTTGTAGTTTTAGTCATCATTTAGGATCATATTGTAAAACTGACTTTATTTGGAGGTGTGACAATGCTGAAATATTACCAATAATCTCTCACAGAAAACTGCAAACGACGGGGCCTCTTTTATCGACGCCGCCGTGCTCCCAGATCTCAGCAGTTTGCTGTGATTGCATTTAGAGATGATCACCAAAACTACAACATAATAAGAATAATAATAACGGCTACATGATTCACACTGAATGTCAGCAAACATCAAAGATTTATAGGACACAATGAGTCAAAAAGGAAATCGAGGGAACGTCGGGAGAGGACGGGGGACATGAGGTGTTTGTGTATGTGTATGCACTGTGAATGAGCTCCCGCCTCCAGGGGTTTTCGTCCTTGTTATCTCCTGAAGGAAATGGAGGAGGATCCCTCAGAGGCGTTGTTTCCTGAAATTATCAAAGCTCTGATTTGGCACAGACACAAAGGAGAGTGTAACTTCTCATTTGGCATTATTCACTGCGCCATAAACTCGATTAGTGAAATGTGGCCCGCGCTGCATGGACATAACCTCCGTGCAACGCGGAGCGACCTGTCTGTCACTGGCTGGACGTTGGATTAAAAACTAAAAGAGACACTTCTCTGTGCTCTGGAGCCAAACACTTTTAACAACCACACTTCAAAAAGAAGCGCTCCTCTCCTGACTCTTTTCACGCCGCCGAGCCCGAGGATATATCTTGGTTGATTGGATTTCGTTCCTCGCTGTATTGAAAATTATGAACACTTAGTCACCGGTCGTGACTGGTTAGCATCTTTTGGAAGTGGTCATTATCTCGTGTCTTCGCCCAGAATGATGATTGTTTGCGAAAATCTCATTTCGCACACGTCAAACGCAGAAACGCGCTTCATTGATTTACAATCTTGCGTTGCGATAGTTTGATTTGTTGGAGAGCCGAGCCTAAATGGAAAAATCTGATGCACCGGTGCATCGTTCACCTTCTTTTTCCTCTCCGCCGGCCCTTTGCTTTACCCCTCACGACCCTTAAACGCTGCGTATGAATATTCCATCAGGCAGCAGGGCCTCTGCTCTCCCTCTTCATTTAGTGATTCAGTCTGTAAGTAGCTTACATAAACCTCCATATTTATGTGTATGAACATAATCATAGCATAAGTGTGTAGATTCACAGAGCAGAGCAGACCCAGGGGCAGGAAACATTGAAAATGAGTTTGAAAAAGACATTGGAGGAAAATGGAATAGGTTTTGCATAAATTAGCTCGCTGTGTGAATTATGTCGGCACTGTTTCCAGGCAGGACACTTCCTCACAGTGTGTGTGTGCGTGCGTGCGTGTGCATGTGTGTGTAATGTATGCTGCCCACCGGTGATGATACTGCAGAGTGAGAGAAATGACCTCATATTCTCGTGTCTGAGCCGGCTCTCAGGTGCTCAGTGGAAGCTACAGCATCATCAAGCTGTAGAGGGAGCAAAGCGAAATTTACTGTAAGGTGTGTTACCTCTGCCGTCATGTGACAATCAAACCTTTAAAGGGGGGAAAATATTCAGTATGAATCAGAAAACGTAACTAAAGTATGTTTTCATTGGTGTATAACTACCTGAAAATATGAAGTGTTCGGTTTTATTAGCACAGAATTATCCTTTCATATCGAAGCAGCCTGCCGGTTGGTTCGTCATTACACACCGTGAAGTCTATTTAAAATTCCAGTGGAGATATCATATATCTATTATCTAATTCCATCTAATTATCTAATTATTTTGGGGCCGCAAGACTAAGAGGAGCTCGGTGCCGTGCCACCATCTTAATTTAACATTTGTTAATCGACACTGAACAGAATCCAGCTCAGGTCGACGTCAGCGTCGTTTCTTTTGTAGGTTTTGAGTCATGAAATAAAGTATTGGACACATTAAATGTTTGACCTGATGGTGACACTTGATCTGCAGTTAGTGGGGCGTGAATCGAATTAAAAGCTATCAAATGCTAATTATAATGCACTTGAGTAATAACTATGCATCCTAATGTAAGAAACCAATAACGGAGGCACTGGCTGATCCCCGTCCTCAGTCGATTGACTAAACACGAATGGAGAAGCCTTTAATCACAAATACTATTTTTATTCTCTCAGCAGCAGACCTCTGTGCGCTGACATGATCCCTTCAAATTGAATTTAATAGTGATTTATCAGAGGTTTATTCATTTACTCTGAACCTGCCTCTGACGCCGCAGAGAGCGATCATTAACACCATCGATGAAGCTGTCAGAACATCTGATCCAGACTGCACGATCATCCCGATCAAAGCAGCTTTCTGCCCCTCCGACGGGGCTGATGCACGCTGAACTCTCATCGAGAAAGGAAATAAAGCGCGCACAGTATTTGTGTTTGAATGCCACTCTGAACAACAGTGCCCTTAACACAAGCAGCTCTTCACTCGGGGAGCTGATGTGCCCGGGTTTCACAGCATTAACAAAAAAACAGCATATTTGCTTTGGCAGAATCTTTTTCACCTCCATTTGAAAGAAAGTGACAAATCTGATAGATTGGTATTATGATCTATCCTTTGTGGGACTGACTGACTTTCTTTTCAGTGCTTCAGTGTATTATTATGTCAGACCTGCCTCTAAAAAAGACCTTGATAACTAAAGAAGATGAAGACAACAAAGCGTGTGTTGTGTTCCGTGATGTTACATCGTGTTGCTCGCAACGCGTCGACAGCTCGACGGTCGGGTTCAGGGAGGGAAACAACATAGAATACAGGTCCAAACCAAGCGGCAACCAACAAGGCTGTGATGTGAAACCAATGTGGGAGCGCCAAAAACTGCAGTTCCTCAAACGTCCACTCGAGGCTGGCTGCAGAAGTGAGTCAGTCTCCATAAGTCCCCATGTTAGACAGCAGAAATAAACGTGTTTACAGCCTGGTACAAGTAACGAAGACATTTCTGGTTCTGCTGCATCAGTTTTTTAAACTGTCCATCATGAGTGGCAGTGACAGTGTCGTACGAGTGCAAAGCTAAGTAGTTTTTCTGCCTTCGCCAAAGCTTTTCAGATGGAAATATGAATCATTTGTAACGGTCCTGGGACACGATGACTGACAACGTAATTTGTCATTTAGTTTAGTTTAGACTTTAGTTTGGACAGCTGCAGAGTCTGTCTGCATCTCTCTACACTACAGGTCCATTTATAAATAAATGCTACGTTTGACTATTTATTTATGACACAAACATCTGAGCCTCGCACCGCATGTACGTTTAATTAAAGTCATCGTCAACATGTTTGGGAGAAGAACGCAGCTAATTATAACTGGGAAACAGATTCATTTTCAAATGCTTGTCAGAATTTAATGTGCTGAAATTGACTTAATCACTTGCTGCTTCACTTGAGGCACTAAATTAACGTTTTTGATCACCAGGAAATGTGGCTGGTAAGTTTCTGAAGTTACCAGCCAGTCAGAATTTCCACTAGCCACATTTTATCCCATCCAAAAAAGACTTGCATAAGCTTTAAATGTCAGTCACATTTCGGCAGGAGGAGCCCTGACTGCAACTTAAAGCTTTAGTTAATAAAATGATCAAATGAATTCACCCTGTAATTCATCCTGTAACTCTGGATTGCAAATTCACTGAACATGCGTCTGGTTTCCTCGACTCTTCATGCTGAAAAGACAAAGAATGTAGCAACTTCCAGTCCAGACTTACAGGGTGCAATCACTTTTCGGTAGGGCTTCTTTTTTGTGCATTATTATTTTTTAAAAAGGATCTGCACGGTCTCATGTAAGAATATGATTTTTCAATCGGCAGCATCATCCAGAACATTGAACAAGTCGTGCTAACAGCAACTGTCTCAGCTGTAATTCCCCATTTGCTTCTGCAAGTTAATTCATTCAACAGAGAAAAACACTTTCTGTTCAATCGAAGGTGCCAATGTTCTCAGGCTGATTGCGTCAGTAAACCCCCCCCACTGGAAACACACACACACACACATATAAACACACAAACGCACCCTCTTTCCACACATCGTAGGAGTTACTCCAGAACAACCCTCGTCAAGGTCAGCCGGCTCGATGCAGCGTCTAAAAAACGCTCCTATTGATGCAACAAACACTTGATGTGATGGGTGTGTCGCCGATTATGAATCATCCGTGATGACAGAGCTGAACCTGTCTGTGCCCTGCTGTGAAACGTACCACAAAAAAACATAAAAAGTGATATCAGGTGTGTTGTGTTGGACCGGGCCAGTGTCCTTGGTAGAAATCTAATAAAACAAATCAGACTGAGAGGCAATTTCCTCGTGAGAATGAAATCACTGGCACACTCTAACCTCACTTCTCAGCGCATCATGTTTCAGAAAAACAGCATCAACAGCACTCATCAGCACATAACAAAGTACATTATACAACAGCTTCAAGCATGGAGGAGCTCGCTGAGATCCAATTTAAAAGTGTGGTGGAATGGAGAAAAAAAAAAAGCAAGCATGATTAACGAGGGCAGAAATACAGAAAAACAAGCCCGGACCCTTGAGATACTGCACGCAGCACGCCGGCTACGCCATTGGTGATTAGCAGGTAGGCTTAAGCTATGATTCACTTTCTTAAATTACCTCCCTCGGACGGGACCCCCCTTGGGAAATGACAAGATGGGTGGGCAGAACACTGGAGATGAAGTGCTGATAATCAACTGAAGTCTCTGCAGGTGAACGAGGAACGGAAAATCAGGAGTTCTTAATTTAACCTACTGACCCTTCTTATAGGCCGCTGCAGAGGCAGTGACTGACAGACTTTGGCGCTAACAGAGTTAATTATCAGGTCTTGAGCGAGTAGTCTCGTTATGAGTTACCATCCCTCCATGCTTCTCCTCTGTAGCTGTGACAGAGCAGTGAGGACAAACCTGGCTGCATTTAAGTGCCACGCTGATGTCTACACTTAATGACTACAGGCCTTCTTTGAGGACAGCGACAGCCTCGCACAAAAACCCGTCTGTGTTTGTTATCAAGGCAGCAGCACTCCGATAATCTGACACGTCTTTCTCATATTTGATACACACGCAGGCTCTTACAATAAAAGAGGAGAGATGAACAACGTCTTCTATTTTGGGCTCGTCTTGCATTTATCTGTCCTTTGCTGTGGAGGTCGGCATTCGAATTTTCAAAGCTAGAAATACTCTCAATGTTCCAGCAGCCCTTTCAGCGCTCTCCCTCACTCTGTTTATGTGTTTAGCCATGCTAGCAGCGGCGGTGTGGCTCCAGGGCCGTCGATGTCAGCCACTCGGTCCGCCTCTTTGCTCCAGACTAATATAACTTGACAAATATTGGCCGGGTTGCCATGAAACGCTGCAGATATCTGTGATCCCAGAGGATGACTCCTAATGACTCCACGATCCCCCGGGCTTGATTTAGCACCAACAGCGGATCTTCACGTATGAAGTAAAATATCTGCAGACTTAAATGATCCTCTGACTTTTTAGGCCTTTTACTTAGTCAGATAAGATACGACACTAAACATCAGCATGTTAGCATACAGAAGTGAGTCAGTCTCCATAAGTCCCCATGTTAGACAGCAGAAATAAACATGTTTACAGCCTGGTACAAACAGCAGTTTTGGTCTCTGTAGCTAATTTCCTTGTTCATGACAACTGTACTGACGTACTGCGACTCTGTTGATATTTAGATTAGCCGACAGTCAATATGGCAGCCGATGGTGCCACATATTTTGGACTGTCTCTGTGCAAAACAATAACAATTCTTTAGAATTAAAAATACAGATATGTAAAGTTTCTAAATACGGAAGCCCTGAGCGGTCATGCATGCGTTTTACTTCACCTGTTTTCTCATGTTAACTGAAACAAATGAATTTCTCATTATCACAAAAAAACAGATGAAATCAAATGTGTGAGCACTTAGGGCTTCCATAACTCTCGGATGGACATGAGTTGATTGAGTTGAAATTGGGTTTGTAGAAATATTTCAACTCTATCTTATACATTCAGGTGCCATTCAAAAGGGATGATATGATATATACAGATGGGATGGCTGCTGTTTTTCTGTCAGTAATCTAAAACAATGTCATGTTTAACACAAAATACTGACACATTTTCAGATTTTACTGGCCTAAAACTGCTAATTATTCTTACAGGGTTTTTGTTATTGCTGTACTGAAAAGTATATTTACATCATCGGGCTGGCTGATACGTTTCTATGCACATGATACATTCTGAAGGTTGAAAAACAGGCCAGACAATAACGACCCGACAGATGTAGGCTACTTTTGCTGCCCGCTCACCATGAGCGCTGAGCTGAAGTTGAAGGCTGCCTGCCCGCCTGCTGCCCGCCTGCCTGCCCGCCTGCGGCCGGAGCATCGCTCTGTGTGGTGCTGATGTTGCCAAAACGCCGCGCACACGCGTCTCCTTTAAGGAGATGTACGCATCAGCTGTGGTCGCTGCAAATAAATTGCGCGTACAATAAATAAACAGCTGATATTTCCTATATATATATCTGTATATATAGATAGATGGATATACATGTACATATCTGCCACATCTCTTTGTTGGCCCATTTTAAACGAGGCTGATGGTGCGATGCCTACAGCACGGCTGTGATGCGCTGCACTGTTAGACATCCACACACACCACATTGTGTCCGTCACACGAAAGACATTGCACGGATTGAATAAAGAGGACAACTCACGCGCTCCCGTTGATCGATCCGTGGATGCCATCGCTCGGGAAGAGTGGGAGGCGGGGGCAGAGCAACCCCCCAAAAAAGCGCTCTCTTTCCCGGTGTGTGTGTGTGTGTGTGTGTGTCAAGTGTCCGGTAGGGAAACGAAGAAAAAAAAGCAAAGCAGCCTGCTGGCCTCTGCTCCGGTCCTCCTCCCGTGCTCCTGTGCCACGGACAAGCACGCCTCCTGTAGCTGCTACTGTGCAGGACTGAGCATCACAGCGCACACCGTGGAGCTCCACTAAGTGTGGGATGATGATGTCGCGGGAATAGGAGCGTCAGTCTCTCCTTTTAACGAGAACATCTACTGTGTGTCTCTAACTTGAGTCACCCTGCATTGTAAGGGAGGAGAGCCGAGCCGAGACGAATTTGCGAGCAGCCTGCACAGAAGATTCGTGCAGCTGTGATTCTTATTTGTCCACATTACATGCAGCCCTGTAGCAGTAACAAGCCTGAAGAGTATTTATAGCACAGGCTCAATGCAAACAATTCAACAGCTTCCGCTTAAAGCCACATGGCTCCTCCAGTGGTCCACCGTCCATACATGCAAACTCCTCACACCTTCTGTTGTCCAGACAGTGAAGAAGAAAAGTGTCTGTATGTGGCCACAAGTGGCAAAACACCATTAAAGCTGGACTGCTCAGTCTGTTGTGGCCTTGACCCTAATTTGGGTCGATGCCCCACTTTTGTGAGAGGTTGATGTTTTATTGATATGCTGCATGTGTAACTGAGTTTTTAAACTCTCTTGTTAATTTGTCTTTTTGTCCTTTAACTTGTCTTCCTTGCTGTGTCAGTTCAAATGAGTTTTTGCACATTCTGAGGTGTTTCATCTTTTCATTTTCTTTCTCTGTTTTTGAATATTCCAACTCAAAATTACCCAGATAATCAGAACTTCCTGTTTTTTTGTTTTTGTTGCTTTCACTGTACTCAAACTTACGTCGCAAAGATAGAAACAAATATTCAATTTTGAATTTTTCATGTCGGGCAGTGATTTCTTGCTTCTCCGCCTTCCTACATTTAAATGAATCTGCTAACACAAAGCTACATATCTCTGACCATGAAGGTGTAAATCACCTGATAGATAATGACACTTGTGCAGGATTTATCTGTGCACCATGTTGTAGCCAAAATGAGACGGAAAGTTTATTCTCGTAGATTTACATTTATGACCAGCAGAAAACAGGCTTAGCGAAGTTCCTCCAGTCCGATGCAGACCAACAAGCCATGCACGTTAGTTCTGTCAGACATGTTTAATCGCTCTTTGGTGTCATGACGTCGACATCGTTTGCCCTCTTCTGGGGAATACAAGACCTTGAGTAGGTCACTTTCACCTGGACCTGTTTCAGAGGCGTTAACAATCCAGGTGTTGCTATGAAACGGGTTTGAACTTTTTATTAATAGAATAAACAGATGTTCACGTCCTCAGTTCAGCTCAGGACGGGGCAGGTTCACAGAAGGACAAATAAGATGAAGTGATAAACTAATTTTTCAGCATCTGCAGGCAGCTGACTTCCCCCGGTCTCATCCTTCCCGAGCGTGACCTTGAATATGTTGGGGAAGCTAGCATGCACCGCTTAGGCCGCTTGATTGATGCAGGAATAAAAGAGTTTCAAATATGGACTGTTCCGGAGTCTGATGGAGATATAAGAGCTCAGTCAGAGGCACTTTTATCTGCATGTTGCAAAAAACAAAAAAGGCCTACTCATCAAGGTGTAGCTGAGCTCCTTAATCTTCCAGACGGTCTGCATGAAGGTATTTAGCTGCACATGGAAGTCACCGACTGCAGCTGAAATACTGGAAATCTTCTTACGCTGTCCAGGATCGTGCTGCTCTATAAACCCCGCCTGGGTAAGAGACGCAGTCTGTGCTGAAATCTCCCAGCGTGACTCTCGGGATTGTTGTACTGTCGGTGTAAAAATCAGAGTCTCCTGCAGAAACTGATGTGAGTGATGGATTCATGATTCATGAGCTTTTACCTCTGTGGTCTCCTCCATCTGAGATTGTTCTTATCACACCATTTCACAACTCTCTCCTGTTTCCTGATGGGGTGCTATTCTTGTGCATTAAGCCCAAGAGAGCTGCGTCATCAGAGAATTCGATGACACAGTTTCCAGGGTCGCACATGTGTGTGTGTGTCTTTCTGTTGGTTATACAACGCTTCAAACACCATCTATCGATCAATAACGTGGCTGTTAAAGCGTCGCTTCATGTTCAGCGCCTCATGCTGTTTCGCCTGGACGTCTAAAGGGCAGAGGCAGCGCTCTCAGTCTTATCGATGGAAGTTTAACTGAACACTGACTGCTTTCATATTCACTGAAATGTTAAATTGTTACAATATCTTTGCTGGAAAGTCTGCTGTTTGTACTGATTGGATTGCATATTAATCTCAGCGGTCACATAAAGAAAGTTAGTTTCTGACTGTTGTGCAAATTCATTTTTAAAAATAGACTTTTAGGAAATGCTTCCTGTCGGTGAATCTAGCTGTGGATGTGCACTTCTTGGAAACATATGTTTGGCTTTTGTTTCTTCCTCCTTCCTGCCAAGAATAAACAGATAAGATGAGCACGAGAAGCAAATCTCCCAGATTGAAATTTGATTCAAAGAAATGCGGCTGGTTATGTCGGCCAACAGTCCTCAGAGTCCTGGCTCTGGAGCCTCTGATTACAGAATATTATAGTGATTTTCCCTCTGGGCCAGAGCGCACAACCATCACCCTCACACTCCATCAAAGACATAACACTCTTGTGGGTGTTTCTTATATAACATATCCTACATATAAGCAGGCGTTTTTTTTGTATTGTGATGAATATACGGATTCATTCATGTCCTTCACGGCTGCTTATTCACTCCCTCTCTCTGTCTCACGGAGGACTGAAGTCAATCCAGCACACAGTGGGCAGAAGGAGAAGAAAAGATGTTTTTGAGACGCCGTCCTTGAGCCAGGACATTTAACAAAGAGCCTGCCCGTCAGTAAAGGATTAATAGTGACAGTAACTAAATGTAAGTAAAAGAAAAATCATTTTAAAAACATGACGAACTCAACAACTTCCATCAGCTCTTATTTTAAAGCTTTTGAAAGGTTACATGTGAATCGATTAGACTCTTGAAAAATCTACTTTTCATGCAGCGGCACATTTATAACTCCAACATATACAATCATCTTCTCTCGGTTCAGTTCAGTGTTTTGGTACGGCACAGACAAACAGTTTGTTCCTCTGGAGCACCAAGGTCGACTCCACCATCTCTGACAATCATCCAAGAAGCTTGTTGGCACCCCAGGACGGCGATGGATTTGCAGTTTGTCAAGGTGTTTGCAACAACCTGCAGCTGACAGACTACATTTACAGATGTGCACAGCTTTGCCTCCTGAACGAGCCGTCTGATTCCAGATGTCCTTCCACCTTTCCATTAATTATTCATCCGGATGTCAGACACTTCACATCCACCTCGATGACCTCAAAGACTCCTGGTTTGGGGAGACAGCGAGAGATCATATTTTCTCCACAGTGTTTAAATGTGAAGACTCTCTTTGTCTTTCATGGTGGATGAAGAAACGATGAATCCGAAGCTGTTAAGAAGCTAATTTTCTGTTGAAATGTCATTTTTAAGGAAATATTACAGCTGCCTGGATTACAGACGGTGCATTGTGTTGTTGTGTTGTTAAGTTTAGACAATAAAAGAATGAATGAAAGGTGAATTTGTGCAGGGTTATATGAGATGTTACCTACAGACAGAGAGGCCGCACCATGCCAAAGTAAAACATACAACGCCACTTCAAAATGCTCAAACTATCTCGTTAGCAGGAAACAGTTAAAACAAGATACTTTTAAATGATTCATTCATTGTCAGTGAAGCGTGAACTCTGCGGTCTGTTGCTACGTTGTGAGGAGCTCTCAGCCACGATGGACACAGGAGAAAGAAACAGGGTGGGTCGGTGCGGAACACGAGAGTGAAAGAGGAGGAGAGGGTATTTATGGACGTGGTACGGGTGAGGTGTGACAGAACTTTTGCTGTCGCCTGTATTTATTTTGTCATTTGGCTTCACAGTCATAAACTCTTTTACGAAGGTTTAGAGCATCAAATTACAGCAGCACAGAAATGACTGTGCACCTCGTTAGAATAAAAGAAGAACTAATTAGTGGCAATCAAATGACCTTTTCTGTCCTTTCCTGTGTGTGGATGTGTAAACTGTAACAGTGCGCATATACAGTATTAAAAGAGGCAGCAGGATGTGACAGGACAGAGGATTTAGTACAGTGACCAGACAGATGCTGATCAGATGTTAGCTTTGCACAGTCAGCACAATTTCTTCCAACAGCGGAGGAAGAAGAAGAAGAAGTTTAGCTGCAGCTGTTTTCTTCTTCTTCTTTTAGTATTTCAGCACTGAGTGAGAACTTTAACAGGAAGCTGTTGCTCACTTCAGGTGTTTATTCCTTCATTTATACTTTTTTCTTTGCTCGGTGTCAGCAGCTCCATTCACTGTGATTATAATGGCCACGTAAGAGCTCAGGTCATGTGCTTGATTTGCGGGTTTACGGGGCACGGCTATTATCAGATGTTTCCTGAATAGGAGCTAAACACTCTGAATGCTGTGATGATTACACTGGCCAGACAAATTGCTACAATGCAACGATCTTGATCATTTATTAAATGTTTTTCTTAACGTATTGTTAGCAGCATCGTGCCATGAGTTCAGCTGGAAGTGGATTCAAAGTTTTAATCAAGGGACATCTTTTGTCGTGCTAAACTGGCACCCTGTGAAGTGAGCCGTTGGTATTTAAATAGACTTTCTACGTGAAGTCACCCCACTTCTTCCCAGTCGGCCTTCTAAAGCTCCCACTGGCCTGCAGCAAGAGGAAATTTCCACTGGAGTTGTTGTTGTTGTCCACTTACACACTCTTCAACCAATATGGCACTGACAGAATGCCCAAACATTTTAGCCTGATATGCGCGGCTGTTTGTTGACAGTGGGGAATAGGAGCTGACTACTGGCAGGAATGTAGGCTGATGGAGAGCGGAAAAGTACTGGGGTTAGCCAGCAAACACCCCCACCCACCCCAACACACACACACACACACACACCGCTGACTAGTTAAGCACTCTCTATTAGATGTGTCTCCAAGGCCTGTTATAAACAAGGGCAGCCTGCAGTTCCACAATACAACAGAATAAAAGAGTCATAATGTGTCATGGGTTCATCAAAAACAAAGTGCCGCTGGCCTTTATTGGCAAGTGATAATTAAAGCCAAGAAAAAAATCTATCCAGTTCAGCAAAATGTATTTAAAGTATCAAGAGTTAAAGTACAGAAATCACTCCTGGGCTGTTATTTAGCGACGTACTAATCAGACTTCCTCTCTCCTAATACGAACTCCAATACCTAAACTCAGAGTATTGATCCGATGCCAGTGCTTTAAAATATTTGTACATTTCACCGCTGATGGAATCATCGGCAGGCGTTCCTGTGCTGCACAAACTGAATCAGCTTAACTGAAAATAAAGACACTGACCTTTACGGTCTGACGCGGATCAGTCACCTCTCATCTGTTTGATAAGGTCCGTATAATCAAATCAAAGTGCTGTCACCGATGCATGAATGTGGGATTTACCACTTTAAAGATCAGGAAGGTCCTTTTAAATGAAATCAGCTGATAGAAATCCCGTACGTTAGGATGGTCAGATGTTTAGAGACATCATGAGACGTCGTTGCTCTTCACATTAGTGGTCAGTAAACAGCTGCGAGAAAGAGCAAATATGAAATAAGCTGTCCTAAATAACTCAGAGAAATATTGAAAAACATTTTTTTTCTCATTTAGTGCCCTCAATTTCCTGTGGTCAAACACAAACTAATCTCCACGGGCAATAAATCCACTGCTGACCAAAGCCTTTTCTGTCCCTGCAGGAGCTCCTTCAGTTGACTGCTGCGGCCTCTTTCAAAGCACACATCTGCCTGAAGGACAACTTTATTTTGCAGATTTAAACGTGTTATGTGACAGGTTCCTCTGTGGATATTTAAATCCAGACAACACCGCAGGCAATGTGTAAATACATATCTGGTTTGGATTTGAAAGATGTTGGTAATTTGTGCAGAGAAACTCAGCGGAAACACGATGAATGTATCTGAAAACAACCACTAAGAAGCCAAACTTGACACTTGAAAACAATATGACTCACACTTAACAAGGATCAGCATATTATCAGCTGTGAGTCGGCATTTTTAGCACACTGTAATATTACGTTGGGGTTTTTATTGCTTCCCCACATGTGACTACAAAAGTGTAAAGTAGTGTTTTGAAAGAGGCAGGCAGGCTGGCTTTATAAGGACAATCCCAACTGTACTGACGCAGTCGCCGCTTATGTAATGGGAGATCTGAACAGGACACTGTGTTCCCTGACAAAGGCATTTCTATTCAAAAGCATGGGTGGCAAGCTTCCAGGGGCTCATTCACTGAGGATGAACGTCTGTCCATCAGGAGAGGAGGACGTAAACAAGGAGCATCGTCCTGATGAGGACAGAGGTGGAGAATCCACTGTGTGCTTCAACAAAAACACATTTTAATGCTGCAGCATACTGTGTATTTCCGTGGCGGGGGCTTCCCTGTGTCCACATGTGTCATGATTTTGGTATCTCAGTTTCTTTCATTCATTCATGTAATTGTCTGGTAATTGGTTCAACTCTGCTGCTGTCATTTCAGACCCAGCCTGTTCCTCCCGGGCCTGATTCATCTCACCTGCTCACCCTCATCTCTCACCTGTGGAGCTTTTCTATATATACTATTCCTTAGTCACGAGTTCTCTGTGTGCCATGAGTCTTAGCTTTCCAATGCTCAGATAGTTCCCTGTTTTTGATCACTCTTAACTCTGTCTCAGCCCTTTGGACAAAAACCTGAACTCTATTCAACACCTTTGGGATGAAGTGGAAGGCGGGATGTCAAACCTGATCACCAAACGTCACTGATGGACCTCACTGTGTCTTCTAAATCTGAGACTGAAACCAGACATCAAACAGGTTTTTCCCAGTTTGATGGTTTTAGATAAAAAGGTTAAAATGCAAATTTGATCTAATTAAAACATGAAAAACTGTGAAAGATGATTGATCATGTCTTTCAGTCACTGTACTGACAAACATAATAATCACTGCTGTGCTGATTTTAAGTATAGTTCATTTCAAACTTCTAACTTTTGTCCATTTTGTTGTGACATTTAAGTGTTTTACTCTGCTGTGAATAACACAGGAGATGAATGAATGTTCTTCTGTGCTGTGAAACATCCTGAGCACATCCAGCCTGAAAATGTTTTCCTCTCTTTAAAATGTCCACGTTTGCACAGCAGACATTTTGTCTCGTCGCCTCATGCAGGCAGATTTAATAACAGTAACGATGGCTCAGTACCATGAGGTGTCTGCAGTGACAGCGACAGTGAACCAGCACACATAATAGCAGGATCTTCACTAAGTGGAGGCCATCATTAACACACCTGTGAGATGTCAACATGTCTGCTGTGCAACCGGCCTAAAGCTTTTTCCAGCTTTACCCTCAGTTTCCATGTGGCTGCCGTCTCCAGACATCAACATCTGTATATCACTGAGATGACTTTTATGGCACATACGATATTATCTCATTATTAAGACAAGACAACAAGACAACTTTACTCTCCATGTATCTCCATTTCATGCCTTTCTATCACAACATTTATTCTACAGCGACTAGTCAGACTACTGCAAATTTAGATTTTTAATACAAAATATAAACCAACTAATAAATTATGATGTATTGTAATAGATTAAGTTACCCAGCTTTAAAGGTCCAGCAACTAGCAGGGAAGTTACAGACTGCAAACAAATGAATACTCTCAGACGCCTCATCCCTTTTTTTCCAAGCGTGTAGGGAAAACTCTGACTGTGAAATTCACATTAAAGGCAAAAGGCCATCTCTCGATCAGTGTTTAGTTTGTCCGTTCTGGGCTGCTGTAGAAAAATGGCAGATAAACATGGCAGACTCTGTGGAAGAGGACTCGCTCTCACTGCAGATATAAAGGACTCATTTTATGGAGGGAGTGGGACGATGTGACAGAAGTACAAGACACCGAATTATTATTATTATTATTTTATTTACTCATTTATCTTATAATTGTTTTTGTTTTTTTAACTTATTTACTTTATTTTTTATTTTTGTTCTAAATGTATTTACTTATTTTATATATTTATTTATTTTTGTGATTTATCTCTACTGTAATTAATTTTACCTGTCATTGATATATGAAGGAAATTGTCAGGAAATATGTAAAATGGTTGAATAGTTAAAGAAGGAGCTGAGTGAGGACATCCAAACAGGGAGCGCCGAAACCTCGCTGAGCCCGCCCCCACCGGCGACTCCCATTGGCCGCCCGGCAAGTAAATAAACAGAATCCCGCCCTCCCATTGGCTGGAGCTCTGCGAGCTCTCCGCGGTCGCCTCCCCTGTTTTCATCCGACGTGCACGGTGGCGGGGTCGGCCAGTTGGAGTAGCCTAGCCTCGGACACGGTTTGTGGTCAAAGCTGCAGAGGCAATAATGAAGTTCGTCAGGTTCATCATGAAAAACGCGGCCCTGGCCAGCGTGCCCAAACACATCGAGCACTTCTCCAAATTCTCCCCTTCGCCGCTCTCCATGAAGCAATTCCTGGATTTCGGTGAGTATCGACCCGCGTTCAGATGAGGTAATATGTGATGTAACAGGAGCGGGGCAGTCATGTGGAAAAGGACTGTCCGAGCCCTCCGAACTTCACCACAGATGTACTGAAAAACTGGGACAAGAGGTCCAATGAATATGAGTTAAAAGGCGCAGAGCGTCTGCTCCGTGCAGGCTGTGCAGCCTGGAGAAGGCTGCATGGAGCAGCATAGTGTTCATAATGCAGAGGGTTGCGTCAGACTGCACTGTTTGGGCCTGTGAAGGACACAGTGCAATGCTTCAGCTAATAACTCAGAATGAAAAGCGTCTAATGCAAATGTTGGGGTCAAAGAAATGCTCATAAACGATGCAGATATCCAGTTTATTACTGTTAATGTCATATTTATTGTTCATGTTAAGACATGGGCTAATCATTATTTTCAGTATCTGAATAAATATGTTCAAAATAGTTTGTTTCATTCATCTTTATTGATCGATTTCTGTCATTAATTTCTGTTTTTTCCCAACATATTGTTTGTTTAGTTTATGAAATGACAGAAGTCAAAGAAAAGGTGAAAATCTTCAGTGATTCTTTGTTTGTTTTGCTTGAAACTTGATTAAAAAGATGAATTAATTCACCTTTTGTTATGAATCGCTTCAGCTTTAATGATTATTTTATCTCTGTCTCGTTTCAGGTTCCATCAACGCCTGTGAGAAGACCTCCTTTGTGTTTCTGAGGCAGGAGCTCCCTGTTAGACTTTCAAACATCATGAAGGAAATCAACCTCCTGCCTGACAAACTGCTCACTACCCCGTCTGTGCAGATGGTTCAGGGCTGGTGAGTCAAACAAAGAGTACAAATCATGACATCCATATTTTCATTATCAGCTGTTGAGCTGTTTACGTCCTCGCGGTGGTGGGACGGTTCATTCCCCCACGTCATGTTCGGAATAACAAAAGCACCCTCTGACCGACTTGAACTCCTTCCAGCGAGCTCAGCGTGGGAGGGGCTGTCGCTCTGAACTTTCCCCTAGTTTCTCGTCACATGTCACGTGACTCTGTGTTGAAGAGGGTCTGCTTTGCTTTCCTTTGTGCTGTGAGCAGAATGCTGCTGAAATTAAAGGCAGCAGCTTCTGCTAATAAAATTCCTGCAGACTCATCTTGCATTTTTCATGTTGCTTTTTTTTGTGTGTGAAAATCTTTTTTATTTGTCATTTTTATCAGGTACATCCAGAGTCTGATGGAGATCCTTGAGTTCCTAGACAGGAATCCTGATGACTACAAAGTTCTGGGACAGTAAGTTCCTAATTTTCCAGGAAAATTCTCAGATTACTGGTGAATTTTCATGTTTTAAGGAGGCACACAAACACTTCCCCTCTGTTAACAGTGGAAACATGATTCAAATTCACCGAATGTTTCCTCACAGTCTGCTAGATCTCCACACAGCCTGCATGCTAAAATAACAAACTCCTGGCCCAGTAAATAGGGAAACAATCATCTGCACCACACAAACTTGTTATTCCAGACATCGCAGGAATCCTGTCTCAGGTAACGTTACAGTTGCCAGAAAACATGAGTGTGAGTGTTCTGACTCTGAGAGGCTGGAAGTCTTCTCTGCATGTTAGTTACACAGCTGTTGTTGTTGTCTGCTGTGTATCTAATGTCAGTCGGTCTTCACAGATTCGTGGACGCCTTGGTTACCATCAGAAACAGGCACAATGATGTCGTGCCGACAATGGCCCAGGGCATCATCGAATACAAAGAGGCTTTCCCCCAGGACCTGGTAACCAACCAGAACATCCAGTACTTTTTGGACCGCTTCTACATGAGCCGCATCTCGATCCGCATGCTCATCAACCAGCACAGTGAGTAACGCTCAGTGTCAAGTTCAAACATGCCTGTCTCAAACTGTGACAATCAGCCCTGTGAAAGCTTTTGTCAGCCGCCTCCTAGCAGGCTTTTTTTGTGCGACACAGCTTCTCTTTCACATTTTCCTGGTTTGCAATCAACACAGCCGGCGACGCCGAGTTTAGATTTTGTGATAAACAAATCCATTTTGTGTCAGCTTATTGTACACATCATGACAAACAACATCCACAGACTTCTGAACTCGATCGCACGCGGAGAGCCCGAGTTTGGTTCTGTTGTTATTCTTCCTGCGTCGTGTCTGAACTGAAGTCATAGCAGGCTGCTCGCTGTCGCTTCATTGACACCCAGACGGGAAGAATAAGCATTTACCAAGAATCCTTCAACAACTTTCCTGTCACATCCGTTACAGATTTCCACGTGGGATGCCTTTTGCTTCCCGGGGAGTCAAGTTTCATCTCACAACATTTATACTTATTCATAACTTAATAACAAACGTAGACGATATTTTGAAATCTGGCGCTGAAAAGACGAAGCTGCTCTTCAGAGCTGTGTTTGTTATCGCGAGCTCGTCGATCGTTGATGCGTATCATTGTAATGATAGTGTAGTCTTTCAAAGCCTCCGCTGCATGAAGGGAAAACATCACGCTGTCCTGAATTTATAGTAGAACTTCCTGCGTTTTGCAGCAAGACAGGAAATATAATCTGTGGAACATCAGTGTATAATCATCTGAGAATAAGAATCGTTGTGTTTTGTCTGTATGGACTCCAGAGAAATGGCTACAGTGTTTGAAAGTTTGATTTCCAGGAATAATCTTTCACACAAAGGTGTTCATAATAATGAATCCAAACATTAGAGTGTGGTTAACTTAGCAATTCAGTTCGAGTGTGGCTTTTTTGACATTTCTGTACTCTTCACTTCAGACCGTCTTTACTCGCCTCGACTCGACGTGTTGATGGTCGTGTAATTACAGATGACACGCTGCGCTCTGCTCAACTTAACTTGCCGTTTTTGTTCTCTGCAGCTCTTATCTTTGACGGCTCTGCCAACCCTGTCCACCCGAACACCATCGGGAGCATTGACCCTCACTGTCAAGTCGGAGATGTAGTCCAGGGTAAGAAATTCTTCAACAGCAACATTCTGATCAAATTTTCTTTGCATTGTAATCATAACTTCTGCTTTCTTTTTGTCCAGATGCCTTCCACAGTGCAAAGATGCTGTGTGACCAGTACTATCTGCGCTCCCCTGATCTCATCCTGAAGGAGATGAGCAGTAAGTTCACACTGATTTAACCTGGCAGGTTAAATACAAACCAGGACAAAAGACGTTTAAATAACCAGACTGAGCCGAGGCCGCTGTGTGTACTTACAGCATGTGTGTTTTTATGCAAATGAACATTCAGCCAGATGGACCTGAGGGGCCTCTAATTATAGCATCAAAGCTGAAGTATGGTTGAATGGGCTCGGCTGACTGCGTCAGACAATATTGACCCACGGATCCTCTCAAACCTTCAAACCAGAGCAGAATAATGGCCGCTAATGGAAAAGCATCCACGAGTGGAGAGGATGATGAATTTCAAATGAGGCGGACGAGATTAAGAAAGCGCTGTTTGTTTTTCCCTCCTGTGCAGACAAGAAGAACCTTCCGGTGAGCATCGTGTACGTGCCCTCTCACCTCTACCACATGCTGTTCGAGCTCTTTAAGGTGCGACTCCTTCTGTAGTTTGGAATTATTGGTTATGATGAAAAAAATAAACGTGATATTATTTTTAAAAAATCTGCTTTAACGTGACTTTTCTTTTCTTTGGTAGAATGCCATGAGAGCAACTATTGAGACCCACGAGAACAGCAACAACCTTCCACCCATTCAAGTCATGGTGTCTCTTGGAGACGAGGACATGTCGATCAAGGTGGGCTTCCTTTAATGGTCATTTTGGTAAATTTGGGTTTGCATAGATGAACTTCTTGATTGTGTTTACGAGACTTCACAGTCTGTACAGCATAAAGACGAAGGCTTCGCTATCAGAAGTGTTCTGGTTCCTGCTGGTTTACGTCCAGTTGGAGTATCCAGACTAATCTAGTTTGAGCGGGCGAGGAGAGCAAACATGCAGAAAGCTGTTTATAGAGATCAGCATCTTTCTCGTGTATCAGGTTGATAATCAGTCTGTAAACAATGACCCACATGTGGAAGAACAAGTCTGCATCGAACTAGAGTCTGACCAATGCTGATTTTCTATGAAATAGACTTTTCTTTATGCTGCACAACATTTAAGTGGATCTACTGGCAGTATGATAACATAGCTATGTTTTTATGTGTGTTAATTAATCTGAAAATAGACTTTGATGTCTACAGAGGGAGCAGCTCCTCGGGCTCTGTGCTGTAAATCACAGTTCAGTCTGCTGGATAAACTTTGCACTTTAAACTTGAAATATATGACTACAAGCATTTTCTCTGCATTGTATAACGGGGAAAATCGTATCAGATAACGTATACGCAGGTACTGATGTGTTTTTACGATACTGTCGGACCAATCAGCCGGGCTCTGATGTCTGCTTCTGCCTGTGTTTGTGCAGGTTTCTCTCCCATAATCTTCACATGTGTAATAATAATAATAATGATAATAGTGAATCAGAGCTTTGAAATTGCTTTAAAATTGTCCGTAGGAGTGAACATGGGCGTGTTTTTATGTTGCTGTGTGAACCAGCCTGTGATTAACAAGTTTAATGAAGCCTGTAAAGATAAAATGATTTCACTCAGTTAATCTTTCACTCTGTTGTTGTTGCACAAGGTCACATCAGTTTAGCATTAGATGAATGAATCATACGATCGCACACTTTGCTTTTAAATATGCGAGCACCAACTTTTTCTGTCATTTGCCATCCAAATCTTCCTCTGAACCAGTTATGTAATGACTTCACCCTCAATTAAGCACAGTGCTTACTGGCAAGAAGAGCAGCTAAGCCCTGATAAGATTAACTACACGGGCTGTGTGCCTTCATAAATCTTGTTTTAATGCCCCGTGTGCTACCAGGACGTCTTACCAAGATGCTTGTTGTCACTCAGACACACACAGCAAGTCGTCTGGTCTAATATATCAAACTGCTCAGAGTGAAACTGAGGACTCAAAGCTGCACCAAACAACATGTTTAGATCAGTGGATTAACTTTGAAAGTGTATAGCTACAAATCCACGGATGATTGCCCCAGCCTTAGCTTAGCCCCTTTTAAAGTCTCTCAGCTCTTTGTTTTGGTTTACCGCCCACAGCTTGAAGCATTTGGTCCACTGTCGACCTCGTTCCTGCAGCTGGCAGAGAAAAAACTAACAATACCTGCCCAGCGCCAAATGGCAGACAAAGTTAGGGACCGGCTTGTTGAACAGAGTGACTCATTATCGGCTGAAGAGCTGTAATATATTTCTCTCAGGAGTAAAACTAAAGAGCTAAAAGGAGAGCTGCTATTAATGTGAAGGATACAAACATGACTCCAGATGAGTGATGATGTTGCTCTTTGTCTTCTGGAGGTGTAATTAAAATTCACGTTTTAAAGATGAAGGTACGGCGGTGTCGTTCATTTCCTTGTGATCTCTCGTGCTTCTGCGCATTTACCATGACAATATGTCGAGCAAGCAGACAGAAGAGCGCTCAGCTTCTGTTGTGAAGTGTCCACGACAGGCAGGCACTTATCTGCTGGCATCGTATTTATCTTTTCATGGCTCAGCTCAGCTTCACGGACCTCTCTTTCTATCTCTCTCTCCCCTTTCCCTTCTTCTCCGTCTCCGGTCTTTAGGTGAGCGACAAGGGCGGCGGCGTCCCCTTTCGAAGGATCGAGAACCTCTTCAGCTACATGTACTCCACGGCTCCTGCTCCTCAGATCGGAGAGCACACACGGCCTCCACTGGTAAGTTAAGAAACGGGCGACGCGGTGCAGCAGACTGCATTTATTAATTTGATTTCACTCCTACGTATATTAAAACAACAGGCGGAAATATGCTGTTAATTGCACCATATGCCATTTGGTTGGTTGGCATCTAAATGCTCATTTAGCCTTTTATTTCCACTCCCTCTTCTATTTCAAGTTGAAATCCTGCCGTCATTTTTTCCCCCTTTATAAAATGAGTGACCTACAATACAAAGCAAACTCGACAGAAGACTTATTAGTTCCACTGAACTGCGCTGCTGCTTTTAGTGTGACGGGGAACAAAGCCTCCTTTTGAAACCTTGATCCTCTCCGTCTCCGTGCAGGCTGGCTTCGGCTACGGTCTGCCCATCTCTCGTCTGTACGCCAAGTACTTCCAGGGGGACCTGCAGCTCTACTCCATGGAGGGCCACGGCACAGATGCTGTCATCTACTTGAAGGTGAGCCAGACACGGTGATTATGCATGAAACTGTGACAAGACGGCGCACACACAACGGAGAGAGAGCGAGAGAGGAAACTGCGTTTTTGTTAAACACAAACCAAACTCTGCAGACCTGTGGTGCCGGTGCCAGTATGACAGGACATTTGTAATTACATCGTGTCTTCCTGTCCCTCCAGGCGCTGTCCACAGACTCCATCGAGAGGCTGCCGGTGTACAACAAAACCGCTCTGAAGAACTACAAAGTGAGCCAAGAGGCTGACGACTGGTGTGTGCCCAGCAAAGAGCCTCTGGATCTGAGCAACTTTAAGGGGGCTAAGTGAAAATGTCCTCCAGGCCCGCCTGGTGCTTCAACGTACCACGACACCTTCAGAATTCATATTCTCATGTCGTCATCTGTCAAGGCAGACGTGTTACTACGGACGCGGTCACCGCAGGACTGAAGTCTGGTTAGCAGTAGCACGTTTGTGTAGTCTTCATCATCCTTGTCTATACTGTTATGAGAACACTTGTTAGACCTCTCCGACGTTCAGCGGGGAGCATTAATGGCCACGTGCTGGAAGAGGCGGAGGCAGCACCCAGCATGTTATGGGTGTGTGTGGTTGTGACTGAGAAAGTGTCAGTATGAGTGAGTCTAAATATTCCAGTTTTAGGACACGACAGGTGCTGTAAGGTTATTACAGCAGATAAAGGTATTCTGTTAAACAGAGCGGGGACCAGAGGACCAGATCCAGTCTTCTGTGGGAGTTGTCACCCAAGCCTTACCGTAGCAACTTCACCCAAAGGCTCATCGCGTTAAAATACTTGAACTATTTAAACTAATACTCGTGTTGCATCTTGTTAAATTGTAAATACTTTAATATTACTTTGAAAAAAAGTATAAGTTTTAAGATGAGTGTTGCTTTGTGCATGGATATTTCAACATTTCACTGGCAGTATTCACACCGGCTGAGAAGATACTGTGTTATCTTAGCGCCGGTCTCCCGGACCAGGCTGAACGCACTCTGTCCCGTGCGTTCCTTACAAACACACTGCAGCAGTATTGGGCCCACGTTCTGGAGCATTTCTCACGCTCGTATGGAGGCGTAATGTTTTTAGCCGAGTTCAGTGGAGCCTCATGTTATTAAACCCCAGAAGGCAGAGTCACGTCAGGTTTGAGTTCTCCACCAGTCCGTGATCCGATAAGGCAAGGCCGGTCTCACATTGTTTATTAACTCCGTGCCATATTAAGGAGGACAAACTGTGCCCCGGGTCCATGTGTTGGAAGACAGTTTTTTCTTTTGTGTTAAATTTATTTTGATCATACAGTTTGTGAAAGGTTATTTTTATAGCTACACTTTTTTCCGACTGAAATGATTGTACATACTGTAAATACAATCCAAATAATAAAAAAGAAGTTCAGTACAAAGCGGCTCCAAACCCTCTGTGATATGTCATATAATCATGATATTCTGACATCAGTGGAAGACTCTTGAGTTTCTTCTTTAAGTTCTGAATCTAGCGGGGACGAAAAGGCGGAAACAAAGCTCGGAGAGTTTTTACTTCAGTGTCACCAGATCTATTCTGAGGCTGTTGATGAGATCAAGTTCAGTAACTCTACCCCGCAGCCATTCCAGTAGCAGACCTTCAGGCACAAAAAAAAAATCATCTTAGTACATGACCGCAGACAGATTTATGTCTGTAGAAGTTTCCACTCCACCGGTGTTCCTCTGCCTGTGGGTACGAAGAGTTACGCTGCCGTCGAATGACGAGGTGGACCGCACTGAGTCCAGAGCCCGGTGAGACAGAGGTCATCACAGGGGGACACGCTTTGTGGTTGTTTGAGCAACTCATGTAGCTAAAGTGTCTGAGCATAAAGGGAGCTCTAATAATAGACGGCTTCTGTTGTGTAATATATTTGCACTATATGAAAGGACAGTAATGCATTATGCTGAGGTATGTTGAGGTGGAAGTTTGCTCTCTTCACTGTGAAAGAAACCTTTTTAAATCTGACAATCACATATAATAATAATAGTGTCAGCTATATTTAATCTGGCATGCTTTAAACGGGGATGCCCGTCTGTTTTTAGTCGATGAATGAATGATCCCGCGGGTGGCGGATGTCATGACTGGCTCAGTTTACAGTCAGTCTCATGTTTGCATGGCTGACCGGGCCAACAGCAGCTGATCTAAATACAGCCATCGAACCGGGGTGTTTAGTCCCCTGGCTGCCACAGCTACATCAAGGAGTGGAAAGAATCCAACTGTGCCCTTCTCCTTATCTCATGCAAACAAAAGGCTGATAAACTCTCCATAGCAACTGGAACAACCAATACAGCGCGGTGACAATAATATCATATGCATATCTGCGTGTTGCTGTGTGTTGTAATCCTTACACGTCTCATGAATAGTTTGCAGATAAAAACGGAACAAATGGAAGAAAAGTTCAAGTCAAAACATTCAGATAACAACAACAACCAGGCCGGGACACTTGTAGCCCACAGCGTTACTTCAGCAGGTGTCAAGGGAGTGAAAGACTGTCGAGTAGCTTGACTAATACCAAAATAGAAATAATGATTTGAGTAGAAAAGATACTGCGAGCTGTAATGCCTAAACACCAGGCTGTTGTTCACAGAGTTCAAGTAATGGACGGTTGAAATAGTTAACTAAAAGTAACGCATTAAAGGTCCAGTAAGTAACAACTTACAAAACAAACACTTTTCACGGCAACTGTATCACGAGAGGGTGACGTGAGGGGTATTTAGTCGAGGGGTAACTTCACTGCTACTAAATGCTGCAGACTCGACCTTTAAATGGTTAAATAGGGAGGAAAAAGTAATGAGTAAATGGTAAAAATAGAGTTAAATGAAAGGGAACAAACAGCTGATACTCTGCTAAAATTCTCATAGATGTGACATTAGACGTTAGCTAATGGATTAATGGTTGAAATGGCTAAAAGAACGGTGACGCAGTGACTTTAACCTCGACATGATGTGCGTTAGCGATGAAGGGGCTCCTCTGTGGACGCACACTGAGGTTTGAAGACAAACAACCAGACTCAAATCCCTCCGTGACCTCTGGCCTGGTGCCACATCACCAGCATCACATCCACACCTACGTGTGTGAGAGAGGCCTGTCAGTGAAGTGTTCTCTTGAAGGGGAACGGTAGTTAGTGAGCTCTGGTTGCTTTATCTTTGTTGTTTCTGACAGTCTTCATGCTGTCGTGCTGCAAGCGTGTTGCAGTTTCCCCCCCACCCAATATCTGTCTACCTGTCACTGAATCCACGCTGAAGTTTTCAAGTTAAGAAAACTACTGGATCATTATAATGAACAGGTAAAGGTGCTCAAGTTTGGCTGCTGCTGTTCTGCTTCTTTTTTGGAAACTTATTGGAAAGTTATTGGAAAGTTATTGGGTGGATTAGTTACTTGAACTCAGAATTTTCTGCCTATGACAGGAGGAACACTTGGATCCAATAATCTTCTCCTTACTGCGCCTGTTTTCATACATTCTGATGGTTTGCAGAGAAGTTCAATAAAATAAATAGTTTTGTTCATATAAAAACACTTCAAAATCAGTAAATAGTTCATTTTACATCCATTTTAAACATCAACGCTGTCTCAGAACACCGTCGGTTGACTCTGCACTTGCTATGAATTATTTAATTGTCAATATTTCAGTGTGATTTTGTGTAATTAAAGGCATTCTGTTGAGTTTCAGCCCTCACACGAATGCCGGTTTGACCGTTTTCACACTTGCATCCATCTGTGGACAGTGTGGATTAACTGTACTGACAAAAGAACAACTGTTACAGTTTTACAGCTCGCTGCTGACCATACAGACTGAAAAAAACTGCCGACGGCGTACTAATTTCATGTCTACATTTGCAACTCGTCTGTGAAAAGTAACACCTAAGCTGAGATGCTGTTAAACTGAAGTCTGTAGTTTCCCCTTTGTTCGTGCTTCACTGAGTCACACTCTGACGAGTATAAAAGCTCGTTTTCAGACGGCGGTTGAGTTTCTCATCACGCTGATATGAAGAGGTAAGAGTGACTTCGAACATTTTGTTATGAATGAAATACACACTTCATTTTTACATGGTGATATCTACATTTGAAAAGGCATTTGAGATATATTTAATATGATTTGTCTCAATAATCATTTATGTTTCTTTCAGCTTACATGGCCACTAATCCATGAAGCTGGTCAAGGTAAATTTATTAAATCATAATATCACAGATACTTCTCTATAGTGGAAACATATTCTTGTCCACGTGTGTAAACTGATTCAAAAACATGAGACCGAATCAAACCTTTCTTGTGATAATTACATAATTAATTTGAGCTCTTCAAATCAATCATCGCAGGAAACATCAAATAAATTTTATTGTTCTCACAATAAAAGTGTTTTTATCTCGAAATCTCAAGAAAACAATCCCACCATCTCGAGATAACATTTAATATTTTACATTTAATGAGTTAAAAAGTAAATAAGTTGTGATCAGGAGAAAACGGAGAAGAAAAAAAGGATGAATGTTTGATCGCTTTAGGCTTCCGTAAAATTCTAAACCAAGATCACTACAACTACTTAAAATTTCACCTCCATAAAGTTAAAACTGAAACAAAAAATAAGCGATAATCTAACTTAGAAATGATATTTAATCACTACTCACTTTACACGTGGATATGTTTTTATTATAAATTGTTAACTTACATTTTTCATGTTTTATGTTACTTTCAAAGCAGCAGCAAACTTTAAATATTCAGATGAATTCATTTAAATGACTTTATTTCACATAAAACATGCATTTATTCCACATCATAATTCTATTGTTTCTTATTTAGTAGCACTGTGTTCCTAAAATCATCATATGATGCTGATCTAATGAATAAATCTAAGCAGTGTCGACATTTATTTCTCATAATAGTAAAATATGAGCTGAAATAATTCATGCCCAGAAATTGTGAAAAAAAATCTCCTGGCTTCTTTACATGAATTCAATGTCCAAGAAAAAGTGCAGATCTGAATGAAGACAGTAATTTCACTGAGTTTGTTACACTGCGAGTGAGTGAGAAACAATATTTCTGTCATCTTTTACATAACCATTGAGTAACTGTTGTTGTCCCCAGATGGTTGTCTTAGCTGTGGCTGTGTTTGTAATGCTGTCATCTTGTGCAGCCGGCTACTCGGGGAGCACAAATTCAGTGAGTATGAGTTTGTTCACGGATGTTACGAGGCTCGGAGGCAGATGGAACATGAAATTCATACATTATGCAACAAAACTTTTCCCAGATGTTCTTCAGCACAGACAGAACTGAACTCATAAAGAGAATAGAACATTTTATTAAAACCAATTACTCACAAAGACGTGTGACTAACTCCGGCACCGTGTTTTGTTTTGTTTTCCAGACTGAGCTGAACGTTTGGAGCGTGGAGAATCAGCCAATGGCTGAGCAGCTAGCTGCCGTGTTCAAGGTGATGTGATTTATCAGACCTGTTACCTGAGCTGCTGGATAATTCCGTCGGCACAGTCAGAAGATTTGCTGCTTTTCTTTGTGTTTTATTGGTAGAAACTTCATATCTTTGGGTGTTGGCCTGTCGGCCGCACAGAAGGAGACATTTGAAGACATGAACTTTGGCTTTAGGGATTGTTTCCTAATGTTTGTTAGTTTTGGGGGAGTGAAGGTGAAGAAAACTAAGCGAGTCGAGGTTAAGAGAGCTCTTTTATGCACAGACTCAGACAAAAACTTCTGGTACAGATAAATTCATGCCAGATTAATCAACTTTTAAAAATAAACTGTAAAATCATTTTTTATTTAAATTCTTCTTAAAAAGTCAGATTTTAGGACACCACTTCCTGTGTCTCATCTGCACATGACATAAGCTGCAACATCTGAATCATTGTTGTCATTATTATGTCAATCTGTAAGAATTTGCTGGCTTCCTACATTTCAGTCATTGTTAAAATATATATTTGCACACTGTGCTGTATTGCAGGAGATGGAGAGTCTGAAGTGTGAACAAACCTCACTGTGGAAGCAGCAGAAAGCGCTGACTCAGGTAGCTTCTTCATCATTTCTTTACAGTCTGTCCCCGCGCTGTACATCAGCTACTGAATGTGTCATTTTCTTCACTCACAGATGCATAACAGGAGCCAAGAGAAGAGAGCAGAGGAGGAAGTCGGTAAGTCAAGAAGGTGACATTATTTGAACTGTCAGCTCTTTGTGCGCTGAGCTCTGTAGGCTGATTCTGGTTAAAAATGTCTCCTGAGCAGGAACACACATCCTTTCTTATGGTTCAATGGAGATGAACGATGATGAGGAAGACTTAGATGTCTCTGAGGAAGACTTGAGAAGAAGAAAGGACCCCTGCTACCACTACACCATCCTGGACCAAGCCTGGAGAGCCACCAATGCCAGCACCAAGTTCAAAGTGTGTGACCGCCATTCCAAATGGAAAGGTAGCTATGGATTTTCTATATGACCGTATATTAACCCTAAGTAATGGTGACAAATGTGATTATTTCTGCTTTGTTTTCTATCACAGGTTGGTACCGCCTCTTCTACAAAGGCATGAGTCTGCAGATGCCCGAGAGGTGTGTCCCCGTGAACAAATGCGGCACCCACTCCCCGCTGTGGCTGGCGGGGCGTCACCCGAGGATGAAGGACGGCGTCGTCACCCGCCGGGTGTGTGGCCACTGGAAGAAGAACTGCTGCGCTTTCAAGTCCACTCCCATCCAGGTCAAGAAGTGCAAGGGCAACTACTACGTCTACAAGTTCACTCAGCCGTCAGCCTGTTATCTGGCTTACTGTGCAGGTACGTGTGCCTCCTGAGTAACTCCTTAAGGGCCGTGGATCGAGGTTCATGTATGATGTGGTTCAATATGTTGATTACACATTGCGCAAAGTATTCAGATTTCAGGACGTATTTCACGTAGTAGTAACTCTGATGAATCTCTGAGCTCTGTTCCAGTCATCATTAAATCATAAAACACTGTTTGTCCTTTTGCATCTTTAATATGAGGTTAAGGTGAATGAATGACGCTGCACGCTGTCTGTTCTCAGATGTCAACACGATTGTATGCGGCCGGTGCAGCAGAGACCAGTCCTGTGTGAGCCGAGACAAGATTAACTGGAGGTGCAAGAGAAACAGGAGAAGTAAGTTGTTATTTTGCTTTTTATTTAAAATTCACTGTTCTCTTCTACCTGACTCGGAGAGTAAAGGCTCTGTGAACGTAGCTTGTGTTTAGCTCTTTAGATTGTGGGGACCCCAGGGTGGGAATAGAGATAAAGCTGTGTGTGAAAACGTTCAACGTTTAAAGATTTGTGGGCACTTAAAGCAAGACAGACGTTAAGTTTAAATATTTTATCTGTAAAGATGAAGGACACAGCTGGTGAGGAAGAAGCTTCCAAATTCCACACTTTGTAACTGTGATAATGATAATAATGATAATATTTCCCTTTCTTTCAGAGCTTACCAAAAAGATCCACTTCTTTGCTTCTTACCCCGAGCAGCTCACAGGCAAAGTGAACAGGATCAAGTACACCAAGGTGCTGGTGAACGTCGGCCGAGCGTTCAGCAGAAGAACCGGTGTGTTCAGGGCTCCGGTCAACGGGATCTACCAGTTCTTCTTCTCCACTCAGACTTCCCGGACTGGTGTTAAGACTGATCTGTGGCTGGTGGTCAACAGATACTGGGTAGCTGTCTCTCACACGCAGGTCTCCCGTCGGTCCACTGTTGGTAGCTTGTCCATGTACATGACCTTCCTCCGCAGGGGGGCGACAGTGTACGTCACCCACAACTGTGGAAAGTCTTGGGCCAACTCTGCTTCGACCACCATCACATTCGGGGGCTCACTGCTTGTACAGATGAGATGAAGTATTCAATAGCATTCAATTTTGTAGTCCTTGAACATCGTTACATATCTGCTGTGAACGCTTGGCTGTGTCACGTAATGCATACATGTCTGATTTAATGCTTTCTGTGTAAAGATTAAAATATTTTTGTTTAATAAAGTGTGTTGTTGATCAGATAATGATATTAGTGGATTGTTCTCCATGAGTGTGACGTGATTAATTGAGTCTGGGAACATTAAAGACCACAAAACAATGCTGGTTATTCAAATCTATCATTCATAATCATCAATACTCTTGATGCTCTGCAGTCCACTCAACCCTGTAGGCCTGGTTTTGGTAGAAACTGGAAGAAAAGGTCTCCTGTCAAGCACAAACAAAGGTCCTTACGTAGGGTTCAAACGATGATGAGGAAGACTCGAGGACGAGCGGGGACACCACCATTAAAACAAAAAAAACATCTGAATAAAAAGTTAATTTTAAAGCCCAAAAACCTTCAAAAGATGTTGCATATAGCTGCAATGTAAAGTCAGTTTGCAGCAGCTCAAACAGACTCATTTCTTACATAGTTTGCATCTTTGCACGAGCTTCATCTAGAGCGTGCACCTGCCTCTGTTTTACACTAGATGGCGCACTGTCATCAGTATCAGCCCGGTGGTTGTCTGGTGGTTGTCTGATGGTTGTCTGGTGGTTGTCTGGTGTTGGAGTCTCAAACAGGAGGCCTCATTCAGACTCAGCACGCGCAGATCAATGATCAGTCTGATTGATGATGAGTTCAGGGTCGGTCGGTTATTCTGAGAACGCTAACTTACTCTCCACATGATATCTACTCATTCACATCCCATTGATGAGCCTCACTTTTCCTTTTATGGTAACAGAGGGCATCATAAAAACCAGGCCAAGACTTTATGTTTTTTTATTTTCCCTCAGAGTGTTTTACAACTTAGAGGTGGCCCCGTCATCGCTGAAATATGTATCAGAAACAGCGGGGCTGTGGTCCGGAGGTATTTGCTGTTCAGCTCGCGCTCCGGGGCCAGTCTGACCAACACCTATCCGCGAGGGCGGGGCTTGGAAGAGGCGGCTACACTCCCATTGGTGGATCGGTCGGTCTGGACGACAGGAGAGAGACTCCAGGAAAACCGACGGAGCTGGCGCACGGTGTAACGGGACGAGGATACATGTCGGCGTGAGGAGGAAACTTTTCTGTGGACATGAGGACATCTGGGGATGATTTGATATTTCTAACAGCAGAGCAGGACTCCTAAAGTCATTTCTCTCACCGTTTACAGCCGCAGGGACATTTCAACGAGCTTCTTTAAAGATGACTTTAACGATGCGCGTCCAGCACACAGCTGTGCACTGAGGAGAAGCCCGCCAATGCGCACCTTCTGTCGGCACTTCAAAGAGAGTTGTTAATTAATTGTTTTGTTTGTTTGTTTGCGCGCGCTTCACTTTAAAGAGAGGAAGAGAAGATGGCAGAGCACGAGAGCCTGGAGTTTGGGAAAGCAGATTTTGTGCTTTTGGACAACGTGTCGATGGAAGAGTTCATGACGAACCTCAAAGTCAGGTAAGCGGACATTCACCTCTGCGTCAGGTGCGACCTGTTGCTCGTCCAGGAGCCTCACACACACTTCCTGCTTCAGATACCTGAATGAAGAGAACCTGCCGGCCTACTCAACATGCTATTCATATTATTCATAAAGTCTGTCCATCAAACCGGTAATTCACTTTGAAAATATGCTGTGAGACTCCACCCAAGCTGCACACACACACACACACACTCACACAGACAGTATGGCTGCAGCAGAGCCGGGTTTCTATCAGCTGTGTTGTCAGTGGCTCAGTGTCAGGCATGATGTCAAGCATGCTTCTTGAATGAAGAGAGAGCTCTGTGGTTAATGTTACGTTTTCCTCACCTCTGCCTCTGTAATGAAAGTGCAAGCTGATCCCTGCAGTCAGCTTCTTCCTTCATCATGTGTGAAGATCTCTGCAGGAGGAAACTCTTTCAGCAGACTTGACAAGTTCTCTGGAGAACCTTTCATCCAGGTTCTTGAAGTCCTGAGGAACCTTTTTATGTCCATTAGTCTTTCTTTGGAGTCTGATTACTGCTTCTGTAAGTGTAAATGGAACAACGCGGCCTGATTTAGATAAAAACCCAGAAACAACAACCTTGTGGCCGAGTGTAGAAATCATTGTTGTGGTGCCATTTCTAATTTTAAAATGTTCTGCTGCTTCTTTTAGAGAGCGCAGGTCTTAAAGTCATTCACCCAGTGCTGCATTTAAACTCACAGGAGCAGCGTGCAGGTTTGGAGGTGTAGCTGCTTATTGCAGCCGCCTCGCCTTGCCTCGCCATCAAACAGAATTTACTGCGGTCAGTGACAGGTCCTCCAGCCTGTGTTTGTTTCTCTGTGGGCTAATGTAGAACGATGGTGGATCATCACATGGTACACCTTGAATTAACTGAAGCTTAAATGAAAAGGCTCAGATCCCATGGAGCATTTCTCCCGTCTATAAATGAACTGATTCAAAAAGATCTCATTCGTTTTGTCTGTGGTACGCGGTGACTTCAATGATGAAATGTTCCGATTAGTTTGATTATTAACGAACTTGTCATTTCCTCTCAAACGTCCAGTTTTGTCCTCAACCCAAAGACATTCAGTTGACTGTCACAGAGGACTAAAGACAGTAGAAAATATTCACATTTGAGGAGCTGAAAATGAAAATTATTCTTCCAAAAATGAGTCAAAATGCTGATTTAGTTGACAGCTGCTTGATTATTGCAGCTCAGATTCAAAGTGCTGTGATATGTTGAGCTGATTTAGTCATCGCTGATATTTTTCTGGGTCACGGCTTGTCAGAAATACGTGAGATAAGATAAGGAGCCAAACTTCCTCATTATCTTCTCACTTGTTCTAATGTCTGCTCGGGCAGGGCAGCCTGCACCAGCACTTCATAAACTGAATCTTGAAGCCGTTCCCGGTACAGTATTGTAGACGCACTGCCAGTAATGACTTGTAGAATAAATATTTGGAGGATTTTTATGATGCAGGTTTCACTTGTTGGCTCGTACGCTGCCTGGTTTCCCTTCTATGGCCAAGAAGAGCGAGCCTCAGAGCCCGCTCATGCTAACACGAAGGAATGTCCTCCAAACCAAAGTGTTTGTGATTCCTTCTCTGCCATCGGCCCGATAAATAAAGCCAGTCATAATATTCACTTGTGCCTGTGTGTGACTGTTGACAACTCCAAGTCCTTTGCCTCTTTATAGTTTATGTCCAGACTTCCCCAGGCAAGCCTCCGATCGGCTGTTTGCTAATTCATGCTTGGAAGAGTTTAATAAAATATTGGAACAGAACGGAGGTCTGTGTATGAGAAGTTCTTGTTGACAGACCCTCAAGTGTAGCAATATTTTACAGTAATATTAGACTGTTTGAATCCTGACGTCTCCATATTAATCCTTTATTTTGATACTTTTGTATAAATTCATATTCTTAATCTGGAAGAATCGACGATCCTAACCGCGAGTTTTCCTCCAGTTTTCTGTTTTATTGCTGCTTTGCATGTTTCTCGTGTTTATGAGTGAGTTGGAAGTCATAAATATCCCGCGGTAGATAAACTCTGTTTGATGTACAGGTGATAGTACAGACCTCTCTCACTCTCTCTGCTCGTCGCACAGCAGTTTAATGTCGTGTTTAAAGCAGTGACAGTAGAAAGTCTGACCACTGACCGCTCACTTTTCATCATTTCATGTTTGCAGCTTCTTAAATCTGAGCTTTTGCTGCTTTCCACTGTTGTGTTGCAGTAAATGAATGTGTGTAAATGTATGTTTTAGTTCCAGGTGGACTGTGCATGTTTCACAGAGGACAGGGGAGAGCTGGTTAGCAGTGTTTTTGCAGCAATGCCTCTTAAATTAGATAAACTCCAGCGGTGTGTACAGTAGCTCTGGCAGCCAGGCATGAAGACCTGAAAGCAGCCAGATGGACCCGGCCACATTTTCCCAACTCTCTCCCATTTTTCTGTTTGTTTTCCCTCCGGCTCGACAGCTCGGCCCGGAGATGCCGTGTGCAGATTGTTATTTGTGGAGGGTGTGACCGTCCAGGAGCGCTTCCTTTTTTTTTGTTTTGCTCCTTTTCCTGCAGTGCGTGCATGCATGCCTGAAGCGGGGATCCAAAGGGTATGAGCTATCTAATGGTCTCCATTTGTCCTGGAATAGTTATCCAAAACAAGTAGGTCTGGAACACGCCTGCACGTCTCCCCCGGGTGTATTTCACGCTACATTTAGGAGCTGAGTCTCACAGTTAAATACTCGGCATATTGAAAAAAGGCTCGCTGCACACCAAAGCTCAGCCTCACTGCAGCCACTTAACAAAATGAATTTATTTGAAAACTTTTACAAGTCCTGGAAGAGCGTTTAGTTTGTCAGTCATTGAGAAGTGAGCTTTGTTAGCTTTCCGGGACTTGTGAAAATCCCCAAATATTTCTGTGTGAAGTGGCTTTAAAACTGAGCCAGCCTTCGTTTAGTGATGCCAGAGTTTGACTGAGTTACGCCGCTGCACAGGGGATTTCTCCTCGTGTCATTAAATGCTCGCCGTGCTGAGTAGGTACTCCAGCCCCCCCCCCCCCCCGGCTGCATGTGAGGCACGATCTGGAAAAGATTGCTCGTTTCCCCCCCTCCCTCCACCTCAGCGTGGCAGGACATTGGTTGTTCAAGTTGACATTTACTTTGTTTGACTTGAGGTTGAACCGTGTGGCCTTGTTCCAGAGAGCCTCCCAGTCTCTAAATACAGCCCAGCAGATGCCCAGTCTCTTTGTAGAGATGTCTGGAAGGATAAAAGTTCAAGCCAAATTCCTGTAGGGTCTTGGGAATTTTGCCTAAATTGACCAGTCAGCAGATAAGTCTGCTTGGCCCGCTGAAGCGCCGCGTGTTTACGTAGGAGAATCGACTGATGTGTGATTAAAAATGAGTCATGATGGGAAAATACAGCGGGCACCGTCTGAGGGGAATTATAGTATCAAAATACATTTTTTTTAAAACAGTGATTGCGCCCTTCTTCTGCTAAATTGATGCTGCAAGTCACACGGAGGAGTTCCCCCTCAGATGATACGGATGGAGTGTGTGGCTTACAGCAGGACGGATGTGAAGAGGGCCTGGATGTACGTTAATCTGTCCAAATACAAATGAAACGATCACAGGAAGCCGCTCGGCGCTGAGAAAAGGCCTGATGAACGCTGAATGTCTTCATAAGGCTTTAAGTCGCTTTGTTTTAAATAAGTATGAAGAGTTTTCTAAAGTCTTCGTCTAGAATCTGTGTCTGATATTCCAGATTTAAAACTGTATTAGTTTGTGCCGGCGGATGAAAGTTGGTCAGCAGGAACTGGACAGGCTCTGAACTTCACAGGACTTGGAGTCTTGACTAAATGACGGGTGGGGCTTATATCCTGTAGCCAAACACAAATATGTGCACTTTGAACGTCAGTCTGGATTGCCCAGATGTGGTATGCACCACTATCTGGTACAAATATGTTCACCCAGACACAGAGCTCTTCAGGACACGTCCTTCCTTTTTTACTTTTCCAGTAGGAAAGATCATTTTTAAAGATTTCATCTGAGCCGCGTCTGAAAGTATCGCTCTGCTGCTGCTCGTTTGACTGTATAAACTGCTCTGAGTGATTTGACCTTTGAACCCAGCTGCAGGGACTTTTGAAGGACTTTGAACCGGAAGCTTCCCGTAATGTGGAGCAGGCCAGCGAGCCAGGAAAGCTGGCATTTCCCCCTTTTGCCTTTTGCTCCTCACATTTCATTGTTTCCTGCAGCAGCAGCAGCAGCAGCAGCTCCTCCCCGGTCAGCCGGGGAATCCTTCGCACTGAAAGACGTTTGCAGCTTTTATTCCACACGAAGCTGAAATTATTTCCTGGATTTGACCAAGAAATTGCTTGCTGAATTATTTTCATCTGCTGTTTGAGGAACAATGGAGCTCCTGTTTGAAGTGCAGGTAGAAGAGAAGAGGTGTGGTGCAGAGAGGGACAGCCCTGCTCATTCTCTCCTTCTCCTGCAGAGCAAACACAGGGATCAAAGTACCCGTGTGGCTCAGGTACAGCAGGGCTTGTCAGGGAGAGAACCCAGAGTCAGGGGTCAGTCTTTGTACTGTGAGATACGGCTGAGTAAATAAACCTGCCTTTCTTTCCAGTGAAAGCAGAGTCGATTCTCATATTTCTGATTATATGCACGTCACAGGAAGAAACACGCAGCCTGCAGCCTTTCCTCATAACTCGCATATTTACTTTTTATGCCTTTGTTATTCGGCGGCTATAAACCAAAGTCCATGTGGCGAGCACACAGCTCTGGCTGACATGTTCATACCTCGCCACAACCATGAAAACGGGTGACACAGTGCAGCAAATGCCTCTAAGAATATTTAATCCCAACCCGCTTATTAAAGTTTTTTCCTCTTAGCGGTGGTCAGTGACTGGAGGAGAAATATTTATAGATGGATGGCGAGATCGAGCCCGTTCTTCTGTTAACGTGCTGCTCATCCGCCCAGCCGCTCTGCAGCGAGGAGACGTGATGTCAGTTACAATCGTAGGATTAAAGACACGCGATCCCAGGCAGATGGTCGGCTGATGATGTGCTTCTGTTCTGTTTTAGTCGTCCAAACTTCATGAAAACATGATAGGAGCGTCGCTTCGGTGCCTCAGACTGACATTCCCGAGAGATTTCTTGCTAATCACGAAGAAAAAAGAGTCTCCCCTGAGCTGACGGATTCATAGGCGGCTTTTGGAGAAATGCCTCGCAGGCCTGCACCCCTGAAACGTCCAGTCTCACCACAAGAATTTCCATACAACCGTCTGTAATCTGAAACACATTACCATCCTTACATAAACAGGGCCCGTGCTTGTGGAGCTTTATTCCCCTCTAAAATAAGTTCAGCAGCTCTCAGAGACGTCTCATTTGTGGACTGCCTGAGTTGGCAGGCGGGGTCGGGAGCCGTGCTGCACAAACCAGATTCCTGTCTTAGTGCCGCTGTGTCATAGTTCCTCGCCATTTCTCTCGGCCTCTGCCGTTCACCATTTTCTCCTCTGGCTTAAATCTTCCAGATACAGTCTGTTTCATCGCTGATTGTTTCAGTTACAGTAAGAATCAGATGCAAAGAATGAGAAAATACGCGGCGCTGCCCGCAGCCATGTTTGCACCGCCCGAGCGTTGACCCGGACTCGATGACCCTGCTCGTCGCTGAGGACATTTAAGGTTTCATTCTATACAAATACCGCTTGTCTTGTATCATTTTTTAATCTGGTGAAATTCAAAGCGGCTGCCCTGAAAGACTGTCGCTGCCTCACTCGAGGATTTGAAGTTGTTAGGTGTCACATTAAAGCTGTCTGGCTCATGATTTAACAACCAACCGCATCCTCTGTCTGCAACATTAGCCCCAGACACAACTGTCTCACACACACACACACACACACACACACACACACACACACACAGCATTCATGCGACACTCTTATCTCCCATCTGAGCGTCATTCACTGAAGTAATGAGCGTTCAGTTTTTCAGGAATCGGCTTGCATGGTGTCATGTTGGAGAATGCCTGATGATGACTCACATGGATGATGGTGTGTGTGTGTGTGTGTGAGAGCGTACGTGGTGTTTACTTTGTGTGTCCTTGGTGGATGTGATGTCATCCTGCGCTTCCCTCAGCGTTGTATTGTTCTCTTGTCCACCTGTTGGAGCTGCGCCCTGAGCCGCGGTGGGGGTGGAACAGCTGACTCACTTTCACAGCCAGCACCTCACATCACTTCACACACACACACACACACACACACACACACACTGGGCTGTATTATTTACCGCCTCTAGTCAGTTCACATTTGGCTCCCTTCAGCGATCCTTATGCGGCGGTGGAAAGTAACTGAGTACTTTTACTTTATACTTATACATTTATCTGACAGCTGCAGTTACTCACTACTTGGAGTTAAAAAAATCATGCAGATCATCTAGCTAGATATAAATATGTTCTTATTTATGTGTCATTCCAACCACATCATCTAAAAGTAATGCATAGATGAGATAACAGGTAACAATAAGAATAAAGTCCAAACAGAAAGTCGCCTTATCTGAGTCAGCTGATACAGGCTGTGGTCACCTCAGGACTCATCATTACTGTAACCTTCTCCTGCCGGGCCTCCCAGCCTGCACAGTGAAAGCCTTTCAGATGGTCCAGGGCGTGGAGGCATGTCTGCTCAACCAGCCCAAAAGGTCACATGTTCCCCCGCTGCTCACCTGTAGCCGCCCACGGAAAGTTCAGAGAGTCTGCACCCACCGACCAGATCAGGGGCGTCCGTCTCTACCTTCACAGACCTCCTGAAGACCTCCAGCTCCTCAGAGAGGACCTCCTCCCCAACACTACCAACAAGTAGCCATGATAAATCCAACATCCTCCGTTAATCATCTCACAACTCCTGCGATTTATCTCTTAGTCCTTGGAGGAGCTCCAGGTTTGGAAGGACTGGACTGAACTCGCTGACTGCAGATAAAGTCAGTGAAGCAGCTCCACCTCGAGCAGCTGCGATAGTTGTAATATAATATGATAATGTATCAGTAGACTTCTGATGTAGGCCACGTCTTTCCAGCACTGTCTTCGTTCCGTGTGGTTAATAATCTCATTGTTTCTGTCTCTGGCCGTCTTCCCGTCCCTCTGTGAATTCACATGCCGTGACTCTTTGTCCGTCCGTCTGTTTTTCTGCTCTTCCCTGCCCTTCTTTTAGCCCCGATAGAAATCATAGTGCCTTCCTGAAATAGCACGTTGAGTAATGTCTGGTTCTGTTGGATCAGTTCGTTTCCCTCTCTCTCTCTCTTTTTTTCACTCCAAATCCATCCAGTCATCTCTTTTCACGGCCGAGCCCGTTTTACATCGGCCGCCACAGTAAACAGCTTCTGCATGAGGCCCAAAAACCCCTCCGTGACCCCTCCCTTCATTACCAGAAACACTGAAATCATCCTCTCATTCTGGAAATACATGTTACACTCACAGCATGTGTGTGTGTGTGTGCGTGTGAAGGGGGTGTGGTGGATGGCAGTGATCCGAGGAGGCAAAGAAAGGAGGGTCTGCCACCTGATCTGCACACAGGCTGTTTACACATGGCTCCCATTTCCCCTAAGTATCCAGACCTGCTGGCCTCATGGGAACATCCTGTAGCGTGGCTGTGAGGAACACATGCTGCTCAGTGTTATTCAGGCGCGGCCTCGTGGCTTTGTCTTGGACTGTTGTTCTGTACCGTGAAAACAGCTGAAACTCAGCCAGGTCCGTCTCTGTGCAGCGGATCAGAGGTGAAGTCTGCAGAGTCCTGCATGTGTGTCACCAACAGGTTGGAGGAGGTTGGTGCTGATCCGGATACAGAGCATGCCGCATTGCACATAATTTGTGCACATATGTCACATGATGACATAATCTGTTGTTAGCGTGCTTTAAAAGTAAGATATGTTCAGATACTGTTTCCTGTTTGGCGTGTTGAGATCCCGTCCTGCACATCTTCATGTATCGGCTGTTTGTTGTGTTGACAGACGGATGTCTGCCTCTCTTTTTCTCTCCCTCTCTTCTAACGTTGTATCGTTTACCATGAGAGGGCGGGACAGTGGGACACAGTCGAGCTGCTGTTAGATCATAGACGTCAAACTTCTGGACATCAAAATGTCTAACACGGGTTCGTCTGCAGTGAAATGCACAGTTCATCATTTTAAAACAAACGTGAGCATTACATAATCCGTCTCCCGGCTCTGGCCGTGATGCAGCCCAGCTGTGTTAGTAGCAGGGAAACTACCTCTCTGATTCTGGGAGAAGATTGATGTGGGCCGGTGGCGGGTGGATGTGTTGCTGTGTTGATGGCCTGTGTCTCCTACAGACAGTCTGCGAGCTGCTGTTTAGCACTGAGCAGGCTTTACAAAGCAGCGGAAAATCCCCCTAATGCAGAGCCCAGATGTGTGACGGCTGCAGGCCGTGAAGGAGGGCCTCTGTCACTCTGTAACATGAAAGAGGGGAGCAGCGGAGAGGAAGGTGGAGTAGAGCAACACTTGACTCAGTTCTGGTGGCTTCCCGAAATAGAAACTACAGTGAGACAAACGCCTAGTGTGATGCTGAACCTCCACCTCGATCACGGAAACTACAACTAACCGAACCGTCTTCTCGATTCGATGTGCGTTAATGTGATGGACCTCAGCACCGTCCAACACCGTCCAACAGCTCAAATCTCTGCAGCCAGGAGCGCAGGCCGTTTACACAGCGGATTAAAGCTCACGGTGTTAAACACAGATCTCCACTGCTCACATATTCCACATATCTTTGGGCATGTTGTGCAACATACGACTGAGAAACAGTGGTGAGAACCGATGCGAGACACATACTGCTGCTGCTTCGCTTGCGTCCGCTGAGAGCTATCGTAACTTCTCATCGCGTCCGTCTGCCAAACCGCCTGCTTAGCCCGCTCTTCCTCACTCAGTGTGTTTGCTGTGACTGAAAATGAACTCTCGACCCCTCAGCAGACTGAAGAAAGAGGAGCCACAATCTTTTGTTTCTTTGCATCGGTTGTATGATTCTTTGCAGTACGTAGATTTGTAGCTTTGCATTACATTATAGAACCAACAGAACATAAAATATCAGGAAACGTCCATTATAATATCCCAAAGTGACGTCTTCTTCAGTTTACTATCATATGAAGCAAAGAAAAGCATGAAGTTCTCCTCCAGAAGCTGGAGTCTCCGCATGTTCAGGTGAAACAATAATTCAGTTATCAGCCGTCTCCCCACAGCTTTAAAATTTTGCACCAAATGTGTCATCCGCTTTGCATGACAGCACAGAATAGACTGGACTCACGGACGAGATGACCAAACCAGCGCCGCCCGCCTGCCCCGGAACAAAAAACCATGTTCTGAAAGACGAGCTGTCCCTAAGCCTGCAGCCACGCGGATAAGCCCCCTGAAGCAGACTGCTGTTAGTCCAAACAGAGAGAACTCCAGAGATAAAAGTGGAACACACACAGATTATCTCCCTTCATAATTCCCAGAATGACCCTGAAGTTCAAACACATAATGGCGATGACACGTGTCGGCTCGGCGTGGTACGAGTCGCAGATCGCACCGTGCAGTCTCCGAGGACACTGACGTCCATCATCACTTCATAAACGCTGTTTTTAAGTTCCTCTGCAGACGTGAAATGTTTGCTTTGCAGCACGACTCCACACCTGCTTGACTTCAACTTCACTGGCAGATGCTAACAGGCTGATAAAGTTTTTACGACGCATCGTGACATACAGTATTTCTCATTCTGGGCTCGCTCAGCGTGTGTGCTGTTAGAACTTTTGCAGCCGCTCGTGTTGGATCTCGCGGACGGAGATTTGCGTGTTTAGCAGACGCAGGCAATCCTAAGAAATGTCCTAATTACAGCAGCGTGTCCGGCCTCGGGGCAGATGTTAAGGGTGGCATTCTCACGTCATTATTTAAGTCACAGTCACCTCTTAATTGTTCTCCGGAGCTCTTGTGGGGGAGTGGGGACGGATTGTTGGTGAGGAAAAGTCATAAATCGCTCGCGCTCCTCCTCAAGTTAACCATAAAAACGACCCACCCAAACAAGATTGGAGACAGTGGTTGTGCTCGGCTTCGCTCTGTAATTCACATCTGAGGGGAGTGTGTGTGTGTACTGTAGGTTTGTGCATCAGTGTGTGTGTGTGTGGCATTAGGGCTCCTCTGGTATTTTTGGGGCAGACATGCTGTAGATGAAAAACATCGTCAGATTTCTCCTTTTGTTTCTGACAAATCTCTGAAGTCACTTTTTATTAACGTCTCTGCACTGTCTGATTTAATGTGAGTTACACAATCACAGCGGGACTCCAGAACCGGGCTCCTTAGCGTCTAACCAGGAGCCAAGCTGCAGTGAAAAGTGCAGGGAATGGACCGGTTATCAGCTTTATCGAGGCCGGCGCTCGCTCACTCTCATCCACTGTCTGTGTCTCTCAACCAAATGACTGCGGAGGTCTGATTGTCTGATCGGCGGCCGCAGCGTGACGTCCAAAAGCAGCTCCTGAACCTGCTGGATCCGAGACAGCGTCACTCGTCCCTCGCAGACATTGCTGCTGTCAGACAGCCTCACTTTTGGACAGAGTGGAGAACTGATCAGTTTTCACTGTTTCCGTACGAGACAGTGATGCAGTTAGTAAGAATGCTCTCCAATCTGATCCAGACGTCCTCGTCCTCGTTATCGTCTCCTCACAAATCTCCTCCGACGCTTGGTTTGTTTAAGGACGGTGACCTGTTCACGTAATCTGATGTGGAGCGTGTTTAAAACACGATATGAAGAGCCAAAGAAAAGAATCAGGTCTGTTCCCCTCACACGTCCAGCTCGTGTTTGACTCCCTCGCTGTGGAAGTTTATTTTTCTGTATTTACAGCTTTCAGGAAAGTTTGATCACTTTGATGACAAACGCTCTTTACCTTGATATTTCTGGCCACAGTTTGAATCCCGGCACCTCCCTCAGTGGGAGTCGGTGCACGGTCCGGCTCATCAGAGCTCTCCCAGTTTCTGATCGCTGCTTTGAACGCGCCTCTTTCTCTTCACGCCTCCTCTCTCTGACTCTGTCTGTCTATCTGCCAGCCTCTCTTTCATTTCCTGGCAGCTCTTGGGAGGGGTCCTCTTTGGAAAGAGATCACACGCCTGCAGGTCAGACCAGTTTAGACCCGCTTCCCTTCACAGCTGGACGGACAGAAAGATGAAGGGAAATGGAAGATGATGTAGTCAAACTTGAACTCTCTTTAAACTCGGCCTTTGTCCGTCCTGCGGCTTCAGATGAGTCGCCAGGCACGTTGCCAATTATAAATCTGATTGAGCCTTCATACGTCTATAAATAGCATTCCTATTAAACTATTATGACCCGCGAGGTTCTCTAATCTCCGTCCTGTGTGTCCATTTAATCCTCCTAAATGAGAGTTGAACAGATGGATCAGTCGACCCCGCGTCTCAGTGGACACGCTCCGGCTGATTGATTCTTCTCTTCTCTCCTCCTGAGCTCATTACTCATGAAAGGACGCCGGGCACAAACATGATTGGTGGATACTATTTATACACCCAGAGGTGGAGAACAAACAGCAGGGCAGCCACATGTCGGTGTGACTGTGGTTTGTTTGTCCGGCGTGTAATGTTTTGTTATTTTGTGGGAAAATGAGAAACCGCCGTGTCATCATAATATTTATACAGCTATCCCCTCCGCTGGGCTGCGAGGACGTCACCTTATTCAGGAGAGTGTTTTGAATCATGTCCAGTGTTTTACAGACGTGGACCTAATGGGATCAGATCAGCTGGATTTATCACATCCCACATGTGATAACTGTTATCTTCAGAGGCCGCGCATTAGATCATTTAATGCTTGCACATGCAAGAGAAGTGACAAAGCTCAAAGACGTGACAACATACTCATAAAAGCATCATAAAAAATCAATATTAAAGGTGCACACACATCGCACACACAGGAGACGGACGCTCGGTGCACACGCTGCTGGAAAACACCCGTACGTGTCTTCTTATGACCATGCACAGCAGATCGTGTCATGCCCAGCTGGGACTCCACACACTCCCCTCGCATCATGTACACCATTGTTGACAACCCCCCCGCAAGCTATTGTACATGTGCGTTTAAGTGGGCAGCTCGCTGTGTCGGTCCATGTTGGAGGGAGGGGACGGACGGGGGGCCGGCCTCAGACAAAGACCACCGATTGACATCGGAACAATGGAGCGGGCACACAGCAGCCTCCTGATGGAGGGCAGGGCAGGGCAGGGCGGGGGGCACAATGGCTCTTTTTCTGTCGCAGCAAGGGGAGGAAGAGCGTCAGCATGTTAGCTTAGCTGCTCAGAGAAACACTGCTGCACATGTGGCAGGTGGCCGGTCATACATTTAACGTGACTCAGACACATTCCTGGGTCACATCCCGACCTTTTTGTTATGCATGCTCTATCAACTCACAAGAAGGTTCCTGGTTCAAACCTCGATCCTGGAGTTTGCATGTTCACTGATGATCACATGATCACAGTTTGAAGCCTCCGTCATGCTCGGGACACACACAGACAAACCGAGACGAGCTAATCCGAGCTGCTCTCTTTAGTAACGTGCTAAATGCACACAGCTGTGGTGAAGCATAATCATAATAATAAAAGTCTCTTAATGTGAAGCTGTGTTTGTTATGCAGGATGCTGCATGCGGCCTGCAGGCTGCCAGCTGTGGACGGCTGCATGTCAGCCCACTCTTTGTGTTTAGAACTCTCCATTTTTAACTTTTAGGTTCTTTTTTCTGATCGTATGAACGCCAGACTAACCTTTACATGCCGTCCTGTCTGTGCAGCCACGAGCCGGTCAGTGCTGATATTTAAACATTTAGAGAAGATAAGCTGGATCTAAAAGGCCAAGGCTCGTGTCCATTTTCAAAGATGAACGAGGAGAGTCACGGCCGTCTGTCAGCAGCATCACATCAACACTGGTCAGTGTTTGACCTGGTGAGTCAGCGCTTTCATTTAAAAAAGAGTCTCAGTCTGTGTTTTTAGACAAACACGAGCGCCTGATTTCGGAGGGTTTGATGAGACTCCCAGATAAACTCAATCACGGATAGTTTACGCAGACCTGTTAGCACCGTTTGGGAATAATATGCTTCTGGCCGCCTCTGCGTGGCAGCGGCAGACGTTTGGCAGCTGTGAAGAAAGAGACCATTCTTCTTCTGTGCAGAGAAAACTGGGATCTTAGTCCTGTTTGGAGAGGAAGGAAGTCAGGCAGGAGCCTGGGGCGGAGAAAGAAGGGAGGGAGGGAGAGAGAGAGTATCAGACAGTATATCAGAACATTACACCAATATAATAAACAATAAAGTTTTCTGTAAACAGATTACAGAGCGCTTTACAAGGACAAAGTCAAGAATGACATAAAACAGGTTGCATTCGAATGTAAACCAACCTTCACACACATGAATACACACCTGGAGATCAATCTGCAGCTCTAACAGCCTCCAGCGTTCTGCTTTCTGCAGCCTGGCTGCAGGGATTTCCTCCCATTGAGCCACACGTGCATCAGTGCGACCCATCGTTGATGTTTGGTGATGATCAGGTTAACCCAGAAGGACTGCTGGTTTGAGGTCAGGGCTGCATTGTAATGTCGAAACAGGAAAGAGCGACAAACAAACAGTGGACGGCGTCAGCATCGTCGCACGCTGCAGCATCGACACACAGACTGGACTGTGATTAAACATGCAGAGCTGAGTGCGTGGAAAACGTTGAACTCGGTGTCCTCGTGTTTACGGCGTCCTCACATTGTAACAATGCCAATATCTGATAAACGTCTTGATTAAAGCTAATGTTTAGCGTGCTGTGCTGACGAAGGTGAAAACCTTTTGTTGCTGTCACACAGTGCTTGATTATGAATTCATATTTTAAATATTGTAAACGCAGCAGCTCGGCTTCATCCTGGTTTTAACAGACGACGTCACATCACACCCACTTCCTGTTTGTTTTACTGGTCACATGACAGACACGGTGGCTCCTCATGGGGCCGCCTGCAGCTCCTCAGGTGTGTCCCAAAGTCATGACCCCTCGACTACGGGCTGTCCTGCCTCTGGAGTGATTCAACATGTGTCAGATGATTATCGGCTCTCTTGTTTGAAACTTCTAAATATGCAAAACTACCCAACATGTGTTTGACCTGAGCCTGTGTGAGGTCGATGTCAGACTCTTACATTTTTTGTGTGTCTCCAGGTTTGAGAAGGGGAGGATCTACAGCTACATCGGAGAGGTGGTGGTGTCCGTCAATCCTTACCGTGCCATGAACATCTACGGCCGCGACACCATCGAGCAGTACAAGGGCCGCGAGCTGTACGAGAGGCCGCCCCACCTCTTCGCCATCGCCGACGCCGCTTACAAAGCCATGAAGAGGAGGAACAAAGACACTTGTATTGTCATCTCAGGTAACACGGGAAGCCCCCCCCCCCTCCCCGCATGGGCCAGACACAAAGCACAAAGATGTTTAGATTCAGATGAGAAGTTTGTCCTCATCTTTTATTCTGTAAGATTTCCTGCATGTAAAAATAGTGAACGAACCTCAGTTAGGTCGAAAATAAAAACATTTTTCTCAAGCAAATGTTTCATGTGGTCGTGGTGTAAACCATAAAGGGGATGAAGCACCACTCAGTGGTCAGAGGGGGAACTGAGCCCCCCTGAAGCCTGATCTCATGTCATGAGTCCACGCAGAGACACAGTTTGATCTAATAACACGACTAAAAGATGAAGATTGCTGCGGTGGACTGAGATGTTTGTGCTCCACAGTCCAAAATTCAAAATGAAAACAGAAAAACATCAAATCAGGGTTTGATTATGAGTCTTAACCCACAAAAAAAATCAACTTCATTTCATTTTTTAAGCACATTTTAATGTTTGTTTCTTTAAATCTCTGGAGGTTTGGTGCTTTAATATGCCTGGTCTTTTATTGCAGGGGAGAGCGGAGCAGGGAAGACAGAAGCCAGCAAGTATATCATGCAGTACATTGCTGCTATCACCAATCCCAATCAGAGGGCTGAAGTTGAAAGGTGAGCTGGCGTTATCGACCTCGTTACACCTGAACGCTCTGCAGAATACGTGCACAGCGAGACCAGAGAAGGACGGCTTGTTTTCTGCGGATTCCCGTGTTTATAGAGCGATTGTTTATACCTCAGATGGATATGAGTTTTGCATATACAAATGAGACGCCCAGGTAAACAGGATGTTTTGATATGAGGTGAAAAATGTGTGTTCAGCTGCTTCCTGTTTGTCAAATCAGTTTAAACCAACAAGAAAATTCATTTTAGTGTCTGACAGGAAGTTGACGGCTCGTTCTCTCCCATCAGTGACGGTGATTACGAGTCTCTTTTGTTTTTATCACAGCTCGAAGTCAGTCATCGTCACATCGCAGTGATTTAACACTGCCAGTAGTCAAAGTCTCAGAACGAGATACAGTTACAGCTCAACGGCACGATATCAGTGATAACCGACCGAGTGGGTGTGGACCCATCAGACCGTATTACTGTAATGTAGGAGTGTTGAAACTCGATAGATATTAAGAAGGATGGAAGAGATAAGCTTTGATTTAAAGTCAACAAGATCTGGGTCACAGGTCAGTGTGTGTGTGTGTGTGTGTGGAAAATCACAGTCTTATCGGAAACATCTGATCCTGACTGCGCTCAGCAGATTTCTGTCTGTCAGTTAGCCTGGTCTTCTGTCTGTTCTGTTATTACTGGCTGTCTGTGATCCTGGAAACGTATTTTTAAACACTCCAGCTGTGTCTGGTCAAATCCTGACCAGAAGGGCGGGACTGGTGTGGCCAGCTGTGACAGGACAGGTCCAGCTCCGGTCTGACCAGGATTTTTGGGCACTTGGGGCCAGCAGAACAAAAAACAACACTGTCGTCCTTACCTGTCGTCATCCCGCCTCCCCACAGAGTGAAAAACATGCTGCTCAAATCCAACTGCGTCTTGGAGGCCTTCGGGAACGCCAAGACCAACCGCAACGACAACTCCAGCCGCTTTGGCAAGTACATGGACATCAACTTTGACTTCAAGGGCGATCCCATCGGAGGCCACATCAACAACTACCTGCTGGAGAAGGTACACAGTCACACCACGCCTGACATTTTCACTGTTTCGCTACAATAAAGACGAAGGAAGGAAAACACCTAGATATTTTTGTGGTACAGTAGGTTGTTGTAGGTTGCTGGACACCAAATCAGGGCTGCAGGATATTGGAAATCTGAGCTGCATGATGATAAACCAGATCCTGCAGGAAATGACTGTTCTGCTGCACAGATTAGTTTTTTGGACTTTCCCTGAAGGCTTGATTCAAATGAAACAATCTGAGAATGTAACACAAACCATGAGTCACTTTTTTGTTGCTTTAAGATAACTGTTACGTCACGCTCTCCTTCTCTTCCACAACAGTCCAGAGTCATTTTCCAGCAGCCAGGCGAGAGGAGCTTTCATTCATTCTACCAGGTAAATATGTGTGTGTGCGTGTGTGAGCGTAGGTGCAGCATGTGCGTGCGCGCAATTATTTATTTTATTCGTTAAGCGTGCGAGACAGAAATGTGAATCCATGCAGACTTTCACAGTCATCAAGCGGCCCTTTGTTCCCACGCGTAGAGGGAGTTTAATGAGATGAATGAGTGAAAATGAGGCCACAGTTTGTGTTTGGATGTTGAGCCCTTTTATATTCAAACTCAGGCTGTTCATTATGTATGAGTCATGAAGTACAGGTGGCACCGTGCATAAACACAACAGAGGCGCTGAATGAAGTGTTGTCTTCCACCAGCTGCTCAGAGGAGCCCCGGACTCCCTGCTACGCTCCCTTCACATGCAGAAGGACCCGACGGCCTACAACTACATCAAAGTCGGAGGCCAGATTAAGGTACGATCAACACGCAGTGCACAGAGCGTGCAGAGAAACAAACATCTGCGAGAGCGTCGGTGTGACATTCAGTTTGTTTGCAGGGTGATGAGTACAAACCAAACCACACAAACAACATATTTGGATTAACTAATCACCTCTGTGCTGTCTGCAGCTTACAGGCGTGTTCTTTCTTTAGACCTCTGCTGTGCACCACCATCTTTGCCCGAGCTTAATGAGTAGGAACAAAACCGCTCGACGTTAACAAACAGGCTGATGTCATGGAACATAACGCAACCAAACAGCTGAGGTGGCGCTTTGTCGACAGCGCGCGCCTCAGCGGCTCCTATTTTTATGTAACGAGTCATCACGGTCGAGCAGCAGTTTGTAGTTTAATTAACGGTGGGAATTCGAAACCCTGGCTACAGTAAAACACACAGAAAACAAATGTAGTATATCAGGATTTAAACCATTGACCAACTGACGATGTGATCCTCTTTTCGTTGTCTTCATCGTTTCTCTCTCCAGTCATCCATCAACGACGGGGCCGATTTCAAAGCTGTAGCCGACGCCATGAAAGTGATCGGTTTCACAGGGGATGAGATTCAGACTGTTTACAAGATCCTGGCCACCATCCTACATCTGGTAATACTCAATATTATCATGTCCCGCTCATGTCTTACACCAGATGTGTCCCACTGTGAGAGATCTGTGTAAAGATTTTAGATTTCACACAAAGTCATGACCAAGACCAGACAGTATTTGGACTGTTTAGGCAGGTAAAATTCACCAGAAGTCTTAGAGTGAAGCGACCGCCTCATTACTGCCCAGTCTCAAGACCAAGACTGATCTCGAGCACAGAACTGATGAGTGTGTTTCCTCCGTGGCTTCTCTTCCAGGGCAACCTGACCTTCGGCGTGGACGGTGATGTGACCTTGATAGAGAACCCAAAGCTGGTCTCTGTGATCAGAGACCTGCTGTCCACCAAAGAAGAAAACGTGGAGAAGGCCCTGCTGTACCGCACCGTGGCCACGGGTCGAGACGTCATCGAAAAACAGCACACGACGCAAGAGGCCAGCTACGGACGGGACGCTCTAGCCAAGGTTATTGCAGGGGGGAGAAAGAAAATGACATGTTGAACACGTGGGTCAGCTGACGGCCTCGGGGTGGTGACATTTAGCTGAGTGCATGGAGATATTTCAGCTGCGACTCGCACTAATTACTAATGACTGCAGACAGACTGCAGACTGTGGAGGAAGTAATGTATGTAGGCAGATGGAAGAGCAGCACTGTGGGCTGTGAACAAAAGTCTGACTCTGATATTGTGACATTTCTCTCGGTAACTGTTAATTATCTGTGTGGGCTAGACTCCTCTGTGCCTCTGAGCAAGGCACCTGCTCACCGGCCAGCAGCCGCTACGCACGCGTTCATCCTAACACTTTGTCGCCCTCAGGCCATGTACGAGCGTCTGTTCTGCTGGATCGTGGGACGGATCAATGACATCATCGAGGTGAAGAACTACGACGCCAAAGTCCACGGGAAGAACACGGTCATCGGGGTGCTGGACATCTACGGCTTCGAGATTTTCCAGAACAACAGGTTTGAAAGACACTGAGAGTCCGTATGTGACACTGCCGCTCAAAGGTTTGGAGCCACCTGTTCTATTGATGTCCACACAGTGGTGCATGACAGGAAAGGAAACTTTAGAACTATTTTAAATATCGTTCTGAATTTGAATTTCCTTTCCAGTTCGCTTATTTCTGTTTTGGAGTTTTAAGAAGAGCTCGGCTAATGAAGCACACCTGTTGGTTCCACCTCGTTACTGTAATTATTGAGCCAACAGGAACCTGTTCATGTTTAAACCTGCACTCTCTTCCTGATATTCTTATTTAACCATCACCTACAAATCATAAATAAGAGCATTTAAAAAACCGAGTCGCCCTCTCGGCCGTCTGATGTGCTGAATCGAGCTTTCCTGCCAGGAAACTCCAAAGCTTTGAATGACGGTGTGCGTGTTTGCACCCATAACATAATATTAACATAACATTCACTCTGCTCTGTTTCATGTGCTGCAGCTTTGAACAGTTCTGCATCAATTACTGTAATGAAAAGCTGCAGCAGCTTTTCATCCAGCTGGTGCTCAAGCAGGAACAGGAAGAGTATCAACGGGAAGGCATCCCATGGAAACACGTATGTATGAGCCTGCGTCATGGCATCACGTTGGATGCAGCAGCTTTGACTTTGTTTTATCGTCTGTGTCCTTTCTCGTCAGATCGATTACTTCAATAATCAGATCATCGTGGATCTGGTGGAGCAGCAGCATAAGGGCATCTTCTCTGTGCTGGATGAAGCCTGCATGAATGTGGGCAAAGTCACAGATGAGGTTTTCCTCCAGGGACTCAACGGAAAACTGGCCAAACACGCCCACTACACCAGCCGCAAGGTAGGAAACACTGAACACAGAGCGGACGTTTGCTTCCCAGTGCACAACATCAACATCGGCTGAAAGTAGTTTGATGGCTTTGAATCTGCTCCCTCTCGTGTCCTCTCACATTTATCAGTGCACCTCTGTTAATTACACAGTTTGCAGTATTTAAACTACTGAAGGCAAACAAAGTCGTCAAATGAATCAGCATAAAGTTCATGATCAAGCAACAATGCCAATCATTTTCTGCTTTTAGCTTCACAAATGTGAGAATTTGGACCAAACTAAACTCAGAGATATTATTTTCTGATGTTTTCTAGATGTATTTGGTCTTCCACAGCAGAAACATGCACGATGCTTCATTTCTATCACAGATTCCTGACACGTAAATAGACAAACAATAACAATGTAATTAAAGTCTAAACATGGAGCATCGTATCAGCGAGTGGTGATGCAGCACGATGCTGTTGTAACCTGAGAACAGCAGAGGGCAGATTACACCGCGCAGTAAGTAACCATTAGCAGCAGAGAGGAGCGGCTGAACATGATCCTGTTAGGTTTAATAATCAGGAAGGCTTACAGTCTAATTCACTCTAATGGCCTGTGCAGGCAGACACAACTTAAACCAATTTACGTTACTAACATCCTCGCTCTCAGTTTGGGATCAGATGGCTCCGATAAGGTGAAGGTCACCCGTGTTCACTGATCCGGGCTCAGTGCGTGTGTGTGTAAGTTTCTCTGCACATGTTTAACATGTAAAAAAGGATGTTTGATGAAGTCGACTTCAAAAACTACAGCAGTGGTTTTTAACATGACTGCGCTCTCCTGTGCGGACACAAGGGGGCGTCAGCTGCCAGAGGGAGCGAGCAGGAGTCTGACTCGACACTTTGCACAAGTGATGTCACTGCCAGCCAATGGGAGCGCGGCGGAGCCGGTGCTCGGCCGGAGAGGGAGGTGAAGGGGATGTATTTACAAATTTATGAGGAGAAGTGGGAGGACGAGAGACGGTGATGCAACAGAAATGAGTGATGAGAAGTCCTAAACATCTGCACACTGTACATCAAAACACTTAAAGCAACAGGCTACAAAGAGAGAACACTGCTGCTGCACCTCCAAGAGAATAAAGCCAACTGAGAATAAAGAAAGATAGTCATGTGCTGCAGGCTGTATTGATCGCTGAAGCTTTACTCTCATCATCTTGGAGTCAATATGCTCCCTGCTGTCGCCCTTCTGCTGCTCCCTGACCTCCTTCTCCTTCTCCTCCTCCTCTGGCAGCAAGACATGTGAAAGAAACTTACAGCGATCCAGCTGCTACTTCCTGGAACCAATATTGGTATGAATCAATATTAGCCAGAAATCTTTCCTCTGTACTGTCTGGAGTCCTGTTGCCAGGCAACATTAACATAATGGACTTTTTTGTCAGGGAGTAGTGTGAATTGTTGGGGGGCTTTAGTGGATCTCCAGGGCTTTTTTTTTTTTTTATACAGTGTGTATTACCATTTAGATTAACAGTCATGGGAGTTAATATCGGCAGAGTGCTTCCAGATAACTTTTAATGTTGTCATTGAAATGAATCTGTGGGCACTGAGGCACGGGGAGCCGCCTGCCCCTCATTCAGCTGCTCACCCTGTCACGGTGTTATAAACCGTTCATTAACAGCGAGTTCAAGTTTTTCATGCTTAAATCATCTTTTGCGTGATCTAATATAAAAATCTAACTGCGCGGTTTGACCTCGATTTGCTTCATTAAAAGATTTTCATCATAGAAACACGTGCACGGAGCATAAAGAGGAACACACTCATGCATGTGGTTCAGTTTGTTTGAATAGGAAAACTGGCACACACACACACAACGTTTCAGACAATGAGCACAACAGAGCCACGAGTGTTGAACGAAGCGTTGACGTGAGCAACAATGAGCTGCTTTTTGTGGTTTGTGGGGATAAATTATTGTCTGTGGACCTGTGAATTGATAACGGGGTGATTAATTATCCCACGTTCCCGACATTAATTGAAAAGGTAAATCAGCAGGACTGTCGTGTCTAATTAGACATTTAGCTCTCAGCACCACTTAGTGGTCACAGTAATGTTTGCAGTGTATTTTTAATGTTTTTTATCATTTTATTAATCACTTTAATTTACTTTTGTTGGTAACCCTGCAGCCTCGGAGCTCCCTGCATTACTGGAATAATTACAATAAATAATACATGCTAAATGATTTTAATATATATCTTACTCCATTCTTTGTCAACAATCCGTCACCATAGCAACATGCTGTCATCCGTGTTGCGTGTCAGTTTGCTCTCCTGCTGTCAGTCCGCGTGAGTGCAGCATCACTCCCAAGACAAAGACAAAAGAGAGAGAAAGAAATACTCTGTCTGTGTGCGAGTGTGACCCAGAATAGAAGTCCTAGCCCACACTCAGGATGCAAATTAGCTGCTGGGGAAAGTTTCAAAGTGCACAGGAGCTGTGCAGACTTGAAAACACCCACCGCTGCTCTCCAGCCTCGTAGCTCACATCTCCTCGAGCCTGTCTGCCAGGATAAAAGTGGGAAGGTGGAAATAAAGATGAAGTGAGAGAGGAAGAGAGGCGCACAGGGAGAGACTGGGAATTAAATGTGAGGTGTACACATCAAGGAGCGTGTAGAAAGAGAGTGAAAACTGGAAATACAGGCAGGGATGACGCGCCTGTATTAGTGCTATGTTTTATACTAACAAAGGATCAAATGACTAATGTATAATGTGACAGGACTGCAGGGAATTATCACCCAAATCTGCAGCTCCCCTTGGGGTTTACTGGTCCACAAACTTGGCTCTCATCGACCTCATTTCAGCGGCAGAAAGCTCTAATAAACCGGCTGCACACAAACAAAGTTAGCAATGAGCTGACGAACATTCAGCAGCTAAAAACACAGAGATGTTTTGTGGAGCCTCCAGCCGACTTTAATTTGTGCTCCACAGTGAAATGTCTCAGAGTTTAGGGGGAATAAATCTCATCCAATGATTCAGCACGCATTTAAAACACCTTGTGTTACTTTACAAAGCTAGCTGCTTGACATCTCAGTTGCTGAGCAACATGAAATGTAGTTCAAAACTTTAGAAACAACAAATTCTGAAAATTGGACCTGCAGTTGAGATTTTTTTTATGCATCCTGTCTCTCTCTTTCTCTGCTGCCACCACAAAACAAACAAAACATCCATCCTGAATATCTTCAATCGCTGCCTCACGGTGTTCAACATGTGCATTCGAGCCTCACTGCCAAGAACTGAAGACGTATAGAAAGAAAATGAGTCAGAGATCTATTCCAGGAGATGTTCCTGTAACACAATCTGTGCGGCTCGGCCTCCTTCCAGTACCGAAGATGCTCGACTCTGTCTACAGCACACACAGCCCGTCCTTGTGGTTAACCCTGTCCGTTCCTCCATTCACGAGATACGCGATGAATGTGCACAGTGCATGTGATCACACGCTCGACTTTTAATGAGACGTGGCTGAGTGCAAAGCGCGTTTGCACCGTCCTGGAAAGACCTGATAGCTGATCAAAAGCAGACGGGGGAAACCGAGCTTTGACATCTCAATATGTCATGTCGCTGATGAGAACTTCTTCTCATTGGCTTCTCAGCCTCGTTGTGGATTAATCAGACATTTACAGAGAGACGTCACACCTGAAGACAATCGCCTGGATCTGATGTGCTGCTTTGCTTGTGCGCCTGTGCAGCTTTCTGTCTCCAGACGTTCTCCGTCACGTTGTGTTTGCTAAACTCCACACTTTCATCACGCTGAACTTTAACTAGTTTCATAAATGTTTTACTCTCGTTGAGTGAACTGGCAGCAAACTGCGCACTTCTCCGCTTGAGTCATCCAGCGTTTGATGCTATTTTTAGGTCAATGCACCACAAACCAAACTGGCTGGTTGTATTCTTTATTTTCCTTAAATTGCTGTAGATCTATTAAAAACACATTCATCTGCCACTACGCGTGCAGGTGCACAGATGGAAGTTGGGCTATGCAGTTTTTTAGCAATAACACTATAAAACGAGCTCTAGTGTAGCTGGAGATCACTCAGCGCTCCCGTCTCCAGATGAATGTGTAGTTTATAGTGCGGCTTCATCCCGATCAACAACATCAGATGTAACGTTAATTAATTCATTGTTCCGAACCTCTGACCTGGAATAAAGATCAGACGCGGACCTCTGATACAGAAAATATTTAATTGGTCACAGATCTGACAAAACTGTGAATCTAACAGCTCAACTGTCACTGTGCCAGTGGTTGCTACTAGCAACAGCATGCCGGACCAACTACTGTTGGCAGAAAAACACACAAAGAGCCACACTGTTGCACCGGGTGACATTTTCCTTCATTAACATGAACATAGTGCACTCGAGTTGCTGCTGTAAGTACTCCCTCAGTGCGCCCGGAGGAGTAACAATCCTCAGCTAAAAATAGTCCCTAAATAACGTAGTCCTGCCCTGTGCTGAGTAATGTTTGCTAGCTACTTTAGGAAATCATTGAGCCTTTTCTAAAAGATGAATTTCTGTATTTGTGTGTGATGAAATCAGACTTAATTATCACCCAACTCGTTGCCATCGCCTCAGAGCTGTTTTCATCAGGAGCTCGCCGTTTCTCCGTCTTTATATCGTGATGATACGATATGTCTTGTGTCCGTCTCTGCCGCCCTCAGGAGGTCAGAAATCAGTTATTGCAGGTTCTTCTCTGACGCGTGGGGACGGGACGGAGAAGTCCGAATGTATTCAACATGCATCCATCACTCCTTATTCTCTTAATCAGTAATTGCATCTCCCGCCTCTCTGTGTTGTCTTTATTTATTACTTAATTATCTCTTCTGCCTCCGTGTTTATTTTTCCTCAAGTACCTGAGCACATGGCACATACAGGTGCAGCATACTAATAGGATGTAAAGTGTGTGTGTGTGCCCCGCCTGCTGCTACATGTATGAATGGATGTCAGGGGTCTGCGCTAAGTGGTAAAGCTTTCATGGGCCATGTGTTAGTGATGCTAATCACCGAGTACTGTGTTCATTAGCTGCAGGGAGGCACAAGGTCATCAGCAGCAGTAAGGACATATAGAGAAGTCTAATTGATGTCCATGGGAGCATGAAGCAGTGGATGTAGTAGCAGCAGCTTGGTGGATTGTACTCATGTATAGGTCCAGAGTGAGGATGTAGCTCGATACTCAGCGTTTTAATACCCTGACAGCTGCCAGTCAGTGCACCGGGCATGAAATGCAAAATCCACCTCCTCATCTGCCGCCCGGATTAGCTCCTGTGGTACCCACTGTGAGTTCTTGACATGTTTGGAGACAGTCAGACGCTGCTCATCGGGAGGTCTGGCTCGCAGTCTCGTGGATGGCTGTTTAGTCCAGAGGCAGGAGAGCAGGAGGGCACAGGTGGCAAACAGGATTGTTGCTAAAGTGAATGCAGGAGGGAGAGGAGTGGATACGAGTTAGGGAAGGTCAGATTGACGTGGGCTGCATCTTTTACTGGAATCATCTGTGTCACGTTAGGATGAACAGAGAATCTACCAGTTTTGTTTTTCTGTACAGTGACAGAAGCTGTTTCAGGTGTCTGCACATATTTGAGATTTGTATGTGTGGTGAAAAAACTGAGAAGTAGATCCAGTTCTCAGTCCTAATGTGACGATCTTCATAGTTTTCATGACAAAAAGAAATTTATTTTGAAGTTTGATGCTCAGTTTTCTGCTGTTCTGTTTGTCAGGGTGTCCCACACGGCTCTGTACTCGGCCCGCTTCTTTTTACTGTTTTCATCAATAATTTGGGTCAAGACGAGACAGATGCTCGTTTGTATGCTGATGATGCGGTTATTTACTGCAGTCTGTCAGCCATCGCTGAGCACTTTGTCGTACCGGAAACCGTGTCTCAGCTGAAACAATAAACAAACATGCCGTGTTTGAAGGAGTCTTCTTGTTAAAGATGCAGATGTACTGCTGTGTTCATCATAATACCGGATAACGTCTCTGCAGAAGAGTTGTGTGATCAGTTGACCGCACAGCAGCAGAGCTGACGTCATTCTGACTGTAGATTCGATCTTTTAGATCGTATCGAGTGTGTAATTAACAGAGACCAACGCGCGGTATCGAGAGAGCATCGATACTTTTAACAATCTTCCCTCGGATGAACGTCATTCAGGGCTCAGGTCACTGAAGGACGTAGCATGAGTCACATCATTTCTATGCAACCATTTAGTGACCGCTCGAGCTCTGCATGGAGAAATGTTTTCCGCTCCTTGTAAATATGATTTATATAACGCGCATCTCCTGATGTTAAAGCTCTCGAGTGGTGCTTCTGTCACCGCTGAGGAACCTCACGGCCATCTGTGGCCTGATTACACTGCTCTATATTCTCCACAAAATAATGAATGTGAGGCGGAGGCGCTCGTAGTAATCTGTCTTCTCTCTGCAAACAGTATCATCACAGTAACCAGAGCCAAAGGTGAAAATGTAGTGCAGCAGCATCTCGTCACGTTAACACTGGCTGCTGCTACAGCGTGTACCTGACACAGTCAGTCCGCCATGTTCTTGTTACCGCCTCCCCCTTTCTGTCTCTCGCCTTCTCACCTCAGTTTTTGTTCGCAGTTTTCCTGCCTGTGTTTCTCTGCGTCTGTCTTATATGTCGCCTTTGTCTTCAGTAAAACGCCTCAATGTTTCATAAAACTAAAAAGCTAACCGTGCGTCTGTGCATCTCATGTTCAAGATCATTTCTTTTCTTCATGCGTCACCTTTTTGCCCCCATTTTTCTTTTACCTCCGTCTCATTTCGGTGCCGGAAATCTCCTTAATTAATCTGCTAATTTGGCTGTAGATGCAGAAGATGAATTATTTTGCTGCTGCGTCTTCACACTGAAAGAAAGTCAAATAAATGTATGCAACGAAGCTGAAAAGAGTTGATTCTTAATAATTTAAGTCATTCTTTAAGTAAATAGTGTGATCCTTTATTGTTTATCGTTATCTTTTGTGACTCTGAACTGTTTTCGGACGATGCCGATCGTCACCTTGAGCTTTAGGAAACTGCGAGCCTCAGCATTTCATAGATCAAACGATTCACGGGAAGAATAATCGTGCTAGCACACATGCTACCGCTATTTAATTTTGTAACCTTTGCCGGCCGTGAGAGAAGCTTGCTGAATCCGCTCTTCTCCCTGCTTGACATTCATGGAGCGACACGCCTGAAGCTGCTCAGCATAATCGGCGTTCTACCGCCTGAATTAGCATCACTAGCCTTTCCACTGGAACAGCCGCGGATTAAGTGTGTTACTTTACATTTAAAGAGAGGAACCTCAATGTTTAAATTTACTCCCTGCACAGGCAGTTCGGCTGTATTTCATCAGTTCAGTTTACTTGCTTAGTTTGACTCCTCGGCTGACTGTAGGATCGTTATTTTGTTATTTCATCCCAATAATTGAGCCAGTGTGGCTGTTTGATTTAACTGCAGACTGACAACAAAGAAAGACTGAAGCAACTTTAAGCAGATCACACACAGGCTCTTCTACGTGACCTAACTAATATCATAACTAATGCAGTTCACTGTATTTCTTCACCGAGCGTCCCCAGAAACTGTAACTGGATTATTTCTTCTTAATATTAATCTCTCTCTCTCTCTCTCTCTCTCTCTCTCTCTCTCTCTCTCTCTCTCTCTCTCTCTCTCTCTCTCTCTCTCTCTCTCTCTCTCTCTCTCTCTCTCTCTCTCTCTCTCTGTCTCGCCTGTTGGCTCGTGCCTTCGCTCCTCTTCTCCCCGCTTCCTCTTCTCATTACGCTGACCTTGTTTCTATTAGTTTGCCCTCCCTCTCCACACACAGCCGTCACTATCACACCCTCCATCTTAACATTAGGCCCGATCCCAAACACAGAGGAGGTGCTAATAATAACGCTGCCAACACGTGTGTGTGTGTGTGTGTGCGTGTGTGTGTGTAGTGGAGTGTAACTGATTGTGATGGATGAGGGGTGGTGTGGCTTCCAGCAGATGCAGCCTGTCTGTCTGACGGTGCATCTGTTTGTCTCTCCGCTCTGTGTGTTTGTGTGTTCTCCACCTCTCCAGATTATTTTCATTTATTTATTTGGGACATAAAAGATCTTTTTGTGTCGGAGCCTCTGAAATGTGCAGCGAGAGCGTTCATCAGCTTTAAATCGTCTTTTTAATGGTGTTTTCTTCTCTTTGTTTGCTGAGCACGTTACTGTGAACAATAAAAACACTCACTGGAAGCACTTCAATGCTTCAGTGGATTTCTGAAGAGCCGGCAGAGTAAATAGTTTTTTTGATTTCACTGAGGAATTTCACTTGGATCTGTCAGAGCTGTTCTGTGGGGACCTGCGGGCTTTTGATTTGGGCTCTGGACCCGAATCAAGGCTGACTGATTCATTCAGCTCTCTGATGTAAATCTGTCTGTTTCTCTGAGCGTTTTATTGTGTTTACAATATTTCCTCTCATAAGGGACTCTTCTGTCTTTCATTGTCTGAGTGTGTGTGTGTGTGAGAGTGTGTGTGTGAGCCCTCTGGTGACTCATTCAACGTTTTCACAAAGTAATGGAGCACACTGTATTGGCTCAGCTGACGGAAATAGCATCTCGGTAGAAGAGCAGAGTGGCTGTAAAAGTTTGTTGGCCGTCTCGTCCACGCCGGTGTCCAGTCTTATACAGCTTAAGTGCAGTGCATGGCCAAAAGTATGCGGACAGCCACACATTTCAGGTGGATCTTGTTGTCAGACGTCATCAATCTGCTGCTGTGTGTTATTCAGGGAGGAGGCTGGCTGTCAGGATGTCGTCCATCTCAAATGTCTCAGAATGTTAGCTGATGTTTGACGGCTTCCGGGATGATGTCTGAAAAACTGACACATGGACCGTCTGCAGTCCGATTAGCAACCTGACATGCAGAAATGACGAGAGAGACACATTTCAGCTCATCTCTGTAACAGATATCTGATATCTAAAACGTCATCTGGCCATAGCTCACCTCTTCGTGCTGCAACCAAAGCCTCCTCAAACATCACAGAAACCAGGAAGCTTCTCATGCCAAAGTCTTGATCCCTTGCGTACAGATTCTGCATTCATATGGAGATCAGATCTCTGAATGCCTCTCAGATGTATGTACATGGATGAAGGAACACCAACCTCCCAGCCAAACCTGCTATACACCATGACTTCAACGCCTCGCCCTACGAGGCTAAGGAGAAACTCAGGAGTCATGATCAACGACCAGCTTGCCTTCTCTGATCAAGTCGCCTCGGTTGCCCAGCCGTGTTGCTTCAAACTTTACAGCATCAGAAAAATCAGGCCCCGTCTGACTCAATATTCTGCCCAACCCCTGATCGTCATCGATCATCGACCCCTCTGGATTTCAATCAACAGAAAAGGCCACGCGTTACTCCGCAGCCTTGCTAATGATTCCCTTCAAAGTAGTCTCCGGTTCTGCATCCAGCTCCAAGATGAATGAGTCAATCATCGTCGCCGTGAGGTCGCCAGATTTGATGCCATTGTGCCTGTACGGAGACCGAGCCACCCTGTGCTGTAGCTGCTGCTCAGACACAGGATGGATGAAATAATTCCCCATGAAATCACATATATGTTTTTCTGTTTGTGTGTGGATGAAACAAAGATGATGCATCTCTTTAAATTACACAGATATCGATCTGCTCCTTTCTTCTCTATCTGTATTTCCATGCAGCCATGAGTCCTCCTCGTTATCAGCTTTAATGTGGCTGCTTCCTGCACTTCTTTAGAAAAGCACAGGATACCTCTGCCTCTAATCTCTGATGTGAGCGTTTATATTTTCAGTGACAGGAAGCCAAATCATCACCAGAAGCTGCTGGAAGGTTGTGGCAGTCCTCTCTCTGCGTTTCAATACGTTTCCATTCATGCCTCTTCTGTCCTACATACAGGCATCAGTTCACAGACACTCTTTTTTTAGCTCGTCTCTTCCTTCACGCTGCATTCCCCTCTCCTCCTCCTCCTCCTCCTCCTCCTCCTCCTCCTCAGCTCTTGTCTTACAGTCTCTGTTGCCCCCATTCTTGGATTTTATTCGTCACATCTTGCACATCGTCTCTCCGGCTGTCCTCCTCCCTCTCCTGTTTTCTCTCAGACTTCATCCTCCCTGACAGTGTTTGTGTTTTCCACATCACTGCGTCTCTTATTGCAGAAGCTCGAGCTGTGCTGGGAATCATTCTCTGCCTTTCAGCTTAACCTGTATAGAGTAGCAACAAAACAAATGTACCCACTGACAGGGGAAAGTCCAAAATCTGCATTTTCAAACTCGCAAATGATATTTAAGCCAAATTTATAGTCAGTATTTATTAGAGGGAGCTTCTCCTCCTCTGCTGAACGGTACCTGTCGTATTTGTCGCATTAGATTGGAATTTGTCACCTACATGAGCTGCAGATTTAAGTCTGGACATCATTTCCCAAAAGGATCTTATGGTAAAAACCTTTTTTTTTATCATTCCTGAGTGCTTCCTACACATTCATAGGAGTAAAGAGTGTTTTAACAAGCTCCTGAAGTTGCAGGAGAAAACAAAAACTGCAAAGTTTTTATTGATCTTAAGTCACTGTGCGTGCACAACAGCCGGACTGATGTGCTGACCAGCCGCTCGACTGGACCTGCTGTCCAGATTTATCCTCTAACCACAGCCAGAGTGGAAGAGAAGAAAGAGTCAAACCAGAAACACATGACGATAATCATATATTTAATTATTAAACATTGATCTGCTGGTTTTCCGAATATATTCTGACTGATTTTATGTCTTCAGGTTCACATCTTTACTTTAACTGAGTCTGTTGTTTCTTCTCTAACACAGAAGTTTGGACACAACATTCATAACTTGATGTGCAGACGTACTGTGTGAGAAGTTAAAGCATTTCAAACTTTTCCCATCGATTGTTTCCAGGACTCGAGGGTCCGATGTTGATCTCGAGGATCAGAAGTCTCTCTGACACATGAAACATAAAGTGTGTTTGGCTTATTGAATATTTATTATCAGGTCTATGCATTTGTTTCAACTATGAGAAGAACTATTAAGAAAAGTGTTGAGATGCTGCGATGGCGACTCGCTGCATAATTTATGACGGTTACAACAAAGAGTGTTTGTCTCGCAGGTCTGACAGCAGAAACATCGTCATGTGTTCTCAAAGACGTTCCTCAGAACAAAGAGCAGCCAGAAAACATTTTTAAACTGAGTCTGAAGAGGTGGAAGAAGTTTGATTTTGTGTGCAGTTTATAGTTTGACTCATGTAGTTATGTAACACGTAAAAGACAGCGTGAGACCAGAGAGGCTTCCTGTTGACTGTTGCTCATTCGGAGACGAGATGAACGATAATGGGCTTTTATGTTAACAACAAAGTGAACATTGATTTAATACCAACACTAACGTGACATCATTTCACGTGTAAATGTTACTCTGAAGGCTTTATCCTCTCTCTCTCTCTGCAGCTCTCACCGACTGACAAGAGCTTGGAGTTCGACAGAGACTTTCGCATCAGGCACTATGCAGGCGACGTGGTGTAAGTATCTTAAAGTTTGACTAGTTCAGGAGAAGCTTTCACCGCTGATTCATGCACCTTCCCCACATTTCTGCTGATACATATTCATGCCACAGCGCTGCCTACTGAAAGCACAGTGTTGTACTATTGGCCCAGCTCAGCAGCAGATGAGTGTTTGTGTTCCTAAATAAAAAACGTGATGGGAGCAGCACTCATCCCTGCTGTCTTTATGTTCTTTATATAACCTGAGTTCTTTTAATCTGGATTTAAATGTTCGTCAGCACTTTCTGAGCAGGATGCATAATTCCTTTGATTCATCGAGTCAGCGCTCCAATAAAGCTGTAATGTAACGATATTTGAAATCTTCTGTTCTTTTCATTCATGCACAGAGATATTATGTTCTTAAAGTAGCTGTTCATTTAGACAAAGACTCAAAAGCTTAAAAACCTTAAAGAATAACTCAAAGGCTCAGTTCAGGCTATGTAAAGTTGGGTTGTAGGAGCTCAGTAATGCACACCGTGGACAGGAGCGTCAACAGAACATATTTTAGCCTCCTGAAAAAGGCAAACGGTTACGTCCCCGTCTGAGCTGTGGGAGTGTGACACAAATGAGTCAACACGAGTTAACAGTCCAAAAAACGAAAACACAAGTGAATAAAACCAACGAGCAAAAAGACAGGCGCTCCACAGCTGACTGAAGACAGGAGGGATTTCATTCAAATGCAGGAGACTGCAGACAGATTACTAACTTAGAAAGTAAATTCTCCATCACTGAAACAAACCAAACAGCCGAAGCTCGGGGAAATCTTTCACAGAGCAGAAGCTGAACTCTCAGCCAGGTTCCTCTGCCGTCACTGGCAGGAACGGGATCTTAAATCCAGCTGTTTCCACACATCTGTACACACATCCTCACAAAGACAGGAGCTCACACTCAGAACAAAACAAGAACAGTAACACAAACCTAAAAATATCAGCATCAGCTCTATATTTAAAGGATTCTCACAGCTTCACCTGGCTGTTGTCTCCGATGGGAAGTGTTTATATATTGTGTCTGTGTTTTTCGCTCATTACTGCACTGCACTGATTCCACTTAATCCCACACAGTGATCCTGTATGAGGCATGCATCGTGTTATAATGAGAGCCCAGTGCACGTGCTGGAGAGAGTCAAGAATAACCTGCTTGACATTCAAAACATCGAGACGCTGAAGGACTCGAAAACGCGCACTCCAACGTTTAGGCTACGTCTTCATTGCATGGCGTTCTCCCCCAAAATGACAGCACCACTTTGCAATCCCCAAAAGTACTTGGACGTCATTCAAATGAATAAATCACACACGCTAAGCCCCCCGAAAAGTGCTCTCAGGGAAATGTGTGGAGCCCATTTGTGAGCTAAGTGTCTGCCGCCCAGGGGAGGACTCAGGCAGAGGAGCACGGCCTGACTGGCAGGCTTGATTGATCCCTGAGCCACTTAGACCATCTCACAGCACGGCCTCGTTATTTATAGCAGGTTCATCACTGAGAGCACACATGAACTGTCGGCTATACTTAGACGAGCGTCTCAAATCTCAGTTCAGACGTGAAAACTGTTTGTCTCCGCGAGTTAGATTCAGATAAAGGTCAAACTCATCGCGGAGTCGTGACGCTCCCGTTAAAGAACAGTAATCGGGACAGTTTGTACGAGCAAAACAAAAGTGTGTGTAGGTGTGTGTGTGTGTGTGTGCGCGACCATTTACCTGCCTCTCTCTTTTCACAGGTACTCAGTGGTTGGATTCATAGATAAGAACAAAGACACTCTGTTCCAGGATTTCAAGAGACTGCTGTACAACAGGTGACGCACACACACACACACACACCGTTTCAAACACACACACACACTCTTCATTGTTTTGACTACATAACATGTTTTTTTCTTTCTGCTCCAGTTCCAACCCAGTTCTGAAGGGCATGTGGCCCGAGGGCAAACTGAGCATCACCGAGGTCACCAAGCGGCCGCTGACGGCCGCGACGCTCTTCAAGAACTCCATGATCTCGTTGGTGGAGAACCTGGCCTGCAAGGTGAGCAGTCAGGACCAAAGCATCCCATCCAGAGCTGTAGTGGAGGCTGAACGCTGTTCACCCACCTACACGGCCCACTCGGAGAGTTTACTCACACTTCACATCACTTTACACCCATTTGTGCGTTTAAACGAGGCTGACCTCCTCCTGCAAACGCTCAGTCAACTGAAACAGGATCATTGTTTGCTGTTTGCTGAAGCTCACAGGAGCAGAGAGATGGATGAGTTCAGAGGTCAAGTCAAGTGACAAACCTTTCCTACCTTTAAACCTCTCCGTAGGAACCGTACTACGTCCGCTGCATCAAACCCAACGACGTCAAGTCTCCTCTGCTGTTCGAGCAGGAGCGCTGCCGCCATCAGGTGGAGTACCTCGGGCTGCTGGAGAACGTCCGAGTGCGGCGTGCCGGCTTCGCCTACAGACAGACATACCCACGCTTCCTACAGAGGTAACCACGACGTCATAATCAGTCTACGCACTTCGGACATGTGATCAACATACACACCTCACCTGTCGTCTGATATTACATCACGGTCGGTTTCCTGCAGCTGTGCCGTGGATTCATTTGGTTCAGTTTGTGATAAAACATTTAATCCTTTGAAAATCACCCAAACTCTGGACATATTTCATGATTTGACGTGTGGTCGAGTCATATCAGGGTTGTGTTGAATATTAGCTCCTGATGACCGGCTTTAAAATCTGGGCAGAAGGAGTGATTGAGTAACACCTCCTCCCTCCCTCACCTCACACACTCCAGATTTACGTAAGCGTACATGTTGAACATCTGAAGCTGCACACTGGGCAGCCATGAAGGATCTTACTGTACATGACAAGTCCTCACTGTGGGGTGGAAGTGTGTGTTGTGTAACTCTAACGAGCTCGCAGCTCGTCACTTACATTTCCAGCAGTCGTAACAAAAGAACCTTCAGCAGCTTCTTCTTCTTCTTCTTCTGTTGTCAGTTTCTTCGAAGCTTCGTATGTTTTATCTTCTGACCTTAATTAAAGTGCTCTGGATTATAAATACTGAAGAGACACTTCAGTGTGCTGCAGAAATCAGTGACAGCATGATAATGGTTTTCGAAGGTTAGTAGAAATATGTTGTAAATCTTTAAGAGGTGCAAAAATCTGATGCAGGTCAGATCAAGGTCCGACCTTAGACGCCATCGCCGTCGTGTTTCCCTGCAGAGGACGAGCGGTCGTAAAGATGAGCTCGTAACCTGACAGGTTTTTAATCACAGTTATGATAATCATGTTTTGGTCACGATAGTGATCATAACATCATTCTGTGCTAACGGTAACACACACACACACACACTGGCCCTGGCCTTATTCCCCAGCTGTCACACTGCCCTCGTAGAAGCGTTGTGATGGACAGAGCGTTAGGTAATGAGTCCTTTGCATAACATGCTGACAACAAGTCGTCCAACTGGGTCACTCCAGCCCACCTTGTTGTTGTGTTTGGACCTGGTATTACATCACAGGCTGTGAAATGACACAGGGATGCAGATCTTTGGAAACGCTCCATTGTTTCGAGTTTTGAATACGTGACTTTGATCCAGCAGCAGCGATCAGCAAAGCCGCCCTTCTTCCTCCCGATGAGTGATTTCTTCGTCAGTGTCACAGCAGCCCACGCACATCATAAGAGGCTTGATCACCGTAATACAGGAAGCAGATTCATTGCATGACAACAGCACAAGCTGTTTCTCAGCTCTCATGACTAACCTTCAAGCCTTCAACACAAAGCACTCCTGAATTCATCGCTTGGTGATTGAATGTGGCTCGATGCTATGACTGTGTGGTCTTACAGACCGCATGCTTGATGCTTGATGGCTGATAAAAGCTTCCTTTGAAGGTCTTAAAGACTCTTCCAGGCATAATTTGACCTCTTACCCTCGACACTGAGCGGCAGGTGCACTCTACAATAATGAATGAGTGAACTAAACGATGTGATTTTCATGGCACCGCGCCAGGAGCCTCGAGTCTCATGGCTGCTTGGTAATTAAGAAGATCTATGTGGCAATCTACAGTATTCCAAGCCTCCTTCACACTCACACACACACACACACACACACACACACACACACACACACACACACACATATATAGTATAGATACAGAGCTGCCCCCTGTTGGCCAGAAAGACACTTGGCGTTGACCTCACAGACCTGGAAGTTCTGTCCTTTGAATGATTTCGACTAAATCAACTAAATTTCCCGATGCGTCGTCCCTCCTGCAGATACAAGATGATCTCAGAGTTCACGTGGCCAAACCATGACCTGCCATCAGACAAGGATGCCGTGAAGAGGCTCATGCAGGGCTGCGGCTTCGACCACGACGTGGCCTACGGCAAAACCAAAGTCTTCATCCGCACGCCGCGCACCCTGTTCAGCCTGGAGGAGCAGCGGGCGGAGATGGTCCAGAGGATTGTCCTCTTCCTGCAGAAGGTGAGTCTCGTGCCTCAGATACTGACACGACGGCTTGAAACTGTATATCACTGACACATTATGCATGATCGCTCGGAGCCCGCACATTTCTTCTGCCTGATTTGACCCCATTGAACGAGATGAACACAGTTCCTGTTTGCAAACATCTGTCATGGTGAATGCCTCTGATTAAGTCATCAGCAACTATTATTTGCTGAGGGCTTATAAACAAGACCACGACGACATTCTGGTTTCAAGGCCCGGGTCGTGCTTGCTTCAAGCATGGCCATGTGTTTGGAGCTAATCTAATCTGCTGTTATTAGTCTCTTTCACCTACACAGCTCTTGTAAATTTGTGATTGGGTTTCAAATCTGAGATGTCTTTGAGTTCGAGCGCTGTCTGCATGATTGAAAAGTACAAAGCAGGTTTGTCCTGTTTGTTTTTGGTCTGCTGGTCAGGAATAAACCTTCACTCAGTCAGTGGACTGTATGTAGCTGAGGTCTAAATATGACACAAATATAAACCAGTTTGGTGGACTTACCGTTAATCGCAGTCCGTCTCTCCAAGGCTTCTCTGGACGTCTGTACAGTTTCATTTGTCGATGTTGACAAGTCATACAGAGAGTAACTGTAATCTTTCTGCTCTCTGTGTTGGCCCGCTCATCATATCCTGTACTACAGAGCGTATTCTAATGTTTTCCTTCAGCTGGACGTGTTTTAAATCATCTGCTATGAATTCTGATCACCGTTTGTGCGTCTCAGTGGTCGGTGAGCCAATCACGCGTCAGCGGTTTGACGACACCTTCGGGCGAGAGTGTCGGTATTTTGGTGCGATCGCGGCGCTCGCTCTGACACGTGTCAGATCAACGCGCACAGCGAAACTTTGTCACTTTGATAGATGGAGAGATTGGATTGTAAATGCGGCGCCGCGCTCTGTCTGGCTGTCAAATCAAGGATGCACCATGCAAATCGCCTGGAAGCTTCAAAATGGCATCTCTGACTGACAAGCAGGTACCTGAAGACTGTGCGAGCGCACAGACACACTCTGCATGCATCATCTGAGCTCTGGAAGCTCCACATCCTCCACCCAGGAGACACGTGATTGACACATTTCCCATCATGCGGGCAGATTCCTCCACATCGTGCTGCTTTGTTTGCTCCACTACCTTCTTCTCCAGCTCGATCTCCAGGCTCAGACATGAAAGGGTTTTCCAGCCAAATTAACCCCTGTCGTGGATTGATTGGTTGACCCTTGCAACGATCTGTGTGACCCTTTGTGGGCTCTTCCCACAGACGCACAGACGAGTGTTCCTTCCACCTCTCCCTCAGGAGAGTCCTATCTTGTATCTCCCGGGATAAGCAGCCTTTGATGAAGACGGGAAAGCCCAGAGGAATCGCAGCTTTTCCGCCAAAACAAACATCATATCGGAGCAGAGGTGTCGGAGCGGGCCCTGTGTCAGCGTGAAGGCCGCGCATGCTCGTGTGCTCATGCTACATGCGCTCGACTGACAGCAGAACTGACTCCCGTATCTGCCGTGCCGTGACTCAAACAAACATCCGAGCCCCGAGTGTGATCTGCTGCCGCGCCAAAGCAATCCCCTTATCAGCACCTGGCACACCACGCCGCCTTATGCCAGTCGGGTCCACGGTGCCAGGGATGTCAGCCTGTGACTGAAGCTCAGACACACTTCTGGTCCCTCCGTGTGCCTCGTGGATTTATAGTAATATCACTTAGCTTGTCCCACCAAACAGCTGAAAAACACAATCTGTGAATCTGCCTATTTCCTCGTATAGTGCCACATTTATTCTCTGATTTTTAGCCCTTTGAATTACCATAACCTCTCCTCCTGAGGAGGGGGAGTAGCTGGAGGAAAGGATTGTAGCAGGGAGGAGGAGGAGGAGGAGGAGGAGGGGGTGGAGGCTCCTTCAACAGCTCCATTTAATTCCGCCGGCCTCTCCGTCCGTCCTTCAGTCCTTTCTTCGTGTGCTCTCACTCGCCTCAGCTACACCCGGTCAATCCGGCTGACCTGGAATTTATTGCAATCAGACCCCGAGTGCATTACCGGTGATTGCTCTGCATCGACGACACGGAGACCTGCACCTTCAACAGAGCAATCTAATCATTCCCACTTTAAGAAATGGCAACTGGAAGAATCCACACACACGGCACACAGTCCAACATAAATACAGATGTTATAAATTATACATAGGGCCGCCCCCGCCTTCCCCTCTGCGTTAAAATGAATATTTCATAAATTCAAGCTCAGCCATCCACGTCGTATTAACTGTCGGCTCTTGTCAGAGCAGCGACGGTGACGGGAAGAGAGACTCCCCCCCTCGTGTATCCCAAGCCGCCGCCGCCGCCTTAATTGCTTTCCAAAGCTTTACACAGTCTCTGTGTAGCTGCTAGGTTCATCAGACGTGATGAGTGTTCGTCAGCTTTCACGGCGTGGCCGCGGGAGGTTTGAGCAGGAGCTGAATGAAAACGTCTTTAAGGGATAAAGAGTCTCACTTTTTTATTTGGTGTTGTTTCCTGGTGGATAACTCATGTCTGCAGGCAATGAATTGTTTTTTTTGGTGAGTCTGACGAGCATAGAAGAGGGAGTAATCTGTGGATAGCTGCTCTGTGCAGCCCTCTCGTGAATAGCAGGCTACTTTACTGCCAGGCTAACACTGCCTCCTCTTCCTCCTCCTCCTCCTCCTCCCTTCTCTCTGCTTAACTGTCCAGAACTGATCTGTCTCCTCCTAGACCTCAGCAGAAACACGATCTCTAATCCTCTGATCCCCTCTGAACCTGCAAAGTGTTTTAGTTATCATCACCTCCACAAAGCGCCGACGTAGCAGATCAAAGGAGGTCGGTTTAAGTTTTTTGTAACGGTTGTGCTGCTGGATTTTCCTCCGTGATGTGAAAACTGATATTTTTCTATCTTCTATGTCCTGATTTTAGATTCTGTTAGCATCGATTCTGTAACTTAAAGGGCCAGTACGTAGGATTTAGCGGCGTCTAGCAGTGTAGTTTTGGATTGCAACCCCTTCGTTTCACCGTCTCCTGAGGAAGCCAACATTATTATACACATAAATATGAATATTATCTTTCATTTCTGCCATATAAGACACGTGTGTGCTTCACTTGCAAACCTCCATCACATTAATCTGAGCTTTCAGCTCTCCTGAGTCATAAAATCAATTTTCAAAGCTACATTTCAGAACAATCATATGAAAGATACAGAAGCGACTCATTTTGTTCTTTCTTTCAATGCTGGAGCCTAAAAATAACCCAGAGTACAAAAACACCTTTGGCAAGTCTAACATCTCTAAAAGACTGTAACCATGGACCTCTCCATGGCAACTGACATGTGGCTCACTGCCAAACTTCTTCACATTTTGCTTCAAATGCTCCCAGAAAAATCTGTTGTTTTATTTCATATTTTTAAAATGACATTTCCAACAAAGGCAGGCGTCCCGGGCGGTCGGAGGGTTTCGGGTGCTGTCCTTGTACTGATCTGAGTTCAGAGTCTCATCCCTCGTCTCTCTCTTCCCACAGTTCCTGTCACTCTCCGCTGTCTCCCGTCTAATCGTGGCCACGCAAAGTAATGAAATTAAATATTGACACTGACGACAGCTACTACTGTAATCTTTATTTTCATATTTGACTTTTACTTTTTCTCGACTGGTGGTTCGGGCTGTGAAACGTCAAATAAAACTGATTCCCAATGTTCGCTCTGTCAACAGCCCGAAATACTCATCATGCTAATAACAGTTATTATTCATTCAGGTATTCAGTCCGCTATCATAGAGGAGGAGGAAAGTTTGTGAATTTGTTGCAAAACAGTTGATTAAAGTTTCTCTGACCGGAAACAACTTTATTAATCCGAGTGGGGGAGAGGAGAGGAGAGGAGAGGAGAGGAGAGGAGAGGAGAGGAGAGGAGAGGAGAGGAGGGGAGGGGAGGGGAGGGGAGAGGAGAGGAGAGGAGAGGAGAGGAGAGGAGAGGAGAGGAGAGGAGAGGAGGGGAGGGGAGAGGAGGGGAGGGGAGGGGAGGGGAGGGGAGGGAGAGGAGAGGAGAGGAGAGGAGAGGAGAGGAGAGGAGAGGACGGAGGATGGAGCGACGTTTAAATAAGACGATCTGAATCTTGAACTAATTTTCAGCCAACACCGTCAAACATATAAATAATGTACGTGCACTGATGCTGTAATGATTATCCAACCTCTCTTCACTGGATGAATACACTGTATAGTGTTTTCCAGCTTAACCTCCTCAATAGGCTGATTGTACCGTGTGTGTCCTTCAAGCTCAATAGCGTGTGTGTGTGTGTGTGTGTGTGTGTGTGTGCTTTAAGCTTACTGCTGACCATTGGCAATATTCTTCCAATCTATTTTGCCCGGTCCCATCTGAATGATGGATGGGCCGTCCGCTGCCATTCAATTAAACCTTCAATACTGTCCCTTCTAATCAGACGCTGCTGTTCAGGATCAGGTCGGGCGCTTCCTCACGTCGTCATACTCTACGTTAGCCCAGAGCTAAACATGTGAAATGACATAACGCCGGTCCTGATTGAAGGAATGAGAATCTGTGCTGGTGTGTGTGTGTGTGCGCTGCTCGCCCGAGCACTTTATTGATTTATGGTAACGACTGCTGGCCTGCGCCTTGGTCCGACGTCTCCCTATGACAGCCTGTGGTCGGAGCACGTTGCAGCCCCGCTAAATTGTGTCACACACTCTTGATTCCAGCTTCCCCCTCACCCACCCCGCCCACCGTGTGCATCGAGCGTGTCACTGGAAAACCAGCTCGATATTCCCCGAGGACGTGGAGCAGTGGGTTCAGTGAAGTGTGTCACTGGTGCAGACCGGCCTATCCGTCTTTCCACGTCGGAATCTGCTCATATTTTTTGTTTTGCCCCCCTCGAGGTGACGGGAAGGTGAAACGTTCAAACACTTTAAGTTTAAAGTCATTCAGTAGTCAGTAATGGGTCCTGTTTGTCTGTCTGTCTGTGTTGATCTCGCCAGTTGCCCCGGCACATGTGATCTGTGAATGCTTTCACCCAGCGTGCATTTCAAACCAGCCAGCCCCTCAAATGAAACCCGAGCAATCTGTCCCGCTTTGTTGCAGCCAGAGATCCCCCAATCTGGCTTTGATGAGCTCGTAAATCCCGAGTCCCGGAGCACAGTGAGGGCAGAGTCTCTAAAAGGATGATCAGATGGCTTTATTGGCCGGGAGAGTGAGGGGGCAGACCGTCAGGGGCCTTGTTATTGGCCTGATTTATCCACATTCCCCCGAGTGTCATCTTCATCAGCTCACCAGCGTCATCGCTGTTTGGGAAGCAGAGGATGTGTGTATGGCGGACGGCCCCGTCGTAATTCTAACCTCTCGCCACTTTCCACCTGTCACGCACCTTAATGAGGCTCCGAAGACAGTGGAGACATTTTTATGTGCGGCGTTCTCTGATTCATTGTTAGTTTTACGGTGTGTTTTTCTGCTGCTTTGCTCCTCGCCTCCCGCCTCGCTCCTTTTACATCTTAATTAGTGATTTGTAGCTTAGATAAACACAGTTGTTGATCTGGCAAAGGCCCGTGCACCGTGTGGGTGACATCGGCTGCTTGCAATGTCGATATTGGTGATCGAGGCTACGTTTTGTGGTATCACCCGACACGGTCGTCATGTTGGCTGCCTCGTGTTTTCTCCTCCAGGTTTCTGGATCTTTGACGCTAATCGAGTTGAAGAAAAGCTCAGTAATCCTTTTTAAAATCCGTCTGCATTAAAAACCATCTGCTCACCTCGACCGCTGCTTTCCAGCAGGACGCAAACATGATTACTTGAGATATTGATTCCACGGTAACCTCCACATTATTATTGTTGTATATGAGGAGGTGAATGTAAACACGCTCCGTGTGTTATTGTAGCAGCTCTTAATCAATTTCTGTTTCTATCTATGAGTCACATCAGCCTGCAGGAATCCAGCTCATCCTCATCAGCTCATGGCCACGTGTACAATTTAAATGTCTGCCGGGTGCAGTGTGAGACAGATGATGACTTTTTAATGAAAGTATGCTATGTGCTTATTTTGTCTATATGAAATTATGCTGTGTATGTTATCAACGCTGCACATTTTTTCAGCGTTACGGCGTAAACAAATTTTCTGCAGCATGTGAATAAAATCCAGGCAGAAAAAAAGAGTTAGATAACTTTTTAAATATATATCTCTCTATATTTCCACCGGGGCCTTTGTGACATCAGTGTTTGACCCGGTGCCGGCTCTAAAAACGCCGCCTAATTTACCGTAACGCTCTGAATACAGTCAGAATATAAATGCAGGTAACTTTGAACCAACTGCAGCCGGGGCAGGCAGCGAAAACCTGTTCATTCCTCCCACCGCTGTCACCCCGAGCATGTGGGAGAGTCATCTCAGGGGTCGATTAGTGATGAATATGCAGCCGCTCCTCTTTTCTCACTCTCATCCATTATGCATTATGCGCAGTGCAACATGGAGGGAAAGGTCGTCAACTGCCATTTCGCCAGAGAAGCACCATTCGATACTTACAGTAACGCGCACGAGCTATTTTTACACCTGGATAGATGTTCGCTGCTCTCCATCGAATCACAGAGAAGATCCAATATTTAGACACGCATCAGGTGTTTCCAGCTGTGTGACGAATGTCTTTCAGTCTGTTGAAGTTAGTAAATAAAAAGTATATTTTGAGTTATCAAACTTTTTCAAGTTTTAGCTCCGTGTGACACTTTTAATAAATTCTCCATCATGTGCAGCTTATTTATTCAGATTTCTGTCAGGATTTTATTCACATGCTGCAGAAAACCTGCACAGTGTCATTTCATATAAACAGAATAAGCATTTTAGATTGTGGCCATAAGTTGATGAGGATGAACAGGCAGCAGCAGCAGTCTGTGTTTTTTGCAATAATAAATCGAAGAATCAGAGATTTTATCCGCAGGAAGCAGGACAGTAGATTTAGTTCCTATCATCCTGGTTTATTGACATCCTGGGGACAGATTTTTCTTTTTTTTTTTTAGCCTGATAGGTCAGATTACTGCAGCATAACACGATTACATAAACTTCAGGGCTTAAAAGATCAAAATAAAAGCTCCTATTTTCCGAGAAACACAATGTGACCAGGCTGGCTCGGCTGACTGGGCCTTCTTTTATTGATTTCAGTGTGATTCAGCTTCTTCACCCTCTCTCCGGTCTCCAGTGCAGGTGGCTCCATGCTGCATTTCTTTACTTACACAGTGACAAAATAATGCCAAGTAACAATTTGAAGTCGCACATGTGGTCTCATGAACCTGCTGCTTCCATATTTCAGCAGTTTCGACACCGGTGTCGTCAGCCTCCTCCGCCGCTTCAATATGCAAATACGGGAAATCCTATTCGGTGCCTTCGGGGGCCACCCCCGCACTTTGAAAGATTAAATTGATCTCAGTGATTATTCTGCATCACACGTGGATGACGAGTCTCCAGTCCAGCGTGCGCAGCGTTGCCTTTCATTTGTGTGACCGTACAGCGTGTCACACTAAATGTACTCTATTACTGATTCTTTAGGTGCAGTGCAGTCGGATAAATTGTAAATAATTGAGAGGTTGTGTGTGTTGGAAAGAGAGGGTGGGGATACAGTAAAAGGGGAGCATATGGTGGTGATTTTAGTCAGGCTGGATCAGGAGTTACGGCTCCCAGGGGTCCCACTTCCATCTATTATTCATGCTTTAGAGGCTCTGATAGCCACTCAACCTATGTTTGGTTACAGGCAAGGTTGGGGGTCCTTAATTTAGTCTGAGTCCATGTTATTCAAAAATTACAAGCAGTAATGTCTCACAAATAAATATGCAGCAGCAGCAGGATTCTAATAGAGAGTCATGAAAAAACACTTCAGGAAATGGCCGTATGACACTTTTATATATTAGATATTATCAGTATTTATTCTGTACACTCACTCCTCCTGATTTATGTTTTAGTTCAGAGGCCGTACGTCTTAAATAAAAGGATTGAATTACTCAAAGTTAGAGGTGGATACAGCAGCTCTCTCGTCTTTTCTGAATAAAAATCGGGCTCCAGTCTGTCTCGTACCTGAACACATCCAAGTGGACTCATGTGGTGCATCATCATCATCATCACAAGAACAAAAATGTGTTTTCTGAGGCGCTGAACAGAGTGTGTGCTGTGAAAGTGACGTGTCGCTGTTCTCGCATGCAGCTGCCCGTCCTGATGCTGCCGCTCTTTGTGTTCAGCTCTGATGATGGCAGCTTGATGCCATTTGAGTTTACATCAGTCAGGATGTCTTCTAACTTTGTTCTGTTCAGTGCTTACAGCTGAAGAGCCCCTTTAAGGAGCCCGTGATGTTCACATGCATACATTACGCTCTGTGTCTCCAGGTGTGGCGGGGCACCATCGCCAGGATGCGATACCGGCGGATGAAAGCGGCGCTCACCATCCTGCGGGCCTACCGACGCTACAAGGTGAAGTCGTACATCCGCGACGTCAACAAGCGCTTCAAGAACGTCAAAACCATGAAGGATTACGGGAAGCGCTTGAAGTGGCCGACGCCCCCGAAAGTCCTGCGCAAGTTCGAGGAGGCGCTGCGGAGCATCTATAACAGGTATCCAAAAATAACCAGATAACATGGCTGCTGAATATCTGCAGCAAAGGTTGCTGCTTTTCTTCACAGCCAACAAGCTGCTGTATTTGTTGCATTTAAATGTTGAACAGCGTACCATCCGTTCGGTCTAATGCGAAACAGAGGAAGAGGATGAACCTCGAAAATAAAATGGTTTGTTTGAAGAAAATCACTTTCCTAAATTGGCTGAACTAAAAGTGGATCTGACCGCAACCGCAGGAGAGAGCGCCCGGCCCCGAGTGTTATTTTACATCCAGACAAGTCCGTTTGAAGCAGCTTACACATGTTTCCTTCTGCCTTGGGCTCACACCGGGCATTGATTTTTCTTCCTCCATCAAAGACTCATCACCGCCTTTCATCCCAGCGTCTGTTTGTTTGCTCTTTTCTGTTGGAGGCCGGGCACGGTAAGAAAATAGCTTTCCGAGAGAATGATGTCGGCTGTCAGGATGGGTGAGTGAAAGGCCAACAAGTGCAGTACAGCTGGGGCCCGCTGCAGCTCCCGCTGACCTGACTGTCAACGCCTTGTGCAGCAGCCTCGGTGGAGAAAGTCTGCTTCCCTCCGTTCTTACTTTTCTCTTTGTGTGTCTGTTTGGATGCGTTTACCTCCAGGTGGTGGGCTTGGACACTGATCAAAGGCCTCTCTCCAGAGGAGGCCCTGCAGGTGAGGGCCAAGGTAGCCAGCCTGGAGGCCTTGAAGGGCCAGAGGGCCGACTTGGGTCTGCAGAGGGCTTGGGAAGGAAACTACCTGGTGAGTAGGTGGGGTGGTGAGTGTGAGCGGGGGTGGAGCACAGTGATGTGTGTGTTTTTATGTTTGAAAGGAGAAAACTGAACACAGCAACTGAGAAAACAAGAATTACAGACGAGGACTGAGATTTGTTTTATTATTGTGCTGCACATCGAACGTTCTTTGTTGAAAGTCACTTTCATAACCTTGTTTACCAACTCGCTGAGCAGATAGTTCCTGATTTAAATGATATTTTAGACTCATTGATCTGGTGAATTCTTGTGCAGCTGCTTGTGCTCAGACATTTTGATATTAGCTGGCTTCTTTTGTTGAATGAAAAAGGATCTTTGGTCAGATTAATCTTCAGAATTATGCATGACACGTGCACATGAAAAATGAATTACACATCACAGTCTCTCATGCTGGCACTGTTGTGTCTCTGGTAAATAATTACAGCATTCTTGACTCGTGTGGGCCGGTTGGTTTGGTCTCACAGGACGCTGCAGTTGAAGGAATAGTTTGACTTTCTTAGGACCGGTTACCAAGCAACCGGCGGAGACGCAGCTCCCAGCCAAGAAATGGTCTGGCACGTAACCGGACATAAAAATGGCAAATTGTGGTTTTCACATTTTGTGTGGATTAAACAAACAAAGATGCACCGTGCTAAATTAGCGGAGGTGCTGCTAGGTGGCCAGGCTAGCTGCTGCACCAGGCTTTGTGCTAAGCTAAGCTAAGCAAGCTTTCTCTGTAGCATATTTCGTGTTGAGTGTTACTTAACGTGACGAAGCTGTTGTTTTTTTTGTGCTCCGCAGAAGCGAGACAGCCCTGATACAGCGTCTTCGTTCACGCTGGTTTCCAGCGAGCTGCAGCGGAAGGACAAATTCATGAGAGTTCTGTTCTCGTGCAACGTGCGCAAGGTTGGTTTTTACAGCATTTATCCACCGCTAACTGCGTGCACACGCAGTCACAACATGCATTTGTCTGCACAAACAAATAAACCCAACTGCTCCTGGTTTCTCCATCTCCCCGCAGGGTGTTTAGATGTGTGTGTGTGTGTGTGTGTGTGTGCACTTACCCTGTGGGGTGACTAATGAGGAGCTTTGTGTTTCCCAGATCAACCGTTTCCACAAGGCGGAGGATCGGGCTGTGCTCATCACTGACCGCCACCTGTACAAGATGGACCCCCTGAAGCAGTATAAGCCCATGAAGAGCATCCCCCTCTACAACGTATGGCACTCTGTTCCTTTAATGGGCTCTTTCATTACACACACAGGGTGGTAAACACAGGGCGGCTCGTTAGACGCAGGTGTAATGCCGTTATTTTCAAACAGGTCGGCGGTATTAGCTCAGCAGAAATGCGGATACAAATCCATAAAGCAGCGTTTCATGTGTAGCCGCTCCTGATTTGAATTGAATTACATGTTACACACTCGAGCAGGTTCACAGTGAAGCGCCATAAATCACATTACCTGACGCTGTATCTCGTATGTTATCTTCATATATGAACACGAGAGATGAACAGGAGGTGAGCAAACGCAGCTTTTGATGGACGACGCTTCTTTGCTGCGATTAATCTTTTATAAACAAAGACACCGTCTCACCGTGGCGTACTTTTAAGGTTGCACGTCTAATTCGAGTGGTTAAGAGTTGATTATGGTAGAAAATATTGAAAATTATCGTCAGTGTGATGTGTTTTTTTATCCTGTAACAGATTATTAATAATCACACAGAGACCCAGATACAAAGTGCTGAGTAGCTGTTATCTCCAGCCCGTTGAGACTTCGTGCAGCAGTGAGACGTTAGCTTTATGATCTTCCTGCACATACAGAGCGCGTTTATGTTCCCTCTGCAGACTCGTCTCTTTCAGCGGCTTCCTGCAGCCGCGGCAGAGGTGACGGTATTATCTCTGATTTCCTAGCAGCCTGTAATCCTGTGGCAACATGTCAACATGCAACAAATCCCATTCAGCTCCACAATTGGTTGGTTTTAATTCATATTCACACTGTGATAGGCCCATTAGGGCTGCTCCATGCACACAGCACATGAGGCTGTTTCCATGGCGAATGTGTCCTTCGTGGGTTTGTCTGTTTATTGACTTCATTTCAGAGATTTCTTCTTCTTCTCCTCTTTTATTTCATTCGGCCTTCTCTCACAGATGCAGCTCGCTCCTCGTCAGAGGTTGCAGTCTTTGTTTGGTCAGTTTGGGGAAACGTTCTCACTCGCTCTTGCTGAGAGTTAGAAGATCAATGCCGCTCTCGGAAGACTTCCTGGTGTCACTGTGAAGATGCCAGGAACAGTCGTCAGATTTTGTTACCAGGCTTCCACATTTCCAGCCTTCATTACGTCTCCTGGCTGTAGCTTTATACAATATGTATGAGAGGAGAGTGAATCTCATCGGACTCTCTGCAAGCAGACGGAATACTGTAAACTCTCACATGAAAGCATTCAAAGGTATTCAAATGATCAAACTCTTAATTTCCCATATTAAATATATGAGTAAATGACTTTTAATTTGAAAATCCAGCGGGACAAAACACAGACTGCTACCTGATAGCCTCATAACTGACCCAAGGTGGGCCGAACGACACCTGGATGCTCTGATAAGACATCTGTAATGACACCCACCTGTCAATCAAAGCGTCCACACCTGCATTACTAAAAATTCACCCTCACTACAGTAGGACATTTGAACATGGGGACTTATGGAGACTTCTGGAGCCAGCTTCAAGTGGACGTTTGAGGAACTGCAGTTTTCACCATCCCTCGCATCGACGTGTGCGATAGCTAATATAGTTTACGCAGTTTATTTGCTGAGGTGAGGCAGGACGTGAAGGTGTAATGCATTCATCTCTGCGGCGGATACGCCCCCGTCGTCTGGTGAAATGAGTGAGATATGAGGCCGGTGTGCGGTGACAACTGTGACAAGACACCCCGACGTTCAATCTGACAAAGTGACAGGCAGGAATTAGAGAGCTGGGCGACGGACACCCAAAGCCTGTATCGCTGCATCTGGAGATGGAGACAGATGGTGGCAGAGAGAGAGAGCAGCGTGAGTTAAGGAGATTTTTAGTTATTGTTCATCCGGAGAGAGTGACTCATACACACACACACTGAGTTGATAGATGAGGCTAAGGCCCATACACAAGGCATATGGGAAGCCATCAGTGATGGAGGACAGTGACAGTCACACATTGACACAACAAGACTACAGAGTGCACACAGAGCTCCACATACACGTTTTAACCAAAGATGTACTCGAGGGGAGAGACATTCACGGCAGCTTGTAACATTTTTGAGTCCGGTAATCTATATTTTGTCATTTATTGCCAACAAATCCCACAAAAAGAGCCCCAGCCTGCGATGAATCGACCCCACCAGCATGGCCGGTGTTCAAAGCCTGATGCATCTTCTTCCTCTGTGCCATAGAGATCCATAGTCGTCCATTAAAAGCACATAAAGAAAGGAGCCTCACCGGCTGACGCACACTCCATAAATATGCTGTAAGACCAAATGTGTATTAATCCGCTGTTGAAAATAGTCCCTCGGACAAATCTGAGGATTTCCTCCTGTTTGAGTAACGCTTGCTGAAAGCTGCCCGGCTCTCTCACTGTGTCCCGATACAATACTCACATTTCCAGACGTTCACTGGCAGCGTTCTGACCTTCAGCGTGAGCAAATATGAGCCTTCGTTAGTCTGAATTAGTGAATATTTTCCAACGATACACTGATATCAGTAATCTGGGAAATCAGAGTAAAACATTGTAACCTTGTTAAGATCTATTTAAATCTAAGAATTTCTATTTTTCCCCCCAAATTCCAACAAAAAAACCTCAACAAACCAAAACAAATCTCCATTTGTCACTAACTCTCTGTCCTGTAACTAACACTCACCACAAAGCTGAAGATAATGATGTTTAAAGATCCAGACTATGAATTGCTCCTCATCTTAATGTGTCCTGACTAATTACTGTGAGCGCGCGCCTCTGCAGAGAAGTTCATTCATCTTTTTTAGTCGTCATCATTGCATCACTGATTGTAACCACGGCCCCGCTGCACCAACACCAGGCCTTTTTTTCTCTCTACGTTGTAAATGTCAAGCTGAGCGGGTGAGTGAATTGGCTACGGTGGAAAAGGGAGAAGAAGTGTAGAAGGAAAGAAGGAAAGAGGGGTGAGGAGGCAGAGATAGAGATGTAAGTGTAGGAGCCACAGCGGCGTGACGTGGAGCTATCGATCGGAGAAGGTCAACCAGAGGGGAAGGCAGTTAGCTCGTTGTTGATTAGCACTGATAGGCTAACACCACAGCTTCCCCTTGGCTGCCCTACACGCTGTATTTACTGCTCCTCCTGCAGGGCAGCGAGCGGGGGAACGGCCCGGCTGATAGATTGCTGGTACTACAGTGAGGAGCCAACAGCTGCCTGCCAAAGGATTTATTCACCAATTAATGCCTGTGCAGCAAAAGTGAGATCATTACGCTGTACCTCTTGTTGAATAAAACAAATAAGGGAGTGGTGAAGTATCCATCCTGCATCCGTGACTCATCTCACCACCTTTCCTTTTTTTCCATTCCTGCTCCTGCCTCCTCCACCCATCCCCACCTCACCCCTCCCCGCCATGTAGAGCCGTCTTTCCCCTCTCTCCCTGCTGCCGCTTCTCTCTTCCCGTTGTTGTCATGCCAACTTCCCGGGAGACGGCGTTGTCATGGATACCGAGCGGCAGGGCAGATCAGCTGATGTCTGGTGTCGTTCAGGCATGTGCACAAATCGGTCTCGTGTATGTTGAGCGAGGCTTATTTGTGATCCGAGCGGCTTCTCGCCTCGTTTTGATCCCCTCGCCTCCGTCTGCAGCCGCAGACTTTGTTTCAGAAAAGCGGATCTGTTGGTAAAATATGCAGATCGACTAAGATGGAAAAGGTTTTGAAGCGTAAACTGTAATTGTGTTAATTAATAAATTCATCTCCGAGGCGACTTGCAGGGGGTCGACTTCATGTTTTGCCCTGTAAACATCAGTCTGGCTCACTGGTGTCCTCACAACATGAATGGCTGCAGAGCTGAGCTCGTTATGTTCTAATCATTTCTTCACAGAGCCCTCAGCCTTTCCATCTTCACAGGACTGCTGTGGGATGTGTTATATAACCAATAAGTTGTTCCCATAAGAACACACTGCTGTTCAAATGATGTCCTCATGACAACCGCAGAGCAGAGCGGATCAGAGAGCTCTTGACAAAAAGCATTGTGGGTCCTGCCTGCGCGCTGACAGCTGCACATTGTACAGTGGAGTTGGTGCTTTTACCAAAAATACACCCACCAGCGTTTCCAGTTTGGGGAGCGTGGCATTTATGAACGCAAACGAGACATCAGCAAAATATTCACCCCTCAAAACAAGCGGCGCAAAGAGTCCTCGAGCTCAGCAGAGTTTTAAAATCACTACAACAGATGATGAATATTCATATTCAGTTTTCAGCAAAAGAAAAATAAGTCAGTCTCCATAAGTCCCCATGTTAGACAGCAGAAATAAACACGTTTACAGCCTGGTACAAAAAACAGTTTTGGTCTCTGTAGCTAATTTCCCCGTTCATGACAACTGTACTGAGGGTGAATTTATATACAACTCACCTGTTCACATTATATTAAGGCTTAAAGTTATGCAGGATTAAGAGCGTGGACGCTTTGATTGACAGGTGGGTGTGGTTACAGATGGCCCGCCTTGACGTCTTTGCCAAGTTTTAGATTAGCCGGGAGCCAACGCTGCGCTTCATTTGTCAGAGAGTGATCTTACATCAAGATTTAGACACCAAACGGGATTGGTACTGACCCGTATTGACCCACAGAACTATTTACACTTTTATACATGTTCTTTGCAGTGTTGGAAACCTCTTCATTTCTTATTTATTTGTATTGCAATTAAAAAAGATCCGGATCATGACACATAAGTTGATAACGTGACTCCTTTAGCTGCGTCTTTGCTGATTATTTTCTTAATTAATTGGTCACTCCATAAAATATCAGAAAACATTTCCCTGAACTTCAAAGTGTTCTCACATCAGACAAAGAAAAGCAGAAAATCTTCACAGTTAAGAAGCTGCAACGATCTAATGAGACAACCAAAACAGTTGCGATTCATCAGGCGCACTCTAACACGGGCCTGATTGTCGTTATCGGAGTGTGTGGGAGCGTTTAGTTATCAACACAAATTAACAAATAAGTTGGACTGCGGTAATGAAATGTCTCCTCGGCTCCGACAGATGGCCGGGCTGATAAATGCCTCCAACAGATTTTACAGTGAGGATAAAAGTGATTTGGTGAATCAAGACCAAAAATTAGACAAGGAAACGAATCCGAATGTATCATTACCCAGCTCATTAGAACGCTGTCTGTCGTTCCAATCAATTAAGCCTTTAATATAAATGTAAATGTAATCGGCTCCATGTAATTAACTGCGGGTGGATGGCGGGACAGAGAGGCATGGCTTTAGGCTTTAATTCGTGGTGATTACGTGAAGTGTTTGTTTCTCGAGTCAGGCATCATTCTGGAGCTAAGTAAGCTAGCTGCTTGTTTAGCCGCCGGTAGCATCCGGCGCGGCGTTGCAGTCTGCTGAGTGGATATTAATGTACCTGACTGGATGCCCTGTGGCTGTTTCCTCAACGCACGCCGCCTCGCTTCAGCTCAGACGAATTAAGAGGGAAATAAATGGCTAAAAACCAAAGAGAGAGAGTAACAAAGGAGAAAGAGGAGGAGAGATAACGGGATGAACGGGGATAAAAGAGGAAGGAATGGAGAGTTAATGAGCTCTTTGTCCTCCTGAGATGTGTTCACCTGTAAAGATATTGGTTTCTTCCCGTTGTTGAGATAAACAACCCGACCACAAGAGCAGGAATCCCCTCTCAGCCCGGCCGCTCTGCGTTGGAATGCCGTTTGGGGGCTCTGAGTGGGAAAATTCGATTGGGCCTTTGGGATGCTGATCAATAAATCTTTACTGTGAGTGCTGATTTAAGCCTGAGTGGGAGAAATCTCATACAGTACACCAGCAGACACCAGATACCGGCCTCTTTTTGTGTTACATGTTTTCTCTGGCTCCGTTTTTTTAAAGAGTTTCCATCCAAACATGTTGATGTTAATGTAGCGTGCAGAATAAGATCCTCTGACCCAGATCATGAAGCAGATGGACTCACACAAAGATATTTATTTAAACCGTGACCAACATGGAGAAACAGCAGCCCTAATCAAGCAGTAAACACAATACCTCTTCACAATTTGCTATAAAGAGTCTCCAAAGCACCAAAAATCTGCTTAAGGATGAGAAGGTTCTCCACAGCTCTGATGAAGAAGAGTGTCTGCGACGTCGATCGTTTCGGCGCCTTGTCTTTGGAGAGCGACCTCAGAGGAAATCTTTTACTGCAACTTGTGAAAAAAGGGAGCAGAACCAAACGTGTTACGCAAGTTTACTGATTTCACACAGAGAATACAGAATTCACTGGAATTGTGACGATTAATTAAAGCAGCAGCGGTGGCGGAGGCGAGGCGGCGGTGAAGTGATCAGCGATTATGTTGTTTCTGCGTCTTGAGACCTGAAATTAAACGGAGAGACTCTAAAATGTAACGCGGCAGTCCGAGCTGCTCCACGGTCTGATTTAATATTAATGGAGTTTTATTTTAACTTGTTGAGACTGCAGACCGGAGAGGACATATTGTCCCCGTCTTGGAGCCATCTGTGGCTCCATATTCTTCACTGTTCATAGTAGATCTGCACAAAGTAACGCTGCCTTTCTCTCTGTACGTCTGCACATTAAACGACAGCGATCCAGCAGAAATCTGGCAGGCTTGAACGGATATGAAGCATTACAATGAACACACAATGCACGGACTCTGCAGCCATCATGAACTTTATTTACACCTTCTCCTGTGTGTGTGTGTGTGTGTGTGTGTGTGCGCGATGTTGCGTGAGCTCATGGACCTTCCGGGGTCCAAACGATCGCCCACGGCTGCAGAAGCACTTGATCGGAGCTCGGCGGGTTAAGCTGCACAGACACTGAATTAGATGTCCTACTTTGGGAGAGTAAACAACAATAACGCAGCAGCAGTGCCTTTTTGTTGTTGGAGGTTTAAAGCAGGAGATCTGCTGAGCACACAAAACTCCTCTGCCCTCCTCTCGCTTTACTTCCTGGGGAAGTTAAACATGATGAATTGTAGCTCAGCACAGCGACCCCGGTGAATTCACGTCTGCCGGGATGCCGCAGTACGACTTCCCAGATATGCATCTCTGCACGTCGGGCGTGCCTCGCCACACGTCCCTCTGCCTCTTCACGTTCGTGCCTCCTCTGTGCATGTTTATCTGTGTTTAATCGTGTGTCCTCGCTTCCGTCCCAGGTGACAGGAGTGAGCGTGTCCCCCGGGAAGGACCAGCTGGTTGTGTTCCACACCAAGGACAGCAGGGATCTCATTGTGTGCCTGCAGGGCATGGTGCCTGCCAATGAGAGCCGCATCGGGGAGCTTGTTGGCACCTTACTCAGCCACTTCAAGAGGTGAGTGGTGGGGGGGGAAACACGGAGCAACAAGTGCTATCACTAATTTATCCACCTTGATATTTTCATCTGTTGAAAAGGCCTAAAAACACGAGCTGCAGCTGCCCATTGTAATGACCTGCAGGTGACACCCAGGTCAACGTAGAAACCAAATCCAATAGCGTCGGCCCAGATGTGCGGTATTGACCGACGCGACCTGTGGCAGGAGGATTATGAGGCAGATCGAGTGCACAGTCACAGCCGTCCTAACCTGAACCTTCATGTTCATTTAATCTGAGCTCGCTCGCTCTCTCTCTCTTCAGGACAGGATGCTGTGACGGGGAGCGTTGATCTCCTCAGCAGAGGGAAAGTTATAGATTAAATCAAATCCCTGAATCCTGCAGTCGCTTTCTCTTCCCTTCCGGTTCACTGAGGTTCACCTCAGGTCTGCCTCCTCTCATATTCCTCGACTGCAGTATATGAAAAGTAGAAAATCCATTTCTAGCAGTTAGTGTCTGGTATTCAGAGCATTGTGTGATTCTGTTGATTCGTACAAGCGTTCGTATCTCTTCTTTCATTTACTGCAGTTCACACAAGGTTAGTCTGCCTCACTCACTTCCTCTAACACTGAACTTGTCCTCAGTCCACTCTTCTTCTTTTAATCGAGCTTTAAAAGAACAGACTTGATAGAGGCAGCTGACAGAGTGACAGGAATGCGGGAAAGAGCCACAGGTCAGATTTCCGCAGCGAGGACTGAGCCCTCGCACACGGGGCGGCTGCTCTACCAACAGTTATTCTGTTACATAATGAAATAAGATGCTGGCCAACATTAAAGGCAGCTCACACACCAACAGGAACCGTCTGACTCTTTGTTTTATCTTCAAACTACCCACCAAAAGATATTTTTTAAAGCTAAAAGTAAATAAAGTGATTTCATTCATCCACAGTCACATTTTTTTAATCCCAGGAGAGGACGGCTGTCACATGAGGTAACAGACAGAAAGAAATAAAGAGATTAAAGACAGAACGCTGCTGAAATATCAGAACATCTCCACAGTGTTAAACATCAGGAGGCTTATTGAAGCTGAGTCCTTCAGTGTCGCGTTTGAGGCTGCCTTTCCTTTCACCGCACAGAAAAATGTTCTACGGACAAGCTGACAATCAAACAGACCAACAGACTCGCCTCCAGACCTGTGCTGCTGCTAACGCGGCTAAAAATCTATCAGAAACATGTCGTATGTTCAGTGAGCCTCCTCGAGTTCTGTCCATGTTTGTCTGCAGTCTGCACTGCACTCTCGATCTTCTAATAAAGGACACAGTGAAGTGCTGAATGTTCACGTTTGACCTTTTCAGATCATTTTAACTCTCTAATCGTCGACTGCCGTGATTTTTGTCCTGAAGATGTTTTTACATCGTCATCGTCGCTCGTTTCTCTGATTATCGAACTCGCTCCTCCACAGTAGTATTTGTGTGTTCACGTTTGTCTCTCTTTGTGTGTGTGCATGCAGACAGATGTGCCTCTGTGTGTGTGTGTGTGTGTGTGTGTAGCTCGTTGCCGTTCCGCGATGCTATCTCGTTCCATCGTGGAGCTCATTTCTCTGGAGGCGTCAGGCTGAGAAAGGCCTCCGCTGGGCCTCGTGTAATGACTCTCCATGTGCTTCGCATGCCGGCTCATCCATCACTGTGGAACACTGACAGAACAAAGAGCACACCGGCATGCACAGATTTATATACGTGTGTGTGTGTGTGTGTGTGCATTAACGTGCATATGAGTTCCTGAGGGCAGCGTGCCCGCGGCTGCACGTCTGTGTATGATGTTTTGCATGCCGTGTCCCGCCGCTGCAGCTCCCTGTAGATGTGACTTTAACCTTTATCTCTCCTTCAGCGTGCTGCACGGTGCACAACATGCACAATAGCGAGCGGGGAGAGGGGCAGCTCAGAGCGGCCACAAAGCAGCACTGTATCCTCCTCCAAGTGACAGCGAGGCCAAAGAGGACCGACACGCCGCCGGGAATAAACCGTCTTCTTGCCATAGCTCGTGTCTGGATACTTGAGTTTCCGGGTTTTGTTTTTGACAGTTTCCAAATCTGCTTGGCAGTAATCTGTTTTTTTTAATGTTATTATGAATTTAATTTTGCTGAGGGCTGGAGGGGTGTTCGTTTGGAGATAGTGTCACGGCTGGCGTGTTCCAGAAACTTATCACTACCACACCAAGTTGCCTCAGAGTGAAGTGATTCACACATAAGAAGATAACCCTCTTATCGGCCATGACGCACCACGTCTGGAGAAATTCAGAAATACTTCATTCTTATTTTGCATAAAAGGGAACGAGGAGGGGGGGATTAGATTCCCATGCTCCCTCCGTCTCTACCTCCATCCTTCCTTTTCCCCTTCTCATCTCTTTTTTTTTGGCTTTCTATTTTTAACTCCATCCCCTTTGTACTGATCTCAGTCCTCCTCCTCTCTCTCTCTCTCTCTCTCTTGCACAATCTTTCCCTTTTTTCTCCCCTGGCTCCCGTCGTCTTCATTTCTGGAGAGGAGGCAATAAAATATTTAAAGCCGTGCTGCTGTTGAGGCCTATATTTAGAAGAGACGGAGCCTCTCTCTCTCTCTCTCTCTCTCTCTCTCTCTCTCTCTCTCTCTCTCTCTCTCTCTCCTCTGTCTTTCTCTCTGTCTCTGTGTGTGTGTGTGTGTGTGTGTGTGTGTGTGTGTGTGTGTGTGTGTGTGTGTGTGTGTGTGTGTGTGTGTGTGTGTGTGTGTGTTGACATGCACCCCACGCAACAGCGGCTGCAGCACTTCCACCGTCCGCTGCCAGGATAGCAGAGCAGACACTCCGCATCTGTCACACACAAACTCTACAAAATCAATGAGACATTCAGGCGCTCCTCCGTCCTCTCCTCTGTCCACGCTCCCTCCTCTCCTCCGTCCACGCTCCCTCCTCTCCTCCGTCCATGCTCCCTCCTCTCCTCCGTCCATGCTCCCTCCTCTCCTCCGTCCTTTCCTCTGTCCACGCTCCCTCCTCTCCTCCGTCCACGCTCCCTCCTCTCCTCCGTCCACGCTCCCTCCTCTCCCATCGATTCTCTCTGCTCAGAGAATTTAAGCGGGTTTGAAATTTATTGGAGACGGACGTTTATCAGCAGTTTAAACAGATTTTCTAGTTTTATCACGTCATGTTCACGTCTGTTTGTTTGGGTTCTGCAGCCGTGCTGTAAATCAAACTGCTGCACACACTCTGAGTTTAAGTTACTTTCACACAGTTCCAGTAGACGTGAAGACATGCATCGTCTATCTGCACACAGAGTCAACATGCAGCCCTCCTCGTCACTCATTATTCCTAATCGCTTCGACTTCGTTGTTTCATGGCTGCTGTCGCTGACACCGAACGCTTCCTGCGCTGACGTTTCACATAAAAACTTTTTCCTGGGAGGATTCTCGCGTCTGATGTGTGCAGGAAGTGTCGTCCTTCACCTCGGCTGGCAGCGATTTGAAGTCGCTGCTGATCCTGAGAGTTAACGGAACAAAAAGGAAATGTAGCGTAAAATGCAGCCAGTTATATAATCTTGGGGGGATTTCATGGACTTTGTATTAAATTCAGAGGAGAGAGGGGATGATGTGCAGCAAAGCGCCCAGGCTGGAATCAAACCTGGGTCACTGCAGTAACTCTAACCTTCATACAGCTTCCTGTTTAACTCTGAAGACAAATCTGTTGAGAACCTTTCAGCAGGAAATCTAAGCCCAGACGTCCGTGGAAGCATTTTACTTCATCACTTTCATTCCTTCTCCTTCAGTTGTTCAGCAGCTTTATTTCTCAGTCAGTGTTTCATCACACACACTTCCACTCCGCTTCACACTTTACCCACTGAGATCTGTAAATGTAAAAATAACTTCACGTTGAATAATTCATGCACGGCTTGAATTCTCGCTGCAGTTTAAAGATTTGGCTCCATCAGACCACGCTCGTGCACAGATGTTCTTGGGATGTTTTGACAGGTCAGAGCGTCGTTCACCGCTCGCTGCTCTCTTTCTGTTCGCGTCAGTCGACCTGATGACAAAGTCGCCCCATGACCGGTTCGTGTAATCTCCTCTGTCTTCCTGTCGCTGTGGTTGTGTGTGTCGTGTAAGCAGCTGGAATCGCTTTCTTAGAAAAGCACTGTGGATTGTTTCTGTAGCAACAGCGCCGGCAGTGTCCACGGTGACTAATGAAAAACCCCTGTGCGGGAGATTGATTGTGTGTGTGTGTCACTGACAGCACTTTATTAACCCGGGCCTGCTGTCCTCTGTGTGCATCGAGCCGGGCGATGCTTTCAGAGCTCAAATGATTCATCGATTGTTTGAAATGTATCGACAGGGTGAGCTATCAGTTAACAAAAACAGCTACATGTGTTCAACTTTAAATGTGTTTTGCATGATCTCGTGACCCCGTGGAGGGTCGCAACACCTAGTTTGGGAACCCGAGGATGAAGCAATAATTAAATGAAGTGATATTTAATCGTTAAATGAAGCTCGTGATGGTTTATTTATCTGCTCACGGCCTTCAGCCCTCCCTTCCTCTCACAGTAAACTGTCCACATCTGTCTCTGTGACAGATGTTCACAGATTTACCTCCCTCACGCAGCGTCTGTCTTCAAGCATCCATTCATACTTTCTCCGTCTTACTCTCCTCTAACCTCCACCGCCACCCTTTGTCCTTCCCTGTCTCCCTCCCACTCGCTCTCATTCCTCCTCTCTCCTTCTCCTTCACCCCGCCCTCCCGCCCTTCACTGTGAGTCAGCAGCAGCAGCCCTTCATTGATCCGTCAAAGTGATGCGGTCATATTCTGTTTCTGCCCCCGTTCCGGCCTCTGAAAGACCTGAACACTCAGCCTCCCACTGTCGTCTGCTGCACGGTTTGGAGCTGGAACGTTTCAGACGAGTTAGTGAGAGTGTTACTGAGAGGTGGCAGGAAGAGACTGCAAACAAAGCAAGAAGGCACGCTTGTATCGACCCGCTCACATCCAATCTGATTTAATTGGTGGTTTATTTCACCCATCAGGAGCCAAATTAGTCTGCAGTAGCGAGCCGTCGTTGGCGGACTCGGAGCAGACATGTTGGCGTCACTGTGAGTCACATGGACCACGTGAGGGTTCATCACCTCCCTCCATGACGACCACGTGAGATCTGAGTATTCTGCTCATCATTTCCAGAAGCATCGAAGCGACGACGCCGCGTCAGTGAAGTCTCAATCGGTTTACATTTGTACCGACTGTGAGGTCGGCGAAATGAGACTTTAATTTGCTGAGCTACAACGCTAATTATCATTAGCAGGAAGCAACATGCAAAACACTCAGCTAACGTCTCATTAGCTCGTCCTGCGAGTAGCAGGCCAAAATAATCATGTCTGCTCAAAGTGCTTAAAGCTGACGTCTGCGCCGGAGACTGGCACGACCGTGACATCAGGAAACTCAGACCTGACCTGACCGGTCATGTTTGGATAGAAGCATCTTAGATGTAAATTCAGATTCAGTTCTGACTGCAGAGACGATGATGTTCCAGATGTTGCACGCAGCTTCTCTGGCTGTCTTCCCATCCTGTTCAGAAGTCGATAGATGTCTGAGATTATGGACTCATTGTCCTCTGACACCAATTCAGACGCCTCGACTCCGAGTGTCTGCTGATCCTAAAATCTGTTCGTCTATTATTTTACATGAAAGCTGAGGATGTGATGATTATTCAGAGCGGACGATCTTCTTAAAGAGGCGAGTATCAGCACAGATCCAGTCACATAAAACAGCTGCTGGTGTCTGGAGATGGCACCAACGTCGTTTATAATGGCACCAGAGGAAGAGAGAGAGAGAAAGCCAAGCCGCCTTTGTCTTCCTCACCAAGGTCACCTTTTCTGCTGAATCAAATATTTCTGATGATAGAAGTGGGCTTCTCTCTTCTCCTCTTTCCCTCCATCCCTCCTTCTCTATTTCCTCTTTCTCCATTAATCACCCGCCCCGGTGCTGCTCCTCCCCCTCCCCCCTCTTGTTTTTCACTTCACATTCCTCCTCTCATCCTCCCTCCCTCCCTTCTCTCTCTCTCTCTCTCTCCCTCCTTTCTGGGGCGCTGCGGATGCAGTTCCCATGGCAACCATCGGATCCATGTTTGTCTGATGTGTATGCGATCCATTAATAACACCCCGCCCGGCCCGGAGATGATAACGGCACACATCTCGTCCCAGACCACAGACAGAGGGACAGAAGATAGAAACACACACACACACACACACACGCTAACAAAACCACCAAGAATAAAGATTAAGAAAGACTAAAGATGAGAGAGGACGACAGAAAGATGGAGGACAAAAGAAGGTGGAGAGGAAACCAGCACCAGCTTTTATTTTAGCTTCAGCTGCAGACAATCAGGGCAGGTTATCAGCCTGGAAGCTTCTCAAACATTTGACCATTATAGACGGTTTCATTTCTTTTTTTGAACTCTTCCAAACTTCTTATATGTTTTTGGTCTTTGTAGAAAAGCTGCATTGTTTTCAGGTGCTTGTTGTTTCTTTGTGCAGCCTTCTGTTTAGTCACCAAAGGCTCTTCAAGGATAATCTATCTGCATCGTCGTTATATAACTCCCAATTTGCAAAGTCAAATTGCAAGTTCACAAATTCTCACACACACACATAAAAGAGTCTCGAGCACACACACTCAGTCATTGTTATGTGGGCCAGCGGGGAGTCCTGCTCGTCTCATTGGCCCTGCGCTGCAGCCTGAGGGGGGGAGGAGGAGGAGGAGGACTGACCGGCCGGCCGGCTGGGTGGAGTGATGGATGGCGAGTGGCCAGGCCAGAGTGTGTGTGTGTGTTTGTGTGTGCTGACTGTGTGAATCCATAGTTAATATCTGAAGGTGTGAGGATGCACAGCGTGCGTATGAATGAAAAGAAGCGTGAATGTGCGTCTCAGTCTGACCTACTTTCCCACTGCAGCCAAACGACCTCTCTGTTCTCTCACACTCGAGAACAAACACACAGCAGAGTGTGTCGCGGGCGTTTTAACCCCACTTACAGCACCATGTTGTGTTTTAAGCACAGGCTTAAAATAACAGATGACGGGCTCAGATTTAAAGCTAGTGCTCCCTGTGCTGTGCCGGACTGAACGCTTCACTCAGGTCTCAAACTTTTGCTGCTTCCAGCTCCTCAAATCACACAAATTCAGCACATATCCAGGTTTGCCGACTCGCACACATCACCTGCAGCTCTGAGAAACTGCTCCCGGCTCTGTTGCATCAGCTTCCACAGCAGCAGAGATCACTACATCCTCCAGCTCTGCAGTAATCCCGTGAAATGTCACGATACGTGTGAACAAAACTGCACACTCGTAATCATCTCTGACCCTCTGACACATTCAGCGCCGCGCTCCGAAGGGAGGAGATGAAACATGCTCGCACTCTTTGTGAGGATCAGTTTGAAGTTTAATTGCGGCCTCAGTTGTTATTTGGAAGGCCGGCGTGTCTGTTTCCAGGACCGGGATGATTCCGGCTTGTTGATATCGAACAAATCCCGGCTCTGAACCTTTAAACGCAAAATGCATTTTAAACGCGGTCCCAGCCGTCGATTGCGTAATTAGTTTCTGTCTTAGTAAATCAGACACTAATTACAAACAGATTGCGAGCGCAAATTAAATGAAAGGCACAGCGCAGATCTGCCTCACGCCTCGTGTCATAAATGAGACTGTCAACGTTTATTTCAGCTTTATTTTGTGTAAATAGTTAAAAATAGCACAAACGGTCACTGATTGTGTTTTTCATGTGGATATAGCTTTTAGTTTACAGACACATAAATCTGTAGAGTCAGTCTGTGTGCCAGTTCAGGCATCAGAGCTCCAACAATAAGTCAATTAATGGATTAGTGAATCACCAGGAAATGTGTTTAAGTCACTTTTCAAACAAAACTGTCCAAAGTTTTCTGATTTCAGCTTCTTACACGTGGAAATTTGCTCGTTTTCTTTGTCTCGTGTGACACTGAAGTGAATATGTTGAGTCATAAACTGTCTGTGATGGAGGTGCTCACGGTGAGAGTGGAGGCAAAGATGTGTCTGAATATGGGCCAAACACAAATCACAGAAGTCTTGATTCCACTGACTGTAAATCATCGTTACACTCTGAATAATCACAGTCTGATTTATCCTGTGATTGTTCATCGTCGGCCTGTCCAGAGTCCAGCAGACGTCGCGGGGGGGGGGTTAATGTTTTTGATCATTTGTTAACATGTTGTTAACTGTTATCCTCTCACAGATTAGTCATTTCTATCCTCAGATTAATAATCATCAGGATCTGCTGCTGTTTTCTTTAATCGGCTCATGGCCGCTCACCAGCAGAGGAGCTGCTGCTTCTTCGTTCCCGCGGGAGCTGAACGTATATGATGTATGCACGCGCCGCCGTCTTAGTGTCACTCTGGATAAAAGCATCACTTAAGTGCTGTACAGTTAAGATGATACAGTAGGAGACGCCATGTTTTATAGACTCCACCTTCTTCAGTGACCTCCACGTTTCCCCTGTAATCCTCTCCCCACCCCCCCAAACACACATGTTCCACCCAGCAACAGCACCATACCATCTCCCACTGTCAGGCCAATTATGATTAGCCTCACCACATGCTCCCCTCCCTCCCTTACACCTCCTCCTTTCCTTCCCTCCCTCCCTCCCTTGATCGGGTTTTCTATTCTTCCTTCCATCTCGCAGTCGTTCTCCTGTCCTCACTTCCTTTCTTCATTTCCCCGCTGCCATTAATCTCCCCACCTGAAGTCTTTTCATCCCTTCATCTCGTCCTCCCCTTCACATCACTCATTCATTACACCTCCATCTCTCCTTTGTTCCACCTCGCCCTCTTTTTTCTCGCTCTGTCCTTCTCATGCTCATGCCATCTATTAGTTTCTGCTTCTTTTTTTTTTGTCCTACCTTATGTAATGTCCAGCCCCGAGCAAATCGACTTTACTGACCCGGGGCTGCGAGCACAAAGAAAACGACGGCTTTGATCCAACAAATAGTGAAACGTCGACATCAGATGAAGCACAAAGGAGCTCTGAAGCCATCGCAGACTGACTTTACAGGGAAGACGAGAAGGTCGTGTTAAAAAATATGATGAATGTACAAAAAAAAAGAGAAATGTCTCCATTTGTTAGTCACACAAAGACGACTATTCCCAGAATAAATAAAAAAAGAGCGAGTAGTTCAAGGTACGAACACCTTTACTCCAGCTGAGCTAAGAACGTTCACAAGGACGTTCACGAGGCCGCTTCAGTGACGGCAAAAACACATTAATAAGTGCTGCAGTGGGACTTAAAAACAGTTCCCCTTGTGTGCTCAGCAACAGTGTTGGCGAGTGATATTTCTGGCATGTTTGTCATTGATTGTTATTAGGTCTGAGAGTTTGAGGACACCTCCCCTGAAGAGACGATGTTTTAAAGGTTCAGCTGGAGTCAAAGTCTATTTTCAATCTATCTACTATCTAATGATCGAAGAAGTTGAAGCCCTCTGTGCAAACCTTCAGGATGTAGACCGGAGTGGAAGGTTTGGTTTGGTACCTTGCTCAGGGAGGTGAACTGAAGGCTCCTGCAGGTGGAGCCGTGATGGTTGAACATGATTTTAACTCGCTGTGGTCCAGAAGCAAAAGGAGGCGCTCAGCCCTCGTGGTGATCCATGCTGGACTCAAACGCCTCCACGATGTCAGGAGATGAGAACAGATGAAGCTTTGATTGATGTATTGATTGCCTTTAATGAACAGAATTGGAGAAGTGAGCGGTCTCCCTTCAGTAATGAGCAACTAATTGAGGCTGCCTGTCTCTCTTCCCTCCTTTGACTCACTGTGTGCCAGCTTATTGATTTACCTAATGTGTTTTAAGCCAACTTCATTCATCCTCAGAGTCCCTCGGAAAGGCCAAAAACAGCTGATCGGTGAGTCAGATCCAGCTCACTGGAGAACAATGACAGAGCTGACCTCCTACACATAAACACACACTTGTTTAACCCTCCTGCTGTGTGGCCATTATAGCTCTGCGCTGTGCGATAGCCTCCACCATCTGTGGAGCAACCACAGTATTCCCCAGAGGCGGAGGCAGTTTCTTTGTCCATTTCCGGTTCTGTTTCATCTCCCGCTGATCTCTTAACACAGAGGTGAGAAGTGTGTCCTTTTGTTTCACTCCTTCACTCCTTCAAGCAGCTTGCACGAGTAGCTGTTATTGATGAGCGCCGTTCACCCGCTGTCCTGCGGGAGTGGGCAGAGTTTATCTCCAGATGCCATGTGGACAACAACCTGCCCGTGGTCAGCCCACATGTTGTCCTTAACTCCATCTTCTGTTCTCCTCTGCGGGGGAGCGCAGGAGTCTCGGGCGCTGGAGGTTTGTCCTGGCCGCGCCCACAAGAACAGAGCTGGAAAGATCCGCATGCAAAGAGCAGCTTTAAAACGTCACACTGGGAGATTAAAATTATTTTATCACGTTTGTGTCACACGAAGAGAGAGAGAGAGACGTAGACAGTGAATGAGAGTGAGGGAGCGAACTTTCCTGATTGTTTCACATCCGTTATGTTCAGCACAAACACACACCGCTGCACGGACGTCTCTTGGACGTCTGTCAACATTGTGGAAATGTTCCTTCAAATCTATTAACAACCTCCTTCAACCGTCCGCCTCCTGATTAAACTCGTTGGTTTATGATTGGCGGGTAAGACAAACTGCTCGTTACAGATAACTCAGCAGCACCCGAAACCAGAGAACTGGAGAAAAATGTATAAAATATTTATAATTTCAGACTCGACTATCACAGAAGACATTTTATTCAACACACCTCGGGGGCCTTCGGGGGGGCCTCGATCGTCAGCGGCTCTTTTCCCCCACTGCAGCCCCGAGAACTCGCTTACTGTGCACAAAGAGGCAGAAAATACTAGTTTAGCATATTAACAAGCAGAGCTGGTTTGCTGCTCATGTATGATGGAGCCTCATGGGAGTTTGAGTTCTCACAATATTGTAAATTCAAATGTGTCTCGTGGGACGGCGTCTCTGATGTGTGAGAGTTTGAAGAACGTGTGTGTTTACGGTGTCGTCCAGAGATCCTGACCGCTCTGCTCTGAGGCCTGCAGCATCAGCAGCTACATCTTTGATGTGAGCTCCACCTCTCCAAAGACTGGCCTCCTCTTCTCTCTGCACGTTTTAATCAATACCATTGTTGCTATAAGAGCGTTTTTTAAATGACCTGCTTCACTAATCTCTCACGTTGTGAGCGCGGAGAAGAGACGATAGCTGAGAAAAAGAAACGCGGTATCCATCCCGGTACCTGCTGTGCTTTCACAGCTCAGTAAATACTCTGAGCAGAGGCCGCCTCGTGCTATCATCTGATGCTCTGCTGGAGTGAACCAAAGTCGGCCGTTGCAGAAGGTTTTCAGCGCTGCATTTGATCTGGTCTTTGCCTCTAAACATTTTATCTTCAGGAGGCGTTTCAGCACTTCATTTTTACTGAATTATTTATATGAAAGGTAAAAAAAGAGTCAAAAGTGGGAAGGAAAAGTTCCCTTCAGAGAAGAAGAGAGCAACTCTCAGTTTCTCACTTGTTAACCTCGACTTTTACTGATCATCTGAACGCCTGCGCTCTTGTGATGTCCCTCCAGCCTCAGCTAAAGCCTCCTTATCATGCACAAACCGCAGCATCAGATCTGTTCGAGTTCTTCCTCTGCCTCTGCATTTTCTCTATTATTCATACGCCACATCTGCAGTCGCAGTGCCAGCAAAACCGTATGACTTTGGCACGGTGATGCTAATTAAAGAACTGCACTCAGAAAGCCTCTCGTGCAGTTTTTCACACTTTGAACCAGCCCAGACTCGAGCCTCTTTAAACTGGGGCACACGGAGGAGTTAGTTTCATCCATGCAGCCCGGTGAAGCCGCCTCATATCAGATTCTCTCTCTGCGATCATCGTCCACGACGACAGCAGAAGGCCGTTCAGCCTGTTTTCAGTGTTCGTGCTCCGTCGTGCTCCGTGTGCAGCTTTTTCCCTCACGGGAGCACGTGAGGCGTGTGATGCAGCCATGTGAGACAGAAAAAGGGTGTGACAGTGAGAGGAAGAGAGACGCTGTGTCAGGCCTGGTGTTAGATGCAGATCCACGGATAGAAGCAGGCGGCTGCAAAGGAAGTGAGAAAACGTGATGATCCTGCAGAAAGTGAAGATTTTATAATGCCATGAAAGTCACGTGATCAGCAGACACAGGCCTCCCGTCCAAACCACTGATCACCCAAACATTTACTTCAGTACTATATTTAAGTACAAATGATGGTACTTGTACTTTTCTTGGGTGTTTCCATTTTAAGCTACTTTACTGTTTTATTCCACGGCCGTCTAGACGAGGCCTGCGATGCCACAGGAAGCGCCTCGGCACGTTTCAGCAGAGAACACACAGCAGCCTCGACAAGCTGCCGATCAAGTCGCACAAACTTCTGGAGAATCTGGTCAGCTCCGTGCAGATAAAGAGGAAACTGCTTAACTACACAGTGTCGAATGAATCATCAGAGTCCGGTTCAGATGTCTGCTGTCGTGGTTTATTGAAGCAGCATACTGGTGAACTTACATCCGAGCCTGTGAGCTGACCACGAGCACGTGAACTGGAACAACAAGGGCAGGAAGGTCTAGTCCAGCAAAGGAAAGGACAGGCGGCAGGAAGGACACATATATTTGGCACAAGTTAGAAGATCGAGGTCTGGAAGTTGTTTCTGTTGTCACTTGATTAGAGTCTGCACTGCCCTCAATATCTGGCTCCAAGGGACCAAACCAGCAGAGGGTAAAGTCTGCCCCTTGACATCGCTTTATTTAGCAAGTCTCCACCAGCTGCATGTGTATTTTCTTTATTAATAGCCTACATACACATCCACGCTGCAAGCACGTACATGGTGGATATATCTACTTCAGATCACTGAGCTGCTTCAGCATTATTATTATTATTATTATTATTATAGATGAACAAAGCTGGAATCAGCTGCAGCACTTGATGCGTCACTTATTATAACACAGTAATTACAGTATTTACAGTCATTCTGCCCACCGATGAGGAGGCGGGACAGATGGAGCATCATGGGAGTTTGAGTTCCAACATGGTGGCAGTCAGGGCCGTCCACAGTGAAAACAATAACCAGGTCACCTGCGTGAATATGATCACGCTCTCACTCTCTGACTGACTGCAGCTTACTAATGATCCATGTGGTTCTGTCTGCAGTGTGTGTGTGTGTGTGTGTGTGTGTGTGCTCCCTCGATCCAGCCCCGCGGTGCCTGACCTTCACACACACACACACACACACTGTCAGGAGAACACATACAGTATACATGTGCGGACGCTTTCTCCTCACTCCATGCATTTCTTTTTTTGATCTCAGTGTGGTCTCACACACTGAAATATTGATGTGAGGAGACTTTTTTAAAGAAAGTGGCATCACATGGTGTGTGTGTGTGTGTGTGTGTGTGTGTGTGTGTGTGTGTAGGAGATGAGCTCTCTGACAGATCAGCAGCTTGGCTTCACCTGCTGCTCCTGTCTGCATCACTCTGCTGTGATACAGGTGTCTGTGTTTTCTTTGTCCATTCCTTCAGACTGGATGTTTGTCGTAATCTGGATTATTCATGTTCATTTGTCTCTCTTTCTCTCACTTTTTATGCTGATTTGAAGCACAGAATAACTTGAATCCACAGTCTGGCCTTGAGCTGCTGCTTCTCACACATTAAAACGGCTCCGTCATCACACCTAGAAGTGAGGACAGATCCAACTTTGATCATCTCCTCAAAGTCCTGAATCTTTAGAGCAAGTCAGCTTTGCAGAGTGCTCCTCCTCCTCCTCCTCCTCCTCCTCCTCCTCCTCCCCACCTGCAGCGCTCATATATTTTTCAGCAGCAGAGAGCTTGGGGGAGAGCCAGGTACACTATTAGAGGGATGACTCAGAAGTGGGACTGGATGGCTTCACAGACTGGAGGTAATCCTGGCTCCTTCGACCTGAAAATAGCCCGGCTCGTCCTCTCCCCTTTCTCACTTCACAGCACTTCTCTTCACTCTGATACCTTTTTTTTTTTCACTTTGTACTTTATGCATTTTTTTTTTCCTAGAAATCCTGCAGACACTTTTTACCACCTTTAAACTCTCTTTTGAGCTTCCTCAACTTCTCACTTTTATTTCCATCGCCCTCGCTCCTCCAGAGAAAAAGAGGAGGCACTTTTGGGAGCAAGTGAGCCCGGACGGACTCACATGGCATGAAGGGCACACAAAGGCGAGCTGGGGGTAGGGCAAAGGGAAAGAATTGATTTTCCAGTCGGAGAGGTCCATCCAGTGAAGGACTAAGTCTGCCCTCGGGCTCTGAGTGGCCCCTGATGGGGGAAAGGCCAGACAGTGACCTTAAGACTGGACTGATGCTGTTTTTCTATTCACAGATAAAATGTTCTGTCGGTTTGTGTTGGACTTTTTATTCAGAGGTGAGCTTTGGATCAGAACGCTGTCAAAGACCTGTGTGGTGCACCCAGTGGCAGCTTTATAAAGGTGTATTATATTTGATGTGTGTGTGTGTGTGTGTGTGTGTGTGTGTTGGGGGTTTATATTTCTGTGAATGTGAGCCTGACCCTGTCCGCCCTTCATGAGGAGCTCAGCACAGCTTCCCCTCTGGCATTTCAGCGAGATGGAGAACTAACAGGATGAGAGACGGACACAGAAAGACATATCACAACACACACACACACACACACATAGAGTACAATCGGCTGGCTGGCAGCCATGACAGATGGGGGTGTTCAGTTCATGGGGGTAGCCATGGAAACCGGCATCAGTGCTACCCCGAGCTTCTCTGTGCTCAGCCTCAGAGAGGCAGAGGAGTGCAGCGTGGGCAGCTCGAGCCGTTCGCTTGTTGTTTATGACTTATTGTTGTTGCGCAACAAGTCGGTGTCATCAGGTCCTCGACTCGCTTCCTGACTTCAGACCGGGCGGACGGAGACGGGCCGTCTTTGTGCAATAACTGCAGTTAATGGATTTGTTTACTGGCGGCTTTGATCGGTAACTGTGCCAGCGAGAAAGTGTGTCACGACCAGCACTTGACTGAACACACACACACAGCATGTGTGTTTATTTCAGCTACCCGTCGTGGCTCAGCTCAGCTCAGCTCAGCTCAGCTCAGCTCAGCTCGGCTCCTTTACATTTACATTAGGTTTTCCTCTCTCAGCCACAGAGCACTTACCACACCGTCATCCTCTCCATCCCTCTCACATTTACCTCACATTACATTTTCCTCTCTCTGTCTCTGAACAGCAGCCTTTTTCTCTCACTCTTTGATTTCTGTCATCGATCCTGTTTAAGAGCAAACGAGGCAAAGCACCGTTCACCCAGAAAGCCTCTAACTAGATGTGACAGCCACTAAAAGCCTGAAAGTCCGCCGCTGCCGCTGCTGCTGTGGTACGCATCATCACGTCAGCAGGACTTGTGCTTGATTTCTTCTGTTATTCACCTTCATGTACACACACTCTCTCCTGTATAAGAGGATTTCATGTACACACACTCTTATTGTCTCCCACACATGCTATACAGTGTGACGGCATCATACTACAGTACAACTGTACTCCCACGTTACGCTCTCTCATCATCGTATATAAGACGACTCATCGTGTTTGTGTCTGTGAAGCAGTCGGGAGCTGAACGTTAGGTCGAGATGCTCACTCTTAAATTATTCAATAATAAATAAATACTGAAATACTTCATCTGAAGCATGTCGGGTTAGCTCAGGGTTCGATTCCGACCTGTGGCCCTTTGCTGCACTTCATCTCCCCTCTGCCTCTGTCTCCACTGTCTCTATCAAATCAATGAAAGAACAAATATCAAATGAAGCATGGTTCTCCTCTGCCGGTGAGTTTGTCCTTCTGTTGGCCTGATTAAATGGAACTCATGAACGTTCTTCTTCAGCGTCTCTGCTGCTGCCGTGTGCACGTGCAGTGAACTCCACAGGATTCACATGAAGAACGTTTGGTGGCATTAAACCGGGAGGAGAACAGCGTACAGCATCGTTTGCTTTTTGCAATAAAAAGTATTGATCCTGGTATTTCCAACACACCAAACCAAACACGTGAACAGTACAACACATACTTCACGTGGTTTGTTGTGGCTGAATCCGACTCTGCCAACACGTGCAAGCTGGTCAAAGCTGAAATTTCCTGCAGCAAAGTGTCCATGTTACATCTCATATACAGTGTCCTCCTCATGACGACACTACTGGTGTAATGGTGTGTGTGTGTGTGTGTGTGTACGAACGAGTGTATGCACGAGTGAGTTTATATGAGAGCACAGTTAGTGAGTGTGATTTATGTGTGTGTGAGTGTGACTGTGCATTTAAAAGTGTGTGTGAATGAACGTGGTGTGTTTGTGAGATGAAGCTGTGCATGATTTATAGCCTCTCTCTCTCACACACACACACACGGGTCACTAATAGATCCGCACATTTTCCTCCTGTGCAGTAAAGTACGATGGCGATCACATGTGTACCTCGGTCTGTCTTGCAGTGAGAAGAGGAAGCTGCAGGTCAACATCGTCAGTCCCATCCAGTGCAGCATGAACGGGAGGAAGTGCACGATCATCGTGGAGCCCAAGATCAACCAATCACAGCCGGACTTCACCAGGAGCCGATCCGGTTACATCCTCGCTGTTCCTGGCAACTAAACTGTGCCAGAAAAAAAAAGAACAGTGACAGCTGATATGAAAGCAGCCGAGATGACGATGCTGATGAGTCACTTCTTGTGTTTTGTTGTCGCGGAGCTGCTGCTGCTGATGTGACGATTCAGGCAGCAGCTCCGTGAGGAGGATGACTGAATCCTCAGAAATATGCAAAGCCATGCCAAATTTGACCTGTTTGTAGATTCCTATGCAATGTTACTATAAACAGGAAGCGTACAACACGCCTACACGCAACATGTTATTAGCTGAACAGGTGCACTACAGGATCATCCACCAAAGTGGTGTTCTTTACTTCTTTTCTTTTTTAAAAATCCAAATTTGAAATGATTCGCTCTGTGCAATATTTCGATTATCGATGATGGGATGTTGTGATGGTCGTCAAGGTGAGATGAGATTATGTGGCAACTGTTCTCTGAACCGCTGATGTTGCATAATTGATTTAAAAAAAAAAAAAAAAAGTTTAATCGGTGCAGCTCGCTGAGCAGGAGAAAAATGAAGTCAGATGATATTTATGTTTGATTTTTCAGACGCTCCGCTCGCCTCTGATTTCTGTTTTTGTGATTTAACGACGACTTTAATTGAAGGAGACGCAGCAGCGTCCGCTTTGAGTTCTTTAAATGTTTACAGTCATTACAGCAAGAGAGGGGAAAAAATGTGATTCAGTCAGTGTCTGAGGCACAAAGTCCCAAATCAAATTCAGTGTGTAGTTTGTCACGGGATGTGTTGAGCACATCCTCAACGTCACAAACCTGCTTTTAAATCTATTAATTTAAATTCAGCTTCTTATATTCTCTGCTGCAATGTTTGTACGTCATAATATTCTAATGCAGCCGATATATTCATACTTTATTCATCATAAAACTACAAATATGTGTGTGTGCACAGCACTTATACTGCTATAACTCAACCAGACGATAACCAAAGCTTTACTAAGAGGTTCATATTCTCTTAAATGTAGCTTAGCATCAGAGGCCAGTACTGTATAATCCCACGTGAACGCCAGCCCCTGAACGCAGTCTTATTTGCTGTCTTTGTGTTGAGTGAATAGACCACTGACTTACCTTTGACAAATCTCCCCTTCATCACAGAGAAAGGGAGTGTGTGAGTACAACTGTGGGAGTGTGTGTGTTGATTAGCTCTTTAACTCTCCTCCTCCTCCTCCTCCTCTTCTTCTTCTCTTGGCACTGAGACTTTGGCACGTGGCCACAGAGGAGTGAAGACAGAGGGGTGTGAAGTCTGCTGGCCTAGTTTACCTCCCTGTCTAATGACGGCGGCGACTTTTTCTATGAACGCTTGAATATCTGCAGACTTGATCTTCACCCGATGCTGCTGCTGCTGCTGCTGAAGTCCTCATCGCTTCCCTCAAAGCCAAATCACACAAACCAAATGACCGGCGAGCTGCAGACTGTCTTCTATTCTTCAGTTACTGTTTGCACATTACAACAACTGCTGCCATGTTGTATAACTATAAGATTTATAACAGTACAGACTCCCATGCTATGGAGACACCCAATAATATTAATATCCATCCATGTAACTGATTATTCTGAGGCTGAAAGTTCAGTCTTTATGTTGGAAACAAGCTAGCATCTTAGCGCTAACCTCTAATCAACTAGCGGGCCAGACGCATGCTAACACATGCTAGCTCTCCAACCTTCTTACATTTTGTTCTTTGGGTTGTTTGTCATTAAAGTTTTATTCAGTACAGAGTTATTGATGAGGCAACAACAGCTAACAGTTAGAATGCAAGCTAACGGTCAGTTAGCTCAGCTGCTAATGGGCTTTTATAGTTTATTCAAAAGTGAGTAAGGTTAAAGCTACGTCAGCTTCCTCCACTGACTCTGACCTTTATCGTCCCCAACACCAAACCTGCTAAACGCAGATGTTCTGATTTGTATTTGAAGTTGGGTCTAAATTTAAACCCAGTCTACACGTTGTCTACAAGATGGAAGATCATGTGGTGTGGTAGAAAGCTCCAGAGCTGTCAGCTCATCTTTCTTTTAACTTCGATGGTGGAAATTGAGCTTTCTTGAATTAGTTTGAAGGTCGTCATGGTGACGTGATAGTAAATATCATGAAGCCTGAGGATGAACAAACAGCGGTCGCATCATCTCACGGCTGCATCGTCTCCGTGTGAAGTGAAGAACACTGACTGTGGGCTGAGAGGAACGGCAGCCCAAGGTCACGAGCCGGAGCTCCCTCGGTGTCTGGCCTAGTTGAAGAGGCTTCTCCGTTTTACTTCGACGAGAAGGAAAACTTAGCAGCAGTCACTTTAGCCTCAGCAGCGCCGTCCTCTAATTGTGCCTGAGCGTTGTCTGAACACAAGTCGTTTATCTTAATTAGTTCCCCGGGCCCCCCCCCGTCCTCCTCCTCCTCCTCCACGTTCAGAAGAAGCTCCTCTCCAGTCTACCTCGCAGCTTTGTGGCGGATGACCTTGTCCTGTTGCTCGATTTGATCCAGAAAAGAGTTGTTTGGGGGGAAACTGGTGCACTCGTAGTGAGGATTAAGGAAGTGACACGGGTAGCTTTAATAGAGGAGCTCAGGCTTGTGATGTGTGTGTGTGTGTGTGGACTCCATATCCCTGAGCGTTGTAATCTCCCACAGGGCCTCTCCTCTCCTCGCTGCTCTGCTATTCACCGCTCATCATTAGGATGGACTCTGTGTCACTTCAGCGCTTCTCTCTCGGCTTTCTGAAGGCAGAGGGTGGTGAACAAAGCCTCGCTCTGCCTCTTCTTCTTCTTCTTCCTCTTCTTGCTATCTCTTCCTTTTCCTCTTCTCTTTCCTCTGTCGAATCACTCGCTCCTCGCCTGGTTGGGCAGTGAAATAAAAAGGGAAACTACACCAGCAGCAAGAACAAAGTATCAGACAGGAGGACCACGCAGCAACAAACTGGCGAAATGGTGAATTTGTCAGGGACTATTTTCAGCTGTGGATTAACACATTTGAGGCGGAGATCAGGCGTGTCAATCAGACGCTTTCATTGTTGGTTTTGACTAAAACAAATGATCAGATTAATCTGTTTGAATGATTTATGTTTCAATCAGTGCAGATCACCTGTCCATCATGTTGCCACGAGTCTAAAAAAAAAAAAATCTGAGCGTGAACTCGAGGAGCCGCGTGCCATTGTGTTCCTCGCTTCACTCCAAGCCAGTCCATGTCAGCCAAAGGGTAACATTCCATTTCCCTTTCCATAATTTATTCCATCAGAAATCTGCACGCGTCCGCCGCAGCATTCCTTCAGTATGTGCCTAATTTTATATTAAGTTTATATTTTGCATCAGTAAACTGAAACATCCAGATCAAGTCTGAACCGAACTTCAACGTTGTAATAGTATTTTTTTTGTGCAAATGTATCCTGTATAAAAGCAGAAAAATATTTCATTAATCATTTTATTAATAAATTTATTTGCTTCAGTCGCCCCTCGTGTTTGTTCGAATGCTTCCTGAGGCCAGCTGCAGTCTGCAGCGTGTGATGTGGTAATAGCTGGGCAGCTCGGCGTTAATCCACCCACTAACAGCTGTTTTCACCGGGTGACGTCGAGACGACTGACTGAAACCCCTGCAGTCGGCATGACAACGCCGCTTCCCGCCGCCGCCACTGTGTCAGCCATCACGAGCCGCCTCAGCAGGGGTTTGTAATCCACCGGCTGATGGATGACTGTCTGCAGTGAAGAGTGGCATGACTCTTTATTTCCCTACGGGCAGTGACTAAGTAAGACAGCGCTGACTGACCTGGTGCTTAAATAAATGGGAATTAATGGACAGAGTGTGATATGTGATGAGTGAACTGACCCAGACTCATCTGTGTGTGTGTGGGCTCTCAGTATTTAGACACACACCACTGAGTCCCAATATGACGTCCAGGAGATGCTTCCGAAGCTGGCAGGTTTGTCATCCGTGCGTGTGTGTTCTTATAAACAGGATTACACAGAGAAGTGAGACTCGTATTCATATTTTCTGTTGTAATACACTGCAAACATCGAACAGGCCTCTCCATCCTGAGTCAGTTCTAAGTTCTAAGCAAACAGCTGTGAAGATGCAGCACATGGAGAACTTTTAGTCCCAGCAGCGACTCTTCCAGCAACTCAAAGGTTCCTTCAGCCCGTCGATGCTCTGTTTTTACACGACTATGCAACATCAAGACTCCGTCATCATCAGTCAGTCTCCATAAGTCCCCATGTTAGACAGCAGAAATAAACATGTTTACAGCCTGGTACAAAAATCAGTTTTGGTCTCTGTAGCTAATTTCCCCGTTCATGACAACTGTACTGAGGGTGAGTTTATATACAACTCACCTGTTCACATTATATTAAGGCTTAAAGTTATGCAGGATTCAGAGCGTGGACGCTTTGATTGACAGGTGGGTGCTGTTACAGGTGGCTCGCCTCAGGTCCACGGATGATCCACGTCTTTGCAGATTTTTAGATTAGCAGTGCAGTTTCATCCTCCTTTGTCACAGTTTTTGAGTTTTTCACTATCCAGACTGAGAATCTACAGATGGAGGGTGTTGTCTACTTTCCAGTGGCTTGTGGTTTGTGTCAGGTTTGTCTCCTTTAAGCAAACAGCAGAGCAGCTGCCTTCAACCAGAGAGCTAACACTGAGCGCTACACTCAAACACTCTGCTGATCAGGCAGATTCACCGATTCACTCTTTGATATTATTGTTTATATATTATATCTTTATATTTTGCACTTATGTGGTATGTAACCACTCGGCTTCATGTTTACAGTCAGATATCAGTAAAAATCACATTGCAAACACTTTATTGTCCTGAGCAGTTCTGCTTCATGTCAGTGCTCAAGAGTACTTTGTGAGGATTGAACCACCGACCCGACGATTACTGACCTGCACTTATATTAACAGCAGCTGCAAGTCAGTTCAAAGAGTTTGCAGGTTCGATCCTCAGAAGCGCCATCACAACGCTGACCTTTGGCCAACTGATGACGCTGTGATGTGACTATAAACCTTAATAAAACCTTTTGAAAGATGATTCAGACTAAAAAGAAAACAAGCGGGCGCCTTGAACGATCAGTGCATTTTATTTTTCCATCACAGTACAAAAATAAATTAAAATAAGCAGAAACTAACTGAAAAAAGTTTCAATTACAGCAACAGCTTTTTTGACTTTTTCAAAAAAACAAAAGAAAAAAGAAGAAGAACATTTTTATTGAACAGCTTCGACACCCGTCCCTCACCCCACAGAGGGAAAACACAAGTCAGAGTACCGGTGTGGTCGGTGTATGCTCCGTATTCATAAGAAAACAACGTCACACATTCTTCTGTACAAAGAAAATGCCCTCACACACACACACACACACACACATTCGCGCACTCGTGCCGCCTCTCGTTTTCTTAACCACTGTTTCGTTTTTTTTATCTACAAAGTACGCAACAAGATACAGAAAAGAATTTGACAGAAATCTTTAACTATCACTTGAGTCTTTTTTTCATATTTTATAAGCTTCTGAAAGTATTTTCTCAAACAACTACTCGATGATGCAAAGTGTGGGGAAATGGCACATTTCAAGTGAGTCGGGGAAAGTGGACAGAGACAGAAAAAAAGATTCAAGGTCTTCTTTTTTTTTAACCCAAAATGCCCTGCGTCATTCTGCCAGAGCAGAAGCCCGTCCAAAGTGCATGTCCCCCTATCACGCCCGTCCAAACACTCCAAATGAACTTTCTCTCACTGATCTAACTCTGCATGGCAGCCACAGACCCTCAGCACAGGTTGTGACCGGCTCACACTAACACAGCAGCAGGTTCTCCGGGATGACAGAAGCCTTTTGTTGGCACCATTTTTCAGAACACTTGCTAAAAAGAAGGAGAGGGTGCACAGTCTGTCTGTGCTGGGGTGAGATCTTAAAACGTTTCTGGTTGGAAATACTTGTTTGCAGTCATTACAGCTTCAACTACTCTCACTCGTTCTGCATGCTTGTGGTCGTCGTTGCACACTGCGTGATTGAAAATGTGATTACTCCCGTGGAGGTCGCCTCATCTCCTGCAGCCGCCTATAGATGCCACCTCACGTTTGATTTACACCGAGGTGATGCAGATGGATTAACCTCGAGGTAAGCTGTGCTTTTTCTGCAGCAGCGATGCTGAACGAGTATTCCCCTTTTTAAAAGATGTGTGTGTGCTTTCTCTCTCTCTGATATGTGGGACAGCAGGTTGGGCCAGGACAGAAAAGATGTTTTGTTTTTTTCAGGGCATTTTCACACATGTAAGGTCAGTGATGTGTTGTCTGATCAAGGTGTCCTTGATGATACACTTTGGTGACGGTCAGATTTGACCTAAGGGCTTTTTAATTAGATATTCATCAGTAAACTCCTGCAACATTCATTTGCATAAACCAGATCAATCTTCATTCCCACCAAAGATAAGCACACCGCTGCACCAGCCTCCTCACGTCCTTCCCTTTCCAAAGTCTCTCATCGTGATCCTTCATTTACATTAAATGTGCCTAAATAAATACATAATGGCAATAAATTAGGTGTGAGTAAGTAGTTATTAGTTGATGAAAATCCGCCCGATCATTCGACAGCTGCACAGACGGTACAGTATTTCAGACCTGTGGGATTTTCATCACAGATATGGCACTGTTTTTAACATTTTCTATGCTGAATCATAAGCACAAAATCAAACATCATTCCAAAGTGGTTGCAACACAACCTATTGACAAAAGTACAAAAAGAATTTCCCTGGTAAACAAATAGCCTATTTTAGCAAGCATAGCTAAAAAAACTAGTGTCACTTTGTTCACAGCATTCTCTAATGCAGATGCAGTCGGTTTACGGATCAAGTAAAAAGAAGAATAAGAGGAATAATTGCTCCTGCCCTCCCCGGAAACTCTGTAAAATTGCATGGCACACGTGCAAAACATTACATCTCTAAGTAAAAAAAGAAAGAAACCAAAGAAAGCTTGATCCAGAAAAGCAATAAATAAGCCTCCATAGGTGTAAGCCTCTGGGGAGTAAAACATCCATTAACTTGTTCTTTTATTTTTTTCTAGATGAAAATAAAGTAGGTGTTTCTGAACACACACAGTACGACCACTCATCATCGGCCATACGTCCTCTGGCTGTTATCAAAAGTCCCACAATGCCGTGTTCGCTTATTGTCCACCCAGTCCTCCACCTGTACAGTCCACGTTGTAGAGCCTCAAACAGAAACCCACAAAAAATATGGATCCAGCATTGACGGCCCCTGCTGCTGTTCTTTCTGTCAGATATGCACCGCAGCCAAAAAAGGAAAGAGTCCCCAGTCGTATCCGTATTAATGGGACTGGACGTGGTGTTGGCGTTCCAAAGAGTCGGGGGTTTGCAGCCGGGGAGGCCTGTTCATCCGTGATGCATGAAGAAAGCCAGTCAGGCGATGGCCCTCACCCTCCTGCAGTAGGCAGTGCACATCACACATCGTCAAACAGTCAGAAGGTCACTGCTTCGGCTGCTGCAGCCTCAGTCCTGTCCACATTCATTGCTGTAGATGTCTGCTTCCTTTTCTAATGTTTTTTTGTTTTTTTGGGTCTTTTTGTCTGAATTGTCTGGTTTTTTTTTTTAAGATTTTCAGTATTTCCTATAGATATATATCTGTATGTTAGCAAAGGATTCACCCAAGTCTGGCATTTTTTGTTTATATATCATTGTCAAAAAAGCTTTCATTCTCAGGTTCACAGAAAATCCATCCTTTGCCTGTTTGAAAATAAAATTTAGCCTCCGTTGTTTTTTTAAACCCTAAACCTGATTTTTAGGAGACCACTGCAACTGTTAACCCCTCGAACACAATGCAAACATTGAAATCTGTGAAAATCACCTCCAGCGTTTAGCAGATACAAAGTTGTAAATCATCCAAATAAATTAACTCAGTCCGAATTGGCCTCGTCCCACCACAGTTTGGACAACAATAAATAAATGACATCACAAACACCTTTCAAACTCGTCAAAATGCCAGACTGGAGTATCCCCCTCCACCCCTCACCCCTCTGCTACCCCCCACCCCCAGCATCCCCTCACCGGTCCAGGCCGATGAGCAGGCGGCTCCTCTCCTCCTCCTTCTGGCTCTCATTCTTCAGGTCAGCGAACACCTGAGTGAAGTAGTGCGGGTCGGAGTTGATCTGGAGCATCTTTGCGCTCATCAGATTGATGATGGACAGGCAGCGGTCCCAGAAGGTCTCCTTGGAGCTCTCCACTAAGAAGGGCTTGAGCGGGTAGGAGATCTCGTTGCCCATGTAGGAGTAAGACAGGTAGAGGCAGGTGAGCAGCACGGCCTGCAGCTCGTGCTCCGTGGCCACCTCGGAGGAGACCACGTCACGGCAAAGCATGTAGACAAAGACCACGTTTGCAGGGGTGATGAAGCCCTGGTCCTGCCAGCCTTGGAGCAGCAGGGAGCGGTCCACGCTGCGCAGCCACAGCACTGGGTCAGTGGGTGACAGGTGTTTCAGCCGGTAACAACGCCGGCACAGAAACTCCCCGAGGCAGCGCAGAAGCTCACTGGTGGAGGCCTGGACAATCACTCTCTTTGGGGTCCCCGGGGCCACGTTGGAGTTGGCCAGAGGGGCCTTCTTGACAGATGATACTGTGTTGTTGGAGCTCTTGGTGAGAGCTGGAGTGCTCTGATCCTGGGTGAAGGTGGACAGGTTGGCGCACGACTGCGACTTCTTCAGGTTCTCATTGTTCAGGTGGGTGACATTGTTCTGGTAGTTGGTGTTGGGCTGCACCTTCTTGGAGCCTTTCTTCTTGGCTGACACCGCTACAATCCGCTTCCACGGGAGCACGTTGATGAGCGAGTGGCGCTTCAGGTTCTTGTCTTTGGCGTTCTTGCTGTTCTGGACAGCTGTGTAGTGGCCCACGGTGGCCGGTCCATCCTCGAAGAGGGCCGCCTTTCTGTAGCTGGGTGACAAAGACAGCACGGTTCCCATGGTGACTGTGGGGAGGCGTCCAGGGGCTTCAGCCGCACTGGGTCAGAAGAGCGTCTGCCAGGGGAGATCCTGAGGGTGAGCTGGGAGTCCCGGGCTACAGGCTGCCGCTGGGCATCTAAAGCCTAGGAGGAAATTGCCCCGTGAGCAGCTCTCTGAGGGGATAACGATCACCTCGACTTAAACAGTCTCTGCTGTGTTTCAGCTCTCCGGATTGGCCACTGCTGGAAGGAGAAAAGATCAATAATCAGAACAGGATCAATCACCTTTAAATCCTCCAGAAAATATATCTGACCTCACATCAGATCTCAGCTTACATCACGCTCATCAGTTCTGTAATGTTCCCATGGACCTGAGCCTGAGTGCTTTATCTGACAGGACCTCAGGCTTATTAGCAGCATTGATTTGACTCAGTAAGTGGTGGAATGGATCCGCCTCTGCTCAGACTAATTCATCTAACCAGCATGGAGCTGCAATCTGCGTAAAATAAGAACATTCCAGTGAGAATCTGCTGAAGGTTGAATCCTATATGATCCATTCATAAGCATTTTATAATGAGCTCCATATTTTATGAGCAATGGCCGACGGGTGAACCACGCGCCACCCCCTCTCACTAAAATGGAAGACAGGAACGTAAACACCTTTAAGAGCAGGTGAAGGTCGCGTCCAATGCTCACATATTAAAGGCACAAATCCAAGGTCACGCAATTTATTCACCTACAGTCAAACTAGATGAACAAAGAGATGCGTGGCTCCGTCTTTGCGCGACATATTTTCACCCTCACTGCAGCAGCAGCACCGACGAAAACACACTCACAGTCGATGGATCGACTTTGCGCAGAATCCGAGCTGCTCCATCCTCTCATTCCATCACCGCGTTATCACCCTGATATATGCCGGAGGAATCCCACAAAAAAGGGGGGTCAGTTTGAATGTGAGGTGTGCTGAAATGAAAGGATGAGCCGGGCTCGTGCTGTGATGTGATGAGGAGTTGTGTACATCAGATGCTCTCCGTGGTGCTGAAGCTGCGCGTCTGCGTCGAACTGAAAACGCTGCCCATCATAGGCGGTGGCTTAAATATGAAAAAAACAACTCATCTTTACCCTCCTGCAGATTCACATCTCACAATATGTGGCTGCTTCTGACCTCAAATCAACGCTTCTTTTCATTTCTAGCCATATTTTATGAATTAGACGAAGCTGCGCATCTCTTGTTTTCAGATATAACATCCATAAATCTGCACAGTCTAACCTGCAACACTCAAATCAGACAAACTCACCAGATGAGGATGATGCTCCGCGTCCAGAGCTTGTTTTTTTCCCCTCCTTACAAGACGCGATTAAAACATCTCGGAGAATTTAAACGCAACAAAGAAAAATAATCCGAGCCGATGCCACAAAAACCCAAAAAACAGCAAGCTGTGGGTGATGATCACGCCTGGTGTCGACGGTGCGCAGACAGGCAGGCAGCCAGGAAGGCAGTAGTGGAATGGATGCTCATGAAGATGTGCTCCTGGTCCTCCTGTGGCCGTGAGATGCGGATGCTGCGAGGGGCTGATGTTGTGTTGTGTCACTGGCTGTGTGTGAGGATGGTTGACGCAAAGGCGGTGGTGGGGCGCCGCTCTGCGCTCTGTGCGCGGCGCTGTCTCTCTCTCTCTCTCTCTCTCTCTCTCTCTTTGCTGGGAAACAACTCCGCCTATAGCCATGCACACGCACACACACACACACACATATATACACATACACACAGCAGGCGTACATGCAAAATGAACCCAGTGAACTCAGAGGATGTTTTTCTTTAACGTGGCCGCATGCATCCAGATGCACTTAGGTGTGAAGTGTGTTTGCAGGTGCTACAAGCAGCCCTTCATGAGAATATCAGCTTTATATTACATTATCCTATTTTACAGTAATCTGTCTGTGATATTCCTGCACTCCTCTGCTCCATTATGAGTAATATCACCGAGCTATTTTGGCAGATATTGTTGTTTTATTCAGTGTTGGACATCTGCCAGTCATCCATTATCGATATGATGGAGATTTTTCCCAGACCCAAAGACATAAACGCACAATAAATCCAATTTTTTAGACAATTTCTTAAATTTAAATGTTATTTTGTGCATTTTCTTTTTTTAATTCGAAGACCTGACCAGAGTTGTACCATCTTTTCAGACTATAGTTTATATGTTGTAGCTTCATTGTTAATGTGTTATTTTGGGTTACTGTTTTATAGATGCCTCATTCCAATAAAAATAACTGAACATTACCACAAAATATTGACTAAAAATTAAATGTGGATCTATTTTACAACAACATGGGTTCTGATTATGGCTTATATGCTGTACTTTAATTGCTATTGTGTCTTATGTTGGTAGTAGTTTAATGTTTTAGATGCACAAAACACGGATTTTGTCTGTTGTTATCATCCTAATAAAACATAATTTAATATTGCCACAAAATATTGACTAAAAATTAAACGTGGATCTGTTTTCCTGTGTTCAACTCGTCGTTGAAATCAGAGCGCCTGACACATGTTTACGACCTGTTTTTTTTGGAATGACTACATTTCCCAGCTGCCTTAGAATTCCCGACGTGACGTCACGTACGTAAAGTAACGTAGCCCCCCCGCACCGTACGTAGGTTTTCATTCAAGCAGCATTTTGAATAGGGAAGATGGCGGCTGCAGCAGTAGTTGAGTTTCAGAGAGCTCAGTCTCTCATCAGCACGGACCGCGACGCCTCCATCGACATCCTCCATTCTATAGGTAGGTGTCCGGCGGGGGGGGTTTGTTAGGGACGGGCCGCGGTAAGGTGCTGGTTCCCGGCGAGGTTAGCGGTGCTGGGCTCCGGTGGCGAGAGCCGGCGGTGTGCCGTGCTGACTCACTGTTGAACGGCGGCTAACGGCAATGCTAGTGGACGGTAGCGGGTTTAGCTCGTTAGCCACTCCGCTAACTTTAGGCCCGGCGGTGAAATGTGTAGCTGTTATCAGCGTTGTTGTGTTTTTTTTGTTCATGTCTGGTGGTGTTGTGTTGCTGTGATCACAGTCTCCAAGCTAACTGCCGCTAGCTCCACTTAACACTGTCACGTTAGCACCGCGGAGCTACCGTGGCTAACGTCATTAGCTTGTTGTCAGAAGCCTTTAACCGTCATCCTCATCAACAAAGTGAACGGCAGCTGGAAGACGGGCTGAAACTGCCCGCTGCGTGGTCACTCGTTAACGGGACGTTTGTGCGTGATTAGCCGAGGTTTGTCCGTTAGTTTGCGGTCGTGATTGAAAGCTTTCATTAGATTCCTCTGTGCTGTAAACACTCCTCACACCTCACTTCAAACTGCCTTGTCACTACAGCCCACCTAGCTGTCACCCGGCTGAGCAGTGTGCTCCCAAACACTGATTTGGGATTTCACAGTGAAGTCAGTGAGTTCATGAATTTATCAGCATTTGACAGGAAACTAATCAACTCAAAAAGCCGCTTCACTGTTTCCAGCTTCACTGTGAGGTGTTGCTGTTTCTGTCTTTGTTATATGATTTCAGACTGTTTCGGACAGTCTGCATGTTTCTTTATAGGCTGAACAGTTTGTACAGAAAACAAACTGACACTGGTGTTGTTGTCTGTCAGCTCGCTGCGTGGACTGACACTGAGATCATGTCAATTAAAAACATCTTGTGACTTCACTGAGTCTGGTCCTGATTTCCAAAGCTCGGACTGCTCACTGATGAACGTCTCACGTAGGCGCTCAGACGGTTTAAATTGCATCAGTTGTGAATTAAGAAGTGAGCTGCTGGTGTCTGATGTCAACTTGTTGCCTTTCTTTGAAACAGTGAGGAGAGATGTTCAAGAGAACGATGAGGAAGCTGTCAGGGTTAAAGAACAGAGCATCCTGGAGCTGGGCACACTCCTGGCCAAAACCGGACAAGCTGCAGGTAAGCAAGTCAAACTTTGTCCATTTTAATGGTAGAAAATAGGATTAGTGGAAGAAACTCTGTGTGAAATATTTGTTTATTGTCTCCAGAACTCGGAGGTCTGCTGAAGTTTGTCAGGCCTTTCCTGATCTCCATCAGCAAGGCCAAGGCGGCCCGGCTGGTCCGCTCTCTGCTGGACCTCTTCCTCGACATGGAGGCAGCGACGGGGCAGGAGGTTGAGCTGTGTCTTGAATGCATCGAGTGGGCCAAGGCAGAGAAGAGAACCTTCCTACGACAGGCACTGGAGGTACGGAGGTGTAGAATAAGCCTGTAGGTTCTGTCACATGGCAGAAATGTAACTCAATCCTCTGCGATAAGGAGACATCAGTGAAATATAAGGCCCTTAAAGGGAACATGAGCCCTGTGATATCCTGAGGAGAGTTTATGCTGAGTGCAGAGTTATTAGGCAAGACTTTTACAACAACATATGACACACCAGTTATGTTATTATGTTGGCAGCTGTGTGAGTTTTTCTTTTGCTTCTCACTCAGCCCAAGCTAGCACTGACACACAACACCGTTTATGATCAGTGAGAACAAAAGTGAAATCACCAAACACGAGTCAACAAGTTGTGACTCACGTGGTGAGACGCGCTGTGATTTTCCGATGGGACGTTTGGTTATTAGTAGACGCAGCAAACTTTGCCTGAAGAACGTGACAGTGAGAGACGCTAATACGTCTACTACACGCTGCCATCTATAATGACATCACCGCGCCGGAGCAGCCAGGATGACTGCCAGCAGGTTCACACTCACAGCCAGGAGGATCTGGAGCTGCTGGCTGGATTTCAAAACACAGAATCAACAAGATTTTTGCATTCGTGCTGTGTGTGTGTGTGTGTGTGTGTGTGTGTGTGTGTGTGTGTGTGTGTAGAGAGACTCTCCTCAGGCAGGCCGTGCTTTACCTCCACACATCCTGAATAATCTGATAGGAGTAATAAAAAGACTGAGCCCAGCCTGAGGGACAGAAGTCCTCGTGTACTTGGATGAGATCCACCCTCCTTACTAAGAAAGCATTTCTACGTCCATCTGCTCGCTGCGTTCCTCCTAAAAGATTCAGACAACATGGCATCACGTTCCAAAGCATCAACAGGTTTCTGTTCAGCAGCAGCAGCAGCAGGCAGTAAAGTAATGCTGCTGCATTTTAAATAAAAGCATTATCACTTCTGCGTGTCGTGTTCCTGCTCTCAGAACAGTCGGTTCACTTCCTCTGAAATGTCTGTAATTTAGCACGTTCCTCCAAGAAGTGTGTGAGTGGCATTTGAACATGTTGAATTGCTTCGTAATGTCTGACATTTGAAGTGCCATGAGCTGAAAACGTGTCCACTCCCTCAGATGACGAGTATCTGCATCTACCCCATCTGTGAGGAATGCAGCCGTCAGTGAAGTCTGTGTGTGTGTGTGTGTGTCTGTGTGTGTGTGTAGAGCTGCAGGTGTTTTTGTTTGTGTCTACCTGGCCAGTAACTTCAGATGGAAATTAGCCAGTAGCTGCCTCTCCTCTCCTCTCTCTCGTCCTCGACTGTAATAACCTGAACTTATCTGAATGATTTCCGAAGAAAAACTTAGACGTGGGTTTAAAATGAAAAAGATCAAACGTGCTGAGTTTGTGAATTCCCTGGAAGATATTCTGAAAAGAAATCACCCATAGATGTGATGAATGTCACAGTTTGTGACAGTTATTTAAACATGGAGGAATCAGTTTAGTAAATGTCTAAGATCTCTCAGCCTCGCTGGGGCTTTCTTGCCTTTTGATTTCTGTTCTACCTGATGCTGATTTATTGTCTGTCAGCATACTTGTGGCAGCTCTTCTTAAAGGTGACTGGTCTAATAGTAATCTCTCCTCTTTCAGGCACGACTGATCTCACTCTATTTTGACACCAAACGATACCAGGAGGCCTTGGCGCTCGGTGAGTGTGGATATTTTTATCTCTTGGTAAATGGCAGCATCCGTCTTCAGAGGCTTTATATAAAAAGACAGGCATTGTTATTAACCCTGATATGTTTTTATTGAACATCGTGGCCCTTATTGTAACACAAATTGCCTGAAGTATCTTCTAAACAAATGGTCTTGCTTGTAAAGAGAGGAGAAAGAACAGCACATATCACGGCTCTAATTGTACACCGAGCCCCGAGCTGTTTGCTCAGCATTGTACCAAGTTATTGCAACAGTTAATTTGCATCTTATTAACTCTCTTTGTTCCTTTCTCCCCTCCTCAGGCTCCCAGTTGCTCCAGGAGCTGAAAAAGATGGATGACAAAGCTCTTCTGGTGGAGGTCCAGCTGCTTGAAAGCAAGACATACCACGCTCTCAGCAACCTGCCCAAGGCCCGCGCAGCCCTCACCTCAGCCAGGACCACCGCCAACGCCATCTACTGTCCTCCAAAGCTCCAGGCAGCTCTGGACATGCAGTCAGGTCAGACATGTTTGCTGCTTGTCAGTGTGTGAGCTAACAGTCGTGTTAGAAAATCTTAGAAATCCAAAAACTACTTAGATAATTGAATAGATTCTGACTTGTCATAGCACAGTTACAGTCCCTGTTCTCCACCACACACTGTCTCTATTTGATTCTACCACTGGGGGGCGCTGTGCAGGATTCAGATTCTACACACAAGTGTTTTATATTAGTTTGATTAAAATTTAATTCGACTCTACATCTGGTTTGTTGTTCGGTGACTGGGCTCATTTTCCATGTTCACACAGTCTGGATATTTATTTAAATCACACACCAGCCACTGTTTTCATCTTCAGCCCGGCGAGTTTGTCCAGTTTTCACAGTGACTGATTTGATGCTAATCATCCCGCCGTGTCGCCTCTGTTGCAGGGATCATCCACGCAGCCGAGGAGAAGGACTGGAAGACGGCCTACTCCTACTTCTTCGAGGCCT